>OZ007591.1:328616502-331016502 GCA_963931845.1 Maratus michaelseni | reverse complement strand
AGAAAAAAAATTCCTCCCATTGTTTTCATAAATGAAATGAAAGATTTATCTCAAATGAGTGATGCCAACAAAAATAAAATACCGCAACGATGATTATAAAATAATGTTCAATAAAGATAACGTGGGACATTAATGTTGCACGGGTTTATTTTATATATTTATGATTAAGAAGTAGGAATTGACTTTAAAAAAAAATTATATTACTTGTTTTTAAATTTTTCCTCAGAAAATTTATATTTTTAACTTATGTTTTCTGTATATTCTTTTGAAAGAACATCTCTTTCTTTTTTTAGTATACAAAATATTTAAAAAAAAAATGCTTAATTTAATATTTTATTATGCACACACTTCCCATTTGTTCAGATCTCAGACACAGTGACGTTGAATGAGGATGAGCTTTGCGGTGTGAACAGGCATTCTTATTTCGAGGCGTACCACCTCCAAAATTTTGGGATCTGAGATATCTTAAATATCTAGTGTGGGCGTAATATAAGTCCTCAAAGTGCCTTTGTCGGGCTTTGACAAAGGGAAACAATCTATATGTTAAAAATACTTTATCTACCCTATATATATAAAATCCTAATGAAACGAATTTGTGAAACGATTTTATGAAACGAATTTATGAAACGAATTTATGAAACGATTTTATGAAACGACTGATTAAACGACTGATTATGTTTCAGGGCTATTTTTAGTAAAATATTAAACGCTTGATGGTGAAATTAATACCAATAGTCCATAAAAATCCGCGGATGTCAAAATTGGTAATAGAATTTTGAAATTGGAATTAGTTTTCGAGATATTAATTTTTTTCTAATTTTTTGACATTTCTGTAATGATGGCAACTAATTACTCAGTTTTTTGTGACAAAAAAGGGAAAAAAAATCGAAAAGGATCCCGATAAGGATTATTGATTTCTTTTAATTCGTCATTTTCAAATTGAAATTGAATTTGTCTTTTATTTCAATCAATAATGAAGACAAGATTGTGATTAAATTATGTTTTACAGGAAAATTTGAAAAAAAAAATCACATTTCTATCGCCAAGATTCAATCGTCTGTCAGCAGTTAATTTAATTTATAAACGGAAAATATTTTGAATAAATGCGTCCAAATGACGTCATTTATGAAAATACGTCATTTATGTTTATACAATTTATTTATTTCAATATAAAAATAAAATAACGTAATAAATGAAATAGCTCCTATTATTCAAAAAATGGGAAATAAAAAATAAATAAATGATAGTTTGATATAAATAAATATTGATATATATAATAAAAACAATTTATAGAATTTAAAAAAAATAAAAATAAAATAAAAGTTAATAAACAACAATTGAAACAAAATAACCGGGTTACAATGTGAGGCATAAAATTGCCATTTTGTTGCAATCGCGCCAATGTGGTGCGTATATGACATCCGCGCCTTTATTTATATCAAACTATTATTTATTTATTTTTATTTCCTTTTTTAAAATAATAGAAGCTGTTTCATTTATTACGTTATTTTATTTTTATATTGAAATAAAAAATCACGTGTACTATTTGTCACACTATTTGTAACTAATATTCAAAAACAAAGTTTTCCCCAAGCTGGTGGAGGGAAAAATCGCGCCAACGTGGTGCGTATATGACATCTGTGCCTTGTATATATATATAATCATAGTTATAATCACTGCATTGTACTGATGTATAGGCACTTTTTTCCCCATTGAAATTCATCAAATCACGTGGTGTCAAATTAAAAAAAAAAAAAAAATCTGGACGCTATACTGTGTTTCTTTATTAAAATTCTATATTTTCTTCGAAGGTCTTGGAACATACTGTTGAAACCTTCGGTAGCATAATAATTTTCTATTCTTATAAATTGTTAGATCAGTTTTGATACTTTAATTTTTATTTTCATCTTTTGATAATAGTAAAAAGCTAATTCAGCTGACCTGAAATTTACCATCGCGCTAAGAATTATATCCACAGAATGATCTTTGTACTTATCCTTTTGATTCATCATCGGATCACTATTTTAGAATTAGAAGCATTATTCATTATTAGTAATAAATCACAAGTTCACATGTAATGAGCAGAGATCCATTTTGATTTGAATATAATATTATTCACATTCTTGACTATACATACAATTATTTCGCGTATGGAGTCTGCTTATAAGTGCTCCATTTTTACATTAAATTTAAGATATATACACACATTCATGCGAACGTCTTTACAGTTCAGTTACATTTTACATACTAAAAGAGTTTACTATGAAGTGCACACGCACGGTATCAGTTGAAGGTTGAAGAAGGGCAGTCTGGAGTTTTTCTGGGTTGTTAGTTTCGACATAAGGTCCATCTGGTTATATTCAGTTTGGTTCACAGCTGCGGTTATCACTTGAGGTGCTAGAGTTAATTGGAATCTGGTTTTCAACATTTAGTGTTTTTTGCTGCGATGTTTACAAGTATGCACTGAGCGATGTTCGATGCGTTCTTTCCCATCGTTCACAACACGTGGAGATTATTAGTGGGTAAAAAGGTTTCTCCGTCACATACAATAGAGGTTTGTTTGGCAGATTGCATTGGGCCCTTTGCCGCCTACATAACGGTAATCCAACCTAGTACGTAGTAAATATAAATAGGAACTCCGTAATAAAATAATTATACTTTATTTTATTATTTTATTTCTATTGATTACGTTGAATATCGTATTGTTAAAATGTTTTGAATTTCGAATAAGAGGAGATTTCACTTTGTAAAACCAAAAAATGGGCATTTTTTTAAGGATTCTTTTTTTCTCGCCAATGAAAGATCAATAAAACGAAACCGGATCTCCCCCCCTCCCCCCCCCCCCCCCCCCCCGCCTAAACCAGTATATTTTTGTCTGTTTTATTTTATTATTATTATTTTCATTTATTTATTTATTTATTTATCTTTTGTATTTGCAAATATGTAAAAGCTGGTGGTGGTATCTTTATTTTAAAATGCGCATGCGCAACCTGCACGATTTTGTGCGGTGCAGAATTGTGTCTCGTAGAATCACCTGACGCACACACAAAAAATAATAATAATGATACGCGTTATGAAAGCTAATTAAATTTATGAGGCCATGAACGTATTTGCATTGAAATTGACCAGAAGGAAACAGAAAGGCACTTGTTTGAAAATCGACCTACAGATTTTGCATTTTTTTTTTCAACTTTAAAGTCTTGGGGAAAATATTTAATAGTTACGTTTTTAACATTAAATAAATTCATGGACCTCGAAATACGATAACAAACTATCTGCTTTTCAGCAGGCGCACAGTGCAGTATTTGATGCAAAATCTTGGCCAAAAAGGCAGAAAATTAAATTTGCTCAACAATTGTAAAAAGCATATTTTATTATAGCGGACTAATTGGTGTGTCGATCTATGTCTATTTCAGGAGTATAAGTCATATCCGGTGGCTCCTAGCCTCAATTGAGGTGAAAGTTTCTTTGTTAGAAGATCTGCTTCTTTGATATGCTTCAGCCTTGTTATTGTGTTTAAATGTATACTTTGACATGTGCGCTTAAATAATTTTACTTTTCATATCATAAAAAATAATTAAAATTGAAAATGGATTATTTTTAAGCCTTTTTAGATCTAGTTTATTCAAATGTATTATCTAATATGTTCAAACTTTTTAAAGCGGTGTCGGGGTTTGTCGGACCATTTTTAAATTATAATCGTATTGATTATAGTTTTGAAATCATTTTTTTTTTAATTCCGTATATTGTTGCCATTTTTAGATATTAATGTTTTTTGGGAGGACTGTAAATCTAATAAAAACACTCAAAAACTAGCATTTCTATACTAACTATAGAGACTCAAATTTGCTAAATACCAAATGCAAATAATATATATATTATACACATTGGTTTATATAAATAATTAAACCTTTATGTGTAATAAATTTTACTACATTTAATAAAAGATTACTTGTAAATAAAACTAACCTATCAATAATTACTTTCCTCTTATAAATAGTAAACAATTTACTAAACATTGTATTATATATATATATATATATATATATATATATATATATATATATATATATATATATATATATATATATATATATTTAATAAATGCTTACATTTATATATGTATCACATTAAAATTAAGTGTATTTACTAATAGTAAGTCAACAGCAATAGTTTAAAACACATGAAAAGTAATTTTGGCCAGGATTTAGTCTCAAATACGCCACTGTGAAGCACAAAGTTCAATTAAAATGTCACTATGCCTCATTTATAATTTGAATAATTCAAAATCGTTTCAGGCACATAATCTACACACTTTAGAAATGCAAAAATTGTAAAAAAAAATATATAAAAAAAAATTAGACCCTACAAAGTGGGATTTCCTTAAGCGATATGTATGTATATATATTTATTTATTTATTTATTTAAATAAGAACATATATAATTTTTAAGCTTTAAAACAAAATTTGCCAAAACTTCTTGCACAGACGAGGAGAGCATTATTTTTTTCCCCTCCAGGGCGCTGATTATGTAATTACGCCACTGAAAAAGAACACATTCTTAGATACATGAATTTAAATTGTGGAGATGGACGCGAAAACTTCAAATAATACAACATGAAAAGGTGTTATATCTTTTGATCTAATGAACGTATACCATTCGAGTCATTTTATTTTGAAAACTCTAAAACATTTTTTTTTACTAAAAACTGCAAAAAATTATTATTTTTTCTCCAGATTTCTGCGTCTTATACTATCTTAATTCATATAAAATGTGAATGCGACGAAAGAAAACTCTTATCTTTAGTGTGTGTCACATTGTCCCACTTCAGAAGCAGTCGTCCCACTTTTTCCATTTCCTTGTACACTGCACTTGGCAACACCAGTCATTACACAGGGTGTCTCTTTTTATCGTTGACCAATCGCCAATTCCTAAACCCTTTAGAAATATTAGTTACCGATGCAAAAATCTTGTTCTTCATCATATGAAAATCTTATTTTCTCCAAAAAACGATCTAACAAGTAATCCAGTAAAATTCCCTTTATTGTACAACCGAAATATATCGAGCTCTTTAACTCGGTATGTTTCGGTACTTTAAATTTTATGAATTTTCATCAATTTCTGTCACTAAAAACATGTTTTTACGTTTACAGTTCTAGAAAATGCCGAAAATTCATAAAAATTAAAAGTATCATAACTCGATATGTTTTGAAAATTACAGAAATGTAATTTTTATTGTCCTACTTGTTAGAACACGGAAAAATGTTTTTTAAATATAACTTATAGAGCCCAGGGACCGCATTAAAATTTTTACATCATTATTGTATTTTCATTTTTATTGTACAACCGAAACATACCGAGTTCTGATACTTTAAATTTTATGAATTTTCATCAATTTCTGTCACTAAAAAAATGTTTTTACGTTTTCAGTTCCAGAAAACACCGAAAATTCATACAATTAAAAGTGTCATAACTAGGTATGTTTTGAAAATTACAGAAATGTAATTTTGATTATCCTACTTGTTAGAACATGGAAAAATGTTTTTTAAATATGACTTATAGAACACAGGGACCGCATTAAAATTAAAATTTCGTAACTCAAAAGGAAAAAAAAAACATTTTCACATAAAAGAATGAACAGTACAATATTAGAAACAATTTTTGTAATTAAAACTAAAGCCTCTAAAACTAATGTTTTAGGAAATTATTTATGGGTCAACGATAAGAAAGGAACACCTTATATGAAACTGTACGTTTTTAATGTTTTGTATTTTTAATGATAGATTACACAGAAGAAGAAATCCTATCTAAAGCTGATATTCAAGATGACTTGTCTCTACCGCAGGAACACGAAACAGAACTCAGTATCGGTCACAGTACAGGTGAGATGTCGAGATGAAATTTTCATTTCTGAAATATTTTTGGGGAAAAAGCAATCAGCAACTGGGCATGACTACCACAGGGGCATCTGCCCGGGCCCCTTTTATTTGAAGGGTACTCATGGAAATAATCGGTATCTTCGTAAGGAGTCTACATCAGTCATGCGAAAACACGCGCGAGCTAATGTTAAGTGTATGGGAAGGTTCTTGGCAGATTTCTCGCTCGCATTTTAATATTTTTAAATGATGTTTTTTTTGCATAGGATAGCTGAGGTCGATCTCTAACGTTGTTAGTTTTTAGTTTTTCGATTTTGGTTCCAGTTTTTTTTTAATGTAAGGGTACTTTCACTTTCAGAACCGGTTTCAACCGGTTCCAAAATTAAAAATGTCCGCTTGTAAAAAGAACTGTAACCAAAATCAAAAAAGTAAAAACTAACAACGTTAGAGATCGACCTCGGCTATCCTATGCAAAAAAAAACATCATTTAAAAATATTAAAATGCGAGCGAGAAATCTGCCAAGAACCTTCCTGTAGACTTAACATTAGCTTCAGCATTCCTTTGCAAAAGTGACCACAATTCTTACATTTTCAGATTTAGGTGCGGTCCTCCCCTTCTCCTCTCTGCTTCTCGTACTCCACATCCAACCCCCAGCAAAGAAAAAGAACGAACAATATCCTTAAAAACTAATAATTATATATATATTTTTTTATAACAACTTAGTTTTCCATTGTTTTCAATATAAATTCACTATTGGTGTTTTCCTCGTAATGAAGCAGGTTAAAACCATTAACATTTTTCTTTTAAGACATCTTATGACATACGTAGATAAGCAAAGGGAAAGTTTGCAAACGAATTCGCCCATCAACCAAGCTATCATTTTTTCTAACATTTTAACACTAGTTTTCCTACTACTACTAATTTTGTTTTCTAAAAGTTGTGACCACTTTTCTTGTGGATATCCTGTGTACAGATGTGAATAGTACCTGGTACGAAATTTATGCATACATACAATAGGTATGAAGTTTAGTAGTACACTGAAAAAAAAAAAAATTGCTGATTTTACTATAATTGTTATTTATTGTTGTTATTATATAAAGTCATGTGTGCTATTATATAAAGTTATTATAAAAGTATTATATAAAGTGGCAGTCATATGCCCTGTTGCTGATTGCTTTTACCCCAAAAATATTTTAGAACTTTTTTATTATATATATATTGAATATTTTAGAATTTTTATATTATATATATATATATATATATATATATATATATATATATATATATATATATTAAATATTTTAGAATTTTTATATTATATATATATATATATATTAAATATTTATTGAAGTTATAAATTGTTGATAATACTAGTTACGGTGCCAGTATTATACGTAAAATCAACTTTTTCTTTTTTTTCAGTGTAGTCACTTTAGCATTAGTTCGCGAACAATTTCTATAGATATATAGAAGGGGGCTGTCCAGAACGATGCTTGCCCCGAGACTCTAGATGGTTTAAGTCGTACCCTGACCTGCAACATTAAACTTTCCCTCAACTTTGTCTATAACCTTCATCCAATCATAACATGGCTTGATTCGTCGTCAAGTGATGGCTTCTCTTATGAAGCCATGTTGTGCCACTTACAGTTTATGTTAATTTTATTAAAATCAGATTGTTCAAAAAACCCCTGGTACTTTCGTGTTATAGCGGTACCCACAATTATGATTTAGCCAAGAGCCATCGCAAAGCATTTATATGCATCATACATATATATACTCCAAATATGAGGGGGTTAGAATGCCAGTGGAGTAAGTCGCAATTTAGTGCTTTGAGAAATGAAGGGTTTTAGGGAAAGTTGCCGCATCCCGTTGCACTAAGTGGTCCAACTAGTTCTGCCATTTAGCGATTGCATAAGTGAACTAATGGCTTATTTCACTGTCACACTGAACAGAAAAATACTTTCAATGAAAATATGGCTATCTAGATTTTCCAAATTTTTGGCTTACTCCATTGTCAATCTAACCCCTTCATATGCGCCATTATATAAACATTATTTACGTCTTATCTGTCATATGTAAATCATATACGTCTTATAGACATGTCATATATGCGTCATATATGACTATAACTTGGCCATATATGTCACGAAATGTTATATACATCATATATTATAATAATGTCATCTATGCTTTATAATTTGGCGATAAATCTGGTCGCTTGGCGATTTATCCTTGGTGGCCGCTATAGCACCCGAAAGTATCAAAACACTTCAACGAATTTACTTCGTTTGTCAAAAGATAGCATAAACGTTCAGCAGCGTAATGAAATTAACTATAAGAACTCTGATACAGGTTTGTGAAAGTCAGTACAGACTGACTATAATTCTGAGTCCAAATGTTCGATTTGATGGTCTTTTATCTGGACTATAAGCTTACAAAAAAAAAAATAAATAAATAAATAAATAAAAAAAAAAATAATAAAACCACAAACGAAAATATACAATAAACTCTTCCAAATAAACCACGATTCCGCTGTAAATTCACACAGCCATGTTGTTGACGAAGCTTTTATTTTATTTTATTTTTTTTAATTTTTTTTTACACATTGACTGCCATGGAACACAAACATGTGTGCCAAAAATATTTCCCGGGGCCCATACCACACGAGTACATGTGCTTTGGCGATTTCAATCAAGCATCAATATTTTCACTGAAGACAATTTATTGCTATGAAACGGGACTATTGATGATTTATTCCATGTGTTTAAACAAGTGTGTATGAGTGGTCGAGGATCGCACAAAAGGTTTCGATTAATATTCCTTTCAAAATACTTTATCCTTTAATAAATCCAAATCATTAATTTATAGTTATTAAATGCTTATCCTTTTTATCCATACATTTTATCAATAAGAAAGCATGGATGGCAGCACCATTAAATTTAATAATAAAATAACAAGAGGAAGCTATTTTTTAATCAAATTAAAAATAATCAAGAACACTGCTTTTAGACAATTGTAACAGCATATGTTTGTATATCTGAAAAATATTTAATTACATGATTTAATTTTAGCTTTAAAGAGAAAAAAGGAAACGAAACTCTTAAAATGGCAAAAATAATACAAAAGTTCTTTTAATTACATCCATCGTATAATGTAATGTAGCCAGAGGAAAAAAACTGAAAATTCCAACTTCCGTCGTCGAGAATAGAACCTGGAATCTTCGGGTTATAAGGGAAACGCGTTACCACTGAACCACCTAGCCTACGTAGAAAAGACTGAATTTAAGGTTCTGTTTTAATATCTAAGTCTCAAAAATGGTCGGATGTCATTAAATTAATTTATTTAATTAAAATATTATAAGACTTTTTTCAAAATTTTATGATTTGTCGTGTGACAGGAGGTATTCAGTTATAAATAAGCAAAATTTCAAGTTTCTGACTTATATAGTTTCCGAGAACGAACTATTTGACAGACTAAAGAGTGAGACGAATAGGATTTCGTCAGATAAACGAAACCCTAAAAAAGAACCCCGTGTCCCCCTCAGGCATGTTTAGTGATTTCAATTTGGCGTTCAACATGTAAAAATAACCAAATTTTTATATTTTGGAATTAAAAAAGGATAAAATACTTTGTATGAAATTGACAAACGTTGCTGCGATTTGGAAATGGAAGCAGACTCGATAGATACTAAAAACCACTTTGTAAATGTCTGCCAAAAATGCCATTTCGACACAGTCTATGGCGATCAACGTGCAAACTAATGTAGGTGATAATACATATATTTTTTTTATATATAAATTAATTGTTTTTACAACTAAAAATTATGTTTTGGAATTTTTAGAAAAAGCCTAGATTATGTTTGAGTTTGTATCTCATTATAAAAGAAGCATTTCAATCGGATGATTTTTTGGGAAGATATAAATTGGCCAAAAGTGACCATAATTCTTACATTTTCACATTTAGGAAGAGAGTGCGGACTTCCCCTTCTCTTGTCTGTTTTTCGTACCCCACATCCAACCCACAGCAAAGAAAAAAACACGAACTATATCCTTAAAAACTAATAATTATTTGTTTTTATAACAACTTAGTATTCCATTATTTTCAATATAAATTCATTATTAACTTTTCCTAGTAACAAGGCAAGTTAAAACCATTAATGATTGGAGACATTTTTGTTTCAGACATCTTATGACATACGACAGATAAGAAAAGGAAAAGTTTGCAAACAAATTCTCCCGTCAACACATCCATCATTTTGTCACAAAATTCAGTAACATATAACATCGGCAGCCTCAAATTTTGAACCTTTCTATGAAGATTTAAAAAATTCTTGCAGGAGAGTAATATAAGATATCAGGATGTTTTTTTTTAACTGTGATTCCTGATTTCAGTTTGAATTACCAGCAATAGATGGCGCTGCGAGCGATAGAAATGCAATCCAGGCCAAAACTAAAATCACCCAGCATGGATGCGAAGGAAGGAGGTTTTCAATACATAGAGTGGGTCTCATTCGCTAATCTAATACAATCTTGTTCATAGGGTAATTCTGGATACGATTTTATTGGTGGATGAGACCTTCTCTATATATTGCACCTCCTTCTTTCACATCAATGGTGGGTAATTTCTGCTTTTGTCTCAATTGGATGTCTATTTCTCGCAGCGCCATCTATTGCTGATAATTTGAATTAAAATCAGGAATTGCAGTTAAAAAAAATTTAAAAAAAACCTTCTGAAATCATACATTACTTTCCTGCAAGATTTTTTTAAATATCTATCACCGTTTGGAAGTTATTGAATTTTAAAATCAGTCAGTTCATTTTAGGACTCTCGGTATATTTTTCCGGTCCAGTTTGATGCAAGGAACTGAAATAAAGTGTCAAAAGTGGCTGTTATCACAGAGTTTAGAGGATAAATAGAGATGAAATGTTTACGTTTGGCGTGACGCTGAAAATGTAACCTTAAAGTGGGCCGAAACAACTGGCGACTTGCTTTGAAAACCTCTCCCCGTTCAATGAATCCAGTCCTTGTTCCATGTGTAGTCTCACTCCGTCCAATGAGGTCAGCCCTTGGGCTTAATGATTTGAGCAATAACCGGCTTCATATTGCAAGCCGATTTTACGGTTCACTACCACTCGATCCTTTCTTGTTACTCTCTTTGAAAAATTAAAATTAATTTTTAACACGTATGCAACCCTCGAAGCATTATTTATTTAGGGGAAAGTAGGGTAAAACCGGGTACCTGACGGTTTTTCTTTCTTGACGGGTCTAGAAGGACAGAAAAATCGGAACACCCCACAGAAGTATTTGGGGACATCTGGTCTATTGGAAAACCACACCTGTTGCCGCAAGAAATTCTCCTCTACTTCAGAAAAGCCATTTCTAGGACGATCTGAAACAGCTCTGAATTTTGGTGCTAGGGTAAAACCGGGTACTAATCAGAAATTAAGTTTTTACACATCCATTAGCAAAAAACTTTATTGTAATACATTTTAAATCAAACTTTAAAACATATACAGGGTGACAATTATTGAACTATATGAAATAAAACGTAAATTATTTAAACACTACTGAGTGCACAAACTTTATTCAACATGTAAACGTCACTACAGATATTCGAATTTAGGTTATGACATGTTCGATATGGCTGCCATCATTGGCTATGATGTGGCGCAGACGAATAGCAAAATTCTGCATGACCCGTTGAAGTGCCGGAATATCGATGCTGTCGATGACCTCCTGAATGGAAGTTTTCAGCTCAGCAATGGTTTTGGGGTGATTTCTGTACACATTGTCTTTAATGTAGTCCCACAAAAATGAGTCACATGTGTTCAGATCCGGAGAATATGGCGGCCAAGCAAGTCCCATTCCAATTGGCCGCTGGGTACCCCAGAGCCAAAATGCGGTTCCCAAAGTGCTCTTCTAGGATATCAAACACTTTCTTGGTGCCATGGGGTCGATCTCCATCTTGCATGAACCACATCTTGTCGAAATCAGTGTCACTTTGGATAATGGGGATGAAATCATTTTCCAAAACGTTCACGTATCGTTCAGTAGTGACCGTGCCGTCAACGAATATCGGACCGATTATTCCGTGACTGGACATTGCACACTACACAGTCACCCGTTGAGGGTGGAGAGACTTTTCGATAGCGAAATGCGCTCAGGCACGCTGTACCGTGACACTTTCACTAGCAAATGGCCGATAATAACAAGTTGCGTGCGCATGCGCATACTAATTCCCATCATGCCCTGCGGCCAACCACGAAGTTTGAACTTCATCACGCAAACCGTTCAGAAGTTATGACGGTTTAATTTCATATAGTTCAATAATTGTCACCCTGTATATATATATATTTAAGGTCAGTAACTTTTGTATCAGGTTTACAAGCACTTTTTAATGCTGTCATGTAATAGCTTTCTCAGCTTTTACTTCACGTGTCCGCTGCACTCCTCATGAGCCCATTCTTTGCAGACTGAACATTGTACCCATCTTTCACCACCTGTTGAGTGACGAAACAATTTATTGCAGAATTCAATGCAAAACTATGGGTACCGGTTTTGCACCAAAAAATCAACTTGATCATTCTACTGGATAACTGGACGTACACACTTCTATTTGGCATCAAAATATTGTGTGAAAGTTATAGAAAACAGTGGCTAACTTGTCTAAATCGATCCGTCAGGCTAGATTTATTTGAAGAGCAGAAAAGACGGCGAAACATTAAAACGTTTGGGGTGACTTTCTTTCCAATAGTACTGCACGGACACAAATATTAACTCACTTCAATGGCCGATGGAGCACTGCTAGGGGACGCTATGGGTTGCAAAAGCAGATGCTATTTACAGGGCAGCACCCATCAGCGAGAAAACAGGGTATCCGATTTGACCCGCCTACCCGGTTTTACCGTACTCTCTCCTATAATATTAATTAGCAGACATTATTCTCTGTCTGCATATACCGGGTGTCCTAAAACTGACTGACTGATTTTTAAAATTCAATATCTTCCAAACGGTGAAAAATATCTAAAAAATTCTTGCGAGAGTAATGTATGATGTCAGGAGTTTTTTTACTGCAATTCCTGATTTTAATTTGAATTATCAGCAATAGATGGCGCTGCGAGCAATATACATACATTCGAGACAAAGCAGAAATCACTCAGTCAGTGATGTGAAGGAATGAGGTTCAATACATGGAGTAGGTTTCATTGACCAATAAAATCTTATTCAGAATAAGGCCCTAAGAACAAGATTGTATTAGCGAAGGAGACGCACTAACTGTATTAACCCTTTGAGGGGCGGTGGTATATATTATATACCACCTAATTTTAATCCGATTCAAACCAGAAACTTTTAATTAAATTTTACTTTTTTAACTTTGACAAGAAAAAGTTGAAAAATTGCTTATTCTTATTTTGAACTAAATTCTTTCCTAAATTCCGGTGGTAAATCAACGTTACAGGAGCACAAGTGCTTGCCCCTGAAAGGGTTAAACCCCCTTCGTTCGCATGAATGCTGGGTGATTTTAGTTTTGGCTTGGATTGCACTCCTATCGTTCGCAGCGCCATCTATTGCTCGTAATTAGAACTAAAACCAGGAATCTCGGTACAAAATATCTTGGTATCTTATATTACTCTCCTGCAATATTTTTTAAATATCTGTCACCGTTTGTAAGTTATTGAATTATCAGTCAGTCAATTTTAGGACACACGGTATATAAATTTTCTATATAATTATTTGCAGTAGAGGGATTAACCACTTGTTTTCTTTCTTTCTTCTTTCCAGGACTGCACTTTTAACGAGTGTACTATTTTCTTTTGACGTAAAAACGATTTTAGCCTTTCTGATTTAAAATATTGCTTTTTTTGCACTTAGAAATTTCAATATCATGCGTTTTGCAACGTTTTTGAATGGCGACATAAGAATGTTTGCCTTTAGAAAGTGCAAAAATATACGAGATGTTTTCGAAAAGTAAGGATACACCTCAGACAGCCGGAAAGAAAAAGTTTTAATGAGCGCGTTGGCAAAACATATTGTAACCTTGAACATATGACCTTTCCTTCGCAGTCATTCGCTATTTGTACGGTGAGTCTGTTTCGTGCAGCACGTGTTTATAATGTCTGCGTCAATTCAGAACCCCACCAAATGTGAAGTACGTGCCGTCATACGTTTTTTTCATGCAAAAGGTGAGCGTCCAGCGGATATTCACAAAGAAATTGTTTTCGTCTATGGGAACATTATGAATCGACAAAATGTAACGAAATGGTCTTGTGTTTTCTTTGGAGGTAGAAATCAATGTTCATGAAGAACTAACCCTGAACAGATAGGACATCTGTGATATCTGACCTTGCACCCAGCGACTACCACTTATTCCTTTATCTGAAGAAACATCTTGCAGGGCAAAAGTTCCACGACGATGAGGAGATCAAAATCGAAGTTGAAAAGTGGTTTCGACAACATGCGGTAAACTTGTATGACTGTGGGATACAAAAGCTTGTACCCATACTTAACAAATACTTGGACAATGACTGACGACAACTATGTCGAAAAATAAGGCACATATACCAGTAAGTAATTTGTAATGGGCATTTTATCAATTACAGTTCTTTGAATGAGTATGCGGCATGGAATCTTTACTTTTCGAAACCCCTCGTATTATTCGATCCAAAGCTTGTTTGCATGCTACATTTTGAAAGAAAAATTAATTTAAAAGGTAGCAGACAATATTTTCCATTTCAATAGTGTTGCCAATTTAGCGTACCCCTTTATTCAGAAATTCCAAATTCATACCAGAAATTACGAATAATAATTTTTGCTTTATTTAATGATATACATTTCGTGATTATATAAAGTAAAAATTGCTGTTCGGAAATTTTTAATAACAAAAATTCGCTAAAATGACAACACTGCATTAAAAAAGTTATCATTATTGCCAAAAAATTTTATTTTACATTTTTCAAACTTTTATTTTTCTAAAAATGGTATTTTCTTCTGCATGTTAATTTAAAAACTTAATGTTTTCTTATCCATTTACAGGTTCAGCCTGTGAACTTCTGTCTTTCAAAACAGCAGATCATATATGGACCATTCTGTTAATATTCCTTGCTGTCTAAAACCACCATCAAAAACAATTTTGGAAGCTCCTCGCACGTCAGCAAATATCTACAAAGCTCTTATACTATGCCAATATAAATATATATATAAATAAATATATATAATATGTACAGAAACGGTATTATAGTTCAATCTTATATATTGTCACATTACAGCGGCCTGGCTTAGGGAAGCTTCCTGCAGAGTGTATTGTATGAAAATAAGGCCATCTGTAAAATTTGTGTATAAAGATTTCTTTTTGAATATACTTATTTCTTAGAATTCTATTAAAGTAAAATTGTTAAAAATTTTCGTTTACTTTTTGTCACTAAAATACACAATTCATGCCACTGGCGCAGCGAAGGGGTGCGATTTAGGGATTAAACCGTTCCCAAAAACTAAAAACATTTTAATTTCGAAAATATTTAAGCTGTGATGAACACATGAACGCGTAAAAATCTGCACAAAGAAAAATAAAACAGCCAGAATAAATTTAGTACACTCTTTTTAAGACTTCATAAAAGAAATTTATTCTACATTGCAAGAAACAAGTAACAATTTATTAGTAACCAATAAAAGAAAGTTTCGTTTTGTCTGTGGTGTCGGCGATGGCTACCAAAATCTGCCGCGCGCAGAGGTCTGAAAATTTGAATGACGATAATCCAAGGCAGGTCCAGATGCACCCCAAGTTCAGTTTTTTAATAATTAGCCGAGATATTAATTAAAAACTCATAAAAAAGCTATCTGTTTTTGAGAAAATCGACAGACGCGTGTGCACTTACCCAGAACCCGATTTACGCAGCGGAAAGGAATGAAGAACGGAATCTCCGTTTTGTTAAGTTAAAAACGGAAGGCATTTCTGAAAGATCGTACTCTTATGTCTCAAACGACGCAATCAGTTCGAAAAGGTATCGTTGTTTACCGGTTGAATTTTTTTTTAAGCATAAAGAAAAGATCGCCTCCAGGAGGCGCGAAGTGACATGCGGTCGCCAATGTTTTTGTAAGGGTTAAAATTCGTATTTTTAAAAACAGATTGTACTATCGAAAAGAACAAAGTCTCAGCTTTAAGAACATGATTTTTTTCCGTACCTCTAAAATTGAGCCCAGGAGGAAAACGTCCACCGGTAAAAACACCCTTTTTGAAAAAAAAAATAAAAGGGTTAACAACGATATTTTTTTGAACTGATTGTGGCATTTGAGACGTAAGAGTACGATCTTTCAGTTTTCGTTTTAAACTAAACCAAACGGTTTGACCGATGGAAGTTAAAACAAAAATGGCGAAATAACAGAGTATTCCGTTCTTCATTCCCTTCCGCTGTGTAAACGGGTATAGGGCATGTGCGCGCAGCGCACGCGTCTACCAATTTTTGCCTTTTTATGAGTTTTTATTTAATATCTCGGCTAATTATAAAAAAAATAAAAATCTGAGCTTCGGATGCATCAGGACCTGCTTTGGACTATCCTCATACAAAATTTTTGACCTCTGCTCGCTGTAGATTTTGTTAGCCGTCACCGACACAGTATTTTTATTAGTATAGGAAAAAACAAGTTGGAAATTGTACGTCAAACGTGACAAATGAGGTGCGTTCGTACTATGGTTAGTTATATAGATATTCAGATCTTGATGATTTTTAATTCTGTGAAATGAGTTATATCGTCTGCAGATTAATTTCTGTAATAAGTATCTCGGTCGCTTGACGATTAAACCTTGGAAGCTCCTATAACAAAAAAGCACAGATTTTAAAAAAATTCTTAATAAATGTTTTTATTAATATTTTCTAAAGTTTTGATTCGACTTTTATAAAATTTGAAATGTCTCGACAAAATTCGGCAAAGATAATATATCTTAAATTTCAAACCATTCAGTTGGGTAGTTTTTGCTTTGTTATATGCGGACGGACGGACGGACAGACAGACGGACTGACCAGACGACGACAATAGATGCTACGTATTTATATAATTACGAACGCACCTAAAAAAGATATCCAACTGCGAAAAATGATGTATCATCCATTACTTCAAACTGAACAAAAACAAAACAAAAGCACAAAAATTCCATTTTTATAATATAATCAAATTATTTCAATATTTAAAGCAGCACAATTTCATATTTCATTCATAAACTTTTTTCTTTAATTTGTTTATTAGATTGGCGACAAATAATGACAATTTCATACCCCAATATATACGTTTTAATAGAACAACCGTTTATAAGCTGGTTATTATATCTGGTTATTAAAGGAAACAATATATATATATATATATATACAAGTACAGCCTATGACACTCGAGGAGTGAAGACAAACATTTTCGTATCACATTTATTAAAATCTACCCAACCGTTTCCATTTTATCAGCAAATAAAAATATGTTACATGCATTGCCCATGGTCAAAAACGCTACTCCCCTTTACTGCGAGTAGTCAGATTAAAAAAATGCCTAAGTGCGAGTTTCACTCGCGCACTTAGAATTCCGTACGTATAATAAATTTATTAATTACTAACAGCAATATTACAAAAAATCGTTGCCAAGACAACTGTCAATGTCTTGGAATTATTCTATGAATTATTTTTCAATAATTGAATTCAATTGGAATGACAAACGTTGACTATTTATCACTCTAATTCACCTTGGCTAAAACAAAGACCTTGTACAAAGTTTAAACTTGGTATTGTGCCAAGAGCGCTTCGAAAGGAGGCCGCCTTGGTCAGTGCCGTGTTTTTCTAGATATGTTTTTAATAATATCTCGGCTAATTACCGACAATTTTTTTTCTAAAATCATTATCAACTATCCTTGGATGATTCCACGTTGACAGTTACCTCGAGCGCCCCTCAACTCTCCCGCTCAGCGACCTCAAAGTAAAGTTTCTGTGTAACGAAAATTTTGATATTCTCAAAAACTACTTGACCTTGGATAATCGCTATATTTTTCCTGCAAGGTTCAAATAAACTCCTACTACCCCTAATATTTTCATGTTTTTAGTTTCAGTAGATTCGGAAATAGAGGGAGGGGGTACATTTTCGACTATATCTTTGTAGATTTTCCCGTCCCTCGAGCTTTGGTAAAGCAAGTGTGGGTCGGTAAAACCCGACTTAAATCCTAGTACCTGGCTCCCTTTTGGGTGTCTGGCTCCGAAGCTGTTGGGGACCCCGGTTCATTCCCAAGTGTAATGTAGGGCCTCCCAAGAGGGTGGAAGCCACCGCAAATCGCAGTGACCTATGTCGTCCTTTCACTTGGGAAAAGTGGGGGTGATCAGAAGGTGGCGTCACCCCCACCTTTCGTAGAATATACAAGAACTTTCCTGGTCGTGCTCGCTAAAAGTTCCTCAGAACTTGGGAACGGCGGTTGACGTGCCTGACGGGCGCCACTCAGATTTATCCCTGAAAAGGTAATACCTAAAATTAAAACAAATATATTTTTGAGTTCGGTGTTACGATATCTTTCAAACGATACCCCAACCCCATACAATGAAAACATTTTTTTTCAAGTAACTTAATTAGCCTTCCTAAATTTTTCCTAAAAATATTTGTGAATGACTGATAATCTATAAATATGTGGATCAATAGCCTTTATAACTCTGCCAAGTTTGAACTTTACAAGTTCCATAGTTTTCGAGAAAAACGGCTGAGACAGGCGGGCACATGAGTTATCTTATAATGGTTCCATTTATACTTTTTAAAGTACGGAACCCTAAAAAGAGTAGCAACAACACGTGTCTGTGCAAGATGAGTTTTTTTTTTTTTTAAATGCAACCGGAAAGAAAGAAAACGCACAATTTATGATATTTTTATTTGCATAATTTGAACAGTCAGAAGATACTGAAAATGTCCCTAAGCACGAAGATCAGTCACTTTTTCCGGGATAAATTTCTGCTTACTCCGCTGTCTCGACGAGAGTACATCATCATAACGTCATGCACACGAAAACAGTGGACAGTTCGTTTAATAGTGCTTTTCTTCGGTATCTATACATCTGTTTTGCACGTTTCGGTACGAGTGATACGCAAAATAACGCTCAAAAACCAAGACACGGTGTACATATTCAAAAACCATGGCTACTTAGAGCTCCTATAATACAGGCTGACGCATTCTCGTAGATTTGGGTCTCAAATTGATGTTCAGTCGAAAAACCAAGCTAATCAGAACCGGTTCAGCCAATCAGAACCGAGTCTTAGGCAACCCCAACTCCGGTTGCGGTAGATTGATGCTGAACTGAGCACGAATAATCCGAAACAAAATGGATATGCGTCAGCTCCTATTATAGGAGTCTTATGGCTACTACTAACAACTAAGACTCCTAGGGGAGCTAACGCATATCCATTCTGTTGCCCAAAATAACCGCCATATTGTGACCTAGCTCAGCATTAGGAAACCGCCTGAGCAGGTGTTCGCCGTCCTCGTTACTGTCACTTGCCGTCCACTAGTACGGTAAGCTAACCGGTTTTAGCTTGGTTTTTGGTCCGCTGGGTCATTAAATGGCGGTATGATTCAGTCTGTATTATAGGAGCTCTACTAACAACAACTTCGCCATACTACGTCACACACAGAACAAGTGCCGAGAAGAACGACAATCATCAGACATGGCTATCTTGGTTCAGTGTTACCTAAGACTACTATAAGGGGAGCTGACGCATATCCATCTTGTTGTCCAAAATAACCGCCATATTGTAACCGAGCTCAGCATGAGGAAACTGCCCGAGCTGGTGTTTGCCGTCCACTACTATGGTAAGATAACCGGTTTTAGCTTGGTTTGATGTCTGTTGGGTTATTAAATAGCGGTATGATTCAGCCTGTAGTATAGGAGCTCTAGTGTTACCTAGAACTCCTATAGTATGGGCTGAATCTGAATCATACCGCCATTAAAAAACCCAGCGGACCAAACACTAAGTTAAAACCGGTTAGCTTACCGTATTGGTGGACAGCGAGTGACAGTGACAGGGCCGGCAAACACCTGCTCTGGCAGTAAATTAATGCTGAACTGGGTTACAATATGGTGGTTATTTTGGGCAACAAGATGGATATGCTATGCTCACCAGCCTTGGTGTTACCGGCTCAGTATTTGAAAATTCTCTCTTTTATATTATGTGGGCGTGACGCGCGTTCAAACTCAAGTTGAGTCTTAAAAAATTCACCCTATATACGACCTTTATATAATATCCGAAATTCAACAGACATTTGTCGCGCATTTCGGGAATAGAAAGAGATTGTTGAAAACATAAAAAGAGTAGACCGGTCTTCGTTCGCGCAAGGGAGCCCTGAAAGAATTTGATATTTTAGAGTACATCAGCCATCACAGGTCAGACTGAAAAAAAAAAAATTCAAAAATTGCACAGAAGTTAAAATAACTTGTCATTTTATTATATAATATAAACATTAGTATTAAATAAACATTTTAAACAGAGAAATTAGTAATTATTAATAATATTTGCGAAACTCTTGCTATCGCAACATTCTCAAAGTGAGACCCAATTATTATTAATCTCTTGAGACCCGAAGTTCAAATTATATATTACATGAAATTTGACATGATGGTTGTCTTTAAGATGCAAATGTTCTCCAAGAGCGCCCTAAAAACATTGAAATCAAAAAGTGTAAAATAAAAGTGTTCTAAAAACGAAAATGTTCTACAAACGTTCTAAATTACTTTTTTAGAAATGTGAAATATGTCATCATTATATCATCGTTACTTTTAAGACGTATATATGCTTTCTCAGACCAGCTTCGAAAATATTTAAAAGAGTGAAATGAGCGGAAAATGGTTTAAAAAACTATTACTTTGGAACTACTATACCGATTTACAATTTTCTCTCATGATAATAGTCTCTGCTTAAAATAGTCTATATTTTATCTCTTTACAAATTACTCTCAAGGAGGGTGCAAGAATGAACAACATTCTAAAATTCGGATTTCTTTGGTCTGCTGAGGCTAAAACTTTTAAATGATGGTTACTTTTAAGACGTACACGCTCGCTAAGAATGTTTGTCAAAACATTCCAGATTTAAAAGGATGAAATGAATAGAAAACGCTCGATAATTATGATTACTCAGAATGTATCTTGGCTAGAAATTTTAAATTTTACTTGCAGATTTCTATTAAGATGTGATTCTCCCAAAGAAGAGTTTAAAAAAAAATTCGAATTTCAAATGGATGAAATGGGAGCAAAATGTTCTAGTTATAGTTTCACTAATTTATCTCAATTTCTCAGTATAGAAACTTTAAATTTGGCATAAGGATAACTTCTAAGATGTTTATGAGCACGAACGTCTTTTTTTAAATTTTAAAAAAACTGAAAAGAGACCTAAATTGAGTTTTTTGTCATGCGAGTGTTAGATAAATTTTTTTCTAAGCAATACGGTAAAACATAAGTACCGATAACTGCTATATTTAAATAAAATGATAGTAATAAAGAAATATGATTGCCAACTAGGTAAGGAAATACTTCATATTTAGCGTTTTGCTGCATAAAAATTATGATTATGTACGAAACTAGTCGGATGTGCCAATCCCAAAACTTGTCATGTTAATACTTCAAAATTCGCTATCACATCGCCAATAAAATCAATATTTTTCGTCATTCTGATGTACGTCAGCTTTGTGCGAATCGTCGGGTTACCGGGATGCGATCAACTGATGTATACGAAACTACGTAAAGTCCTTCTGGCCTGTACCGACAGGAACAGATAGCCTCCCTATTCCTTGGTTTTACGATTTTAGGTAATTTTACTGGAAAACACGAAGCTAAAATGCGTGGAACCCAATTAAAGAAGATTTATTCCCAGTTCTCGTCAACATTGAATTTGAATGAAAATACCGACAAATTAGTCCTCTACAGCCGAGTTGGCTTCATTTATGGCAACCTATTTTTGTCGCCAAATTTGGAGATATTTCGCCAGCTGTCGCCAAGCTTGGCGAGAATTTGACGTTGGCGAATATATATAGGTTACAACAATGAAAGAGAATTTGCCGAAACCATGTTATCTAAAACTCATAAATTAAACCCGTTTATGGATGAATTCTGCTGTCTTGTTTGAAAATGTCAGCTACCTAAAATTTCAAACAGCTATATATCAGCCATTTTTTAAGATAGAGGCAAAACAAAAATTGCTCCGGATTCTCCGGATCAAGGCCGAACATTTAACGAAAAAAACTTTAAAGATTTCTAATTTTTTTTGTACATCTTTTTGAATTTGAAATATTTAAATGGCTATCACAGCGCCCCCTTCCGGCGGAATATCACTAATTTCAAGTAGAAACTGCTGGTCATAAGTAAAAAGATAGAAAAAAAATTGTTTTAATTATCTGCATAACATCATACACTTTTCAATGATACAATAGTGAAAGTCGAACAAAAATCGCAATCGCAGCGCCCCCTTTCGTCGAAATAGCCCCCAATTCAACTTGGACCGGCAGTCTATAGTTAAAAACATACAAAAAAAATTTGGTTCAATTATCTGCATAACTTCATACACTTTTCGATGATACAATAGTGAAAATGGAACAAAAATATCGATCACAGCGCCCCCTTTCGTCGAAATATCCCAGAATTCTGATAGAACCTGCTTGACATAGCCAAAAACACAGAAAAAAAAAATTTTTTTTTTTTTTTATGAAGATAAATAAAGGTTAAAAAAATATCAAGTAAGCTAAAGTAAATTAACTATTATGCGTAAAATATTTTCGAATCCGTTTTCAAAAGTCAGTTTTATATGGAACAGAGAACAGGAACCACTAAAATAGTTTCTTATGGACAAATTCTCCAGTCACACTTCTAAATCAACTGTAGCATATTTAGCGAAAAAAAAAAGAACCTCAAACGGAAATAAATTGTGCCCCATTTGAAGAAATATCTGTAAAATCACTTGACTTTTCCACCATTCTGCATTTGCAGGCCTCTCACTCAGCCAGTTTTTTAAATACTATTTTCCTTTCTAAGAAAAATATTTTTAGATTTTGTAGACACCTTACTGGAACGTAATTTTCATTGCAAATGTTGTAAAAAACCTAGCACAAAAAAGTTTCTTCACAAATACTGGTATTTAAAAAAAAATGGACCAGTGGCAGTTCCACATTTGATTTGTTAAATAAAGCGTTAGGAAAGGAAGACTGCATCCATGAACATTGAAAAGCTGTCCAAAGCATGGGTGCAAGAAGTCCATCCAAGCCAAGACACAATTTTTTTTTTTTTTTTAAGTATTTAGGAATAGCCAAATGGAAATGGACTAGAAGATTTCTGTCTTGCATTATGGCTAAAAATGGATAGCTTACCATAAAAGAAAGTAATTAAGAGTTCTTGATAGTAAAATTGCTATTGTTTAAGTATATAAACAGGGCTAGCACTAGGATTTTTCAAAATTTTAGGGAGGAATTTTAGGAATTTTTTTCCAAATTTTAGGAAAATTTTAGGGGCATTTGCGATATTTTTAACATTACAAGTATGTAATAACAATATTTTCGTGCTAGACAGGCACATGTGGTACACTGCCAAAGAATATTCCCATCATTCCAATGAATTCAGTCCTTGTTCCATGTGCTTGTGTTGTTTGTTGCGAATGAGGGCATTTAAATTTGCACAATAACCGGCTTGATATTAAAAACCGTTTTGACAACTTATGCTTACTGCAATTATATTAATTAGAATTTTTAATTCCTGTATCATTGAGCCTAACCAGAATGAATGCTCTCTTTCTCTCTCTTTTGGATGTTCTCGGTGAACCTAGAGAACAAGAGGCAGGAAGCAGGGGTGATTATGAGAAAAAAAAATTCTGAAACTAACAGAAAAACTTCTGAAAGGTTTTTTTCACACTTCTTTGTCAAAATTTGCATTTTTCCGTGTTTTTTTTGACGAAACATGCATTTTTCCGCAATTCTTTCATGAAATATGCCTTATTTGCACGATGTATTGACAAACTTACACGTTTTTTCGTGATCTTTTGACGGAATTTACGTTTTTTTTCAATAACTTTTGTCGGAATTAGTGTTTCTTTCACAACCTTTTGACGGAATTTGCTTTTTTTCGCGACCATTTGACGGAATTTGCTTTTTTTCGTGATCCTTTGACAAAATTCACATTTTTCTGCAATCTTTTGACAAAATTTGCGATTTCCCCGCAATCTTTTGACGAAATTTGTATTTTTGTGCGATCGTTTGACGAAATTCGCCTTATACGCACGATTGATTGACAAAATTTCGTGATCCTTCAACGAAATTGGCGTTTTTTACCACAATTTTTTGATGAAATTCACGTTTTTTCCGTGATTCTTAGACGAAATTATCTTTTTTCCTTGATTTTTGGATGAAATTGGAGGGTTTTTTCACGATTTTTTTTAAAAATCGAAATTCACGTTTATTCCACGATCTTTTTAAGAAATTCTAGTTTTTTTTCCCCGAGATGTTTTTAAAAAATTTACGATTCTTTGAAGAAATTAGTGTTTGTCGCGATCCTTAGATGAACTTTGAGTTTTTTTTTCAGGATTGTTTGTCGAAATTAGCTTTTTTTTCTCCCACGATATCCTTGGATGAAATTTAAGTTTTTCCCCCTATTCTTTGTCAAAATTTGCTTTTTTCCGCAATCTTTTGACGAAATTTGTGTTGTTTTAGTGATCTTTTGACAAAATTTGCGTTATTTTAGCGATCTTTTGACAAAATACGTGTCTTTTTCGATAACCATTTGTCGAAATTCGCGATATTTTTCGATGAAATTTTGTCAATTTCGAATTTTTAGGAACAAGAAGAAAATTTTAGGAGAATTTTAGGAATTTTAGGGGATAAAATAATATTTAGGAAATTTAGGAATTTTAGGGGGAATGCTAGCCCTGATATAAAGTATAATTTACTATCAGTCAGACATTTCTGAAAGACTGAAATCAGTCCTGAGACTGAAGTCTTGCATCCATGGTCCAAAGCTGTGTGATAAAATTCACATAACTATAGTACTAGAAAAATTCTAAAATCATGGAAATTCTGAGTCAGTCTCTGAGCCATAACTGGACTCAAGTACAATGTCCGATACAGAAAAAATATCGCATAAAGTGTGACATTTATTTCTAAAATAGAAGAAATAGATAAAGTAGAAATTTTTAATTAAAACAAACTAAATAGAGGCAGAAGCTTATACTAAAGATTTAAATATATATATAAAAAAAAAAAATCAATTTTATTTAAATTTGATTACACTATTTCCTCCCAGAGGCACTATAAATGCAAAAGAAAAATTTTTTGAACTTGTATTCTATAATTTTAATTAGAATTATGGTTGTCATGAGATAACATAAAAAAAAAATCCTTTTAAAGTTTTAATTACACAATTTACCACAAACTAGCATGTGAAAATTAAAAAAAGACCCCCATAAAATAGCTAATTCATTTAAACTTAGTTACCCTATTTCCACACCAGGGGGACACTAAACAAAACTGTGTTGACTACTTTTAACTTCAGTATAGCAGTAGCAGGGTTCCCAGCAAATCTTGTCTGGCAATTTCACTGACTTTCCCTGACCAAATCCAAAAAAATTCCATGACCAAAACGGGCATATACAAAATCTGCTTTAAATAACACAAAATAATAAGTAGCATAAAAAATATATAAATCAAATTTGTATCGTAATAACAGGGTTAATACTCTTTTCCCAGTAGAAAATTCAAGCATCTTTCAAGAAAATTGCAAAATGAAATTCTATAAAATACTATAATTTAAAAAAACTTCATCTTTGCCAGTTTTCAAATGAAGCAACAAAGTCTAAAATGTGAAATGTCATGAAAAAGTTTCAAAAATGTAGAAAACTTTTGTCCATATTATGGTTTTTCTGCATTGAAGGAATTTCTCGATCTTGAAACCGACAAGAGTCTAGAGATTTTTCAGAGGTGCCATGTAGCGATAAATATAGTAACATTTTTCTGAAAAAAAAAAATGATTTCAAATTCCCCCCCCCGCGACCTTTCCAGATTTTCCATGTCGCTGGGAACCCTGTATAGCAAAACATAAAAAAATGAGTTTTACTTAAATTTGGTTACTACTATTTCATTCCCAGGGGCACTAAAAAACAAAAAAGAAAATTGTATTTAATCTGTATCACCTAATTTTACCTATGGTTGGTTAATATGAGAAAAAAAAAAAATCCTATCATGCAAAAAGTTTTATCAAAACACAAATTTCACTGTGACAAAAGATTATTTTGAAAATTTATTTAAGAAAACAAATTCAATTCTGTTTAAATTTAGTTACCTTATTTCTCGCCAGGGGACACTATAAATACAAAAGAAAATTGTGATAAATCTGTGCCACCTGCTTCAGTATAGCCATCAGAGTGAGGGGGGGAAATATCAATTTTACTTAAATTATGTTACTCTTTATTTCTTCCCCATAAATGCAAGAGTAAATTGTGTTTTATCAGTTACTATCTATTTTTATCTAAAGTACCACCATCATACAGTAAAACATATATATATATATATATGTATTTAAACTGGTTAATACATTCCTCACTAGGAAATGTTATCGATGCAAATGAAAGTTGTGTTTAAAGTGGTTCTCAACAACGCAAAATTTTCAGACATTTTTAAACATAAAATTGGCAGGCCTGACTATTGAAGAGATTTGGAATCAAATAGCATTTACCATTTTTTGATAAATTACTTATTGAGTTATAAGCAATTCTTGCCATGTGACGTTTTCCTCCTTTCTTGCGCTGTTGCGTCGGGAATTAGGTTCAAAACATACTTTTACAATATTTATGAAAAATCTGCCTTTACCAAATAATGGAAAACATCTTTTGATTAGTTTCTGAATAAGAACACCTGCTAATTTCAAGTTTCCAAACAAAAGTGAATTTAGAAAGTAGCTCTTTTGGATTTGAGAATAACCTTAAATTACACTATCCAGAGTTGCCAAGTCTCCGGCTTTTTGGACACCAGTATTTCAGTACAGAAAATGTTTTGTGTAATCGGAACATTCTGCAATTTAAAAGGACGACATTTTCTCTAAGATAATACTGGTGTGCAAAAAGCCGGAGACTTGGCAAGTTTGCACTATCTAATTTTAACTGAGTATGGTTGCTATGAGAGTAAAAAAGAAAAAAAAGTTATGCAATTTCTCATGAGAGACACTTTATATAAGATATTTCAGAATGGCAGAAATTTTTTCTGAATATTTGTGCAAAAAAGTAAGCTTGATGCGTTCAAGAGTTAGTTGAAGACAGTTGTACTCGAAGTATCAAAAGTTAAATAAACATCAAAGAAAACCGCTCTTACAACAGCAATTGGCAATAAAGTGCAATGCACCTGCAAGGTTTTGCGTTGCCCTGTAAAAGAACACCCTTAGTAACATATATAAATTTAGTAGTAAAAACATGACACTAAAATCCATTGAGTAATTACTGCCCATAGACTGTAATTGAATTATTTTGTGCTGCTCTGTTCCTATATCACTATAAATGCTATATACATCCTCCCTCCCCCCAAGAAAAACATGCTGTTATTGTGACAGCATACTAAAATTACATTAGTCTACAAACCCCTCATTTAACATATTTGTTTAATCAGTCGTTTGATAAGGATTTTATATATAAAAAGGTAGTTGTATGATGTAACATATTCATGTAAAGTGAAAACAATCCTTTCAGTGTGCATAAGCCTAAAAAATACTTATTTTATGTTTTCTAAAAAAAATTATTTCAAGAAAATTTTGTAAAAGGTGATCTTTAAAATCTCTCCAAGACTTAAGGTCCTCCACCCATTGTTTTAATATAAATTATAACAATTTCTAGCACTTCTCAACACGTTACAATATTCCGTAGAAACCAAAGTAAGTCTGCTGAAAATATCTTCGTTAATTTTAAAGTAACACATGAAAATCCAAGCTCAACTTAACGTGTGATACATTGTATTTTTGCCAGAGAAAGTCGATTGAGATCCTGGATTAAATTTGTTTCGACTTCATGGTTATTATCACAATTAAAATTTTGTTTAGAAACATCCTATTTGTGAAAAAACAAGAAACAGATTATTTAGCAGATAACATTCAGTAACTTGTATTTGTACATCATTAACTCCTATGAAGGTCACCATTAAAGGTTAATTTTTGTAAGCGTTACTTTTCAAACAGCAAATAAATAATATAAAACCATTCTCTTTTATATTTAAATATGACTATTTCTTAATTATTCTGAATATCTTTATTAATTTACAGTTAGAAGCTGTATAAATTTTTTTTAAAAGTTTCTGGTTTTAAAAAGTATTTGGTTTGGATGAATATTTTGGTATTTGACCAAGTCGATCCCTAATTTGGATTATTTTTTTCTATTAAACATAATAATCTAATAAAATCTTAAGGATCGGTAGACAAACCCGGAACACAATCACCCTTATGCTACAATACATTTTTTTAAGCATTATAAGAATTTTAAATCTATTGAAGTAAAATAGAAATATAAGATCAACAAGTTCAATGATGAATTTCACCATTTATTACCACTGTGTGAAACACTTATAAGCTGACAATTAGATTATGGTGATTATTTTTATTATCACTATGGAGCAAAACATACAGCTTTCCAATCAATTGACAAGACACATTTTTTTCGACTAAATTATCCCCCCTCCGGTATTTGTTTTCTGTTGTACCTACAAATTCCAAAGTAATGATTTTGTGGAACTCTTGGGAGGAAAAAAAAAAGAATCAGAAACATCACATGTTTGAAAGCAAGGACAAACTCTCCATGTAAGCTTATCTGGTTTGGAGCTGTAATTTTTACTCATTTTAAGAATATACCTGATCTTTACCTTGAAAATTCTGGGCATCTGCCCTATTTGTTGTTGCAATCAGTCCCAGCCAGCCTGAAGGACAACCATGTAAAGAAAATAAAAACCATATTATCTTTGCCCGTTCTTTTTTCAGTTTACATGTCAAAACTTCCTGATAGGCAGACATGTATAAAACCAAAAACTTTCTGCGCACATAAATATTGAGTCAAAAACTTTCTGCAAAATAATTTAATGTTTAATAAAATTACGTGTTGTATTATTTTGACGATATAAATTAAAAACAGTAGTTTAAAATAATTACCATTTTAAATTTAATTAATATTAAAGAATTATTATTTTGGTTAAAAATATTAATAAAGCTAAAAATTCATGATAGGAAGATCATATTCAATTCAATAACATTCTTATCAATTATTTTGTCAATGCATTTAGAAACAACACAGTCCTTAATATTTTGACCTCTTCGCAAGCGTCTGTAATATCACAACAATGTTTTGCATCTTTAAATTTTGAATTGTGCGCAAATAGTGACTAAATCATACATAAAATTTCAAATATTTTTTTATTTAAAAAAAAAAAAAAAAATTCTGCAAAGTTCCGAATTTTGCAGAAAATTTTCCACGCACGACGTGCATGCGTGCATCTATATTATACAACTCTGCTGATAGGTGCAGCATTTTAAAAATCTCCTCTTGCATAGAAATAACTATTAATCAAAAATACTTTCACCATGACAACATTTTGCGATTATATTGTCCATGATAATCTGTTTAATAATTCTTTTTATATCCCTTTCAAACAGGCTTTTAAAAATGTAAAACACTAAGAAATTTGGACTACATTGTTTCTACCTCCCTTATTTTCACTGAGTCTGAACTTTATGACTAGTATAAAAATTGAGCATGAGCCAATCTGATCTCAAATTCCACAAGTGTAATTTCTGTCTGCCTTTCAACCAGGATTGTAAAAAAAACCATTAAAAAAAAAAAAGCCCGGGCAACCCTTAGGGTTTAAAAAAAAAACATCCAGGCAGCTACTCACTACAACTCTGCTTTCAATACTACCATTTCCAAATATAGCAAATCCTGGACAAGACAGGAAATTGTCTAGTGCAATAAGATTTTAAAGTACCGCAGAACGAATTTCAACAGTAAACTGCCTCATGTGGAATATTGTCTACAGTGGAAAATTTTGTCCTTCCCGATTTATTCTGCATTAAACAATCGTATATCACAATGCACCTAGATCTTTAAGGAAATTTTTAAACGGGAAAACCACACAGCATACACAAAAATAGTTACTTTTTTTTTAGAATGACAATAATCACTTGACTTTTGTAAGCATGAGAAGATATTATATATACTTTAAAGTTAATTTCTTCCAAGCCATAGATGCTTAAGTAGTATTATTCACAGTGTAATGTTTCCCTTTTCTACTCTTACAATCATTGTAAATGCTAAATTGACACTATAATTTAAGGAGTTCTAAGTACTCCCTGGAAACTTTTTCATTTCTAAGGAGTCTGTACAAACCCCAATTTAAAGGTTCAAACCTTTATAAAATCTTGTGTATATAGATGACCAACAGGTTGCAAGTGGTTGTGTAAATTTGGTGTTGGAAAGTTTTTTAGTAATATTTTTTAAATGTTTGCTAGTTTAAAAAAATCTTCTAATTTAAAATTAAGCATTTAATTACCACAATCAAACTGTTACTATTATTTTTATATATACATTTTTTATCGCTCTCTTTTTGATCTGCATTCTCTTAGACGTAAGACCAGGTATCCTACAAAGAATAAAACCAGATATTGGAAAACATTGTCAAAGAGCCAGCAAAAAATGCTTATAAAGGGCAGTCAGAACAACATAGAAAGGATTTATTAAGACTTTTTTTTTTCCCTTTCCTAAAGCTGATAAAAGCTTTTGGATGCCAAAACACTGTCATGTGCAAATATTTACAATTTATAGGCCATTTCTTTTACAATTGCAGTTGTTTTTGTGTTTGCACTTGAGTATTTTCTCACTATAGCACTACCCGGGAATGGCTTTTTAAATAGGAATGCTGCATGGCCTAAAGCACTTAATAAATATATATAAGTTAAGTAAATATAACCTATCCCCATTATCTGCACTTCATGCGCACTGGGCAGCTGGATTGTGATGTTTCTAACCACACCACACCCACTTACAATGTGACATCAAATCCACTTATGAATCACAGAGGAGAAAAGTGTTTCCAAAGTTCTTCCCGAAAGGTGGGTTGGTTGGCTAGCTGGTTTTATTTTATGCAATAATGGGAAACAAAAGATGACAAAATTTTCTGCTATAGCAGAAAATCAGGAAAGTTATTCAAAATCTGGAACCTTATGCTTAAATCGAAGACTTGGCAAGTCTGTATTTATCTGATTATTATGACAGTATTCTACTATTTAAACCATACCCTGCGAAACAGTTATCTTTAGTTTTTTAATATAAAACTACCCCAAAAGCAGAAAATTTCAGAATGTTGGAATACCATTGCAGATATAAAAAAATAAAATATCTCGTGATAAAAACTTTTATATGATTGGATGATGAGAAGGCTTGTTTAAAAATAAAAAATGCAGGAACTGTTTCACTTATACAGGAATTTCCCAAAAAATTACAAAAGAATAAGAATACATATGTATATATATATATATATACCAAAAGTATAATAAATAATGAAAACTTTAATATAACAGTCTGTTACACATAAACAAAAACATTTATTTCACATTTTGCCAAAATGTACATATTTTACTTCAACTCCTTAACCTGTAAACCTGTAAAAGAAAAAATATATTAGAATTTGGTGCATTATTATATTATTAACAGCATAAAACACACATACTTAAGAAATACAGTACTTGAGCTATATAATACTAATAATCATTTTCAAACTTAAACAGCAGTGATTTGATATAGAGAAGGATAAAATGCAGAAATAACTTTATCCAAGTGTAACATTTATGCAATTAGCTTTGACAGAGCACAAAAATGACACTGACTACTATCTCTGAACTTGTTTAAATAGAAAAAATACAAGACAAGCTATATAACATCCAGCACAAATACAGGAGAACTACAGCCACTAAGTAGAATTTCAGGACACACATTTAAAAAAATTTCAGGACAAAATTACTTGACTTACTAATTAAAATACAAGATAAGGCTTGAATTTAGAAGAAAAATCTGTTATACATATATCAGGGTTCATACTCTATTTGAATAACAAAATTTCCCCGACTTTTCCAAGACCATTTTTCCTACAATTCCATTCCCTCAATTCACGACATTTTTAGAAATATGATTAGCAATTCTAGATCTTAATGATTAAATATACCTCCGAAAATAAAAGTAATCTATAAAATTGAAACTAAAAACCTATTTTTTGATATTTAAAATATAAAAAATGAAAAACATTTAAAAATATACTAATTTGGATGGATTCAAAGTAACATTTTATTGATATAATTCGATTTCACATATCAACCATTCAAATATTTTTTGACACTTCTACTACTATGTCATTTGTTTGTGTTGTTTCAGAAACAGTTCGTTATGTAACTTTCAATATTTTGTCTTTTCACAATTTAATTTTAGCTACAGCTTTTCTTTTTTTGCTTGCTTTATAATTTCCTTTCTTTTTTTATTTAAATATCAATGATATCTCATCCTAGCTACCTTAACATGGCTCAATATTTCTTTCACAGAAATATCACCTATTTAGCAAAAAAATTTGTATGGCTAACAAATGTAAAACAACTTTGTATGGCTTTTAACATCATATTAAAAATATGAATGTAGCAAAAATACTACTTGCAAGTACAAAATCTTAATTTTTTGCAGACTGAATTCGGAACTCGGAAGAATCTTGATACATGATATCACATAACAATTTTTTTTTTTTTAAATCCCTGACTTTTTGAGCACTTGTCACTTTTCCTGACAATTTCCTGTTTTCCAGTCGCGTAGGAACCCTGATATATGCTGATAATCAGGAGCAAGAATAACCAAACTAAACAAAAAGTTGTTTTGATACTCTTCTACACAATATATACAAAAATCCTATTTTTCTTGTAGGGGAGGCACAGAAATTTACAAAGGAAAAAAACAATTATTTGTTACTAAAAAACGAAAACAATAAGGTAGAAGATTTAGGTTTAAAAGATTTTAAACTTTGTGTTGAAGGAGAGTAAAAAGTGAGATTGTAAAAAAGGGGGGAGGGGAGAAATTTTTATTATTATTTATTTAAATATTTTAGGATTTTCAACTTAGTGTGTGTGGGGAAGGAGGAAGCTGATATTTGTAAAAATTAAGTGATTAATTATTGTTATAAAAGCAGCAAATAAAAAAACTAAAAACATTAAAGATTTTTAAATTTTATATACCAGCCAGGAAAAAAAAAGGGGGGGAGGGGGCAAACAGATTAAGTAAATATTCAAAAGGAATGTCTCTCAAACAGCATCAAAATAATGATTTAGCAAGTAACAGGAAATTAATCCAGAATCTGTTGGCACAGTCTTGCATTGGCATAGAAATGCATCTAAGGAATAGGTGATATAGCATGCTTATACACATAACAGAAAATTCTTTTATGACCACTTATGCTACTGAATAATAAATATTTTTTATTAAAATATAAATTATACAGAATAAAATTATTCTGTAGGAGACATTAAGGATGGGCTCAAAGCAACAAAGCTTTGACACCGAAGGCATTATCTCAATTAATATACCTCTCACAAGCATTCACGTTATCACCATATAGTGATAGAGTGCCAAGATAAAGAGGATAAATGAATTTTTCCTTAAGGTAACAAAACTTCATATACATTTCTATACAAGAGGATAAATGAATTTTTCCTTAAGGTAACAAAACTTCATATACATTTCTATACAGATTCATTTTCCTTCTAAAGTGTTAATTCAGAACCAAATTTAACAATGTCTGATGCAACCTAAGATAACTGGACCAATGTCTCAATCTCTCAAACAGCATCAAAATACTGATTTAGCAAGAACACAGGAAGACAACTAGGAAATTATTCCAGAATCTGTTGGCACAGCCTTGCATATGAATGACATGCATATGAAAGACATTTAAGGAACAATTGATATTAACAATAAGAATGCTTTTGTATGACTACTCATAACTTAATAATAAATATTTTTATTTAAATATAAAATACACAGCATAAAATTATTTTGTAGGAGACATTAAGGATGGGCTCAAAGCAACAAAGCTTTGACACCGAAGGCATTATCTCCATTAATCTACCTCTCACAAGCATTCACGTTATCACCATAAGAAGCGATAGAGTGCCAAGATAAAGAGGATAAATGAATTTTCCCCAAAGATAACAAAATTTCATATACATTTCTATAGATTCATTCAGAACCAAATTTAACAATGTCTGATGCAACCTAAGATAACTCGACTAATGTCTCAATCTCTTAAACAGCATCAAAATACTGATTTAGCAAGAACACAGGGAGACAACTAGGAAATTATTCTAGAATCTGTTGGCGCAGCCTTGCAATTGCATAAGAGACATTTAAGGAATAGATGATATAAAATGCTTATACACGTAATAGAAAATTCTTTTGTATGACTACTTATGTTACTTAATAATAAATATTAATAATAAATATTTTTTATTTAAATATTAACTATACAGCATAAAATTATTTTGTAGGAGAGATTAAGGATGGGCTCAAAGCAACAAATCTTTGACACCGAAGGCATTATCTCCATTAATCTACCTCTCACAAGCATTCACGTTATCACCATAAGAAGTGATAGAGTGCCAAGATAAAGAGGATAAATGAATTTTTCCTTAAGGTAACAAAACTTCATATACATTTCTATACAGATTCATTTTCCTTCTAAAGTGTTAATTCAGAACCAAATTTAACAGTGTCTGATGCAACCTAAGATAACTGGACCAATGTCTCAATCTCTCAAACAGCATCAAAATACTGATTTAGCAAGAACACAGGAAGACAACTAGGAAATTATTCCAGAATCTGTTGGCGCAGCCTTGCAATTGTATATGAAAGACATTTAAGGAACAATTGATATTAATAATAAGAATGCTTTTGTATGACTACTCATAACTTAATAATAAATATTTTTATTTGAATATAAAATACACAGCATAAAATTATTTTGTAGGAGACATTAAGGATGGGCTCAAAGCAACAAAGCTTTGACACCGAAGGCATTATCTCCATTAATCTACCTCTCACAAGCATTCACGTTATCACCATAAGAAGTGATAGAGTGCCAAGATAAAGAGGATAAATGAATTTACCCTAAATATAACAAAATTTCATATACATTTCTATAGATTCAGTTTCATTCTAAAGTGTTCATTCAGAAACAATTTAACAATGTTTGATGCAACCTAAGATAACTGGACCAATGTCTCAATCTCTCAAACAGCATCAAAATACTGATTTAGCAAGAACACAGGAAGACAACTAGGAAATTATTCCAGAATCTGTTGGCGCAGCCTTGCAATCACATATGAAAGACATTTAAGGAACAATTGATATTAATAATAAGAATGCTTTTGTATGACTACTTATAACTTAATAATAAATATTTTTATTTAAATATAAAATACACAGCATAAAATTATTTTGTAGGAGACATTAAGGATGGGCTCAAAGCAACAAAGCTTTGACACCGAAGGCATTATCTCCATTAATCTACCTCTCACAAGCATTCACGTTATCACTATAAGAAGCGATAGAGTGCCAAGATAAAGAGGATAAATGAATTTTCCCTAAAGATAACAAAATTTCATATACATTTCTATAGATTCATTCAGAACCAAATTTAACAATGTCTGATGCAACCTAAGATAACTGGACTAATGTCTCAATCTCTCAAACAGCATCAAAATACTGATTTAGCAAGAACACAGGAAGACAACTAGGAAATTATTCCAGAATCTGTTGGCGCAGTCTTGCAATTGCATAAGAGACATTTAAGGAATAGATGATATAACATGCTTGCTTATACACGTTGTTATAATAAGTAATTACTAGTGTAATTACTAGTAATTTAAAAGGAGCAGATTAGCAAACGCAAATGGAGCGTATATGCTGGCGATTAGTTGCCTAGTATATGCATGAGAGGAAAGCTGAAATATAAACTAGGTGAACTGTGTCTTGAAATAAATACAACTGTTTTTAAAAAGTAACTAACGTTTATTAAAATAAAAACAGAAATAAAAACTAAAAAGACAAATACAATTTCAACAAATTAAACAAATGAAAAATATACTTAATATGAACTGGAGCTTAAGAAATAATATATATTTCATAAAGGAAATTACTTTTAAACTTTATATACTTTAATGACTAATAAAACTTTATACTTCAAATTAAACTTCAATAATCAAATCATAACTTTAAACCACTTAACTTTAATTTAAAACAAGATAAAATAAACGTTAAACATCTCCCCCTCTTTCAAACTATGATCTAATTCAAAAGATCGTTGATCTCTGTTTCTACTTAACATCTGCTATATGAAAAACATTCCGACATACCACGCAGTATCCGTCATTAGCATGCCGAAACTACCAAAGATGACCAAACATGGCGAACCATACGGACCTTCACCTAAAGCAAGGGAACATGATGAGTTCCGTAACACCATGATTAAACGTCAGACTTTTTAGAGCGAGAAAATGAAACAAGAGACTTAAATAGATGTCAAAAACCATATGAGGGAAGAAACGTAAACTAAAACTTTATTTAAAGAAAACTTAAACTATCAATAAAATAAAGTTATATGGATATAGAAGCAAATTCAAGAAAAACTAATTTAAAATAAACTTAATAAAACTTCAGCATGTATATCTCCTCTCTTGGCACTCTATAAATACATGAACACGACTTTCTGAAATCCATCTGATATTATTCAGAGGATGAATGAAATGTCGGTTAAAAATATAAGAGGGAAAAACTATACTGATAAAACAAGCTGAACAGTAAACTTAAAATATTATGTGCTGAACTCAAACTGCTAAATGCTGACCTCAAAAAAAAAATATATCATACTGAACTAAAAAATGCTACTAGCTGAACTTGTTGCAATATCGGCCAAGATTTCCAATGCAAGGTATCGACATACCGCCATTTTTATTTCCAGCTATCCAACTTGTTTCAATGGCATAGCTAAATCCTCTTGGAATATAAAATGCTTAAAAATTGTCGAATACACATTTGATTAAACTTTATCTGACCGTCACACTTGATGAAAGTAAAGTCTTTACTTTTATAAAGAACTGCAAAACACCATTAAACTAAAACAAGACATCCTTAAAAATATATCATCATTACATCCAGCCGTGACTAAAAGGAGACATCGTTCCTTGCCACAACGTACTGAACAACTAAGCGAAGCTGATGAAAAATGACCAAGAGTCAGTATATAAATGTGTCTTTCCCGATGAGCTTCCAATCACACAGCTTTCCATAATTAATGAGGATTACGTCACTACCGGCATCCCGAAAGATCGAGAAAACGAAACGTGCTCAGCAGTGACGAAAGAGAGAGCGATGAAGGAGAAAACAGATGGTCACGCCATCTGTTGACGGCTGCCGGAATCGCTCCGGAACATCGTAGCACTAGAGTACGTACGGGAAAAGAAGCCGGTAGATTGTAAACAAAACTACGTGTGTTTTAAAGATGCCGTGTACGAGTGGAAATGCATATGCCAGGGCGATTAAAGACATTAAAAAGGTAAGTAAACTAAATGAGATATTAATTACGATATTTAACTATTGAAATAAACAAAACATAAACCAAAGATAGGTATGCTTAAGCCAGAACTTAGAAATAAGTATGAGACTGATAGAAAATTAATAACTTAACATGGATGTTAAATGAATGACTTTAGATGAATATTTAAAAAGAAGTGACAAGACCAAAAGTGTGGACTTGTATGGAATATTATTCCAACACACGTAATAGAAAATTCTTTTGTATGACTACTTATGTTACTTAATAATAAATATTTTTTATTTAAATATTAACTATACAGCATAAAATTATTCTGTAGGAGACATTAAGGATGGGCTCAAAGCAACAAAGCTTTGACACCGAAGGCATTATCTCCATTAATCTACCTCTCACAAGCATTCACGTTATCACCATAAGAAGTGATAGAGTGCCAAGATAAAGAGGATAAATGAATTTACCCTAAATATAACAAAATTTCATATACATTTCTATAGATTCAGTTTCATTCTAAAGTGTTCATTCAGAAACAATTTAACAATGTCTGATGCAACCTAAGATAACTGGACCAATGTCTCAATCTCTCAAACAGCATCAAAATACTGATTTAGCAAGAACACAGGAAGACAACTAGGAAATTATTCCAGAATCTGTTGGCGCAGCCTTGCAATCACATATGAAAGACATTTAAGGAACAATTGATATTAATAATAAGAATGCTTTTGTATGACTACTTATAACTTAATAATAAATATTTTTATTTAAATATAAAATACACAGCATAAAATTATTTTGTAGGAGACATTAAGGATGGGCTCAAAGCAACAAAGCTTTGACACCGAAGGCATTATCTCCATTAATGTACCTCTCACAAGCATTCACGTTATCACCATAAGAAGCGATAGAGTGCCAAGATAAAGAGGATAAATGAATTTTCCCTAAAGATAACAAAATTTCATATACATTTCTATAGATTCATTCAGAACCAAATTTAACAATGTCTGATGCAACCTAAGATAACTGGACTAATGTCTCAATCTCTCAAACAGCATCAAAATACTGATTTAGCAAGAACACAGGAAGACAACTAGGAAATTATTCCAGAATCTGTTGGCGCAGTCTTGCAATTGCATAAGAGACATTTAAGGAATAGATGATATAACATGCTTGCTTATACACGTAATAGAAAATTCTTTTGTATGACTACTTATGTTACTTAATAATAAATATTTTTTATTTAAATATTAACTATACAGCATAAAATTATTCTGTAGGAGACATTAAGGATGGGCTCAAAGCAACAAAGCTTTGACACCGAAGGCATTATCTCCATTAATCTACCTCTCACAAGCATTCACGTTATCACCATAAGAAGTGATAGAGTGCCAAGATAAAGAGGATAAACGAATTGAAAAGTTTTCATTGAAGATAACAAAATCACATTTGTACACGTCTCCAGTCTGCAGCAAACCAAAATTTATCAGTGTCCCAAAAATGATAGACCAAGTTTACAATCATAATAAATAAAAGTAACCCATAAAATATACAAGATTTACATTAACAAAGAAAATATAATAAATAGGTACAATAAACCTAGAAATTTTTAGCATATTTTATTAATTTTTTCAGCTTAGAATGTCTTTTTGCACTGTTAATTTAATCTGCAATGCATAAAATAATGTGCAGTGCCCACTGTCATGTCGCACTGTTTCTGCTACTGGGTACACATTCATTCTACATTTCATGTACTGCAATGTTTTATTCAGAACCAAATTCAACAATGTCTTAATCTCTCAAACAGTATCTAAATGCTGATTAGGAAGAACACAGCAGGAAATTATTCCTGAATCTAAAAATCCGGAATCTGTTGGCGCAATGTCTTGCAATTGCATACAAAAGACATTTAAGGTAGGGTTGGCACGTTTTTGCCAAAGGTGGTAAAAACCATGGAAAAAACCGGTAAAAACCGTCCTGGCAAAAATAGATATGTTTTATTTACAGCGATGTAATTAATATATTTTAATTTTTAATAATTTCAACTCTAATAATATGTAATTTTATTTTTTTATTTACCTTAGAATATTCAATGCATCATTTAAACAGTTAATCTAAGTAGATTGTATTTTTTAGTAAACAACTTACTGGCTTTGGTTTAATCTCTCATAATTATTAAACAATCAATCCTTATGCTTCAGTTAATTTTGTAGCAAAGTCTGAGAGAGAAATAGCACTTGCCAATTTGGCTATGCTATGAGAACAACAGTTATTTGAAGTTAAATTTAAAAACAATAGAAACAAAACCTTTTGCAAGATAATTCATTCTCATTTCCTATGATCAAATCAAGATTCAAGTCTGTAGCAGGTATAATGACAGTGGGAAAAATTGTAAGAAAAATTACCTAATAAAATCGTTGTACCCTCCCCTCTCTTAACTATCGCCAAACTATAAGATTAAATGCCAATTATGGATCATTGTAAATGTCATTTTCACTTGATATTAAACACGTTACATGTGTTTGTTACGTCATCATGTGAATTTTAATTTATTTTTGTATTTTTATTAAGGTTTTACTAATTTGGTTTTTTTTTCATTATTTAAAATGAAAATTATGTCAATAAATGATTACCTCGTGATATTAAAGGAAGAAAAAATATAACAGATTAGTTTCAACTGGTGTCACCAATTTTTGTCCACAAAATATTTTTATTTTTCTATATTTGCCCATATCTAATGTTTACATATATTTTATAGTTTTTTTTTTCTACTTTTTTGACTAAATAAAGAGGATTGAATTCTTTACAATCTTCCGTTATCATTGATGTTTACTATGTTCCTTAATAAATTCGATTATTACATTTAAAATACTTACAATTAATTCACAAATTCAATATCTTAAAAATATCTGTTTGCTTATGGTTTAATTTAATAATTCTGCATTTAAACACATAAACTGTATTCTTAGTATTATTTTGACAGAAATAATCTGGATAATTCAAATTTTATATTTGCTATGTCGTTACGTCATGAGTGATCTTTATTATTAAAGTAACCCTATAATTTAGATTTTTTTTTTTTAAATTGAAATTCATTCATTTTTCCAACTTAAAATTTTAGAATGGCAAAATTTTTTCATTTGTATAATTTGGTGGACGGGATAAACAAGTAGTACCGTTTACTTCTATAAAGTATTTGTAAAAGTTATACCTAAAGGCTCAAATAAAGATAAAATGAAGATTAATTTGGCAAATGTTTATGCATTAATATTGTTTTTTATTATAGATTTTTTAAATGTAGAAACTGTTGATTTAAATTTTTTCATTTTAAAGGCAACATTACTACATTAATTTGAGAAAAGTAAAAAGTTTTTACCTGTCACCATCACATAAATTTATCTACAAAATTGATTATGATTGATTATTGATATTTTTTTATTCATATTACCAGTGAAAATTATTTTAATTAATCAAATTAATATTAGTGAAATATGTAATTAATATTCTGATTTAAGTCTCAATTATAATATATACAAAATTATATTATTTTATTATATTTATTAAATCCAGCCTTTTTTGCCAGTTTTTGCCACTGTCCTGGCAAAAATACCATTTTGCCGGCAAATTGCCCAACCCTAATTTAAGGAACAGCTGATATTACAACATGCTCATACACATGTATATAAAAAAAATGCTTTTGTACAACTGCTTTTGTTATTGCTACACAAATAAATTATTCATGGTTTGGGTAAGTTATTTTAAACAAACTGAAACTTACAGCATAAAATTATTCTGTAGGAGACATTAAGGATGGGCTCAAAGCATCAAAGCTTTGACACCGAAGGCATTATCTCCATTAATTTACCTCTCACAAGCATTCACGTTACCACCATAAGAAGTGATAGAGTGCCAAGATAAAGAGGATAGATAAGTGAATTGAAAAAATTTTACCTTAAGAAAACAAAATTTTATATACATTATCTGTGTACATATCCATTGCATATCATCTACTGTACAGACAGGGTTCGTACAGAATTCAGAACATGACAGATTCATACAGAATTCATGTACAGAATTCAGAAGAAAAAATCCAAGGAGTATCTAAGGAGTCCAAAAATTTTAATAAAGAACTTTCCTTTTTTTCTTTAAGTATTACTGTACCTTGCACTGTAACATGCACAATTTTTAATTAAGAAAATTAACAGAAAAGACTTTCAAACAGATCTTAAACTATTAAAATCTAATGTATCAGTGGATTAATTTTAACACAACTATTCAAATTGGTAAAGAAATCATACGAGTTGTAATTTTCCAACTGGACGAAAAATGTCCGGACCAGGATTCGAACCTGGGATCTCTTGGCTGAAGCTACCACGCTCTACCTACTGAGCTATCCCGGTCGAATCTGGAGGGCATAATTCATCCAGTTAACCTTATTGATCATAGCATCTGGTCTGATATTTTAATCAGCTCAACAGAATAGATCGCAGGAAATGGTACTCCAGTAAACGCTGGCGTTTTACTCAAATTACAACTCGTATAATGTATCAGTGTTACAACTGCACAGTATTCACAATATATTGCTTTCTTTTTAGAATGGTAAGAAAATCACCTGTAATCACTTTAATTTTTCTTTTGTAAACATAAAATTTTATTTGTATTTTATTTTACTTCATGCTTTAACCTAAGAGAGATCATTATATACAGGCAATATTAATCCTCATGTCTCTATTTTCTAATCTTGTATACTTCAATTAAGAGCATGAAGTCACTTAATTTTGCTTCTCTATAATTCTAAGGAGTTTATAAGAAGTATTTTGTATATCTAAGGAGTTCTAAGCACTGCTTAGAAACTTTTTCATTTCTAAGGAGTTTCTAAGTAGTCTAAGGAGTCTGTACGAACCCTGTGTACAGATCTCTAACCAGTATTTTGCGGCCATGGATGGCCCACTGTGCTAATTTAAATTTTAACACACTGTTGCTATCCTTTGTATTAAGACACAATGACTTTTTTCCCCCCTGCCTGCAAAGAAATAACTTTTGCAACTGAAGGTAAAAGAACATAACACGTCCATTACTACCTTTCCTTCTAAATATCACTATATAAAGTGTATAAAGTGTTAAGAAGAAAAAAGTTTTTTCAGCAATATAGAAGAATAGCTGAAGGGCCTTATTAAAACAACCTATAGCTGGTAACTTTTCTGCCCCCCCCCCCTGCATCGAATAGATCTGTTTTAAACGTGAAAACCTATTTAATAAAATTTTTCTTGTTTTTATGTTACACTTATTTCATTTCATTTATTAAGTAAAATTTTTAATTCAAAATGTTTCTTGAACTGTTTCTGAAAATAATCATTCACTTTAGACCCTCTGGTACATTAAAAAATTTTTCTTGCTAAGTTGCCACCAGGAATATATATATATATATATATTACTCGCTTCCTGGCAAATAAACACAACTAAAATATTCCTTCAAAATTTCTCTGATTTAAAAATATTTGATATATAAATATATAAGAATTTTTTTTTCATATATATTAAGATCACAGAAGAATCCATGGAATTGATTTTTTTTATATTAATTAAAAAAGTTTTAAGACTATCCTTCTTACATAATAGTTCAAGGCATAGATTTCATTTTTTTAATAGTGAAGTTCAATTGTGAAAAATATAATGTAAAATTATTTTTAAATTTAACTTTTTAAAACTTACGCGCATTCGGTTAGTCGAATATTCGGTATTCGGCCAGCTGAATATTCGATTCACCTGTGTGCTAAAAATTTGGCCAAAATCACTATCTAGTGCATTCCTATATCTTATACAACATTTTAATTCATTTACTTCATCAAAACATCAAAGAGCAGTACACATTACATATTGTCAATGCATCAATCAAACAGTTTAATTCAACAGTGTCTGATGCAACCTAAGACAATTGGACAATAGTCTCAATCTCTCAAACAGCATTTAATTGATTTAGCAAGAACATAGGAAGACAGCAGGAAATAATTCCAGAGTCTGTTGGCGCAGTCTTGCAAGTACACATAAGAGACCAACCAAAAATAACACTAAAAATATGTCATAACAGTGACTTTCTATTACCATGCCACAGCACACTGGTGTCATAAGATATCAAATTATAGTACAGTAATCCCTTAACATTTGCGAGGGTTATGTTCCAGGAAAACATTGCGAATGTCAAGCCTATCTTTCTGCACTAAAAAGAAGTTATGTTCTATGAAATTTTAATTAGAGCGGCAAAAAACAAAAGAATATATTTATTAATATTATGTTATGCCTAACATATGAAGAAGTTAAATGTACGCACATACTCATAAGCATTACATTTAAGGATAAGTTTAATTAACTGACTAGGGAATTATGTACAGCTAAAAAAGCACCACATTTTTTGTATAAAGCAATGTTGATTCTCTTTAGTCGCAAAGAGATAATGTTTAAGTGAGTCGGTATCCGATACAATATTAAAATACGATATTTAAATACAGCTAAATGCTTTCATTTACTTTCCATTTAAGAGCAGTTTCAGTTCCAGATCTACGAGAACCTGAACATGTTAAAGTAATAGATTAAAGATGCTGTTACCGTACTACTTCTAAATTTCTAACATCACCTTTGCAATGAATATTCTGCTGTTATCAGTTTACTTTTTTTCAATACTCTGTTCTTTTTCAGTTGACAATTGAAAATGGATTCGTAAATACATACAGAGAAATACACCAGGGGAAATAATCTTTAACCACTATGAATTCCGAAAAAGAAAGAGAATAAAAAAAATCGCGAATGATTAAATCAGATTATCGCGAATATTCCGCATTTTCATGTTCGCAAATAATCAAAGTTAAGGGATTACTGTACTTATATACTTCAAAGCATAGCAACAGCATTCAAGTAGTATTTAAACAAGTTGTATGTCAGATTCACTAAGGATGAGTTCAAAGAATCGAACACAAAAGACATCTCTTATTAATATACAAGAGAGCTGAGATTATCCAAATTCAAATTAATTGAATGTCCAATTATCCAAACATCTATCAACAATTTCTTTTAAATCTTACAATTTAAAGAATTATTTTTTTCAAAAAAGTAGGAGTAAAATAGAAGAATTCTAAAAGACCGATAAACGAAGACTATGAAAGTGACTTATTTATTTCCACTTAAATTTTAGGAGAATAAGTGACACTTCACTTAAATAAAAAAAATAACTTAGGCTAAAATAAGAATGACTTGAAATATAATTTATAGCAAGGAAAAGCTATTAAATAAAAGAACAGGACTAGTAAACTAGTGATTTGTGTAATATTGTAAGAACTAAGCTTATTTATACATCTAATTGTCTGAATGAACTTTAGAGCTTTTGCTTACATGTTTACGGTCAAAAATAGTGTATTATATGCATATTTAGATTAAAATTAAACTGTATTCAAATTTAATCCATTGTCTTCTAGGACCAACTAAAAAAAAAAATGAAAAACATTCATTCAAATATGATCCTAATGTGTATGTACAAAATATATAATTTTCTTGTTTTTTTTTTTTTGTTTAACGCAACCAAAAATATTAAAATTTTTATTTTGAAAACAAGAAATCATTTCATAAAAAAGAAGTCAGTTTTTTAGAAATGTCTGGGTCCCAGGATTTCAATAGCTTAGCGGCATCACTGTTTATATTTTCCAGTTTTTAGAGCTCAAAATATTTTGTTCATGCAGTTCACACATATTTAACTCAATTGTTTTTGTAAATTATAAACAGTTGTAACCATACAGATTTGACGATTTATTAAATGCAGCCGGCTAACAGAAAAATCTCTTAAAATTAATTTATAATTAAATTGAAAGCTTACCAGGTGGTAAAGACTGCTTTAGCTTTTCAGCCTTTTCTCGGTCCTGGATCACAAAGGTGTAAAGGAATCTGCTACAGCGTACCTTGAACTTCACATTATCTCTGTTTTTCTTAATTTTAACAGCTAATAGAATTAAGAAGGTACATAAGAAACAATATTTATAATCATGTAATAAAGACAATATAACACTATTCAAGATTAATAAATGCAATGGATTGTTTTTATAACAAACATTAAGTGCTTATACTCAAACCCATCTAAATCTATGAAATGAAAAATGCATTTTTTAAGAGAAAAAAAAATTACACTATGTTTGTTTCCTTTGTAAGAATCAGGGACGGCACCAACCAAGCATTCGCCACCTCACCAAGTGCAAATATATCTGAAAAGTGGCGATAAAAAATAAATTTTGGTGAAGATTTTTAAGTACTGATCTCGTTTTAGAAGTAGGAATAAATGCCACCAATGAAATTACTTGACACCACTTAAAATTAATAAGCACAGGTTTGACATGTCCAATGACAATAAATGTTGAAAGAACATTTAGCAAGCAAATTATCATCAACTAATAAGGAGCAATTTAAAAATGAAAAACCTGTATCGTATGTTATATAAAGCTTAATATTTTTCATTAAGTAATCATTTGCTCTGTCATGTTGTATTATTTTCAAAGTTGTAAAAAACCCCAGAGTACCTTAAAAAAAAAAAAAACAGCCTGGGTGGGTACACGGGCAGCTACCCACTAAATCCTGATTATTTTTGTATAACTTATTAAACTAAGTCACCTTTTTTTCTTTAGAATGTGGTATTTATTAAGTTTTTCTGTTATTATTTAACACATTTAAAGTTACATAGGTATAAATAATTACTACATATTTTATGTTTTTAATATTGAAATTTAAATTGCTGTGATATTTTGCATTTTATAAATATTTTTACACTAATTATTTTAAAATGAACGTTCTTTTAAAATTAAAAGTATCATAAAAAAAAAATAATAAAAAAATATCAATGCAGTTTTTGGTCCAAATTTCTTAGTGGTTCCTGAGAATGATAGTAAAACATTCATTAACATTAATGAAATAAAATGAGTATGCCAATGTATTAAAATAAATCAGAAAAAAAAAGTACTCAAGTATAGCCAATAAATCATACAAATGTTACCTTACATATACAGGGTTCCCAGCAAAACATGACTGGCAAATTCCCTGACTTTCCCTGACCAAATCTCAAAAAATTCCCTGACTTTCCCTGACTAAATCTAAAAAAATTCTCTGACCAAATGGGCATACAACGGAATTTGTTACTTATTTTTGCAATCATGTCAAAAATTAGTGATTTTCTTTTTTCTGTGATCGCTCTTCAAAATTCTCTATTTTTTCCCCTGAGACTATATGATGAATTTCGCATCATTTTAAATTTTTTTCTCCAAAACTTTTCCATGACTTTTTAGAAAATATTTGTAAATTCCCTGACTTTTTCTATATATTTTAAAATTTCCCTGACTACTTTGAAATTCCATGACTTTCCAGATTTTCCCCGACTTTCCATGATGCTGGGAACCCTGATATATTACAGCGGAATTTAAGTGACAAATTGATTAGTAAGTATGCATTGTTTTTGGACCAAATGACATTACTCTGCTATATGCTGCTAAAATCAACAAGTTGGGCATTATTGTATAAACACATACAATATAATGGATTTATTTTTATATTTATATATACTCAAATTCGAACCAAGCATTTATTAAAAAAAAAATTTTTGCTGATGTTTTCCTCTTTGGTGAAATTATTATATTACACATTTTAAAAGTCACACAATAAATAACAATTAATAAATAGTAAGTTTTTATGGAATAAAGTTCTGTGAAAGAGCCTATTTTATTAAAAGGATTTTTGTGAAGCAGCCTATTTTATTATAAAGAATTTTTTGAAAGGGCCCATTTTATCAAATAAATTTTTGTGAAGGGGCCCGTAAATATTAGGGATGCACTAAATAGCGATTTTGGCTGAATACCGAATATTCGTCTAACCGAATAGTAACAGTGAAGCTGAGTACCGAATAGTAACTATTCAACCGAATATTTTTATATTTCCGAATTTAAAAGTATTAAAAGTTAAATTATAAAACAATTTTACATAATATTTAACATAGATACTACCATTTTATGAACTACACTTTTTTACTAGAAACATTTAAAAAAAAAAAAACCTGTGCTATAACTTAACCTGCTGCTAACTTAACTGCTAAAACCTATAACTTAAAAAGAAGATTGTCTTAAAAATTTTTTAATTAATAAATCTTTAAAACTTCGTAATATCTTCTGTGAATTAAAATAAATTTATAAAATGTTCTTATACTCTTAAACAAATACTTTCAAATTAAAAATTTTCTTTTGAACAAATTATAAGAAACATTGCACAGTAATAGTGTTTGTCAGGAAAGGACCAAAGTAAAACAAATACAATATATTAAAATGGTGGCAAATCAGCAAGAATAATTTTCCTGCTCCTTTTGATTTGGCAAGGAAGTTTTTAAATGAACCAAAGAGAAGATATCTGGAATGGACGATCATATTCAGAGGTTGTAAACATACAGGGTGTTCATACATCTTGGAGCAAACTTTCTGTGTAGATAATGTGGTCAAGGCAAACATTTTTTGAACAAGAAACATTATCTTAATCCACTTACAGGGGCGTAGCGAGCGGGGGGGCAAGGGGGGCAGCTGCCCCCCCAATGTTTGGTAAAAGGATTCAGTCGGCTTATCAGCAGATTTAATTAGTGTGTCTGTAGTATCTCAGTAGGCCGATTAATAAAAACAATTCGGAAAAATTCTGGTTGGCAGGACTTTAAGTCTTCAGAATGCATTTCACTACACCCTTACAATCATATGGCAAAAGCTAGTCGGTCTGTCAATAGATAGCTTATGAGTAAAATAAGTAATGATTTCAATAGATCTATCTGGTCAGCCGGTATGAAAGTCACGTGTTCTGTCACATTTTCGAATCACATAAATAGCTAGTCGGTCTACCCACTGAAAAAAAATTATCATGTATAAATTTTGTCTGCAGAGCCGGAAATGTTGGACATATACTATACCTTACCCACACATGGAAAATCTAAGTCGGCCGTCGATACATGGGCCAATAGGGGAAAAAAATGAATCTGGTCTATTGATTGAAAATATCAGAAATTTGTCCTACAGTAACACTCGCAACTTACATAGATAAAAACTATCAATATACACTGGCCTCCAAAAGTTAAGGTACAACCGGTTTTTTGCGTCTAATTTGCAAATGAATGAATATATAAACAACAAATTTGGAGGAAATGTGCGTTAAACCGTTATTTATTAAATGCGACATAGAAATTTACTTAAGTTAAACGTATAAATGAAACTACAACAAAAAAGCCCTCATGGTGGAAAATTCCATTCTTGGAGAAATCAGTACATCGCAGTATTATGCAGTAAAATGTGACAGAAACATTAAAAAACTGGTTCTAATACGGAATATGCCCACCCCGGACTTGAATGCATTGGCGGCATCGACTTTCAATGCTCTCAATTAAATTGTTGGACACCGAAATAGGTAACGCTGACCAGACTTGGAGTAAGCCTTGTTCCAGCTCATTTAATGACCTTGGAGGAGGAATTAAAGCCGCAACCTGTCTTCCAAGATAGTCCCAAAGATGTTCTATCGGATTCAAGTCTGGAGAGTGAGCTGGCGATTCCATTCTCTCCAAACCGTGATCCTCAAGATAATCCTCAACAACCACAGCTCGGTGTGGTCTCGCATTATCATGCATTAGAATGAAACCATTGCCAATACCACCGGCATATGGGCGCACATATGAATCAAGGATCTCATCCCGATATCTCGCACCTGTCACAGTTCCTCCATGGAACACATGCAGGTCAGTGTGGCCTCCGAGTGAGATCCCAGCCCAAACCATGATTCCACCGTTTCTGTACCTGTGTGTTTCGACAGTGTTTGATTGATGGTATCGAGTGCATTGTTCTCTCCAGATCAGAAGACATCCTAAATCGCTCTCCAGTGTGAATCTGGACTCGTCTGTGAAGAGTACAGAAGCCCGCTTTTGTCTGGTTCAGGAAACATGTTCTCTTGCCCAACATAAGCGGCCCCTTCTCTGTCGTCTGTTGAGGGGGGAAACACACAACTGGTCACCTTGTATAGAGACCTGCATTGTGAAGACGTCTTCGCACCGTAGTAGGGGAGATTCTTCTCCCTGATGCTGCAAAGTGGTCTGCAATGAGTTGCGGCACAGTAGTGCGTCTTCTCCTTCGGACCGAAAGAGCTAGAAACCGATCTTCTGCAGGTGTTGTAACACGTGGGCTGCCTGGAACATGTCTTCTGGACACAGAATCTTCGGATTCATACTGATCCCAGAGTCGTTGGACTACACTGCGAGACACATTGAGCCGTCTAGCAGTAGCGGCCTGTGACAACCCCATTTCCATCCATCCTACCGTCCGCCACCTTAATGAATCAGGCAAAAGACTTCTTCTAGACATTTCTAGACTAGTGGCTGTTGTCAACAAAACTGACAACAATAGTTCGAATGCAACAAAACTTACATGCGAAATTACGAAAGCTTCATAATTGCATATTTTTCTCTCATTCACAAGTAGCTATTCTTTTCTATAAAATAAAAGTGGTAGCGGTAATTTTTGCATAAGTTTTTTTAAAGCTTATTGTCATTCATATAAACTATGAAGATTAATCTGACTGCCATTTTTTGTCTGGTGAGCTTCGAAAAACATCTTGTACCTTAACTTTTGGAGGCCAGTGTATAAACTAGGTCGACCGAATGCGAAAGTCGCTTAAGAAAATTCAAGAAATTTTATACTTGTTAAATAGTAGGTTCTAGCAGCGATATGATGTTTACGGCCTTTGGAACTGTTTTAGGAACATTTGGAAAATAAAAACGAAGAATTTTTAAAACTATTTAAAAAAAGAAGATGAATAAATTAAAAAAATATCCGTGCATTTAACATTTAATACCTAAAAACTTCTTACTTTTTTTTTTTTTCATAAATCTAAAACTAAATTTATATACTTGTGCCAACATAACATAATTACATAATTTTCACTGAGTTTTCACTTGTTATTATAAAAATTAGAATTGGAGCCTTTATTAATTACTTAATATTTATTGTATACCCTGATTACCGTAATTTCCGGCGTATAATCCGCGGATCAAACAATTATGTTTCGACCCAGAAATTTTATTTTATATAATGGAACATACTAGATCGCTGTAAATATTTTACTTCAATTATTAAATAAAATTTCTGGGTCTAACCATAATTGTTTGATCCGCGGGTTATACGCCGGAAATTATGGTACATATTAGCGATTACTTTTTTTAAAAACTAAATCATACGTAAGATGAATTATTTTTTTAATAAAGAATTCAGAAAGTAGAGGATTTCAGGAAAAATTAAATTATTAAAAGTAGTTTTATGGTAAAAAAAAAAACTTGAAGCGATTGCGGAACATTAACACATTTGCACTTAAAACAATATAAATAGTTCAGCGTTTCAGGCAACTACCGGCGGGGCACTGCCCCGGGGCCCCAAACTAATGGTTAAAAAATTATTGTATTTTAATATCTAATCTAACTTCCTATAAAATACCCAGCACCTAGCTAAAAGTTAATAATAAAAAAAATCCATCAAAGTGCTAGAGTAAATGTTTTTGCGTATCCGTTCAAATACTCCATACGCTTCGCATGCAAAAGCATCTCTAGAGCAGACAGCAGAATGTCGAGTCAAATGTGTCATGCCGCGCCAGGTGCCTGCCGAGTGATGAGTCAAGTGCAAGCTAGGACGTGCAGTGAACTAGTGCTATTCATGATGAGTCATTCGTTTACTAACTGCTCATCAATATCGGTCTGTCAGAGCAGTTGAGAGTCGCATAGTAGTGATAGTACGATAGTTTATAACTTAACCCCTTCGTGACGAGAGTCTTTTACGGAATTTTTCATCTTTTACCACCGGTTTTTCAAAACAGAAATTTTCCCCTAATTGAATCGCAGAAATGCTGTCATTATATAAGGCAAAGCTTACAATAAAAATTAACTGGTGGGAATAATCGAGAATTCTGAGCATCTTATGCGTCACGTAAACGTGTCGCTCGTCCCCAAGGGGTTAATCTTACTTTGCTTGTGTTGAGATAATAGTTTATATTATGAAACGCCAAGTGGAAATAAAAAAAGACAGACTCTAAAAAGAAGAAACTGGGAGGCTGCAAAAAGTTCGAAGAAGTTATCAACATGGCTGGACAGTGGAAACCACTCGACAGGGACTGGTGATAAGAAAAGTATGAATGGTTTGCTTTATTCAGTGTGATGTGTAATTCATGTAAAAATAGTACAGTCAAACTTGAATAATTCGAAAGTGTATAATTCGAAATCGTGGATAATTCAAATGTTTCTGTCGGTCCCTTGACATTCCTATAAAACACAATCAGTGGTGGATGAAGCACTCAAGAGGCCCCAGGCGCAATTAAATTTTGAGGCCCTCCGAATATTTTCAGTACCCCTAGTGTGCATTTTTTAGTTTTACAATTAGAATTACTGAAAGTGTATATTGTCAATTCCATACGATATTATCTCTAATTGGAATATAAAGTTCAAATTATTTTCTATCGCATGCTAATAAAATATTGAAAGTACTTCCCATTCATTACATTATCATAATTTTTAGAACTAAGAGATCACATTTTTATTTAGCTTTTATGTTGAAAATCACTACGTTCTATTTACTAAACTATCACTCCATTCTATCATTCTAAACAAATGTGTTTTTTACAAATATAACTGTAGGATTTTTTCTTATCAATATATATTCTTTTTTTTTTCCAGTAAAGTTCTTGGTAAATCTTTTAAATAATTACTGAGTTATATCAAAGAAACATTTTAGTAATACAAAATCATATATTTTATTTTTAACTATCAATTATAATTAATCAGTTAAAATTAATTGTAAAAACTATTAATTAAGAAATAATGCGACAGATTGACTATTTTACATTAGTCGGATTTGAAACATTTTTGAGTCGGCCAATCTTGCCTTTTGCCCCCCCAAAAATTTTCTTTCGCTACGGCCCTGTCCACTTATTCCATCAAAAATACATTCAATCAAAAACACAGTGTGTGTCACCATAACATGAAACTGAATTTTCGCTCTGTCAGCTGCATTCTGAATAAACGAATATCTAGCTCAGTGTTGTTTAGATATGAATGGCGGCAATTTCCAGTACTTCTCATGATTCACAGAAATCAAACTAACTATGTTGAAAATATAGTTTACAACATCTTCAATATTATTAAAGTAACAAACAAAAATTCAAATTTATCCTGGAGTGAGATGCACTTTACTTTTGATTGAATAAGTATGTTGCGATCCTGGTTTCCCGGACAAAAATTATCTGTGTTTATGTCTATTATCACCTGTGAAAGTTTTTCTCTATTTTGCTTTTAGAAACATGATGTTTGCGAAAAAGCAAGAAACAGATTATTTACTAGACAGGTTTTCAGGAACTTTATTTGTACATCATTAATCCCTATGAAGGTCATCATTAATGGTTAATTTTCTTAAGTGACAGTTTTCAAACAGCGAATATATAATGCAGGGGTGATTGTGACACAAGGTAAAAAACCCTGAAAATTATTGACACACAGGTGAAAAATCCTGAAAATTACCGATGCAAAATACTGATATCCATTTACACCATAACTTATTATATAACTGTATGAAACTCAAATAACATAATAATACCGTAATTACTGCTAGTTTTTGTAATGTAAGTTGTAAGAAAACATAATTTGATAAACTTACCTGATTTGCACTGAAAATTGAATGACTTCATTAAATGATGAGTGAACATTGTCTTGCTAAATATGATATGGAAAGTTGTCTTTATTTTTTTATCATTGAAGAAATTTATTCCAAATATTCATAAAACAAACAACAGGGTGTCTATTCCAGATCAGCAATAAATTTCCCTGACTTTTCCAAGTTTTCCATACCAATAAAAAAAAAAAAAAAAAAATCCAGTTATCGAGATTTTGTGATGTTACACACAAAAGAATCTTAAAAGTTGTGAATTTGAGAGTGGAACTTTTACAACTGATTCTGAGGCACAAATTACTGATTTGTTAAATTTTTTTTTTGCAAAATTTACAAATTGTTGAACATTTTACATCCTAAACATTTTGCAGATACACACTTTTAGAAGACGAAGTTTGCCGTTTTTTCGAAATACTTCGGCGAAATTTGCCGTTTTTTCGAGATCATTCGACGAAATGTACCGTTTTTTGACGATCCTTCGACGAAATTTTCCGTTTTTTCGAGATCCTTCGACGAAATTTACCGTTTTTTAGCAATCCTTCGTCAAAATTTGCCGTTTTTTCGCGATCTGTCGGCAGAATTCTCCGTTTTTCGCGATCCGACGACGAAATTTGCCGTTTCTTCGACGAAATTGACCGTTCTTCCACGATCCTTTGACGAAGTTGGTGTTTTCTCCGTAACCATTTGGCAAAATTTGCATTTTTCCGCGATCCTTCAACTAAACTCATGTTTTTTTTGACGGCCTTATGACGAAATTCACATTTTTTCACGGTCTTTTGACTAAATTTGCGTTTTTTCCGCGATCTGTCAACGAAATTAGACATTTTTCGCGATCTTTAAATGAATTTCGCGGTTTTTCGACGAAATTTGCCTTTTTTTTTTTAACGATCCTTCGACGAAGTTTGCCGTTTTTTCGCGTAATTTACCAGCTATAGCGCGTCAGCGACATCGCTGTATGTTTTTAGTCTGCAGGTGCCCTAAAAAGTCTGCGACGTCCGTCGCAGCGTCGCGTACATTCTGCCACAGGGACCGTAAAATTATCCCATAAATATAGAATCTTAATTGTATGTTAAGAAAAATCTGAATTTTTTTAGATATTGAGTAAGGCGTGGTTTAATGGATTTTAAACGGGCCGGGAAAAGGTAGCTTTCGTTCGGCCCGGTCCCGGAAATTTTGGCCCGTGCAGACCCTAATCTACAGTCTACTTATTTTTTTCTTCTTTTCAAATTATACTCTACAGAGAGCCATATCGCCATAGAAAAGCGCAAATTTCGAGGGGAAGGGTATTGAATGAAGGCTTATGAAAAATATGCACTAATTGACATCTGGTGCAGCCCATAACAGAATTTGGGGAGGATCAGCATTGTTAAATGAAAGGGGGGGGGGAGATGAAGATTCATACTCAGGTATCTTTTAAAAGACTGGTTTTTGTCTCCTGGTTTAGGGGTAGGACAAAGAATATCTTTCGGTATCGGTATTCTCGTTTATATTCTTTGGTTAAAACAAGACAAGGGGTTAGGAAAACGCAGGACAGAGGGTTTGCTAGTTTCTATCCGATCACGCTCTGGGTAAGGGTTGCTGTAACTGAAACGTTTATCGCTAATTTGGCAAATGTTTTTAATTTCGCAGTTTTTCGGCGATTTTCCGACGAAATTCGCCGTTTTTTTTTAACGATCCTTCGACGAAGTTTGCCGTTTTTTCGCGTAATTTACCCGCTATAGTGCGCCCGCGGCATCGCTGTATGTTTTTAGTCTGCAGGTGCCCTAAAAAGTCTGCGACGTCCGTCGCAGCGCCGCGTACTTTGTTTTTGCAACATATTTTCAATTTCGATTCATTTTTTCCACTAAACAGGATGATTTTATGACCCAGGAAGAGCCGAAAGAAAAACCCGGAAGAAAAACGCAAATCACCCCTGATAATGTAAAAGCATTCTCTTTCATTTAAATATGATTCTGTTTTTAATTATTTCGAATATCTTTATTAATTGACAGATAAAAGTAGAAATTGTGGGTTTTTAAAAATATTTTTAAAAAAGTTTTTAAGTATTTGGTTTGGCTGAATATCGAAGTATTCGGCCAAACTGACTATTCGGTAGGCCGAATAGTCAGGGGTAGTAGCAGGTGAGATAGTAGCAGCAGTAGTACTAGCCCTAGATGTTATTTCAGGACACATTTGCTTGGCATACTAACCGAAAAAACCCTTAACACCCTCTTCAATACATTTTATTATCATACATAGTACACTACATACACATTTTTTTTATTGTAAAAGTATACATTTAAAAGAAAAGTAATTTTACCAGAACCCTTTAACCAAGCTGCTAAAAAAATTGAGATTTTTGCATTACTGCAGGACAAAAATCTAGATTTTTTTCTTCACTGATCGACGAAAATTCTAAAAGATTTTCTTTTTTATAACTAATTGGTAAAAATTGGGATTTTTTTTTTTTTTTTTTTGTGATTCAGAGACGAAAATAGCAAAAATTTTAAATGACTAATCAATAAAAATTGTGAATTTTGGTAACTGATCACCAAAAATTACAATTTTATTTTGTGCAAATTGAAGAAAATCACTATTTTTAGCGTTAGATTGAAGAAAATTGTGACTTTCATGAACAAAACTCGCAAAAGTTCAGGAATATTAGGACAGACTAACTATCATATTTCAGGACGTTTTTATTTTTTTCAGGAAAATCAGGAATTTCAGGACAAGTACTACCTACCCCTGATTAATGATGACCTTCATAGGAATTAATGATGTACAAATAAATATAGTCCGATATTCGGCAGATTGAATAACCGAATGTTCGGTAAAATGGCCGAATATTCGGTGCATCCCTACTAAATATTTCCCAAATTTTGCCTGGATTGACCCCTGAAAATCATTCTGTCCAGATTGGGTATCGAAACAAAGAACCACAGCATAAACCCAGCGCCTTAGACCACTCAGCCACCCTTTCTTCGTTCTAAAGCTGGATATGTTCTACACATGTGCAAATTGCTCAATTTTTAGGTAGCTTTCAATACAAAAAAGTATAAAGCTACCTATTAGGCGCAGCGCACATTGAGACGCAGCTGCCACGCGCAGGTGAAGCGACGCTGCTCGGAAAAAAACTGCGTGCGGCAGGGTGTGCGCATATTGCGACTCAGTTTTCCGTCAACCGTCACGTTTGTTTACATTGCTGACGTATGCCACGCGTGTAAAACTGCTCGTTTTTCGTAGAATAAGAAACAATTAGTTCCTTTTTGGAGATTTTCAGATATTTTTTGCCATGGCTCAGTACATAGATTTAAATTCAGAATCTGATTCTCTGATTCTGAAATGGATGCGTGCTTATTAGTATTAGTACGGCTTTTTGTGAAAACAGAAAAAAACCCATAACTTCTTAATTATGATACATATCGAATCTGTTTAAAGTTATTATTACTTCTAGGAAAAGGGCCGAAAATTTATCAGATTTTTGATATCATTAAAAATGGCCCCAAGGAGGGGGGAGGGGGGGGGGTTAAGAAGAAAAAAAATTCACAACTTCGTCAATTCACGAGATATCATATCCGCTTAAATTTATTATAAGTCCTCGTAATATTATTTAAAACTTTTATATTGAGAAGCTTTTTATAAAACCAACCCTTATTAAAAAATAAAAATAAATAAATAAATAAAAAAAATTCTTGCCGGTTCCGCCTGCAAACAAGTTAGGTTTCGAAGTGGGTGGTTCCAACTGTCGCATCATGGTAAAAAGGTCATTTTTTCTTCATTTCCCAACAAACAGGCGCCCCACGGTCTGCGTCTTCGAAATCTACCTGTGCCTGTAGGCCGAGCCGTCAGGGATTTTTTATTTTTAGACTAAAACATTTGTACTGCTCATGATACAGTAAATGTGCTAGTAATGGACCCCCCCCCCTCTAAAGTTTTTAGTTTATAAAAAATAACCAATAAAAATACAGTTTTAATTTTTTCTTATAACTCTCTTTTGCAAGTTTCATACAGAGAATGTTTCACAGTATTCTGTTTGCATTGAAAATTTTTAAACAAGCTAAGAGCTGGTTTTACTTAATTTATATCTTCTTCATTTTCTAGAAAATATTGCATGTTTTGATTTTAATCTGCTGCTAAATAATAAAATTTAATTAAACATTTCAGCAATGGACATTGGTCCTAAAACTTTAAAAAAGAAAAGAAAATGTAAGTGGTTTTTATTATATAAAATAAAAAAAAAAATAATTCTATTTTTCAGAGTAATAATGATAAAAAAAAAAAATTGATTTAATATTAAATATTTTATTACTCGCTTAAAATTGCTCGCTTAATTAATTGCTCGCTTACTCGCTTAATTTTTTTTTAATGTTCTTATTAATACGTTATGGTAAACAATTAAAAAAAAATAAATTTTATTATTTAGCAGCAGATTAAAATCAAAACATGCAATTGTTTACCATAATGTATTAATAAGAACATTTAAAAAAAAAATAGCTAGTTATAATCAATTTTAAGCGAGTAATAAAATATTTAATATTAAACCAATTTTTTTTTTATCATTATTACTCTGAAAAATAGAATAAATTTTTTTTAATTTTATATAATAAAAACCATTTACATTTTTTTTTTTTTTTTTTAAGTTTTAGGACCAATGTCCATTTGCTGAAATGTTTAATTAGGCAATTTTCAGTAATGGATATTATAATTAAAAGACAATTTCAGTTTAATGTTCATAGCACTTAAAATTGATGTAACTGAAATGGAAGTAATAAAATTTAATTTTTGAATTCCACTTACCATAACGTATTAAGAACAATTTTTTTTAGGTACTTTTCTGTTAGCTGGACGCCAGTGATATATATAAACATAAATATACATATCACTGGCACCCAGATAACAGAAAAGTATCTTTAAAAAAATAGCTAGTTTTAATAAATTTCATGTGATTAATAAAACTTTTTATATTTAACAAGATTTTTTTATCATTATTACTCTGAAAAATAGAATAGAAAACTTTTAATTTTATATAATAATAACCATTTACAAAATTACATTTATTTTTAAAGTTTTAGGACCAACGTCCATTATTTACTGAAATGTTTACAAAACAGGATATAGGCGCGAACAGCTTCGATCAGTTTTTCCTTCATTTTCGCTGAAAAACGTGACACACTCGCACTTGAAACTGTGTTCGAAACACAAGTGGCAGGCAGGACCTGCGTCCGAAAAACTGCGCGTGAGTCAATATGCGCTCTCCCGTTCATTTCAATGCTTTACAAAATCGCGTGACGTGAGAACCTACCCCGCGCGTGTTGGCTGCGTCTCAATGTGCGCCTTGACTTACAGCCGTTCAGAGGAAAGCAATTCCGGAAAATTTTGGTATATTTTCACCGATCATGACCTTCAGTTCAATGTTGATATATGTATCTGATCTATGTCATACGATAACGCTCGTATTTATAAATTAATTTGGACGAAACTAATTGTGTGTATTAAGCTCATCAATGCCTCGACCGAGTTCGCTGGCCATCTTGTTTCAAGACAGCAGCCACTGAAAATTTTAAAACTAAAATATATATACAAAAAAGTTAAAATTCAAATTTATTTTTTAAATAAGTGTTAGGCCTTGATACAAGGATTCCAGAGCATTTTTTGTTTTACCTCTATCTTAAAAAATGGCTGAGATAGAGCAGTTTAAAACAGGGGTGATTCTGAGTAAAAAAAAAAATTCTGAAATTCACAGCAAATTTTCTGAAAAGTTAACAGGGGGGGGGGGGGATACACTCCCGCTAATTTATTGTTTTGTGTCCCTTGGACGAAATTTGTGTTTTTTCGAGATCTGTTGATAAAATTTGCGGTTTTTTGGACTAAATTCAGGGGTGGACAATCTGAAATCCATTTTTGTAGCAGTTTTGGAGCAGGTCAAATTGCAGTTTTGGAGCAGGTCAATTACAATTTTGGAGCGGGTCAATTACGTTTTGTAGCAGCTCTAAATTAAAAGTAAATATGCTTTGTTAATAAACTTTTTAACATAGTGCATATATACAATTTCAACAGTATAAAATGTAATAAATGTTAAAATAACAATATAACAACAGGGCTTGAAATTCAATTTTTCTAAAGAGGGGAGTCTCCCTCCCAACATTTTAAAATGGAGGGGAGTTGTAATGTTTGGGAGGAAGAAAAAAAAAATCTTTAAACACCACTATTATTTTACGTGCTATTTAAAGAATTACATTTATGCAGACATGACAAAATTAAGTCAACTCAGAATGATTATGTAAAATGTTTATTTTTATTATAATAAAAGGGAAGAAAGTTAAATTTTATATATCCAGTGCATTTTTCAAGTTCCACCAAATGTTAGGGACCCTTAACAATTAGGTTGTTAAATGAATTTCTGAATCTAGATTTTATTTGATTTAGGTGCTGCACTCTTTCACAAGGCTTAAAAAGGTTTACTCTTTTACCTCAAGGAGTAAAAGTAATAAGATCTTTGCAGCTCTTATAATCTCATTTTTGTTTAGTGCTGACTCTAGACAAATTTAACAAGGTGCAGCGACTAGTGGCTCTTATTGCCCTTTTTTGTTCTTTTCCCTCTTTTCAGTCGCAGGAAAAAAAATCTTTAAATATGTCTATTTGTCGTTGGAAAAATTGTGAATTTAGTCAATTGGTTGAGGTAATAAAATAATGAAATTCGTCTTACGCATGAACAGAAATAGATAAGGACTCCTAACGAAATAGTGTTAATATCAATTTGCAACTTTGGGACTACATGGCAGCCAGTGTACAACTGTGCTAAAGTAACGCCACCTACAAACAACAATACGGATAACTACCCTAGAATAAATCTATTGTACCTACCAGACGATGGCTGACAAGCTGACGATTTGAAGAGGTAGATGAACTCATATAACTGTTCTACACAGACATTGTATTTGAAACATTTTTCGAGAAACTATTTTCTTCTTCAAAAGGCTATTTTATTAGAAGTCCTTAAATGTGTTCACAGAAAAAAAAATAGCTAAATTCGTCGATCAGTCGCAGGAAAAAATGACGAAGTTCGCTAATCGGTCGCAAGAAAACAATGGGAAATTCATCAATCAGTTGCAAAATCTTGAAATTTTTCAGTGAGCCACGAGAAAAAAAAAATAGTGAATTTCATCAATCTGTCACCAGAAGAAACCGAATAATTCGCCAATCAGTTACGGAAAAATTCGCAAAATTCGTCAGTCGGTCAAGGAAAAAAGCGTGAAGTTCGTTGATTGCTCACCAGAAAATATTGCGAAATTCGTCAATCAGTCGCGGGGAAAAATTGTGAAATTCATCAGTCGAATGCAGAGGAGAAAATCTAAATTTGTCAGTCGGACACAGAAAAAAAAAGGAGAAATTACGCGAATTTCGTCGATCAATCACGGAAAAAACACTAATTTCATCGATCGATTGCGGAAAAAATGTGAATTTCGGCGATAGATCGCGGAAAAAATGCAAAGTTCGTCGATCGATTGCGAAAAGAAAGACAAGTTCGTCGATCGATTGCGGAAAAAAGCAAAGTTCGTCGATCGATCGCGATAAACACGCAAAGTTCATCAATCGATCGTGGAAAAACGCGAAATTTGTCGATAGATTGCAAAAAGAAAGACAAGTTAGTCAATCGATTGTGGAAAAAAGCAAAGTTTGTCGATCGATCGCGAAAAACACGCAAAGTTCATCGATCGATCGTGGAAAAACACAAAATTCGTCGATCAATCGCGAAAAAAAAAAAGAGCAAAGTTCGTCGATCAGTCGCGGTAAAACAGCAAAGTTCGTCAATCAGTCACGGTAAAACAGCAAAGTTTGTTGACCTGGGGCCGAAAAAACCCCAAAGTTCGTCGATCAGTCGTGGAAAAAACAAAGTTCATCGATCAATCGCTTAAAAAAATACAAAGTTTGTCAATCAGTCGCTTAAAAAACTCCAAGTTCGTCGATCAGTCGCTTAAAAAACAAAGTTCGTGGATCAGTCGCTTAAAAAACGAAAAGTTCGTGGATCAGTCACTTAAAAAACTAAAATTTCTTGGATCAGTCGCTTAAAAAACTCAACGCTCGTCGAATGGTTGCTTAAAAAACGAAAAGTTCGTCGATCAGTCGCTTAAAAAAAAAAAGAAAAGTTCGTCGATCAGTCGCTTAAAAAACGCTAAGTTCGTCGATCAGTCGTAGAAAAAATGCAAAGTTAGTCGATCGGTTAACGGGGGGGAAAAAAAAATCACGAAATTTATCGTTCGGTTGCAGATAAATTAAATAACGCAAATTTCTCCGGAAAATGGTGACATTTTTTGGGCAGGAGCGTCCCGCCCACGATCTTCTTTTGGGTGGGATTTCAAAATTTTCGGCACGAATCCCGCTCTGAAATTCAAGCCCTGAACAACAAAAAATTACATACTTATTTTAATGAAATTTGTCGTTTTTCACAATGTTTTTGACGAAATTTGCCTTTTTTCCTCATCTTTTGACAAAATTTGCTGGTTTTCGCAATGTTTTTGACAAAATTTGCAGTTTTGCTCGATTATATGACGAATGTCATGTTTCCCCTGCGATCCTTTGACAAAATTGGTGACTTTTCTTCGAACAAATGACTAGATTTTTTTTTTTCGGCGATCATTTGCTGAAATAAATACAGATACATTTTATGTCCGAGTTTTCGGATTTATGACATGATTATTTATAATTTATTTTTTTTTAATTTTCAGAAATCATTGCCTCAATTTTTCGGAAAATTCGGACCACAATCACCCCTGGTTTGGAATTCTAGGGTGGCTGACATTTTGAAACAAGACAGCACATTACAAAAAACCAACGATTAATTTATGAGTTTAAGTGAACGCGATTTCTCACAAATTACTTTCTTTCACTGTTGTAATCATTTTCCAAATCATACGCATAAAACTATATATTCATATCCGTTAGCGCCAATAAGTTTTCACAAATGAAGCCAAAATTTGGCTATAGCTCAATAATTTGGCGAATTTATTATTCAAATTCGGTATTAACGGTTTCTTTGCATTTTAGCTTGCTGTTTCCGAGTAACATTAGCTAAAATTTTAAAACGAAGATATAAGAAAGCTACCTTTTTCTCCCAGTACAGGCCGGAAGGACTTTTTGCGAATTTTACAGACATACCTTTTGTTTTCTTTTTAATATATAAGATATTTTTTCACATGCATGCTATAAAAACATTTTCAGACATGCTACAAGCTCAGCAAAAAAAAAGCTGAACATTCATGGCCTCACGCACCCCCCCCCCCCCCCCCTTCAATCAAGAAAGTTATATAATTGGTCATACAAATTTAAATATGTAAATATTATATAATTATAAATAATGTGAATTTAAATTGCATACATTGAACATAAAACCCTATTCAATACTACATATTGTTTATTTGGCAAAAAAAAAAAAAAGTTGAAGTTAGCAGAATATGTGCATTTGTCATATATGTCATATACATACACGTTATTTTAAATTAAGAAACTTACATGCAAGCAAATATTACAAAATTGACACACAGCATTAATAACTTTTTAAACATTTTTTTTATCCGCATTTCAACTTTGTTACAGAATAAAGAACCATTGTTGAGATAAAAATTTTTGCATAAAGAAACATTCTGAACTAATCTTAAAACAAAGTCAAATCTTCTATGCATTTTAATTGACATTTTATATATTTAGCAAAAATTCCTGTAAAAATGTTATAAGCAGAAAAATATTACTCACCAAAAGACATTTATAACAAGAGTCCAAGTTTTATAGCATTAGAAGAAAGCTGCTCAATCCAAAAATATATTGTCCAAAGAAAAAAAACTTAGTCCTCATATATATATATACACAAAAAAAAAAAAAAAAAAAAAAATTACTGCAGTCAGAACAAAAGGATATTTACAAAATAAAATAAATCTGCTGGTGGCAGAATAAAAACAATCTTATCTTTGGAGAAAAGGGACTTATTTCAATTTCATTTTTTTATTTTTTATATTTTGGACCATTTTTTCAAGTTTCCTTTTATGTTTAAGTCTACTTGAGTTCTCTGCAGAACAGATTTCTGCTACTTTATGCTTCATCGGAACAATTTTAGTCTTAGCCTTTTCTTCTCTTCTTTCTTTTTTTTCGTCCAATTCTTTTTGGTAACACATTCTAGAAGACCTCAAATTGTAGCATAACTTCCTATCTACAGGTTCATGAAGAAAATTTTTTTTATTAAAGAGCTGAACAGCTGTTTTCTTCTCTGCTAGTAGTTTATATTTTACAGTCTGGATAGCAGAATATGTTTGTATTTGCATTCTACCAGACCTTTTATCTATTATGTCTGACATAATATTAAAGGATAATATAAAGGCGGTGTTTTTTACTTTTAAGGTGATCCGAGATTGCCGCACAACCACGTTTTCCATAATAAATATCATCATTACAAAGAGAACAGATTGCTTTTCCGCTGACATCAATCTTTTTCACACTATCTCCGATTAACACTTCCGTTTCTTGATTTTCATATTCTAATTTGACGGATTTCGACAGCCATTCAAACCGAAATTTGTTTTTTTCTTCTTTGTCAATATCCCTTACTTTTGCTCCATCTGAAATTATTTTTGCCATTACAACAAAACAAACGCTTAAAACTGAAAACACCAACGAAAAAACGAAGAGCAAAAACCGCGTGCGCCGCTGAAATGAGTAAGCACAGGACCCACGCTGAACTGATCGCTGATGTCACTTCGCTTCCTTGTGTTCCTTGCTTCAATTTTTTTCTACAGCAAATGATATGCGTTGAACAAATGCGCAATCAGTCACAAAATGGGGTGCGTTCCGCGCGAGGCAGAAACTCATTCTGAACGGTCGATAGCCAACGGAGGTAACCGGTTAGCAGACGATATTTTCATATCGCATGACGTTCTTTGCTGCTGCGTGCAGATTGTATGCGCGGCAGGTCAGGGAAAAGAAAGGGGAAATACGTAGCAGAAAAACCCGATTTCGCGCTGTTTGTTCTCGCACGTTTATTGAATTTTGTCCGCTACCCCCCCCCCCTAAAAAATGGTCCACAAATTTTAATGCAGATTTGCATTGAACCCAAGAATGATAAAATTCAGTGCCGAAAAAGCGGAAATCCGCATTTTCGCGGAAAAGTAGCATGTCTGCATTTTTAACTCAAAAATTTCAAACAGTTTGGTGAAAAAGAAATATAAATGTGTTTTTAATGTTAAATGCATCCCCTCCCGGCACTGACAATGTGTTTTTTCCTGCACCAATTTGACGAGATTAGCGTTTTTTCATGAACCTTTGACGAAATTTGGAGTTATCTCGCAAGCCTTTGACGAAATGTACGTTTTTTTAAGCAATTCTTTAACGAAATTCACGCTTTTTTCGTAATCCCTGGACAAAATTTGCGATCTCTCTTCGAATGATTGACAAAATTGATTTTTTTCCGGCGACCATTTGTCAAAAAACGCGATATTTTTTAAGTTTGAATTTTCGAATTTATGACAGATTTTCTTAATTTTCGGAACAGAATCACCCCCTGGTGTACAGATTTAAGAGAGTGTACTGTATATCTAATATGAATGGAATTTTGACACAGGGTTCGCTCGTTGATAGTGAGGTTTTGGGTTGCTTAAATTTTAATAAAATAAAAAATCACAAAATCGAGGGTGTGCGCTAAAGAAGGCAATGCCCCCCCCCCCCTACTCCCATCAGCATTAGGATTGTTTAAACAAGTTTTTTGTTGAAATATATAAAATTATTCAACACTGACTATAGAGCTTAGATGTACCATGTCGCCCGCAATCTTAATTTTCAAAATAAACTTTTATTTTTAAATATAAATAAATTAGTCAATTAAATAACGTGTTTAAAAAAGTAAGGGAAAAATTTGCGTTTTGACACATAAATCGGAGGACTGCGGGCGAATCGTACATCCAGTGTTGTATTCAGACACTTTTCCACGGTAGGGATTTCTGTGGCTTGGGAGGGAGAGAGACACAATATGTCCCCTTGAATTCAACACTGTGTACATCTGTTCTGATTTTAGGTACATTTAAACTTACCATGGGCCAGGAAGGTCAACTAGTTATGAACAATTCCCAGTAATTGTATTTTTAATTAATCTTTTCATAATTTGCTGCTACTGCAGATGAAACATTAAAATGCAAATTAAGCTAATTTCCTACAAATACAACAAACATGAACTACAATAAATTAACTCCATCAATTCTTAATAAATGTAGCATGAACAAAAATAAATACATACACTTGGCATCCTTTCTCCTGGCTGTAAGAAGAAATTCTTTGATTTCCATAATTTGTCGAGGCTAAAAATAAAAATAAACATTCATGAAATGTTTGGTAAAATTTTGGAATTCCTCACTGATTGGCACATTTTCATGTCCTCTCTCTTGAAGTTGCAAGCCTCCAAGGGAGAACATGAAAGCATGTGCTCATTCAAGATGGCAATCAAAACCACACAAAAATAATTTTAAAGAAATTGCTAACACAGGAAAATGTGCACTATTTTTTTCTTCTTCTAAATTAACATATTTGAAGAAAAACTTTTTGTAATAAATTCTAAAATTACGACAAACCCCCAGCTAATTTATTGCTTAAAATACATATAATTGTAAAATATATTAACTTAGTCAAATATCGGCTATGATGTCATATACTCACGCAGTTATTTTTATTTTTTTTATTGGTTATAAAAAGGAAAAAAGTCGCCATATTTAGGGGATTTTTTCCTTTAATGGCAACCAACATAGCCATTGTATTAAGTTATTCGTTTGGTGGGGGCTTGAAAATAGCACCTACCAAAACTTATGTTTATATGTTTGCGTGAGTGTAAAGCATCTGTTCCCAAATATCAATCGATTAGTTTTCATTAACTAAATTTGGCCATTTCATTTGCCCAAAATGCAACTTTAACACACCATTAATGTTAAATATAAAATAACATCAAGAGTCGATGCAGGTTTTTTTTTTCTTCTTGGGGCCTAATTTGCGAAAAGTTATCGTTTTGTAATTTATTACATTTTTGGGGAAAATATTATTTGTAACGAAGGATGAAATACAGCAACTCAAATTCAAACCAAGTATTTAATAATCATAACTTTTTCTGCTAAAGTTCTTTTTTTTTCGGATGAAATTGTTTTGTTTGCTAATTACAGTTTAAAACCTAACAAAAAAATAATTAATGAAGAGAATGTTTTTATGGAAGGAATTTTGTGAAGGGACTAGTTTTATTCAATTGATTTTTATGAAGAGCCCCTAAACAGGCCCCAAATTTGTAATAGACCTAACCAGTAATTGACCACATGCCAGTAATTGACCAACAACACACTAAAATGTTAGAAACAAGAATTATTGTGTAGATATAGCACTTTTGAGTGGTGAAAAAAAAAATCTAACATCCAATGAAATGGCTAGGAAAAAATTAATTTGAAACATTACTCTCATTAGATGTGGAAGTACAATGAATGAAGGTACAGCTTCTAACAGAATCAGAAGTGGATACTTGCTTATTAGCATTGGTGTTTTGTGAGTTGTTTTGTTAATCTTGTAGCATCAAGTTGAATTTAGTTCCACTGGTTCATCAAGGGAGGTATGTAGTCCATTTTTGTTTATTTTAAGTTAATTATTATGTATTTATTGTTAAAATGATAAATTAAATGGGGTTAAGGGGGTGGTCAACTACTAGTTGTGACAGTATTGTACTGTATTCAGTAAATGACCAAAGTGGTCAACTACTGACTTTTTGCCTATTTGCATCCATTCCTTTTCATACTTAAAGTAAATACATATATCTTTGCTTAGAAAGCAATATTCACCTATTTTTCATCAGAAAAACGAGTTCTTTCAGTAGTTGACCAGTGTGGTTAATAACTAAATACTCTTGGTCAATTACTGACCAAGCACATTTAACTATCAACCACTTGTATAATGCCTAGTATTTTTAGATTCTTTTTTAGTAAGCTTCAAGCAGTTTTAATTTTAAATAATATGGGTCCAGGGTGGTAAAAGAAACCAATTAAAAAAATTATCTATGTAAAATTAAATAAGCTCAACTGAACTTTTTCTTCCAGATTTAAATTGACAGAAATTTAATGCAACTACCCATTTCAATCTAACATGGAAGAGAAAAAGAAAGTATTTTTCAAGTACTCTGAAGAGGACCTTAGATCTGCAATAATTGAAATTAGAGAAAAAGATGGTAAAATTAGAGAAACTGCCAGGAGATACAGCATTCCTCATTCAACTTTGCTGAATAAATTAAAAGGAAGAACTCCTGAAATGAGGAAAATGGGTCCTTCAACCATCCTAACTCCTGCAGAAGAACAACTTCTATGTAACTGGGTGATTGCCAATGCCAAAAAAGGATTTCCTCTCAGTAAACGCATGCTTATCGAAACAGTGCAAGAAATCATAATTGCTGATGGTCGCTCTAATCCGTTTAATGATAATAAGCCTGGTGATACCTGGTTCAAAGCTTTTCTTAAGCGTCATACACAGATTTCCCAAAGACATGCTGAAAGCATTGATTCGGGTAGAGCTCTAGTGAATGAAGCATCAATTAGAAAATGGCACAATGATTTACAGAGTTATTTAAAATCTGAAAATGTCTTGGACATTTTAAATGAGCCGCAAAGGATTTTCAATGCAGACGAATCGGGTTTCTTAACGAACCCACAATCGGGCTTAGTGCTGGCACCTAAAGGGATGGGCAATCTTTATTCTATAAATACAGGATCAGAAATACATGATGAGGTCATTTCTGTAGAATGTGCATCTATTTTTCAACTGAATAACTTGGAAAAATTCCCCATTATTCCAAATGTTTAATTTTAAGTAGGTATATCAGTTCAACTTAATGGTCAATTACTGACACAATGATGGTCATTTTCTAACTTTTAGTGGTCAGTCACTGACAAAATCTTACTTTACAACTAACAGCGATGCCACGGACGCGCTATAGAGCGTAAATTACGCGAAAAATTGGAGTTGGGACACAAAAAAATAGTTCTTACGCGTCCCATGGGACGCGTAAGAACTATTTTTCGAAGAACTATGTTTCGCCCAATTCTTCGAAGAATCGCGAAATCCGTCCAAGGCTCGCGAAAAAACGGCGCATTTCGTCAAAGGATCGCTAAAAAAACCGGCAAATTTCATCGACGAATCACCAAAAAAACGGCAAATGTCGTCGAAGGATCGCCTAAAAACGGCAAATTTCGTCAAAGGACCTCAAAAAAGCGGTAAATTTCGTCGAAGAATCTCGAAAAACGGCAAATTTCGTCAAAGAATCTCAAAAAACGGCAAATTTCGTCAAAGAATCTCGAAAAAACGGCAAATTTCTTTGAAGAATCTCGAAAAAACGGAAAATTTCGTCGAAGAATCTCGAAAAAACGGAAAATTTCGTCAAAGAATCTCGAAAAAACGGAAAATTTCGTCGAAGAATCTCAAAAAACGGCAAATTTCGTCGAAGAATCTCGAAAAAACGGCAAATTTCGTCGAAGAATCTCGAAAAAACGGCAAATTTCATCGAAGAATCTCGAAAACACGGCAAATTTCGTCGAAGAATCTCGAAAACACGGCAAATTTCGTCGAAGAATCTTGAAAAAACGGAAAATTTTGTCAAAGAATCTCGAAAAACGGCAAATTTCGTCAAAGAATCTCGAAAACACGGCAAATTTCGTCGAAGAATCTTGAAAAAACGGAAAATTTTGTCAAAGAATCTCGAAAAACGGCAAATTTCGTCAAAGAATCTTAAAAAAAACGGCAAATTTCTTCGAAGAATCTCGAAAAAACAGCAAATTTCGTCGAAGAATCTCGAAAAAACGGCAAATTTCGTCAAAAGATCGCCAAAAAACGGCAAATTTCGTCGAAGGATCGCCTAAAAACGGCAAATTTCGTCAAAGGACCTCGAAAAAACGGTAAATTTCGTCGAAGAATCTCGAAAACACGGCAAATTTCGTCGAAGAATCTTGAAAAAACAGAAAATTTTGTCAAAGAATCTCGAAAAACGGCAAATTTCGTCGAAGAATCTCGAAAAAACGGAAAATTTCTTTGAAGAATCTCGAAAAAACGGAAAATTTCGTCGAAGAATCTCGAAAAAAAGGAAAATTTCGTCGAAGAATCTCGAAAAAACGGAAAATTTCGTCGAAGAATCTCGAAAAAACGGAAAATTTCGTCGAAGAATCTCGAAAAAACGGAAAATTTCGTCGAAGAATCTCGAAAAAACGGAAAATTTCGTCGAAGAATCTAAAAAAAAACGGAAAATTTCGTCAAAGAATCTCGAAAAATGGCAAATTTCGTCGAAGAATCTCGAAAAAACGGCAAATTTCTTCGAAGGATTGTCAAAAAATGGCAAATTTCGTCAAAGAATCTCGAAAAAACGGCAAATTTCGTCGAAGAATCTCGAAAAAACGGCAAATTTCATCGAAGAATCTCGAAAACACGGCAAATTTCGTCGAAGAATCTCGAAAACACGGCAAATTTCGTCGAAGAATCTTGAAAAAACGGAAAATTTTGTCAAAGAATCTCGAAAAACGGCAAATTTCGTCAAAGAATCTCGAAAACACGGCAAATTTCGTCGAAGAATCTTGAAAAAACGGAAAATTTTGTCAAAGAATCTCGAAAAACGGCAAATTTCGTCAAAGAATCTTAAAAAAAACGGCAAATTTCTTCGAAGAATCTCGAAAAAACAGCAAATTTCGTCGAAGAATCTCGAAAAAACGGCAAATTTCGTCAAAAGATCGCCAAAAAACGGCAAATTTCGTCGAAGGATCGCCTAAAAACGGCAAATTTCGTCAAAGGACCTCGAAAAAACGGTAAATTTCGTCGAAGAATCTCGAAAACACGGCAAATTTCGTCGAAGAATCTTGAAAAAACAGAAAATTTTGTCAAAGAATCTCGAAAAACGGCAAATTTCGTCGAAGAATCTCGAAAAAACGGAAAATTTCTTTGAAGAATCTCGAAAAAACGGAAAATTTCGTCGAAGAATCTCGAAAAAAAGGAAAATTTCGTCGAAGAATCTCGAAAAAACGGAAAATTTCGTCGAAGAATCTCGAAAAAACGGAAAATTTCGTCGAAGAATCTCGAAAAAACGGAAAATTTCGTCGAAGAATCTCGAAAAAACGGAAAATTTCGTCGAAGAATCTAAAAAAAAACGGAAAATTTCGTCAAAGAATCTCGAAAAATGGCAAATTTCGTCGAAGAATCTCGAAAAAACGGCAAATTTCTTCGAAGGATTGTCAAAAAATGGCAAATTTCGTCAAAGAATCTCGAAAAAACGGCAAATTTCGTCGAAGAATCTCGAAAAAACGGCAAATTTCATCGAAGAATCTCGAAAACACGGCAAATTTCGTCAAAGAATCTTGAAAAAACGGCAAATTTCGTCAAAGAATCTCAAAAAACGGCAAATTTCGTCAAAGAATCTCAAAAAAACGGCAAATTTCGTCGAAGAATCTCGAAAAAACAGCAAATTTCGTCAAAAGATCGCCAAAAAACGGCAAATTTCGTCGAAGGATCGCCTAAAAATGGCAAATTTCGTCAAAGGACCTCGAAAAAACGGTAAATTTCGTCGAAGAATCTCGAAAACACGGCAAATTTCGTCGAAGAATCTTGAAAAAACAGAAAATTTTGTCAAAGAATCTCGAAAAACGGCAAATTTCTTCGAAGAATCTCGAAAAAACGGCAAATTTCTTCGAAGAATCTCGAAAAAACGGCAAATTTCTTCGAAGAATCTCGAAAAAACGGCAAATTTCTTCGAAGAATCTCGAAAAAACGGCAAATTTCTTCGAAGAATCTCGAAAAAACGGCAAATTTCTTCGAAGAATCTCGAAAAAACGGCAAATTTCTTCGAAGAATCTCGAAAAAACGGCAAATTTCTTCGAAGAATCTCGAAAAAACGGCAAATTTCTTCGAAGAATCTCGAAAAAACGGCAAATTTCTTCGAAGAATCTCGAAAAAACGGCAAATTTCTTCGAAGAATCTCGAAAAAACGGCAAATTTCTTCGAAGAATCTCGAAAAAACGGCAAATTTCTTCGAAGAATCTCGAAAAAACGGCAAATTTCTTCGAAGAATCTCGAAAAAACGGCAAATTTCTTCGAAGAATCTCGAAAAAACAGCAAATTTTGTCAAAAGATCGCCAAAAAACGGCAAATTTCGTCGAAGGATCGCCTAAAAACGGCAAATTTCGTCAAAGGACCTCGAAAAAACGGTAAATTTCGTCGAAGAATCTCGAAAAAACGGCAAATTTCGTCGAAGAATCTCGAAAAAAACGGCAAATTTTGTCGAAGAATCTCGAAAAAACGGCAAATTTCTTCGAAGGATTGTCAAAAAACGGCAAATTTAGTCGACGGATCGCCAAAAAACAGCAAATTTCGTTGAAGGATCGCCTAAAAACTGCAAATTTCGTCGAAAGACCTCGAAAAAACGGTAAATTTCGTCAAAGAATCCTGAAAAAACGGCAAGTTTCGTCGAAGAATCTCGAAAATACGGCAAATTCCATCGAAGAATCTCTGAGAAAACGTGAATATCGTCCAAAGGCCAAGGAAAAAATGCAAAATTCACTCAGCCTGAAATTGACTCGAATCAAAAGTTAGTTAATCTGACCTACAACAACAAAAATAGTGCTGAGAGAGGATTCCTCCCCCCTTTTCTGCTGTAACGTAACCTTTCAGAAAATTTGCTGTGAATTTCAGAAAATATTTTTTTAAATTCAGAATCACTCCTGAAACTCCTTTCCAAAAAAAATGTTTGATTCTAACACTGATCTATGCTGACAAATAATCCAGTGGGAAGTTTAATCAAAGCATCCATTCATTCAACAAAAAGTGCCTCTTTACTCAACAAAAGTATTCTTTTATCCAACAAAAATGTCCTTTTCAATAAATCCGTCCTCCCCCTTTTAAAAGAAATTCAAATATTAGTGATACTTGTTATCTTCTACACTCAAATAATCATTATTTTATAATTAAGCTTTTACATAAAAAAAAGGCAAAGAAAATTTATCTTAATAGTTTAAAAAAGAAATATCTTATTTGATATAAATATACAATAAATAATGGGAAATGGGAAATACTGGTTTTAATTATTCATTATTTAATTATTATCAAAACAATAACTATTGTATTTCTCTTTTCCAAATAAACAAATTCACTGGTTCCTTTAAAATATGAATTTGAATTATTATGAATGGGGACCCGCTTTTATAAAAAAAGGACCCAGATATTTGAAAATCCTGGGTCCCTGGGACCCAGGATTTTTAGGATCCAGTGACATCACTGAACTAATATAGTAAATAAAATAATATTGCAGAAAAGAAGGCATAAAATGTTTATTTATTATTGATCCTTATAAGTGATTCTGATTGTTATTTTTGAGAAAGTTTCAAGAAATATGTCCTGAAATTTAGCACAGTAAAATATATAAGGTAAAGAAACTTCCACTAAATGGTCAATTACTGGCTGGGTCACCCTAGATTGACCCCTGATCTTTATGGGTGAAACAAAAACAAATTAAAAAATATAGCCATATTTTTTAATAAAAATGAAAATTTAATACACTAGTTATTTAGAATGATTTACAAGGAATATTACCAAAATACCTGTACCATATCTGCAAATGAAACATTCAAAGATGAACGAACTAGGAACATCGAATCAATTGTAAAAATATATAACTTTAGAACTTATTACAAATATTTTAAGTAAATAAAAAAATAAGTGTTATCCTGTGTTTTCTTTTAGCAATTTCTGTTTCAAAATCATATTTGCACGAGAAACATCCCAAGTTGAATGAACTACGAACATCAAAATTAAGAGTTAATACATTAAATTTGTCATTTCTAAAAGAGGGCCCAGTTTTTTGATAATGTTGGGGCTTCAGGGACCCAAGATATCAAAAGCTTAGTGGCACCACTGGGCGCAATTACATATATATATATATTATATAATTTTTTTTTTTTTTTGGGGGGGGGGGGCGAGAGCAAAAAACCATGCCAACCAGTGAGATATTATAAAAGGACCCAATGTTTTTTATAACAGTATGATTACATCTTTTTTGTGTTTTAAACATAAATCTTAATGTGCAAATACATAGAAAAATACATTTATTTACAGATCAAAGATCAGTAGCATCAATAATTTGGGCTGCCCAACATTTTAGCAGGAAAATTATTTGTCACCACAATTTCTGAATGGTTAGCCGCTAAGTTTCTGTCAATAAACATGGTAAAGGAATGTTTAAATATAGGCCTAAAATTGCAGGCTGTACAAAACAAAAAAAAAAAAAGCTGAACTGCACGCAGGGGTGGGGAAATTTTCAAAAAATAATACCAATTAATCCGTTAAATTAGGCATTCATTGTAATCAAAAGCAATTAAACGTATAATAATTTAAGGGAAGAAAAATGGCAGTTGCAGAAAATTTGGAAAAAAAAAAAAAAAAGTATCCTAAGTGTAAAAGTTGGCAAGTTATGTAAATTAATTTCACAAGAACAGAACACAGCAAGAAATTCCAGAGTCTGTTGGCAGTATTGCAAATACATAGGAAATTGACTTTCTGGAAGAGATTGAAAGTACTAAAACTGCTAGGTATAGACACATTATAGTACAGATTAAACTTATATTGGTTATTTTCTTCAAATGTCTTTTGTCTTTAAAGTGGCCATTACTGTCCTACTTACCCTATATATATACCATTCTACATTCATTTTAAATTAAGTTACACTAAAGAAAACCTTCATCTAGAATTTGGTATTAATAAAGATATACAGTAATCGTTAACATTTCTGAAGAAATCGCAGAGTTTATTTATTACACGACATTGTAACACAATAAATGCAATTGAATACTACAAATATATAAAAAATATCACAATCATTTAATTTAATAACTTACCATGTTTACAGATGATTTATCCCAAGGGCTGGAAAAGTGTGAAAAATAATTAAAAACTAAAAATGCTAGCATTTTAAAATATTATAAATGCAATAAAAATAGATAAAATAATTACAAAAACAAGAAATACAGAAAACTTACCGATTACAAAAGATTATATATTTATTACAGGATTGCTCTTTCTTAAATGCTTGCTAGCGTAGAAATTTTCTTTAATGCATAAACACAAGAGTGTTGCCAAATGATCATGACAAAAACTGAAATGAAATGCGATTGGCTACAAAAATCCGTAACGTACCGATGGCAGTAGAAGAATGTGCATGTTTGTCAACAAACTGGTTCCTCACTAGACCACGCCTCTTCGGTAGGCAAAACATTTCCGCTCAATGCGCTATTTCCTACGGTTTCCTATGAGAAAGCGAAATTTTTGCATTCAATTTATGGATCATATTTATTCAAAAACAAATTTTCTTTTATAAGATTATGCACAGAACTTAGATTCTGTTGCTAATCAAGATTATTTAACAAAGCTTAGATTTGTCAAACCGAATAATAGTGTTATTATTTTAGATGATCCGTATATTATTGTGGATGCAGATTGGAAAGCAGATATGGCTTATTGGCCATCGGTTGCTTCATCAGATATTGAAACTTATTTAAAAAAGTTTCCAGGGAAGAATTCAAGTGCTCAAGAAGCGTTTCAACTTGTTGTAGCTGGTAGAAGAAAGATTTTAATTTTTTTTTTTTTAATTATGTCGTAAAGTTAACGTTTTATTTACTTTTTTTCTACTTGTAGTTCAAATTGTTCTTGTTCGTATGGTAACTTTTTATTGCTTGAGCTAATCGGAAAATAAAATAAGTTGAAACTGGTGTGAAACACTAAGAACTAAAATAACTTCTTAAAACACCATAAAAACTTTAAAATGCGCTAGGCCTTTCGAAAGATCTGAGTCTTTCTTCGTCAGGCGCAAAAAGACGTGCGTCTACTATGAAAGCAGCAGCAAGACTGAAATGAGAGGTAAGGGAGAGGAAACAAGCTGATGCAACAGCCAATAGGAAAGTAGAAAACAACAGCCAATAGGAAAACAGAAGACAACAGCCAATCACAGAAGAGTAAAAACAAAACAATAGAGAATACAAAATAGAAGGGAAATAAGGAAGTGAAAAAAAAATAAAAAAAAAATAAATAAATAAAATAGAATAAATAAATAAATAAAATAAAATGAATAATAAATAACTTAATGGAAAAAAACAAAATAAATAAATAAATAAATAAAATAAAAATAAATAAAGCACACAAATACATTAAAAAAAATGGAACCAGATGAAAATTAAGAATTAAATAAGTTACCAAAATATATATAAATACAGACTAAAATTAATTAATACAAAATAAATTATATGGAAGTACTGAAGAGGTTTTTCCAAGCAGCAGAGAGCATTGTGGAATCGGATTTATCATTAACAATTAACTTCACGATTAAGATAAATAGCTAAATTTTCCAGAAAGTCCAATTCAGAGATACTATTAGCATTAAAGATAATTTTTGCATTTTTAAAATTAAAACAATGGCCGGAATCCCAAGAGTGCTTGGCAATTGAAGATTTAGAAATTTCTTGATTAGTTACATAACGAGAGTGTTCTTTTAAGCGGATTTCGAGATTTCTTTTAGTTTGATCAATATAAGATAAATCACAGCCATTACAAGGAACATTATAAATTCCCCATTTACGAAGATCAGGAACAGGAGATTTGGTGGAGGGGAATTTGAATTTATTGACAGGTTTAAAGATAATGTTAAAATTGAAGCGTCTTAAAACTTTAGCTAATTTGAAACATAAAGGAGGATAAAAAGGGAGGACAACCAAATTATCAGGTTTGCTTTTCACAGATTTAGAAAGAGTAGATTTATAAGACGGTCTATTGAATTTCTTCGCAGCATTGTTGATAACAGAAGGATTGAAACCTCTTTTGACAGCAACAGTTTTTAAGTAATTAAGTTCATCCTTAAGGGATGCAGAGTCGGAACTAATTTTGAGAGCACGATTTACATACGTATAAAATACACCGATTTTTTGGTCGACAGGATGATTTGAGAGAGCATGAGGTGGGTTAGAGACAGAAAAAGGTTTTCTATAAACACAAGTTTTGAAAGAAGAATCACATTTGATAACTAAAACATCAAGGAAAGGAAGTTTATTACAATTTTCTAACTCAAAAGTAAACTGAATATGAGGGTCAATAGAATTGACAGTTTGAAGAATGGTAGAAATATCAAAAGGATTATCAGCTAAAACAAAAGTATCGTCAACATAACGCATCCAACATTTAAAATTAACCAGATTTAATAATTTTTCCTCAAAATAATGCATATAAATATCACAAAGAATTGGAGATAAAGGATTACCCATACTTAAGCCGTCTGATTGTTTGAAACATTTATTATCAAATTCAAAGGTAGTTTGGGAGATGCAAATTTTAGTTAAATTAACAAAATCTTTGACTTCAATATCAGAGAAATGAAATTCACGTAATCTTGTTTCCAAGCAAGAAAGAGCACCTTCAATCGGAACATTAGTAAATAAAGATTTAACATCAAGAGAAAGCATAGAACAATTGGATGGGTTAATATTTTTTAATTTACCAACAAAATCATAAGAATTTTTTATCGTATGAGAATTAGAAATGCATAAAGGAGAAAAAATGGATGTTAAAAATTTGGCAAGAGGATAAGTAACAGTACCAATATTAGAGACAATAGGTCTTAAGGGGACATTGGTTTTATGAACTTTGGGCAAAGCATAAAAACGAGCACAGATGGCTGAAGAAGGAATAACACAATGTTTAGTGTTGTCATTTTAAAACAACAGAATTCTTAACAGCTTTCTTGAGAGTGGAAAGATGCGAATTAGTAGGATCTTTTTTAACTTCAATATAAGGACCTTCAGATAAGAGAGCATAAACTTTATCAGAATAATCTTTTTAATCAATAAGAACAATTTGACCACCTTTATCAGCTTTAGTAATAATAAGATTATCATTGGACTTAAGCTCATTCAGAGCGATATATTGAGAACGTGAAATATTAGGTTTATATTTTGAGTTATTATTAGAAATAGTATCAGCAAGGATGTGACGAAGAGTTTCTTTTTGAAAAGGAGTGACTTTACTATGTTTAAAGGAAGACTCAATAGGAGCAATCAATTTGGTGAGAGAAGGTTTGCAAGACTGAGAAAAATTTAAGGGTGATCATCACTTATATTTTCCTTATACTGCTAATGCTAAATTTTTAACATCAGAATTGCACATTTATTATTGAACCGATTTATTTTAAAAAAATTTTGGTGATAAATATGACTTATTTCTTTGAAACGACGCAAATTTCATAAGTGAGATGTAATTACCCTTTTTTTAATTTAAATTTTAAAATTTTTAATTTGTTTCCAATAGATTTCACCAGAGGGCACTACGGGTACTGCAGATTTTCGGCATAGGTTACAAAACGATTGTTTCAGGCAGTTTTTATATATTTTCTTGTTAATTGTTGTCATTATCTTGTTATAAATTTAATAAGGGGTATTTTTTGCACGATATTATATAAAAAATATCGTTCAACAAGCATTTTTGCCTTTGCTGCAGTAATTTTATTCCCAGCTGCCATGTCAGAAAGACAAATTTTTCCAAATTTTCAGCAACCCTAAAACACTTCCGTTGAGGCAAAACAACAGGGGGGTTGAGATGAGATTTCCGATATCACCTTTTTCTCTATGCTTGCCTTTGAAAGGGAAGGGAACGGGAGGAGGGGGGAGGGTTACATTTGTGGTCATTTGCTTTTCTCTCTGTAAAAGGAAATTTGTCTGCTTTGTAGAAAGCATTTATTGAATCTGGGAAAGCGAACTGTTGGTTGACCCCTGACCCCCTGACCCACTCTCTATGTTCCGAAAGTTTCAGATTTTCAGAATCACTAGGTTTGCGAAGGGATATCTTCAAAATGGGTAACTTTCTGTTAGCGAAAGTTTTACTTTCTAAAAATAAAGTGAAGCAGGCGATTTTTGTTTCTTTGATTTTTCCCTTCAAATACATTCGTTGTATAACTTTTCCCTTTAAAAAAAATGGTTTTCATTCCTTGTTACCTTTAGTTGACATTGCATTAGATGTACACAATTTTTAATTGAAAGAAATTAATGTACATTTTTGTGTGAAAGAGAATTTAACGTCTAAACAATGTAAATTGCGCCCAATGTAAATTCGACACACACAAGTAAGCCGAATACCGAATATTCGGTCGGCTGAATACTCCAATGTTCCAGGGTTAAAATATTAAAAGGTTAAATATTAAAATAGCTTTATCTCATATTTAATACAAATGCTGCCTCAATTTTAAATTTTTCTCTAACTTTTAACTTTATTCCTATTTCTATGAACATTACTTTCTCACAAGTAAACTTCACACTAAAAAGAGAAGGGAAAAAAATCTGTTTCGAATTATTAAATAAGATTATAATTTTAATACTTGTAAATAACGCTTTTAACTTTGGCTTTCTATGTGAATTAAAATAAATTAATACAAATTTCGTTTCTACCACTTTTCGTAATATCATATTTCAGATAAAGCAGTGTAAGTCTGATAAAAATATCGTAACAATATCTTTACTATAATTAAAGTTGGGAAAAAAATTCAAGTTCGGCTTGAAGTGAAATACTCTGTATTTGAATAAATGGATTAGAACCTGGTTTCCTATACAAAAACTGTCTGAATGAAACTGTAAAGTAAAACCTATATTATAAATTCTTTGTAGATTTTTCAATTGCGTAAAATGTGTAAAATGTATCACGTCTTATTTATTTATAATTGGCTGCACTCTTGAATCCTCGAACACTTTTTTTTTTTTTTTTCTGAAGGAAACGTATATGTATTTCGAATGAAACTGTAAAGTATAACCTACATTATGAATTCTTTGTATAGATTATTCAATTGCGTGAAATGTGTAAAATGTATTATGTCTTATTTATTTATAAGCAGCTCTATTATTATTATAATTATTATTTTGCTGTAAGGGTTGGTCCTATAAAAAACTTGTCAGTATAAAAGTTGTAGATAATATTAAGAGGATTAATAATACATTTAAGCGGATTTGATATCTTGTGAATTGACAAAGTTATGAATTTTTTTTCTTCTGAAACCCCTCTTTTTCCCCTTCTCGGGGCCATTTTTAATGATATCAAAAATCTGTCATACATAAATTTTTGGCCGTTTTCCTAGAAGTAATAATAATTTTAAACGGATTCGATACGTATCATAATTAAGATTTATGGGGATTTTCTGTTTTCACAAAAAGGCCCCCCTCCCCCCCCCCCCCCCCCCCCGGTTCGATTTTTCTCATTAACAAACTTGACAGAGATTTTTTTGCCCCTTGATTCTATGTATCAGTTTGGAAGAGATTTATGTAGAATTTTTCAAGTTATCGTGTCCATAAAAAAGTTGCATAGATAGATAGATAGATAAAGTTTTGAACTGGGGGTGGTTTTCCGTTCTGGGAGTCATGATCGGTGTAGATCTGCAAAAATTTTCCAGAAATTCCAGCAGAGTGGAGAATGTAATAGGTAGTATTTCTTAAGAAATCTTTAAAAACAATGATCAAACACTAAACACGTTGTCTGATAAAAATGAGTACAGTTCTTACGACAGCTGATATATCATATGCGCCAAATGGGAGCTCAATCAAAAGAAACGTTTAGATGCTATTGTGTTCACTCACATATATACAAATACATATATAGGCATCATCATAAAAGTACCATAAAAAGACACACATGGTCTGAAAACGAAAAAATACCAACATTCACGTATACATTACGGAATAATTGTAAAAAATATCAAACCTTCAACATTTAAAGACATCCTCAAAATGTAAAGATATATAAATATTTCCATAATAAGGTTTTTATAATGATTACAACCATTTTCCCAGCACTAGATGTGATCGAAAAGTAAAAATGTAAATGAAAAACTAAGAATCACTGGGCACATCAGTTATGTTCTTAGTAACATTAAGATTTCTTTATAAAAAAAATTAATTTGGCAGATTTAAATATGATACAATATACCCATGAATTGATGCCACACAATCCTAAAATGTACGTGTACCAAAAAAAATATAAATTCTACAGATAAGGTAATTATAAATTTACCAGTACACCTGTGCAATGATTTCGCACTGCAGTCTAATATTTTTTAGATGCAAGTTTAAATTAAAAAAAAAAAAATGAAGGATTAACAATATCTGCAAACAACATTAGTCAAGCCAGAATATCATGTCATTCATCCCATCAAAATTGAAGTAAAAACTAATCAAAGATAGCAAGAGGCACGCACGGGAAAAAAAAAAAAATAACAATCGTAATTTAACTTCATTGGAAGATGATGTCATCCACTTCGGGAAAAACACGGGACAAAAAAAATAAATTGAGCACATATAAAATAGAATTTAATATAACATAACATACATTTTAGACTACACGTAAAATACCACTGCTTCGATCGATCGATGGTGTCTTTTTCTCCAAACATTTGAATTTGAATTTTGCTTTTTAATCATAAATATAAAATAAACCCGTGCGTCCCGCTTTATCTTTTATTGTGCTATTTATTTATTTATTTTTAATTATTGTTGAGCACAATATAATGTAGTATATATGTTTTTTTATGGCAACAATGATTTGAGAAAAAAACTCATTTCATTGAAAAAAAAATGCTGATTTAATTTTTAATTAACTGTAATTTTTAATCAAAAAACACGTTTTAAAGAAATGTGAGTATACTATGTCAGAAACTGTTCAAAAACCTTTCGAATGATAGCTCATTCATTTTTGTGCATTTTGTAAATGCATAGAAAAAGGGATGTTGGCAACAGAAATAATACATATGATTAACTCATGTAAAAATTTAAAGCATATGTAAGTACAAGGAAGTCAGAAATGATAACTTATTGTATGATAAATCTAAAACTTCTAATATGAAAAATTACATAAATTTTTATTCTTAAAATGAAAGCCTATATAAAATATTAAAACACATACAATTAGGTATAATTGCAACTCAAGTAATTTATATATGAAAAATCCCTGACGGCTCGGCCTACAGGCACAGGTAGATTTCGAAGACGCAGATCGTGGGGCGCCTGTTTGTTGGGAAGATAGAAGAAGGAATGAACTTTTTGCCATGATGTGGCAGTTGGAACCGCCTACTTCAAAACCTAACTTGTTTGCACGTGGAGCCAACAGGGATTTTTTTTTTTTTCTGCTATAAGAGTTGGTCCTATAAAAAACTTGTCAATATAAAAGTTTTAGATAATATTAAGAGGATTTATAATAAATTTAAGCGGATTTGAAATCTTGGGAATTCACGAAGTTATGTTTTTTTTTCTTCTAAAACCCCCCTTCCCCCCTCCCTTTGGACCATTTTTAATTATATCAAAAATCTGTCATACATAAATTTTCGGCCCTTCTCCTAGAAGTAATAATAACTTCAAACGGATTCGATACGTATCATAATTAAGAAATCATGGGTTTTTTTCTGTTTTAAAAAAAAGCTCCCCCCCCCCCCCCTTGGTTCGATTTTGCCCATTAACGAACTTGACCGAGATTTTATGCACCTTGATTTTATGTATCAGTTTCGAAAAGATGCGGGAGTTGGAACCGTTCACTTCGAAAAATAACTTGTTTGCAGGCGGAGCCGGCAGGGATTTTTATTTATTTATTTATTTATTTTTTGCTATAAGGGTTGGTCCTATAAAAAAAACTTGTCAATATAAAAGTTTTAGATAATATTAAGAGGATTAATAATACATTTAAGCAGATTTGATATCTTGTGAATTGACCCAGTTATGATTTTTTTTCTTCTAAAACCCCCCTTTTTCCCCCCCTCGGGGCCATTTTTAATTATATCAAAAATCTGTCATACATACATTTTCGGCCCTTCTCCTAGAAGTAATAATAACTTTAAACGGATTCGATACGTATCATAATTAAGAAATTATGGGGTTTTTCTGTTTTCACAAAAAGCCCCCCCCCCCCTTGGTTCGATTTTGCCCATTAACGAACTTGACCAAGATTTTATGCCCCTTGATTTTATGTATCAATTTGGAAGAGATTTGTGTAGAATTATTGCAGTTATCGTGTCCATAAAAAAGTGACATAGATAGATAGATAGGTATATAAAGTTTTGAACTGGGGGTGGTTTTGGGTTCTGGGAGTCATAATCGGCATAGATCTGCAAAATTTTTTCAAAAATTCCAACTTAGGTGAGAATGTTTTAGGTAGTATTTCTTACGAAATCTACCTAAAAAGTAAATCGGTCTCTTATCACAGTTATTTTGTAATTTATTTTTAGTTTATATAATTCGTGTAATAAATCAAACTGTGTTTCAAATTTTTTATCACTTTAAGGTGATTTTGATGTTAAAAAATAGTAGAAGGAAAACAGCGTAAAAATTGGCAGCTATGCAAACATCGTAGAATAGCTTTCACGTGTATCAAATCGTATTGTTAGTAAATGTATTGCTGCTAGCGATTCTCTGATTCATTTTTAAGCATAGAAGCATAATACTTGCAAGCATGATTATTGAAATGATTAAACAGTTCTTTATTTTCAAATAAAGGAATTACATCTTAAGCTATAGGCTATTATTGTCTAAGGACGGCAATTTGTTCCTTTCCTGCGCTGTCACGTCCTAAAATTCAGTTAAAAATGACAACTTTGACAGCATTATTTGAAAATCTTTTGTCTTTACAGGAAAATGAAAAAATATATATATATTACATAGTTTCTTAATAAGTTTGTGAATAACAAGTAATATAATATTTTTTTTTATAAGTCAATTCCTACTTTTTACATTAATGTCCCACGTTATCTTTATTGAACATTATTTTATAATCATCGTTGCGTTATTTTATTTCTGTGGCATCACTAATTTGAGATAAATCTTTCATTTCATTTATGAAAACAATGGGAGGAATTTTTTTCTCCCATTTAAAACTAAAATTAATTAATTGAATTTAATGAATTAATTAATATTTGAAAAAACTGTATTAACATAACTGTCATCCACTACAAGTTTAAAAAAAATTATTTGAACTTGAGTGGATGAATTGAAAATATTTTATTAACGACTGAAAATTTTAACAAGATATATATAGAGAGAGTGTGAGCTAATAGTAGGAATTTAAAAAAATCAATTAAAAAATGTGTCAGAAAGTGCACAGTTTGGATTTCAGAACAGCTTTAAGTAAATAAAATGTATATGCAAAAAAATTAAGCCAGAAAATAAAACAAATGCATTATGTAATAATATTTAATAAAATATATTTACTGATAATTATCATATATTTAAAATTCTAAATATTTTTTGTGTTTAATTAAATTTATATTTACAAAGCTTCGCTTAATCTTGATTACTTTTTTTTTCAATTTCGGTTCGGATTACTGGGTTTCTATTGATATGGGTAAGCAGAAATATTGATGTACAATGCTTCCCCCCCCCCCCAAAAAAAAAAAAAAATGAACCATTAATTTGGATAGCTAAATACATTAGCAATTTAACTCCAAATTTGAGGAAATATAATTAAAACATATCAATATTTCGGAAATTCTGAATCTCGATCCTTTAATTTGAAAGCGTTATTTAGCGCAGCTATTTTCCTCCTGTTACATTGCAAAATCCCTTTTTAATTATAGTTGAACCATGTGTTTCTCTCAATAACATGAGATTACAATTGACCAGTCGATATGTATTAAATTATATATATATATTAAAAAAAAAAAAAAACTGGCTTAAACCGCGCTGGAGGTCTGCATGGGCTGAAATATTCACAACTGGGCCCGGCCCGAATGAAGCCATCTTGTTCCGGAGTCCCCAGAAAGTAAAGTCCAAAACCAAAACCCATCCTCTATACAGATCTATAACCAAAAGATAATCTCTAATCTTCTAACTTACATTTACTTGGCACAGAGCCTCTGTGTTTACTGAGAATCGGCTTCAAACGGGAAGTGACGTTTCCTAGAAAATAGGGCTACCAGAAAAAGAAGTTTTTCGCCCATGCGAAAGTCAGCACCATCTATTGAGTAAAGGTGATTTTCATAATATCTGACGCTCCTTTTTAAACCAAGATCTAAAACGCTTTTTTGTTCAGGAGTTAAGATATGAGAGGAGAGATTAACGATTTTTATTTATTCTATTTTATTTATTTATTTTTATTTTTTATTTTTTTTTATTATTTTTTTATTTTTTCACTTCCTTATTTCCCTTCTATTTTGTATTCTCTATTGTTTTGTTTTTACTCTTCTGTGATTGGCTGTTGTCTTCTGTTTTCCTATTGGCTGTTGTTTTCTACTTTCCTATTGGCTGTTGCATCAGCTTGTTTCCTCTCCCTTACCTCTCATTTCAGTCTTGCTGCTGCTTTCATAGTAGACGCACGTCTTTTTGCGCCTGACGAAGAAAGACTCAGATCTTTCGAAAGGCCTAGCGCATTTTAAAGTTTTTATGGTGTTTTAAGAAGTTATTTTAGTTCTTAATCGGAAAATGTTTACAAATCTCATTATATTCAGATTAAATGATCGATTAAAATGATACCTATGAGTGTTCTCAAATCAAAACTGCTTATTTTCTGAAACACTTTTATATAATTTTAAAAAGGAGCGTCAGATAATATGAAAATCGCCTTTACTCAATAGATGGCGCTGACTTTCGCATGGGCGAAAAACCTCTTTTTCTAGCAGCCCCACTTTCTTGTAAACGTCACTTCCTGTTTGAAGCCGATAACGGATAAACACAGACACGCTGTGCCAAGTAAATGTAAGTTAGAAGATTAGAGATTAGCTTTTGCTTGGGAACCATCTGTATAGACTATAAAAAGATGGGTTAGAGGATGAGGTTTGGTTTTGGATTTTACTTTCTGGGGGACTCGGAACAAGATGGCTTCATTCGGGACGGCCCCGGGCGTGAAATTTTCAGCTCATGCAGACCTCCAGCGCGGTTAAAGCCAGTTTTTTTTTTTTTTTTTTTTTTTTTTTTTTTTAAATAGTTATTGATTAGTCAATTGTAATCTCCTGTTATTGAGAGAAACACATGGTTTAGCTATAGTAATTAGAAAGGGATTTTGTAGTGTTACAGGAGGTAAATAGCTGCGCTAAATAACGCTTTTAAATTAAATGATCTATTTTAGATTAAGAATTTCCGCAATATTGATATGTTTTAATTATATTTCCTCAAATTTGGAGTTACATTGCTAATGTATTTAGCTATCCAAATTAATGGATCGATTTTTTTTTTTTTTTTTTGGGGGGGGGGGAGCATTGTACATCAATATTTCTGCTTATCCATATCAGTAGAAACCCAGTAATCTGAACCGAAATTGAAAAAAAAAAAAATAATAAAGATTAAGCGAAGCTTCGTAAGATAAATTTAATTAAACCGAAAGAATATTTAGAATTTTAAATATATGATAATTAACAGTAAATATATTTAATAAAATTGTATTACATAATTCATTTGTTTTATTTACGGACTTAAATTTTTTGCATATATATTTTATTTATTTAAGGCTGTTCTGAAATCTAAACTGTGCACTTTCTGACACATTTTTTAATTAATTTTTATTCACAAACTTATTAAGAAACTATGTATTTTTTTTTTTTCGTTTTTCTGTAAAGGCAAAAGATTTTCAAATAATGCTGTCAAAGTTGTCATTTTTAACTGAAATTTACGACGTGACAGCGCAGGAAAGGAACAAATTGCCGTCCTGAGACAATAATAGCCTATAGCTCAAGATGTAATTCCTTTATTTGAAAATAAAGAACTTTTCGATTCCAAATTATTTCAATAAACATGCTTGCAAGTATTGTTCTTTTATGCTTAAAAATGAATCAGAAAATCGCTAGCAACAATACATTTACTAACAGTACCATTTGTACACGTTAAAGCTACATCTACGATGTTTGCATAGCTGCCAACATTTACGCTGTTTTCCTTCTACTATTTTTGAACATCAAAATCACCTTAAAGTGATAAAAAATTAAAGCACAGTTTGATTTATTACACGAATTATATAAACTAAAAATAAATTACAAAATAACTGTAATAAGAGACCATTTTTTTTTTAAATATATATATATATATATTACTTGAGTTGCAATTATACCAAATTGCATGTAATTTAAATGTTTTAAATAGGCTTTCATTTTAAGAATAAAAATTTATTTATGTATTTTTTCATATTTGGAGTTTTAGATTTATCATACAATAAGTTATAATTTCTGACTTCCTTGTACTTACATATGCTTTAAAATTTTACATTAGTTAATCATATGTATTGTTTCTGTTGCGAACATCCCTTTTTCTATGCATTTACAAAATGCACAAAAATGAATGAACTATCATTCGAAAGGTTTTTGAACCGGCTTCTGAAATAGTATATATACTCACATTTCTTTAAAACATGTTTTTTGATTAAAAATTAAAATCAGCATTGTCTTTTTCAGTGAAATGATTTTTTTTTCTCTAATCATTGTTGCCACAAAAATAAAATACTACATTATATCGTGCTCAGCAATAATTATAAAAAAATAAATAAATAGCACAATAAAAAACAAAGTGGGACGCACGGGTTTATTTTATATTTATGATTAAAAAGCAAAATTCAAATTCAAATGTTTGGAGAAAAAGACACCATCGAATCGATCGATCGCAGCAGTGGTATTTTACATGTAGTCTAAAATGTACGCTATGTTATATTATATTAAATTCTATTTTATATGTGCTCATTTTTTTTTTTTTTTTTTTTTTTTTTTGTCCGTGTTTTTCACGAGGCGGGTGACGTCATCTTCTAATGAAGTTAAAATACGATTGTTATTTTTTTTTTCGTGCGTGGCTCTTGCTATCTTTGATCAGTTTATTTTAACTTTGATGGAATGAATGACATGATATTCTGGCTTGACTAATGTTGTTTGCAGATATTTTCGTCCTTAATTTTTCTTTAGAAGTTTAAATCTGCATCTAAAAAAAAATCCCTGATGGCTCGGCCTACAGGCACAGGTAGATTTCTAAGCTGCAGACCGTGGAGCGCTTGTTTATAGAGAATTCCAGAAGAAATGACCTTCTTGTCATGATGCTACAGTTGGGACCGCCCACTTCGAATTCTAAATTTGTTTGTAGCCGGAGCCGGCAGGGATTTTTTTGTTTTTATTTTTTATTTATTTTTTATTTTATTTATTTTGCTGTAAGGGTTGGTTTTCTAAAAAACTTGTCAATATAAAAGTTTTAGATAATATTAAGAGGATTTATCATAAATTTCAGCGGATTTGATATCTTGTGAATTGACGAAGTTATGAATTTTTTTCTTCTTAAACCCCTAGCTCCCCCCCCCTCCTCCCAGAGGCTATTTTTAATGATATAAAAAATCTACATAAATTTTCGGCCTTTTTACTAGAAGTAATAATAACTTTAAACGGATTCGATACGTATCCTAATTAAGAAGTTATGGTTTTTTTTTCACAAAAAGCCTCCAACCCCCCCCCCCCCCTTGTTCGCTTTTGCCCATTCACGAACTGGACCGAGATTTCATGCCCCTTGATTTTATGTATCAGTTTGGAAGAGATTTGTATACAATTATTAAAGTTATCGTGTCAATAAAAAAGTGATATAGATAGATAGAGATATAAAGTTTTGAACTGGGGGTGTTTTTGGGTTCTGTGAGTCATGATCGGCGTAGATCTGCAAAAAATTTTCAGAAATTCCAACATAGGGGAGAATGTAATAGGTGGTATTTTTTACGAAATCTACCTAAAATATTAGACTGCAGTGCGAAATCATCGCACAAGTGTACTGGTAAATTTATATTTGAAGGTTTGATATTTTTACAATTATTCCGTATGCGTGAATATTGGTATTTTTTTCGTTTTCAGACCATCGGTGTCCTTTTATGGTATTTTTATGATGATGCCTGTATGTATTTGTATATGTGAATGTGAGTGAACACAATAGGCGTTTAAACTTTGCTTTGGATTGAGCTCGCATTTGGCGCATATGATATCAACTGTCGTAAGAACTATACTCATTTTTATCGGACAACGTGTTTAGTGTTTTTTTCATTTTTTATTTATTTTGTGAAAAAGAAGACGATGTAAGTGTTCTTTTTTGACTCAGTTAAATAGTTTTATTGGTCACGCTCACTTCATGTTAATATTTTTATCTTTGCTATTAGGTTGATTTCGTAATAGATCTACCTATTACATTCTCCCCTATGTTGGAATTTCTTCAAAATTTTTGCAGATCTACACCTATCGTGAATCCCAGAACCCAAAACCACCCACAGTTCAAAACTTTATCTATCTAGCTATGTAACTTTTTTATGGACACGATAACTCCAATAATTCTGCACAAATCTTTTCCAAACTGATACATAAAATCAAGGGGCATAAAATCTCGGTCAAGTTCGTGAATGGGCAAAAGCGAACCAGAGGGGTGGGGGGCTTTTTGTGAAAAAGAACCCCATAACTTCTTGATTATGATACGTATCGAATCCGTTTAAAGTTATTATTACTTCTAGGAAAAGGGCCGAAAATGTATCTATGACATATTTTTGATATCATTAAAAATGGCCTCAAGGGGGAGGGGGGGATAGGTGTTTCCGAAGAAAAATATTCATAACTTTGTCAATTCACAACATATCAAATCCGCTTAAATTTATTGTAAAGCCTCTTAATATTAGCTACAACTTTTATATTGACAAGCTTTTTATTGAACCAACCCTTACAGGGAAAAAAAAAATTCTACCGGTTTTGCCTACTTGACACTGGTAGATTTCGAAGTGGGCGGTTTCAACTGCCGCATCATGGCAAAAATGTAATTTCTTCTGAGATTCCCAATAAACAGGCGCTCCACGGTCTGCGTCTTCGAAATGTACCTGTGCTTGTAGGCCGAGCCGTCAGGGATTTTTTTTAATACGTATTGTAGCAAGTTGCAACGGTGCAAGACGTCGGTTTATCTTTATAATACTTCCTCAATAATAGCAAAACAATCATCTGTGTGGAAATAAAGGAAGGAACGTTTTAGACAATTCTAACACTTTTCTGTTCTGTGCATGAATTCTGGAGAATGATTATCTGCAATTTCCACCGCCGGCCAGTTCCTAGTAGAAGTGGGGACATGATGTTATATCTCAATTACCCCCGCGGCGAACTAGCCTTTTCTGTATCTATAGTCCTGGCCTGGGTCAGTAAATGTAATTCGACCATTGATCATACTACGGAGAATGACACGAGAAAGAAAGAGAGAGAGATTGGACATATTGTATATACACATATACCGGAAGAAAGCCTTCTGAACAATTTCTTTTACTTCCACTATTTTGCAAAATGATACAACAGTAGCCGCTTTCCGGTATTTAGAGGTAGATATTTGATGAAAAGAATGAAATTGTTTGGAAACTAATGCTCCCGATATGAGTATTTCAAGAATTACATGAATGGAAGAAAGAAACCACGTATATTTTACAGAAGTCAAAACAAACAAGAACGAAAAATCATGCGTCAAGCATAGATTATGTAACACTTTCCAACGCTTCCAAAATAATTTTACATATCATACCGTTTAATAAGCTAAAAGATAACATCTAAGTAATCCGAATACTTTTATTCAGCCCTGTATAGGATCTATAGATTTGTATATATACTACATAGGATGCTAAATTTTAGTTCAGTTAGGAAACGCGTAGCACAGTTTAAAATTCTCCGTCTGGAGTTAAATAATACGGAAATGTGTTCGCGACCTTTTTGTGCATCCCTGTATAGGATCTACAGAATTTATACACACCACGTAATAGACAAAAAGCGAGTTAAAATTAAAATCGCGTTCAGTAACTTAAAACGCACTTCCAGGAATTATTGTTAACATACAGTAGAGAATTATTTTGTGTGTCCCTGTAAGTGAACGATGACTGCTATACACACGATATTCTGTAGTAAGCTTCTTGTAATGCACCTTATTTAATTTCAATGCGTTTAAAATAGGGAAACATTATTTAAATAAACCGCAGACTATTTTTTCCCATAGACGTACTGTAACGGAATTCTTTTGACTGTCCCTGTAAAGTAACTATATGTGCTATGCACACCCTATTGTGCCCCAGCTTCTTCTAATGCACCTTAGTGATATATATAAATTTCAATGCGTTTAAAATAGTGAAACATTATTTAAATAAACCACAAATGATTTTTCCCCATAGACCGCAATGTAATGGAATTCTTTTGAGTGTCCCTCTAAAAAAACTATAAGTGCTACACACTTCCGTTGAAATAGGGAACATGCTATAGATAACGACTATAACATATAAAAATTGCAGGGCAATCCGAGCATATTTACGGGAGTTAGAGCACGGACAGACGGCAGACGGCCATCCGGCCAGACAAACCGAAGTCATAAACACTTTTCAACTAGGTTGGAAAGTGTTAAAAAGATTTTAGGAACGAAGCTTATAAATCTTCATTCAGGGTCGTATAGAAGTAAATAAATATATATATTTTACTGAATTTGGGTATTCTAATCATTTGGTACTAAAAAATGGTGATAATGCATTTGATAATCATTTGTTTATTTCAGTTGGAATATGAAAATTTTTAGACTTTGATGTTATGAATTGTTTTCTTTTTTTCTTCTTTAGTGATGATAAACAAAAATAATTTCATCAACCCGACCCGACTCAAGCTGTGGGCCGAGTCTACGGCGGTTTTTTTTATAAAGTATATAATCAAAACACAGCCGAATACGCCCGGTGTACGCTGCCGAAGGCAGTGGGACCCCAGCTCTAAGTTTGTTTGGATATATTTTCATTTGACAATATAAAATCATACAATTCGAAGGTGTGCGCTGTCGAAGGCAATAAGGTCCCCAGCATTAAGAACGTTTAGAAAGATTTTTGTTTAAAAAATTTAAAAATATTCAACATTGATTTTAGGTATATTTAAAGTTATCATGAGTACGGGCAATGCTTTCTGGGTCAGATAATTCAAAATAATAGATATTAAAAAATGAAACAATTAAAATAACATGGAAAAAAATGAAGCAATGAAAGTAATGGAAAATGGGCGAAATGAAGAAAATTTAAAACAAATGCTGAGCACCCGACAAATTTAAACTCTTATAACTCGTGATCAAACTGTCACAGCGTGCTCAAATTTTGTGTGCGTGAACAAAGTGACATAGTTTTACAGGGGACATTATAGGTTTTTTTTTTTACAGAAGCCCCTGAATTTTAGTATGGTGCAAATATAAGGGCTCAATAACCATAAACACTTATAACTCGGACCCAAATTGCCATTTATAATACCCTAAAATATCGATATCAGAACCTTGATACAAAATTGACAGAGCCAGGGATTTCACGGTTGGTTTGTTGGCTAGCGGAAAGATTTTTATTTCAAAGTCGATACAATTTTTAATATGTAGATGACTCCTCTCCCAAAATTGTATTTAAATTCGAAAAATATACACAATTCGCAGTAAATCAGTACTTTTCGCATCACTCTGTGTAAATATCAAGATTAAAAAGTATTAGGACGTTCTCTCTCTCTCTCTCTTTTAACGATTGTACATTATTACTAATTTCCTCTCCCCCCCCCCCCCCCAAGAAAAAAAAGAAAAGAAAGAAAAAAAAACCGTCCCAACATGAGACGGTCAGAATGAATTCACCGCCCGTTCCAAAACTGCTGAAAAAAAAGGAATAGACTGAGCCCGGTCCGAGTACTATAAAAGGAAATTGGTCTAGTCTCTATAAACCTCTACTAAAACATACTACCCTCCCCCACACCCCCTAAAAAAAAGAATCTTTGCTGAGAACTGTGTATGTCATGCGAGCGCGAGCTTTTTCTAAAGACGAAAGACGTTGTGAGAAGTAGTATTGCCAATTTAGAGATTTTTTTAAATTCAAAGAATCTACCAGAATTTCCGAAATAGATGCCTTAACTTTTTTTTTTCACACATAATATCTGTCTTTAAATAAAGCAAAAATTACAATTAAAAATTTCCGGTAGATTAATAAAAAACAGCTCAATTGGCAACATTGATCGGAATGGAAGGGCCTCGCAAAAGTTCTTGCACCGGCCTCGCTTTCGCTAAGGACGGCTCTGCACATTAGAAAAAATGATCAGAAGTTTCCCTTTCACAGATTAAATAAACATTCTCTACAAAGCAAAGAAAAATTTCCTTTTACAGAAAGAAAACCAAATGACCACAACTGTTTACCCTATTCCCCCCCCCCTCCCCGTCTCCTTCCCTTTAAAAGGCAACGGTAGAGAAAAAAAAAGTCAAAAGTGATATCGGAGATCTCTTCCCAACGCACCCCTGATTTGACCGACCGGAACTCTTAGGGTTACTGCAAATTTGAAAGAATTTTCTTTTTTTCTTTCAAATATGGCAGATGATAATAAAATTACTACTGCAAAGACAAAAAAGGCTTGTTGAACGACGTATTTTATGTAGTATCGTGTAAAAAATACCCCTTATTAAATTTATAACAAGATAATGATGACAATTAACAAGAAAATATATAAAAACTAGCAGAAAAAGTAGTTTTGTTAGCTATGCGGAAAATCTACAGCACTGGTAGAGCCATCTGGTGAAATCTATTGGAAACAAATTAATTTTTTTTAAAATTTAAATTAAAAAAAGGGTAATTACATCTCACTTGTAAAATTTGTGTCATTTCAAAGAAATAAGTCATATCTATCACCAAAATTTTTTTTAAATAAATCAGTTCAATAGTAAATGCGCAGTATTGATTTTAAAAATATAACATTAGCAGTATACGGAAAATATAAGTGATGATCACCCTTAACATGTTGCATTATGACAAGGAAATCTATGAACATAAGTTTTGTCAGAATTCGATTTTATTAGCTGAAATAATTTTTATACTAAATAAACATTCCTTAGGTTAAAAAAAAATATTTTTACTATTCTAATAATATGTATAAAAACAGGACAAAACAAAAAATTGACTTATATGAAACATTTAATGAAGTACTAAGGGTGATATTTTTTTAAGAAACATTTTACTATTTCTTTTTTTTTTTTTTTTTTGTAAAAGCGAATTATATAATTTAATCTAAAAAAAAAAAAAAAAAAAAAAAAAATAGATGCCATGTTTTTGAAAAAACCTTACCATTTAAAAAGTATTTAATCAGGTGTCGATGCAGTTTTTTTTCTTGGAGGGAGAGGGGGGGGCATTTTGTGAAAAATAAAATTTATTTTTCTGAAATTTGTTATATTTTTGTGAAAAATAACATTTTGTAACAAAATATGATATCCAGTTACTCAAAATCGAACCAAACATTTATTAATAACGAACTGACTAGCGCCCTTGATAATAAATTAAAAAAAAAAAAAAACAGTTTTCAATATCGAGTCGAATGAACCAAACCCTGTTGAAATCGAGCCCTTAGAACCCAATAAAAAAATGAGTCCCCAGGCGGTGGAATATGCACCCCTGTAAATTTAACGAATTTCCTTTAACATTAACGCGATATTTAATTTACAGATGCATTCTCCCCCCCCCCACACACACACACACTTTCTAAACTTAACCCCTTATCTTTAACAGTAACGCGATTTCTAATTTACGACTGTGGTGAGTAAACGTAAGTTGATGCCGAAAAAGAAGATTAATATTTTAAAAAATATCCTTGACAGCTTGGCCTACAGGCACAGGTAAATTTCGAAGATGCAATTGCAGAAGAAATGACCTTTTTGACATGATGCGGCAGTTGGGACCGCTCACTTCGAAATCTACCTGTGTCTGTAGGCGGAGCACACAATTTTTTTTTTCTGTAAGGGTTGGTTTTATAAAAAAAACCTGTCAATATAAAAGTTGTAGATAATATTAAGAGGATTTGTAATAAATTAGCGGATTTGATAACTTGTGAATTGACAAAGTTATGATTTTTTTTCTTCTTAAACTCCTGTTCTCTCCCCCCCCCCCCACCCCCCAACCACTTGAGGCCATTTTTAATGATATCAAAAATCTGTCATATATAAATTTTCGGCCCTTTTCCTAGAAATAATAATAACTTTAAACGGATTCGATACGTATCATAATTAAGAAGTTATGGGTAACGTAAGGGGTCCAGGGGCCCGGATCTTGTCCAAGAAATTTTTGGTCATTCATGTAGTAGCTGGAAATCCTAAGAAGTTATTAGAAAAAAAAAGCTAGCGAATTGGACGATTTTTAAGGGAGCTATAGTAGGGGGCCCAAAAGGGGCCGCTGATAGTTTTGAGCAGGGCCCTAAGATGAACGTCCTACCTGGAATGTAGAAATGGGAAAATAAGTAAATGGAGAAAACGCCCCCAAAAACGAAGATCGAATTAAAAGGAGACAAGGTATTAACAATTTAGGGAACAATAACTTCGAGGGGCCCGGATCTTCTTCTTTTTTTTTTTTTTTTTTTTTTTTTTTTGTCGTTTATGTAGTAGCTAGAAGTTCTAAGTTGTTAGAAAAAAAAAAGTTAGTGAATCGGACGATTTTTAGGAGAAATATAGTAGGGGGCCCAAAGAGGGGTCAGCTGATAGTTTTGAGCAGGGCCCTAAGATGAACGCTCCTAACTGGAATGGGGGGAAAGTTAAATGGAGAAATGGCCCCAAAAACGAAAATCGGATTAAAAGGGGACAAGGTAATAACAATTTAGGGAGCAAAAACTTCAAGGGGCCCAGGGGGCCCGGATCTTCATCGATTTTTTTGTTTTTGTTTTTATTGTTCATGTAGTAGCTGGAAGTTCTAAGTTATTAGAAAAAAAAAGTTAGTGAATCGGACGATTTTTAGGGGAACTATAGTAGGGGGCCCAAAAAGGGGCCAGCCGATAGTTTTGAGCAGGGCCCCAGGGGGCCGGGGTCTCAAAAAAAAAAAATCCGAGCCTCAGGTGCATCAGGACCTACCTTGGGCTATCCGCTGCAATTAAGAAAGGCAAAATTAATGAATAATTAATTTAAAAAATATGAATAATAAGCATATAACACAGCTAACTATACAGTAGGCATGCGTTGCATCCATGTTGTGATCTTGAAAGCCTATCTTCACTGTTCTCCTTCTTATTTCTATCTCCATGGCGTGTTGCTTGCTGCCTTATTACTTGGCGATTTTCGGAAGTCTTCGCCAAGGAGCTGAAGAACGAAAAGCTCTAACCGAACTTTTCTCTCTGCTGATTGTAAGGATAAGCGCGATAATGTCAAAATAGGTTGCGAAAAAAAAAGAGAATAAATTTTTATTATCACGTTTACTTCATGAATACATTTAAATCAACATTAATTATATTACTTAATATAATATTTTATTTTCATCTACATAATTTGAAACGAGACCAAGTGTAAATGTTAATGTACATTAACAGTTATAACATGTTACTCATTCAAAGCAATACAATAATTGTATACAAAATTAATTAATATAGCTTTTAATATAATGTTTTTATTCATTAAAACTTTACAAACTACAGTAATTATTAAATACCGTATATACTTATTTGTAACTGAATATAGCTTTTAATATAATGTTTTTATTTCATTAAAACTTTATAGAAGACAGTAATTATTAAATACCGTATATAATTATTTATAACTGAATATTTCTTAAGTAAAAATTTTTTACTACCTTTATATAATATATAATGTTTTAATGAACTCTACTTTGTTTTTTCATAACTCATAATAATAATAATAATAATAATAAACTAAGCTCATAAATATATATTTATAAATTTATGAGATTAGTTTATTATTATTATTATTATTATTATTATTATTATTTTGAGTTATGAAAAAACAATGTAGAGTTCATTTTTTATACAATGTAGTATATTTAGTGTAACGAAATTACACTATCCGTGTTTACCTCAATAAGGACAAAAATTAAATTTTTTTCACAGAAAAGATGAATTTTTTTGCTTGATTAATGTCAACACAGATCAACATACAGTGATCGGACAATCATGATTGATACAACATTTTTATCCTTAGATTATAAGGAAGAATACGGCACTATTGTATACAACCCAATATATGGTAATTTTTGCAGTGTGAAGTGGAGATGTTCCCAAATCGTAACATATAGTCTAAAATTTAAATATCCACATTTCTCTTCAACAATACTGTTTAGCATACATTCTATATATAAGTGAGTGACAATTAGCTTTTATTATTTAAATGTGAATAATGTAACAAACTTTAAATATTAATAAGTACTTAAAGTAGTAATGCAATATTTTATTTCATTAGATTACTACTTTCAGTTGATTAGTTGTGTTCGTTGATTTTAACTTAATAATTTGAAATTAAATTAATTTTAAATTACATAAAAGTTACTCTCGTATTCTGTAATATGGTGACATTAGAAATTTTTTCGACCCCATCTCCTTCCATTTCTGTTTGTTTGCTTGCTTATTTTATTTATGTTTATTATTTTTAACTTAATACTCAAAAATTAAATTAGTTTTAAAGCAAATAAAATATACTCATTTTTTTTTTACGATAAAAAAAAAATTGAATGAAGGTGAATATCTTATATGATAAAGTAATATTCAAAATGATTTTGTTCGTACAAATATTATTTTTATTCCTGAATATTTTTTTTACGAGCAAAATTTTTCATGATTCAGCCAAAAGTCATTTTCAGCATTTCATTTTGGAAAAATAAGTATTACATATACATAGAGTAAGACCTTATTAAATACTGTAGGACCTATTACATAAAGTAAGTCCATCTTTTCATGCCAAGCGTATAATTGGCTTTAAACATCCATTTTGTCAAAATTTTCTAAAGATTCCTTGCAACCTCAATAAAGTTCACTGGATAAATAATTTGCAAGATTTTTAAAACTACAATATTTTATTTCAGGAATAGTTGCTACTTTTACCCTGATGAAAGAAAGAAATAAAAATTATACTTTGTCTGCATTTCTGAAATCTAAAAAAACAGGGTACTCATAAAAAATATCCCTGTATATCTGATAAAAAATATACATATATAAACTGAAATACTACACAATCAATGGTACTTTTATGTTAGCCGGGCGCCAGTGATATATATAAATATATGTATATATACACATATACATATATATAAATTTGTGTCTATATCTATGTATATATGTGTATATATGTATGTATATATATATCACTGGCACCCGGCTAACATAAAAGTACCCAATTAATAACATGACACAAAGTCACAAACAGACATATAATAGAATAGATATAAAACTTACTGCAACTTTTTAATTTTTTTGTTTTCTTGTTAATCAACATTTTTGTAATGAAATAAAACATGCCAGGTTTTTTAAAAAGTGCATTTGCTCTAAATCATAATTTGTACTGAACAACCATCCCTAATATGTCAAACACAAATTACAAATATAAAATTCTTCTCCACAAGCTCCATAGAGAATGTGCATGTTTGTCAACAAACTGGTTCCTCACTAGACCACGCCTCTTCGGTAGGCAAAACATTTCCGCTCAATGCGCTATTTCCTACGGTTTCCTATGAGAAAGCGAAATTTTTGCATTCAATTTATGGATCATATTTATTCAAAAACAAATTTTCTTTTATAAGATTATGCACAGAACTTAGATTCTGTTGCTAATCAAGATTATTTAACAAAGCTTAGATTTGTCAAACCGAATAATAGTGTTATTATTTTAGATGATCCGTATATTATTGTGGATGCAGATTGGAAAGCAGATATGGCTTTTTGGCCATCGGTTGCTTCATCAGATATTGAAACTTATTTAAAAAAGTTTCCAGGGAAGAATTCAAGTGCTCAAGAAGCGTTTCAACTTGTTGTAGCTGGTAGAAGAAAGATTTTAATTTTTTTTTTTTTTAATTATGTCGTAAAGTTAACGTTTTATTTACTTTTTTTCTACTTGTAGTTCAAGTTGTTCTTGTTCGTATGGTAACTTTTTATTGCTTGAGCTAATCGGAAAATGTTTACAAATCTCATTATATTCAGATTAAATGATCGATTAAAATGATACCTATGAGTGTTCTCAAATCAAAACTGCTTATTTTCTGAAACACTTTTGTATAATTTTAACATGTTGTATTATGACAAGGAAATCTATGAAACTGAAGCATAAGTTTTGTCAGAATTCGGTTTTATTAGCTGAAATAATTTTTATACTAAATAAACATTCCTTAGGTTTAAAAAAAATATTTTTACTATTCTAATAATATGTATAAAAACAGGACAAAACAAAAAATTTACTTATATGAAACATTTAATGAAGTACTAAGGGTGATATTTTTTTAAGAAATGTTAGAGGTAATAACTACCCAACAGAAACATTTTACTCTTTTTTTTTTTTCTTTTTTTTTTTTTTTTGTAAAAGCGAATTATATAATTTAATAATAAAAAAAAAAATAGATGCCATGTTTTTGAAAAAAACCTTACCATTTAAAAAGCATTTAATCAGGTGTCGATGCAGTTTTTTTTTCTTGGAGGGGGAGGGGGGGCATTTTGTGAAAAATAAATTTATTTTTCTGAAATTTGTTATATTTTTGGGAAAAATAACATTTTGTAACAAAATATGATATCCAGTTACTCAAAATCGAACCAAACATTTATTAATAACGAACTGACTAGCGCCCATGATAATAAATTTAAAAAAAAAAAAAAAAAAAAAAAAAAAAAAACCCTCAAGTTTTCAATATCGAGTCGAATGAACCAAACCCTGTTGAAATCGAGCCCTCAGAACCCAATAAAAAAATGAGTCCCCAGGCGGTGGAATATGCACCCCTGTAAATTTAACGAATTTCCTTTAACATTAACGCGATATTTAATTTACAGATGCATTCCCCCCCCCCCCCACTTTCTAAACTTAACCCCTTATCTTTAACAGTAACGCGATTTCTAATTTACGACTGTGGTGAGTAAACGTAAGTTGATGCCGAAAAAGAAAATTAATATTTAAAAAAATATCCTTGACAGCTTGGCCTACAGGCACAGGTAAATTTCGAAGATGCAATTACAGAAGAAATGACCTTTTTGCCATGGTGCGGCAGTTGGGACCGCTCACTTCGAAATCTACCTGTGTCTGTAGGCGGAGCACACAAAAAAAGTTTTCTGTAAGGGTTGGTTTTATAAAAAAAAACTTGTCAATATAAAAGTTGTAGATAATATTAAGAGGATTTGTAATAAATTAGCGGATTTGATAACTTGTGAATTGACAAAGTTATGATTTTTTTTCTTCTTAAACTCCTATTCTCTCCCCCCCCTCACCCCCAACCACTTGAGGTCACTTGAGGCTACCTGGAATGTAGAAATGGGGAAATAACTAAAAGGAGAAAACGCCCCCAAAAACGAAGATCGAATTAAAAGGAGACAAGGTATTAACAATTTAGGGAACAATAACTTCGAGGGGCCCGGATCTTCTCCCCTTTTTTTTTTTTTTTTTTTTTTTTTTTTGTCGTTTATGTAGTAGCTAGAAGTTCTAAGTTGTTAGAAAAAAAAAGTTAGTGAATCGGACGATTTTTAGGAGAAATATAGTAGGGGGCCCAAAGAGGGCCCAGCTGATAGTTTTGAGCAGGGCCCTAAGATGAACGCTCCTAACTGGAATGGGGGGAAATTTAAATGGAGAAATGGCCCCAAAAACGAAAATCGGATTAAAAGGGGACAAGGTATTCACAATTTAGGGAGCAAAAACTTCAAAGGGCCCAGGGGGCCCGGATCTTCATCGAATTTTTTTGTTTTTGTTTTTATTGTTCATGTAGTAGCTGGAAGTTCTAAGTTGTTAGAAAAAAAAAGTTAGTGAATCGGACGATTTTTAGGGGAACTATAGTAGGGGGCCCAAAAAGGGGCCAGCCGATAGTTTTGAGCAGGGCCCTAAGATGAAGGGTCCTAATTAGAAAGTAGCAATGGGGAAATAACTAAATGAAGAAAAGGCCCCAAAAACTAAGAAATCGGATTAAAAGCGGACAAGTAATTATCAGTTTAGGAAACAAAAACTTCAACGGGCCCCGTACCAGGCCCTAGGGGGCCAGGGTCATAACTAGAACGTAGAAATGGGGGTGAAAGCTAAACGGAAAAAAGGCCCCAAAAACGATGAGGATCGGATAAAAATTGGGTAAATTATTAACAATTTAGGGCAAAAATCTTTAAGGGGGCCCAGAGGGTCTCAAAAAATAAAAAATCCGAGCCTCAGGTGCATCAGGACCTACCTTGGGCTATCCGCTGCAATTAAGAAAGGCAAAATTAATGAATAATTAATTTAAAAAATATGAATAATAAGCATATAACACAGCTAACTATACAGTAGGCATGCGTATGTTTTGCCTACCGTTCGTTCTTTACGGCTTCGTGACGTCACATGCACATTCTCTATTCTTACAATAAACTTGCATTATTGTAATCTAATTTTTCAACAGCTCTCTTTTAAATGTTTTATTCTAGTGCATTAGATTTTTTCTCTTTTTTTCCCCCTTAAAACTTTAAATAAGATAGTATTAAAAAATGTTTCAAAACAAAAATGCTCAATAATAAATTCAGGAGGCGGACCTTATGCGCGCGTGCACGTGGGAGGTGGGGGGGGCAACCTCCCCGGAAGATTTTTAATTTGATGCTTATTAATGGTGTTGAAGTGCAAATTCTCCACACGCACCACCACCACAGTTAGAACTTCAACCTCACCCCCTATGGAGAAGAATGCCTAAATTAAACACTGAAAATATTAAAGAATTATTAAAATTTCTAAATTATCTAACGTACTTAGTTTTTACTTATTCTCGTATTAAATGAAAGAAAATGGGGTCCATATAACATATTATAAAAATTGTAATGAGTTACATTAAATTTTCAAAATCAAAATTGCTAAAAAAATTATAAATTATTTAACACTAATTTTTTATGCATCATTATTCTCTTATCAATCACCTACAAAAATGTCTATATGTTATAAAAATCAGGCATTGGAATTATTTCTTAAAAATAAAACTGCTGAAAAAACAGACCCCACCCCCCAGTAAGATTACTTGATCTAAACATTAACATTCTCATAAATAAAGTTATTCTTGCTCAGTATATTTTTATGTTATTAAAGATAAAATATAAATACAACTTTAAACATAAACACTTTTTTTCTACACGAAACACTTATTTTCCTCTCATTGGCAGAGTGGGAGTCGATGCTTCCTTTCTCTTTCTCTTTTCGTGTTCAGTGGGAGCCAATTCTACCATATGCTTATTTTCTATACAAATATTAAATTCAGTTAGCCAAACAAGCGATAAACTGCTTAATACAGTAACCCTACTCATGCGCTGCAGCTTCTCAGAAGGAGCCATTGAGAAGCTAGTACTAGTGGCCAAAATAATAATAAATTTATTAATAAAATATTGTACTCTCTGATACATTTATTGGGAGCATTTCCGTTCTATTATTGGCCGTTTAATTTTACTGATTATAAGTTTTTTGGAATGAATAACCAGTCATCATCAGAGAACTCAACAATCATTCAACCAACCTACTTTGTTATTCATTTTCGGATTTCTTCTTGTTCGCACTCTCATATCTCTGCTGTTGTTGGAAGATTGTCTTTTCTTTTATGGTTATATCATAAATGTAATTATATCATGTGTATTTTACATTGTACTATTAGATGTTTTAAATTTCATTATATTATGTGATTTTAAATACCAATCATGACCGTTCCCTGATAGGTACAAGAACAAAGGAAAACAAAATGGTCGTTATATAATTTTGCTCTTATTGTCGAAGCAAAACAGTGGTTTTTGATTTTTAAGGCGGGTCAGCTTCAGTATACGCCGCCATTTTCTTTTTCGTTTCTTTTTAAACGAATGTCATGTCTTGCATGTCTCTGCAAATTACACATGTAGGCCTTTGCAGAACGGAAGGGCATTTTACAAAAATTATGCAGGATTTCGGCTTTCTAAATAATTAATGTGAAATCGACAAATCTCTTGAATAATTCAGCTATTTTATGACAATGAAGTTTCACTTACTTAACATAGTTCTTAAATATTATAGCTAAATATTCTGGTCAGTTTCAAAAACAAAAGAAAATACTTTTTAGAGTAAATTAAACACACTATTTCTTGATTGTGGAAAGACTAAAAGTGAACATAATTCAATTCAAAAAAATTTAATTACTTTATGAAGTAGAATCAGGTGAAGTAAAATAGTTTTAAAAACAGCTTTTTTTTTAATTATTCATATTAGTTTGCAAAAGTTATATTATTTTAATCTTCAAAATAATTACATAGAACGTTCAAATGAACATTGCTCCCAACACTTCAAGAGCAATTTCAGAAAAAAAAAAAATGCAAATTATTGCTAATAATGGTATTTTAAAACACTTTCAATTAACTTTAGCCCATGCTATGGGGTAATATAAGTATATACTCATTTAAAACTTTCTATTTCATTAAGTAAATAATCAGTGCTGTAGTTGAAAAAAATATTTGTGGGAACTCACCTTTTCATAGAGTGGATAAGGAGTGAATTTTTCGCATCGGTCATGATGTTATTCATACAGCTGAATGCTCTTTCGCATTCAGACATTGAAATTGAAATGGGTATAGTTTTCACAGTCTGGAGAAAAAAAAGGCTTGTGCTCATACGCGTTATTTTTTTTTACAGTAACAAACCAAATATTTCTGGGAACGGCGTTTCCACCCAACTACAGCACTGCAAATAATTGCACATGAGTTTGATTAAAAGTGTACTTTAGAATGCTGAAAATATTAGAAACAGTCTTCATTATGGTATGGTTCACTGATGGATCAGAAAGGATAACTGTGATACTGATACAGCAAACATGTTGGCAAAATTCTAGAACATACAAAACACAAAACACCCGATTTGGCCTTTTTTTTTTTTTTTTTTTTTTTTTTTTACGTGCACCAATAAAAAATTGGCAACCTCAAAATTCTACCCATTCAGAATGCGTGCTAAGTAAACATCGATTTTATTTCGTTTTGCAACTATTTACAAAGTTTTAGAAAATTTTTCTTCACAATTTTTTTATTTTTACAAACTTTTAGCAATATTTTCCTCCGGATATTTCAATTTTTGCGAATTTTTAGCAACTTTTTCCTCCGGATTTTTCTATTTTTACAAATTTTTAGCTATTTTTTTCTCTTTGCTTGAACTTTGTAAATTGTCACAAAATGGAATAAAATCAATGTTTACTTCGTGAAAGAAATTCTGATAGGAACTGTGTAAATAGTGAGTTCTCTGCCACAAAGCACCCCTGTGACAGAATGAAAGCGACAGGCGTCGCAGACTTTTTAGGGCACCTGCAGATTAAAAACATACAGCGATGCCGCGGACGCACTATAGCGCGTAAATTACGCGAAAAAACGGCAGACTTCGTCGAAGAATCGCAAATAAAACGGCGAATTTCGTCGAAGAATTGCAGAAAAAACACGAAATTCACTTAAAGTTCGCGAAAACCCCCCCGCAAATTTAGTCAAAAAGCCGTGAAAAAAAACGTGAGTTTCTTTGAAGGATTGCAGAAAAATGCAAATTTTGCCCAAGGGCTACGGAGAAAACGCCAACTTCGTCGAAAGATCGTAGAAAAACTGTTAATTTCGTCAAAGGATCACGAAAAAACTGTCAATTTTGTCGAAGAAACGGCAAATTTTGTCGTCGGATCGCGAAAAAACGGAGAATTCTGCCAACAGATCGCAAAAAAACGGTAAATTTTGTCGAAGGATCTCAAAAAAATGCAAATTTTGTCCAAAGGCCAAAGAAAAATCGTGAAATTCATCTGGAAAAATGGCTAATTTTATCGACAGATTGCAATAAAAGTGCAAATTTCGTCAAAAGGCCGCGGAAAAACTTTATTTTCGTCAAAAGACTGTAAAAAAACCCATGAGTTTCGTTGAAGGATCATGGGGAAAATGCGAATTTCATCAAAGGAACACAGAAAAAACATAAATTTCGTCAAATGGCCGCAGAAAAAAATGCTAATTTCGTACTCTCAAAAATATATCCTTATTGCCATAAAAATTTTTATGTGTTATTGAGGTTTACTATAGAATGTTTGAAATTGAATAGGGATGCACCGGATATGGATTTTGCCGGATATCGGATTTCGTATATCCGAAGCTGTTTGCCTGCCGGATATCCGGCACTAGATATTCTGCTTTTAGTTATGGTGTATGCTTATTTATTTCTTTATATAATACCATCTCAGAACAATAAATTACAAATATGTTTCACATATCATTAAAACATTTTAAATATATTGAAATATAATTTACAAAAACTATAAATATATGTATATTAATAATGCTGCATAAAAAATGTAAATTAAACATTAAAATATTTTGTTTATTTGTACAATGCTGGCAGAAGTAAACAAATTTTAACCATAACACATTCATTAATATACCTATAAATGTAGAGTATTTTCACAAATAAATACATAATTTCTTTTATTTTAAATTCAAGCATAAAATATCTACTAATATGGTTAAAGAGTTATTTTCTTCAAATATAGGTTTAGTTGATGCTTTTTTCTGTTTAAATTATTTAATACTGTTTTACTTTAAGTCACATTTTGTTTTATTTTAAGTTAAATTACTTTTAGAGATTTATAAATAAAAAGAAAATTACTTTTAATTTTAAATATTTATAATGAAGTTATATTTCCCCTAGTAGATTTATACAGGTATGAAACAGAATTTCAGATTATGCATTAAAATTCTTTTATTAAGCTGACCCACCCAGCATTGCCCGGGCCCATGATAAAAACCTTAAACAGAACTCAAGTTTGACCGATTTTTTTTTTTTTTAAAGAAGCTGCACCAAGGACCCCAAGAAGGAGATTAATATTCAAAATTGGTTGTAGCTGAGGTCCGAGAAATTGTGTTTCAAGGCACAAAAAATACAATGGCCCCGGACTGGGAAGTAGGGTCTTAAGTGGAATGTAGAAATGAGGGAATAACTAAATAAAGAAAAATCCCCCAAAACGAAGAAGATCGGATTAAAAAGGGGCATGTTATTAGCAATTTAGATATAAAAACTTCAAGGGGCCTTGTACTGGGTCCCAGGGATCTAGGGTCTTAATTGGAATGTAGAAATGGGGGAATAACTAAATGAAGAAATGGGCCCTAAAAATAAAGAAGATCGGATATACAAGGGACAAGTTATTAACAATTTACGGCACAAAAACTTAAAGGGTGCCTGGGTCTTGTCTGAGAATTTTTTTTGTTGTTCATGTAGTAGCTGGAAGTCCTAAGAAGTTGTTAGAAAAACAAGGTGGAAATTGTACGTCAAACATGACAAATAAGGTGTGTTCGTACTATAACTAGTTTCAGTGAAATAAATTATAGTGTCTGTTATTATCATAATTAATTTCTGTAATAAAATAAGTGCATTTTAAGTTGGCAACATTTTATCTTTTGTTGACATTTACTGAAAATTTCAATGGGAAACTGAAGCCTAGCTTTGAAAATTTCAGAACTTTAAATCCATAGTTACTCTTTTTCCATTTAATATCTATTTCTCCGGAAACATCTATCCAAAAAACTGTTGGTAGATTATATAATTGCTATATTTAAACAATTTTAGTATAAAAATTCGGTTTTTAAATTCAGCAATACGGGAATAATATGACTCCATCTTAAATATGACGTAATCACCATGGCAACCAAGAAACATTACCTATCATGGGATATCATTGAATTAATTATGTATGATAGGATTTAATATAATGAAGAATGTAACTATAACTTGGTCCTAGAGGTTATAAAATGTCATATGTGACTATAAACGTAATACATGTCAGATAATTTGATGATACATCTCGGTCGCTTGATGATTCATCCTCGGAAGCTGCTATAACAAAGAAGTACAGATTTTTAAAAAAATTCAAATTACTTGCTAAATATTTTTGTTAATATCTTTTTAAGTTTTGATTAACTTTTCATAAAACTTGAAATGACTCGACAAAATTCTGCATTGATTATATATATATATATATATATATATATATAAAATTTCAAACCATTCGGTTGGGTAATTTTTGCACTGTTATATGCGGACAGACCAGCAAACGACTATAGGTGCTACGTATTTATATAATTACGAACACACCTAAACTGCTAGTGAATCGTACGATTTTTAAGGGAGCTATCGCAGAGGACCCAAAAGGGGCCAACTGATAGTTTTGAGCAGGGCCGTGAGAAGAAAACATCTTAAAAATTTCCTAGTACTTCGCACTTTAGATCTTCAATTAGTCGAAATTAAGCATAAGGTATAAATAAAACATTAAAATAAAATTTTAAAGAAATGCTTGAAAAATTGGGCCCTAGGAACCAATAAAATTTTGAGGGTAGTGGCCTGGAGAGAGGTGTCCAAGACTCACCTTTAAAGTTACCATACATACTCGACTCCCGAATTAAAGATGAAAACATGTTTAATTCAGAATGGTTTTCTACGCCTTATTTCACCTCATTTAATTCTAAATAATTTAAGGCGCGAAGAAAACTACTGCAAAATATTCGTATTAAAACTGTTTTCATCTCGAATTTGGGGGGTTGGCTTATACGCGAGTATATACAGTATGCATTGAGAGGGTAACACAATTGGGGGAGGTAAAAACGCATAGCACACAATAAGTTCAAGGGGCCCCGGTTTCTAACTGGAATGTAAAAATGGGGGAATAACTAAATGAGAAAAAAGGCCCCAAAAACGAAGAAGATCGAATTAAAAGGAGGCAAGTTATTAACAATTTAGGGAACAAAAACTTCAACGGGGGCCCCCATACCTTCAGGAGGCCAGGGTCTTAACTGGAATGTAGAAATAGGGAATAGCTAAATGGAGAAAGGACCCCAAAAATGAAGAAGATCGGATAAAAAGGGGACAAGTTATTAACAATTAAAGGCAAAAATGTCAGGGGCCCAGATCACAAAAAATTAAGTTTGAGCCTCAGGTGCATCAGGACGTGCCGTAGACTATCCTCGCCTAAATTTTCAGACTCCTATGTGCGGTAGATTTTGGTAGCCTTCACACACACACAGAACAAAAGTTTCTTTTATTAGTAGATAATAAGTATAAAGTTTTTTTAACAAACAAGTTAAAAAACAGGTCTGTTTAATTGTTTAACTTAAAAGTAAGAAAGAAAATTAATAAAGTCCTACTTTAATAAACAACTTCAAATTTTATTTTACAATCTGACAGTAAAGGTACAATTTTCTAAAAGATGTAAACATAATTTTTTAAATTTATTATACAGAATTCAAATATCTATATTAGGAAAGATGACAATTCTTTAAACTTTTGAGAGTTAGGGCCTTTTACACATGGATAGGGAACTTACTAATATATTTCATATTTTGCATTATAAACAAAAGTTATAACAAAAGCTATTCCCCATTCCATCCGTACTTTTATCAAGGATGTTTGAATACAATTTGCCATGCATATTATTCATAGAACTTATGTAGTAGAGAGCCGGATATCCGGCAGAGAAGTCGGATATCCGGTAATTGTGATTCGGATATCCGATGATATTTCGGATATAGATATTGAAAAATCAGCCGGATATCCGTTGCATCCCTAGAATTGAAAATTAAGTCCGTAGCATTTATAGTTCGTTTGCAGGGACACAAAAGAATTTCATTACATTATGGGTCTATGGTGAAAAATTGTTTGTGGTGCATTTTATTGACATTATGATATTTTGAATACAGTGAGATTCATATACACCATAGAATAAATATAGCATGTATAGTTCGTTTATAGGGATGCACAAAAAAATTCAATTACATTATGCTATTTGTTAAAATGTCACATTATCATTCACAGAGATAACACAAAAGAATTTGGTTACTGTAACTACTAAAGACGATAATTGCTGGAAATGCATTTTAAACTTATCTAATTTTGTGTGTATTAGGACACAAGAAGGTGTGTATAAATTCTATAGATCACATTAAGGGCTATATGAAAGACTTTGCACACATTACCAGACATGGACAGCAATTGCTGAAAAAATGGATTTTTACTGAGTTATGTGTTTTTTAAACTTGCTCATTTAGATATCTCATTTCATTCTATGAAAAAATGAAATTTCTTAATAATATCATGTTGTTGTTGGAAAGTGCTTCATAATCTATGCCTGATGCATAAGTTTTCATTCTTGTTTCTGTCTCTTTTTAACTTTTAGCCTCTTTTTTAGGGTTTCGTTCATCTCACGAAACCCTATTCGTCCCGCTACGTTGTCTGTCGGTCACAGAGCTGGTTCTCAGAAACTATATAACTTACAGACATGAATTTTTGTGTACTTATAGCTAAATACCTACTATGAAGCTCAAAATCATAAAATTTTGAAAAAATCGTATTATTTTAATATAGAAAGATAAAGAAGCAAAAATCTAACAGCCTTTTCCTATTAAATTTAAACATTTTTTGTTATAGAAGTTGCCAACAATTAAAAATCCACACTAAAATTCTTTCTACAATAATTAATTTTCTATTGAAAGATTTCCATGTGAAAAATGAAAATGAAATAAAAAGTTTCACCCATTGGAAAAAAAAAAAGACTAATATAACGTTATATTGGTAATAAAACAGAAATTTTCAAACATTTTTCAATAATACAAGGAGTATGAGTATGTGTAAGAACAGAAAGCAGGTTAGTATGATGTCATTAGAGAATTAAAAAGAAAATCTGACGTCATATTAGAAGCTTAACAGACTTTTTCAAATGTTTGAGAATAATACAAAGAGAGTGTATCAATATGAGTAATAGAGAAAGCAAGTAGATAAGACGCCAGCAAGTGATTATAACGTCATACAAGTTTGAGGAACGTATTGAATCATGATAAAAACCCGATTATGGAAATATTGGCAAAATTTGACATTTTTAAGTTCTCTATATACAACATGTTTAATTTTGATTTTTTTTTTTTTTTTTTTTTTTTTTTTAATATCGCATTTAGTCCACATGACAGATATTATTATGACAGAGTATAATAGTGGGCTTCGCCCGTTATCGAGCTGGTTCAGATTTTCGAAAAAAAAAACCCAAGAAAAATAGACCAGTAAATTTTTACTTTATAAATTTTTTTTTTTTTTTTTTTTTTTCCCTGGAAAATGAAATTCTTTTGAATTTATTTAAGAAAAGATAAAGTGTTTTGAATGGAATATTAAACAAAAACCTTTGTTTTTTATTATTATTTAGTCTGTTTTTCTTTTTTGAAGAGTGGCTTACTACTCTACTTCTAAGACTGTTATGAGAATTAGTCACCATTGTATAGATAGAAAAAAAAAATCACCTTTTTTTTTCTACTTTATACTTTTTATGCCTTCAATATTTAAAATAATCTCATTTAATATAAGAAAATGCTTTTTTAATATTCTGAATTTTTGTTTTACAGGTTGCTTATTTATTGTGATGCAATCTTGATTTTTGTATTTTATTTTTAGGATTGGGACGTGTTTTATGGAAATATGGAGAAAGACATGGATGAGCAGCTAAAATTAAAATTTTTAATGTTTGAAAATGACACAAACTCAAACCTTTGTTGGTTAGATGCATCCATCGTACTAATAGCACATAATAGGACTTTTAAAAAAATTGTTGAATCATCTCCTGAATCTCAAATTAAAAGAATAATTTCAATTTATAATGAAGCTATTGCCATTTTTAATAGTTCTGATTGTGAGGAGCTATTGGAAAGTCGTGAAATGCTAAAAGCAATACAAGTTAATACCCTTGAATATTTGAAGCAGTTTCTCAAGTTTAAACCTGGTGAACCTGATTCAGCTTTTTGTGCTCTCTTAAATTTGATTTATCAAGATAAATCTGATGTCAAGGAATGTCTGAATGTCAGCTGGATTTGGAGAAAACAGTGTCCCAGTTGTGGCACAAATTCAAAGTCCGCTATTTGCAAACCTATCATAACATTATCTAAAGTGAATGCTTTTCATCCTGAATGTCCATCAACTATTTACACTTGCACATGTAAGTCAGAACGGGAAATGAAGGTAATTTATAAGGAACTCCCACCTTGCCTAATCTTCCACTTTGAGAACGGAGCTGGCGCAGGTTCCAATTTTCCCCTAGCCTTCTCTATTAAAAGTCGTGAATATCAGTTGACTAGTATGGTTCTTTTAGAAAAAAGTTCTAATAGTGATTTAAATATTAATCATTTTGTTACTCTGATTAGAGATCCTGCTTCAAATACATGGTTAGAATGCAATGATTTAAATACTGCTTTTGTTTCCTTTCGTCCTGGAAAGCCAGAAGTTAATTTTAAGGACATTTATGTAGCTGTATATGAAGCATTTGATGATTTGGGTAGAATTAATAATGAGATAGCAACTGATCAAGAGCAAGTTGTTGAAAATGATAATGTAGAATTAATTTATCTTTCTGATGAGGAGAATGACACTGCAAATACAGGTTTATGCTGTAAAACCACCATTTCAGAATCTTCTGAATCTATTAAAAAAGAATTGTTCACTGATAATAAGAAAGATATTGCTTTGCAAAATTTGAAAATGTGTGATGATGAAAAGTCTGAAGAAAGTGAAGATAAATGTAAAATTGAAGATAAATCTAAAGCTTTAGATTATCTGGATCAATCTGTTGATTATTTTGTTGGATCTAAAGAATCCAGAAATGAAGTAACTAATAATACAGAGGATAAAGTTTCAGAAAGCTCAGTTGCAAGTAAAAAAGAAACTCTCTCCTGGCCATCTGTCAATGATGAGACTTCTACAATTGAAAAATTAGAAATGCATGGCAATGAAGAGCCTAAGGAAAGTGAAGAAGATTGTAATATTAGCTACCAAAAAATATCCGTCAGCAACTTTAATCTCCCTAATAAGCTTTCTTTAAGCAAATGCAAAACTGAAGTGAAATCTGATAAAGCTGTTGAAAAATCTCCTGAAGCTAAGAAATTCAAAGCTAAAGCTACTGATAATCCAGAGCATAAAGTTACAGAAACTTCAGATGAAAATAAGAAAGAAAATTATTCTAGACCTGCTAATAAAAACACTTCTGCAATTCAAAATTTAGAAATAAGTGGCAATGAAAAGATTAAGAAAAACAGGAAAACATGTAATATCAGCAGTCAAAACATTTCACTCAATGCTCGTAGGTTTTCCAATGAAAGTTCTAATAAACATGAAGTTGTAGTGAAATCAAAAAATTCTAATTATCAAAATAAGCCAGTTAATGAATCTGTTAAAGAATCCATTGCTGAAGCAACAAAGTATCCAGAGCATACAGATTCTTCAATCAGAAATAAAAAAGGAAAAAAAAATAATTCATTTGATCCTGATACTGTTGTTGAAAATGTAACTACAGATGAAGAACCATCCCTTACCAAGTGTGGATTTGTTGAAGATACCTCAAATGTTAGAAAAAATGAAGTGAATAAACATGATGAAAAGAAATCACAAATAGAGATGAAGCAGATACCTTTAAAAAGAAGTTTTATTTCAAATAATAATGAAAATAAATATTTTAGTTCAAATGAAAAGAAAAGAGGAAGAACTGAAGATAAATATGCTACTTCAACTAAAAGAAGAAAAGAAAGATCTGGTGGTAAAGATGTTAGTCCAAACAAAGAAAAAAGTGTGGCAATTTTAAATGATCAAACTGCAAGTACTTCACAAGCTGATGATGAATTTACAAAAAGCACTTTATTGAGATCTAAGAGATCATCGGATTCTAATTTTCGCAGAAAGAAAATAAAAATGTCAAATAGCACTGATAGCAATAGTGATGACGAAGAAAAAATTAGGTGTATGGTTGATAATGCTGTTAGAAGAACTTTTGCAGCCTTCTTTGAACATATAATAGGCATCCACGAAACCAATAAACGTAAATCTGACACAGCAACATAAAAAGAGAAATATTCTAAAAACTTTTATTTTCTACATTTATTTTATATATGCAGTTTCATTTTTCAAAATGTTTTTCTAGATTATCATTTGACAAATATATATATTATGTATTTGCGAATAAAAGTCTAAACAAATACCTGATGATACTTTACTTTAGACTTTGAAACAGTAGTTAACTGATTATTATTGAATAAGTAATTCTATCAGTTATTCAACAGAATTTGATGTATACATTTATAAAATAATAATAGAGGTGTTTTTTAGGTGAGTATGCAGATTTAAAAATCTGGAGACATTTTTATACATTTCCAGTATAGGAGCCTTTTAAAAACAAAATAGAGAAAATGGCCTTGGCGAGAGAATGAAAGGGACTTGACGTAAAAGCATAGCAAAATGGCTCCCGTGCCAATGTTTGAAATAACACGTGTAGTAATAAGGTTTACCATGAAAATACAATATAGAGAAAGAGGTTGACCTTGAACTGTCTTGAGATAATTGGGGAAGTATGCGCCAGGGCCACTATTTTCTAATAAGTTCTCAAAAAGTGTAAAAGTTTAAAAAAAATGAAGCCAATACCAGTTATTGAAGAATATGTATATTAGTTCATATTATATATATTTTTTACATTTTTATACAATTTTTAACATAGAAAAATAAACAAAAATATTTAAAAAAATTATTATTAACATAGTAATAATTATGTTTACACCAACCAAAAAATTGCACAATAATGCTCAAGGTGTATGTACTTTAACCAAAAAGAAAAAAATTTAAAATCGAAGATGTGCTTTTTGAGTTATAACAAAAATAATGCTGACAACACTCATTGTAATCAAACTTTTAATTCTCAGTTTAAATCCTAAATTAGGGGTGCACAACCTTTTTAAGCGAAGGGCCACTTACAAAAATGAGTGGGTTGTCGAGGGCCACAATCAGAAAATTTTAGTTTTGAAGGAGGTGTGATCGGGGAGTGGGGATCAGATTAAAAAACATAAATTTCAGAAGGGTAGATTTAGCCCCCTAGGTTCCTTCCTTCCAGTCAACGTATTCAGTTCTGTTGGCAATGATATATCAACAGTTTACATTTGTATTTATACAAGAGATATAGCTAAGATTATTTTCAAAGAGTGAAAATACTCTTTGACTTTATTAGCTTTAAAGATTGCCAGTGCCGAAAAAAAATTCTGCTTTCATGAATGAAGGTGGAGAGGAGGAGAAACATATATTATTCTAAATTTATTATTCTAAAATTCTTAACATATTCAGTCATAAAATGTGGATATCAAAGGGGTGCACAACCTTTATAAGAGGAGGGGCAGTCACAAAAATGACTGGATTGTCGAGAGCCAACATCCATAGGGTGGACAAAATTTTCTTTTGGGCAAGGAGGAAGGCGGAATGGGTCAGCCTAAAAGTTCATAAAAATGCTAATTTTAAAAGGAGGGTTAACTCCTTATACTCAACCACCTCCTTAGTCAGCATAACCCAGTTCAGTTGGAAAGGATGGAAAAAACTTGCATTTTTTTTTTCCATGCGAGATTGACAATATTCATAGTGATTGACGAAATTCACGATTATTACGCACACATTCTTCGAAATTTGCGATTTATACGCACCCCATCCGCAAAATTTGAGATTTTTACGCGCCTGATCGGCAAAATTTGTGATTTTTATGCGTCCGATCGGCAAAAATCACGATTTTTACACAGACAATTGGCGAAATTTACAATTTACACGCAACCAATCGGCAAAATTCGCGATTTTTACGATTTATACACACCTGATCGGCAAAATTCGCAATTTATACGCATTCTATCGGCGAAATTCATGATTTTTACGCACCCGATCGGCAGAATTCGCAATTTTTATGCACCTAATCGGCAAAATTTGCAATTTTTACGCGTCCGATAGGCAAAATTCGTGATTTTCACGCAGATGATTGGCGAAATTTACAATTTACACGCACTCGATAGGCAAAACTCACGATTTATATGCACCTGATCGGCAAAATTCACGATTTATACGCACCCTATTGGCAGAATTCACGATTTTTATGCAGGCGATCAGCGAAATTTACGATTTATACGCACCCAATTGGCAAAATTCGCGATTTATATGCACTCGATCGGCAAAATTTGCGATTTTTATGCACCCGATGGGAGAAATTTGGCAAAATTCGCGATTTCTATGCACCTGATCGGCGAAATTCGTGATTTTTTCGCGTCCAATTGGCGAAATTGATCCGTGGGCCACCAGTAATCCGGTCATGGGCCACTTTCGGCCCGCGGGCCACAGGTTGTGCATCCCTATCCTAAATGCATAATTACTCTCAAACTCAATTTTTTCCATGTGAATTTCTAAGTCTTGGAAATTCAAGATTTAAACTGAGAAATAAGTTTTGTGTTGTGAATATACCCTACTTATACAAGGTGATCAAAAAATGAGTATACATTTAAAAAATTACTAATTCACAGAATAATGTAGGTAGACAGGTAAAAATTGATACACATGCTTGCAATGACATTGGGTTTTATTGTAACCACACAAAAATAGGTTTAAAAAATGGCCAACAGATGGCGCTGTACAGCAAAACGTCAAGACGCTGCCTGAGAATCATGTATAAAAGGAGCTGTAGTGAGAGAGATAATCAGATGCACCAGCAATCACAGCTTGTTGACGTTACCAGAAAAAGCAATGTTGGTGAAGCTCTACTACCAAAATGGGGAATCTGTTACTGCAGCTTTATGATCTTATCGCCATAGGAAGGGTATTCGAATGGGTAAAGATCCTATGACAATTGCAGCTGTGACGAGAATGATTTCGAAGTTCGAATCCATGGGTTGTTTAGACGATGGGCCCCATAGTGACCGACCGAGCACAAATGCTAATGTTGCTCAGGCTGTTCAAGAAGAAATGGAGATTGTGGCGGGTTCGTCTACGCACTACGCAAGTGAGTGTTCGTGAAGTCGCATGTTGCACTGGCATTCCATACACTACTGTTTGGGTAGCAATAAGGCTGCTATCCGTACAAAATCCCGCATTATCATGAACTGTTACCTGGCGATTTTGTGAAGTGGAGAGCATTTGCAGTGTGGGCGTTTCAAAAGATGGAAGATGGCGATTGGTTGTCTAACGTGTTGTGGACCGACAAAGCCCATTTCACAATCTGAAGGTCTGTCAACACCCCCAACTGCAAAATTTGGGCTACCGAAAATCCTAGAACTTTCGTGCAAACTCCATTGCACGACGAGAAAGTCACAGTGTGGTGCAGATTTACCGCATTTACTGTTATCGGCCTTTTTTCTTCCAGGAAATGCATGAGTCTGTTTTTGTAATTGTTAGCGTGACTGGTGAGAAGTATGCCGATATGTTACAGAATCACATCATCTCTAACCTGGCTGATAAGCACCTGCTGGAAAGTACGATTTTTATGCAGGATGGCTCTCCACCCCGTATTGCTAGACGTGTGAAAGATCTCTTGCACTTTTGTCGTTTGGTGATAATCGCGTTCTGAACTGCCATTTTCCTCATGTGTGGCCTCTCAGGTCCCAGACTGTGTGATTTTTGGCTCTGGGGTTACATGAAGTCGCAAGTCTACCGCGATCAACCAACATCAATAGGGATGCTAAAAGACAACATCCAATGCCAATTTCTCAAAATAACTACACATATGCTGTACAGTGTTGTGCACAACATTGTCCCTTGACTACAGCTATTGTTGAGGGATGACAGTGGACATGTTGAGCATATGTTCTGAAGAACATCGTCTTTACTTTGTCATAATTTGTTATGCTAATTATTGCTTTTCTTATCACATGAAACGCCATCTGTCGGCCATTTTTTAAACTTTTTCTTTGTGGTTGCAATAAAACCCCATGTCATTCGAAGCATGTGTGTCAATTTTTACTTCTCTACCTTCATTATTCCATTAATTATTAATTTTCCAAATGTATATTCATTTTCTGATCATCCTGTATTTACTACATCAAAGTCATGTTAAAATGTTTAAAAATTTACTAGATGGAACCCGTCAAAACTTGACGGAAAAAAATACTATAACAATATCAGTAAAATAAGCTACTTTGTTTTATACGCACCCCTTCTTAAATAATAATCTTTCAAACATTTTATTTTTGAAGTTTTTTCCTCCCAGTTAAATATAGTACTATTTCCGATGCAAACTCCGAACAAATAATCCGTAAACAACTGTGTAATGCCATGGCTTCCTGCGATCTCTATACGGCTGTCCAAACGAAACGCCGAACAATAGGAAAGCGCGAAAAGCCGTAGTTAATCTTTCCTCCACTACGAGCGCTGCTTTCATGCACGCGTTACCAGTATATTTTCCATTGTAAACATATGCTAAAGCCCTTTAATTTTTATACTGTCCAAAAATATATAACTATATACTAATTTATTTTTCGCTATACACATTTCCGAATTAACCCAGTAATCTGTAGAATATTAAATTTCATGTAAATAACATAAATTTAATTTAATCTTTTAATTTAGTACCTTTCCAGTGTAAGATTTGTGAGTTTAAAATTCCCTGTTTCAAATTAAAAAAAAAAAAAATTATATATGTATTTATTTTCTTTCTGTAGAATGTAAATAAAAGGCATCTTAATACGATTCAGATCGCCGAAGTTGATTGATAAGAAGAATTAATTGAAATAAGAATTAATATTAAAATAATAATAATAATATAAATACTTTTTTTGCATAAAGTTTTTTATAATTACCATGTCTGTTTATCAAGAAAAAAAAAAAAAAAACATTGTTTTGAGGGATAATAAAAAGTGATAGATTCTATACATTTTGAACTGCTTTTGCATAATATATATATGTTTTAAAAATATACTGATTAGATGTTACTTGAAGGTGTGTGAAATTTTTTAATTAAAAATAATGAGGTATATATTTTTTTACAATTTTTAATCCGAGAAGCTGTGTTTTCTTGTGTTAAACAAATTATATATATAAATAAGTGTTTTTATGACTCTGTGTTTTAATTTTCTGTACCCCCCCCCCCCCCCCCAAAAAAAAAAAAAAATAAATAAATAAAAAAAAAATAAATAAAATAAAATAAAAATAATAAATAATAAATAAATAAAATAAAAAAATTCTAGAAATGCCATTATTCTTATATACTCTATTTTTGGCATAATGTAAATATAGGATAGATGTGCCAGTAATGGATACCCTTAAGGAATTTCTTTAAAAATTATTTTTTTAATTAATAGTCATAATTATTATAGTCCACTTTTTTTAATATTATATTAATCTATCAACAATATTTAATCATGCTCATAGTCACATTTCCCTATGTAAATAAAAATTTAATTGTAAATAACAGAAATAAATCAAAACACCCTAAATTCCAGTAATGGACACCCTCTCGTCCAGTAATAGGACACTCTCTGTTCCAGTAATGGACACCCCACAAAAAATAATAGGCAATTGATTTTATGATTGTATTTAAAACCAGAATTTAATGTAAGCTTATTAATGAAATAAAAAGTCATTTTCAAATAAATTTAACAATTAAAATATCAATAATTAATAAAATATTTATGAGAATAATTCACTATTTAAATTAATTATTGTCAGTATCACAAGATTGACATTTTAATTATTTTAGATAGAAGGCTTGAAATACTAAATTTCAAAGAATTATATTTATCAAATTATTAAGTCATTGAGAGGGGGAGGGGATTTAGAAGGGTTAGTTAAAAAAAAAAAAAAAGATTTTTTAGAAAAGTGTCTTGGAGTACCAGTGCATGTAATCATATTTATTTTTATTCTTAACAGTTAAACTTCCTAAAACTGCTTTATATATTACTTTTAGCAATTTGTATAAAATATATCAAATAAATGAAAGTGTAGATTGGATGTTTTTTAAATACTAAATAATATTATTTCAAAATAAAATATCAGAACTGACATTTGAGCCCCCTGATCTGCAGATTTACTACTTTCATTGCTACTATAAATTTAATATTATAGGGATTTTTTTAATGTATGTAGTTCTTTTGTCAGGTATGAATAATGAAACATTTAAGACAGAAAATAATAGATTTTTAAGAACTTGTGTGACTTAAAAAATTGTCTTTTTTGAAATGGGGAAGAGTTTGAACCCCATGAGCCCCTCAATTTCCCATGCCCTTAAAGATTATTCTCTGTTTCCTGATGAGTGTTGATTGCCATATTATGAAATATGCAAGGTGCGGTTTGCAAAAAAATAATTTGATAACAATCTTAAAAAATTATTAATTACGTGAAATTAATAAAAACAGCTATTTATATGAAAATATATAAAACTCAAGTACTAATCCATCAAAAGAATTAATTTTCTTGCTGGCAACACTTGTCTATTTACTAGTTATTATGTCTTCATGTTTTAGCGTCAGGTTTCTTATTATTCGAAATTGCTTTATTTACTTATTTATTTTTTGTTTACATTTAGAGTTCCTGTAATTTCCTATATTACAATATCGCTCTTAATTTTACTACGAGTATAAACTAGTATTTTAAAGACAAACACAAAACATTTTCTTGTATATTATCTTTCTTATTTTTTTCATGCCCTCGATTATGTCGCATTTATTTAATTGTATCCCAACAGGCATGATATAACAAGTAGTCGCTTTATTATTTAATCCGTGTCTTTAATTTCCAGTGTTGAACACTTTGACGAAATCTGAAGTTGTGAAGTAGTGACTACTTTTGAAAAGTAGTTTGTAGTCGCTACTTTTTCAAACAAATAGTATAAATTCATTTATTTTTTAAACGCATTTAGAAAACAATCAAAACGCATATTTGTATATTATAGAAGCATTATTAGTTTTTTTCAAGTGCATGCTCAGCTTGTAAAAATATGTGTTCATTTTTTTTTTTTTTTTCACGTTAAGAAAATACTCCAAAGATTTTTTGATACAAAAACATGTATTATAAATAATTCTGCGGTTGTTTTTCATTTTTTGTAAGTACAAAATAATTTTTTAAGAGCTAAATGCAACCTCGCGTTATAATGTTTATCTAATGAACTAGCCCTTTAACTTAGTTCCCTTTGTGCATGACGCCAGCGCCAAATCGTCGCAGCGGGAGAAAACTTAAGTTCTTCATATTCGCGTTTTCATCGCCGTTTGGACAGCCGTATAGAGATCGCAGGAAGCCATGGTAATGCTAATCAGTTTGACATGACCGCCATATTCCCCACGGCAAAAAGTATCATACAAATAATATATTCCTACGTCCATCTCATATTCAGTAAATAAAAGAACATAGTAAATAAAGCACCCCCCTCCCCCCCCCCCCTGCGATAATGCAACCGAATGAGCTCTAATGCCCAAAAACATTGTCGAAATTCGATGTAAAAAAAAAAGGTTTTAAAATGTCCTCTTTAATCATTGTTTGTTTCAAATCCATATCTTCTAAAACGCATCCATTGTTTTAAGCTAATCAATTTTTATGTAAAGATGCAGAATTATTTTCACAAAAATAAATCAATCCACAGATGAGGGAGATTTTTAATGTTTTCAAGTGTAATTCATTTGTATGGTTTCTTCGGTCCCTTTACATAATCAGGATGATTATCCATCACAGTCGGAGATATCTTCCCTCTTATACAGTTAAATACCCAATGGATCTTTAAAAAAATACAATTCCTAGCATATTCTGATGCAACATGTACTTCAACGAATTCAAAATATCAATTTTACGTTAAACATAAACTGAAAATGATTTTTTTTCTAATCTTATGATTTATCAGTTTTTTTTCCGACTTTTTATGATGGTTAGAGAAGTTTATTTTCAATTGTGGCAACTTTCCCAGGGGCTATTTTACATTATTAAAGCAAACTGATGGTCATTGTTGAAGTAGAATTGAAAAAATATTTCATGCTTGAAAATTATTAAGAGTCATTAAATTAAGTGGCAGTTTTTAAATAAATTTCAATCGAAAGCGTTTTTTTTCTAATTGATTATGTAAGTATTGAAATTGTAAAATGTAGTAAAAAATTGAAATTTGTAGTATTTAGAAGTGATGTGTAAGCGCGATGAAAGCTAAAGCGATAGCGCCGTTTGTTATCACAACTGTTATACATTTCTAAAAATTGCCACTGCGTTTTGGCTGGCGTCCAAAAGTAGACTACCATTTTTTGCCATCAAAAGAGAAATTCGCAGTGAAAGAAGTAAGACTTTGCCGCTAATAAGGAACTGTTAAATGAACTTATAACAAACCTACCAAAATAATTCCTATAAACTATTAGCCTTACATTGTTTATTCTAGCTAAAAAAAACAAACATTATTTCAAGTTTTGTTTTTTTTAACCATAACACTATTTTTAATAATTTTAATTTTCCTGAAATCGTTTACTTTTGAGATTTTTTTTTTTTTAAATTAAAAAATGAAATCTTCTAGCCTATAATTAAAAAAAAAAGTAATTGGTAGCATGCAATCAAGGTATACAATCAAGATGAAGCAACCAATAAAAGTTTCGGTTCTAATCTTTAAAATTAAAAATTGAAAAATCAGTTAAAATTACGTCAGGTTGACAGAATCATATAAATTTTTCTTTTTAGTTTTATCAATGTTAAAATGCATTTCAAGCTAAGCATAACGTCATTTTCACCGGTTGAAACTTTTCACACGTAATTTGTATACATTACTTTTATGCTTAAACACCATGTATACAAATAAAAATATATTTTGTATTTAATTGTAATGAAAAATGGCATCAACAAAGTTATAATGCATAATGATAAAATAAATCCAATGGACAATATTCTCGTGACGTCACAATAAATATGAATTTTTATTCTCTTATAAAACACGCAGATAAATAATTTTACCGAAATTTAACTTGCAAATTAAAAAAATTCGGCCTAACAGCCACGTGCTTTTAATATTTATTATTTTTCTTTTATCGTCGCAACCATGGAGTTTAGAGAATAAACTATGTGCCTCGCAACAATGGGCGTATTTCAATTGCCGACTTTATGACGTCATAATCAGATGTAAAAGTTTAATTTAAAATTACGGCTAATTAATAAAATTTTCGAACAAACGATTGTACGATAACAAATCTGTGTCCAAATATCTTTCATTAAAAAAAAGAATGGTGTAATTTGATGCAGTAGTTTGTTCTCACGAATTGTCGAAAGAAATCGCTTAGCGTTTTAAATATATAGATGAATGAGGGATTTCGCTAAATGCAAAATCCATCTTTAATTTTCGTAGTGTCAGTGCCTGTGGAATATAAAGTATTTTCCTAACTCAAATAAAATAAAGTTTTCATTATTGGAAATCCTCAATAGTGTTTGTGCGTACAAAATAGCACACTTAATAAGCCAAGAGAGATTTGCCAGTTAAGGTCTTGATGTAGTCGATTGTGCAGGTGAAGCTGAATAGGCTTGTTCTATGTGACAATCATGGTAGGCAAATGTTAGCATTTGATTTGTCAGTTCTAGATATTATTACTTGAGAAGGATGCACAGTTCACCAAAATAACAATGTTTACAACACGAAAGAAGCGTATAGGGAAATGGTATGTATAGAAACATTCTCTTATTTTGGCACACTGTGCATCCTGCCTAGTGGAAATGTCACGAATTGATAGCAGCATATTTTTGCAAATACAAACAGGAAAAGTTAGTAATAATATTTTAACAAGCTGTTAGCATAATTTTTGTTATCACTCAAAAAGCGAATCTTCGATTTTAATGAAATATTTTTTGGTTAAAGTACATACTTTGAGCATTATTGTGTAATTTTTTTGGTTGGTATAAATATAATACTACTATATTAATGTATATATATTTTAAAAACAATTTTTTATATTTTTCTATGTTAAAATTTGTGTAAAAATGTAAAAAAATATATATATATATATAATATGAACTAAAATATTCTTCAATAATTGGAATTGGTTTTAATTTTTAAACTTTTATACTTTTTGAGAAAAACGTATTTGAAAAATAGTGACGCTGACACATACTTTCCCGATTATCTCAAGGTCAGGGACTTAAAACACTCTATATTGTATTCTCATGGGGCCATTTCTCTATGCTTATCCGATTGGACCCTTTCTTTAACAGCATATTTTTTGGAATTCATTGTTTCATATACACAGGCAATTTTTTTCTTCAATATTTATACATTCTATCTAATATAAAGAAGCCATTTATCTATTTTTATATGAAAACAAAAATAATTTATTAGAAAGATCTTTTTTTTAAATATTTAAATAAGCATAAAAGTTCATTTGGTTTGTTTTCACAGTTGTTTATATAATTATAAACAAATCTCATTTTCTGAAGCCTGAATTGCTCCAAGCTTTAAAAAAAAAAAAACTACCAAGGCTCTTATAGTGAAAAAGTACAGACCTTTTTTATGTATATGATATGAGTATATATATACATACCATCGAACCCAGTTAAGATGCGATCCCACTTAATACATGGATTTTTTTTTTTTTTCTGGTCCCTTGAACATCATCCAGGGTTCGTACAGACTCCTTAGAAACTCCTTAGAAATGAAAAAGTTTCTAAGCAGTGCTTAGAACTCCTTAGATATACAAAGTACACCTTATAAACTCCTTAGAATTATCGAAAAGCAAAATTAAGTGATTTCATGCTCTTAATTGAAGTACACAAGATTAGAAAATAGAGACATGAGGATTAATATTGCCTGTATATAATGATCTTTCTTAGGTAGGGCATGAAGCAAAATAAAATAAAAATAAAATTTTATGTTTACAAAAGAAAAATTAAAGTAATTACAGGTAATTTTCTTACCATTCTAAAAAGAAAGCAATACATTGGGAATACTGTGCAGTTGTAACACTGACTCATTAGATTTTAATAGTATAAGATCTGTTTGAAAGTCTTTTCTGTTAATTTTCTTAATTAAAAATTGTGCATGTTACAGTGCAAGGTACAGTAATACTAAAAAAAAATAAATAATAATAAAAAATATGGTAAGTTCTTTAAAATTTTTGGACTCCTTAGATACTCCTTGGATTTTTTCTTCTGAATTCTGTACGAACCCTGATCATCATTAGACTAATGTAAAAATATCATGTTTAATACGCAAGTGGTTATTACGTGATAGAGCTTCGGCCCTTTGAAGCAAAAAAATCTCATTTAAGACGCAAATTTATTGACCAAGATGCAAATTCTTTTTTCTTTTCCAGTGTTGGCAATTTAGCAGATTTTTTTCAGATAAAAACCACTATTTCTGAATAACAATCTTCACCTTATTTAATGAGAAATTAATACAGGCTAATATTACTAATAGGAAATAGTGGTGGCTATTTGAATAAAAAGTACTAAAACAGCAACATTGCTCATGTGTACTAACATTCTTCGTCTTTTGCTTTGTGTATGTTTTTACTGCTTTTAAGTACATTTGAATAGGAAGGAAAGTGTTATTTGTTTTCAGTTCTATTTCTGCATTATTTTTTGTTGATGCCAGCCTTCTCTTGATTTATTCGTGGCCATTACTTGCATCAAGGGTATTGTGGAGACAGTTAAATTGTAATCTAAATCTGCATAAGACACAATTTTCGACCATAAACATATAAATGTTTAACTCTTAAATTTCATTTAGCTGATTAGATGCGTAAATAAACTCAGTTCCTGCAACATTATGCAAATCACGTTTAATACATTACTTTTGTCCAGTCCCTTGAAAGTTGTCTTAACCAGGTTCAACTATATATATATATACTAGGGGGCTCAGCCCCCTACTCGCTAATGCTCGCCCAACCCCCTGTGAATTGCGAAGCAATTTGCATCGAGACCGCTACGCGCTCCCAGCTCGCTTCGCTCGCTCCCCCCTTTTTGTTTTTCAGCAATTCTAGCCGGAATAAGTTCTGCCATAAAACATTTGACCCATATGAAATTGACAATTTTTTAATGTAAAAAAGTAATTCTCTGTTGAAAGGAGAACTAAAAAATGCATTTAGTTGGCGCTACCAATGGGCATATAAATCATTTAACAGGGGTGATTGTGCTCCGGGGGTACCCCGGATTTCCGGGTTTTTCCGTCGACCCTTCCGGGTTTTTCTTTCGGCTCTTCCGGGATCATAAAATCATCCTGTTTAGTGGAAAAAACGAATCGAAATTGAAAATATGTTGCAAAAACAAAGTACACGGCGCTGCGACGGACGTCGCAGACTTTTTAGGGCACCTGCAGACTAAAAACATACAGCGATGCTGCGGACGCGCTATAGCGGGTAAATTACGCGAAAAAACGGCAGACTTCGTCGAAGGATCGTTAAAAAAAACGGCGAATTTCGTCGGAAAATCGCCGAAAAACCGCGAAATTAAAAACATTCGCCAAATTAGCGATAAACGTTTCAGTTACGGCAACCCTTACCCAGAGCGTGATCGGAGTGAAACTAGCAAACCCTCTGTCCTGCGTTTTCCTAACCCCTTGTCTTGTTTTAACCAAAGAATATAAACAAGAATACCGATACCGAAAGATATTCTTTGTCCTACCCCTAAACCAGGAGACAAAAACCAGTCTTTTAAAAGATACCTGAGTATGAATCTTCATCTCCCCCCCCTCCCTTTCATTTAACAATGCTGATCCTCCCCAAATTCTGTTATGGGCTGCACCAGATGTCAAGTAGTGCATATATTTTTCATAAGCCTTCATTCAATAACGAATGTGGAGTACACTGTAAATTGGAACACTGTAAATTCCAATAAACGAATTGAAATTGAAAACTTCAATTCCCCTTCAACTTCAAACTTAAATTCCCTTCTCCTCGAAATTTGCGCTTTTCTATGGCGAAATGGCTCTCGGTAGAGTATAAATTGAAAAGAAGAAAAAAATAAGTAGACTGTAGATTATGGTCTGCACGGGCCAAAATTTCCGGGACCGGGCCGAACGAAAGCTACCTTTTCCCGGCCCGTTTAAAATCCATTAAACCAAGCCTGACTCAATATCTAAAAAAATTCAGATTTTTCTTAACATACATTTAAGATTCTATATTTATGCGATAATTTTACGGTCCCTGTGGCAGAATGTACGCGACGCTGCGACGGACGCCACAGACTTTTTAGGGCACCTGCAGACTAAAAACATACAGTGATGCCGCTGACGCACTATAGCTGGTAAATTACGCGAAAAAACGGCAAACTTCATCGAAGGATCGTTTAAAAAAAACGTCGAAAAACCGCGAAATTCATTTAAAGATCGCAAAAAATGTCTAATTTCGTTGACAGATCGCGGAAAAAACACAAATTTAGTCAAAAGACCGTGAAAAATGTGAATTTCGTCATAAGGCCGTCAAAAAAAACATGAGTTTAGTTGAAGGATCGCGGAAAAATGCAAATTTTGCCGAAGGGTTACGGAGAAAACACCAACTTCGTCAAAGGATCGTGGAAAAAACGGTCAATTTCGTCGAAGAAACGGCAAATTTCGTCGTCGGATCGCGAAAAACGGAGAATTCTGCCGACAGATCGCGAAAAAACGGCAAATTTTGACGAAGGATCGCTAAAAAACGGTAAATTTCGTCGAAGGATCTCGAAAAAACAGAAAATTTCGTCGAAGGATCGTCAAAAAACGGTAAATTTTGTCAAATGATCTCGAAAAAACGGCAAATTTCGCCGAAGTATTTCGAAAAAACGGCAAATTTCGTCGTCTAAAAGTGTGTATCTGCAAAATGTTTAGGATGTAAAATGTTCAACAATTTGTAAATTTTGCAAAGAAAAAATTTAACAAATCAGTAATTTGTGCCTCAGAATCAGTTGTAAAAGTTCCACTCTCAAATTCACAACTTTTAAGATTCTTTTGTGTGTAACATCACAAAATCTCGATAACTGGATTTTTTTTTTTTTTTTTTTATTGGTATGGAAAACTTAGAAAAGTCAGGGAAATTTATTGCTGATCTGGAATAGACACCCTGTTGTTTGTTTTATGAATATTTGGAATAAATTTCTTCAATGATAAAAAAATAAAGACAACTTTCCATATCATATTTAGCAAGACAATGTTCACTCATCATTTAATGAAGTCATTCAATTTTCAGTGCAAATCAGGTAAGTTTATCAAATTATGTTTTCTTACAACTTACATTACAAAAACTAGCAGTAATTACGGTATTCTTATGTTATTTGAGTTTCATACAGTTATATAATAAGTTATGGTGTAAATGGATATCAGTATTTTGCATCGGTAATTTTCAGGATTTTTCACCTGTGTGTCAATAATTTTCAGGGTTTTTTACCTTGTGTCACAATCACCCCTGATTTAAATACTATGAAAAAAGGATCTTGGAAACATAATTAGTTTAAAACTTCAACATTTTTTCTTTTAATGTAAAAAAGTAATTCTCCGTTGAAAACACAACTAAAAATGCATTTAGTTGGCACTACCAATGGACATATAAAAAATTAAATACTATGAAAAAAGGATCTTGGAAACATTATTAGTTTAAAACTTATTGCACCTATAATATTCTACAGCACGACTTAAATTCATTAGGAAAAAAAAACTATGTGATAGGAAGATAGTTTATACATATGAATATCATCAATCATTGTTTAAATTTCGTTTGACATTTTACTGTTCTAATTGATTATAGATTTTTACAAAAAAAACTATTTTTTACTTCAACTTACAGCAACAGATGGCGGCAGGTGCAATCTAGACAGTTGAATTTATTTTATTTTTTCTGATTTTTGAGTGAGTGAAATTCATAAATGAATTCTAAATAAGAGTTGAGAATTCATTTGAAATTAATGATATTACTCATAATTAAAATGAGGAATCATCTCAGACGCTTTGGATTATGTACATGTTATTTTATTTTTAATAATTGCTAGTTTGAGTTTCATTCTATGGTTTCACTGCTCTCACACTGACCGCCATATTGGAAGCGGAGCTGATCTAACACAATCTAGTCTGTTCATTGGTTTCAGCTCAGGAAACTACGGCTGTTGCCAAACTATAAGCTACAAATTCAGCCCTATTTCTGTGCCATGTAAGAGGTATATATATATAGATATGAGGTGTTTAGAATAAAAGTGGATCAAGTACATGAGGCATTATCTTTATATATTTGGAGATAAAGTTAATGCCTCTACCTCATTTCATTTAGTATCAAATAAAGCCAAGTATTGCTCACATTTAAAACTTAAATATTGGAAAAAATACTGTCTCTAGACATTTTAGACATAGAGCCAGCTCAAGAATCAATCTCAAACTCAATTGAACAAAAAATAGACGATTCACTTTAGTTCTGAATATCTGAATGCCTCATATTACAGATTGATATAGGAAATCTGTAAAACAATAGTGTCATCGTCTACCAGTATCAGCCCCTTACATTAATTTCTGAACTCTGCACTGTTAGTCGAATAAACCTCACTTGAGAGAATAGTATATATGGGTATGTTATTAACATATTGACTACTACAGTAATTTCCAGATATTGATCCCATAAGCCATTATCTACAAAATTACATGCAATAACTCATTAAATGTATATTTTTAAACACATTTGCAAGTAAAGCAAATAATAAAATAAATTAATTCAATAATTTATAAATAAAATTATCTATAACCAACAATTAAATTTAGTGATGTCTTATCTACAACACATACCTATATATATATATCCTAATAATATTATAAATCTGATTGTGTGCAAATGTTAGGCTGAAGCCAGCGTCAAAATGGAGCATTTAATGATCCTGTATCTTTGCATATACGTTGATTATAACCCTCAAATGAACATAGGATGGTTTTTGTTAATTTTATTCAAATATTTTTCTTAATAATTCAAAATTTCGTTATTTTCATAGAGAATAAATGCAGGGACCGTGCTTGTCATTCGCCTATGCGTCAAATACGAATACATCACGAAATTGGCGAATAATTTATCAGGAGCTTTTCGTTCTTGTAATCATGTTTTGAAACGCGGATGATTTTTTATAAAATTTTGTAGTGAAAAATATGTATGCTATGCTCACAAAAGTAACAATAATAAAACAGTACTAAGTTCAAATTTAATCAGCAGTTTTTTGGGAGTTTTTTTAGTGTGCGACAGTTTAATTTTAATCTTTACTCTAAGGCAGAACTATTGGCGCAGCTTGTCCCTAATGGGACCTTGCGCCATTAAACCCTATACAACCAACCAACTTAAGGCAGAACTACCAACTCTTCCGATTTTTGGATACTACTAAAATTTAATAGAAATTTTTGCCTTATTTAACCACAGCATTTCGACGATTAAATAAGGCAAAAATTTCTATTAAATTTCAGTGGTATGCAAAAATTGGAACAGTTGGCAGCCATGCTTTACGATAATACTTTTATTTTTAGATGGAGTATAACTAAAAAAAATTAAAAAAGAAAAAAATGGGCACAATTTTTGGGCACACAGCAAATGTAATGCAGTGAGAAAATGCTTTTTTACCCATTCAATAAAGTCAGGGATGAAAGAGTTAATGATAAAAAATACATTATATACTTTCAGCTAATTATAGATAAGTTTGGCTAAAAATATTTTAATTTGGCTAATTTATTGGCTAGCATTTTGAAAATCTTAGCGCGGCCCCTGAAATGGACATTTTCCCATAAAATTTAACCATTTTACTTTATCGTTGCTAGGGCTTTGATCATTGCGAATAAATAAAAACACGGAAAAATAATTTTTCCTCAATAATTAATTTTTAATTGAACGAAATTCACGTGAAAAATGAAAAAGAATTCAAAAGAAGATGAATTTGCATGATATTTGAAACAATAATATGGAGTATTTGTTATTATACATGAAGTATGAATATCGGTTACATTAAAAAGATCTTTTTCTGTCAAAAAACTGCGTTATAATTAGAAGGAAAAATGAACAATAATTATATTCTTAAAAAAAGATTTTGCTTGGACCATGGAACTATGAAAAGGATCCTCCTCGGCTTGGACAAATATGACGTCATAAATAAAACTTTCAAATAGTCGTAATAATACAAGGAGCATGAATATCAATCAATGTATAATGAAAGTAGATAGATAATGGACGTAATATTTAAGATGAAAAACTGAAATATTTTTTATCGATACTGATTAATAATTAGCTTGAGTACCAGTTACATACAAATATGAGTTTTCCGCTAAAATTTACGTCCTGATTGCCAGAAAAAGAAAATTAACAAGAATTATGTCATTAAAAAGAGATTTCTCTGAGGAAAATGTGATGTCATATTTGAAATAAAACGGGAATTTTCAAATGTGTTTTACAAGGAACGGGGATTAATTCCGTACATTAATAATACAAGGATCAGTAAGTATAGAAAGTAGATTAGTTTCACGACATATTTAAAACGAAAAATTTAAATGTTTTTTTATCTATACCGATTATTAAGCATGAATATCAGTTACATACAGATGAGAGTTTTTTGCCAAAAACCACAACGTGATTATTAGGAAAAGAAAAAATACATACGAATCTCTTATATCAAAATCTGACCGCCTGTTTGTATTTCGCAACTACTCTTTTCATGTTGTCGATTGCAACGCGATTTACCTAACACCGGTTATCATTCATCTGAGGATGTCATAAACTCTCAAATGGCAACTAAATTATTCCATTTTTGTGGATAAAAAAGAAGAAATAAAACGGATTAATATATTTTTTCTCATTAAAACTGAAAAAAAAAAGAATTTGTTTTCAATTTGAATAGATGGTGAAAGAAAAAAAAAATCGATTACAGTAAAATTTTTGAAAAATAAAAACGTATTTTCACATGTTCAAACTTCATGAATCAATTTATTCTGGAGAACAAAAATCGTCTGTCAACATATTTTCATTAAGAAATAAAGATTTTTTTTCAGTTATAGATTAAATCAAGGAGGCAAATTTAAGCTCCTTGCATTTAGGTCTACAATAATTGCTCCCTATTCACAAGAATTGAATTTAATGAAAAAGAATATACTATTTCCATTATCTTTGAAGGATGGCTATTAAAACGTTTCACAAAGGCGTTCAAAGTATAATGGTTTACCAGGTAAACTTGACATATGTTTTTATATAATTCGCCGATTTCCACGATTTTATTTGGCCCGCCTTTTTTCATTGGTTGCAGTTTCCTTTTCGTGTGATTATTTGTCACAAAATTTTACTATTTTAAAACTTAGTTATGTCAAGGCCTCTATAACATAGAAATACTGTATGCTCTCCTATGGAATGTGATAAAGAGTTAGTTAATTATGTACGTTTCTAATTATCAGGAATGAAATATTTTGCTTAATTAATGCATTTATTCTTCTTTTAATGATACGTGAACGAAGTCACGGGTAACAGCTAGTATATATATATGCTCTTTTTCAGCAATCTAAGCATATAGTACTTGGCTTAAAGTAAAGTAGTAGTCCAGTCTCCCCTTACCACCACTCCAAAAAAAGTAATAATTATAATTAAGCTAGTTTCAAATATACAGATATAGACCAGATGTTAAAAAAAAAAAACTGCATTAGCATTCTTTTTTTCAAGCTTAACTTGGAAATATCAGCATCAAAAGCAGCTGGGCCTTGTGATAAGACTATATTTAAAAAACACTCTTCTTAGCCCTAGCTCTCTGTGCCTCTTCTTATCAAAGACCATTGCCTTCAGTAGGTTTTCCGGGTGGGCAAAGAACGAGGTTCGTTTAATTACAGGGAATACCACTTTCCTCAGGTCGTCAGGCAAGTATCGAGATGTTTCTATTGCTCTGTGTCTATACAGATGAATAGGTCCATTTGTAATGCACTTACTGCATTTTATTTCAAACCTAACTGGCATGTAAGATAATAGATGTCACTATAGCTTTTAGGGCATCCGATGGGTTTTCCACGTTCACATAAAGTCGAAGGACTCTGCACAAGTGAGCTATCTGGCATCTGAAATTGGGCCGGGGTCAAACTTTGATAAGTCATTTGGAAAGTTGCCACTTTTAATTGCTTGACTTACGTCAAAAAGTTATCTTTGATCCTTGCTCAACAGTTGTCTGGCCACTTTTTGAATTTCACAATCAATGAATTGAAAATTTATCATTGAGAGCTTTTCACAACCAATGAGATTCTGCCCAATTGGTCCACTAAATGATCTTGCGCCAGTTGTTTCACCCTCCAACTGTTAAAAAAGATGTCGGAAAGGTAATTTAACAAAATGGAATAAACAAACAACCCACTTAAGTGGTCGTCCGAGAAGCACTTCAAGCTGTCTGATAACCACCATAGCCTACCAAATCTAAATATTATAGTGAAACCCCATTTTCAGTAATCAGCTCAATAGTATCAATTTACATTTCAATCTTAACCTGAGACTACAAAATGACCTCAGTTGATTATTTTCTTAATACATCAAAATCACTCAAAATTAAATTTTTCCAGATTTTTATTGAGCTTTCGCGATTGGAAGATATTCTCTAAACACAATTTATTATTATTAAACAGTACAATCTGCAAATATTTTTCACTATAGCAATTAAAAATATATATACGTAAAATTGTTTTTAAATTCTGAAAAAACTGGAATTCTCATTTGCTTTTAATTTTTAGGCGGTTTGTACAATCGGAAGATATTTTCTAAATGCAATTTTTTAAAATTATTATTATTAAACAGTACAATCTGCAAATATTTTTCACTACAGCAATAAAAAATATATATACGTAATTTTTTTTTTTTTATTCTGAAAAAATCGGAAATTTTCAATTTTTTTTAATTTTTAGGTGGTTTGCGGGATTGGAAGATAAAGTCCGATTTGAATAATTATTTTTTTGTTTTTCTTGTATTTATCAATCACAACATTTCTGAACTTTGGTGACTCGGAAATATCAACTCTACTTTTTTCACACCATCCTAATACAAACCCGACTCAATTTCTACAAAAAAATCTGATTTTACTAAACTTACAATAAGATTATTTTAATGAACACTGCATACATATTTATGCAGAAATTATACAGTATATTTTAGATTACTTTATGTTCACAAGCCATAGAATACAGAATAGCAACATTGATGATTACTTACACTCTCAGACTATTGCATTCAAATAAAGATACAAAAAATATGGTTAAAAAAAGCATAACTTTTGAAGCTGTATAATAAAAAAAAAAGTAGGTTTTTGAAAATATTTTTCTATAATTTATTAAAGTATATTTCCAAAGATTCCGTTAACAGAAGTTCATTATTACTATTATTTTTACAAAACAAATTGCTTGCTCGACATGTCCTAAAACAATTAAGTCCAGTTCCGGCCCAGCCCAAGTATGTAGAATAAAAGGTAAGCCTGAGCCTGCTGAAAAAATAAGCCCTAGCTCAGACATGATTTAACAGTCCGATGCCGATTTCTGCATTGGACATGTCATATTTTTGTACTGATGTTGTCAAGCTATGAACAGCTCGTGAAGCACATTTATACTTATTCTCGTCCTCATCAAGTTCATTTAAAAATTGTTCATATTTTATCCACTTAGTTTGATCTTTTTAAATTTGTTATATCAGACCAGTCGGCAGCTTAACTTTTTTATCGGCAAATCTGGCACATTTGATTTTTTTTAATCACCCGGCCTGTTAAAAAAATTGCTTTTATTCTGCCGATGCTGCCCATTTGAAAATTTGCCGGCCCAGGCCATGCAGACCTCTAACATACTGGCAACAAAATGAAGAGATTGGTCTGATGTCCGTGGCTTCAAAATTAGCTCAAAATGGACAAAGTAACTGTGTAATGTTTTTCTTGTACAAGAATGATAATCCAAGTCACTTTTCCTTTAAAAGTCCAATATGATATTTAGCTTTTTTTGTGACCATATAACTTTTATTTAGAAAAATGTCTCACTACATCTAAGAGGGACATTAAAAAAGAAGTCATTCTTTTTTGACCAAAACTTATCCAGTTATGGTTCTTTGACTTTTCAATATTTTTTGGCAATGAAAAATTCTTGTATAATTTTGAATTAGAAAATTTAATTAGAATTAGAAAATGTCTTGTCTGTGACATTACTTGATTTTATGTATTAAGTAAAATTTCTGGTTCAAACTGTGTTTATTTGATGTGAGAAAGCACAGGAGGTTGGCAGCTATGTAAATTAGATTTCTCCATTCAACTTGTGGAAAACACATTTTAATATGAGATTAATTTAAAAGAAAATCATTAAGTTGATGGTACTTTTAAAGCATCTTTACATTCCTTACTATTGTTGGGACATCTTCTTGCACTCTTGTTTCACCCTTTTCTTTATCAACATATTTTATTTTATTCAAAACAAACCATCGTATGGCTAAAATGTATTATTAAATTTCATTACTTTCAATTATGTGCTTCTTATAACATAAATCTTACTATTTAGGAATTCAAATTTGGCCGTGATATATAAAACTTAGATTTATATGTATATAGTAAGGTAACCACTCAAAAATACTAAAATTTATCCTTAACATTTAAATACAACATTTATTGGCATTTTTGATTCCAACAGTTAAATTACAATATATTTGAAAATACATGTTATCAACAAAAACTCACTCTATGTGGTGATAATAATTTTTACTTATTAATTTCAGCCTATAGCCCTCGAGTAAAACATTTAAGGTTGCTAGTCACTTTCCCAAAATTAATTCTTAGACAAAATTCCTATAAAATTTTCCACTCATAAAAATTAAATAAATTTGCTGAAAAGAGAGAAAGAGTAATTGAACTGCTTACCTAAAATCAACGTTGACAGAATTGTCCCTTTTATCATGGAATAGTTGAATCACACACAAAAATTAAGTTCATGCGAAAACTATAACACCACTCTAATAAATTTTCCCAAGTTTACATCTGAAGCAAAATTACCAACATTTTAACTATTGGCACTTTTAATGCACCCACACCTCAAATCAGCTCCCTTCTCCAAATTTTGCTTGATAACTTCAAAACAGCTTGTTTTGAAGCTCTTCCTTTTCTTCCCCCATCATTTTTCTCTCATTACCTTTTAAAATCTGATTTTTGCTTTATGCCCTCTGAAAACCCGAGCATCTTATTGGATCATCCACAAAAATAAAGTTCACGCGAAAACTATAACCAGGGCCGTGCGAAGGGGGCCTTCACCCCAGGAGTGGAAATTGAGGGGGGTGCCAAATTTATACAACCAACCACAGTTTTATTTATTTATTTATTCATTTTTTGGCAGTTGATCATTTTCCGGAGAATTTCAGTTTCTCTCTTCGTCATTCTTTTATTTTCTGTCGCAAAACATCATGATTTCTCTAGGAAGTAAGTGCAATTGTCTTATGTTATTTAGTTGTTTGGAATTTCTGAATTAAAATTAAATCTTTTAAATTTTCAAAATAAACACGAAATATTTATTTAATAGAATTTATTTCTGTTTCTGCACTTTGTCAATTTCTTTGACACCTGTCACAAAGAGAAAAATGAATGAAGGGGGGGGGGGGGGGATTTGCCAAATTGAAACTTTGCCCTGGGCACAGTTTTCTCTTCGCACGGTCCTGACTATAACACCACTCTAATAATTTTTTCCAAGTTTACATCTGTAGCAAAATCTCCAACTCTGTAACTATACAGCTCTTCAAGTCAAAAAATTAGAATGATAGAAAAAAAAGAATTGAGAAAAAAGGTTTTTTTATGTATCACTTATTCAAAAAGTAATACAGGATAAAACTTAATATTGTAAGAATCTACATAGTTTGTAGAATCTTTTAGCATAAAAATTAAAGGAAATAATACAAAAATTAAAATAATTATTCACACTTGAAAAAAATCAAAATACAGTCGAACCCCGCTATAATGAACCCGGGATATAGTGAACACTCGGATATAGTGAACTTTTTTGCTGGTCCCGTCCGAACTCCCATTTAACTAATGTTATTTTATACGCTTATAGTGGACAGCTGAGATTTTGGTAGTTCGTTTATAGTGGACTCAAATTTTATTTCCCCAGATTTCTTTTTTCAGTTCTCCAACTTTAAACTTGCACTAGTTGTGACTGCAAATGATGACATGGCTTTATATTGTGTCAAATTTCACTCTTTCACGCACATCGCCTAAACAGCACATGCTTTTTCTTCCCCTCCTCTCCATATTACGGGAACAAACCTCTCTTCTTCGTTTCTCCCTAATTCTAGGAAAAAGCTCTGGTGTTAACTTGCTAACTTCGTCTCCTGTCCCTCGGTATAATCCAAGTAAATCCTCGGAACAGTCCAAGAATGTCCTTCGTTTTACAGTGTCTCTCTTCATTATTCTTTTGATTGATTTGAGATAAGAAGGCGTGTTTTTAAAGAGCAGCTAAAATTTTATAAAAATGGCGAATTCTTTGAAAAGAAAAGCATTTTCGATTGATGAAAAGGTTAAAATAATTAAACGTATTGAAGATGGAACAAATCAGTCGGCAATGTGCAAGGAATTTTCCTTGTCAAAATCTACAGTTTCGAACATTTGGGAAAATCGCAGTGCGACTCTTGCTGCACACAATAAAAATTTGGATTCTTCGAAGAAACTACGTCGGGCTGAAAGAGAAAATGTGGAAGAAGCTCTATTAAAATGGTTCACCATTTAGCGGGATAGAAATCTTCCTATGACCGGACCCAAGCTTTAAATTAAAGCGAATGAGTTTGCCGAAAAATTCGGAGAAAACAGTTTTGTGTGCTGTAATGGCTGGCTGGATAGATTCGAAAAACGGAACAATATTTCTTGTGGAAAGATTGTTGGTGAAGCAGCAAGTGTTTGCGTATCGGAGTGGAAAAGTGGAAAGCTCAAGTGTGGCCGGATACAATCCAGGGTTATGAAGAGAAGGATATTTTTAATGCTGACGAAGCTGGATTATTTTACAAAATGACTCCCGATCAGACGTTAAAATTTAAAGGAGAAAAGTGTACTAACGGGAAACTCTCGAAAGTGAGAATAACTGTTTTTGTATGTGCAAATATGAACGGATCAGAAAAGCGAAAATTAACTGTCGTGGGTAAATCCCAAAATCCAAGGTGTTTTAAAAATGTTAAAAAACTGCCCGTCAATTACAAAGCTAATCAAAAATCCTGGATGACTTCCAGTTTTTTTTTTTTGAAGAAGAACTTCGACAATGGGACAATGATTTGTTGAAGCAAAAACGTAAAATTGTTCACCTTGTCGACAATTACACAGCTCATCCGCACTTAGAAAATCTGAAATGCATTAAACTCGTTTTTTTTTTTGCCTCCAAACACGACTTCTGAGCTACAGTCCATGGACCAGTGCGTTATTCTCAGCCTGAAATCCCACTATAGAAAACAGCTACTGATGCATATTTTGGAGAACTATGAAGAGAACAATACGGGATACAACATCTCACTTTTGGAAGCAGTCGTTTTGTTGAATAAGTCATGGAAGCAGGCGACATCAGCAACAATCCACAACTGTTTCCGACACGCAGGTCTTTCGAAAGATGTGTTGTGGGAAGAAAAAGATGCCAACGTGGAGGACGAAGATATCTTTCAAATAGCTCTGTGGCTGGAAAAGCATAATGTGAACATTTTTCCAAGGGACGTTACTGAGCACTTCGAATCTTGCGATAATGAAGTGTATACTTCTGGTACCCCCAAAGATGATGACATTGTATCTGAAGTTAAACAAAAGAACAATGTTGAAGAAGACTTAGAAAACGATATTGAAGAAGAATTTGAAATTTCGGCACCTTCTATCTCGGAAGTGAAATCGGCAGCGAATATCCTGAACATTTTTTGCTACAGAAAATGTGGACCAAAAAATATTAGATCCTTTACGAAGAAAATTGATGAGAAAATTGATGAACTCTACTTAAAATCGAACTGCATTCAATCAAAAATCACAAATTTCTTCCATAGAATGTAAAAATAGAAACAAATTTTAGTAAATAACTTTTCTCTTTTTATTATTTGATTTATTGTCAATTTAATTAGTTAATAATTTGTAAGTAAATAACGTATTATAGGAATCATTATTTTTAACAATACATTATATACTAAAAAATCAGTAACAATCATATGCAAAAAAATATTTTATTTTTAAAGAATTTGGATATAGTGAACCGTCGGTTATAGTGGACATATTTCTGGGTCCGTAGACAGTTCACTATAGCGGGGTTCGACTGTATTAGAATAACCATTTACCTGGTTCAAAATATTAGAACAGTGCATTAAAAATAATACGTGTTTAAAAAAAAAAAAAGGAAAAGTAGTTATTCTTTAATATTTTGTAACATCACCTTTACATTTTATAACAGCACGAACTCACTTTGCCAAGCTAGCTACAAGTGGTTCACAATGTTTTCTGCCCAGACATGACCATGTCGACTTTATGCTGGAAAGAAGCTCAACTTCGTTTTTTGGCACAATATCTTGCAGTCCTTTCTTCATTATTCCCCACAAATTCTCTATTGGATTTAAATCCGGCGAATTAGCCAGCCAGGGAAGTATGTTAATTTGGTGTTGGCTAAGTCAGTTCTTAGTGGACACAGGCCTGTGTGAAGGTGCTAAATAATGTTGGAAAATAAAATCGTCACCACAAAAATCTTCCACAATGGTATCCTGAAATGCTCAAGGATTTCTTGATAAATCTCGGAATTAATCCTTTCGTTAATGATACATAGCCTTCCAGGACCATCTGCAGTCATGCAAACTCATACCATTACACTGGCTGCAAATTTCACTGATCGTTTCATGCAGTCCTTCTCATATGCTTCTTGCTTCATTCGCCATACACAAACATCTTGTTCACCATATGTTACGCAAAACACACTCTCATCACTAAATAATATATTTTTCCAATCATCCAGACCCCATAAAAACCTTTTTTTTGCACCGCTTACTTCACTCTCTCCCCTTTTCTGTTTAATAATAGTCATGGCTTTATCTTTGGTACACGAGATTGAAATCTAAGTTTATGGAGATGTTTTAGTATTGTAGATTTACTCACATCAACACCATGTTCTTTCCAATTTCAATACAAATATCTTACACTTCTAAAACTTTTTTTTTAGCAGAAATGATAGAAAGCATTCTATCATCTCTCTGGGTAGTTTTTGGCTTTCGGCTGCTATTCAGATGCTTGTTTTCAAAATGTCCGTCATTAAAATACTGCTTTCTTGCTCTACTAACACTTGGTTGAGAACATTTTAAGTAACTGGCAATATATTGCTGATTACGACATTCTTTATACAAATCAGTAATATGTTGCTTTGTAAACTGTTATGACGGACGAACAACCCACGTTTCACACAAAATGAAAACGATGAAAGCATTTTTATAACTTAAGAAGAAGTTCTGCAGAAGCTAATTTTATGCAACTTTCTGAACCAATCAAGAAAATTCATAAGTATTCTAACTTTTTGTACCACCTATTTTAGTATTTTTAATAATAAAAATAATTTTACAAAAATACAATATTCACTCAAAATTTAATATTTTACAGTTTTAATTTTCTTTGATAACATGCAAATTTATTAAAACATCAACCATTGTTCTTTTTCAATTTTACTACACTGAAATAAAGCTAAATGCAGTTCCAAATACAAATGAAATGAATTATTCTAATTTTTGACTTGGAGCTGTACTTTACGCCCTCTCAAACAAGTAACTAGCTGTAACTGCTACTCCTTCAAGCAGGGTTGTAGTGGGTAGCTGCCCGAAACCCGCCCAGGCTGGGTTTAAGAAAATAACCTGGGTTTTTTACAACCATAAGGGTTGTAGTGGGTAGCTGCCCGGGCTGGGTTTTTTACAACCCTGCCTTCAAGTAACCCGAGCATCTTATTGGATTTATCTTCACAATAGCTATGAAGGTATTGGCACACTAACCCCTTCCTAAGATTCCCATATCTTTGTTTTGTTATTTTCATTTTTCCTACCTCACCTAGGCAATGTGATGTTCACATAAAACTTTATATTTTTACTTCTCACCTGAAAATCTCATCAGCAAAAGGAATGAAACCGCTCCTTAAATTCTATGTGATATCTTCACTTCTCTTTTTGTAATCCTCTTTCAGAGAATACTATTGCCCCTTTCTTGTATGCCCTCCTGAAGAGGGTGTTCATATCTTATTATGCCATAACCCAGTTTTGAATCACAGTATACAAATGCCACCTGGAAATTTTAATGAAAATATCTCTATTTTTTTACTATATATATATATATATATATTACAAAAATTTAATTTCTGTACTTCATTAAATTTTTTCCTTAAAAATTTCCCTAATTTATTAAATTATTTCCTATCTTAAACAATATTCCATTCATTTCATTTATTTAAATTCTTTTCTATTTAAAATGCGTATTTTAACATTTTATTTTCCCTTCAAAATCTTTCTAAAAAACATTTCCCATAATCATTTTTATTTCTGAAATCTTAAAACACCGATATTTATTCTACTAAAGTTATCTGTTTATACCATTTTCATTTTCTTATTTTATTCCAAAGCTAAATTTGCACCCTTTTCCCGGAAAGATTGCATCTCTACATTTTTTCTCTGCCATTAAAATATAGTTCCTCCCTGCTTCAAAGTTGTGATTGGCTATCCTATGCATCTGCAACACAAATTTAACCTGCCGCTCCTTGGGTATTTAACACCGATCATAAGAAACGGAGCTCAAATTTCTGTGATGTTTGTCTTAAAAATTATGTGCTGTCATGAAGTGAGTCTATTGAATATTCGCAATGAGCATTATAACATCTAATGTAACCTAGTTTGGAAGTATGACAGGATTAACCGTTAGAATTATAGCAGTGAAAGCATTCAACAATATCAAGTGGTGGATGTTTTATCACCATATTATACTAGAAGAAATAATAAAATGTCTTTGATGATAGAAATTTGTTTTTCTTTCTGTGGAGATTCACAATGTTTATCGACGAAGGCAAGTAAGTATAAGAACGACGACTGCATAGACTTTGATTAATATGGTGATCTTGGTATTTCATTGAGGTGGAGCTTTAATTATCGAGATATTGTTACATATATATAAATATTTGTCCTTTAACATTCTACTATACTTATTCGGGGAAAAATTCTATGCAACATAATAATACCATGCAGCTGCAGACCTTTGAAAATGAGAAATAGTAACACACCAAATCCAAATTTATCTGAAGGTTGGTTGGTTTGTGGCTGTTTTTTTACGCTGTAAATTTTAAGCAAGCAAATACTAATCAATTAAACGCATGTGTATATCCATAAGCACACAAAGTAGGAGACTCATTTGTTTTTGCTAATTTTTTTGTTGCGGGTGGGATTGATTAAACATAATTATTCCTATTCAATTAATACTCTGTGCACTCCTAAGCCAAATTTCTGAACTTCACAGTGAATTTTCTGAAAGATTCCAAGGCGGTTGGGGGGAGGGGGTGATGAAACTACAGGTATATCTTCGAGAGAAAAGTGTCTGAGTTAGAGTCCTTCATCAGGTCGAGTAAGCTGATACAACCGGGAGTGGGGGTGTCCACTCCCACCACTTTTTTTGCCTCCCTTTGACGAAATTTGTGTTTTTTCACGATCTTTTGACGAAATTTGCAGTTTTTTTTTCGAGATCTGTTGATAAAATTTGCGTTTTTTTCCGATATTTTTTGATGAAATTTGCCATTTTTCGCAGTGTTTTTGACGGAATTTGCCGTTTTTACGCAATTCTCTGACGAAAGTCACGTTTTTCCCGCGATCTGTTGACAAAATTTGTCGTTTTTTCGCGATCTTTTGACGAAATTTGCCATTTCTCGCAAAGTTTTTCACGAAATTTGTCGTTTTTTCGCGATTTTGACGAAATTTGCCGTTTTTCACAATGTTTATGATGAAATTTGAGGTTTTTTCGCGATTTTTTGACGAAAATTGTCGTTTTTCGCAATGTTTTTGATGAAATTTGCTGTTTTTCCCGCGATCTATTGACAAAATTTGGTTTTTCGCAATCTTTTAACGAAATTTGCCGATTTTCGCAATGCTTTTGACGAAATTTGCCATTTTTTCGCGATTTTCTGACGAAAGTCACGTTTTTCCCGTGATCCTTTGACAAAACTGGCGACTTTTCTACGAACGAAAGACGAGATTGATTTTTTTCGGCGATCATTTGCCGAAATACCGATACATTTAATGTCCGAATTTTCGAATTTATGACCGATATAGATTTTTTTTTCGTAAATCATTGCCTTAATTTTTCAGAAAATTCGGACCAGAATCACCCCTCTGAACAATCTTTTGACAAAATTTGCATTTTTTTCAGCAATCAGTTGAATAAAATTCACGTTTTTTCGGCGATACTTTGCTTTTTCCTGCCAATTTTTTGACGAAATTCGCGTTTTTTTCAGCGATCCTGTGACAAAATTCGTGATTTTTCGAGTGATCCTGTGACAAAATTCGCATTTTTGTTTTTTGGAAGAAAATCGTAGTTTTAGACAGATTTTCGTAGCATCGCAGTTTGTGGCTCAAAATCATAGCAACTACGATTTTTTCGTAGCAGTTGGCAGCTCTGCAGCTGATGAATTTATCGGAAAAAGCTCCTTTTATACGAACTATCTGTTAACTAAAAATTTATGTATTTTCTTTATTTCCCTGTCCTCTTGAATCTCTTTTACGTACTAAATTACTAGCTAGTGCCTCAACAAATAGATAAAGTAATGCAGTAAAAATATATGGAAAATCTGTTCAGAGATAACACATAAGTTCAATACAAGGAAATGTGGCCAGCGAAACATTCACAAACTTATTTTCTTTACCATTTGCCTAAAAATTTCAGGTACTTATATTCAGATACCTAAAAATCAAGTAGCATTATCGCTTTCTTATAAATTAGATACATCTTGAGTTATAGCTGAGTGCTACCTGGCAACTGCCATCCCATCAATGTTATAGATCCAAAAATTGGCTCAAAACTCCAACTTTGATGTTATTTAAAAAAAAAAAAAGAAAGAAATGTAATTACTTTTATCGAAAAATATTGTTCAATACTTTAGGAAATGAATAACAATACCTGCAAATTTTATGTCTTTGCCAATAAAAATGATTTTGTGAATGAGTCAAAAAAAGTACAGAGTTTAGATTTGAGTACAACCTTAAGATTGTCAGACAGCCTTAAGCCCTCAATGACAGCAATATATCGCCAGTTACTTAAAATGTTCTCAACCAAGTGTTAGTAGAGCAATAAAGCAATATTTAAATGACAGCCTTAAGCCCTCAATGTTATAGATCCAAAAATTGGCTCAAAACTCCAACTTTGATGTTATTTATAAAATAATAATAATAACAATAATAATTACTTTTATAGAAAAATATTGTTCAATTCGTTAGGAAATTAATAACAATACCTGCAAATTTTATGTCTTTGCCAATAAAAATGATTTTGTGAATGAGCCAAAAAGTACAGAGTTTAGATTTGAGTACAGCCTTAAGATGTGTTCTATTTTGTCCTACTTGAGAATATGAAATAAAAAATTAAATTTAAATTATTGCTAATGTTCAACATGTCTTATTCAAAGGGGCATAGTCAGTGGTAGGATTCAGCAGGCAAACTGTAATTGGTACCTGATTTTTTGTTGAGTTGGGTGAATTGGTTGTTGAAATGACACTTGTAATGTGAAAATTACAAATTAGCATTCTTTACTCTCTTTAAATGTTCATCTGCACAATAATATTTTAAGCATAACACTGTGACATGTTTTCACTTGTTTATCTCATTGACTTTGGTGACAAAATACACACAGAAACAAAACCTCTTAACCCATGAAAGTCAATTTATCTAGAATATTCCAGATCGACATTAAAAAAATTACAAAAGTGAATCTTGATTGTCGAATAATCACTAAATATCAGGTAACCAAAAAAGTTCTGTCGTTTTTATGAAATGACAAACTTTAAAGAATGTTACACGCAACAGATAATAGATGGCGCTACAATCGCTGAAATATGTTAATCAAGATGTATTGCAGAGTCATTATATATAAAGAAAATTGGAAAGGTTATCTCGTAACAGTAGAAAAATGAACGTGAACAGGAGTACTCCAAACTGTATAATCCGAGCTTGTATGTTGTATGAGTTTAAACTTGGAACAAATGCTGTGCACACGGCCCAAAAAATATGCCAAGCTTTCGGAGAAGGTTGTGTCAGCATTCGCACCACCCAAAGGCGGTTTAGAAAGTTTGCTGCTGGCGATGAGTCGCTGAAAGATGTCCCACGAGCAGGGCGGCCATATGGCATTAATGATGAGGAATTACAGGCTGCATTGGAAGAAGATTCCACTCAAACCTGCCAGATGTTATCAGAAAGGTTCGTGATCAGTGATGAAACTATTCATTTACATTTGCATCATCTGAGGAAAGTGTACAAGCTAAGCAAATGAATACCTCATCAATTGACATCTGCCCAGACGCTTGAGCTTTTGTTTAAAGTTGCTGCATCACCATCAAATGGAACCATTTCTTGCCCGTGTATTAACCTGTGATGAAAAGTGGCTGTTGTACAGCAATCCCAAAAGATCGCATCATTGGTTGTTAGCCACTGATTCTGTGCCACAAACCACCAAATCCAAGATCCATCAGCAGAAGATGTTATTGTGTGTATGGTGGACAGCAAATGGAATTGTTCACTATGAACTGTTATCATCTGGTCAGACGATTACTGCGAATGTCTATAGTGGCCAATTCCGTCGAGTTCACCAATCACTTAAAAAAAAAGCCAGCTTTGGTGAACGGTAAAGGCGTTCTTTTCCTAATGCTAGGCCGCATGTCACCTCTGACACAATTCAGACCCTTGGATGGGGACCGCTTTTGCACTCTCCTTATTGCCCTGACATTAGACCTTCTGATTATCACTTATTTTTAAGCCTCGGTAATAATCTGTGCAATTGACAGTTCAAAAGTCGAGAGGCTATGGCAACGGAGTTAGAGAACTTTTTCAACTCTAAAGATCACCATTTTTATAAAAATGAAATTTATAAGCTTGTTTCCCGTTGGGAAAAGGTTATTGCATGTGAGGGTGGTTATTTTGATGAATAAATTGTATTCTTTCCGATACATTTTGCTGTTAGTTTTCTTTCACCTAAAAACGACAGAACTTTTTTGGTTACCTGATACATTGTGTTGTTCATTAACCCTCTAAGCGTGTGGAACGTAATCTTCTGTTCACTAAGTTCCAAGTTTCACTGCAATATTTCAGATAATATAATTCTATAGATTTAATGAATTTTCAAAACATTGAAGAATGATTAATACTCTCAAAGTTTACATTCATATTTGTAATTAAGTTTTATTTATAATGCTGAAAGAATCATATTTTTTTAGCATTTAAAACAAAATGCAGAGAAAACAACATTACAATTTTACCCTTTTTCAAAACACTCAGAGGGTTAAGTGGGAAACAACATGTTAAAAGACAAATGTTTTCTCTGTATTTAAAAAATCAAAATTTTGAGAGTTTCATAATCTACATGTAGTGCATTATTTTCATTTTTTGTTTATATTTGAAAAAATTATTATAGCAGAGAAGTGATTGCTAATTTGAAAAACAATTAACTGGTAAAATAATAAGTAAGAAAAATCATGCATCATGCAAAGATGATGAAACACTTCCAGAATATTGTAAGGAAACTTCACTATTTAATAAGACAAAAAAAGATGTCTACACTGCTGTCCAAAAATTAAGGGGCAATGACCGGACGCTTTCGCTTTTTACAAGGTTTGTCGAATATCTACTGAAATTTGAGAATGTAAAGCACATGTTTGACTTCAAGAACAGTAGAAACAGTATACTGCAATAAAAAAATTAATATATTGAATATTTGATGAGATATGGATACTTGATTGAAGTAATTTACAACTGCGTATGCACGAACTATATCAAATATTTTTATTTTCATGATTTGGTAGTCAATTCTATAGAGTAATACTTATAAAAAGACCAGTCAAATATCGTGAAAACTCAGAAAGATAGCAGCAATACAGTGCGCTAATTGACAAATTCCAGGGGAAATCCTATTGGATTATATGGGTCTATTATAAGTGAATGAATATATATATGCAATACTTAGGAATAAAACAGAAATGCAAGAAAAACTGCTTTTCTTTTTGATTATTAGGGGAGATTGGTACACAGTGGGTAACTTTTTCAGTAAATTGTTTTCTTCTTTTTAACGGACAGACTGATCTGCCTGAAAATATTTTTGAATATTCTTTAAACCTTTTTACATTCCTCAGAATTTTCCCAGAATAGATTTTAATACATTTTTCAAAATAAAAATATGTGTATGCACCCATAAAGTAAACCATTATTATGTATTATCTGAAATACAATATAAATCTATTTTTTATTAATATAATTAATTCTTTAGTTTCCCCTTTACCTCCAAAAGAATATAATACAAATTTGCGAGTAACATTTTCAAAGAAAAAACAAAAAAAAAAAACGATTATATTTTGCAAATAACAGATTAAGATAGAGGAATGATAGCAAATAAGTTGGTTAGTAAGTAAGTATGGAAAAAAAACCAGCACGCTTTAAAACTTACAAATAAAATTCCAAAATACTCATGAGCAAGATTGAGCCTGGAATTACATTTGAAGGAGCGATACTTTGAGACCTGTAGCTACAAAGGCTGTGGTCTCGAATGATTCAAATTTTCCTGAATTACTGTTGGGTCTGGGAACAACAACATGAAATCATTGATATCAAGAACAGATTCATCTACAGTTTCTGGAAAAATAAACTGATTTCCATAAAATTTGCATCTCATGAATCTTACTTGAATAGAATTATCACCAATCAGGCTACAGTTATATTTATCAAAGGCAGTAAATACAAAACAAAATGGCGCTACCAAATACCATAGCTTTGAAAGCTTCCTTACAAATTAATATAATCTTGAATTCACAGAGCTAAAATGTTCAAAAAAGACTAAGAATTAAAAGTAACACATTCTTCCATATTAACTTCTTTTATAATTAACATTTCGCTAGTTTACTACTTCACAAACAATGTATGCTACAAAATAAACTTCCAAGCACAGATCAAAACGGCTGCCATCTCTGCTTCAACTGCACATGCACAGCCGAATAACATTTGTTCAATAGCAATGTTGGGTTAGTCGACTTGAGTTTCGATTTCGGCTGGTTGAGTTAGAGGTGAATTGGATCTAAGGTTCAAAAGAGTTAAGGTCTAACTTGTGAGTTGTGTTTGATGGGTAAGCCTTTCATTGCATTTTATTAGTTCTTTAGATAACAATCAAGTAATATAACCTTTTCAATATAACACAGGGTTCCCAAAAAGATTGAAACACACTTTACCTGTTGGAGATCCATAGAGAACGTAATCTGCAAAAGTATTCAAAATATGTAAGATAGGAATTAAAATTATGTGGATGAAATAATCCTGCACACTAAAAAAGTCGTCTTATGTTTTTTGTGCCAGAAAGCTCGAAAACTTAAAGTATCAAAAGTTGGGTGTTAAATTTGGTAGTAAGAGAACAGAATATTTATTGTTATACTTGTCAGAGCATGGAAAATCTTCCTAAATATAGATTATAGGACCCAGGAACCATATAACAGTTTGAAAAGTGTAACTTTCTGAAAATTAATGGCAGGACTATTTCATTCCCATAATCTTAAATTCCTACCTTTATGGTGAAGTTCGCTGGAAAATCGGAGAATGCTTTTCGGAGCATAAATGTGATTGTAATATTTAATACATTTGCATTCATCGCTATAACCATAGGTTCCCCTCCTGATAGGAAACAGAACAACAGTTGAAACTAACAAGGAGAGTGCCAAGCTTGGTAATCACAGATTTTGATTATTTTTATATATGTTGTAGGGTAGAAGCCCCTTAGTCTCAGTTTCAATGGATTTTATACAACGCTCCTTAGTTCTCGAAAAATGGGGGGTCAAATATTATAACACAACTTAAATACTTAATTTGTAACAGATTGATTACGTTGGTCGTAGCTCAGTCAGTATGGCGTCTGCTCGTTGTTCTGAGGGCCCGGGTTCGATTCCGGAACGTGCTACGTTTGTTTTTCTCACTTTTTTTAATATATATATACTTGTAATTTTAATTTAATAATCTCAATAAAAAATTTTGTTAACATAATTAAATTTTAATTTAGCATTTTTGATTTTTTCAAAAAATCACTTTTATAATGTATTCCATATATGCTTTATAAATTCAATGATATTGAACAATTGTGTCAATTCGTGATTGTAAAGAAACATCATTTATAAATTGCCTTAACAAGGGAAGTCAATGCGATGATAATACTACTCGGTTTTTAAAGTAAGAAGCATAATTATATTAAAATTTAGCATAAGAATTTAATTACAACATATTTGTTTTATTTTATTGTAACTAGAGGACGCCACAACAGACTTTGGTTTCTTCTTTTTTTTTAGTTTGTTGCAGTTAAGTGGTTTTTGTTTTCACTCTTCATCGCACAAGTACGTATCATTCTATAACAGCTTATAATCGTATAAAAATGGAAGAAGCAAGCTGTAGTTCACAAGAAGATCAATCTGAAGTGTCGGGATTCGATGAAAATCAGAAAAGTGATGTCACAAATGCGTTGAAGTACTGTAAAATTTTATTGCAAAACAATGGATTTTTAACAAATAATCCAGCATCTGAAATATATTCGTGTTCTATTGCGATGGGAGAAGAATTCCATAATTCGATAGTAAATATGCTGATTTTGTAAAGATATTTGAATTTTTACTAGTCAATAATATATCGAATTATTTTAAAGCTCTTTAAATGAGGAGAAATGTTTAATAATGTTTTAAAAAGTCAAAAATGCTAAATTAAAATTTAATTATGTTAACAAATTTTGTTATTGAGATTATTAAATTATAATTACAAGTATATTTATTAAAAAAAGTGAGGAAAACAAACGGAGCACGTTCCGGAATCGAACCTGGGCCCTCCGAACACTGAGCAGACGCCATACTGGCTGAGCTACGACCAACGTAATCATTCTGTTACAAATTAAGTATTTAAGTTGTGTTATAATATTAGACCCCCCATTTCTCGAGAACTAAGGAGCGTTGTATAAAATCCACTGAACCTGAGACAAAGGGGCTTCTACCCTACAACATATATAAAAATAATCAAAATCTGTTATTACCAAGCTTGGCACTCTCCTTGTAAGACACTTGTTCACGTGAAACCTTTCTTTTATTCAGGACACATCTAGAAAGGCAAGGGTGGTCCTTTTCACATCTATATAATCGAACCTCTTTGATCAACAGTTAGATAGGATCTGATAAAAATTTTCATATGCATTATCGCCAACACATAGATATAAATATGTCAAACAACACTACAATTCTGGCCAGGCTTTAACCGTCAAATTTTGACTGTTAGAAATAAACCAATATTTAGATTTTCGGTACTTCTCTATTATCTCATTGACCGCTTTTCATAACAAAAAACTATCGCCAAATAAACAGGAGAACGTTGCCATTGGAATATCAAAATAAATAAAATATAAGAATTTAAGGACACAACTGTTATTTTAATTAATGAAATAACTAATAAATCAGTAAAACAATGAAAAATACACGCAAATGTCGAATTAAAAACCACTTGATGACATAAACACGTATAATGCTTCTGAGATCAAGTAAATGGGACTGCATTTTTGGCCTTTAATCTTACAGTTTGGCGATAGTTTTTTGTTATGAAAAGTGGTCAACGGGATAATAGAGAAGTACCAGATTTTTTTAAAATGAGAAATGGGAAGGCATACCATAATCGCTGCCATAACAATTTGCTGACTTTTAACGGACGACCAGAGGTTATTTTGAGAAAGTCAGAACATATGTTATTAGAAGCTAACAAAAATGTTGACATTGTATATTTATGCAGCAGTCAATTTAATGGAAACGGCGCCTGCTTTAACACAAGATACAAAAGAAAAAGCATATGTTAAGACCATCTGGATAGTACAATAATATTCAAAATTGAAACTGCAGAAAACTAACATACTACATTTAATGTTACGATGAAAATAGCTGGGAATATTTTGATATGAAAGAGGATTGCTTTTATGGTTAAAGAATAAGGAACAGATGTACCATTCGCCCTCAGTCCACCATCTTGTTTTTAAAATCAAAACACGCTTGTTTTGTTTCTAATTTCCAAAATAATTTTCATCCATATTTACTTATTATAAACACGTTATTTAATTTTAATTAACTAATTTATTTATATTTAATAATAAAAGTTTAATAAAAGAAAGAAAACAAGATGGCAGACTGAGGGCGAATGGCAACATCTAGGCCTAAAACATAAAATATATGATTCTATATCATAACCTTATTTTTAATATTTTTGCAATTTACATTTACTATACATATTTCCAACAGGTAAAAAATCAAAGTAAGTTTCAACCTTTTTGGGACACTTTGTACACTATTTTTGGTACTTGCTCACTATCTGTACCAATAGTACTAAATACAATTCCCCTTATTTTTTGACAACATAGTTTATTTTTTATCATACTTTTTTGTTATTTATTTATTTTAGTTTATTTGTATTATTTTATTTAAATATTATTTCCCATATTTTACAATGTCATGTATTTAATAAGGGGCCGTCCATAAATGATGTCACGCTTGGAGGGGGGGCAGGGCTGTAGCTAGATGTAAACAATAGGGGGTGCTCAAGAAAATGTAGGGGGGGCTGGTACTATTTTTCACTCTCTGACACATGCACGCACAAACACAGATATATATGATCAAAGTATTATATAGAAAGATAAATTAGTGCATATTCAATTGTAGGCACTATGTTCCTTATTATTATTTGTTTTATGCTAATAATGGAAAACACTGCAAATTGAAAATTTTCTGTATATAACTAATGCAAGAGTCAATGTTTGCATCAGCAACAAGTTGCTAATTCTTAGTATGTGCAAATGGGCAGTTATATGCAGTTTTTAAACAAATACTACAATTTAGTATTTATGCAAAATTGTAAAAAGCCCCCAAACTAAGTTCAATATTTGAACAAAGTTTCATTTGGATTTTTGAAACAGAATTTCATTTGGTGGCCTTGGCAACTTTCCAGGGGGTGCTGAGCCCCCCCCTGGCTATGGCCCTGAGGGGGGGGGGGGTTCATGAAATTGTGACAGTTTGTGACAAAGGGGGTTGAGAAGAAGTGTGACATCACACATTTTGGTTAAAATAAAATAATCAAAATCAGCAGATTAAATTTTGAAGTTATTTTGAAATTACCAGAATTTGAGTGCATTTTTTAATCGGACTAAAACAACTTTCGCGTGATTTGTTTTCACTTATATTCCTTTCTTTAAAAAAAAAAATATAAATATTTTATTACTAATTGTATTACTTTATTGTATATTAATTATGTTTTTGTCGTAAACCTTAATCTTATTTTATACAAAATAAATACACGAATAATTTTTATTGTTATGCTCACAAATGTCATTCAAACTTATAGTTAAAGTTGAAAAATAAAATTTAAAACATGATCTACAACATAGTGCTTTGTTTCTGAACTCCAAGTATATGTCTATGTAATATAGCGTGACAAGGGATGGGGAGGGGTTATAGTGAAGTGTGACTAAGTGGGGGAAGGAGATCAAAAATATTGAAAGAAAGTGTGACATCATTTATGGACAGCCCTAATGTTAAATTACTGTTAAGAATGCAGTTGGCAACAATAAACAAGATTGGCAATTTCTAAAAGGTGGATTAAAACTTTGTGCCGTTATATTAAAAAAAAATGTACAAAAAAAAAAAAAAAATAATAATAATAAAAAAAATATCAGTGCCATTTCATCTGGCCGCGGGCGAGAGATGGCAGGCAAGCGGTCATGGCTTAGGAGTTTTTAATTCGTTTTTTCCTTTTGAATTGGCACTGAAGATGGAGCTTAAGGGCTTTGAAACAGCTGTTTGCCATTATAAATGATTTTAATTTGTGCTAATTTAACGTTGTACATTTATTTTTAAGATTGGCAATTGACAACCATTTTTGGCGACATATCTTCATGTCACAGATAATACGCAAGTACGCCTACCCTATTTTTTATCTTAGATTTTTTTTTTTACAAAAATTCTTTAAAAAGAAAAGAAAAAAAAAAAAACATTTTACCCTGAGCAAAATTGGGTTTTTCCTAACCCTGCTTTGTATCCATGACAGTATTAAATATCCCTATGAAAAAGTGTAAAGTAATTCACTTAAATATTTCCTACTTATAATGAATCAGACAACAGAATAATAATAATTTTATATTTCAGAAATACAATCAATATAAATTCATATAACACTATATGTCTTGCACAAGAATAGTATAAAATACAAATACTTATAGTTATACAGACAAAGCAGCATTATAAGACTTGAAACTAATTTCCTTTAATTTTTTTTTCATAAGGAACAATGAGATTTTCTGAGAATGATACGATTTTGCTGACACCTCGAACTTCATGCTCTAAGAGTGGGAGTTTAGTAACATGGAAATCTTCATATAAGTCTAATATTTGATCCAAATACTTTCCTTGTAATTTATACCTGGCTGCACACATACTGCAAGGTTTTTCTGATGTATGTGGAAATAACAGCTGATTGACTACTATGTTATGTGTATCAATACCACATTTGGTTAGCTCTTGTACTAGACGTTCTGTCTCATAGAGTGACAAAAATTCAGCAATGCAAATACAAACGAATGTTGTCTGGTCTGGATCACGAAACTGTTCATTGACTTGTCTGATTACAGGTAGAATCTCTTCTATTTTAGATGACATAATGTCAGCTGTAAATTCTTGAACTCCAAGCAGGCTGACAATCTGAGACAAAAAAGGACTTATTTGGGATTTCAACTTTAACAATTTCCCCAGACCTTTTTCCACAACTTGAGGAAATGACAATAATCGAAGAGTGTGACCAGTTGGTGCGGTGTCAAATACAACTACAGAGAAGTTCATACTTTTAACTAATTTCATAACTTCAGCATAACTTACAGCTTCATCAATACCAGGAAAAGCTCCTAATAGTTCTTGCAAATTCTTTCCAAGTCTCATAGGATCGTCATCAGCAAAATATTCCTCAGGAAGTTGAGTAGCTCCCAAATTAGGATCTACTTCCATAGCATAAAGATTAGTAAAACCATTTACAAGCATTGGCACTTTAGAAAATTTCTGATCAAAGGCATCTGATATATTGTGGGCAGGATCGGTTGATATAATTAAAACAGATTCACGCACTTTTGATAATTGTACAGCTAAACATGAACTGCAGGTAGTTTTACCAACGCCACCTTTACCTCCAACAAACACCCATTTTAAACTTTTTTGCTCTAAAATATTGCGCAAAGAAGCCTCTAATTCCATGTCTGCCGTATCCATGTTGCAAGCTGAAACAATTAAATGTTAGGATAATTAATTTGCAAAACTAATAACAAATTTCCTCGTCAGCTCAATATGTGATTCGGTTAGAGTTAGAGCTAAAAGACCAAAACCAAAACATCGTCTATTTCAACCATGGAGTGCATGAAACTGAATACGCTTACGCTAGAATAAAATATGAAATATATGTACATATACACGCATATATTTATTTTATGAAATAGAAAAATACTTTGTATGGTTGCAGAAAATTAAAAAACAAAACAAATTAAACAATTTTGACTGAAGTTAAGAAGGTGAACCTGAATATAACCATTAATTCATCTCAACTCAAACTCTGGTTTTATTATTTGTTGATGATCTCAAAATCGGAGCTTCTGGATTTAGGGAAGTTCTACGCTGTGTTATGAATGACTTCGTAATTCGCAATATTTATTATCTGCTGTAACATTTTCTGATTAATGATAAAACATGAAAAGTTCTGTTTCCAGGCGTATCGGAAAATATGAAAACGAAGCTTCTTTGAGATTGCACAGGTAATTTTATTCACATTTACTAAATGTAGAAATCATGTGCTGTGTATTAATTTGAATTTTACCCGATTACTGTATATGGATTTCATGCTAATGTTTAACTTCGATGTATTGTTATTTTTTCATAATTTTTAAGTGCACTTATTTGATGATTATTTTAAAATACCTGTCGTCATTAAAAAAAAAAAAAAAAACTGTTTGCTTATGCTTAGTTTTTTGTGTATACGTTATATTTATACAACTAAGTTATTGTTTCTTATCATCATCATTATTATTGTTTTTTGTCATGTTTGCATTTCGTAAATAAACATTTGTAAATGTCTTTTGATTGCCTTTTATTGATCGTAGATTAATTAAAATTGCTTCATTAACTTGTTTTGGAAAAGAAGTCATTCTGAAATGGATTCTGTCGACAAAGTGTGTTTACAGTAAAATTGTTTCTTTTCGTTTTTTTTCCTCCTTACATCTTGTCTTTATGCCAGCTACCTATTATTTATTTTTTATAATACAACATACCATATCACTCCGGTTTTTCTTATTACATAAATATGTTGTAATTTATTTTTCTTCTATAGTAATTTTTATAATCAACTGTTCAGTATATTAGTCTGAGCGAAGCATTTATTTCCCAAGTTCTAGTTTTTGCATATGAATTCATTATTTATATACTGTGATCAGGGCCGTACCTAGCAGAGGCGGATCCAGCACTCCATTTAGAGGGGGGTCATGACTTTTTTTTGAGGAGGGGGGTGGAAGGTAACATATCGTCATTAGCAGTTTTTATATCTTATATCCAAATTGACTAATTTCTAACATATACCCGAATTCATTTTCTTTCATAAGTGAATGAAATTTGCAGGTATATTCGTAAATATACAAAATATGCATGTTTTATCCAGATACCAAGATCTCAGAGTTTCTCATTTTCTTATAAAAGCAGAGAATCTTACAGAAAGTTTTCTTAAATTTCTCATTTTAAGTCGATTTTTGAGGCTCGGCGATCATAGAACAGATCTTTGTCAAGAATTGGTAGTTCTTGAAGGAAAAAAATTCATAAATACAATTCAAAATATACCACATTTATAGTAAAATTAAAAACGATGTTCGATTCTTTGGTGCTTAAACAATAACGCCTGCAAATTTCATGCATTTCTAATTTAAAAATAACTCTATGAATGTATCAGAAAGATTAAAATTTTTAAGTCGTAAAAGAAGAAAAAAAATGAAAACACATTTAATACATATTTATATTAAAAAATGTATTGTTCTATAGAAATATTTTCCGTTTAGAGGGGGGTCATGACCCCCATGACCTCCCCCTTGGATCCACACTTGGTAGCTAGGGAGGTGCCAGGGGGGACTCAGCATCCCCTGAAAATTTTTGAGCCCCCCCCCCTGGGAAAGTTGTCAAGGACACCAAATGAAATTCGGTTTCAAAAATCATGTGTTAAAAAATTGAACTTAGTTTTGGGGGCTTTTTAGAGTTTTGCATAAATACTAAATTATAACATTTGTTTAAAAAACTGCAAGTAAGTGCTTCAATATGCGCGCATCCTATCTGCACATACTCAGAATTAGTAACCTTTTGCTGATGCAAACATTGACTTTTACATAAGTTATATACTGAAATTTTTCATTTTGCAGCATTTTCCATTATTTAAATAAAACAAAGTTATTCTAAGAAGTTTGATAGTAAATATAATGCTTATGATAAACATTATGTTTCGTATTTGAGTCATCTTAGTTTAAAATATATATAAGATCCTTCATTTATAAATCATACTAATGAAAAAAAGCTAATAGCCAGATTAAATACAAGCAACAAGCATTTGACTAAACAAAAATAATTTTAAAATGCAAAATACATCCTTGGTTTTTCTAATGTTTGTTATCCTATAAAAACATAACTTTAGAATTCTTAAGGCCAGGGAATATTCAGAAAAAAAATTAAAGATTGCAACTCTTTTGAAACGGGTGAACTGTCAGCTTTTTATTTACTTATTGACATCATCACTTATTTCACTAGTATAATTATACACTGAAAATTTTCATTCTGCAGCCAGTGAAGTAGTGGTTAAAAATCCAGAGGACATACGCTGTAGGCAGAGGGTATACCCTAAAGAGTATATGCTATAATGTTTTTGAGTTGAGGGTATCCGGTATTCCTTAAAATAATCCAGAAGGTATACCGTATAAGTCGTATCCACCGTATATCCTCCATTACATTCCCGTCTGCAGCTTTTACTTTTCTTATCATCAAATAAAGTTATTATAAACAGTTTAATAAGAAACATAGTGCCTACAATATGAATATGCAATAATTTATCTTTCTATATAGTACTTTGATCATATATATATCTGTGTTTGTGCGTGCATGTGTCAGAGAAATAGTATGAGCCCCCCCTACATTTTCTTGAGCACCCCCTGTTGTTTACTTCTAGCTACATCCCTGACTGTGATTGGTTTAGAATTTTCATTTTGGTATATATAGGGTAGATGTGCCAGTAATGGGCCCTCTTCAATGTTTTTGGTTTTATAAAAAAATAACCAATAAAAATTCAGCTTTTTTTATTTCATTAATATGCTTTCTTTAAATTCTAGTTTTAAATACAATCATAATATCAATTATCTATTACTTTTTTGGGGTGTCCATTACTGGAATTTACGGTGTTTTAATTTATTTCTGTTATTTACAATTAATTTTCGATTCACATTGGGAAATGTGACTATGAGCATGGTTAAATATTGTTGGTAGATTAATATAATATTAAAAAATGTGGAATATAACAATTATAACTATTAATTAAAAAATAATTTTTAAAGAAATTCCTTAAGGGTGTCCATTACTGGCACATCTACCCTATATATATATTATTTGTATTGAAATTACATTTAAACAATTATGATATTATGAATGAGGGAGTGTTGAACAGAAGCTATAAGATGTTATATGAAATCAGGGATCTGTTTAGGAAAAAATTGGGTCCTTTTAAAGGACTCTTCACAAAAATTTTTACTTCAAAACAGGACCCTTCACAAAACTATTTTTCCTGAAACAGGACCCTTCACAAAATTCTTTGTCTTAAAAATAGGTTTTTCACAAAAATTTTCCATCTTTAAATTGAACATTTCACAAATTAATCACTTAAAAGTCAAATCTGACCTGTCACTTTTACATATGTAAAGAAAACATGTGTATTTTACATGTACATATCTTCTTTAAAATGTGTAAGCAAGAACCTGAATATAATGATCATTTCAAATTCACAAAATAATGACTAGATTTTTCACAAAAATAAAAAGCTGTTCACAAAAACAGGACCCTGGGAAAAAAGTCTGGACAGACCCCTGAAAATATCAGAGCTAATTATGTTTAGAAAATAAGTCAAGAGTTATTATGTAGTAATATGGGATGCTAAAATAAACCAACACCATTCTGCCGCACTCATATTATGTAATTGGAATCAGCAGCCAGCTGGGAGCAAAAAGGTTTAGGCACTGATGTCATATACGAACCACGTTGGCACTATTTTAATATTAGTTTCAAATAGCATGCAATAATAGCACCTGATTTTTTATTTCAATATTAAAATAAAATAATGTAATAAATGAAATAGCTTCTATTATTTTAAAAAAGAAAATAAAAATAAATAAATGATAGTTTGATATAGATAAATATTAATAAAAATAATTGACGGAGAAACCTTTTATATGCAGTTAATTAATCTCCACGTGCAGCGAACGATTGAAAAACATGTTAAAAACCAGACCCCAATTAACTATAAGTACTTTAAGTGACAACCGCAGATGCAAAACAGTGAATAAAACCAGAGACTGTCGAAACTAACTAATTGGAGAAATACTGCAGATGTCCCTCCTTCAAAGTACAGCTGTTTGTCCCGCGCGTGTGCACAGAACTCAAATAACAATCTCCCTTCAGTTTCCAAAATGTTTCCGAGCAGTTAAGACGCTCTTGTATATATATGATGTAAATATATTTAATATAATGTAAAATTGGAGCACTTATACGCAGCCTCCAAAATGCGATTTTAAACATGTACATCTAGCCAAGAATTATATTATATTCAAAGGAAAATGAATCTTCTGTTTATTTCACACAATTGTTATTTTCTACTAATACTATTTATTATTCTTCCAATATAAGTGAATCAATGGATCAGATAAATATCGCTACAACACTTTGGATTACTACTGTGGGTATATTCAGCGCATAAGGAAAATCTCAGGTAAGCTGAACAAACTTCTTTAACATATCAAAAGATGAAAATGTATATTAAATTTGAAGACTGATTTAACTATTTATAAAAATAAGAAAATTTATTACGCTACCGACGGTTCCCCAACAAAGATTCTGAAAGACTGATTCTGAAAAAAGAATATTATCCCAGTATCAAAAACGATAATTTAACAAATTTCTAAAAATATAATAATAAATAAAAGAACACTAAAGAAAAAAAGAAAAAAAATGAATGCGATAAAAGAAAATACTCAATTTATTGAAAAACTCAATTCTACAAATTATAGTACATGGAAGTTCAAGATGCAGATGTTCCTGATTAAAGAGGAACTCGACGATATTATAGTACAAGATCCACCAGCTCCACCCGACCCCGCATGGCACAAAAGAGACCGCAAGACTAGAGCTTTAATTAACTTAAGCATTGATGATTCTCAAATCGTAAATGTAAAAAACTTAGAAACTGCAAAATTAACATGGGAAGCTCTGAAAAATATACATGAGAGAAGCAATTTATCTAGTAAGCTTTACCTGTTACGAAAATTATACAGTACTAAATTAGCGGAGGGCGGAAACATGATCTCACATATCACTAATATCTTGCAAATTATAGATAAACTTAATGCCATTGGAGAAAATATTAGCGATTCACATATTTCCGTGCTATTTCTGTGTTCTCTTCCCCCCAGTTACAATACTTTGATAACTGCGTTGGAGGCGAGACCAGAAAATGAGCTCACCTCTGATTTTTTCAAAAACAAATTAACAGATGAATATAATCGTAGACATGAAATGTCAGAACAATCACATAGCGGATATAACAACAGTGAGAGAGCATTTAAAACAAATAGGAGATATACACACACTGAAAATAGAAGAGAACAAAAATATTGCAATAACTGTAAAATGAAAAATCATTCGACTTACGAATGCTGGCACTACAAGAGCAAAAACACGGTACAATCCGGAAATCCTCGTAACAATCAATTCAAAAATAAAAAGAATTTCTCATCTTCATTTATGTTATGAAAAAAACGAAACTCATAGGGAAAACAAAGTTCCAAACGAAAGAAAATACGCAAATGATCAGACGCAAAATAAAGCATTAATCACTCAAAAAGTAGGCAAAAATAACTGGATTCTCGATTCAGGATCTACCTCGCACATTTGTAATGATAAAAGCCTATTTAGTAAATTTATTGATTATAATAAAACTTCAGTAACGATCGCGAATGGTAATAAACTGACAGCGTTAGGTTCAGGAGAAGTTTTTATAAAATCATTAACCCCCGAAGGAAAAGAAAAACTAACGAAATTACGCGAAGTGCTTTATGTCCCAGACTTAGAGTCGAACCTAATTTCGGTTAGTAAAGCCGCTAAAAACGGGTGTAAACTAATCTTCGACGATAATAAATGCGATTTGATCTTTGATGAAGAAATATATATTAGGGCGAAAAATGAGAAAAACTTATACATTATTGAGGAAATGGACGATGTGGAAGAACCACAAAATTATATAAACATAACGTATAACTGTGACAGCAAACAATGCATAGATCTCTGGCATCGCAGACTCGGTCACAGAGATTATGACGCAATTAAATCAATGATAACAAATCAAATTGCGGACGGAATAAAGATAGGAAAATGTAAACATCAAAATAAAACATGCGTAACTTGTATCGAAACTAAATTAACTAACATGCCGTATCCTAAATCAGCAACAAATCGAGCTACTAATATTGCGGATTTGATCCACAGTGACGTGTGTGGACCTCTAGATACACCGACCTTAGGCAGAAAAATATATTTTATGACTCTTATTGATGATTATTCCCGATATACTACGATATATTTATTATCTAAAAAGAGCGAAGTTGCTGAAAAGATAAAAGAGTATATAACGATGATATACAATCAGTTCGGTAAAAAACCTAAGGAAATTAGATCGGATAACGGTCGTGAATATGTAAATCAAGAGATAGATGAATACTTAAAACAGAACGGAATTTTACACCAATTGACTGTCCCGCATAATCCGAGCCAGAATGGAGTTGAGGAGAGAAAAAATAAAAGTTTATTAGATATGACTAGAAGTATGTTATCACAAGCAAAATTAAGTAAACATTTTTGGGGTGAAGCCATAAACACTGCAACATATTTACAAAACCGACTCCCAACCAAAGCAAACAACAACAGAACACCTTACGAATTATGGAAAGGAATTAAACCGAATTTAAAACACTTAAGAACATTCGGTTGTAAAGCGCTATTTTACGTCGATAAAGTAAATAGAGGAAAACTCGATAACAGGGCTCAAACCGGAACGTTTGTAGGTTATGATACACGATCGACTGGTTATAGAATTCACACACAAGGAAAACAAATTATAATAGCGAGAACGGTAAAATTTCTTGAGAATGAAAATGTACACTCAGATAACATTGAGGAGATACAAATCACTACAAAAACATCAGATGACAATACACAATTACCGGATAGACATGAAAATCACTTAGAAATAAAACTTGACAGCGAAGAGACGCCATCCGTGCCCAAACAGCAACCAATTGAACCAAGAAGGTCTAATAGGACAAATAGAGGCGTTCCTCCTGACAGATATGTTTGTCTCATAAATAGTTCATCTGAAAACATTCCCGAAAATTGGGAAGATATCGAAAAAATGAAAAATCCTAATGATAAACAAAATTGGATAAAAGCAACACAAAATGAAATACAATGCCTAAGAAAAAATAACACTTGGACTTTAACAGATCCACCACCCGGAACAAAAATTATCGGCTCAAAATGGACTTTTAAACTAAAAAAGGACAATTTAGGAAATATTCAAAGCTATAAAGCGCGTCTAGTAGCACAAGAATATAGTCAAAGATTCGGGATTGACTATGATCAAACCTTTGCACCTGTAGTTTCGCACGCTACAATACGTGCATTTCTCATCTCTGCATTGCACAAAAATTTGAACGTGAAACATGTTGACATAACCACAGCATTTTTGCATGGTGAATTAACTGAAACTGTTTATATGAGTCAACCAGACGGGTATATTAAACCCGGCGATGAAAGAAAAGTTTGTAAACTTCAAAAAGCCATCTACGGTCTTAAGCAAGCCGCAAAGGCCTGGTACACCAAAATATCGGAAACACTCAAAAACAATAATTTCATACAGAGCAAAAATGATCCATGTCTGTACTTTAAATCAAATCAAGAAAATCCGATATACATATCATCATTTATGTAGATGATATCCTGATAGCAGGAAAGGACAGTGATATCGAAGAAACAATAAACCAACTTGAGAAAGAATATGAACTGAAAAACTTAGGAGAAGTGAATAATTACCTAGGCATAAACATTAATAAAATCAACGATACATATTACCTAAATCAAAACAATAAAATACAGGAACTAGTGAAAAAACTGAATTTAAACGACATGAAACCTCATTACACCAATGATTGCTGGATTCAACAGACTTGAGGACGATGATAATCTTTTACCTAATAACACGAAATATCGACAAGCGACAGGCACATTACTTTACATATCAACAATCACGCGTCCTGACATATCTGCAGCAGTCAACATATTATGTCGTAGAAATGAAACACCACGCCAAAAGGACTGGACAGCAGTAAAAAGAATCATTTCATACCTTAAAACTACAGAAAATTTGAATTTAACTCTTAACGCAAACAGCAAGCCCATCCTAACAGCATACGCCGATGCAGACTGGGCAGGCGACTTGAAAACACGTAAATCAACGTCAGGAAATCTATTCATGCTAGGAAAATCGCCGATTTACTGGATTACAAAAAGGCAAAATTGTATTGCACTTTCGTCAGCCGAAGCTGAATACGTTTCAGCTAGCAACGCAGCACAAGGATTAAGTTGGATAACAAACTTGCTAAGCGACCTCAACATTCCACAAAAATTACCCATCACGATTTTTGAGGATAATATGTCCTGTATAAAAATGACTGAAAACGATAAAGATACTAAGCGATCCAAACACATCGACATACGTTTCCACAACATCAAACTTATGAAAGAAGAAGGAAAAATCGATTTACAATACTGTCCCACTGAAGAAATGACAGCCGACACTCTCACGAAACCCACTCCCAAACCTGTGTACGAGAAACACCGTAAGAAACTGAATCTTCAACCATTCCCCACACAGGAGATTACGGGGGAGTGACGGAGAAACCTTTTATATGCAGTTAATTAATCTCCACGTGCAGCGAACGATTGAAAAACATGTTAAAAACCAGACCCCAATTAACTATAAGTACTTTAAGTGACAACCGCAGATGCAAAACAGTGAATAAAACCAGAGACTGTCGAAACTAACTAATTGGAGAAATACTGCAGATGTCCCTCCTTCAAAGTACAGCTGTTTGTCCCACGCGTGTGCACAGAACTCAAATAACAATCTCCCTTCAGTTTCCAAAATGTTTCCGAGCAGTTAAGACGCTCTTGTATATATATGATGTAAATATATTTAATATAATGTAAAATTGGAGCACTTATACGCAGCCTCCAAAATGCGATTTTTAAACATGTACATCTAGCCAAGAATTATATTATATTCAAAGGAAAATGAATCTTCTGTTTATTTCACACAATTGTTATTTTCTACTAATACTATTTATTATTCTTCCAATATAAGTGAATCAATGGATCAGATAAATATCGCTACAACACTTTGGATTACTACTGTGGGTATATTCAGCGCATAAGGAAAATCTCAGGTAAGCTGAACAAACTTCTTTAACATATCAAAAGATGAAAATGTATATTAAATTTGAAGACTGATTTAACTATTTATAAAAATAAGAAAATTTATTACGCTACCGACGGTTCCCCAACAATAATTTATAAAATTAAAAATGAAAGTAAATAGACAACAATTCACATAACAAAGTTTTCGCCAAATTGGCGTGAGAGAAAAAAATTGCGCCAACAAGGTGCGTATATGACATCTGTGCCAAGGTTTATTTTAAGGATTTAAAAAAATAAAAAATTCTCTGCTGAAGTACAATGAATGATTTTTTAATTTTCATTTACTGCAGATGGTAATCCAAACATTTTTCATTATAAAATATTCTTGAGTAATAAAATATAAAAAAAAAAAATGGAACAGATGTGTTACACTCATGCACTGATATTTGGCGACTTTTTGATTGGCGATACTTACAAGCCGATTCCAAACCAATATTTTAATACAATAGCCAGGTTACAATTAAAGAAAAAAATCCCCAACATATGGCAACTTTTTTCCTTTTTATAACCGATTTTTTAAAAAAACGGTGCGTGAGTGTAAGACATCATTGCCAAAAAATTAGTAATAATAAAATTCTTGAGTAAACTAATGATCTAGGTTAAAAAACTTGTCAAATAGCAATTTCTCATTCTTAAATTTAAACAATTCTCTCTTCTTCCTGGATAACTGAGCATTTTATATTACAAAGTCTGAATAAATGAATGTATAGTATCATAAGAAACAAAAAAAAATTCTTTATTAAAATCAACTTTTTGATAAAATTATCTTGAAAGACATAATTTTATGACCCTTTTTTAAAAATTATTTTTCCTTTCTTTATAAAAGACACTCGCCATAAAAAAGGAGTGCCCTCAACTTTTCACGTCATATCGACTAAATTTCTAGTGGTCACGTAATTAAAAATTCTCTGAAGAATTGGAAACCGAACCGTCTCACGGAAAAACATTGGTAAACAACCCAGTACCAGACACTTGCTTCCAAAACAGGGTGGTGCCGATCTATTGTGCAATGTGTGCAGTGCACACAGGTGCCAAGCATTTTTAGCAAGGAATAAATATTTAAAAAATACATAATACAGTCGAACCTCGTTAACGCGAACACTCAAGGGGAAACTTTTTTTGTTCGTGTTAAAAGTAGTTCATGCTATCCGAACTTAAATGCATTACATACAACTGGACGGGGCAATCGGAAACAGTTCGTGCTAAAAGTAATTCGCGTTAAGCGTATTCATGTTAACGAGGTTTGACTGTATTCTTTAATTTTATTAAAATTAATTGTTCTTGAAATTTTAATTACATTTTATAGAATTACTTCAAATGAATTACTTATAATCACTTATATGTTGAAGTTATTCTTAAAAATGAATGTGATGTATTAATCAGTTTTAATTATGAACACAAAAATCTAATTTGAAACTTACAAAAACACATGAGCATTTTTTAGCATTGTATTCAATTTTTAGATGCCATAGAGGCTGAATTGACACTGTTTACTTTTTCATTGAAACCTCCCACATTCTAATCACATGACATCAGGGGTGTAAATCCTGGTGGGGTAGAGGGGTTGCAACCCCCACACACATACACACACACTAAAAAATCAGTCTGAACATTTCCCGTTAGATTGGAAAAAAGTAGGTTTCGTCAGAAAAAGATTGTATTAACCTATAAAAACTTATAAATAGGAAAAACGAAAAAATCAACCGAAAAAAATCCCTTTCGATTGGAAAAAAGTACGTTTAGTCGAAAAAAATTGTATTTATCTATAAAAATTTATGAATTGGAGAAATGTTTTTGTAGTTTTTAATTAAATAAGGAAAACAAGTTAGATCGAAGAAAACCTATTAAAATTTTATTCTTAGTCGGATTTTTTAAAAATTATTTTTATTTATTTATTTTATTTTATTTTTGTAGTTTTTAATTAGAAAATTAAGAAAAAATCAATTTAGAACGAAGAAAACCTATATAAATTTATTCTTAGTTGGAAATATTACGGATTTTATTTTTCTGATAAAACTATACAGAAAAACTTTGATTTGTCGAACATTGTGAACTCGAAAACATCGATATGAGGAAAAAAATATTTATAGGGGAGACTGGTACACAGTGGACCACTTTTTCAGTTAAAATTTTTTTTCTTTAACGGACAAACCGATCTGCATGAAAATATTTTTGAATATTCCTTAAACCTTTATACATTCATCATAATTTTCTCAAAACATAGTTTTCAATACATTTAAAAAAAAAAAAAAAATTATATTCACCCATAAAGTGGACCGTTATTAGGTATTATCTGAAATACAATATAAATCTATTTTTCATTAATCTAATTATTTTTTGTTGCCCCTTCACCCACAAAATAACATAGTAATATAAATTTTGAAACAAAATAATTACATTTTGAAAATAATAACACATTAATACAGGAACAATTGCAATTTAGTTGAAGTTATTACTTAAGTACAAAAAAATCAGCGCACATTAAAATTTGCAAATGAAATTCCAAAGTATACTTATGAGTAAGATTGAGCCTGGAATTTTCAAGAAATAATTTTGGGTCTGAGAGCAACATTATGAAATCATTGACATCAACAGCAGATTCATCTACAGTTTCGGGAGAAATAAACTGATTTCCATTCAATTTGCGTCTCTTGAATCTTACTTGAATAGAATCATCAACAATTAGACTACAGTTATATTTAATAAAGGCAGTAAATACAAAACAAAATATTTCTTACTATGTTAAATAAATTGTTATTTTTTTTTGTTTACTTTATTTTACAGTTAAATCTACTTTAAAACAATATTTCTTTATAGAAAATAAGCAATAATTAAATATTTTGAACATTCTGCATTACAGGAGCAGAGTGGATTGTGGACCACTGTGCCCCAGGAGTGGGTGGTCCACTGTACCCCATGTTGAAGTTCATTGCAAAAAAGCTGTTTCATCTTATTTATCTACAACCTTTAATTACTAAAAAAAAAAAAAAAAAAATATGATGATAAAAATTTTACTGTTAGAAGCTCAAAACAACCAATCAGGATAAAATAGTTCAATCTTTGCTAAACATATTTTCTGAAGGCTGTAAATAATCATTGCAGTGCTGTTGTCTATTAGGATAGAAGAGAAGCTTAAAAAAAAATTAAATAAATAAAATATTAGGGGGTGGTCCACTGTGCCCATAGGTCCAGTGTGTACCGGTCTCCCCTATGCATATTCCAGCAATGTTAATATTATTTGAAACCTTGATAATTTGATCGGAAACCTTGATATTCCGAATTTTTCTGTGCCCTTTGACTTTGAGATATCGAGATCCAGCTGTATTTTTTTATAGTCAGAAAGTTTTTAGTTTAGTCTGTAAATTTTAAGATATAGTGATTGAAATGAAGAAACTTCTATTTTTTATCTAACTATAAATTTAGTTAGAAATGTGTATCATGGAATTTAGGTGATATCCGATGAAAATTCAAAACTGAATTGCAAATATATAGTACTTTTCCATATCAAAATCTGGATATTTTCCACTACACGAATTTCACCTTTAATCGAAAATAATTATGGTTTTATTTTTTCTACTAATTTTGTGCTTTCTTTTTATTTTATGGTAGGGAAAAAAGTGAAATTTTTTTACTTTTTTATGTAATTTTAGATTGATTTAAAAATGTGTTTCAAGAAATTTATATGATACAGGATGAAAATTGAAAACACCCAAATACTTTAAGTTTTATTGATAAACATATCAGAATCTGAAGCAATTTCAGTTTTGGCTGATACCACCCCAGACATATCGCACAAGGATATGATATCATGTCATTGGTAATAAGGATTACATCAATGGAGGGTTTTCCCGTGGAGTATTTTCTGAGTGTCACAGAAGTTCGAGACAAGACTGGAAAGGGATTGGCTAACTCTATTTTAAAGAAATTGAATGGCAGAGAAATAAAGCTGAAAACAGCTGCTCATCAAGTTTAGTTGTTACAGAAATGTTTAGAATCCTGGAAGGCTTATAAAGTGACGAAGAAATTAATAATTTAATAAGTAGTGCAATAGTAGTGTTTCTGTTTCCCCTAGGCGTTATCGAGAGAGCACAGTGCCCTGCCTATTTTTATAGTTGTAAATGTGCCCTGCCCATTTTTATATAGCTGGAAATGTGCCCTGATTATTTTGGGTTTGCAAAAATTTGCTGTCGAGAATTTCACCAAAAGGTTGCGGGAAAATATCGCAAAATTCATCTATCGGTCGCGAGAAAATATCGCAAAATTTGTCTGTTGGTCGTGATAAAATATCGCAAAATTCATCTATTGGTTGTGAGAAAATATCACAAAATTCGTCTATTGGTCGCAATAAAATATCGCAAAATTCATCTATTGTTTGCGAGAAAATATCATAAAATTCGTCTATCGGTCTTGAAAAAATATTGCAAAATTTGTCACTCAGTCACAAGAAAAAATTGCGAAATTCGTCAATTGGTCGTGTGTAAAAAATCACGAAATTCAGCAGTTGATTGAAGGGAAAAAAATTGGAAAATTCATCAACTATAGCATGAAAAAACCCCCATAAGTTTCACCATTAAGATGCAGAAAGATCGGAAAATTCACCTATTGGTCGCAAGACCCCTGGAAATATCCCTAGAAAATATCCTGAAATTCGTCTGTCAGTGGCGGGAAAAATCACGAAACTATTCAGTCAGTCATGGAAAAAAAATAGCGAAATTCGTCCATTGATCGCATGAGAAAAATTGCTAAATATGTCAATTGATTGCGGCAAAAAATAGAGAAATTTGTATATCTGTCACGAAAGAACATTTTTTTTTTTCCTTAGAAATGCTGTATTGAGGAAAAATGACTAATTCGTGTTCGAGAATTTTTTTTTTTTTTTTTTTTTTTTTTTTTTTTTTTGAGATAAGATGCATTGATATTAAGATATTTTTAAATAAATTATATTGTTTTAAAGAAAAATGTTCCTGAAATAAATGACTATTTTTTGGAAGGGGGGGGGGTGGTAGTGGATAGGCAGCATAGAAATGCATGAAAAAACTTCACCATGCAAATTGATCTCAAGGAAATGTGTTTTTTATATTAAATATTTTTTTAAACAAATTTTTTGAGTAAAAAAAAATAAATTAAATATCAAAATCTGTACATTACTAAAATAAAGGCAATTAAATTCAGCCATATTTGTAATGTTGTTTCGTATTTCATTTGAAATAAAATATTACTTTTGTTTGATAGGCACACTTAACTGATGATGCATTTTTGACTGTACAAAGGATTATAACGACATTTCTCTCTATTCTAAAAAAAGTAACCGGTGCTCTTTCTCGACTCATATTAAATAAATTATTACATATAAAAACATGAAATTGGTAGTTTTATAGAGATATGTATGAGGTACTGAATCAGACAGTTTTTAAATCTAAAAATTATTTTAAGAACTATTTAATGTTGAAATTGGTCAAGTTATTTCAGTGATATAAGCTTTATAGGATCAAAAACTATACATAGCAATTTAACCATTTTTTGCAGGCACATTACTTGACTAGATTGTAGTGTGCAAAGTCCAATAATTTTTTTTAATATGAATAATTTTGTAGAGTTTGTAGGATCTTTTATTCAACATTTTCATTAGCTGAATAAAGATTTAATCATAGTTTCAAATAGCCGATTTTTTTATCTACTGTTGCCAGATTTTAAAAAGTCCAAATAATAAAATTTACAAATACTTTTCAATAGAAAAATATGTTTATGTGTGAATATTAAAATAGAAAGAACACTTTAAAATAATTAAACTATTACTTACGTCCCTAAAAAAAAAAAAAAAAAAAAAAAAAAGCACTAAAAAGCCCTTTTCATAAAAAAGTGCCCATTTTGTTCAGCTGAAGTGCCCCTTTTTTGAAGAAGCACCCTGCCCTTTTTTACTCTGGGGGAAGCACTAAATATAAAATATGCTAAGAAACTTGAAATTGATTACAACAATACAGAATTGAAAAAGCATCATTGCGGCCAAAAGAAACCTCAATGTATTGATGAAAACACAGATTCAGAAGCCAATTTTTCTATGTACGAGTAGTTTTAAAGATTAAGAAAAGCAAATCTTAATTATTTAAAATAGTGAGATGATTACTTAAATGTTGAAATGAAATGAAAATAAGCTATGATTATATTATAAATAAGCTAAAAGATTTCAATCAGATTTTTGGTAAAGAACAGCAATGTGTATTAGACGCATATTAACAGTAAAGAAAAAAAAAAGAAGTAATTTTTTTTTTTTAATCAAATTATTTTGTTTGATTTTTTGTTCATTTTGCTTTATTTTCATTTTATATACTTATGTTTTACAGGAGTGCTGTCGATGCTTCCAGAAAGCTCGAGCAGCAGTTGGCTCTCACGTCAAGTCTGAATGATTTGTTTTCTTCTTCAATTACAGATTTAAGAATGAGGTTGTTCTTCGATTTTATAATTACACTCACATACATTTATATATATTTAAGATATTTTAATATGTTTTTAATTTGTTTTATAATGTAGTGATGAAAAAAAAAACTGCTTTCTATTCTATTTAACAAATTATTGCAAAAAAATACAAGAGCTACCATATACATATTGTTTTGTATAATCCTTTAATAATGTGATTTGATGGAGGCCTGAACAAGGTAATCAGTATCTTATGTTTTTTATAGCGCTAGAGTTATGTAACTGAGCAGGAATGGTTTTTTACTATATTAAATACAAAAAAAAAAAAAAACTAATTAGATTATCCCAGAACTTTAAAACAAATAATCAATGCTTCTAACATTTAAAAGGTAAAATTTAAAAAGATATAGCTTTAAAAAACATTTTTCTAAATGTACATACATGAATCTCCTTTTTATTCAGTGTTCTTATTTGTAATGCAACAATAAAATGCTCTTGTTATTTGCTTTATTTTATTTAGCTTTTTAATCTAAATACAATGATCTCTCACGGCACAAAATTCTAAAATCTGCACAGTGTCTGTTTTCGAGTTGTGTGAATTTTTGGCCTTCTATAGCACCTGTTTTTATTATTTAAAACAATCAAGTTTTTAAAAGAATACTGTATATTGTCATGAGAGTTGGATTAAAATATAGATCTTGCTTTAAGATAAAATAAAAAATTGATATTATAGTTAATGATAGTATTTAGGCAAGCTTTAATAAGCTAATTAGAAAGCTTTATTAAACACTTGGTTTATTGGTGTTACTAGCTGATCCATCCTGCATTGCCCGGACTCGTGATAAAAACATTAAACAAACCTCAAGTTTGTATGACTTTATATCTTCGGGAAATGTTTCAAATGAACTTAGTTTCAGGTAGCCCACTGGCTTCGGCAGCATATAGTGTTTCAAATGAACTTAATGTCTGGGGCTCCGCTGCCTTCAGCAGTGTCTAGAGTTTTTTCCAAACGAACCTGTGGCCAGGGTATCTGCAGCCTACAATAGTGTATACCAAGCATGCTCCACACGCGCTAGAGACAATTGAAAACCAAGTTGAATGAGCCAAATTCCATAGTAATCAGGCCCATAGAACCCAAGGTAAGAATGTGCCAAATGGTGGTGGAAGTTGAAAATAAAATCTGTAACAGAGTCGAAAATCAAGTAAAATGAGCCAAACCCCGTTGTTATAGGGCCCATAGAGCACAAGATAAGAATGTGTCCTCTGGAGGCAGAAGGAGGAACTAAAATTTATAAGACAATTGAAAACCAAGTTGAATGAACCAATTCCCGTTAAAATCGATGCCCATAGAACCCAAGAAAAAAATTGGCTGTTAATGTTTGAAAATGATGGTAACAGAAGTCTTAAGATAAACTAAGAATGCATCGTTAATGTTCGAAAGTGATGGTAGCTTTATCATTAACATGATTTTTAATTTATGGTTGAAATCCAATTATACCATATTGCATAGAAAATGTATGATAATCTTTCTTTCTTTATTTATTTTCAAAAGTATAGTTTCTAAAAAGTAGGCAGCCCAGGGTAATTTTCAGACAGAGGAATCTAGGGTAATTAACAGACAGCAGTAATACTCTCACTCTCACAGTAATTGGAATCTGGTCGAAACACTTTTATTTTTAGTTCAATCAACTATTTTTCTATTTCAATCAGGGCCGAAACTAAGGGGGGGCAGAGGGGGCACGTGCCCTGGGCGCCAGCAAAACAGAAGGCGAAGGGGGCGCCAAATGCAGGTTTTGTTTGTTGTTTGATATAGATATGTATACATATATGAAATTTGTATAAAATGTCTCGCAGTCGGAAAATTCAAAAGAAAAACTCAACTAAATGCATTAAAATAGACAAATAGATAAAAAGATTCGTCTACAATAAAAGATAGCAAATGAATAAAAAACGAACTGTTCTCTTAGGCTATTTTCTTTCTCCCATTCCAAATGTATATGTCTATGCCGTCTATCATTTAAATCTCTTCCTGTGGTTTAGGAGAATAACTAACATTTTTCAAGGTCATGTCTGTATATGACACTGTTCAACGTCGATACGTTGTTCAGATACGGTACTGCACTGTCCAGCATGGATAATTAGCAAACGATTCTCTCACTTTGACTTTTCCATTAGATAAAAATATTCCATGAAGGCTGTTCTATTTTTTCCCCTTTACTCATAGCGTGGAACTTTCTTCTTTTTCCATTTTGTCATGGGTGAGGGGTTACTGCCCTGGACAATAAACACAAATTGGGAGATGAATGCCCAAAGTAAAATTCTCAGTAAAATCTTTTTCTTTTAAGCATTTGTAGCATTTGAGTATAGCATTTGTAGAGGTACAGTAAAAAATCTCGTACAGAGCACCATGGCTAGTAAAGCCGGAGCCGCCCTTGGATTTATCTTCCAAAAAGTTTTTTACTGGTCTTTTTGCGAAAGTTTTGTAAGCGTTTTGCCGCCCTTGGCGGCAACTGGAATATGCCGGCCTGTTACTTTTGCTGAAATTACTTTTTTATCCAGATCCAATCTAGTATTATTAGAGGGGGCAAGATTGGGCGACAGCCTGGGATACAAAAAACAAATAATATTTGAAAGGATAATTTGAAAAATACGCAAAATAAAACTCTTTGTTAAAACTTTTTGAGAAAAAATGTCATTTGTAGGGGTGCAGGGAGAAAACCATACCCAAGTTGCTATGACTTATAAAACCACAACCGCTCCTGCCCAATTATTTTCTCGTCCTTTGGCCATTTCCAGATAAATGAAAAATGCCGCCATACCATTTGTTACAATTACTTTTTTACATACAGATCCGTCTTTAAAGGGCGCGAGGTTGGCTATTGCTAACGACACTCAAAACTAAGTGTATGAAACATGCAACATAAAATAGTAACCTCGTCTCCCCCTTTTTTCTTTTTTAAGAATATAGCATTTGCAGAGACGCAGAAAAAACCTCGCACAGGGTGCCATGGCTAATAAAGTTGTCTCTGCCTTTATCTTTGGGGGGAAAAAAATCATCTTTTTCCCATTCTTACGTGTTTTGCCACCCTATTATTTTGCTGTAATTATTTTTTTAGATCCAGATGTAAATTCCCGATGCAAATACATCGTGTGCCTGTGTAATAGTCAAGCTCAATTTCTTTTTGTTTTTAATCGTATCCTACTCTAAAAATGCAAAATATTGATTATAATCAGTAACAAAGTCAAATGCATTCTAAATATCAGCTTTATGTAAACAGCATACCAAGTATGGGGGACCCCTAAATCAGGGTCCCCAGTGTCACGATCCAGATTTAGATTTATCAGATCTGATTTAATTATACTCTGAATCTGTGTACTTAAATCGTCATAAAAGTCTCTAACAGTAACAGGGTTCCTTTCAGCTCAGATCCAAGTTTGAGTCTCACCCCAACCCTCCACAACTGTTCACAGTTCTGATAATTGCTAATAGAAAAGAAGACAAGGAAAAACATTTAAACATAACTAAAACATTTCTGGAAATAGCAAATGGTATAAAAAATATTCTATTTAAATTACATGAAAATTATGTAGTAATACTAATTAAAAAAAAGTGCTAAGAAAATCCTTTGATCAAAAAATAATTTTTCTCGTTGAACTCAAAAGAGGATTTTGGGGGGCCCTTTGGATGCGGGGCACCTCGCGATTGAGACTATCGCGACCCCTTAAATCCGCCCCTGAGAATATGAATAATTATACTTCCTAAGATGAAAACCTTTATAAAGCGGAAAATTTTTCGGTTCCTTTCGATTCCATTTTCAAGGTTTTAATGAATCAGTATTTGACAAAGCTGATTACTTAGTTCAGTATTACAGATTATCTGATTATATACTTTAAATTTTAGAAACTTAGAAAAAATTCGCTTTGGAAATTTTCTTTTCGGAGGGGGGGGGGCAAAATCCATGTTTGCTCCGGGCGCCAAAAAGGCTAGTTTCGGCACTGATTTCAATTAGTATTTTCTTAGTAACTAGCAGCTTACTCTGTATTGTACAAAATTGGTTTCCTAAATGCTATAAAAAAATTACTGTTCAACTTTTTGCTTTGTTGATTTCAAATATTAATTTCTTGAGTGTAGCAACACTAGCACAAGTGCTACTTCATGTTTTGATACTAGGGTATATTATCTTTCTGCAGACAAAGAAGTAATATTATTTAGATGTCCATCCAGGAGAAAACTGAATTAAAAAAATAACTATCTTCTCAGAAACACCAGTGTAATTTTCAGACAACTTTTGGGGTAATTTCCAGACACATTTTGTATACAAAATGCATTTTGAGTGGTCCTACATGGTAAATTAATTGATTTCAAGTGACTTATGGAGGGTTCCATATTAAAATATAACTTTCAAAGCCCATCTGTAAGTTAAAATGGAAATATTGGGTGGAAATAGCTTTATGCTAAGTCTGATGAGACCATAAAGCCATTTAAGAAAGGTTTGCCTCATAATTCCTGACAGAGAGACTTATGAAGAAAGTGCACAATGCCATTTCAGAATCAAATGTATATATATATATATATATATATGCAGTGGCACCGACTTCTGGGTCTGCGGTGCAGACCCTGAAAAGTATCTGCAGACCTTGCAATATCTCGGCAGACCCTGCAAAATGTGTTTAAAATATCAAGAAACGGTAAATTTCATCGTTGGATCGTGAAAAAACGGCCAATTCTGTCGAAGGATCGCGACAAATTTCATCGAAGAATCACCAAAAGGCGGAACATTTCGTCGAAGTGTCTCGCAAAAACGTCTAATTTCGTCGAAGTATCTCGCAAAAACAGCAAATTTTGTCGAAAGATCTCACAAATTTCGTCGAAGTATCTCGCAAAAACGGTAAATTTCGTCAAAGTATCTCGCAAAAATGGCAAATATTGTCGAAAAATCTCGCAAATTTCATCGAAGTATCTCACAAAAACGGTAAATTTCGTCAAAGTATCTCGCAAAAATGGCAAATTTTGTCGAAAAATCTCGCAAAAACAGCAAATTTCGTCCAAGTATCTCGCAAAAACGGAAAAATTTCGTCAAAGTATCTCGCGAAAATGCCAAATTTCGTCAAAGTATCTAGCAAAAACGGCATATTTTGTCGAAAGATCTCGCAAAACGGTAAATTTTGTCGAAGTATCGGGCAAAAACGGCAAATTTTGTTGAAAGATCTCGCAAAAACATCAAATTACGTCGAAGGATCTCGCAAAAATGGCAAATTCCATCGAAGTATCTCTAAAAAATGGCAAATTTTGTTGAAATATCTCGCAAAAACGGCAAATTTCGTCGAAGGATCTCGCAAAAACGGCAAATTTCGTCCAAGAATCTCGCAAAAACGGCAAATTTCGTCGAAGGATCTTGCAAAAATGACAAATTATGTTGAAAATATCTCTCAAAAAACGGCAAATTTTGTTGAAATACCTCTAAAAAATGGCAAATTTCGTCGAAGGATATCGCAAAAACGACAAATTTCGTCGAAAGTTCTTGCAAAAACGGCAAATTTTGTTGAAATATCTCTCAAAAATGGCAAATTTCGTCGAAGGATCTCGCAAAAACGGCAAATTTCGTCGAAAGATCTTGCAAAAACTGCAAATTTTGTTGAAATATCTCTCAAAAACGGCAAATTTCGTCGAAGGATATCGCAAAAACGACAAATTTCGTCGAAGGATCTCGCAAAAATGGCAAATTTCGTCGAAGGATCTTGCAAAAACAGCAAATTTTGTTGAAAGATCTCGCAAAAACAGCAAAATTCGTCAAAGGATCTTGCAAAAACGGCAAATTTTGTTGAAATATCTCTCAAAAACGGCAAATTTCGTCGAAGGATCTCTCAAAAATGGCAAATTTCGTCAAAGAATCTCAAAAACGGCAAATTTTGTTGAAGGATCTCGTAAAAACGGCAAATTTCGTCGAAGAATCTCGCAAAAATGACCAATTTCGTCGAAAGATCTCGCAAAAATGGCAAATTTCGTCGAAGGATCTTGCAAAAACGGCAAATTTTGTTGAAATATCTCTCAAAAACGGGAAATTTTGTTGAAATATTTCGCAAAAACAGCAAATTTCGTCGAAGAATCTCGCAAAAACGGCAAATTTCATCGAAGGATCTCGCAAAAATGGCAAGTTTTGTCGAAGGATCTTGCAAAAACGGCAACTTTTGTTGAACTATCTCAAAAATGGCAAATTTCGTCGAAGGATCTCGCAAAAACGGCAAATTTCGTCGAAGGATCTCGCAAAAATGGCAAATTTTGTCGAAGGATCTTGCAAAAACGGCAAATTTTGTTGAACTATCTCAAAAATGGCAAATTTCGTCAAAGGATCTTGCAAAAATGGCAAATTTTGTTGAAATATCTCTCAAAAACGGCAAATTTCGTCGAAGGATCTTGCAAAAATGGCAAATTTCGTCGAAGGATCTTGCAAAAAAGACAAATTTTGTTGAAATATCTCTCAAAAACGGCAAATTTCATCGAAGGATATCGCAAAAACGACAAATTTCGTCGAAAGATCTTGCAAAAGCGGCAAATTTTGTTGAAATATCTCTCAAAAACGGCAAATTTCGTCAAAGGATATCGCAAAAATGACAAATTTCGTCAAAAGATCTTGCAAAAACGGCAAATTTTGTTGAAATATCTCTCAAAAACAGCAAATTTCATCGAAGGATCTCTCAAAAACGGCAAATTTCGTCGAAGTATCTCTCAAAAAAGGCAAATTTCGTCAAAGAATCTCGCAAAAACAGCAAATTTCGTCAAAGATCTCGCAAAAACGGCAAATTTCGTCGAAGGATCTTGCAAAAACGGCAAATTTTGTTGAAATATCTCTCAAAAACGGCAAATGTTGTTGAAATATCTCTCAAAAACGGCAAATGTTGTTGAAATATCTCGCAAAAACAGCAAATTTCGTCGAAGAATCTCGCAAAAACGGCAAATTTCATCGAAGGATCTCGCAAAAATGGCAAATTTCGTCGAAGGATCTTGCAAAAACGGCAAATTTTGTTGAACTATCTCTCAAAAATGGCAAATTTCGTCGAAGGATCTCGCAAAAACGGCAAATTTCGTCGAAGAATCTCGCAAAAATGACCAATTTCGTCGAAAGATCTAAAAAAAACGGCAAATTTCGTCGAAGGATCTCGAAAAAACGACAAAGGTTGCAAAAAGTATCAATTTTCTTTGCTCTATCGACCTGCAATTTGATATAGTAATGTGTTTAGCATAGCGATATACAGATATCTAGTAATATTTTGTGTGTTATCTAAAAGTGGTAAGTGGTGTAAAATGTTCTGAATTTGCATTAAAATGCTCAAATTGCATCAGCGGACACCACTGGGGGAGCTCAGAACGCTCCCCCCAGACCCCCTAGTTCATTGGGCTCGCTGTCTGCCTCGGCAAATCACATGTTTCCCAACCACCTCAAATCTGCCCTTGTCGCAGACCCAGCTATGGGACCAAACTTGGCTCCTATGTATATATGTGCTGTAGGGCGATTCCACCGTTACGTGTGTAACTTTTAGAAAGTGTTTTTTTTTTTTTTTTTTTTTGCAAATTGAGACAAATTTGGAAGTGAAATTATTTATATAACGTTTTACTTTTTTTATTGTTATTACAGGACATATACAGAATCATTTTTGTAGTGACACCTTTAATCTAAAGTAATAATAATTTTTTTTTTTTTTTTAAATAGTAAAGTCGTCGTTACGTGTGGGATTTTTCTGAGTCACACACGTAACAATGATTTTACTATTTAAAAAATTTTTTTTTTTACTTTAGACTAAATGTGTCACTACAAAAATGATTCTGTATGTGTTCTATAATAGCAATAAAAAAAGTAAAACGTTATCTAAATAATTTCACTTCCAAATTTGTCTCAATTTGCAAAAAAAAATACTCTCTAAAAGTCATACACGTAGCAGTGGCATCGCCCTGTATAATATGACAAACATTCTATCTGGGACAGGTACAAAAGTTGTTCCACAAAGATGATGATGAGAAAAATCTGTTGGAAGAAGTTGAAACGAAATTTTTAAACTGATTTGGGGATCCTCGATATTGGTGGCCAAGGAAAGATCAAGTTCTTTTTGTTTTTTGGACCTATTGAGACTCAGTCTGTTGATCTTTTCCATGTTAAAGCTATTGAAGATGTCAAAGAATTCTACAACAATGTGAAAAAATGTTTACTGTCAAAGAAAACTAAAATGGTTAAGACTGTCAAAATTAGTGCTGTGTAAAATTTTTATTACACTGTGAAAAAGAGTGTTAGCCCACAATATATATATATATATATATTTTAGAAAACAGAATTGGTGTCTGGTTCATGTTCTTATTTAATGTTGATTTTTTTTCCCTAGCTTTCAGAACTGTTTAAAAAGTCTGAAATTCTTTACTGGTTTACATAAATTTTTGTAAACCAGATGAAGCTTCTGTAATTAAACTATTTGTACGTAAAAGTACCATAAAACATACTTTTATTCACAAAAATATAAATTGATTTTATGTGTACAGTTACAATTGCGCTTTTATGAATTTTTAATGTATTCTGAAAAGTCTAAAAAAAGTCTATTTTTGGTTATAACATTTTATAATCGTGTACCTTAATTACCGTAGTTGGGGTTCAAATCAGCCCCTTAAATAACCCCACAAATAGCTGTCTGGAAATTATCACAAACCACGGGGTAATTTTCAGACAGGATTTTAATTATTTTTATTATTAATGCTAATAATCTGAAAATGCTACAGAATAATCATCATGCATGCGATGGTTTTACCAAGAGAAAGTTAAAAATAATAGTCATCGATTCCTGAGTAATTGCAAAAGTTTTGTTTTTGTCTGAAAATTACCCCGGACTGCCCTAACATTTATTTAAACATTTGAAAAATAGTTCTTAAAAGCCTCAAATTTCATTATTAGTAATTTAAAAGTATCTACATATAATAAAATCCGAAGGCAAGAAAGTGTCTGTAACCATTCTGGGAGGACCACTCTGGTCTGCGAATTGACGGTAGTTAAACGCCATGTTGGGCTTAATGAAAAACCTGTGCTAGCTACAGCTAAATGAGATAATATCTTCTACTTGAAATCATGCCTGTTCAGCATATTTTCCTATAAAACATGTATATCCTATCCTATTATAATGTTTTAAGTTCTTAATTAAAAATCCAGATTAAACATCGGAATCCCAGATATAAACAAATGAACACTGTTATCTAGTATTATATTATGCTTTCTTTTTAAATATTCTGGCGCCATCTACCGGCAGATAATATAACAGGCATGAAGAAGTTCCTATTAAAGGAGGAATTCTACCCTTTTTTAAAGACATTTTGGGCATTCTCTGGATTGATGCAAAAATGCAACGAAAATAGTAGGGGGGGGGGGGGTCTGAAAAATTTAATGATCAGACATTTTGTTTACTCAAATCCTTGGAGTTTGTTTTTGAATTGCTTGCTGTGCAAAAGAGCCATCAAATGAAAGGTGAGCTTATATTATAGGTATCTGAAAGTCATGTACATATAAATGAAGTTGTTTAAAGTGTCTTTGCAGAGTGAAATTTCTTTTAAAGGAAGTTTTCACAAGGTTCTCTTTTTAAGTGTGTTCGTAATTATATAAATACGTAGCACTATTGTCGTCGTCTGGTCCGTCCGTCCGCATATAACAACGCAAAAACTACCCAACCGAATGGTTTAAAATTTAAGATATATTATCTTTGCAGAATTTTGTCGAGACATTTCAAATTTTTTAAAAATCGAATCAAAACTTTAGAAAATATTAATAAAAACATTTATTAAGAAATTTTATTTTATTTTTTTTTTTAAATCGGTGCTTTCTTTTTATAGGAGCTTTCGAAGTTTAATCGTCAAGCGACCGAGATACTTATTTTATTACAGAAATTAATCTGCAGACGATATAATTCATTTCACAGAATTAAAAATCATGAAGATCTGAATATTTATATAACTAGCTATAGTACGAACGCACCTCGTTTGTAACATTTGACGTACAATTTCCATCTTGTTAATAGAATAAATTGTCTTAGCTACAGCTAAATGAGATAATATCTTCTACTTGAAATCATGCCTGTTCAGCATATTTTCCTATAAAACATGGATATCATATTCTATTATAATGTTTTATGTCCTTAATTAAAAATCCAGGTTAAACATTGGAATCTCAGATATAGAGAAACGAACACTGTTATCCAGTATTTTATTACGCTTTCTTTTTTAATATTCTGCTGCCATCTACCGGTAGATAATACAACAGATATGTAAGAGTTTTCCTAAAAGAGGAATTCCACCTTTTTTAAAGCAATTTTGGACATTCTCTGGATTGATGCAAAAATGCAGAGAAAATTGTAAGGGGGGGAGGGGTCTGAAAAATTTAATAATCAGACATTTCGTCTACTCAAATTCTTGGAGTTTGTTTTTGAATTGCTGAGCAAAAAAGCCATCAAATAAAAGGCGAGCTTATATTATAAGTATCTGAAAGTCATGTATATAATTGAAGTTGTTTAAAGTGTTTTAGCAAAGTGAAATTTCTTTAAAAGGAAGTTTTTATAAGGTTCTCTTTTTAATAGAATAAATTGTCTTATTTATACAATACTTTTGGATAATTTCGCTGATGCATTTTTGGAGATTTATTTCTGGAGCAAAGATTGATTTGACATGTAAATATTTATCATGGAGAAATTTTTGTTCTTTTGGAAGAAGGGGAAAAATCTTGAACAGCCGAATCATCCAGAATAATATTTGTTTTGAAAAATTAATCACTGTACATAAGTTGATCAAATATATTTGGATTTATGCATTTATTGTTAGTTTAAATTTATTTTTAATACTTTCTAAGTTATGGAAAAAAATAACAATCATATGTGCAGTTATATTGCATTTTATTGTATAAATAACTGTTAAAATGTGTCTAAATTATAAGAATTTGGCGCCATTGTATAGAAGGAAAAAATTCTCCAACTTTTTTCATGCTTCCCACTTTCCTGCCTGATACAAAAAAAAATTTGAAATTTTGTTTCCATCGTAAATAAAATGATTTTTTCTTTTGAAGCGTAATTAAAATATAAGGAATAAATAGTACCGAGTAATTTCTATTTAATTTTGCTTATATAATCAAAAAATGAGCTATGTGGTGAGGTCTCTTTAGAAACTCATTGATAACACTTATTTACAAAAATTTTCGCACATGGATTATTTTTTAATATTTAATTTGAATGTTTTGTCCAATCGTTGAACTATTTCAGAAATTTAATATTGAGTAAAAAAAAAATGATAAAAAATTCCTCAGCATTTGTATTTGTAGAAATCATTTGTCATTTTTAAAATGTACTTTTTTACAATACATACCTTTCAATAATAAAATCTTCATGCTGTTTGTTTGTATGAAGTCGTATAAAAATGCAGCGCAGATCAACTATCTGTCATTTTTGACACAGGTTATGTACTATAATTTCATATAAAGCATGTATTCTGTAAACTATTTTTTCTGTAAACACTTTTTTTTTCAGAAATAGCAGTGATTTCTTTCGTAGGGAGACTGCGGTGATCGATCCAGTATTACACTTCTGTTTTAAATATTGTTTTGGCACCATCTACTGGCTTTAAACTGTACTTTTCTACAATACAAACCTTTCAATAATAAAATTTTCATGCTGTTTGTTTATATGAAGTCTTGTGAAAATGGAACGCAGATCAACAATCCGTCATTTTTGAGGGGGGTTATATACTAGTATAATATAATTGGGGGGAAAAAACTGACTTTAAAAGATTATCAAGATTTATGTAAAATCTGTGCTAATTATGAAAAAAAAGCATTGTTTTTTCTTAAATTCCTTTATTTATTATTTTTATATGTATATATTTTTAGGCCAACCCAGTGAATCCAAATTAAGACAATTTTTTTCTTGTTAATTTTTTTTCTTATCAACTTAAAAAAAGGGGGTGTGGGATAGGGTAATTTTAAATGTACTGAAATTTTATTGTTCCTATATTAGTTACATTAATCATTGTTTCAAATGTGTCTTACGGTAAATTTTTATAATAAAAGTTTAATTCTTAATTTGAAAGGAATTCTATATTAATTTTTTCATTATTTGTTTTTAGACTTAAGGATTATTATGAAAGACTTATATTTACTGATCCTGTAGAATATGGGAAAAAGGTAGAAGAATTGTTGTGGCGAAAAGTTTATTATGATTTTTTTCATCGCTGTAAGCAGAACAGAAAGGTAACATTCAGTAAATATTTCTCATTTGAATTTATTTATTTTTTGGTATTATTCCACTTAGCAGGATTTTTTTTTTCCAAGTTTGGTGTAATTTAGGCTTCAAAAAGAGTTTTTATGTTAATGAAAAAATAAACATCAATTAAACTTATGTTTTTATGTTAATTTGTTTTTAATGTATGTGACAGTGCTGTAGTTGGAAAAAAAATATTTGTGGGAACTTACCTTTTCATAGAGTAGATAAGGAGTGAATTTTTTGCATCGGTCATGATCAGGGTTGTTTAGGTTTAAACCACGCTGGTTTAAACCATGGTTTAAACCTTGGTTTAAACCAAATGGTTTTTTTTAAAAAACCAAATGGTTTTTAAAAAAAAAAACTAGACTTGGTTTTTAAAAAAAAACAGACTTTGTTTTTTTGAAATACCAAAACTTAAAAAAAAAAAAAAAAAAAATTACTTTTCATCACATACTGGAAATTATTTAGCAAATTTGGTCTTGAGTTCAGTGAAGACGGCAGAAGAAAAGTTCAAATGTAAAATATCAAGTTTTGTCACAGACAATACTGCAAATATGGTTTCTGCCAGAAACATTCTGCATGAAGAGCTTGGTTTTTCGGGACTTACATATGGGTGCAGTGCCCACATTTTAAATCGGTTAGCCAAAGATTTGGTTAAAAGTGATGTAACAAAACATGTTACAAGTATTTAAAAATATTTTCGCAACCATCATCTCCCGAAAGCATGGTATCATGCAGAAGGTGGAAGTGCATTGGTACTTCCTCTAGAGGTACGATGGAATACTTATTGTAATTCACTTGAATCTTATGTTAAAAATTGGTCAATTTTTACAAAAGTTTGTGAGGATCACAGATCTGAGATTGATAGTGACATCTCCAGTAAAATCTTAAATATCGGTTTAAAAAGAAATGTCGAAGACATGATTGCGATTTTGAAACCAATTGCTGAAACTATTGATTTTGTACAGAGGAATAGCTGTTCTCTCGCTGAATGTGTATTAGCATGGAAAAAGCTAGAATTGAAGCTAAAAGAAGCATCAACATCAAACAATAAAAAGGCCATATCATCAGCGTATAAACAGAGATATGAACAATCATTAGTAGATGCACATTTTGTTGCATTTATTTTAAGCCCATTGGTATTAATTTCTAACCTAGGAATTGATGTCACAAAAGAAGAGAAAAACAAGGGTCTTGAATTTATCAAACAAAAATGTGGCTCTGATTTCTTAGCACTTACATTAAAATTTTTGGAGAAGTTGGAACCGTTTCATAATCATGATCAAAATGTTTTTTTTTTTTTTTTTTTTTACCCCAAAGTTGTTGATACAATATCTGACTTTGAATGGTGGAATAGTTTTTATAATGTTTCAGGTAAATCTTTGATTACGGAGAATGATTTGGAATTTGTGAACATGCTAACTACAGCCAAAGCATCGACTGCCTGTGTTGAAAGGATTTTTTTCGACATTTGGTGTAGTTCATTCAAAATTGCGAAACATATTAGGCATAGAGAAGGCATCAAAATTAGTGTTCGTAATGAAACAAATGAACAATGATTGAGGGTAAAATTTATTATTCATTCCTATTATTAAATACTGCTGTAAGATATCTATTCAAGAAATGTCAAGTTTTTTCTTCTTTCTTCAATAAAATGTTTAGATATATTTCATTAGTTTGTGATTCTTTACCTTCAGTTTGCAAATATTTATCAAATAGTTGTTATTTGTGTCAGTTAAAATTTCTTAGTTTAATTTTCTTTAAAAGAAAATGTAGATTAAAGACTAGTGTGTTAGTAGTAGTGATTGATTTATATATATACATATATAAGTGATACACTTTTTATTGTTTATTGTATATTAAAATATTATAATAATAAAAAAATATTATAATGGTTAAATTAAAATAGTAAAAATTGTATTATATAATTTCAACAAAATAACTTAAAATAATTTTTGTTTAATGCTTGACTTCAAATATTTGAAAATATTAATATTCTTCGTTTTTCTAAAATATAAAATCATTTAAACCAAAAAAACCTGGTTTAAACCAAAAAAACCAGGTTTAAACCAAAAAAACCCGGTTTTTGGGTTTTTTTGAAAAAAAACCTGGTTTTTTTACAACCCTGGTCATGATGTTATTCATACAGATGAATGCTCTTTTGCATTCAGACATTGAAATGGGTATAGTTTTCACAGTCTGGAGGAAAAAAAAGGCTTGTGCTCGTACACGTTATTTTTTTTTTTACAGTAAAAAACCAAATATTTCTGGGAACGGCGTTCCCACCCAACTACAGCACTGGTATGTGAAACCTGTGTGAGATAGAAGAAAGTTTTGGGATTGGCACATCCGACTAGTTTTTATATGTTCCTCACAAATGTGCTCTTTAACTGTAAGGACCAAATTTTCAAAAGGTTAATTAATTAAAATGTCATGACAATTTTTTTTTAATGTCTTTTTACTTAATGTTTTTACTTAAAAAAAATATATATTTATATTTCTGAAAATCCTATTTTTTATTTTATTAAATGCACTTTAAAGAGTGTAAAAAAAAAAAAAAAACCCAGCCAGTCAATTGAAAAACCTTTGCTGAAGTTTTGTCACTTACAATATATGTAACTCCTTTGAAATTCCAAAGTATGTACTTAACTTGTAAATGAAACAAGGCAACAGATTTCTTTACCATAATTGGGTTTAATTTATGGGTTTTAGCTAACATCGTTTCTCGCATATTTACTTTCATTGTTGTAATTATTGTTGCTACTCTCAATCGCTTTTAAAACTACACTAGATGGTACCCGTCAAAATTTGACGGTAAATAACTTGAAAGCTCCTTTAGAAATATGCTTTTATTTTTAATTAATTGCTTTTAAATTAATTAAATTTTGAAAATTTTATGAATTGTTATATTGTGTAAGCGATTTCTATAGATATAAAACAATAGATTGTGTTGTCAGTCCAGCCTGCTCAACTGATGAAGTGAAATAATTTTAAGCTTGTAATTTACATCCTATTATACTTGAATTAATTTAGCAAGAATTTAACTAAAAATATTAATTGAATGATTTACTTTTACTTACTTACAGTCTCAAAAATTAAAAAAATACCTATCAATTATTTAGTATTTCTATTTTTTTTTTAATTACGCGGCCTTTAAAAATTTTCATTAATTTTATTTTTATCAGTCTGACTCTAAAACCCAGATAAACCATAGATATCAAGGTGATTTCTTTTATAATTCTTATATGAATATTTTTGCGTCTTTCTTTTTTCTCTTCTTTTGTTTTAAGGAGAATAATAATGTACTTTTCTTTGTTATTCAATATATCTTGTTGATAATTATCATACAATATATAGATAAAAGTTTAGATCACTTTATTTAATCGATAACTACATGCAAAATCTTTTAATTTAAATATTTATAATATAAAATAAGTAATTTAAAAAATATTGTCAGTTGTTAAATTTTATTTACCACAGTCCCAATATTTTGAAAAAATAACAATATTTAGTATTTCTGATTTATTTATTTATTTTATTTTTTTTAAACTACCCGACCTTTAAAAAATTTCATTAAATTAATTTTTATCAGTCTGATTCTAAAACCCCGAATTTAAAATTTGCTGTTTGTAGCTAATGATTTATAATACATATTTTTTAATTACTTGAATTTATATTTTCCATTTTCACACATTATTTAATTGTTAAATCATGGATATCAAGATAATTTAGAGTTCCTGTATGAATATTTTCCTTTCTTTTTGTTTTCTCTCCTTTTATTTTTCCTATTTAACGAAAAATAATCCCAATTTTATCTTATTATATATATGACGTCTTGATAATGGTCATACCAAATATAATAAAAATTGTAGACCATTTTAACTTATTTAATCGATAATTAGATGTACGATATTTTAATTTAAATACTATAAATACAAATTTAGTAATTAAAAAAATATTCTTGGGTGTTAAATTTTAATTATAAAGTATTAGAATAAAAAAGTTATAAATTATATAATATTTCGTGTGAAAAATTTATTTGACGAAATCCCTTTTCCTTTTAATATATAAGATAGTCATATCCACTAACGTCAAATTTTCGCCAAGCTTGGCGATATTTGGCTAAATATTACCAAATATAGCGATAAAAGTAGGTTGACAAAAATGAATCCAACTTGGTGATAGCTGACTAATTTTTCGAAATTCACATTCAAATACAGTTTTGGCGAAAACTATGAATTTTCTATAATCAGGTTCCATGCATTTCAGCTTTGTGTGTTTACGTAAAATTAACTGAATTCTTAAAAACAAGGAAGAAGGTAGTTAATTTTTCCTCCCAGTACAAGCTCTAAGAACGTTTTTTTTTTAAATTAGCGCGGGGGGGGGGGGTCATAGAATTTCTTCCTGCCCCGGGCACCAAAAAATGTAAGAACGCCAAAAGTAAAAAGGTAAGACTAAACTTAAATAAGAACTTTTAAATAAAGATTTCTTTTAAAAATAAAGTTGATAAAAGCTTTTATAAAAGTATTATGAGGAATTGATTTAACAAATAAAGCTAACACAGACATTGAGATACAGGCATCCCCCGACGACTTACATAAATTCGCAGTTACGTAAACATTTTTTGAAAATTACATTTATGAACTTAATAGAGCAATTGATACGCATTTGCATACTTTTGATAATTATTTTATAATTAAAATATGTAGATAAAAATTATAACTACAATAATATAGTTTTATATATTAGAGAGAGTTTTATTTTTGTTGGGAATATACAAATTAAAATGAGGCAAAAAAAAAAGTTCGGGTTCAACCGTTATCATTATGTTAGCTGAATCCAAACCAGAATAAAACTTAATTTTAAAGTTTCGATATGGAGGAACGTGTGTATATTTTTTATTCGATCTTCAGCTGCGAAAACTGGAATGGGTTGGTTTCTATGACAACAGTCAGTACTCTTTAATAATTTCTTATTTTTATAGTCGTTTGAAGTAATCTCAAAATTGTTATAAATCACTCCATCAATGTTAAATTTATAAATCCCAAATTCCACAAGATATTTTTTATTTGAAAAGTGTTTTTTCAGTTTACCTTTACATTTTTTCATACTTGTATAATTTATATCAGAGTAAATACTGCTGCATGATGCTTTATTTAATATTTTGAATATTTAATGCTTTTTTTATATAATAAATATTGCAGTTTCTTATGAAATTTTACTTAACCCTCTCGTCACCCTGGGCCTCATATGAGGCTCCTACTTCGAATTGCAATATTTGAAAGAAAAAAAAAATATTTTTGTTAATTCCAGCACCTAATAGTGATAGCATATGTCGATACATTATGACGTTACTTATGTTTCAGTATTTAATAATAATAATATTAATAAAAGTTTTATTAATTATTAGTAAACCGTTGGTGTTTCTTTTAATTTAGACATATGTTTCACTCTTTAAATTTAAATTAGGGACTCCTTCTTCGAATTAGTAATTTGTGATAAAAGATAAAAAATACTACTAAATTTTTTATGTTTGTTTAATCTGGTTGTAATACGACATTTTCCAAACGTGTTAAAAAATTCTTCCTTAGACTATTTTCATAGGAAAAACACGCAACATAACTACATTCGTTAGATTTCTGTAAAGAACACATTCGTTAAATTTCAGTAAACTGTAACTTCTATGATTTCGATAGCTACTTTTAATTTTGTTAGCGTAAAAGTAATTTTTCCCTAAATTGGGAAAAAAAAATCGGTGCCGAGAGGGTTAAGCAAATTACACATTCGACTTACGTAAAATTCGAGTTACGTAAAAGTCTGAGGAACGCATTAATTACGTAAGTCGGGGGATGCCTGTATAGGTAAATGAGCTTGTTATATGTACAACACCTTATTCTGTAGCAATCTAAAAATTAAAGAAATTCATTACTGTATCATGAAATTCATTAATGATCACTAATGTAAGTATGAAAGCTCCATACCCATGAAAACAAAATCGAAAACACCACTAGATACAGCAACCCCATTGTACAGCAATATCTTAAATGTGCAAAATTTATTAAAGCTGCAGTCACTAATACATGTATGAACACTTCTTGCCTATAAAAACAAAACAAAACAAAAAATCACTTGATACCGCAACCTCGTTGTGTAGCAATCTCAAAAATGTACAAAATTCATTAAAGCAGCAGTCACTAACACATGTATGAGAGATTCGCACCCATGAAAACATAGTGTTGACCCTAGGCCAATTTAGCAGGATGCAATGTATGACAGCCATTTTTTACTATTTTATGTACCAAGCAGGCCTTTTTAAACTACTTTATGCGTCCAGTAGGGCTTTTGCATGCTTTTGGTTATTTTCCATGTGAAATACGTTAATTGGCAGCAGGAAACAAATTGTTCATTTGGTCAATCGGCCAAGAAAAAAAAAATCATGAAATCCATCGATTGGCTGGGGGGGGGGGGGGGGGGGGGGGGGAATTATTCAATTAATCACAGAAAAAAAAATGAATGAAAGTTGTTCGCTCATGGGAGAAAAACTGCAAAATTTGTTGATACATTGGTGGTATTAGTGAAAAAATCACTATTTTTTTCAATTGGGCATAGCAAAACATTATGAATTTTGTTAATCTCGCAAGATGAAACAGCAAGAATCACAAATTAGTCACGAAAAATAATACAAAATTTGATAATCGGTCACAAGGGAAAAAATCACAAAATTTGTCGGTCAATCACGGGAAAAAAATTTTAATTTGTCAATCAGTCACGTGAAAATAAATTGATTTTCAATTGGAAAATTCATCTGTTGACTGCATGAAAAAGAGCACTGCAAGTTTCGGCAGTAAATTGCGGGGACAAATCTGGAAACTCGCTGTGTCGCTAATTGGTTGTGAAATAAAAATTGCGAAATTTCTCAATTGGCCGCAGGAATAGATCATGAAATTCGCTGAGTGGTTGCAGAAAAATATCATGTAATTCAGCAATCTTTCGAGGAAAATATCACAAAATTCTACTGTTAAAATGGGACTCTAAGCAAACCAGTTCAGAATGTTTTTTGAACAGATCACAAAAGTGCCCTTTTTGAGAACAATGTTCCCTTTATTAAAAAGCCACCCAGCAGCCGTTTGCAGCAACCTCATTGAGTAGCAATCTAGAAAATGAATGTAATTCGAAACAGGTGTGTTTCACTCACGTACCAATGTTTGATGACTTTCGATTAGTGCCCTATCCAGGTCTTTGCCAAACTACTGTTTTCTAATATGCCACCATCTTGGCATCATGACAAACACAACATTTATAAATAACAACATATTAGAAAACACAGGAAAGCATATTTTTACACAACAATCAAAATAAAGTAAAAATACATTTTTTAGAACATAGATTTAATGGAAAATGTGTTACCTGTGTCATTTCATTCGTTTAAGTCTCTTTCTCTCCTCTGTTTAAATCTAAGAATTAATTTTTAATCTCTCAAATTTTCTAACATATTCAGAGTATTATATTACACTACATTAAACATTGTAGACATAGTTATGAGAAATTTATATATTATTTCTTTCAGAAACTTGCAGAATCTGAATATTATAGATATTCGTTAGTTAGCCATTTGCTTGCTGGGATTGGATTTTATCATCATATGCTACTCAGAATTCAAACTGAATTCCATATTGAGCTTGAAGGCAAAGTAGATGCACCATTTTTGTGGCATTTGAAAGGTGTAAAGAAAGGTAAAATTCACTTTTAATTTATTTTATATCGTTATTTTAAAGAATCTATTGTGATATATTAATTCTAAATTATCAAAGTATTGTAATTTTTTTAACTTACTATTACATTATTGTTAAGAGACTTTGATTTCTAATATTTCTTTTTCTTGTTTCATTTTACTTGTCAAGCAGAGTTCTTGCTGCCAATCGCCATTGCATCAAATCACAACAAAAGGCTTTATTATATCAAACTTGCCAATTTGCAAGAGCTGAGTTCTCTTTTTTTTTGTTTTCTTTCCTTGTATACAGGCGGCACTGTCATTCACATCACTGAAAGATTAATTTCACTGATTGTGTTCAATCGTACTATACCATTTACATCACTCTATTTCTGGTAAAAATCTCTTTGATTTTGCACACAAAGTCAAAACTGTACAGTTATTTACACATTTTCTGCTCTGTTTTCTTTTTAGGTATCTTTCAATACAAAAATGTATAAAGCTACCTATTGGAGCCATTCGGAGGAAAGCAATTCCAGAAAATTTTGATATATTTTCACAGATCATGACCCCCAGACCCCAAAAACCACCCTCCGTTCAAATGTTGATTTATATATATATATATAGATATCTACCCTATATATATAAAATCCTAATGAAACGAATTTGTGAAACGATTTTATGAAACGAATTTATGAAACGATTTTATGAAACGACTGATTATGTTTCAGGGCTATTTTTAATAAAATATTAAACGCTTGATGGTGAAATTAATACCAATTGTCCATAAAAATCCGCGGATGTCAAAACTGGTAATAGAATTTTGAAATTGGAATTAGTTTTCGAGATATTAATTTTTTTCTAATTTTAATGACATTTCTGTAATGATGGCAACTAATTACTCAGTTTTGTTGTGACAAAAAAGGGAAAAAAATTGAAAAGGATCCCAATAGGGATTATTGATTTCTTTTCAAATTGAAATTGAAATTATCTTTTATTTCAATCGATAATGAAGACAAGATTGTGATTAAATTATGTTTTTCAGGAAAATTTGAAAAAAAAATCACATTTCTATCGTCAGGATTCATTCGTCTGTCAGCATTTAATATAATTTATAAACTGAAAATATTTTGAATAAATTCGTCCAAATGACGTCATTTATGTAAACGCAAAAGAAAGGGGGGGAAAGAAATTAATAGTAATTATTATTTATTGATATCATTTTGTTATTTTTTTGTAAAATTTAATTAAACAAATTTATAAAATCACTAATTCGGATATTTGAAACGGATATATAAAATAATAATTGCCCAACTGAATGGAAGGAGAATAAAATATCCTGCTTGGTTTTTTCCGCCAAGCTTTTTAAAAAAGCGTCAATACCCCTATAATAGAAAAGCACCAAACGCTCATTGGGTTTGTTTTCATAACTTTTGGCAACAAATCTATGTATATTAACGAATCTATCCCTTTTTGAAGCTCGAATTACGCCAAACCTTAAAGCAAAGGATCCTATACTGGAAAAGTACTCGATTTTCTTATGGACAATATTCAAGTGACATAACATGATGTAAAATTATCGCGGATAGCAAATTTGTTTAAATATCTCATCAATTGATGCCGAATAAATTATGGCATGCATGCACAAAATATTTAATTAATTTTGTATGATAAATAATTATTAGAAAATTCGTATATACATATTAATTAAAATAAATAATTTACATATTTAAAATAACATGAAAATATGCACGATGGTGCACTAAAATAGAGAGAAAATTATAACCTGTTACTGAAAATGTCTATACTACTATATGTCTACTTTTCAATACCGTGGTTCTTAATGTTATTCACAAGCAGATGGAATTTTTTCTCATCCTTAGACGCAAAGGAAGAATAGAATACAGATCGTTGTTATAAAAGTCCGAGAAGTAGCCACAATTTAAACCTAACCATTTTATACAAGTTGGTTTTCAAGTTGTAATTGATTTTACTTATCAATCCCGAAAAAAATCGTCAGTTGTCGCAAAAGCTGTGTATGAGGCCATGATAATCAAAAAATGCCCCGTTAAAACGTTAAAAGCATAGCAACTCAATTACAGATTTACCAATATTTTTAAAAAAAAGCACGCTGCCATGTTTTTAGAGGCCTCGAAGTCTGAGCGGGGGTTGGCGAGCGTAGTTCGCAGGGGGTAGACCCCCTAGTATCCATATATATATACACATATATAACACATGGGCTGATAAGTTCCCGGTCTAATAAAGAAAACACAACTTTTTAACAAAGCTTTATAACTTTAATAAATAACATAACTTTAATAATAAATAATAATAATTTAATAATAATAATAATAATTTTATAATATTAATTTTTTAATAATAATTTTATAATAATAATTTTATAATATTAATTTAATGATAATAATTTAATAATAATAAATAACATAATTTTATAACGAAAAAGCTCCAAACAGTGCTCAGAACTCGTTGTTGTTTTTGGTCAAAAGTCAACATGCGCGGCAGCCACTTTGACAACAGCTTTTTCATAGACAAATGTTTATTCAAAATAAAACCTACACATTCCTTGGATATCTTCAGAGTCTGAGCTATATCCTGCAACTTCACTTTACGGTTCCCCAAAACGATTTTGTGGACTTTTTTTATGTTTTCCGGAGTAACCACCTCTTTTGCGTGGTGCATCACTGGTGTCCGTACGACCACGTTTAAATTCAGCAAACCAGTCAATAATGGTTGATTTACCTGGTGCAGTGTCCGGATAATGCTTATCTAGCCAAGCTTTTGTTTGAACGGTATTTTTTCCCCATCAAATAACAATTCTTGAAATTCTTGTTATCCATTTTTTTGTTTATCAACAAAGTCGTTCAACTGAAACCACTCTAACATTTTATCCACACGGCGAATCGTCATGGCATTTTTTCTACTACCTTTTAAAGGTTAGTATTTACTAAAAAAAACATCGGTTTGGCGATTGCAACGCCATCTGTGTGCCAGACCGGGAACTTATCAGCCCATGTGTTATATATATATATATATATATATAATTATAATATCTATGAATTTCAAAAAACATATCAAGTTCTATTATCATTCTACTTAAATCTCCAAAGAGATAATTAATGATATTGTGTATACAGAATACCACATAGCTAATAATTAACATGTGCAAACATAATATTACCATAGCTTGTGCTTCAATGGTAATTGGCTAAATTTTACTCATACCTAAAGAATATTGAAAAAAGAAAAAATAGAGAGAAAGGGAAAAAAAAAAAATTATAAATTGGAGTTGCAATGAAGTAAATACAAATGGATTAATAAATTAAATATGAACCATATACAATGGAAAATTGGACCACATGAGAATTAAATATGAATTGGATATGATAAAACACATGCACATGTACTCATCAGCCTGGATGCACCCACATGTGTTTTAAATAATAATTCAGTGTATATATATATATATATATATATATATATATATATATATATGTAGGATTTCAGTTTGAACACTTCACTTCATCAAATGAACTGATACTCTAATGCTATTGTCCATGATTTAAATGCGTGAGCTGAAAATACTTTGGATCACGAGTTTTGGCAAAGAGCCAGTTTTCTATTTTTGTTATGAAGCAAGATATATAAAATGGATATAGCCGTTAGGCCTGGTTGGATTATCGTAATGTAAATTTGTTGTATAGTTTCGACCAAAAGTGTTATTAGTTGAAATTAAAGTGCATATTTTGTTGTTCATCGATTATTTGTCATATTGGTTCAGTAAAGTGCCTATTTATATATCATTTACTTACATTTTTGGGGGCTCGGATGCCAAGATTATTAAAAGTAAGAGCCACTAGTAGTGAAATGGAAACCAAATGTAAAGTATTGTAAAACGCCAGTATCAAAAGTTGGGTTACGAATCAGCAAGGTGAAACCGTAATTGTATCACTTCAAGTACAATTTTTGAAAGATGGGAACTCTAAATAAAGCCAAGAGAATTGATCTAATAAACCTCTGCGAGGAATGCGGAATTGAAGCTCCAGAAAAACCAACAATACCTGTCCTAATAAAGCTGATCAAGAGTTGGGAGAGTTACAAAGAAGATTTTATAAGAGATCGATTGGAAGTAGTGATAGCAAGTAGAAAAGAGAAGAAATTACAAGCAGAACTGGAAGAGAAGAAATTACAAGCAGAACTGGAAGAGAAGAAATTACAAGCAGAAAGAGAAAGAGAAGAGAAGAAATTGCAAGCAGAGATTGAAGAAAATAGATTGAAATTGAAAATGGAAATGGAAGAGAGAAAATGGAAAATAGAATCGGAGCGGAATTTTGAAATTAAGAAATTACAGATACAAGAAAATTCAAGAGAACATATTAATGAAGACCCAAAGACAAATCCAGGTAAGCAATTTGAATTGCTTAGATTATTAACTAAATATGATAGCTCGAAAGATATCAGTTTATACTTAGCTATGTACGAAAGGCAAATGGCGCAAACGGGCATTGATAAAAGAGAATGGGTAAATTATTTAATTAATCTAATGCCGCTAAATGTGGTCAATATAATAACAAGGGAAAACGAACCTGAAATTCACGATTATGATTATATAAAAAATATTCTACTGAAACGCTACAAGCTATCACCAGAGGAGTTTAGGCTGAAATTTTTCTCGGAGCCAGCAGCCAATTGGCGAGATTTCGCTTATGAGATAAAGGTTTATTTTCAACAATGGATTGAAGGCCTTCACGTAAATAACTTTGAAGATTTGGCGGAATTAATTGTTGTTAATCAAATCAGGCATAATTTACCTACGGAAACAAAAACACATTTCATAGAGGAATTATTAGTAATAAAGAAAATTGATGACTTAGTTAATAAATTAGATAATTACGAAACAGCACAAAGGGTTTACAATAAACAATCAGTTAAGTATACAAGTAGCGATTTTGATGACAGAAGATCGCGAGTGGCTGATTACGCCAATTTGAAAAGACGCCAAATTGACAATAGACACAGTATGAATTATGGAAGCAAAGAGTCGCATATAATCTGTTTTGCGTGTGGCAACCCTGGTCACGTGAGTGCAAAATGTGCCATGGCGAATAATACAGAACAAGAATATTCAAATTTTTACCCGCAACGTAATCAAAATTGGCGAGAAACAAAATATCAAAATGAGACCCAAAACACACAAAGAAAAACAGTTAATATGGGCATGTTAAATGGTAAAAAAGGAAGAATCTTAGATATTAGCGGAATAAAAACAAGCGTAATAATTGATACAGGAAGCGATATTTCAATCGCCAGTTCAAGATATCATACTGCAATAAACGCGCCAAAACTAACCAGAGACAATATATACATATCAGGCATAGGTGGAGAAGAAATTAAGCCAACAGGTTTTTTCTGGCATAAAGTCTACGTGGATGAAACAGAAATCCAGGATAAATTTTACGTTATACAAGAGGCGGACTGCGATTTAATAATAGCTAGGAAAGCAGTAGAAGGCATGACGTTAAAAGTAACGGAAGACAGTGTTAGAATAACAAGCGGCAAGAAAGTTCAAGTAGGATACATTAAAATTAACGAAGTACCGACAAAAATTAATGAAGCAAGTATAAACAACGATAATCGAGGTTGTGAAGATATGGTTAAAATCGACTGCGTAAATGACGGGGTGAATTTGACTCAAATTACGAATTTAGTGAACAGAAAGAAAATAAGGAAATTAATAAAACCATATAAGCCAAATAGGACAAAAGATTGTTTGGGAAATACAAAGTATCTCCCAAGGGGTTAAATAATTAACAGAGTACATTTAAACAGTGTGAAGCGTATAAGCTGATTTAAACCCCAAGTAAATAAATCTTAAATATATAATAAAGTTAAACCTGAAAAAGAAGTAGCTTAGACTATGATGGTGGATTAAATGAAAAACAACTAATTAAAAACAAATAACATTTATTAAAAAGACTTTAAATAAAACAACATATAAAAATAAAATAAGAAATATATTAACATTATTGAAACACTTATCTGACTTAATTCGTTATGATAACATAACCATTTATCATGACACAGGTACTTTACATAATATAGATGATCAACTGGAAAACTTAAATATCACTTCTGAAACTGATGTAACCGGAACTCAACGTCGTCTTGAATAAAATAAAACAGTTCAAATTTCATTCTGAACCTCACGATCCAATTAGAACTTCAATTGATACTAAAAGAGAATTCAGATGAACTGTTGACAATTACTTCTTAGACAGTTTTAGGAAAAACTAATTCAAATGATTTAAGATGACAAACTACAACGGCTACAAATTCAAGTCGATTAAACTTCATACTATCTTCGTTTATTTGACAGCTTCAGTCACCAATCTAAAACTGCTCAGGACGTTATGAAGACGGGTCTAAATATCAGTCATTCGTCTAACACTATTTCAGTTCACAGGAAAAACATCCAAGAACAGGAAAAATGACGAACTTGATAAATGATGAACTTCATTTCCAAAAGACAACTATAAAACTACTGACCGACTTTCATAACTATTACACACGAGCTATCATTGTCAATGACGGAAGTCAGATACTTTAAAAATAACATCGAGCCATCTCTGCAAACGAAAAACAACTACAATTCCTCCGATAAAACTAAAAGAACAAATGCATCGTAGGCATAGTCAGCGAAGAATATATACCGATCTTTGACGCATGCTGATTAACTATGCATGACAGAACAACGCCCTCTTCCGGCATCCAGAATGTTCCTAAGAGAGTGGAGTGGAGATGTACGATTGCTTATGCAAATCGTGACTAAAAACAATCCGCTACCGCCATCTAGTATCGGCAATCTGAACCACTCCAGAAGAGGGTGAAAGGAAGACACGAAGTGACGTTCTTCGATAAACAGGACTGCGATGTAAACAAACCGTAGACTGAAGAGGGAAAACTTTAATAAAAATAAGTACTGTAGGTAAACTTTAGATATTAAATAAATAGGATTTAAAGTATGAAATATATTTAAATGAACTATTGTAAATCAAGATGAATGAATATTATTAAATAAAGAGCATATGGTAGGATATATAAAGATGTGAGTACAGGGACAAGACCAAGGGTTGCAGATTCCTAACAAAGCCCCCCCCCTCTTGTCACCTGTACGACAGACCAAAGTAACATAATCTCAACTCACAAATATCCTCAATGGCATCACTGATATAACCCATGTCACAGCCAATTACTTATATGAGGTATTAAAAAGAACCAACGGGTATTCACCATGGCCAAGAGATTACACCTTTGATCCTAAAACAAAACGCTCAACACACCTACCAAAGAGACCTTACATCCTAGATGACCAAAAATTTAACACACAACTAGAAAACCTAAAAATGACCAAAAAAAAACCCCAACGACAATGAGCTCCGGTTTTACATTAAAAATTTACTATTTAAATTTATACATATACCATTACACAAAAAAAAAAAACCCATACACATAAAAACAAAAAAAAAAACAATAATGTCCAGTTTAAAAATTTCACAGTCCTTGACCATTTTCCATATTGTCATACACTGTATTGATCATGCACCATGCACTAATCCCAGCTCGATCTCATTTCAAAACATTAAATTCTGAGATCTAAAAAAAATCTATTATACATACATAAAACATATACCCCCATCCTGAAAAATATCCTGCCCTCAAAAATCCTACCTTTCAAATAACTAAAGGGAAATTACAATTAATCAGATGAAACGATTACAATTAGATGGAACAAGATTTCTCCCCAGCCAAAAACACATTGACAGCATATAAAAATTTCAAGCCAAATATTTATGAAAACATGTAACTCAGCATTTCATGTAACATTCTCCATGTAGTTCAAAAACTGGCCAAAAAAAAAAACTTATGTAAATCCATAACACCTCAGTCAGGGATCACACTTAGAGAAGATATTAATATGCTCTCTCCCAAACTTCTCACCGTTATACCTCCTTAAAAAAACTAAACAAATTTTATAATTTCATGTGTAAAAACAAAACAACTTAAAACCAAAAACCAACTAACTACCCAAGAATCTGATCGGAACATCAATTATATGGAACATCGCACACATACTTTCTCTTTCGAAACGAGGCAATCCAGAAAACCTTCCATTCATTCATCCCCATTCTTTCCTATCTGCTCTGGATATAGAATTTTAATATACACATTCCCTCACAAAAATAAGACGTAGGTAGAGAGCCAGAACTATCATAATGAGATTTAAATTAACAGTTTAAAGAAACCAAAAACACCATTTCACGACAGTATAAAAACTATCACAAAAATAGAGCACTATTCATAACATCATTCCCCAACATCAGCCAGGACTACTATAGATGTCTCAATTATGCTTTGTATACATGCAACGATGATTTAGTCAAGCATCTCTATATGCTATGCCGAATTCTCAAGCAATTAGCACCTAAAAAGAAATTCCACCCGACAATGAAAACATCGAACATCTGAACATCAGTAACCACTGCCAAGTAAAAATTCCAAACCAAGAAATTGCCCGACCAAAACAATTTTTACACATTTAATTTACTAAAAATCCTAAATAGGCAATTATCAAACCTTTAAATTACAAGCAGATTAATACGTCAATGTCCTTAGCCAGAAAGAAACCATCACATCAGAAACTAAATTTCAACTACAACAATTCCTGAATGAGAAAACAGCATCCATTTCCATACCGTCGCCCAACTTCATGGAATTCCCCCTCTCTTAACCTCTGAGAAAAACAACTTACACAGCAATATATCATTCCTCCAAAATAGTACCTATGGGAGAATTCAACACACGGACAACTAACCAATGCAAGGTTGAACATAAAAGAAATCCAGCATCCCAAATCATGAATTTAGCAATGAGATAGTAGTAAATTAGTAGTGAGGGCCCTCTTTTTTTTTCTTCATGACATGACAATGCCAGAATCTTCTCACTTAAAAACCTGCACTCACACCCGATACAAACTCATTGAGTTCAAAAGTTAAATTCACTTTAAAAATCAGTAGTGAACAACTCTTGGTATTATGACACAGTCATTCAACCCTTTGCTTTAAAACTTTTGCAAACACATGAAAAATACCCAGCTGCTTCCTCTCAGTTCTAGACAAATTATTTTCCCTTTTTTTTTTTTCTCTTAACATTAAAATTTTTTTTTCTTAAAACCAATTTTAAACAAATTCCCCTCAAACATTTAAACTACATGACTATCATCCAGACCCACTTGAAATCCATTTCATGTACATTAGAAACAATCCACTAAAAATAGCTATTTCAAAATCAAGATTTAAACCTCTGCATTTCCAAAAAAAAATTTATCTGAAAACTAAACACATTAATAACATATATATTCATTAAATAGAAAACAGACAACATGAATATTAAAAATTTTAAAATTCTAACACTTTTATTGAAAATAAATTTAAATTTTTAATAAATTAAAACAAAAATAGTAGATTATTTGCATATATAATGTATTATACATCTCTTCATGACCTTTAGTTAACATGACATAATTGGCCTTTAATATACTACTTTAAAAACAACTTATTTTATATTACTAAAAAAAATTTATTTGACCTCCCCCCAAAGAAAAACTAAACTTTTATCATGAAATTTACATTTATAAATATATCTTGACAGGTAAAATTTTAAAGGATCAAATTAAAACTTCTAAATTATAAAATTAAATATATAAATACCCTAACCAAAGCACAACACTCAATTTAGTTACACAGGGCAAGGCCATCTTACATTTTTTTCCCTTCAAATTTAAAACTAAAGCCTACCCAAACCAAACAGTGAATGCTGCTTAAAAATGTTAGGAGTAACTTCTGTAAAGAAAACCCTAAAAAAAATTTAAACATTTTGAAAACCATTATCTTAAATTTTATAATAAAAAAATTTCTATTAAACTTCAACTGAATTTTAAATATCCAACACTTTTATTTTTAAAAATTTTCAAAATTACTAGAAAAGAAGGTCAATTCAACAATCAGCTTACAGATTTTTAAACATACTTTAAAAAAAATTTCTTTAAATAGCTCAAAAATTTAAACCAAAATTAAACCCAGTTAAGTTCAGATATCTTAATTTATTTTGATAATGTCAATTAAACCAATTCAGAAAGGCACATAAAAATATACTTCGCCAGGCATCTAAAATATATGACAAAACTCACAGAACACTCACTCATTCCTCACAAATTATATCCAGTCACACCATCTAGATCATGCACTCTCCTATCATTCCTCCGTATGCAACTGCTGAATACAACTACGGATTACATCTCCTTCATGCACAAAAAAAAGATGGATACTCCAGATGCCCACAAAGTCAAAAAAAAATTTCGAAAACAATCAATTTTTAACAATTAACTTTAACAAAAGCCATATTTCTATCTCAAATTTATATCTTTACTAGCAATAAAAAAAATTTCAAACTTTTAAAGTTCTTAAATTTAACATTTAATTATCAACATTTTAAACAAATTTAAACTCTTTACTAAAAATCAATATACATATATAAAAAAAATCATATAATTTCATTTTAAGATTAACACAATTAATTAACCACAATTAAACTATTAATTAAAACAACTATTCAAGAATTAACTTCAGTTAAACCCAAAAAAAAAAACAGTCCTGTAAAAGATGCAGTCCTTAATACATCAATACATATTTAATAGCACTTAAATAAGGTAACTTGGTCCAAGATGTAAAATAGCACTGGAATCAGTCCTATAGATCAATAAAAAGTCCTACAGATCACTATAAGGCATTTTCACAGACGAGGGGCCTCTCCTTCCTATATGTATTAAAATGGCACACAATCCATATGGATGGCAAGAGCAAAACTGGACTAAACAAACACAAACATCAGAGGAATGTCACTTTGACAAAATAGCGGTTTTTCTTTATAAAAACAGGGACAAAGTCCACAATTTGTGAAACATTGCAGAAACGGTCCGATGACATTTAATCCAAAAACAAAGTCATTAATCCAAAAAAATATCGAAACAGGGAGGTGCCCATCACGCTCCACTGCTCGCCTAACACTAAATGACTTGCATGAAAACAAACTTTCACCGATGTATCACCTTTTTCACTACAATCGATGACATCATTTCACCAGATGAACTTCTTTATTCTTCAATAACTTTCTTGATACTTCAAAAACTTCATTTTTACTTTAATTCTGTGTCATGATCTTAAAATAACCTCATAAACTTTTAAATTCTTAAAGTGAAATTATATTTTTATTTTATACATTTTTCTCAGTTAACCTCAAATTACGTTAAAATTTTCAGAAACAAATATCTATATAACACATTATAAACAATTTAACTTTTATTACCTTTATTATCCTTAAAATATCAATTTAAAATTTATTAAACACCATTTATAAACAATTTTAAGTTTCAAAAATCAAAACAAAACTTATTTAAACTCTGCCCCCCCCCCCCCCCCCCCCCCGACGAAAATGATCGAAAATGTCGGGACCGAAAATATCCACCATCACCAGACCTATTAAGGTCAAAAACAGTAAGCTAAAAATAACTCATAATATATTCATAAAACATTTTTAATCAAGTAATAATTCACAAAAATTAAACTTAAACCTGTTATAACAGTTTAAACAATTATCAACTTACATTTACTTTTATAATAAAGAAAACTTATTTAATTATCTGAAAAAAAAAACTTATTATACTAATTCTAAATTGGCTATGCCTAAAGGCAACAATTAGCCCATAACCTATTTGTTTGGGAAATACAAAGTATCTCCCAAGGGGTTAAATAATTAACAGAGTACATTTAAACAGTGTGAAGCGTATAAGCTGATTTAAACCCCAAGTAAATAAATCTTAAATATATAATAAAGTTAAACCTGAAAAAGAAGTAGCTTAGACTATGATGGTGGATTAAATGAAAAACAACTAATTAAAAACAAATAACATTTATTAAAAAGACTTTAAATAAAACAACATATAAAAATAAAATAAGAAATATATTAACATTATTGAAACACTTATCTGACTTAATTCGTTATGATAACATAACCATTTATCATGACACAGGTACTTTATATAATATAGATGATCAACTGGAAAACTTAAATATCACTTCTGAAACTGATGTAACCGGAACTCAACGTCGTCTTGAATAAAATAAAACAGTTCAAATTTCATTCTGAACCTCACGATCCAATTAGAACTTCAATTGATACTAAAAGAGAATTCAGATGAACTGTTGACAATTACTTCTTAGACAGTTTTAGGAAAAACTAATTCAAATGATTTAAGATGACAAACTACAACGGCTACAAATTCAAGTCGATTAAACTTCATACTATCTTCGTTTATTTGACAGCTTCAGTCACCAATCTAAAACTGCTCAGGACGTTATGAAGACGGGTCTAAATATCAGTCATTCGTCTAACACTATTTCAGTTCACAGGAAAAACATCCAAGAACAGGAAAAATGACGAACTTGATAAATGATGAACTTCATTTCCAAAAGACAACTATAAAACTATTGACCGACTTTCATAACTATTACACACGAGCTATCATTGTCAATGACTGAAGTCAGATACTTTAAAAATAACATCGAGCCATCTCTGCAAACGAAAAACAACTACAATTCCTCCGATAAAACTAAAAGAACAAATGCATCGTAGGCATAGTCAGCGAAGAATATATACCGATCTTTGACGCATGCTGATTAACTATGCATGACAGAACAACGCCCTCTTCCGGCATCCAGAATGTTCCTAAGAGAGTGGAGTGGAGATGTACGATTGCTTATGCAAATCGTGACTAAAAACAATCCGCTACCGCCATCTAGTATCGGCAATCTGAACCACTCCAGAAGAGGGTGAAAGGAAGACACGAAGTGACGTTCTTCGATAAACAGGACTGCGATGTAAACAAACCGTAGACTGAAGAGGGAAAACTTTAATAAAAATAAGTACTGTAGGTAAACTTTAGATATTAAATAAATAGGATTTAAAGTATGAAATATATTTAAATGAACTATTGTAAATCAAGATGAATGAATATTATTAAATAAAGAGCATATGGTAGGATATATAAAGATGTGAGTACAGGGACAAGACCAAGGGTTGCAGATTCCTAACAAAGATACAGGATTATCCGATGAATGGAATGCATCTCCAGAAGAAAATTATGAAAGTAGTAGTCCTGCACATGGTAGAAAAGACTATGTGAAAGATCGCAATAGGAATTTTGATCATAAGGGAAAGAACAAAAAATTTAATAGACCATTTGATAACGGAAGCAATAATAGATATGGCCAGAGATATTTTAAACAGTCATTTAACCATGGAAATTACAATAAATTTGGATATGGGAAACAGAGTTCCGAGAATTCTTACCAAAATAAATCTGAGATTTCTGAAAACTTTCAAACTGAAAATTCTTTGATACCTCAAGATATAGCAGAAAATACTTCATCTAAATCAAAGCAAGATACAATCCAGATTTTCCCCCTAGATACATGAATAGAGGCTACTATCATGGGCAAAATAATTATAATTATGGTGGACAACAATCATACAAGGTTAGTTATAATGAACCAAAATATTCACAACCATCACATAAAAATTTTTTTCATCGTGGATTTAAAGAAGATTATAGTGGACGAGAAACTTATTCAAATTCTTATCATTCCAGAAGAAATAGGTATGAAAAAAAACATAACAAATCAAGATGCTGATGTCGAGACGCCATCATGTCAGGATGACCGATTTGTAGGATTTCAGTTTGAACACTTCACTTCATCAAATGAACTGATACTCTAATGCTATTGTCCATGATTTAAATGCGTGAGCTGAAAATACTTTGGATCACGAGTTTTGGCAAAGAGCCAGTTTTCTATTTTTGTTATGAAGCAAGATATGTAAAATGGATATAGCCGTTAGGCCTGGTTGGATTATCGTAATGTAAATTTGTCGTATAGTTTCGACCAAAAGTGTTATTAGTTGAAATTAAAGTGCATATTTTGTTGTTCATCGATTATTTGTCATATTGGTTCAGTAAAGTGCCTATTTATATATCATTTACTTACATATATATATGACCTATGGACGATAAGGCTCGTATTTATAAATTAATTTGGGTAAAACTAATTGTGTGTATTAAGTTCACCAATGCCTCGACCTAGTTTGTTGGTCAGCTTGGTTCGCCATCTTGTTTCAAGATGGTGGCCACTGAAAATTTTAAAACTAAAATAAATAGACAAAAAATTTAAAAATTCAAATTTATTTTTTAATCAAGTGTTAGGCTTTGATACAAAGATTCCAGAGCATTTTTTGTTTTACCTCTATCTTTAAAAATGGCTGAGATAGAGCAGTTTGAAATTCTAGGGTGGCTGGCATTTTGAAACAAGACAGCACATTACAAAAAACCAACGATTAATTTATGAGTTTCAGTAAATGCAATTTCTCGCAAATTATTTTCTTTCATTGTTGTAATCATTTTCCCAATCATACGCATAAAACTATATATTCTCATCCGTTAACGCCAAATTCTTGCCAAACTTGGTGACAATTGGCAAAATATTGCCAAATTTGGCTACCAAAATAAGTCATCTTAAATGAAGCCAACTTGGCTATAGCTCAATAATTTGGCAAATTTCTTATTCAACTTCAGTATTAACGAATCTTTTGTAAACGGTTTCTTTGCGTTTTAGCTTGCTGATTTCAAGTAACATTAGCTAAAATTTTAAACGAAGATATAGGAAAGCTACCTTTTCCTCCCGGTACAGGTCGGAAGGACTTTTTTACTTTATTCTAGTAATAAATAATCAGTCATCTAAATTCCCCCTCCCCCCTCCTCCTGAATGCTCAACATCACTTCACTTTAATATCAGCTGTGTATAAAAAACTGTGAATGCATTAATTCCATAAATTAATGGACTGTAACTAACTTTTATTTTAAATCACAAAATGAAAACCGAATGCTCAGGTCATTTTTCCTTCAACACAATTCTTTTTTTTTTCCCACTCTCTTCAGTTCATTTCACTTTCAATCGAAAGGAATTCATGACCCCCTCTTACGGGATTTATAAATTCTCAATTATACAATAAACATTCTCCCCCAGATTGAAATGTACAAATTTCGATATCTCAGAATTCTTACAATCAAATAAATTTACTTAGCACAATTACAGTAAAAAATTACGCAGCAAAACACACAAAACGAGAAAATACGCATCATAACAATAAAAATGTAAAATTAACAATAAATAGCCACAATTTCTAGTTTCAGTTATCAATAAGAAGGATAGCTATTTTCATAATTGAATGCTTTAATTCACCTGATTTAGTGTGCACCTTGACTACCCTGATCTTGCCATCCAAACCTGTATAAACTTTACTTATGTGACCTAATACCCATTCACATACAGGCAAAAAGTCTTCTTTCACTAATACAAGTAAACCTGCTGTTAAATTATCCTTTTCTACTATCCGTTTAGATCTCTGTTGTAACATATTTAAATAATCTAACCTCCATTTTTCCCAAACTTTCTGGACGACCCTCATAGTTTTTTGCCAACGGTTTAAATGATTAACATTAACATCAATTAATGATGGTTCTGGTATAGCATTGATTGGTCTCCTGATCAAAAAATGACCTAGAGTTTGGACTTCAAAATCGTTAGACAAAAGAGTAAGAGGTCGAGATTTCTAAATGCCTTCAACCGGAATAACTATAGTTTCGAACTCTTCATAATTGAATTGTAAATTGCTCATCGTTTGTTTAAGGTGATGCTTCTCCGATTTCATACGCCAGCCTCCCAAAGTCCTCAGAAATGAGGAGAGTTGGAGGTATAAATTTCCAGTCGATATTTTCAGAAATTAAATAATTTGCTAAAATTTCATTTGAAAAATTTACCATTTTGTAAAACTCCTTCAATTTAGAATTTTCCCCACAGAATTCCTAGCATTATCCATAAAAAATCTTAGAACATTTTTCGTACTTAACCGTAAATCACTTAAGAGTGACAATCAGAGCATCAGAGGTTAAATCTGAAAGAAGCTCAAGATGGATTGTTCGAGTCACGAAACATATACAAACAGAGATAAATATTTTGTTCAAAGAACCCTTGTGCTGACTTTTTATAAGTTACAAAAAAACAGATCACAGAGGTCCAAACTGGTGCAATTAAATACTGATGACTCATTAATTCTCTCATAAGGTAATTCACCCATTAACTGATAGCATGGAGTTGGTTTTACCTTAAACCAAATAACACAAGAATGTGCTGATTTTCTTGACAAATTTCTACCTCCTAAAGGCCAAAATTTTATTCTAACATAATTCAAGAGTCCTTGATGACCAACATGAAAAAGACGCTTAAATGCATAGTAGAAAAATTAATTTTACTTAATTTAGAATTTTTTGACAAAATAGCAGGATATTTCTGCTCATTAGGAAGCTTTGTTGAGTAATCCGCCAACTGTATGATTCCCTTGCAATCTATAAATGGATTTAAAGTATTAAGATTACCTGTCAGAGTCTTTTTACTGTCTAAAAATTGTTGTGTCTCTTTAATTAAATGGTTTCAGCTTCCTTGACTTCTTCAATAGTCAACTGACCTCTTCTTTTAACAGAATTTCTGCAGTTAAAAATAAATCTGTGAATAAAAGAAAAAACATGTAAAAGTTTATAATAGTCATTTGTCAATTCAAAAAGTTTGTCAAAAAAAAACTAAAATTCTCTGTGACTCAAAATGGAGTCTCTATACAATTATTTTCCTTTTCGGAAGATTTCATTTTGCTTAAATAGTTCTCATTTTCACTTTCACTTAGTAAGTCACTTCCAGGAGAGACTGACTGCAAATAACTTGAAGAAAGTTCTGGATCCATAAAAAATTCGAGGCTTGTAAACCACTTGGAATTGTTCACAAGAGAGTCAGCACTTATTCCTCGTGAAAGAAGATCTGCTGGTTTATTTTTACCTGCACAATCAAACCACATCTCTGGTTCAGTTAATCTTTTGATTTCATCAACATGATTAACTATGAAGGATTTCCATTTCCTTTTAGATCCCTTTATCCAGAATAAAGTAATTTTTTAATCTGTCCAATGGTAGATTTTAGAAGTATTTTTACAATCGATTACTTTTTTCATTTCTGATCCTAAGCAAACTGTGAGTAAAGAACCAAGCAATTCTGGATGTGGCCGAGTTATTCTCTGTACTGGAGCAACTCTTGTCTTAGATGCTATTCGATTAACTGAAACTTCACCATAATTTTGCACTCTCAAATAAAAAACAGCGCCATAAGCTTTTGACTTGCATCAGAAAAGCAATAAATTTCATCATTGTTTATATCGATAGGAAAACAAATATAGGTACTTTAATTTGAGTTAATTGTGGAAGTTCTGAACACCATTGTGTCCACTTTTCACAATTGTCAATGGGGAGCTCAGTATCCCAGGACAGCTTATGAATCCATAATTCTTGGAAGAGACAATTAAGTCTTATAGTGAATGGAGTGGGGATACCAGTGGAGTCGTAAATCCAGCTGGAAATTTGTAAAACACACCGCTTAGTAATTTTTCTTTTATCCTTGAAAAATTCTATTAAGCTTGAAATGTCTATGCTAATAGTAACTTGTTCAATGTCCCACGATGTGCCCAATACTTTCAATGAATTCATAATCGTATGATTTTGATCAAATGGATAAATCTAGAAACCTTCCTCTTTCCACAATTCTAGTAATGATTGGTCATTAGTTACATATTTTCTCAAGTTGAAACTGGCTTGACTCATGATCATCTTAGCATCATATGAGATCTTAATGTAGGCCTTTTTCATGTGAGATTCAACACTTTCAGGTACCACTCACTAAATCATCACCATAAAGGCAAGTATTGAGAATTTCAAAAGTTTCTGGATATTGTTCTTTAAATTTTCATATGTGCTTTTTTGTTACGGCAGCTAAGAGAAATGGGCTACCATTTAATCAAAAAAGTAAACACTTAAAACGATACGCTAAAATTTTCAAATTATCAGACTCTTTATTTCCTGGATTTTTGATAACTTCCACCATAAGAAATCTGACAGCGTCTCTGTCCCTTTTTTTATAATGAAATTTGGAGAAATGCTTTCTCCACATCTGCCAAAATTCCTATCTTATTCAATCTAAACTTAACAAGCAACTGAAAAATACTAGGATTTAAATTGATACCAGGCCACAGACAATCGTTTAGAGAGAGTTGTCCTACATCGTGAGAACTGGCATTGAACACTATATGCGTTTTCGTTGTGACACTATATTTTCTTAAAACCGCTTGACGTGGCAAATAGAAAATCAGAATTTTCAATTTTGCAGGTGTGAAAAATCAGCAATATCTCACTCGAAACCCCTGTATGCAGCCCAAAAACCAGCATAAGAGAATCCCATATAAAATAAATTTTCCTCAGAATTTTCACGGAGTCCACAAATCTGCCAGTAAATGTTAAGCATTTCGATTCATCTTCACCCATCTTCCATCTTGAAGTTACAGAGACAGCTACGACAATAGAATGATCCAGGTGGTGTGCTTTTTATCATGCCGCGAGACCCCACAAGAAGGACATGGAGTAAAGTGAAACAGGTGATCAAGATGATACCGTAAGAAATCCTTATTCTCTAATGATAGCTGACTTTCTCAGTGACCTCATTTTTCAAAGCTACTACTGACTAGAGAAACCTCTATTGTTTCGAGGGCAAAACAGAAGATATATTAGAATGCAGACCCTTGGAGGAGAAGTTAGTTAGAGATTGAAATGGTATTCAGGATCTGAATCTACAAAGCTGAGTCGGTACTCTGGACAATAAGTTGAACACTTCAGACACTATTATATAAGATCCCCATTGGAAAAGCCTTTCTCTGGCTAATGCTTTGAGGTTGATGTGTGTCAGCCACCACGACTTAGCTAGAACTGTTCCTGTTTTTTTAGGACGGCAAAAACACACATTCCCGTCCATTTGCAAGTGAATCTTGACTCTGAGAAATTTTTGTGAAGGGAACCAGCTAGCGGGCAGATTTCCCCTCCTGCTCAATTTTTGAGTGGACTTTTAGACTCTTTTGTGCTGTGAGCATGGACTTTGATGAGAACTGGACTTGACTTTAGTTGATGCTAGATTATAAACTTAACGAACCCCTTTTTTTATTTATCATTGTGAATTTTCATTTATTCAAGAATATGTATTTTGTTGTTGACGCACAGAATATAGATACATTTATTACTATAAATGAGAGGGGTTCCATTTTGAAGGCCAGCACTACCTCTTCATACCTTTAATATCGGACCTGTCACACAGCAAATACATTTAGAATTTTTCGCACTGGAATAAAATGATGTCATTTTTTTTTTTTTTTTTGCTGATATTTTTTCTGACTTACAGCGTTAATGGTTTGTTTGGAAGCTTGTAAGGTGCGAGCATGATTTTTTACAAACTGTTAGGCAGTTCATCTGCTTTCAATTCTCATTCCCACCAAAGCTTACAAGAAGAATCCAGTTTCTCAATTTAAAATATGCAAATATGGTTTCTGAAAATCCCTCGAGAATTTCTAATGATCTAATACATTCAGTAATGTTGTCTACTAATTTTAAAATAGAGGATGGATTTTCAATCTGAATTGAAAGAAAAGACATAAAACGCTTTAAATGTGCAGATACTTGGTCTCTTTTATTTGAAAATCTATCTTCTAAAAGATTTCACGCTATCACGTAATTAGCATCAGTGATAGGAATCGACTGAATTATTAAGGATCGGCATGCAATAATAGCTTTAAATAGAAAAGCTTTGGAAAGCTGATAAAGCAGCATTATTGTGAATACTTGAAAGAAAAATATCCCTAAATAATAACCACTAATGCAATTTTCCACTAAATGTTAGAAGATTTAATTTAGACAATCGAATTGTTTCACTAACATTATTTTCCCTTTTTGTTAAAACTGGAGTTAATTCAGATAACTTTTATTTTTACCACTAAATATATTTTGTTTATATTCTCTTGAATAGACTGTTGTTCAGCAATATATTTGTCGAGATCCTTGTCATCACAAAGTTCAAAGATTTTCTTAAAAATGTCTGTGCATTCCTTTTCAAAAGCAGACAACATTACTTATAAAGTTCTAACTCAAATTTATCTAAACCAGCTCTATTTTTTAGCTCATTTGAAGCCTTAGTTATATTAGATTTTAAACCTCTTTTTTTTTCTTTTAAATGGGCTTCCCTTTTCTTATTTTTAGATAAAATACACAATTTATAAGAGAACAATAAAGAGGTGACTTACCTCTATCATCGTGTCAAAGAAAAATTAATATGATTATAACATAAACACAAGCTGCTTTTTTAGGACTGCAAACATCTGACAGGATTTTACACCTAACTTGGCAATATATCTCTGTCACTTGGCAATTTATTGTCGGGGGCCACTGTAACCCAAAAGTACCAAATAAAATTTCCTTTATTGATCTCGTTTAGCTTCTTCTGTAGACAATTACAAAGATTGAAGTAATCCTATATATTATATAATGCTGTATATCGCAAATCAATTATTAAAAAGATATATTACATTCATTTATGGTTTTCTCCAACAATTCTAAAAACATTCATGATCATGCAAAAAAATAGCTTTTTATAAACTGTACCATTCGTAATGTCATTTTATGTTTTGAATGATTTTATAATAAGTAACCTTGATTAAATGTGTATGTAGTTGTACTTATAAAAATGATGATTAAGCATTTTTCTTTTTCAACTTTTAATGTATTTTTTAATATATTTATCACAAATCAAATATTTAAAAGAAATATAATATGGTCATTCATACATTCTTTTAAAAAATATTGCAAAGAAATTGTTTTTTTATAAAAAGAATTTCAAATGATATTTTTAATGCCATTTTATGTTTTGAATAACTTATGATACGTATCACCCAATTAATTGCATATCGACTGACTGAACAATAATGCTGATGTTGGTAATGATAAAAAAAAAAAAAAATTTTATCATTTAACATATAGTAATATATTTAGAACAAATCAAATATTAAAAAGATATTTCATTTTATCGATTCTTTTCCTAGTCAATTAAATACATTTTTTGTTACTTTTATGTTAGCCGGTTGCCAGTGACATATATATACAGTGTGTCTCAAAAGGTTGTTTACAAATTTAACATCCTGGTCTGTTATATCATGATGAACAGGATTTACATAGGAACTTGTGTTCGAAAATGCAAACTGCGACCACTAGAGGGTGATGAGTGCAGGTGTGCAGGAGAAGAAAAAAAGGATATCGAAAGAGGTATTAATATGACTTTTATTCAAGAACATGGTTTAATTTACAGAAGATGTTCGAAATTCCTTCTATTCGCCGCAATGCAAGCTTCACAACGCCGACGCATGGATTCACGGACGCGTTCAAAATGGGCAGGTGTGTCACGGACACATGCAGCCGCTTCCACGATCCTGGCAACAAGATCCATGTCCGATGTTATGGCATTTCGTACACCATGGACTTCATGTGTCCCCACAGATAGAAATCCAGGGGATGAGATCGGGGGATCACGGTGGCCATGCGACTGGTCCGCTTCTGCCAATCCAGCGATTAGGATATGTCCTATCGAGGTATTCTCGTACAGTATAGCTAAAATGAGCAGACTCTCCATCATGCTGAAACCAGATGTTTCTGAGTGTAGCCACTGGAACGTCACCCATCAGATCCGGCAAGACACTTTCTATGAAAATGCGGTAGGTATTCCCGTCGAGGAATTGAGGTAGTAGGTAAGGACCAATTAACATGTCACCGATAATACCATCCCAAACAATTACAGCGAAACGTTGTTGACGTGCATGGGCACGTGTACACCTTGGATTTTCATGCGCCCATATGTGCATGTTGTGCAAGTTCAGGACACCGTCCTGTGTAAAACAGGATTCATCCAAAAGCAAAATCCACGATGGAAAATCCGACTGTGCGACCCGTTGTTGCAAATACCAGCGTGCGAATGCAGCGCGTTGGGAATAATTGTCAATTCACATTCACAGTGCCTGCACTCTTTGTACGTGGTAGGGGTGTTGCGTGTCCTCATGCAGTATATGCATAATGCTGGAACGATGTACACTCAAGACGTGTTTGCTTGCTCGGTAACTTGTTTGCAGGTTCCTGTCAAATTCCCATTGCACGACTTCCTCTACGACAGGCGTGCGTGTAGTGCGTTCTCGACCGGTGTGACTACGTACTTGGAAAGCTCCTGCTTCACACAATCTGCGGTGCAATTGTCCAAACAAAACATGACTTGGCTGACGTCTGCTTGGGAAGCGCTCAAGGTACATCCATACTGCGGCTCGTGCATTTCCATTGGCAGCACCATACACGTATTGCATATTGGCCAATTCTGCGTTACTAAACCGAATCATCCTTCTCCTGCAACGTCCTCGCCTGAAATGATTACGGTTCCCACTCTCCCGTAAATCTGCACTCATCGCCCTCTAGTGGTCGCAGTTTGCATTTTCGAACACATGTTCCTATGTAAATCTTGTTTATCATATGACAAACCAGCATGCTAAGTTTGTAAACGACCTTTTGAGACACCCTGTATATATATGATACATTCCTGTCGAAAATTGGCACATTATAGACGATCGCTATTGCTGTCGACTTGAACGTTCTTTCCACCAGACAATCGGAACATCTCAGTCCGAAACCACTAAAATTACCTGATAATCATATCGAGGTAGCCGCAGTCGAGATCGTTGAAATGTAGTCATGACACCCGGACAGGGCATCACTTCGAGTCACTCACCATGAAGACAAATCTCGAAGTATATCACATCGGAACTCGTAGTGTATTTGCAGTCATAAAAATTGAGCAGAGGCAGTGAAATCCAGAAGAAATTTCCCAAAAACATTAAAAAGAAGACTTAATAACTTAATAGATGAGCAGTGGCTTTATTGTGATCACAGAGATGAAAGCAACTCCACCAACTTTCGCTTCATTAAAAACTGAACACATTTGAAGATCTTGAAGAATTAGCAGAGCTTGAAGAACATAATACCGATGCATTAGTGTAGACTCCCCAGTGACGGCAATTAGATGACAACCACTAATTCGTGTAAATTCTGTCTCCGAAGCCAGTGTAACCGTATAAATACTTCAAAATTTGGCCCAAAGGTACAAAACGCGCGAACAAGCTGGTCCACTCGCATCCATGTTCGGAGGGCGCTAGGGGGATAAAGAAGGCGGAGCTTTCTCGCTAATGGATGAAAAAAATGAGGCCACGAAGACGTGTCTCTGACGTATGATTAAAACTCTTTAACAGAAGCGGCAAATTAAAAAGGTAAAAAGGCCTTTGGGCGCGAAAACCGCTTGGACTCATGGGATGCCGAATGAATTAGATAGAAATAAAAATGGTATTATAAAAGTTCCAAAGAATAAAAATTAAATGTCTCAAAAGAAGAAATTAGGCAGGTGCGTTTAGAGGCAGTGTTGCAATTAAGAGAATAAGGTTTTAATAAATACGTGTAGCTTTTAACAGATTAAGATTTTTAGAATGATAAATAAAAGAATATTTTGATTAAGTTATGGAATAAAATACAAAATAGATTTAAGAGATATTTTAAAAAGAGAGGGAAAAAAGAATTGAAGAATTTGGAATAATTTAACTAAAGAAATAGGGCGAAATTTTTTTATTATTACATATATATATATATATATATATATATATATATATATATATATATATATATATGCCATAAAATTATGAAAATACACCCCCCCTCCCCTCTCCCCCCACTTTGACAACATGAAATAGTGGCAAAAGAGGGAAGGGGGCTTATAGATGGAATTTTCCTCAATACTAAATCTTATCATTAATGTCTATTAAGGCTGTTCTCAAATCCAAACTAGCTACTTTCTGATATATTTTTTAATTCAATTTTGTTTTGAAACATATGAAATTGGCAGGTGTTTTTATTCAGAAACTTTGTAATCGAAAGTACTTTTCTATTTTTTGGTAAAGGCCGAAGATCTTTCAGAAAATACTGTCAATTTCAACTCATTCCATCATTTATTCAAGTCTGTTCTGTGAATCTACATATCACATATTGTCATTCCTGAAAGGAAAAATCATACGCAAAACACTATTGGTTCACAGGTGATGATGTCAAAGCTTACAGCCGACTGTTGTGAACAGTGACTAACAATGATTCGGCAATCATAGTGCTAGAGCATGAACAAATCACGTGTTTACCGGAAAGCCGGCATGAATTGGAAATTTGATGTATTTTACTGTAAACTTGGAAATGGTAAAAACACAAGATATGTCATGTAAATAAAACTGAATTAAGATATATATTTAAACTTTAATAAATGTAAATGACATAACAAAATGAGAGCACTAGGGAACATGAAAACAAAGAAACTAATCTTGGCACACTTATCGATACTGTCAAAAATTTCATCGTTAAGGGGTGGGTGAAAATACATTCTCACCAAAGATTTTTGGTAGGGGGCTTACAAACTGAATTTTCTTAAAAAGTGAAATTTGTTGAAAATTGGGGAGGGTGCTTACATTCGGGTGAAGGGTTATTTTCAGAATTTTATGGTATACTAGCTAATCCGCCCGGCGTTGCCCGGGCCCGAAATATTAATAATCTGTTCTATACGAATATGACTGAAGTCTGTAAGGCTATCGAAATCAAGTCGAATGAGGTAAACTTCGTCGTAATCAGGCTCATAAAACCCAAGATCGGAAAGCGCATCCTGGCGCTCGAAAGTGCAGCTAAAATATTTAAGGCTATAGATATCAAGTCGAATGAGCCTAACCCCGTCGTAATCGGGTCCATAGAACCAGATATACTCCTATAGTTCCACTTTCCACCGCCAGGGGGCGCAGTCTGTTCTGGAAGAGGCCTTTTCAGAACACTTGACCCAACCAAATTTCCTAGTAGAATTGAAATTTAACCACGGGTAAACATTGCCAAAATAGTGGAAATCGCAAAAGTGGGTTACGTAATCGATCGGTTTCTAAAGGGTTAATGTAGATATTTTTTAAAACCCAACGGTGTATTTTGAAGAAAATGAACGTGTCTATGATCTGGAGTCTACTGTTTGTCCGTACTTGCATTTCCCGAGTCGATGCCGATTTTTAAATCTGGACCAAAAAAAGGAAATTCGCGTGAGTGAGTTTTGAAAAGAATTTTTTTTCGGAGGGTTAAAATTAAATTTTTTCAAAACGAATACCAGATTTTAAAAAACAAAGGGATATAGATTAGGCACGGTATTTTTAGTTTTTCGTATCTTGTTTATAAATGCCAATTCGGATTTTTAAGGGGACAGATCACCTTTAAAATGCTCAAAAATTCAATTTCAAGGTTTTGATGTCAGTAAATAGTGCATTTTATTTTGAGTAGAAAGGTACCAATGTTTTTCAGAGGCGATAATTATTGACGAAGATATAAAGTAAAACGCAATCGTCATTCTTTGTTTTTGAATGGAGAGTGAAAACTTTAAATGCATTTAATTCACAACAATGATTTTCAAACTTGCGCGCACGATTTCTCCAAAAATAATTTAGATAGAACCTCATTTTTTTCCGAACTTATTAATGTTGTAACAATGAACAAAATGAACTAGAATCTTTTAATTTGGTCAATAAATTAAAAAATAATTAACTGTAATTCATCGAAAAGTGCATTCAAAATGCGTGTTTAATTTAATTACAGTTATTTATTTTTTAATTTATTGATCAAATTAAAAGATTCTAGTTCATTTTGTTCATTGTTGCAACATTAATAAGTTTGAAAAAAATTGAGGTTCTATCTAAATTATTTTTGGAAAAATCGTGTGCGCAAGTTTGAAAATCATTGTTGTGAATTAAATGGATTTCAAGTTTTCACTTCCCATTCAAAAACAAAGAATGACGATTTCGTTTTACTTTATTTATATCTTTGTCAATAATTATCGCCTCTGAAAAACATTGGTACCTTTTTACTCAGAATAAAATGCACTATTTACTGACATCAAAACCTTGAAATTGAATTTTTGAGCATTTTAAAGGTGATCTGTCCCCTTAAAGATAGGAGAAATAGTTAAAAAAGCAAAATTGACTTACAGTTAAAAACGTTTTCGAAAGGGTTAATGTGATTTATTTTTTAAACTAAAGGTTTCTGCCTAAACCCGATAGAATGTAGATGTCTTTAGGTGTGTTTGCTTTTTGTTTGGCTATTTTAGAAAGCCGATGCCAGATTTAATATATAGCAGAAAATCGGAATTTGCAAAAGAGAGTCCTGCGCACGAATTTTTTTTGAAGGGTTAATATTCGTATTTTTCAAAAACAAATACAGATGTCAAAAAAGGAATAAATGTAGATATTGTCTGGTATTTTTAGTTTTTCGTACCTGTCTCTGAATCGCCGATGCAAAATTAAAAAAATTGCCAAAATCGCAAAATGGCATGCAGAAAATATACTTTTTTGAAGGGTTAATTTTTGTATTTTTTAAAACCAAAGGTGGCTTTGAAAAGGACAAAAACAGTTCTTTAATTTGGTGACCTTCGTTTTTCCGTATCTTTTGTATTCCGGTAGATGCAAGGCTCGGAAAACGGGAGAAAATAAAAAACACGAATTCGATGCTTTTTGATTATTTTTTTTGAAAGGGTTAAATGTAAAATTTTTTCAAACCAACCAGATCGTTCGAGACGTAAAAGTATGTTCTTTTAGAATATGTAGACGGTTTTTCCGTATTTTTAGCCGTTTGTCCACGGCGAATTTAGAAATACTTTAAACAAAAACGGAATGTCTTCTGCTTTCTTTCTTCTGTTCCGGAAGGTACGAAAATTGGTTTCTGCACATGCGCCAGCTCGCTTCAGAATAATGACTTTTTTATTTGTGATCTTTGATCAGTTTTTAATTGATAACTACTTTAATTTTCAAAATTTTAAAATTCTGAGGCGCAGGTATACCAGGAGAGGGTTTGGACTAAATCTAAATTTACAGACTTCTAGGTGCGCTACATTTTCCTAGCCATCGCCAACAGACACACACACACAGACACACAGAGTGAAACTTTCTTTTATTAGTATATATATATATATATATATATATATACCATAAAATTCTGTATATACAAATACTGTACAATATTCTGTGTATACAAATATATATATAAAATATATATTTTATATATATATTTGTTTATATATATATATATATATATATATATATATATATACAGGGTGATTCATAAAAGATGGGCAGAACTTTAAGGGGTTATAGTACACTTAAAGACAAATAATATTAAATAGGAGACTAAGGGTCCCAGACGTATTCCCAAGGAGATAGGGGGCATTAAAGTTTAGGGTCCGAAATTTCAAATGATTATAAAACATGGAAAAATTGGTCGATTCGTTTGCGGTTTTTGCAAAAAATTTTCTTTATGCCAGTATTTTCTTGAAATAAAATTTTAAAGTTCAATTTCAAAAAATGCCGATAGGGGGCGCTTTAGACTTTGGAGTAACAAACAACTATTTTTTAACGTTATTTTTTGTATTTCTTTAAATGATTTCGAAAGCTTAGACTTAAACTTAAATTTTGATCTAAAAATCTGAGTCCTAACGAGTAGTTAAGTAGCGTAAACTGAAATTTGAAATTTGAAACCCTTCTCCCCCCAGAACAAAAATCAGTTATTCCCGATCTTTGTGTCGTAGATTAGGCTCTAACTACTGCCGCGTTTTGCTAAAATTATTCTTTATGTCAGTATTTTCTTGAAAATAAATTTTAAAGAAAATTTTCAAAAAATTCCGATAGAGGGCGCTTTAGACTTTGGAGTAACGAACAACTATTTTATACCGTTATTTTTTGTGTCTCATTAAATGCTTTCTAAAGCTTAGACTTAAACTTAAATTTTCAGCTCAAAATCTGAATCGCTGAGCGTGGTTCAGTAGCGAGGGGAGGGGGTTCAAATTTCAACTTCTGAACATAGTTCAGTTTGCACTACTTAACCATGCCCAACGATTCTGTGCTGTGATACGAGGCAAAAATACAACTTTCGTCAAGGACTGCATAGTCGGAATTCACTCATAAAGGCACTGGCACAGTTGGAAACGTCGCTCATGCAAACGTTAAAGCTCCATTCCTGACGCTAGTCACCGGGTGAAGAAGGAAACAGAAAGTATGCAAATGTCAAATGGGGAAGAAGAAGAACACGTATGCAAAATTTCGACACGATTCAGGCATAAAAACCACTGAACGGTGAGTCAAGTGTAAGTCGCTGTAGTTATGAATCGGAAGATGGTGCCCTTCACGAATAAGGAAAAGGCTGAGATGCATTTAATTTACGGAGCGGCAGATGGAAATGGTGCAGAGGCACAACGAATGTACGGAGAGCGATTTCCTAACAGGCGGTTGCCTAACCGCAAAACTTTCGAGCGCTTGCACAGACAGTTGTGTGAGACGGGATCATTTCTCGCTTCCCGGTCGAATGCAGGTCGTGCAAAAAAGGACGAATCAGTAGTTGTTGCAGAAGCCATTCTGGATGTAGTAGCGGCGCAGCCAAGTACAAGTACACGAACAGTGGCTAGCCAGGTGGATACCTCACAGTCCACGACTTGGAGGGTACTGAAGGATGAACATTTGCTCCCGTTTCATGTGCAACGAGTCCAGAAACTGTCTCCAGGGGATTATCCAAATCGTATTGAATTCGCCCGCTGGTTTCTGCAGCAGAACGCGCTAAATCCACATTTTGGACGAACTGTGCTTTTCACCGATGAATGTACCTTCACACGTGAAGGTACATTTAACACACACAATGCACATGTATGGGCGGATGTCAATCCACATGCTACGTATCCACATGCTCATCAGAGACGCTTTTCCATCAATGTTTGGGCAGGAATCCTCGGAGACCACCTAATCGGACCGTACCTTCTTCCTGAACGCCTCAACGGTAAAACATACCTCACATTTCTGCAACATGTGCTGCCAGACCTGTTAAACGTTGTTCCTCCACGCATCCGGCGGGTCATGTGGTTCCAGCACGATGGAGCGCCAGCCCATTACGTACGAGACGTCCGCAACTGTCTGGACATCACATTTCCGAACAGATGGATTGGTCGAGGTGGTCCTGTTGCTTGGCCTGCTCGCTCGCCAGATCTTTCACCCCTCGATTTCTTTTTTTGGGGACGATTGAAGGCTCTTATGTATGAGACACCCATTGAATCCCCCGAGGAACTGGTCGCCAGACTTTCCGCCGCTGTAGGGGAAGTGCTCGAAAAGCCTGATGTTTTCGCGAATGTTCGCCGTTCCATTCGTCGTCGTTGTTCTGCGTGCATAACCTCTGGTGGTCACAATTTTGAACATTTATTGTGATTACATGTTAATAAATATGCTTTGGTAACATAATCCTAATTTGTGTCTTTTTACCTCGTATCACAGCACACAATGTGTGGACATGGTAAACTGAACTGTGCTCAGGAGTAGAAATTTCAAACCCCTCTCCCCAGAAACTTAACCACGTCTAACGATTCAGACTTTGGGCTGAAAATTTAAGTCTAAGCTTTAGAAAGCATTTAATGAGACACAAAAAATAACGGTATAAAATAGTTGTTCGTTACTCCAAAGTCTAAAGCGCCCTCTATCGGAATTTTTTGAAAATTTTCTTTAAAATTTATTTTCAAGAAAATACTAACATAAAGAATAATTTTAGCAAAACGCGGCAGTAGTTAGAGCCTAATCTACGACACAAAGATCGGGAATAACTGATTTTTGTTCTGGGGGGAGAAGGGTTTCAAATTTCAGTTTACGCTACTTAACTACTCGTTAGGACTCAGATTTTTAGATCAAAATTTAAGTTTAAGTCTAAGCTTTCGAAATCATTTAAAGAAATACAAAAAATAACGTTAAAAAATAGTTGTTTGTTACTCCAAAGTCTAAAGCGCCCCCTATTGGCATTTTTTGAAATTGAACTTTAAAATTTTATTTCAAGAAAATACTGGCATAAAGAAAATTTTTTGCAAAAACCGCAAACGAATCGACCAATTTTTCCATGTTTTATAATCATTTGAAATTTCGGACCCTAAACTTTAATGCCCCCTATCTCCTTGGGAATACGTCTGGGACCCTTAGTCTCCTATTTAATATTATTTGTCTTTAAGTGTACTATAACCCCTTAAAGTTCTGCCCATCTTTTATGAATCACCCTGTATAACAAATGTATATATAAAAATACAACTTTTTTATGAAAAATTCAAAAATGTAAATTTAATGTTTTAGGAAAATATAAGAAAACCTAAGCAGCAGCAATTCATAATCCTGCTTAAACCTTGTAACATGTCCAAAAATATAAAATTAATTAAAAAAGAAAATAACTTACATGGTAGGACAGAACCCTTGCCTTCTGACTTGAAAACGAGCATGCTATCTGAACACTACAAAGACAATGTTCAAAGAATCAAACTAATAGGTATTTGAAACATGTGCTGAACTTTAACTCCCAATTCTCAAAAGCTAAGGCCATTTAAAGAAAACCTTTCACAAGAATAGTTAGGGATATGACCTCTACGACATACTTTAAAATCATCCTAATCGGTGTGCAACATAACTTCATTGTATTGTTTTATAAGTTATATTTATTTATTTTATCTCTTTTCTTTTCTTTTTTTATATATACAGAAAGATGGAAGAAATATCAAAGAAGTGCTGCAAATGATGAAAGTGTGAAAAGCTGGGCTATTCAAGCTGGCCATCGTATTTTAATATATCTTGGCGATCTTGGTAATTATCATGTTATCATTTACTTCATATATCAATGTAGAATATGAAGATTGATAATCTATAAACTTTTCATTGAGACAAAATACATATTAAACACTTTTATTAATTGCATTGAACTATGTTATTAAATGTTTAAAAAGAAATTAAATAAATTTCTTTAAATAATTTAATTTTGTAGCTATTTTCTATTATTGTATAATGATGTCTATAACACAGATTTCTTTCACTTGTGTCTTTTTCATTACATTTACGACCCTTGTTTTTTTTCTTTTTTAATGTTTGTTAGTAAACAGTACATTAGTAGACTTTTAGAAAACATAATTGCAATTCATGCATTTCCAGGAATTTGGGTTCTTTCATACAAAAACAGTTTATTTTTTAATAATATCGTCTTTTCATGTTTTTCTTAAAATTTGTTTTAGAATCAATTAAATAAAAAATTTATTTTGAGAAAATTTAATGTTGTGCATACTTTGCTATAAATTTTAATAACTGATTAAGTAATACTTAGGTAAAATATTTAATTAAAAAAAGAGTTTATTTTAAAATAAAACAGTGCATTTTATGTGATTTATAACTCTGACTTATTTTTAGAACGTTACATCTCGGAATTCAACACTGCTGAGAGTCACCATCTTTCTGAAAGATATTATCTGCAAGCATTTTGCCTAAATAGTCAAAATGGTATTCCGCACAATCAACTTGGCTCTTTGTATAGTAATAGATTTGACTCTGCATATCATTATATGAGATGGTAAGAACAGTTTGAGTGTATTATTTAAAAAAAGTAAAAATTCTGTTCTTCATATTCTGTTAGACCGTGACATAAATCGGGACTGATTAGGTGTATATTACCCAAAAAATAGCATTGTTTTCCTATGTTTTTTTACTCTTTACGTGATAGCTATGTCTCGGAATCTGTGGGATAAAATTTTACCAAATTTAATTTGTAAAATTTTTATTAAAAATTATATTGATTCTATTTTTGCTTTGTTTATCCATCAGAGAACCCTGCTATGCTATTTTTGCGATGAGCATTATGGCTGTATTTCCGTTTCTATTGGGTAAAAATGCACTTATATTTAAAGTTATGCACTGTACTTCGTAGTTGTTGATGTGTAATTTAAATGAATATATTAAAATACTAGCTGACCTGACCGTATACAAGCCGAGATCTTTTAGACATTTTCTTGGTTCCAAAGTGGAGGGGGTCAGATTATACACGAGTCAAAGAAAATTTCCAAAATTGATATTCTAAAATAAAAAAAGATTAAATATAAATAATATAATAAAAATACTTACAAATTTAATAATAATAATAATAATAATAATAATAATAATATATCATTCCATTCCTTTATAGTGAAAAGTCAACAATCATCATTAACTATAAAAGTCTATCTGAATTTTCAAACAACTTCTTAAAATTCATTCCTTTCATTAAATGAATGTTATCAGCATCTACTTCTTTATTATCATCATCGTCGCTACCTTCTTCAAAAATTGCATCATCCTCAGTTCCATCCATTGCAAACATCATACGATCATTTCTTGTGGTATTTCAAGTTAAGCTGTTTTCACACATTCAGATATGGGGACGATGTCAACTTTTTAAAAATTACCACCATTTGTCACAGCTGCCTCTTCAGATGACATCCATTCAATCAATTTCGAATGAAGTCGGTTCTTAAATAGCCTATTTAGACAAACGTCCAGTTTTTTGCTATTAGCTATGCCCAACAAAGTGCTATGTTTTCACTCACTGAATTTTTTTTATCACCTTTTTCTAACATCAGCTTACATACAGGTTTCTGATTTTGGACAATTTTTCACTGAAATGGCTTATGCACTGAAATATACGATATATTATATATGTAATTTTACGAGGATTTCATTTTCAGAAAAGTATATTTTATTTCTTTAGTTTGTCGTGTCCTGAAAAGAGTGATTTAGCAGAACTTAATCTAAAAAGGGAGTTTGAAAAGAATGATGAAATCATGGAGCAGTTATATTCACCTAGCAATAGTGATAAGGAGTAAGTATAGTGAATTATTTTTTGTATGAATTTAGGCCATAACTTCTTCTGTGGCATAAAATCCAATAAAACAGATCATTAGAAGGGGAGGGGGATGAATTGATGTAGTGTTATTTTTTCATGCAGAGTGCAGTTAAATGCTCTTTAAGATTTTCTTTAAACATTTATTGCTTCTATATAACAAATTATAACACCCTGTAATAATATGGTACTTTTAATTGCTAAAAGGTGTAAAATAAAAACTTAAAAAACAGTAAAAAAAAGGTTTTATTGACTGTTTACATGTTTCGGCTCCATCAAAGCCATTATTAAAATAAATAAAAATATTCTAAAATTGCATGATCTATAATGTAATGATTTCAAACACCATCATTCAATTTTTACATGTACATTATTTTTTATTTTTACTTGGATGTTTATTTTCATATTCATAACTCAAGCCATAATTTTGGTAAGTTAAATGATGCTGCATCATTATTGTTTTTAAAGTTTTTATTTTACACCTGTTAGCAATTGAAACAGGGATCATTCTAGAACATAATAAAAAGGACATTTTTGTAATAAGTGCATGTTCACTAATATACTGGCGGGGAGGGAAGTCTGACAACTGCATAAAGAAACTGTAGCTACTAAAGTCCTCCTTAATTAAAAGAATATAATAACATTTAATATTTACATAACTTCACTGTAAGAAAACTATTAAAAGTAGTAAAATGAAACTTACATTCTCGATATTTATTGTAAAATAGTCTTTCGCCTTGTTTACTGCATGGTCATTTCTCCCATTATGCTAAGATCTTTAGAAACTTTTCTCTCTAAAACTTTTATTCATCAGATAACTTTTTCCTGGTTTTAGCAAAATGGGTTGAAAAAACTAAAAATAAAAGTTCTAAAGCTAACTTTTTTTTTTTTTTTTTTACATTTTGTGTAAGTTATCGTGTGGTCAAAGGCCAGAACATCTAATCTAATACTAGTTCACTAGAGAAGGTGAAATGAATCAATGACTTAGTTATCCTTTATGTCTTGTTCAATGGAAAAAATGAATCACAAAGTCCAAGGTTAGGCATACCAGGACATTTCAGAGAGAAATAAAGTGGGTGGGAGGGAAAGAGGAGTACCATACTAGCATTTTACAAAGAAAAGATAGGTAAAGAATTTTTGAAAGTACAATGCATACAAGGCAGGATTCTACCAAGGAATAAAAGGAGGGTAATATTCTACCTGGAAAAAGGGCAAGGAGGGCATGATTTTATCTAAAAGGGGCATGAGGGCAAGCCGCCCTTCCGAAACTAGATTGATCCCTGATTGAGAGTAGTAGTTATTTCTTCTTTCATAAATGTTAATAAGAAAGGAATATTAACTTACTTGTTGTTCAAAAGTCTTGAAAATATTTTATATTTAGTAACAAAATGTGACAAATTGCCTGTATGAAAATACATTGTATAAAAAGAATGAAGTTTCTTAACTGTTAGTTTTGGAAAGTGTTTCATTATGTTTGTCTAATGCAGCATTTTTCATTTTTGTTGAATTTATTTTTAAATTTTCTGAATTTTGCTGAGATTTAATTGATAGGTATGCAAGTAGATATCGCTGAAAAAGAATGTCTTATGTATGTCATTCTAAAAATGTTATAATTTGCCTAATAACTCATTTTAATCAAAAAGTTTCATAATATCTATTATCAGCAATAAACTTAATTAAACAGATTGAAACAACTTATTAAAAAATTTAAGACTTTGTTGTTGTTATTATTATTGAAAAGCTATTTAATATTTTTATTCATATCTCTAAAATTCTACGCAAATTATCCCAAAAAACAAAAAGTATAAAATTATTCATTATATCAGTGTTTCTCAAACTGTTTTGTGAGGTCCAAAATAGATGGAGAAAATGAAATTCAAATGAACGTGTTTCACACACTACAGCTGAAAAGTCTCAAAATTTGGATGTTACACATGGCTTTTGTTTTGTTTATTTACATATTGTATCATAAATTGTTAATAAACAAAAAAAAAAAAAAACAATTTTTCCTTTTTACCACTAGTTGAAGAATGTTTTATAAAAATGAATATGAATTTTCTTCTATTAACTTAATTACTCCATACCCTTGTAAAATTAAATGAACGAAATGAATTTTAATTAATTCTATTTTTAGAATGTAATTGATATTTGGTCCCCTTTTGAAAAAAGTTTGAGAAATGCTGCATTAGAATATTCGACTTGCTTTGTAAATTTGATTTTTAAATTTTTTCTTTTTCTTTTCAGGTTTCTCCGTGGTGCTAAACTTTTATCAAAATTTCTCAAGCTGTGCCAAATTTTTTATTTTTTTCCTGGTGAAAAGTAAGTTGCATTTTATTTTTTAAGAAAAATTCTTTTCTCTGGGTGAAGCTAGTTTAGTCTTTAAATTACTTTCCTCCCATGTTTGTTATTCTGTGGTAACTATAAATAAAAAAATCAATTATCTAAATTTCCCCCTTCTCCCAAAAATTTCTGCTCTTATTTTTTTGCCCTCTAAAGCTTTTAAATTTAAAATCTGTAACACTCTTTACTTAAAAAATAAAAAAATAAACGACACTATTTGTTAGTTTAGTATGACAATAAATACATAATCAGCTAAATTACCTTTCCCTTCCCCAAAATTTCTGCTTCTTCCCTTCCTCCCCCCCCCCCCCATACACAAAGTTTAAAATGTTTAAAGTTTTAAGTTTTAGGAACAACTAATAAATAATCAGGCATTTAAGTCCTTCCTCCACAAATATTCTCTTTCCCAGATTAAATTAAATTGCTAGATGAATTTATTAATACACTGCTGTCAAAAAATCAAGGGGCAGTGGCCGGATGCTTTCGCTTTTTACATGGTTTGTCGAATATCTATTGAAATGTTTGACAACCTATCTTGAAATTCGAGGATGTAAAGCACATGTTTAACTTCAAGAACAGTAGAAACAGTATACTGCAATTAAAAAATTAATATATTGATCATTTGATGAGATGTGGGTGAAATAATTTATAGCTGCACATGTGCGAACTATATCAAAGATTTTTTTTTTTTTTTCATGATATGATAGTTAATTCTATAGAGTAACTCAGAAAGATACCAGCAATATAGTGAGCTAATTGACAAATTTCAGGGGGGAAATCCCATTCGATTACATGGGATTTCCCCTCGAATTTGTCAATTAGCTCTCTGTACTGCTGGTATCTTTCTGAGTTTTCATGATATTTGACTGGTCTTTTTATATGAGTTACTCTATAGAATTGATTACCAAATCATAAAAAAAAAAAATATTTGGTATAGTTCACACATGCTCTAAATTATTTCATACAAATGCCCATATCTCCTCAAATATTCAATATATTCATTTTTTAATTGCAGTGTACTGTTTCTACTGTTCTTGAAGTCAAACATGTGCTTTACATCCTCCAATTTCAAGAACAATTTGTCAAAAATTTCAGTAGGTATTCGACAAACAGTGTAAAAAGCAAAAACATCCAGTCACTGCCCCTTAATTTTTGAACAGCAGTGTAAAATATTAAATTGTTAAATAGTAAATAATGGGGGGAAAAAATGGAAAAAGAGCAACGTTGATAGCACCAAAAATTTAAATTTCAATGCAACTAGTTTCGGTAGCGTTTAGCATAATGTCCTCCATCATGCTAAATGCTACCGAAACTAGCATGCATTGAAATTGAAATTTCTGGTGCTATTAATGTTGCTCTTTTTCCATTTCTAAAATATTAAGTTATTTTAAGTGCATACAAATTAAAATTTATTTTAATTATTAATATAAGTATGTTCTGTATTGTAGATACTTGAATATATGACTATGTAATAGACTTTAATATATGAATATTTTCTATGGTTGGTATAATTTCTTTTCATATGCATTTTATTTTTTTCTTCTTTCTTAGCTCACAAAAATACTGTCAAGATATTCTTCTGGATTTTGACAAATCTTTGAATAGTAGTTATTCTTATGAAGATTTATCTGCCAATGAAATGACTTGCCCTCTATTAACTGACGATATGGTCTTTAAAATGGTTGTCATGGCTCTTATATGTGTTTCCAGGTTACTTGAAAAAAGTAATGCTATTATTTTTATTATTATGTTTAATTTGTTTTTAAAAATAAATTGTAAGTATCAATTGTAATGTAATGTCGTTGAAATGCATATAAATTGATTTGGCAAGACTTGTACTCTTAAAAAAAAAAAAAAAAAAAGGCTGTCCATCCTTCCATGCTTATAGACAGTATTGCTTAAGAACCCTTTTGTGAAGCCTTGTGTATATAGAATATCCATAGAATACACATCACATCGTAAACTAAAATTTAGTTAAGTTTAGAAACACATACAACTGAAAACTCACTTCTAGCAATTATCACTCATAGACATTACCCAATAACTGAAATAGTGCATCATAGTAGTGGGAGCTGCAGATTATTTTAAAACTTTCCGATTAATAAAAGCTTTAAAAAAAGTGCTGTGCTTAAAGAAATTGCTAAAATTTACTTTGTGTATCTAGATTTATTGTATCTTCTTATAATATTTTCTTTCTAAATTTAAATTTTTCCTTATTTTATGGGTTACTATTATGTCTTATGATAGTCAGCTTGATCTAAAATTTCTAGGTTGCAGATAAATTTTAGTTTGCTACAGATGAATCCAGAAGATTCTGCTACTAAGGACAGTAATGTAACTGATTATTTTGTGTTTCCCTGTAAACAAACTATAAGAGCTTTGTACTTGATTAATACATTTAAATTGGTAGAAATGTAACCAAAGGTGGCATTTATAAATTTTTGGAGGGGTGTAAGGAGACTATGTTATTACAAAACTAAATTGGTAAGCTGGAAAAGGTGTACAACAGCAATTGATGATAGAAGAATTAAGAGACTGTGCATATGTGACAGTAAAAAAATCTTCTGGATGTATACAAGGTGAAATGGCGCAAACCAATGTGATGTTGATTGAGTGCAAGGACTGTTCGGCGCAGACTGCAAAAATTTGGTTTAAATGCTAGAATTCCATGAAAAAAGCCATTTTTATCTCTCCAACAAAGGTTCAAAAGATTAAACTGGACTAAAACATGTGTTAACTGGACAGTGGAACAATGGAACTGTTATTTGGTTTGAAGGGATCAAAATCTCCCTGTTTGGTAGGGATGGCATGAAATACATAAGGAGAATCTGAAAAAATTTGCATTCTAAATGCATTATACACACTGTGAAGCATCCAGGCAGTGTTATCATATGGGGTTGTATGACATCAAAATTTGTGAACAGAATTTGTGTAATTGATGAGAATATGAATACCCAAAAACACATAAATGAAATATTTTAATCTCAACTGAAGCTTACCGCATGGGATCTTTTCCAAGATAATGAAGCATTTATATTTCAACAAGATTCAGTTCCATGTCATGTTGCTAAAGTATGCAAAAAGTGGTTTCAAGATAATCATATTCCACTGTTGTAATGGTCTGGGAATAGCCCAGACCTTGACCCATTTGGAAATCTGTGGAACCAACTAAAGAAACTTGTTACACAGAAGCAACCCAGCAATAAAATCCAATTAATAGAAGCAATAATTCAGTCTTGATATCACATAGTAACAGCTTCAGAATTAAAAGACAGTTCACTCCATAGGAAGGCATTGTAAGACAGCCGTAATTAAGAGTAAAGGTTACCCAACTAAGTATTAACTGACATTGTGATAATTTTTGTATATATTTCACTTTTCTTCTTTATGAATACTGTTCTAATAAACATTTCTTCATGAAGTTTGTTGTATTACATTGTTGATTAAATTATTTTTCTATTAGTATATAATTTTATAGAATTACTTTTTAAAAAAATGGTGTTATAAATCATCAAACTTCAAAAATATACCTTTTCAAAGAAATTTCTGCAATTTTGCCACTCCTGTAACTGTTTTAGGTCTTCATAATCAAATTTCTTTCGTGCAAAATGAATGAAAGAGAGAGTGAATAACAATAGCAGTAAAGTATGTGTGCTACTTTACTACTTTTCTCCCTTTCTTTCTTTTATTTTCCTTGGTAGATTATAGAATGGACACATTTTATAAGCTTTGAACTAGCTGAATGCTGAAAATACAAAAACTACACCCTTAGTATCAGAAGAGAGAAAGTTTGTCCTCTTAATCAAAATGCTGTAGTTTTCACTAAAGACAAGAAGAAATCCCTAAAACTTTGAAATTCCCGAAATGTGCTAATTTCAGAACATATTCTGATTACCTAAACCAGCTACACCCCCCCCCCTCCCCCTCCTTACTTTCTATTAGATAAAATCAGAAGGGACATTACAGCAATGAATAATCTCTCAAAAAGGTTAAAAATCCCTACTATAATGATATAGAGATGGGTCTGTTGCTGGCCATTATTTCATCACCTATGATGCAGAGAATGATCTGGACATTGTAAGAAAACAACAGAAAAACGTTACTGTGTAGGAAAATGCTATCACATTATAAAGAATCTCTGGAATTATCTTATGCAGTATAGAAATTTTAGCTACATTCAGTATAGCAGTCTAAAACTTAACAACTATATTTTAAATGAATATTTTCTCTAAAAGTTTTTGAAATTTAAATAATTTTGCTGGATATGCAGTGTATGACTAACATACCCCAGGGGATTTGCCACTGATGATAGATAGAAATATAAATGAAGTGATTGCATTATGTCAATTTCTAAAGATATCAACCTGAAATTTAGAAGAAATGCTGCAACTTGACATCCAAAAAATGGCTATTTCATATTATTTAGGCCAAGACAACTATAATGATTTTTAAAACTTTTAAATACTAGTGAAGCAACTATAGTGAAACTTTTGTTGTTTATTGTTTGTTTGTTTAAATAACAAGAACTCTCAAATGATGCATTCTCTACAGCCAATCACATTGAAGTTTTACCTAGCAATTGTTATTTATATATTTGTAATATCATTTCTAAATACTTTGCTTCATTTTTTTTTAGCTCTCAGGCTATCAATGCCTGAGAGCTAATGCACAGAATAAAGAGAATGAATAGAGTGGCAGTGAACCGTAAAAACGGCTTGTAATATGAAGCTGGTTATTGCTCAAATCATTAGGCCCAAACAAACCACTTCATTAGACGGAGAGAGGCTGTATGTGGAACAAGGACAGGATTCATTGGACGGGGAGAGGTTTTCAAAGCAAGCTGCCAGTTGTTTGGGCCGACTTTAGGGGTGCATTTTTTGCGTCACACCAAACATAAACATTTCATCTCCAGTTCTTCTTTATTCCGTGGAGCTAATGTGCCTGCAGGTTCTGTATGTGCATAATGAGATAACTATTGATAGAAATTTCCGATTTGCCTCAAATTTTGTATAGGTTTATTCTGATAAGGCTGATTAGTTTTGGGGGTTCATTGGTTACGTATCCCCTCCCCTTAATTTAGATAAATGGGTTTTTCATGCAGAATTATCCGATTTGCTTCAAATTTTGTATATAGGTTCATTCTGATAAGGCGCTTTCCTGATTAGTTTTGGGGGCTCATTGGTTAAGTATAAAGGGAGAACGGGGGGGCTTAGGCTAATCTCCCTTAATTTAGATAAATGGGTTTTTCATGCAGAATTATCTGATTTGCTTCAAATTTTTTATATAGGTTCATTGTGATAATGTGCTTCCCTGATTAGCTTTGGGAGTTCGTTAGTTAAGTATAAGGAGGAGAATGGAAGGCTAATCCCCCCCCCCTTAATTTATTGTCGTTTTTCTTTTTTTCGAAGGGCATTATTCTTTGAAATAAGAGTATAATATACAATTAGTGTGACTAGCCTGTGAGCTCAATGACATCAGTTTAACTGGGCCCTTTTCTTTTTTATTTTTATGGAGTAGTTTGATTGAATTTTAATAAAGTAGAAATATCTGTATCTGTAGTTTCATGTACCATTTTAGATACTATTTTAATGATCTTAAGCTTCTAAACTGCAAAACCCATTGTGCATTCTCAAACTTCTATTGTTAATAATTATACTGAATAGAAGAAAGAAAATGAAGCTTTAAATAAATATATTAATATTGAATCTTTCAAAGCTTTTCTATATAGACATCAGATATTGTTTTACTTGTAAGAAAACAAAGTTGTAGGTTGCATGGGGGTCAGTTATAGTTGAAAGCAGTGTAGACCAGTTTACAAATGTTTTCGAGAACTCAATTCATGAGACTTTGTTAGATTTCACAAGTGGGGGATTCCCATTCAAGACATTTCATCAAATTTTGGAGAGTTTCTTTTCCAGATAATTATCAAGTGGTAAAAACAATGCGATAATCACTATCAAATTAGAACCATTAAAGCTAAATCTAATCCAATGTTAAGAATGTTTGGCATATTGTTAAAATTGAAAAATCCATGTATATAAAGCTTGGTGTATATATATATATGTGTGCTTCTTCTTCTTCTTCTTTTTTTTTTTTTTTTTTTTTGGTTCCTTTAATGAAAATCTAGCATTGTTATTCTGAATTATTGACTTAAAATCTTGCAGTGATATTTTGCCTTCTGTTGTTAATTGTGGTTAATTTAAACACCATGTTAAAATAAATATTTTATTTCAGCCCTAATGCCAGGACATATGCTTTTATATTAAAATGAATTATTACTTTTTTTTTTTTTCTCAGATTATTTTATATACTCTATTTGAAAATTATACAGATCTTGCTAAAGTAACTTTTTTGGCATTAAATAGCATTTTTTTGTAGACTTTTTTTTCTTAAAAAAAAAAAAAAATCTGGGAGTAAAAAATTATGCAAGTAAATATTGTATGTGAACTGCTCTTCTGCCTTTTAAAATCAAATATTCTATGGTCTCTCAAGAAAATTAAAATATATTGATGCTATTGAAAATATTTTAATGCCATTGTTGTTCTTTCTTTTTCATAAAATGTTGTTTTTTAATTGTTTTTAGGCCATTCTGATTTATCTGTTGCTACAGCTTTTTGCTTAGCTTTGTTTTCACACATTGTGAATGGGACTACTTATAGGTTACTTCAGTCGTTGTATGAATTGAGATCTGAAGAGTTTGATTCAAAAAACAGTGGTATGTAAATGTTATTCTTAAAGAGATTTTAGTTCAGTCTATCAAAATTAAGTTTTTGTATGCCATCAAAACTTTATTTTTATAAATTTATTTTTATTTTTTTATGATGTAAGTATAATGGATTGTACTATAATTATTAATTTTTTTCTATTCATAACATAAGCAAAAATTAATTTTTCTTCAGAAATTTATTAAAAGCTGTAGAAGTTTTCTCATTTAGAAATAATATAACTTTCACTATCTTTGTTAAGATTTAACACTGGCCTATAATAGCTTATCACATTTGGCTGCAAGTGCATGAATTTGGCTTAGCATCTTTGGCTGCACCCATTTCTTAACTGACCTGTGGTCAAATACTTATAATTTAACAATACTTCGAAGATTTAATCATCTACATACTCTTATATATATATATATATGTTTGACAATGTAATATTATTTTAGAACTTTTCAAAAATGGAGTTTCTCCTTAATAGCTTAAAAATTAAAAGATAAGTTGAAGAATATGATAAATTATAACACCTTGAAATAATATATTTCTTTTAAATGCTAAAAGATGTAAACTAAAAACATAATATACAGTAAAATAACTTTTATTAGATTGTTGACATGTTTCGGCTCACTCTGAGCCATTATCAAAAACAAATGAAAATATTCTAAAATTTCATGTTCTTTGAAGTTCTTATTTGAAATGATATCATTTAATTTCCATGTACTTTTTAAAAAGTGCATGAAAATTAAATGATATCATTTCAAATAAAACTTCAAAGACTGAAACATGTCAACAATCTAATAAAAGTTATTTTACTGTACATTATGTTTTTAGTTTACACCTTTTAGGATTTAAAAGAAATATGTTTTTAGTTTTATATATATATAATAGGAGCACCCGTCAAAATTCAACAGAGAGGGTTTTTTTTTTTTTTAAGTTGAAGTTTAAGAAGAAAAGAAAAGTATAGCGTGAAAAAATATTGATTTCATTAAATTTTATGTATTAATTATAAAATCATGTTTGTAATGCAAATTCAACATTAGTGTTTTTTCGGTATTTTTATGCTATCTGGACACAAATCTCATCAATAGCATTTTATTTATAGCAGCAGACAATAACAGCTTATATTTTCCGCATGTGTAAATTAGAAACAATACTTTGATGCTGTAATAAAATATTTTGGTGTATGGTATTGTTTCTTCTTATTTTTTAGTTCTTTTGCATTTTAAACGAAATGAGTGGGATGCATGTATTTTAAGTATGTGTAATATATGTATTTTAAATTAAAGTTGTGTATTTTAGATGATATGTGTAAAAGGTGTTTGTATTGTTAAATGAAATAAATGCAATACCAATGATGGCGATGGGAGCAATATTTGGCGATTTATCACCTGTGCCCATTTAATATAAAATACTGTTATTTTATTTTAATTTTTTTTTATACAAAGCGTTCCTTTACATATGTTACGTTCATTGTAGTGTCACTTTTTGACACTATTTGTATTTTAAAATTTTTATAGGAGCGTACCTATGACATCACAACATATAATTGTCCATGACCAAACACTGGATTGAGATTAATAAACACCAATGGGATGCAACGATTTTACTCATGCTTTATTTATAGTAACCAGAATGCTGGATGAATAAGTAAATGACGCCTTTTAAATGAAAAAAGAAGAGGAGTGTTCGGTGGCATTAATAGGGCAACAATAGTTGCCAAATGCTATGGAAAGCAGTCGATATTTGCATGCCTTATTCTCAGGAACTACTGCAGCAATTTATATATATATTAATTAACTATATTTTGATGATTTTGCTTTTTTCTCAAAAATCACTTTCTTTTTAGTAACATTAGTGTTTTAAAAAATCCTAGAATTTTTGTTTGCAGTACTGCATAACTATTGCATTTTTTATTTAATTTCTTGATGAGTGATCAATTTGTAGTTTAACTATTATCAAATCTATGAAAAAATTATTGCAATCGTTTCAGTAGTTTCCGAGAAACAGATATCTTAATATACTCCGTTTTCTATAGGATTTCGGATGCATTATTGCCCTCTTAAATTGATTTTAGGAATAAAAAAATTTTATCACTTCTATCGCCAGTAAAGATTTGCAAGTATGAATATTTTTAATCTTTCGTACAGTCAATCGAATTTATCAAGATTTCAGAAGCACATTGTCTTTCTGAGATTAGGTCCAAATCTCAATACCCGTAAAAAGAATTATTATTAAAAATCATTTAAAAACAAGTACAATGAAATTTATTATTATGAAATGTATTTGTCACTTTTTGCGACAAAGTCCTATTTTTAAAAACACACATAAACAATGCCTGCATTCAGCAATTAAAGATACACAAATATTATAATACAGACATACATACAATAAATACAATAATCCAACATGGATTGAAAAATTAGCCAGAGCCAGGAATCGAACCTGGGTCCACAGCGTTCCGGGCTGTTGCTCTGACCACTGAGCTACTCCGGCCCATTCCTGAGTCTGCAATTTCTCACTAATAAACCATGTTGGACAGAAAGTCACCAGCCATCTAACAGATAGCCTTGATGACAGGACAACAGTATTAGATCTTTAATTGCTGAATGCAGGCGTTGTTTATGTGTGTTTTAATATATATTCGTAGATCGGTGGATTAGTAATAATCTAATACCGTTGTCCTGTCATCAAGGCTATCTGTTAGATGGCTGGTGACTTTCTGTCCAACATGGTTTATTAGTGAGAAATTGCAGACTCAGGAATGGGCCGGAGTAGCTCAGTGGTCAGAGCAACAGCCCGGAACGCTGTGGACCCAGGTTCGATTCCTGGCTCTGGCTAATTTTTCGCTCCATGTTGGATTATTGTATTTATTGTATGTATGTCTGTATTATAATATTTGTGTATCTTTAAGTCCTATTTTGTCACTACGAACTTACAGGGCTCCCAAACGGTTCAATTTTTGAAAACCAGTATTTTCTAAGAAAAATATCAGTGGTAGGTTTGTACAATATTTCAAATAGCAATAAACTTCGAGGTAGGTTTCTACAAACTTCGCAAGGAAAATCTAAAAGAATTTTTATATTATATATATATATAAATTACTGGTATTCAAAATAAAACCCATTTAGTCAACTTTGAATTTATCCGTCATCTCTAAAAATCCATAGTTAACTTTTAGGCGGTAACCAAAAATCAATAGCGAATCAAAATCAAATCAAAAATAAAATGCATAATGCAGTGAGTGGCAAATACTGGAGATATGGGTTATGGGTTGTGCTTTTTTTAGATTTCAATTTTTATTTTTAACTCTGCTTTTTATGTCTCATTTTTGTCAGCATCTAAAACAATTAAATAAGTTCATATTCATTCTTGATAATGCCTTTTTTAATATGATGTCATTTTCCTTGACAGAAACTTTCCGACTTTCAGCTACTAAAACTCTTTATAGTGCTGAAGGAAAATTATTAAAAGTATTTTTCCTTAATCTCGAAGAAGTGAAATTATATCAATTTTTAACAGGAGAATCTGTCTACTTTCTTTAACGGTATTTGGGGATCGTGATGAACATAAAAGGAAAAAATTAATAAAGGGTGAATCACCAGCGACTCGCACCGGAGTGATTCAGAAAACCTAAAAATTTAGACAAAACATATATTCAACACTTTCCCCAAACACCATTATAGGCATGATCGTAAGTAGCAGCACATAATGCGATGCCATAAAAGTTAAGCTTAAAGTTACGTTAAATTCATAAAGTTAATTCTTAAGTTATAATATACTTTTATAAATTAGGAAATAGAACTTATTCCATTACTTCAAACATAGCTGAAACACATAAATATAAATAATAGAAAAAGACAAACTCACCAAGATGAAGTTAAACTGTAATTTATTCACAAAATAGTGCACCAAAATAAAATAAATAAATCACTAACTAACATCACAACAGACATCTTAATCATATATGTAGCGATACGAGCTTTTCTAATACGAATGCATCAATGATAACAAGGATTATGAAGTCACTGACAATTGTAATCTAATATTTTTAGGATATATTATTTCAAATATCAGATACAGTTTATTATTATAATATTATATTTTCTTTAAATAAAATTTGCAGATCTTAGTAGATATAAAAAGTTATATTGAATTAGTGTTGTAGGCTCGGTCCAGTGTATACAGTTATTCTTTAAATATCTTTGATAGTTCTAATAAGTTGTTACTTATCAAAGGAAGATGAAGGTTTTTAAGATATGAACAGCAAAAATTAGGAAGCTAGATTAATTTCTGAGAAGCAGCAACGTTTGGCGACAGGATGACAGATGGATATGTATATCTCTTCAATACACTCCTAAGTCTCAACACTTAAGAAGTCATATTTCCGTCAGTAAAACTTGACAATCAAACTGTTGAAACAGGCATATAAGAAGATTAAGAAGTAGAATTTTTGAAGTAGAATTACTTAAAGAACATTTAATTTGCTGATTCAGCCACAGCATTGATGAACAAACATATTAAGTGAAGATTCAAGAATTCATGAAAAAAAAAAAACATCTCAAGTGAATATCCAATCGCAGCTTATATTTGATCCAGCATCTCCATCCATCAGGAAGATATCATTTGTAGATTTAAATTTGACTTATTGTTCAATTCATTACGTTAAAAAATTATTCAATATTTGGATACATCGTATTACTAAAATCACACATTAACATCATCCTAGATTCCTAACTTTCGCCAAAGAAAATGGCAGAAGCCCGGATAACTAAAAATCGTGGCAACTACATCTTTTCGAATCTTGAGTAGAACTGAATACTCTCTCGAATTTCCCTCTCAGGTAAAGGTTCCAGGCGGTTACGCAACAACCAATCAAAAAATCCGAACCGTCCGAAAGTTACTGAACAAACCCCAACAGACCATAGTCAAAGTTACAGTCAGACGTTTCACTGACACTTCCAACAGCATTAAATAGTATTTAGAACATTCGATCGCGACCTTGGAGTGCTGTCAAAACGACCTTGTTCAAAATCCGCGGGAAGAAAGGTTCTTGTTTACTTGAAGCATCTAAATACCCATCAATGGCGTCTGATCGCAAATCTCGACGAAATTCAAAACAGAAAAAACGAAAGTAATTAAAAATCTATAATTGCCAAACTAATGGATGAAAACAAATGAAATTTTAGCAATCTAAATAAAATTAAAATTTCTTTCCACCAGATATGTTTTTGAAAGTAAAAATATTTAAATTAAGAAATTTTGAAAAATGATTATTGGACTTAGAAATTTTGCAATGAAATATGGAAAAGTTCGTTATTCTGAAAGAATTTGCCTGAATTAAAATAAATGAATTTGAACTTTCTGAAAAGAATAAAATTAACAATTAACCAATTTTTTAATCAATATTATTAAAAAGGAAATATACTATATTTTAGAATAATTTATTTTAGACTGTATATTATTTAAAAGTTAGAAAAAGTAAGTTATAAATATTTTGTTTTTAGATAATTTGAAATGAAGTTTAATTAATATTGTAAAGTGAATGAAATGTAAATTAAAATTGAAATGAATATCCTAAAACATATGTAATGGAAAGATTCTGAAATTAAATTATACTCTCACCAAAAGTAAACAATTTAAAAAGAATGTTAGATTTAAAATGCAAAAATGAAATTTAGCTTAATTCATTTAAATGAATTTAATGAGTTTAATTAAATTGATGAATAAATTAAGGTTAAATATTAAAATACTGAATAAATTAAGAGTCAAATTTTTAAATCATAACATTTTACCTCCAGAAAATGGAAAAAAAAAGAGTAAAAAAAAATTTTTTTGCCAAAGGGTTGAAAATTTTTAAAAATTTTGAATAAGACACACTGAACCGAACCCGAGCAAAATGAAATAATAACATTACAAAACAATCACCTGAAAACACTAAAGTATGACATTTACCTTCTGAAAAATATAAGTAATATACAAACTTTCTAGAAAATATCTATTGCACATTTAAAAATTCATCTAACTTTTGCAGAATATACAAACAAATAATAAAATTATACCGTTAACAAAATACAACATATTGAATAGTGATAAAAATCCGAGAAGAATTATATACATAAACCAATTCAGAGATACTGCAAGTGACTTGTAAGTATATATATGTATGAAAAAATTACAGATGTTATCACAATTGAAGTTATGAAAATCAAACAGTTGTGAGTAATAAATATAAAATAGTTAGAAAATAAAAACAATTTAAGAATAAATTTTATATTGCAACACAAATACAAGGTATGTGTACTAAGAAGTTAGTGAGATATATGTGACTATGGAAAAAAAAATGAATATGACTCTCCAAGATTGCAATTAAAAGTAATAAAAATAAATTTTACATAAATAATTAATATTGTGAATCATTGTTGTTCAATGATTTTTAAATAAACTATAAAATTTCTTAAATGAATAAATAAACATTTTAGAGCTCCCAAATTTTGCACACACTCCAAATCACCAAAGATACTGTTCGGCCAGTAAACAATATCCCTAATAACCCAAAATCCTAAGCAAAATATATCAGTAAAGTTATGTAAAAAGGAATTTTATTAAAGAAAATCAGTTGTAGAAATGCAGATTTATAAAATTTTGAAATAGGTAAAATTAATTGAATTTCTAAAAAGTAAAATGATTTGCTGAGGATAATAAAAGCCGAAAAACATTGAGACTACCATATCTTAATGGTTCATACACTTCGCCTATTGCTCGTGTGGTAAAGGAACTTACCGATTCTCAGCATAGTATTTACCAACAATGGCGGAAAACAAGTCATGATTAAATTTGTATCTCTTGGATACATTAGCCATCCACAATTTTTTAAAGTGTACACTGTAAAAGGAAGAAACTGTTTGTTGTCCCCAAAATTAGAGTAGCCCGCGCGTAAGCTATTGATCTCCAAAATTAGCTAAACTTCACAAGAATCTTTAAAAAAAATACAATTCGCCTCAATTTGATAGATACTGTCGGATCATAATATTACTATGTATAACAGCCTGAGGGAAAGGAAAAAATTTTGAAAGCTCATGACATTTTATATTATTTTTTATTTATCAATCATTATTTCTGATATATTTCTTTATACATCAATTTTGATTGATTTTACCTTTATTTTTATTTACAATTTATCCTTCATCACATTTCTCCAGTCTCAAAAAAAAATTTTATTCATCATATTAATTTTCCTTAAGGAATTATGAGCTGTACTCATTTTATATATAATGATGAATTTTATTTACAAGTAAATTTAAACATTATTCCCCAGCGAAATCAAAATCTCTATGACACCTAAAAAAATAAAAATTTATTGTACAAATAGAGGATTTTAAAGTATGAAAAGGTAAAGTTGAACTATAGCAAATGAATTTTGGAAAAAAAAATCAAAATTTTCACTGAAGTTCTGTACCATCATCCGAAAACAAGTAGGTCCTATGAGCGCATTCTCATGTTGTGCGGATCCTATGTTATCCGGAACAAATTATTGTTTCAATTTTACCAGACAGCACAAAACAAAAGCAAAAGTAGGAAATTAAATTTAATCTATATGATCGACAGAAACGCTTCAGGATTTCTCGCCACCTGAGATTTCAAACTAATGACAACTCTCAAGGGTTAACACAATTAGATTTTCACAATATAAATATTGACTTGTGCCTTTATAGTGGCAATAGATGCAAGAGCACTTTCCTAGTAATTTAAAACTATATATATCTTAAATATATGAAAAATAATAGGGAGGAATAATTTTAAATTGCTATAGTTAAAAAAAATCAATTCTAAGTAATAATGGTGTCATGAGGTAATTTTACAAATTTGTTTAATAATTGAATTTTGTTTTAAATACTTTTCATAGTTTTTCTTTTTTCAAATTAGTAATTTTATATCCAAAATGTTTCAAAAATCTATCAGAATTTCAAAATTAATAATGTTCACTCTAAATCATAAGGATTTACCGTGAAGGATTTGTCAGAGGGGAAGAATCTAGGATCCTCCTTATAAATTCCCATACCAGGCTGAGTTTCCCTTCTGTGTGTATTCTCCTACTACAATTCTTCGTAAACAAATAAAATTAAGAAAAACCTCTATACTCCATGTTTCAAATTAAATATAAATAGTATTTTATTTCAAATATTTTTTAAAGAGAATCTTTTATTTCAAAATATCACTTTTATGTTCAAAGAAGTATTTAGAGTAATAAATAAAATCTTTATTCATTTTAAAGTCAAAGTAAAATAAAACAACTTTTTGCTTCTGCAAATATAAATTATTATTTTAAGCCATTTTCCCCCAAAATTTAATAATTAATTTTAAATAATATGACTTAAGTATTTGTCAGAAGATTCTACCTAACCTGATTTTCACTGAAATAGAACATTTATATATTTAACTTTATTATATTATTATTGAGATTATTGAAAATTAAAAAATATTCAGTTAAAATAATTGACAGAAAAAAAAAATATTAGACTTTATATAGTTTTTGTTTAAAATTCCTGTAGCAGAATATCTATTAAAGAATATAATCATATCAATCTTTTAATGGAGAGTCAACAAATTAAAAATTTTAAATATTGCACTTTTAAAATTATTGTAAATGAGTTGAGTCACATATGAAATAAGTAAAATTAATATCAAATCTAAATCAGATAATCATAATAATCTATAAAAATTTTATGTACACATTGAAAAAAAAAATAAAATTGCACAAGTTTATATTCCACACAATTCAATTACTTCCAACATCCTAGATGCTATATCAAAAATTTTCTTAAAATTTAAAACTTTATATGAATAAAATAAATTTCATCAGTTTGATTTCTTTTAAATCAATTATAAAATGTTTAATAATTTATAATATTTATTATTTTAATATACATAATTTAATATTGCCAGTATTAGAAATTACCAAATATATACATTAAAAAAAATGCATACCACATTATTTACCTGTAAACACATTGAAAAATAACAACAATCAGACCCAATATTTTTTACCAACAATGCCATCTAAATTTTTTATATTATCAATTTTTTATTTTGAAAAAAAAAATTTTTTTTAATTATTGCTAATAATTATGTTTTCACAATATCTACTCTTAAAGAAAAATTAAGTTGAAATTACCGTTTTCAATTACGTTACTAAATAAATTTATTAAGTTTTAACTTATTTCAAAAGTAATAGTATTTTTATCTAAATTTAATCTTATCTGCAATTAATCAATTAATTTATTTTGAATATCTGTTATCATAGACAAAAATATTTTAACAACGGCAACCACTAGACAAATTCAAATAATGTTACTGTTTACTCTTAATAAAATAAAATAAGTTTCAGAAATGGCACAATAATAATCATTAAAGTTTGAGAAGTAAAACATAATAAAAATGAGAATCACATATTATTGCATGAAAAATTAAACACCAAGTCACTGACTGGTTCACGGCGCCAATAAATATAACGGTATTTGGGGATCGTGATGAACATAAAAGGAAAAAATTAATAAAGGGTGAATCACCAGCGACTCGCACCGGAGTGATTCAGAAAACCTAAAAATTTAGACAAAACATATATTCAACACTTTCCCCAAACACCATTATAGGCATGATCGTAAGTAGCAGCACATAATGCGATGCCATAAAAGTTAAGCTTAAAGTTACGTTAAATTCATAAAGTTAATTCTTAAGTTATAATATACTTTTATAAATTAGGAAATAGAACTTATTCCATTACTTCAAACATAGCTGAAACACATAAATATAAATAATAGAAAAAGACAAACTCACCAAGATGAAGTTAAACTGTAATTTATTCACAAAATAGTGCACCAAAATAAAATAAATAAATCACTAACTAACATCACAACAGACATCTTAATCATATATGTAGCGATACGAGCTTTTCTAATACGAATGCATCAATGATAACAAGGATTATGAAGTCACTGACAATTGTAATCTAATATTTTTAGGATATATTATTTCAAATATCAGATACAGTTTATTATTATAATATTATATTTTCTTTAAATAAAATTTGCAGATCTTAGTAGATATAAAAAGTTATATTGAATTAGTGTTGTAGGCTCGGTCCAGTGTATACAGTTATTCTTTAAATATCTTTGATAGTTCTAATAAGTTGTTACTTATCAAAGGAAGATGAAGGTTTTTAAGATATGAACAGCAAAAATTAGGAAGCTAGATTAATTTCTGAGAAGCAGCAACGTTTGGCGACAGGATGACAGATGGATATGTATATCTCTTCAATACACTCCTAAGTCTCAACACTTAAGAAGTCATATTTCCGTCAGTAAAACTTGACAATCAAACTGTTGAAACAGGCATATAAGAAGATTAAGAAGTAGAATTTTTGAAGTAGAATTACTTAAAGAACATTTAATTTGCTGATTCAGCCACAGCATTGATGAACAAACATATTAAGTGAAGATTCAAGAATTCATGAAAAAAAAAAACATCTCAAGTGAATATCCAATCGCAGCTTATATTTGATCCAGCATCTCCATCCATCAGGAAGATATCATTTGTAGATTTAAATTTGACTTATTGTTCAATTCATTACGTTAAAAAATTATTCAATATTTGGATACATCGTATTACTAAAATCACACATTAACATCATCCTAGATTCCTAACTTTCGCCAAAGAAAATGGCAGAAGCCCGGATAACTAAAAATCGTGGCAACTACATCTTTTCGAATCTTGAGTAGAACTGAATACTCTCTCGAATTTCCCTCTCAGGTAAAGGTTCCAGGCGGTTACGCAACAACCAATCAAAAAATCCGAACCGTCCGAAAGTTACTGAACAAACCCCAACAGACCATAGTCAAAGTTACAGTCAGACGTTTCACTGACACTTCCAACAGCATTAAATAGTATTTAGAACATTCGATCGCGACCTTGGAGTGCTGTCAAAACGACCTTGTTCAAAATCCGCGGGAAGAAAGGTTCTTGTTTACTTGAAGCATCTAAATACCCATCAATGGCGTCTGATCGCAAATCTCGACGAAATTCAAAACAGAAAAAACGAAAGTAATTAAAAATCTATAATTGCCAAACTAATGGATGAAAACAAATGAAATTTTAGCAATCTAAATAAAATTAAAATTTCTTTCCACCAGATATGTTTTTGAAAGCAAAAATATTTAAATTAAGAAATTTTGAAAAATGATTATTGGACTTAGAAATTTTGCAATGAAATATGGAAAAGTTCGTTATTCTGAAAGAATTTGCCTGAATTAAAATAAATGAATTTGAACTTTCTGAAAAGAATAAAATTAACAATTAACCAATTTTTTAATCAATATTATTAAAAAGGAAATATACTATATTTTAGAATAATTTATTTTAGACTGTATATTATTTAAAAGTTAGAAAAAGTAAGTTATAAATATTTTGTTTTTAGATAATTTGAAATGAAGTTTAATTAATATTGTAAAGTGAATGAAATGTAAATTAAAATTGAAATGAATATCCTAAAACATATGTAATGGAAAGATTCTGAAATTAAATTATACTCTCACCAAAAGTAAACAATTTAAAAAGAATGTTAGATTTAAAATGCAAAAATGAAATTTAGCTTAATTCATTTAAATGAATTTAATGAGTTTAATTAAATTGATGAATAAATTAAGGTTAAATATTAAAATACTGAATAAATTAAGAGTCAAATTTTTAAATCATAACACTTTCCCACATTTAAGACTTTAATCTCGTTGCAGTAGGAATTTAAAAAAAAAAAATTAAATGTCAATTAAACGCAATTGTAATAAGTTATTCCGAATAAAAATGCAAGTTTTCAGTCGAATGCTTCTTTAAAAATGATGTCAGTTTCTCAGGTGAAAATATTAGTTCATTTACAATTTCAATTTATAGGTCTACTATGAATATATTATTTCAGAGCCGGTGGAATTAAAAAATTCAGAAAGTGGTGTCATTTTCATGCAAGGAAAATGTTACCGTTTTATGAATTAATATAGGTGAATCAATTTATGCATTAAACAAATGGTGTGATTTAAAATTTTGGTTCATGAAGTACTTTGATGTCTTTTGCACTATCTACTCAAATGTAAAAGATTTTTCTTTCTATTACTAGGGGGCTCTGCCCCCTGCTCACTACGCTCACCAACCCCCGTTCTGATTTCACAAAGCCTCTTAAAACCTGGTAATGTACCTGGTAATGTGTTTTAAAAAGATGATGATGATGATATCACGAACGGCGACTATCTTCTGTAATCAGGTTATAATGCTTTTTCATTTAATTCATCTTTTTTATTTTTAATATTCTTGTGTAAACACAATTTTTATGACGTAATTTTCTTTATTTCCTGCTTTCAACACGTGATCATTTAATTATTATTTTAAACTTTCATTATTGTTTTTAATAGTCCCGCGCAAATACATTTTTTATTTGAGATAAAACATAATCCTTTGTGCTTATTTAGAAATTGGCAACAATATAAAAAAATGACTTTTTCAATAAAATATTTTTTACTCAATTTTTAAGGATTTTTTGAGTTTTTATTGTCCGACCAGGGTAATTTTTTGAATTTCTGAAAGCTTTTTATATTTCGCATCTGGTGGTATGATTTTCAAATCCGTAGGATGGCTAGAAAAAAAGTAATCGCTCCTCAAAAAAGTCCCTAGTAAAAAAGCGATGAGAATAACCCAGAATATCTACGCAGAATTTGATTGGTCCATTTTGTTTTTGGCTCAGTTCCAGATTACTTTTTTTTAATATAGAAGGATAGTGAGGATGTGGCATCAATAAATATATAATCAATAAAAATAAATAAATCCAATATTTCTCTTTTCTCTGCAACATTGCAAGTAATCCAATTAAAAATCCGAAGATTTCATTTAAAAAATAATTAACAAAATTTGTTCAGTAGAAAGATCAGTGTCAATGACTAGAAAACCAGTCTTGTGTTTTAAATATATAGATATATATAAATAGTATACTAATTAATCTTCTGTATTATTATTTTCTAACAATCTGTTTTAAAAATTTAGCCAATGAAAATTTTTGTTATTAAAAAATTCAAACTAAAATTAATGTTTTTTTAATGTTGTAATAAAGTTTTAAATAGGATTTTTTTTTATTATAATGTATAAGACTTATTAATAGAATTGCAATGAATTGATAAAATGGGATAATAGTGATGATGATAATAATAATCAGACAAAATTGTTTCGTAAATTTCAAAAAGTTTTACAGAATGTTTGTACAATAATAATAACTATAATGATTTGAAAATACCTTAAAATCAAGAAAAATTCTCCTTTTTTTTTTTTTTTTTTTTTTGTTTAAATAAAGTTTTCTACATCTAAAACAAGTTCGGAATGCTTAAATTCATCTTTGTCAAATTTAAATAAAAAGTGCATACAAAAACATGTGATTCTATTACCTAAAAGATGATTAAAACTTTAATTAGATTTTAAAACATTAAAATCGAGTACTTTCGGTGGTGAACCCAGCCTTCATCAGGATTTATGAAAAAGAGGTGTTAAAACACAAACGTCTAGATCACATTTATGTAACAGTATGTCTCTGAGTCTCTCTGTCTATGAGTACAGAGACATACTGTTATATAAATGCAATCTAGACATTTGTGTTTTAACACCTCTTTTTCATAAATCCTGACGAAGGCTGGGTTCACTACCGAAAGTGCTCGATTTTAATGTTTTAAAATTTAAAATCTAATTAAAGTTTTAATCATCTTTTAGGTAATGGAATCACATGTTTTTGTGTGCATTTTTTATTTTAAAGTTTTCTATCTTTGCTATTTGAATAAAATTTAACATAATGCATATTACCTACTAACTAATATTTATCTTTTTTTTTAGACTATGAAAATAATTCTAAACAAGAAACACTGTCCTTTAAAGAGAGGTTGAGTGATACTAGTGTTGAAAGTGTCAATAAAGATTTTGTATCCAAGGTAAAATTTAAAATATATTATAAATTGAGTTGCTTGAGTCTGTCTTTCGTTACTTCCAACTTGTGAAAATGCTTTACTATTCAAAATATTTATCATGCATGTCTAATGTACACTCCACCAATAGAAAAAGAGAGAGAGAAAAAAAACAACCCCATACATTTTAATAACCAAATTGTTACAGAGATAACTGAAAATAATCATTCTATTAGGAATTATGTTTCCTTTAATTATTTAAAAGAAATAAGCTTAGGGACCCAACTGAAATAGTAATAAACTTTAAAATTTTCACTGCTAAAATTTTAATTTCATATTTTAACTTTGGATACCAAACGAGAAGCTATTTGGTCAAGAAGTTTAGGAATTATAAAGATGTAAAGTTTTTAAACTCTAATGTTAAATTAATTTTGCTTTTATATCATTTTTATAACAACCTTGGTGAGATGGCTTAGATTCCTTTTGTGAGAAAAAGGAAAATTTTATGAGCACATTCTGGCAGCTCATTAATTGTTTCATTCATGCACACAAATAATTTGTTCAATATTTATACCATTTAATGTGTACATTCAGAGACAATTTATGTAAGATATACAGATAATTTAAAAGAGCAACAACAGTTGTGAATTCACTTGCAAAACAGCTGACATTTATGTACCTTTTTCTCGTAAACTACTGAATGTATTTCAATACTTTTTAAGAAATAGTTTTGGCAGAAGCTAAACTACAAATTGCTCTTTCAACAAGAAAAAAAAATAAAATAGTTACACAAATTTGCAAACAAAAACAAATCCTAGCATTTTTTTAATTATTATTATTATCATAACTATTGCATTTTTTTATTTATATGTTTCCTCACACTATCAATTTATAGTTTATCTTATGCCAAAACTATTAAGCATAAAGTATTGAAATCCCTTCAGTGGTTCCCAAGAAAAGGATACATCAATATCAACTGTTTTACATGTAACTTTTGTTGTTCTCAAAATTGCATAGCTATTGAATATTTTATTTCTATTCTTTGCCGAACAGTTAATATGTAGCAGGAGGGGCTGTATTCCGGGTGTACACCCAGATTTCTGGGTTTTTCTGTTGAGCCTTCCAGGTTTGTAAGATTTTTATATTTAGTGTAAAAAGTGAATTGAAAATCAAAACTAAAAGTGTACTGCAAAAAGTGAAAATTTTCACTGAATATTAGCAATAAATATTTTACTTATTGCAAACCTTTTGAAGAGTGATGTGAAAAACATCAGTTTCATCTCATGCAGCTTCTTTTGCAATCTCTTATTTAATATCACAATTCTAACAAATATATAGTAGATCAGCTGTAGAACATTTTAAATAAGCAGTGAAATGTGCAATGAGTATAAAGAGCTCAATGATTACAAAGCATTTTAAAACTGAACTGACTTATATTAAAAGTTCAACATATGAAAAATAAAATGTATAATTTAAAATAAACATAACTTCTGAATACTTGACCACATAGAAATTGAGAAAGGCTTGGTAAAGATTATACTGGTGATTATGCTGTAACTCAATTTATAGGATGAAATTCAAAAAACAGTTCCAGGCAAAGCAAGTTCATGTAGATGAAACAATCATTAGCTTAATTATACATGCTGTAACTTAAATTAAGAACAATCTCTAATTTAAACAATTATATTGCAACTTAACTGATAAAAGGATCGATAGAAAATTTAAAACATTCAGCTTTAAAAACACCTTAAATTAAATTAACATAAAATTCCTTTTTGACAAGGTAACATCATTATGTCATACGAGATACGTTCAAACAAAAATAAACTAAAATTCAGGAGACATAATGATCCCTCATAAATCCTTATATACTGCCAATAAAGCTAATGCATTGGTAAAAGACATAGCTTGGAAATGCGTACTTCCTATTTCCAGAAAGATCGGGGACATTGCATAATACTGTAACATAAACTCGTGCATTGGATTGGCTCATGTGCGAATGTCCACCACCTGGTACCAAAATACCATAACACTGAGTATCAATGAAATGTGTAATTAATGTGTTTAATTAATTATTTAAAATTAATTAAACTTGCACTGTATATTTTTACATTTGAAAATGGTAAAAATGTCTTGCATTCAGCAAAAGTCTGATAAATCTGCTCATTTTTATCTTTGAACTTGGAAATTCTGCATTATACAATTTTATATTTGTTATATGAATATGGATAGTAAAATTTATATTAATTTTGTTATATTGCTATAGCTACTTTTGCTATCACTGTTTTAATTATCCCTTTTTACATTATTATATAAATATAGTGTGTTGTGGTTCATATGGTATAGCATACGTATGTTTGCAGCCCGCCAGAAAAAATTCTATTCTAGACTTTTTAAAGGTTAAAAAATAACAAAGAAAAAAAAATAGATTTTTTTTTTTTTTTTTTTCAGTTTACCAGGAGAACCTCCCTTTAATCTCACCACATGCTAGGAAAATACTAATGTAAAAGATGTGAATTTATGTTACTATATTAATAATTTTTACTTTATTATTCTTTTAAGAGATTAAGTAATAGAAGAAATGGATTAAAGAAGTTAACTTCAAAACATTTACGTTCCCTTCGTCGAAGGAGAAAAATGAGCAGTACTAGCCAGGAGGATTCTGAATTAAGTGAAGGTAAGAAATCATGTATTTACACATATGTGTTCATGCACACACACATGATTAGATGATTATTTAAAAGGTTTTTAAAAAAATTAAAAGCTTTTATTTATATCATCTGTTTAAAGTAAAAGCTATTTCTGATAAGTGCAACTGTAGTTCTCTAAACTGTATCCTAAAATAATAAAGTAACTGTATCTTGCAACAAAAATAAACAAAATTAATATAAAGGACTGCACTAAAAGCTTACTGAAGTTTGATTCATCTATACTGTGCACTTCAAATTAAATTGTAAAACACTAAGTACACTAATAATAGTTGTTGCTAAAATAGAAAAAACTACACCTTTTTTGTTTAACTAGATAGATGTGTATCTGTACTTGTAAATTAATAACATAAGCAGCTAAGTAATGCTAATATAGTTTGTTTTTTTTCCCCAGTATTCAAATATGCTGAGTTGAGTTGAAATATGACTTATTGTTGCAAATAAATTTAATTTTGTTAACCTGGGATGTAACAATAGTTTATAAAATGTTTATAAAAGAATATGACCAAAAATTATTGGCTGATTAAAGTGATTAAAAAAAAAAGTCATTAAGCATCTCTGTATATTTCTAAAATAAATGATATGGTAATAAACTATTGAACTAAATGATAACAAACTATTATAAAGCTAATAATTTATTTAGAGTTAGTTATTTCAGTTTAAAACAGTTTGATCATCCTGTGTATGAAAAAATATATATATTATAAGCTAATAATTTTTTCTCATAATGTCTACATTATTATATTTAAATTTTTGGATGCTCAGTCTTGAGTGTTCTTTATGTGTAATGTTTGAATGTATTTCTGTAAGGATAACTAGCATGTCAGGGTTACTACACCACTTGGAGAACCTGGAAAAGTCAAGTAATTTGAAAATTGATCTAATAAGTTAGGGAAAAGTCATGAAATTTCAGTATTTTAACTAAAATCTGGAAATGACGGGAAATTTAATAAAATTTCATAGTGATTGCCAAATAAGTGTGAACTTTGCCCCATGACGGGTGAGAAAAATCTTCCGAGTTTTCACAAGGTCCAGTTTTTTTTTTTTTTTTTTAGAAATTTCATCTAAATCACCATCTTCCTAAAATTTCCACTTCCTACTTTTACCACCCCCCACACAATGTGACAATTAATATAATTAATAAATCATTTCAAATTTCCTCAATCCCCATCTTGAAATGTCTGTTTCCCTTACCCCCTTGTCTAAAGTTGTACTAAGTAAGTTTGTTATAGTTGCTGAAGTGAACTATGGTTCAATACAAATATATTGCATCTTTTTTAACACTTTCCAGCATAGTTGAAAAGTGTTTATGAATTTGGTTTGTCTGTCTGACCGTGCTCTAACTCGCATAAATATATTCGGTTTGTCATGCAAGTGATATATGTTATTCAGGTTTACTATAGCATGTTCAATATTGAAAATGAAGTATGTAGCACTTATAGTTTTTTTCCAGGGACTCTCAAAAGAATTCTGTTACATTACTGTCTATGGAGAAAAATCATTTGCGGTTTATTTTAATAATGTTACCAGGGCTTGCATTCCCCCTAAAATTCCTAAATTTCCTAAATATTATTTTATTCCCTAAAATTCTCCTGAAATTTTCTTCTTGTTCCTAAAAATTCGAGATTGGCAAAATTTGACCGAAAAATATCGCGAATTTCGACAAATGGTCACCGAAAAAGACGCGTATTTTGTCAAAAGATCGCTAAAACAATGCACATTTCGTCAAAAGATCGAAAAAAAAAACGCAAATTTCGTCAAAAGATCGTGGAAAAAAGCAAATTTCGACAAAGAATCGGAAAATAAACTTAAATTTCATCCAAGGATATCATGGGGGGGGGGGGGGGGGAAGCTAATTTCGATAATCCTGAAAAGTTCATTTAAGGATCGCAACAAACACAAATTTCTTCAAAGGATCGCAAATTTTTTAAAAACATCTCTGAAAGAAAAACTAGAATTTCTTAAAAAGATCGCGGAATAAACGTGAATTTCAATTTAAAAAAATCTTGAAAACCCCCTCAAATTTCATCCAAAAATCAAGGAAAAGAGATAATTTCGTCTAAGAATTGCAGAAAAAACGCGAATTTCATCAAAAAATTGTGAAAAAAAGACGCCAATTTCGTTGAAGGATCGCGAAATTTTGTAAATCAATCATGCATATAAGGCTAATTTTGTCAAACGATCGCACAAAAATACAAATTTCGTCAAAAGATTGTGGAAAAAATGCAAGTTTTATCTAAGAATCGCAAATTTTTTCAAAAGATTGCAGAAAATTGCGAATTTCGTCAAAAGGTCACGGAAAAAAAACGCGAATACCGTCAAAAGATCGCGGCAAAGAACACAAATATCGTCAAAAGATAGTGAAAAAACGTGGAATTTTGTTAATAAATCATGCAAATAAGGCGAATTTCGTTCAAAAAATGCATGTTTCGTCAAAATATTGCGGAAAAAAATGCAAATTTCGACAAAGAAGTGTGAAAAAAACCTTTCAGAAGTTTTTCTGTGAGCTTCAGATTTTTTTTTTTCTCATAATCACCCCTTCTTCCTGCCTCTTGTTCTCTAGGTTCACAGAGAACATCCAAAAGAGAGAGGAGAGCATTCATTCTGGTTAGGCTCAATGATCTAGGAACCCAAAATTCTAATTAATACAATTGCAGTAAGCATAAGCTGTCAAAATGGTTTGTAATATGAAGCCGGTTATTGCGCAAATTTAAATGCCCTCATTCGCAACAAACAACACAAGCACATGGAACAAGGGCTGAATTCATTGGAATGATGGGAATATTCTTTGGCATTGTACCACATGTGTCTGACTAGCACAAAAATACTGTTATTACATACTTGTAATGTTTAAAATATCGCAAATGCCCCTAAAATTTTCCTAAAATTTGGGAAAAAATTCCTAAAATTCCTCCCTAAAATTTTGAAAAATCCCAGTGCTAGCCCTGTGTTACACATTTTAAAACAGTGTGAAATTGATTTATATCACTGAGGTGTTCTACAAGAAGCTGTCGATAGAATATGATGTGCATAGCACTTATAGTTCCTTTACAGGGACACTCAAAAGAATTCCGTTACATTACAGTCTATGCAGAAAAATCGTTTGTGGTTTATTTTTATAATGTTTCACTATTTCAAACGTATTGAAATTGATATAAATTAGTAAGGTACATTATAAGAGGCTTACTATAGAATACTGTGTGTGTAGCGTTCACCGTTCATTTACAGGGACACACAAAAGAATTTGGTACTTTCTGTTAAAAATCATTGCTGGGAAGTGCGGAATACATTTTTAAATTGAACTCATACTTGGTCTATTACTTCGTGTGTATATATACTATAGATCATGTATAAGGCAGCACAAAAGTTCTCGAGTACATTTCCATTAATTGACGGAAATTCCTGAAAGGGAATTTAAAACTGTGCTATGCATTTCCTAACTGAACTGAAATTTATCATTCTATGTAGTATATATGCAAATTTATAGATTATATACAGGGCTCCACAAAAGAATTTGGATATTTTTAAGAATATTGATGGTAATTCCTGAAATTGGGTTTTTAAATATGTTATGTGTTTTCCAAATTGTTTACTTAGATATCATCTTTCATCTAATTAGATGGTAAAGATTTGTAAAATTATTTTGGAAGTGTTGGAGAGTGTTGCATAATCTATTCTTGATGCATAATTTTTCGTTCTTGCTTTTTATTTTCAGTTTGGATAAAACTTTATTTGAATGTTTGTAACTATCATAAATTGATAGTTTATAATAGCTATGAATTTTAAAATGATTATAATTTTTCACAAAAATATCAACTCACTTTTGATACTGATTTTTTAAGGTCCACAATATTAGTAACACAGTCACAATATTAAATGTCTATATATATTATATTCAATATTTTATTAATATAGGAGAAATGACAGACCTTCCTGAATCAGATGAAGAAAACATTCTTTTGAATTCTGATGTTAGTGAAACTGGAAGTATAACCAGTGAGAGCTTAAGTGAAAATGAAGATGAACTCTTGATTGAGCAAAATAATTTGAATAATGAAGAGTATGTTTTATTATTATTTTTTTTTAGATAAAATGTGTGTGTATTATAAAGTATTTTTTATAAATGTTATAATTTAGATTTTTTTTCTTCTGTCATACAGCAGATTAGTCTTTCTTGTTAATCCCATATTAGTCTACATTAACACCACGGCATACCTAAAGAGGGAGTAGGGGGTTAAAGGTTCCTCTCATCACCTCTCAAAATAGTCAAAAATGAAATTTAAAAAAGAGCTGATTTTTTTTTTTTTTTCTGTCATGTAGCAGATTACCCACTGTCTTCTCTTTAATTCCATATTAATGCACAGTAACATCACACCATAACCAAAGAAGGGAAACAGGGCTGGCGGGGTTACAGCCCCCACCCCCTCAATCCCAAAACAATTAAAAATAAAATGGAAAAAGTGTTGTTTTTTTTTCTGTTTGAGATAAATTTGTATTTTTTTTTTTCCTGTCATACAACGGACTACCCACTCTCTTCTCTTTAGTCCCATATTAGTGCACAGTGGCACCACCTCATACCCAAAGAAGAGAAGGGGGCTGATGAGATTATAATCCTCTTCTCCCTCCAAAATGGTCTTAGAAGAAAAAGTACTGATTTTGTTTCTTGCTTTTTGAGATAAACTTATAATTAACCCATTAGGAGAAACAGTTCAACATGGCAGCGCGCTGCAGGTTATTTTAGATTTTGCAGATCAATCTAACAGCTTAAAATAAAATTCTGGGCTATGGAAAATTGTTGAAATTTCTTTTTTGTCTCTAGAGTTATTGTATTTTCTTCTTAAATTTTCTTTGTAAATACAAATTTCGCGTATTTTATGAGTTACTGTAATTTCTTATAATAGTAAGCTTGGCCTAGCATTCTTGTGTCACAGCTAAATTTTGGTTTGCTGCAGATTAATACAGAAAATTCTTCTACTGGGAATATATATAGATATAGGTTTGAAATAATGTCAACAAAAGTTACGATGCATGTAACTAAAGCGTGTAGCATCATTAATGAGATTTGAAGAATGGATTCTTCTACAGTTTCACTGTGTAAATTTCAGCTTTTACAATATTTATTATATGTCACCTGAATCAAATGAGGATAATTGCTCATAAAAAATTATGCAATACTATCAAAAGATTTAGGCATTAAAGATTCATTGGGTAACCTTAAACTTAAAATGTTACCGAAACTTAAAATTATTAAAGCACATTGTAATACAAAGTGTAAGCATGACTTCAGTGTTAGTAGTAATTCAACAATATAATAAATTATAACACCTTGTAATAGTATATTACTTTTAAATGCTAAAGGTGTAAAATTAACAACTATAATATAAATTAAAATAACTTTTATTAGTTGCTTTACATGTTTCGACTCTTTCCGAGTCATTTTCAAAAACAAAATGAGAATATTCTAAAGCTGCACGGGCTTTGAGGTTATTATTTTCATGTACTTTTTTAAAAATTACTCACGTTATCTATTTTTTTTTTACTTGATTGTTTATTTTCATATCTTTGACCATGGAGTAATTCTAGCCACAGTTTCGGTAAATTAAAAGATGCCGCATCATTACATATTGTATTTTTGCGCATGAGTATCTCTATGGTTTCTCTTATTATGGATGGATAGTATAGACTGGAGGGAAATATTATTTTACTTTCATTGAAATTTATTTGGATGGTTTCTTCTTGATATAATCTTGCCAAGGCTGTAGTTTTTCTATTGTATTTAATATCAGCTATATGCTCTTTTTTCTGCAATTAAATTTCCTGCTGGTCATGCCTATGTAGTAATTTTTAGATCCGTCTTCTTTAATAAAAGGTATTTCATATACTCCTGAATAATTCTCAAAATTAATTGGGTTAATTTTACTGCAAATGATATTCTTTAATTTCTTAGGTGGTTTGGCTATTAAGCAGATATTGAAACGTTTACTTAAACGTTGAATATGAACAAAAGAATATGATTTGCAGTAAAATTGACCCAATTAATTTTGAGAATTATTCAGGAGTATATGAAATACCTTTTATTAAAGAAGACGGATCTAAAAATTACTACATAGGCATGACCAGCAGGAAATTTAATTGCAGAAAAAAGAGCATATAGCTGATATTAAATACAATAGAAAAACTACAGCCTTGGCAAGATTATATCAAGAAGAAACCATCCAAATAAATTTCAATGAAAGTAAAATAATATTTCTCTCCAGTCTATACTATCCATCCATAATAAGAGAAACCATAGAGATACTCACGTGCAAAAATACAATATGTAACGATGCGGCATCTTTTAATTTACTGTAACTGTGGCTAGAATTACTCCATGGTCAAAGATATGAAAATAAACAATCAAGTAAAAAATAATAGATAACGTGCGTAATTTAAAAAAAAAGTACATGAAAATAATAACCTCAAAGCCCGTGCAGCTTTAGAATATTCTCATTTTGTTTTTGAAAATGACTCGGAAAGAGTCGAAACATGTAAAACAACTAATAAAAGTTATTTTAATTTATATTCTAGTTGTTAATTTTACACCTTTAGCATTTAAAAGTAATATAGTAGTAATTCATTAGAAAATTGTTTCTTTATAATCAAACACTTCAATATTCCTGCCTATTCATGAAATCCTATATTAATTTGTGGAATTTTAAAATTTGGTTTTCACCATCAGAAAACTGATGTCTGTTATCAAAGTACTATATTTTTAAAATGTATTGCCTTTTAAAAGGAATTTAAAATTTAGAGATAGAATTTTTAAAACTGTTCTATGAGACATCAATTTTCTGATTCTGAATACAAAATTTTAGAAAATGCATTAAGTAATGAGTAATTAGTTTTGTAATTCAGAAGTTATCTTCAAAAAGTGACATACTTTTTACCAACATACTAGGGGCCTCTGCCTCCTACAATTTCTGTTCACCAATTCCCATTCAGGCACTGCAGCCTCTAAAAACATGCTAATTTGCTCTGTTTTAAAAAGAGTAGGGAAGCTTGAGTTACAATTACATGTTACATTTACAGTGGCAATCTTCTGTAATCAGGATAACCTTTCACTTTGACTGAGGGATTTTTTGGTTCTTAAGGTTGAATGAACTGAAATTCCAAAACTCTATACCAACGTTATAAGAATTTTTTTTAAATAAGACATTTTAAATATGATGTAATTTTCACCAAAGTTTTCTTTCTCTTTTTAATATTCATGTGTAAATACATTTTTTAATTGAAAGGAAATATTATTATTTGCACTGTTTTAAAATTTGCCAACTGTAGATGTAAAAAAAAAAAAAAAATCTCTTGTGTAAATAAATATATTTTGCAATGGAAAAATGTTTGAAAATACTATAATACTATTTGAGCTTTTAGGATTTAATTTTTTCCCATTTTAATTATTTTTGAATGTAATGATTTTATTATTTTTCAATTTTTTTTTCTCTTTTAATATTTATGTTTAATCCTAATTTTTAATTTTAAAATCTTTGGAAATATTATTTACACTGTCTTTAAATTTGGCAACAATGTACAAAAATTATTTTTTTGAAATAGGAAATAAATTTCTATTAAAATAATAAAATTTTAAATAAAAATTAAGCTTAAAAAATTAGTTAAATTTAAATAATAATTGCACACCACAAGCTTCAGATATGCCTGCGAAAATTGTTAAATTTCTATGCATAATTTTTAATTCTATAAAACTTTTTTAATGGAACTACAGTGAAACCTCTCTGTAAGGGCCACCTGCCGTTCCATTAAAAATTGGCCCTTATGAGGGGTGACAAAAAATAAATAAAATAAGGAAATCAAAACCAATATAGGTGAAAAAACTGTTTATTAACATTTTTAAACTCTATACATGATTGAAAAAAAATTTCTGTTGAAGTTTGTTTACTTATCATAATTTTTTCGCAGACAATTTTAGTTTCTAATGATTCTTTTACTTTATGGAACAAATTACTAAAATTTGCATCATTTATTAATGCCTTAGAATGAGATATTAGTTTATTTATTTCTGTTAGCGTTTTCTGACAGGATATATTCACACCTGCAGACTCTTTAGACTCATTATCAGATTGAACTCCTGAAATAAATTTTTTTTTTTTTAAAGTTAAAAAAAATAACACTTTTTTAAAAGTTTAAAACAACAAATTTTTATGTTTTACCTGTATCTATTTCATCTATAATTCTTTTCTCCTAATCTTCTTATAAATCATCGTAGCATTCAACCACATTTTCATATTTATCTGAATCTGGATCCTATTTAAGTTCAGCAGTTTTCTAAAGTTAAACCTGTTTAGGATTTAAGGCATATGTGATTAAAAAAAAATGGCCTTTATGAGGGGTAGGGGCGGCCCCTAATAGGAGTAAAATTAACATTATGTCTATGGTTAAAAATTTCGTTCCTAAAAATATTGGCCCATAATAGAGGTGGCCCTTGAATAGGGGTGGCCTTTAAAAGAAGTTTCACTGTATTTTGATCACTTTCAGCATTAAATAGTGCTTAAAATAATTCTTCAATTTAAGAACTTTCTGCTTCAGCATGTTTATCACTATAAAACTATCAATTCTTATACTTATATATGCATTAATTTTCTTAATATAAGCTCAGAAAGACCTCCGGTCACAAAAAATTAAATTCATTTATGGTAGCGACCCGGTTTGACAAATGTGGTTGCCAGGTCGCCACTGGCAACCAACTATTTAATCTGGTGAGGGGGTTTTTTGTATAAAAATTGACCTACGAAATGAACATAAATGGCATTTTTTCTCTCCCCTCTATTTGTGCGTGGCAAGCAGTGATCTTCCTCTTCTCTCGTACTTTTAATGTACGAACCAAGTTTTTCCATCTCATGCACAGAAAACATCATTCTTTGCTGATGTAAGGAGCTAGCATGTCACGTGTATAGAATGAAGGGGGAGGGGGGAAGGATGTTTCAATAAACCAGTAAGAAATAATGACATCTAAAATCAAATATAATGCTAAAAAATGTTCACATTTTTTTTTTTTTTTTTTTTTTGTAAGTTTTAAATCAGATTTTTGTATTCAGAATTAAAACTGAGTAATCTATCACATTTCATTTTAACGAATAATAACATATAAATGATTATAAGTAATTATTTTGAAGAAAATTTATAAATTATGCATCTCAACTATTTAACTAATAATTCAGAACTATGCTTGTTATTATTTTTTCTCAATTGATTCATAATAAACTTTAGACTAGTGAGATTTATCAAACATATTTTCAAATAAAATAAGTTGAAACTGGTGTGAAACACTAAGAACTAAGGAGTCTTGCTGCTGCTTTCATAGTAGACGCACGTCTTTTTGCGCCTGACGAAGAAAGACTCAGATCTTTCGAAAGGCCTAGCACATTTTAACGTTTTGATGGTGTTTTAAGAAGTTATTTTAGTTCTTAAACATATTTTCTCTCTTGCACTATTACATATTAATTCATTAAAAATCAGATTTTATTCACAAAAGTCTTTTCAGGAAAAAGTGTTAAATCTGCTACATCAGTTTGTCCTGCTACAAAACTGCTAAGAAATGCTTCAAAATTATTAAATTCGGCCAAAAAAATTGCAATTTATCGACTTAATTGTAATCTTTGAAATCTGTTTTAAGTTTTACATTGCACTCTGTTTAGTCATGTCTAAAAGATTATTATTGTGCTCCAAAACCATACAGTTTGCTAAAAAGTTTTAAATAGCATGGAAAATTATTTTGGCATATGAAAATACTCATTCTTTTTAAGAATTTAAGTAAATACTTTGAAAAATATTAAATGCATTTTATTGTAAAAGCATTTTACTTATTTTTTGAGTTCTCTATGTAACTGGAAATTTCTTTTTACCTTGTTTTTATATTAGCATATGAGGGTTGCTATTTATATTTCTATCCTAGTAATGAAAAAACAAATATTTATGATTGACATTGGATTTATTGTTTTTCAAAGTATTCTCCTTGAAGATCAATACACTTTTGCATGCATTTGAACCAATTTTCGAAGCTCTGTTTCCACTCCGATGGAGGTAACTCTAAAACATGTGTTTTGAATGCATCAACCGCTTCCTTGGGTGTCGAAAATCGTTGTCCACATAATTTATTTTTGATGTGTGGGAATAAAAAAAGTCATTGGGTGCCAAATCAAAGCTGTACAGCAGATGACCCATCAATTCAATGTTTTCGCATTTCAGAAATTCCTTTGTTTGAGCCGTTGTGTGAGAGCTTGCATTATCATGATGCAGAATTATTTGCCTGTTCTTCTGCTTTTTTCAAATTTCTCTGAAGACTTCTGGCAAACAAATGGTCGTGTACCATTCAGAATTGACTGTCCTGCGTTGCTCTAATGCCACTGCCGCCACGTGACTGGTAATGCCGAAGAAACAGGCAACCATTTGCTTTGATGTGCTTTTTCCTCGAACAACTTTTGTTTTATTTGGCACATCTTGGAAGGCCCATACAGTTGATTGCTGTTTTGTTTCCGATTCATATGCATAGATCCATGATTTATCACCTGTGTAGGTAGATGTTATACACAGCCTTTGATGAACCTTGAACGTATTTTTTCAACATTTCCTTGCACCAATCGACACGAGCCTTCTTTTGAGCGTTTGTCAGATTATGCGGTATCCAATCCGAACAATTTTTTTTTTACTTCCAAATGTTCATGTAATATTTTATTGATGCTTGTCGTACTAATGTCCAAAGATCCCTCAAACTCATGGTATGTCACATGACCAGACCATCTTGCTTTATTAGTTTTTGCACAGCATCGATATTTTCTGGCACAATAACCGATTTTGGACTACCTTTACCGAATGTGTCCTGCAGCGAACATTGGCCACAATTGAATTCGTTATGCCGGTTTTTTACAGTGCTGTAGGATGGTGCTTTATCGCTGTATAAAGAATTAAGTTCATGGAAGCACTTAATTCTTTCGACGTCTTGACAATCCACGTCGAAAGTTATGAAAAGTAATAGCACAAAAATGTTTGAATGCACGAAAGATAGAGAAAAGTGGTAACTTTTTATACATAATTTGAATATTATTTTTTAAATAGTTTTCCCCATCCTTTTTTTAGAATGCTAAAGAAAGACGGTTTTGAAAAAAATTATAATGGTTGTCTTGATTCTAATGAAGTAATGAATGGCATTGAATCTAAAGAAGTACTGAAAAAGACAGAGAAAAAAGTTATCATTCAAATAGATAAGTAAGTAAACATTATTCTACATTTTAATTTATTATTTTATATTCTATTTCCTTTAGTTTTGTCACTCATTGATTCCATGTATTCATTGTCTAATTTTGCAATTAATTAATAGCAAATGTTAAATAAATTTTCACAAAATTTTAATATCGTCTATTGTTTTATTGTTAGATTATTTGAAGATTTTGCTGTATCATCTGAAAAGATCATTGAAGTTTTGCAAAAGAATGGGTTACTAATGTCTTTGAAAGTTTTATCTGACTGGATAAAAATCAATGAAGATGTATTATCTGCCTGTGTTGAGGTAATATTTTTTTCCTGTTAAATTCATCTTTTCTCTTTCTTTCTTTCTTTTTTTTTTCTGATTGTAAAATTGCTGAAAGTATGTAAATAATTTCATTATTGTTGCTAGTCTCATATGAGCTTACATATTGTTCATTAGAATGAAATCCTTATGATTATCTTGCTTTCATTTTAAAAAAGAGAGAGATGACATTTTTTTAATTTTTTTTTTTCTTAATGCAACAACAACAAAAAAAAAACTTTGCCTATTGGATTTTTATAAATTTTTTATTAAAAAAATTTGTAGATTTGTGTTATTTGAGAATATTTTTCGAAAGCATTGTTTTGACAGAAAAATAATATTAAATTTAAGCAAAGTACTAAGCATCAGAGATGATGAATTTTCATAAATTCTTACCAGCCAGCAAGATACAGTCAAAAATTGTTATGACAAAATTTACATGACTGCAAAAATAACTCCTTATTACAATGCATTTTCATATTAACATTTGTATAAAATTTAAAAAGATGGAAGACAACAGAGGAAAGCTTACTGTAGGATAGAACTTAGTATTTTATTTACATTGCAACAATCGGCAAAAATGCAAAATATGGCTTACAAATAAAAATTTATAAAATCTTTTGGGATATTTTTTATAGCCTGCATTATTTAAATGACTGCCTAAAAATTCACTCACCAGTGGTGAGTAGAAGTATGCAATTCCCTACCTCTGCTAAATACTTCTCTTTAAAATACCAATCACTAGTGCATTGGTTGTGATAAATGGTATTGCTGATAAAGTGTTTATCAGCCCTGATACCTGGTGTTGAGGCATGGCTCTATGTTTCCATATCTGTGTCGTTGATTAGATAAGTAAATCATTAAAGTACATTTTTCTCAATTTCTTCTTTTTTAAAGTTATGGGAAATAAAAAAAAAAATTGACAACTGATAGCCATTTATAGGAGTTTATTGAAAGATGGACAAATTGTGTGTTAATACTGCCATTTTTTCTTTTTCCTCCTCTTTTGTTTTTATTTCTCATACTAAAAATAAAGTTATTAAAATTGCCCATTTTAGTGTAACCACACATAAAACCTCTTGAGCCTCATTCTTGGGTTACCCCAATATATTACAATTCCATGTTATATAATTCCCTGTGAAATTATAAACATAAATTTATCTTTTAACTAGCAGGCTTCACCACTGTGCTGGTCGGTTTCCCCTACACCTTGAATCAAACTAAATACATTGGTGCATATGACTTTCTGTTTTCCTGAAAACGATACAAACACCATTGCGCTAATATATATTTTTAAATGTGTCAGACAAAATTTGGTCCGTTGAAAACCAACTCTTTCAGTTGATCATTTAAATATGATTTAGTACAGAACGATATGCAGTATACTAAAACCATCCTTGAAGTATTATCTAACGATACAAGTCTCATCAAAATCTGTCCAGTAGAACTTTTTTAAAAGGCTATTCTTTCATCACTGGGTTCATCTGATTATAGAACTTTTCCCCATAATTCTATAATTAAATAATGTAGAATGATATGTTATATATACTAAAATCTTTCCTAAAAAATTATCTAACAAACAGTGCAAGCTCTATCGAAATCAATTCAGCTGAATTTTTTAAAAAGGCAAATATTTCATAATCAGGTTCATCTGATTATAGAACTTTCCCCTATAATTCTATAACCAAGCAGCATCTAATGATATGTTACATACTAAAACCTTCCCTGAAAAATTATCTAACTTCCAGCGCTAGTCCCATCAAAATCCGTTCAGTAGAACTCAAGTTATAAGCAGCCAGAATGAAATCTCCATTTGTATTTTATAGTAGATAGATAGTGTCGTCCCACATCATATTTGTATTGTTCCTGTAGGTAAGTTTATATTGAGGTTTGATTGCATCAGGATCAGTTACTTGAGTAGTGTGTTTAACTGATATTTAATTGCATCATTTAAATAACTGATATTTAATTGCATCATTTTTTTTTCATAACTAATAGCCATTTAGAGAAGTTTACTAAAAATTTACAGTTCATGTTTTAATATTGACTTTCCCCTCACTAACTCTTTTTCCTTTTAATTTCCCATATTGGAGGGGAGGTAGATGATTGCTTTGTAATATATATGTATATCAAAAACAATTAAGAAAGGGAAAAAATAATCAGCTTTTTAGAAAATATTATTTTGTTTGAACTATCATGATTTTTGCATAGAGTTTATTAAAAAAATACACTTTATGTTAAAAAGTGTGCTAAAAATATTGCTTTAGACAAATATACATTAAAAAAAATTTGTGTACTATATATATAATATTTTCTTCCAGAGTTCACAAGTTTTGTTGTCTCGTGTTATAGAACTGTTGAATTTGCTCTTAAAGATAGAAGAGAAACTTCTCAGTGTAAAAGGTAAAAATATTTTTATTTTAATAACAATCAAAACAGTGAAATGTATTTTCTTTATTTTCTTTTTTATTATTTATTTATTTTGTCTTCTTTAAGATGATTTCTCAAAGCTGCAGTGCATAGATGAATCTGGGAAACAAACCTATCCTTTGCCAGAAGACACAGCTCTACAGGGTTTTCTACCTGTTAATGGTGTCCATTCTCATTTACTGTTTGATGTATCTAAAAGAAGAGAACTTTCATCATCATTAGAAGTAAATAGTCATTCTTCTCTTCTGATATTTTAAAAATATGATTATGTATATAGGTTATAATAATTTTTTCCAAGACTTAGACAATTGTTCAAAAATTCTGACAAACTCAGCTATTCTAAATTAATGCATTTTGTGCAATTTCACTATTTTTTATTTAGAACCTGAATCTATTATGCTGTGCTGAAAATAATCTGTCGCATGCCATAGGCTGTTGTTCCTGGTCGGGATCTCAAATTCCCCTCATTAATGTTAAATCATGCATGGAATGTATTAATTTTTATTTTAAATATCTCCTCAGAAAATTAATATTTTAAAATTCTTTTTTCTGTTTACTTATCTTGAAAAATGTCTCTTCTTTCTCCTTCATTTTTATTTTAAATATCTCCTCAGAAAATTAATATTTTTAAATTCTTTTTTCTGTTTACTCATCTTGTAGAATGTCTCTTCTTTCTTTCTTTCTTTCTTTCTTTTTTTTAGTTTACAAAATATTTTTAAAATGCTTAATTTAAGTATTTCAATCTATGATCTCCTCTATTGTCATTTTCAATTAATAAATCTTCGAACTACCTGTTATTTTAGACATTATTTCTAAAATAATGTCTAAAATAACAGGTAGTTCGAAGATTTATTATTTATTGCTTAATTTAATATTTTATGTTTTTAAAGCTGGTGTGCTGTAAATAGTAAGATTTTAACACTTCAAATAAAATAAATATATTTTTTAGAAGTATTTTAAAAACCAAAAAAAAAAAAAGAGAGAGAGAGAGAAAGAGAGATATCCTTTAAAAAGAGTACACAGAAAAATAATTAAAAAATATGAATTTCCTGATGAGATATTTTTAAAATAAGAATCATTCTACGGCTATAGGTTTAGCGAGGGGAATGTGAAACCTGACTTACCAACACATTAGGATATAATTTCTTAATAAATTCTTATTGAGATGTTCCGGTTTGAAAATTCTCTGATCTGCCATTTTATATTCAAAACTGTCAACTTTCCTTTTTTTTTTTTGTTAGTGAAAAATTATATATGGAACCGAAAAATTTATTTAATCTTTTGAGTCTCATAATAGTTGGAATCCTCCAAGTCCTGTAATAGCCATATCTAGCAAAAAGGATTTTCATTCCCCTTAAGTGGGTTAGTACACTGTCAAGGAGGGTAATTTCTCTCAATGATGGATGCAGTGAGGTGTTGACATTTCTGGACAGTACAGCAAGAAAAATTAATTTTTTCAGTTTTACTTAAACTATCATTTGTACATCTGCATATTTCAGAGTAGAAATATTTTTATTTTGTGACTTTGGAAGCTTTTGTTTTTTCTAAAATGACATGTAGATGTCATTATATATGTACAGGGTGGCCATAAAGAAACTTTTCTGATATATGAATCCCTAGCAACCGCTCCTTTCAACCAACTGAAATGAAATGCGAGATACAGTTATTTGCAGGTATGCACTCAAAATAGTGGTGAATAAGAACAATGAAGTCTGCATGGTTGTAATTACAGTAAAAAATTTCAAAATTTTCGAATGGCAACACTCACATTTTCCATCTTAAAATCATCAGCATATTGAAAAACCATAAATGGCATTGGAACGGTACATGTAACATGAAAAAATGGGACAAAAACATTGTAAACAACCAATAGCAACAAGAGAATAAGAACAAATGTTACTGAGATTACAAGTTTTCAAGACTGCTGTTTAAAGGTTTTCAACAAATGATGATTTGTGCATGGTGTTCTGTGATTGGTGCTGTTGCACCTTGCCTCTCTGTTGCTATTAGTTGTTTACAATCCTGTTCTTTGTGTTAGGAATAGGCATATCCTTATTCTTATCACTGTACGTATATATATTCTATTTAACTTTATTCACTTTGCTACAATTATAAAGTTTACTTACCTTGTAATAGAAGTTATCCTTTTCATCACCTGGAATTTGTTTTAATAACACTCTTTATCAAGTTTTCTTCCATTCATGATATCTCTTGTTTACTCTTTGCCATATGACATATAGTAAATATCTTCTGGTTTGTGACACAGGCCCGTAGCTAGGTGGGGGCCAGGTCGGGCAAAGCCCGACCTGCACAAGATTTTGCCCGACCTAGCGTGAAACTTTACATCCCGATTAAAACAACATTAAATTTCTATTATTTTTTTTTTTTTAAATTTTTTGTCTAATCTAGTGTGAGACTGGACATTCCGATCACTTTATCAGCCACTATTTCACTTTAAATTCCCAATTTTTTCCATCTTCTTGCCAGATCTAAGCAAAGAGGAACCCCCCCCCCCCCCCCCCCCCCTTCCTCCTCCCAATTTCGTTTTTAAACTGGAAACAAAACCAGAAAAAATTTCATCTATAAACCTTCTTTTTTCTCTATTTCTTTAACATACAACAGACTGTCGAAGATTGTCCCTTAGGACATTCCCCGCTTTGTTGCTTTGTAAAAATTACACCGTACCGCAGGATATTCCTGCCCGTACCGACCCAGCAACAATTCTGTATTGACTGATATCCATAAAGCTTACTTTCTTTGTAGGATTGTCACCATGTGAAATTTATCTTAAGAAAGCGGGGTTGAAACCAAATGCTTCTGAATCTGAAAATAAAGCGAAACAGCCTACAATAATGTTTTTGAATTTGTCGTACATGACAAGTTTGCAGCTTCTTTCATGGAACTGGTTCCAATTCCATGAAACAGATTGTTATGTTTACTTGTTTGCTTTGGGAAGAGGGGACTAATGTCTTTCATTCTTCTGATCGTTCCTTACATATTAGTGAATGATAAAAATTTGTGAAACCTATGTCACAATAAAAAAATTATGGGAGGAGTTTTTCCGCATAAAGAAGAAATGGAATTACAATGAAAATATCATCTTTAACCAATAGAATATAAAATTTGTTTTAATTAAATGATATAAATTTAATTTATAAATAAGAAATTTACAGAATTATCTGTGAATTGTTTTGAATATACATGTGTCTTAAGTTATATATATATATATTTCCCCACGGGTTTTACAAGTAGTGGTTAGTAGAGGAAATTATATTACCGCGTTACACGTTTGAATGTATTTCACTTTAAATAACTTTCATGTAACATAACATAAATAACTTATCATCTTAAAGTACAAAATCTTCAAGGAACAAAATAATATCAATCAATAATAAATCAAGGAACAAAAAGAAAAATGTAACGATATGATATTGTTAAGTTGTTAAGTATACTTAGATTTTATAAAATGTTTTATTTCGCGTAAAATATATTCTTTGAAGGAATTTATTTGCAGATATCGAAATAATATGATAAAAGTAGCTTAAAAAAGTTCATACTTTTGCTTACGGCTTGAAAATATTTATAATAATGAACAAGATAACAAATTAAATCCATCATAGGCGCCGACTACAAGGCCATAAAAATTCGCTGGAAATTTTCACAGGGGCATCGCCCCCCCCCCCCCCCCCCCCTCTGGAAATAAAAATTAATAGAAGGTCTGTCCCTTTATCTGTTCAATCTACTCTTCCCCAACGCCCCCCCCCCCCCCCCCCTGAAATTTTTAAAAGTTGGTGCCTCTGAAATAAACCAATCATTTTTTCAAATTTAAAGAATAAAATATACCGGGCTACTTACGATTTTACAAATCCAAATTAGTTATCTTCTGACACATTCACAAAGTCATTCACTATTCTTAAATTCAAAAATTTTTCAGGTCCTCTTATTAAAAACAAAGAAATTAAATAGTATTTTCCATTTTTTTGTAAAAGCAAATCAGTTTTCAGAAAATGACCGTCAAAGTTAACGATATAAACCAATTTTCTGGACATGACAGTCTGATAAAGTTCATAAGGGAGAAATCGATTGAAAAACGTTATTCGATTCTAAATCACTTTAGTAGTTAAAACTTGTAAATTTCATGCTTTTATGTATAAAAATGACAGTGCGAATATAGCAAAAAAGTTCCGTGTTGTTCAGCCGGAAAAAATTGTATATATATATATATATATATATATATATATATACACAATTAATATACATATAATATTTTTTTTTTGGAACCTCATGGTGGATATCTGATATGGTATTTAATTACGGGTAAATGTGACCTTAATGTCACAACAGTCTTAAGCATAAACAATATGCATAGCTCTTTTCAAAAAATATACGGCGATTGAAGAAATAGCGATGCTTTATAGGAAATGGACAGTGAAATAAATAAATTAAAAAATATTTTATATTTGCACAGACTCTTCGACACTAAACATTCTGCATAAATAGTGTTTATTATTTTTAATGTAGCAAGGAACAAACAAACAAGTTGGAAATGTACGTTAAACGTGACAAATGAGGTGCGACCGTACTATAACTAGTTTTACAATGTAAAAAAAATATCTTTATTATTTCTGTGAAATGAATTATATCGTCTGTTACGAGCGAAATGAGCATGCTTTTTTTTTCTTATTAGTGATGCCACGTTTACAGATGCGAATTTTTTTTCGACACCCAACTGCTGCAAAATTCAACATGAGATATTGCTTTATGAATGATTACCTCCATGGTTTAATATTTCTATGACTCATGATGAACGAATCTTTTGTGTTTATTTATTTTAATGGATGGAGATATTCGGCTATTAACCTAATTTCTACTGAAGTTATCTCAGAATCTATACATTTTTTAATGTAACTCATCTCTCGAGCAAACACTTTTTTTGAATGATCTTTCTAAAAACGTAACTTTTATGCAATTTTATTCGAAGAAATAATGTTGAATAAAAATGACCGCTTGGCATATGAAAAAAGAAGTGGTTAGCAGGTTAGCCCGTATTCTTTTTCCTCAGTCACATGACTTGCGCTTTTATTATACAGATTACGTATGATAGGATTTAATAGAATAAAGAAAACTTTTTTAATATCTTTTTAATTTCTGATTCGATTTTCACAAAATTTGAAATGACTCGACAAAATTTTATAACGATTCTATATATTAAATTTCAAACCATTCGGTTGGGTAGTTTTTGTTTTTTGCGGACGGACCAGACGACGACTATAGGTGCTACGCATTTATATAATTACGAACGCACCTAAACTGGGATTGTTTTGTCTGAAATAGAGACAGCACTGGGTTGTGCTAATTAGATCTTGAATAATCTATGTTTATTACTTTAAACATAAATGATTCCGTGTTATTGTAGCAAGTGTTGATGCAGTGTAATTTACCATACAGTGTTAACAATATTTACATTAATTCTGTATTAATCTTAATAATCTCTCATAAAAATCCATTAAAAAGAAATATGAAAATATACTGTTTTTATGCTATTTTTTTCCCATAATTTACGGCTTTTTCAGAACTCGACACAGAATAACACATAACAACAGAAGCGTGAGAATTTTAAGACTTTATCTGTTTGAAAAACCGGAGCGTCCGTTTGCAATTTTGAATTTTCTGCCTCTTACAAGTTCCTTTTATTATTATCATATCTTCATTTTGTTTCATTTGTAATGCTTATAGTTAGGATTGCACGAAAAGTTTTTAACTTGACTTCAAGACTAACTATTAAATCGCCTGTCACAAACAAGCACCATCAAAGCAACCGAATTGCTCAGCACCATTTAGTACTTAAGTGATTTTGGACTTTGACTTTCTGACACATCACTGGACGTGGACCACCTGTGGTGTGAAAGTGTGTGACCCGTCCTCTGAAATATAAATAGAGAAGTAGTATGAACTATTTTCTGAAAGAAAGATTTTGACAATTTTACAATGGGACGATATAGGTGCAATTTGTCGCTCCTGTGATTGTGCCGACAGCGGGCCTGTGTTTGTGCAAGACCACCCGGATGTTTTTGTGTCCCGTTCAACGATTTCGAGGAATAGATTTAGTGACTCTTGAAAATCCGCTTGTGAAAATAATGCATTCTGCCGTATTACAGTTTTGTTTAACCGTTGTGGTTTCCAGATGCTAACCAGTTTTTGGTGACAGGGAAAAAAAAAAGGGTTCTCGTTTTAAAAGCTGTATATATTATATTTGGATAAGTATGTATCTGTGAACGGAACGGATTACTTTATCTGTGAATACAAGTTATATTTGAAAATATGGATATCCGTTCATTTATGTATAATAAGCGTCGACTAGAACAGAAAATAGAGAGTCCTGCTCCTGAATATTGTGCAAATAGTAATGATAAAAATTCATTATCATTAACTGGACCTACTAAAGTAAACCAGATTATTCTCGATCTCGATTTGCCTAAAAGAGACGAGCCAGTTCAACAAATTATTTTGAAGGAATTCCCACGAAAAAATCAACGTTCTTTTCGAGCTGCATGGTATAAGCAATTTGAATTGCTGGAATATTCTGTGGCAAAGGACGCAGCATTCTGTTATGCTTGTAGACATTTTAACCGGTTCGGATCCAAAGAAGCCGCATACACCGAACATGGTTTTAAAACTTGTAAAAATGCTTTAGACAATGGCCGCAGTTTTCCAAAACACGAAAAATCAGAAGCTCACATCCAAGCCATGGCAAAGTGGAATGAAAAACAGATTCGAGTTAATTCCTCTACATCTATATCGACTTTAATCAATGAAAATGTATTGGAAAAACATCGATGAAATGAAAATTTAAAAAAATATTTTTTCACTATCGGTAAAGACATCCTCGTTACTTGTTCTATTCATTTTATTCATTCTGTTTTTTCTTTCTCATATCTTTATTGCGTTATGTAAATATAACGAAACATCATTTAACCCTTTCCGGCGCGGAGTAATTCTGTTTTTAAAATGATAAAATAATGGACTGACATCAGAATTTACAAAAGAATTTATTACAAAATAAAAACTTGCTAAATTTCCAATACTTTATAAAAGGAAAAAATAATTAAATATTCTTGGTGCCGTTTGTCAGTTTTGGAATTAAAATTAGGTGTCCTTTTTTGTGACCATCGCCCGCTAAAGGGTTAATAAATTGTACTTGAATGCTTCTATTAATATAAACGAACATAAAACCTACATAAATTTAAATTACTTAATTAAAAGGAAACAACTTATTTACGTTATGTAAATGTAAATATTTTATTTATGTGTCTTTGATATATTTTTATTGTGTCTTGGAACAAACATTAAAAATTTCATTCTGGCTTTGGAGAGATCTTACGTTTTAAATGAGAAAAAAATTACATTAAAAGTACAGTACATATTTTTCAAGGTATAAGAGACGTGAAAAAAATTAAGAAATAATCTGCCCCCCCTGAAAAAATATTTGCCCCACCTAGAAGTAAGGTCTAGCTACGGGCCTGTTGTGACATATTATTCCCGGCCGCCACAAGATGGCATCGTCAACACGAATTAGTTATATTTCGCTTTGGAGAATGACATTGTGATTTCATCTTTTAATAATAGGCTTCGATGGCCAATAGGTGCATCAGGAGTTATGTATTAAGCTATTATCATGGTCTGGCTGTGGTATAAATATCCTTCTGATCATAAACGACCACTAGTTGTTGTTGCTCGTAGGTATTAAGTGCTGACATGTATTTTAGGAAGATGTCTATGATATTTTATCTGTCAGTTCTTAATCTTGTTTTATATAGTCACCTTGGCAAAAATAGCTTTTAGTTAGTTTTTATTGCAAGTTAAAAGTGGAATTGTTTTTCGGTTGAAGATGTTTGTCAGTTATCCAGTAGTAATTCTTGAAGATTGTACTTTTTTAAGAATTTACTCCTGTAGGTATTTTTACAATTGAATATGTTCAAACTATGCATTCAAAAGACACTTGTTCTTTTTTTCATCTGCTTCGGTCTTCAATGACCTACGATTGAAGTTCTACTTTTGACCATCCATTTATAGAAATGTTGAATATGAACATATTTCTTTCAAGTGGTTTTTCCGTGTTGATAAAGTTGAAAGCATTTCAACTACATGAAATATATTACTTCTCTCTAAGTTTAAGCAAAGGTTTTTTTTACATATAAGAGTTCTGGTGTATTAAATAGCAGAAAACTTATGATCAAGAAGTGTGTTATCTTTCTGATATATCGACTTGATATAATGAAACCAGCAACTGATGACATGAGTTCCCTTAATGATAGTTTGTACTTAGAAAGATAAAGCAGATAAGTTTGTTCTTGCTATTGTTATTAGATATTAAGCAATTGTATTTTAAAGTTTCTTTTATTTTATTGTTTTTAAACCTGTTATCTTTCTTTAATCCAGCACTCATGTTATATTTTTCCCTTTCATTTAGCTTTAGATTTCTGGTAATTGTAGCTATTTACATATTTACTTTTAATCGAATTTATTCAAGTTTAAAGTTTATCTCGGGGTTTTCAAAATCAACCAATGTTTTTTACTGCATATGCAGCTCTGCTAATATTTGAACCCCCTCAGACATGACATATATGTAATACAAAAAACAGTAAAATTTTTTACATAACATAACTGAGATATAAATCATAATATTAATTTGATATTTCTTTGATATTAATTCAATTAACTAAAACAATCTGAAATAACTTTAATTGATAGCATTTGAAGTACAAATAAAGACATCTACTTTGTAATCAAATTTATAAGTTTGATGGAGATAAAAACTGTCTTTTCTTCATTCGTCACTTATGGTAATGTCATCTGTAATAGTAATAGTTATAAATATATTAAAAAATTTTGAATCCACAATTTATATTACCTAAGAAACCTATAACTATTAAAAATAACAATACTACATTAAAAGTTGTTTGTTATATACTGAGTGGTCATAAACTTTGCCACTATATGAATCCCTAGAGACCACTCTGTTCAACCAACCGAAATGAAATATGAGGTACAGATATTTTAACATATACAATCGAGATTGTGTTGAACAAGAACAATAGAGCCTACTCAGTTACGATTACAGTGAAAATTTTCTTGAAAGGCAACACCCACTTTTTCACATCCCAAAATGATCAGCGCACTAAAAACAATCATAAATGACATTGGAACAGTTCATGTAACACAAACAGCGCCGACACATGCAAAGTGTTAGAAATATATTTTTAATCTACCCATTTTTTCCAGTTTTTGCTGGAATGTACCAGGTTTTTTTCGATTGTCCTGGCAAAAATACCAATCCTACTCTTTTCATTCCTGTGCATTAACTATATAGTAAAAAATTATTGAACTGTGACTAAAAAATCAAAATGATCACCTAGATTTTATTATTATTATTATTATTATTATTATTTGTGTGTGTGTGTGTGTGTGAGAGAGAGGGTGTGTTTGATGAGATTTGTTTCTTTCTGATTACATTTTCCCCCTTTAGGCTTTTCTAAGAGTACATTGCATTCTTTCGTTTGGAAAATATCTTACAAAAGTATCTGAGTCATCAGTTGATTTTGATGTGGAAAAGAAGAGATATTATTTCAACTTATGTAACAAAATAAAGGAATCAAACAAAGATGAATTTTCCAAGATAACAGAGGTAAATTAATTCTAGAATTGTCTTATCCAAATTAATTCATTAGCAGGAAAAAATAATGGTACTAATTTACCATTAGTTTTTATTATTGCTATTATTAGATTCAGTAGTTTCCTCTCACTGACTCTAGGGTCAGGTCTTGTATTTTAACTATATATATTATGTTAAAAACTTCTTAATTATTCAGAGAGGTTTTTATTTTATTTTTATTTTATATGTAATCATTCAATGCTAATTTTTGATTATTATTATTTTTGTCTGTCAATTAAGAAATGTGTGAGGTATTCATTATTTCACATATGTTTAAAATAAAATAAAATCTATGCCTGTTATTTACAATTCATTTGAAATAATATAAAAATGTGCAAAATGATGTTCTATTGTTTTCAATTTTGTAGCATTTTATTTATTTATTTTTTTAAACATTAATCAAACATTATTTAAATTTAATTAGATTTGTACTTTATGTGTTTAAACTTTTACAATAGCAAAAATTTATTGAAAAAGGTCTACTAAAAAGATCTCTTAGTTGTTTGGCCTCTTAAATCTTAGCAATTGGCTTCATTTTTGCATTTTTATTTATTTTTTCTTTCTTTATAGTTATGTATTCCATCATTACAGTTCCTAAATTTCTTGTGTGTCTTATTTTCCCACAATACTGAAAACTGAATCAAAAGAATTCTGTGAGGGTTTTTCTTTTCTGCCCTCCCTCTTAAGCAAAACCTGACAATATTAATAAGAAACTTGAATAAACATTAAAAGAGTTAGAAATCTTAGCAGTCCTAAAATTTGTTGAATGATAATGTGTGAAGATTTAGAGATAATATTAGTAAAATAAAATAAACCTTGAAATTATAGATGTGAACTAAAATATCTACAATTAAAATTTGCATTTTGGTGAACTGCAAAGTCACAAATAAAGCCTTTATTTTGCTAAAATGATTAAATAATTTAACTTTTTGTTTGTTTACAGCATAAATGTAAACTTAGAAAGGTAAATTATTATTATTGCTGTCTTTATTAATATCTTTATTTGCTATATTATTTTTGAAATAGATGTTCACTGGAGAGACATGAAAAGTTTTTGGTGTCTGCATGTATTTATGTCTTGTGATCACTGCTGTAAAAATCATCTGCTTAGCCTATTATTTGGTAGATATGTTGGTGAGGTATCCAGATGTAGCTGTATAGTGTTTGATTAAATTTTGTTGATTTGTTCAGAAAATATAGAAAACTTTCTTTTGCATCATAATGTTTTTCTATGGGAATTCAGATGATTTTCAATTTTTACTATTCATTGAAAAGAAAATAGCGCATTTGGATAATTGATTTAAGTGTATGCTAAAATTTCCCAATGGTGGGGGGGAGGGTCTTAAGTCATTCTGATTAGTTTGAAATTTTGTAAATACATTTGTAAAGATTTTTTAAATAATATGTATAACTTTTGATGGAATTTTGTATATCTATTTGAAAAATATAAAATCTTTTGTTTTATCACTTTGCATATTTGCCACCATACATATTTCATTTTTTCTCTTTTTTCTTTATCACTACCCTAGCAACTGTATTCCATAGCATATAAAACAATCACTAAATTATTCCCAATTACAAAAGATTAAGCAGAAAGTCTGGATAAGGGAAATAGAGATTAGTAAATCTTTCATAATCGGGCCTATAGTGTGTGAAATAAGAGTGAAGGATTATAATAACATTACAGTTTAAATTGAATGTGGATTCTATTAAAAGGCTGTTATAAAAAGCACTTTGCAACACTAAATTATGTTTAATAAATTAGTCAATTGGCTGTGGACATGATTATTGACACTAACTTTAGTCTCCAAATACACCTGTTTTTGGGTGATTTTAGTATGCTATCGCTATCGAAATACATTTGGATGTACTTAGATAAGATCTTACTTTTAAGTATTATAGAATGACCACCTGAACTGTTTTTTCCAAATAAAAATTGTAAAAATATTAGATTTCTAAATTAGATATAATTATAGTAAATTAAGCTTGCATTTTCATAATTGCTTTTTTTACATGAGATTTTATTCAAATTTTCCATAAGATGCAGATGTTTCGTGGTTGGCAGGTAAGTAAGTATTGCTATTTGGATATTAGGATAACATGAAATCCTTGCTCAAACTGGTGCTTATCCTAATAAAATCGCAGTGCAAAATGGAATGCAAAATATACTGCAATCATGATATAGCACAATCAATGGGAAATTACTAATGTAAAATCAATAAGACTATGGAGGGTTGACACCCCCCCCCCCCCCCCCCCCCCCCCCCCCAAGGAGAAATATACTTTTCATTCTGAAAAAAATTACAAAAATAAGTAGTTCATCCAAATATTATTGCATAAAACTCTCTTTAATGTGATGCTTCTAAAAAATTTTAGAAGCTTCGGGGAATCTTAATATATATATATATATCTTTTGAAATGTAAATTGCAGATTGTAAGATATTAAATATTATGCAAATACAAAAACAATGACTTTCACAGCCGATGTAGAGAGCCCTGATCTGCAGATTTACTTGTTATTACTTTTTACATCATTTTGAAACTGAAACTTAATGGAAAATCTTATAAATTTATTCATTGATATTTTATTAGCATAATTTCCTCAGTTATGCATTACCTAAATCTTAACATTATATTTATTTTACTTTGAATCTGAAAGTAGAAAATCTCATAAATGTATTCATTCTTTTTTTTTTTTGCTTATATAGATTAATTTATATTTGCAGAAAAACTGCAATGCTGAGAAGCAAAAGCAAAATCTTATGAAGAGTATGGCTCACTTATGGCTGAAAGTAAGTTTATTTATACTTTTTGAATTTTACTAGGCTTATTTTTTTTATTATTAATTTGAAATGGTAAACCGAATTTATTGAGGGTTTTTTTTTTTCAACTTCTGTTTTATGCTGTTTTAATTTGTAGCAATCTAAATGTTGGATAAATACAAAAGTACATGTTTTAATATCAATTATTTATTATGTGGGTAAATTTAAAAATATTGAAAATAGGAAAAAGACATTTTTGAAGAAATATTTCCCAAAATACTCTGTAAATTTTGGTAGATTTGGAAATAATTTTTTCATTACCTGTGCGTTTGATGGGTTTTCAAGAAAATTACTTTAATGTTATTTGAAGGGGTAAAATACTGCCATAATTGAAATAGATTGATTATTATTATTATTTTTTAATGTATGCTAAATTTTCTCATATGCTTACTGAACAACAAACATATTACAATGTTAGTGATTTTTTTAGGTTCTCCTCCATTATCCGGTCGACCACTTTTCATAACAAAACACTATCGCCAAACTATCAATTTAATGCCCAAAATGCAATCCCATTCACTTGACGTCAGAAGCATTTCATGTGTTTGTTATGTCATCAAGTGGTTTTTAATTCAACATTTACCTGTATTTTTCATTATGTTTTACTGATTTATTAGTTACTTAGTGAATTAAAATAATAATTGTGCCTTTATACGGCGGTGCCATGATATTAAAAAAGAAAAATCATTGAAAATTTTTTACGATGCAGAGTTATGTGCAATAGATCAGTTTCAGCTGACGTCACAAACATTTATTCATTAGCCGAGAGGCATAATTAAAAAAAATTATGTAAATAACCTAAATATTCAAGATTATTTTTTTCTGTTTTCATTAATATAATGTAATTTTTTTTGTTTAAACTTACTGATTGTTGACATTTTGGTGAGCGTGGTTTTTCTGAATTTCTTGTATTTTATTTATTTATTTATTTATTTTGCTATTCCAATGGCAACATTCTTCCATTTGTTTATTTGATGTTACAGTTTGGCGATAGTTTTTTGTTATGAAAAGTGGTCGACGGGATAATGGAGAAGTACCTTTTTTATTATAGGTTACAAAATAACATCCATGTAGTGCACTAACATTCCTACTTCCCTTTTCTTCTGTTCATATTCTCAACTACTTTTCATCTTGATATCTCATTTACTTTATAAACCAGTGGCCTTCAACTAGTGATCCATGTGGAAAATTTGGTAGTTGACAGAAAAATCTGGGCATTACTTATGTTTTTAGTGTTTTATTAATAATAAAACAAAAATAAAATAATTTCAGTAGCATCATTAGAGATTTTGGAGAACTTTTTTCAAACAAGCAGGAACAAATCCACTTTAAAAATGTGTGATCTTAAATAAGCCTTAATTATTATTATTAACCTGAGATTGAAAATTTTCTTAAAATTAAGCAACCTTTAAAATTTTTTGTTATGAATATGTGCATTTTATATCATTAGAAGGTTTCTAATCATTATTGTACTATTTATGTTTATAAAAATATTCACTTTAGTGGTTTGTGAGATTCAAAATCTGAATTTGTTTGTCCGTGAAGGTCCAAAGAATTGGTGACCAATATTATAAACTACTGTGGACTTTTTTTAATTCCAACTATTGGAAAATTAGAATAGGGGTTCATTTCCTTAAAAAATGGAATTAACCCTCTGACTGTTTTTTTTTAAATCTTTTTAACTAATATCTATATTTATTATTACGTATTTCAAATCATCATGTATTTGAAATATGTACATTTATCATTTGTATTTTTACTCTTTGACTGTGGAATTTTGAAAACAAAATTGCTTAAAAAATTGCATATTATGTATTTTTTTTTTTTTACAAATATCTTTGTGGTGGAAATCGCATGATAAGCAGTCGGAGGAATAAAAGCAATGTTGACAAGAAAGTAAAAACATGCATTAAGCAGAGATTATGAAACATTTTCCAACGCTTCCAAAAGATTGTAACAGAACTTCACTGCTTAAAAAGATGAAAGAAGATATCTAATTAAACAGATTGAAAAATGCATTACACGCTTGAAAACCAGAATTTGGTCAATATACAACACAATTTCCACCATTAGATGGAAATGCACTCAAATAATTTTGTATACTCCTATATATTCTCTACAGGTTTTTACACACACCGCATATTAAACTAACATTTAATTTGGAAAATGTGCATTACACAACTGAAAACATATTTTGAGAAATTACCACCCATAGACTGCAATGTATCCAGTTCTTTACATGGCCCTGTATATAAATTAATTTATATTCTACACTTCTTAGTATACTAAATATGGTCCAACTGGAAAATGCATTACTCAATTGAACAGCACCCTTAAGCAATTCCTACTCATACAGAGTAATGTTTACAAACCTTTTTTGTGTGATCTATAGAATTTATGCACACCATGTAGTATGTAAAAATTTAGTTAAACTGAAAAACGCATGCTACAACTGAAAATGCACTTTCAGTAATTGAACTTTTATGTAACCGAAGTCTTTCATGTGCCCCTGTCATGGTTGGTATTTTTGCCAGGACAGTGGCAAAAGCTGGAAAAAAACCAGTGCAAAAATGGCAAATTCTTATTGGCCTTTAATGTGTAGTAAGATCTATAAATTAATAAGTATCATAATGGTATAAACAATTAGATTTAATAACATATATCATTTAATATTTTAAACTTAATTTTCTAATTAATAAATATAATTTAAATAGTTTTATATATTTTTAATGTATACAGCTCATATTCAAAATATTAGAATAATTACTTTTTTTTACAAGTTGAAAATATCGTTTGGTAATTTAATGTCTTTTAATGCAAATATGCAAACGGTATTTTTTATTAAGAACTTATTGTTGATTAAACTTATTTATTATCTTAAAATTAATATCATTTTTGTACTTGTAAATAACAAAAAAAAATGTGTTATTTGAAGAGAATGAAGGATTTTTCATATGGTGTGTGGTCCTCTCAAACAGTTAAGACTGTTGCACATCTATTTTCCATGGATGTGATCAGGTTATCAGAGTTTGGGGAATTCTGTTCCACTCTTCAAAACGTGCTATCTCAAAGTCCCAAACAGTTAACAAGAGACATTGCTCTCGCAGCAATGCATCATCCGAGTGTGCCCCAGACATGCTCCATCAGATTTACTTGAGGAGAGCAAGCTGGCCACTCCATATGCTGTATTATTTCTTTTACAAGTATATTCTTCACAATGAAACTGTGATTAGTGAAGCTGAAAAAATATATATACATATTAAAATTAAGCTGGCACTGCCCTGTGCTAATGGTCTGCGCAAGATAGAGAAAAGCCAACAGAAGGAACACTTTCACAATTACTTTCTAGCAACCTATTCACTGTTTCATACACACAAACATTTTCACAATATTTTCACAATTTATTTAATATACAGAAGCCGTTTATCTGTTATTATATACAAACAGAAGTATTTTATCTAATATGGGTAATCAGATGCAATTTTATTCAATACATACATAAACCAGCATAATAATTCATCAGTTTTATTTTCATAGTTGTTTACATCATTTGGCAATAAATCTCACTTTTTTAAACCCGAATTGCATCGAGCTTTTTTTAAAAGCACCAAGGTCTATGTAACAGTGAAGTACTGTCAAAGATATTAGATACATGTTAATTTGTTGGGGTTGTCCACTTTTTTGTATGTGGGGTGTTCCACGTCAAATCAGACAGTAAAAACTTAATACGTAACCCACCATCACATATTTGAATGAAACTCTGTGTGTTTGTTCCTAATCTTTTCCTTATAACATTATTGTACAGTATCCATTTCTCATCTCCAGTAATGAGCCATTTTAAAAAAAAGAGCTTCTTCATTTCGTTTCAGTAAAGAATCATATGCTGAAATTCAAACAAACATATTTTATGGTATTAAAGTATGGGGTACCCTTACATCATAGCGATTTACATACCTAATCTTCTTCAAATGATCATGCACTGAACTTTTTTGGAGTATATAGGCTGTGTGATAGCTTCTGAACTGTGTAACGTGGATTTTCAGCGACAGCTTTTTTTAAGAGGTTCCCCTTTACAGATGATGGTCGTCCAGAGCGGACATCATCTTCGAGGCTGAAATTCCCGGGCTTAGACTTATCAAACCACCTTCGAACTGTGTCATCAGAAACATCACTTAGTCCGTATACAGCACAAATTTTATGAGCAGTCTGACTTGACTAGCATTTTTACCTTTCTAAGAACGTAATATAACGAAAATTAACTTTTCGGTTCTCCATTCTTAGCACTGCATTGAAACAAAAATTATGCCACAATCCAAGCAAGAACTATGCAACACAGGCAAAAAAGACCAAATTTACATATCTGGGTCATTCAAGGTCACTACTTATCAGCAGTAGCAAAATAAGTAGATGAAACCGCACTTCACTTTGAAAAACTGCAGAACTTTCCAGATGACCCAATGTATATTAAAGTCAAGCAATAATAGTTACTAGACAATACTGGGAAACTTGCCTTTATTCATCACAATTTGCCTTTATTGAATTATTGCTATCGATAAAAAATCTTTTCTAAACATCCTTAATTTGTATAGAATATCATCATTAATAATTAATTTTCTTAAGAATCACTTTTCAAACAAAATAATTATTAAAGAAATTTTTTGTTTGTTTGTTTGTTTTAATATGTGATTTCATTTAGTAATTAATCAGAATTAATATTTAAATTTATTAACAATTAAAAATAACAGTTTTGTAAGATTTAAAAAAACAAACATTTTTTAATGTTTTTTGCACATTCAATTTGGCTGAATATTCTGGCATTTTGGACAAATAGTTTGCTATTCAGCCAAACCGAATATCTGGTAGTATAGTCGAATAAGCCGAATATAACTAAATATTCAGTGCATCCCTACTTTTAAATATATTTCACCTATAAAATTCTAGAAATGGTTCTCCTTACAAGATAATAAGACTCCTTTCACAGTGGAACAAAGAAAAGTAAACAGTGCTCATTTGATGTCATTTTCCAATAGAATTCATTCATGGCATCCTGTTTCATGTAAAATAATAATCTTGTTTTTTATTTGTTTTCTTTAAATTTCTCTAAATATTATTTATTTTTCTGCAGGCTGAAGTGAATGATTTAGAACTACTTGTGGAAGGTGGTGCAGCCCCTCAGCTTTCTCCTTACTTAGTTACTGATACAAGCGTGCTATGTTTTAATTTAATATCACTCAGACAGTTAATAGCTTCAAGAAGATTTATTGTTATTGTGCCATTAGTAGGTATGTTCCTTTTATAAGTAAAAAAAAAAAAAAATCTATATGCTTGCTTTTATTTTGAATTATTTTTATTATTCCCTTGCCCGTGTACATTTTTATATTATATGTTCATGATTTTTGTGTCCTAGATGTAAATATTTCAGGTAGACATTAATAAAACACCCTGGTAACTCAGTATTTATTATTCACAGGGTAGGTACAATATTAATTTCAATGAAAAGAAATTCACTAACTAGACACATTTTAACAGAAACTCACTTAAGTCAACTACAATTTGTTCTTTATTATCACAACTAATCAGTAAAAATTTCTCCTTTATTCATCAGTTATTTCTAATTAAAGTTCTCTAGTCCAACTTAATTTCCTATTTTACTCAAAACCAATTCTCTTGTATTCAAGAAACATTTTCTGATCCTATTCCTTATCAGTTATTTTAAATCCCTGATCTAGAAATCAATGGAATTGTTCAGCTGTTTTCTAATTCAATATTTAATACTACACCTTTATCATCTTATTACTAAGGAAGGACCAAATAGCTTGTGTTTCCAGCTGATTTTACAATATCTGAAATACTGTCAGATATCTGATAACTGTGCAGGATATCTGACTCTATACATGCATATTATTTTAAATACTACTACAAATTCTTGACAGACTGAATTGTGCGAAACTTTTGACAACTTTATATGACCAAATTGTTTAATTTTATAAATTATATCATTTAATACATAGCAAGAAGTGCAAAATACATCAATTATGCAGTGTAGACTAGTTCTTAAATTGGATTCATCTACCTCTGACTACATTAAAACACTTAAAACGATGATTAATATAATTATATGTAAACAGACTGAGATATGATAACATGTTGTGTTAGCATTTAACATTCAGTAGGCAGTGGTTATGTTTCTGCCACATTATATCAGTTTTTTAAATCCTTACATAATTAACACCTTACTTGTGAAATGTTTTCCAGAAAAATGTGTCAAAAATTGATTTTTATTATTATTATTATTATTGAATTGATTTTATCTAACTGATAGTGCAACTCCCATCGAAATCTGTCCAATAGAACTTTTTTAAAAGCTAATCTTTCATTATTCAAATGACCTAATTATAGAACTTTCTCCCATGGCACTATAAATAAGCAACGTATAACAATATGTTATACACTAACCAGGGTGTTTAGCCACCTGGATAACCTGGAAAAGTCAGAGAAATTATCATGTCTGAGAAAAGTGAGGACAATTTGAAACTACCGAGAAAAATTTTCATTACTCATCTATGTCATGTAACGTAATGTAATAAAATAGAGCAGGGGTTCTCAAACTTTTAGACCGACGTACCACTAAATCGAAGTTCATACTTCCGCGTACCACTAGGTAACAAATGTAACACTAATATAGAAAAATCTGTAAAAAAAGAACCTGTCTAAAACGAAATATTTATCCGGTCTTTTGTGTTTCCGTCTTAGCAGGTTTTATTATATTTAAAAAGGAATTATTACATTACTAAATTTTGATACTTAAACTACCGGCTTTATAAAAACATTCAAGTTAAAAGTACTGTCATTACCTTTTAATAATGCAAACAATATCAAAATACAGTGTTTTGGTATAGGAAAAAAAGCTACAATACTTAATGACATATTGGCGCACACTGCTTCATATACTACTGTTATAGTAGGCTGCTTGCACTAATTTGCTTCTATCGCTAATCAAAATGGTGGGCTTGCTTTATCAAGCAAAGCTTCCTCATGTCTGGCTAAATATTAGGAAGTTTTAGTCAGAAGTCAGATTCGATGTTTGATGTCTTCCTGTATATCTTGTCTATATAAAGAAGAGGGAAAAGCACATTCACATAGATATGTTGTGCTAAACCACGCAATCAAACTTCGACGATATTAGACGGTACTCTGACATTCTCGAAAATCCTGTTACATTCATACTTTTGATTGTGGACTCCAGTACCATCAAAGGAGAGCTGAATGAGTTTTCTTCTTTCCTCTATCGCGAGATACAGTGGATATAGGATGTCTCAAATGAGAAACGAATTTCTTATCCAGAGCTTAGTGCATTTAACATAGGCTCAATACAACAGTATTAATAATCTTCATACTTTTAAATGCGACAATAATGTCGCGCAGAAGGCAAACACTTGTAAATTTCATCATACTATAACACTTCAATACATATGTATAATGCTTTACCTCAAATCCGCACTGCATATCACCAAAGTTTTTGTTTGATTTCAAATCACCATTTTAAAGAAAATTACTCTGTTAAAATCTGATTTCCATTAAATAGAAATAAACTATACACATTTTGTACAAAAGAAAAATATTTCTATCAACAGGATGAATTAACTTATGAATTATGTTTGAAATAAAACTTTTATTTCAACACCTAGAAGCTCTTCTAGTACAAAGAGAACAATGGGTTATAAATTATACTTGGAATTTTATTTTGTTTTAACTCCTCCTACTCACACAAGCTCCTCCTACTTCCAAGAATCCAGGCTTTGCCTTCAGATAATTCAATTTATAAAGCATGTTTGAAACAGTTCTTCCGGTAATTAAAAGTACTGTATTTATTCATTTTAAAATTAGGTCTTTATTTAAAAAAAAAAAAAAACATTTTTTCCATACAAATCTAATAATTATATTAATTCTGAAAAACTGATTGTATTATTAGTGGTGTGTGCGAATTTCAGCAAGTCTGCTATAACAAACATTTCTCGTAACAAAAACATAGAAAAAGCGTTTACAAATCCTAAATCGCATTCGAAATATTTTTGAAAATTTCCGAGCTAATAAAGACATTTATGACTACATAATAATATGCTGCATTCCGTATTTTATTCCACATACCAGTATCGGAGTACTGTGTACCACTAGCCAGAGCTTCGCGTACCACTACTGGTACGCGTACCATAGTTTGAGAACCCCTGAAATAGAGGAACTTGAACATACTGCAGTTCAAAGTATTAGAGTAAGTTCTAGGTTATACAGTACAAGTTTTTAAAATAGCTCATATTTAAATTAAATTAAATATACATTGAAAGCACGTGTTTGATGTTTGTAGTTTTACTACTTCACGAAATCAGAAGCAAACCCTTCTATTAAACTCTTTGATCATTAAATGCTTGTAGTAGTCTTTATTATATGTAGAGAGGATTTGTTAAATAATTTTTAGTCTATTTATTCTGAAAAATTTTATTTAAAATTTGCTGACAAAGTTTTTAAAAATTTTGTATTTACATGTTTTAATAGCTTTTGCTTTTAATTTATTTTAGACTATTTAATTTTAAAAACAATAATTTCCTATTCAATGGTTGTAGTATTATAGTTGAGTTTAATTCCAACAGAGAGAAAAATGTTGGGGCCAGGACTCGAACCAGGGTACCTTGGCTTGCCGTGCCAAATGCACTTTCATCATGTAAATGCTATAATTATAGCTGGGATGAATGAAGTTAGCACTGCAGTTCACAACCATGTCCAAAAAATAAGAGTGAATTATGCCAGCCAGGATATCATTGGCATATCTCAGTAGGAAGAGCATTGGCACAGCATGCCAAGGTACCCAGGTTTGAGTCCTGGCCACGGCATTTTTCGTCCTGTTGGAATAAAACTCAACTATGATACTCCAACCATTGAATATAATTTACCTAGTTGAAAAAGACTTTCCTCTCTTCTTTATAATAATTTCTTATTCAGCTGTTTTGTGATATTTCAGCATTATTATATAATTCAAGTTTTAATGTTATTGAAGAAAAAAATTTTGTTCATTGCATTACGTGCTTTTGAGAAAAATCCAAATTAAATGCTGCTTTTCATTTCCAGTAATTGCTAATTTGGATCAACTAAAAAAAGAAAGTATAGGAGCTAGAGAAGCTATTCGTTGGCTAGAAAATGAACTACGGAAAGGATGCAGGTACATATTGTCTCTTATTTCCAATATGTATAGATTTTAATTAATGTTAGTTAACTGAATATTAAAATTTACAATACATTTTGTCTCTTCTCAGATTCATAAGAGCTCAACGTCAGATGGAAAAAATTAGTCTAGTTCCTATGAAATATCCAAGAAAAAAAGAAAAAGAAGCCTGGTAAGTCCTGCTTTAATCTTTCATAAATGCTTTATTTTACAATGGCACCATAATTCAAGATTATTTTTTTCCTAAATGTTATTTGAATGCTGAAAATCTCATATCCAAATGCATCTGTGGATAACACTAAGTTACTGAATTCTGGGAGATTTGATTTTAATTCAGTTCAAGTCTGCAAGTCTTTCTGGTATTTAAAAGTTTCTTTGGCTTTAATGTAAATATGGATCTGATTCTCTAAAAGTTCTGTGCTCAAATTGATGGAACCTATAAATTGATATCACTTACAAAATTTTCATTTTTTATTTAATTCATTCATTTAATTCATTTCTTATTTAAAAATCAACCACTATAGTTCTGCAATTCTTTGTAAAATAAAAATTATGTAACAAATTTGTAACAGACAGACAATACATTTAATATAATACAGTTTCGTTATGACATAAGACAAATCGATTAAATGCAGGGTATAAATTTTAAGTTATTCGAGTTACTGTATCTTCTAAACAGTTTTTGCTAATTAAAAGGCAACAAGTTGGAATTAAGAAATGAAAAGGTTGTTCTTTGCAGAGGTATTTGTTTGTAGGAATCTCTCATGATTTCATAAATTATTGTCCAATGTATTTCCTGAATTCAGAAATTATTTTTCAATAATTGTTCAGAGGAAAAAATTACATAATGAAAATTTCAAAAGATCTTATCATAATTTAAGAGTATTTTTAAGAGAAGCTTTGGGTTTTTTATTGGTTACAACCAGTTAATCATACCCTCCCCCTTGTATTTTTAATTTCAGAATTAAGGATGCAAACACCATTGTCTTTGAAAGGATAATTACTTTTTCACAAAAAAATAACTTTTTCTGTCTCTAACCCCTAATGTTCTCTCAAATCACCCAGCTATCCAGAAAATTGCTTTTTTTACACGTATGTAAACTATGCTTTTAAAATTTGTTCAGATTCTGCTTCACTTGATGATGAACTTAAAATATGTTGCTGTCAAAAGAGGTTTCAATCTTTCTGTTATCGACAATGCTGTCAATAAATTCAATAGACCCTGTAGTAAACCTACTTTTTCCAAATCTGTCAAAACCAAACCTGGTAATTTGATTGTTCCACCTTTCTATCCTTCTTAGTTTCAAATTAACTAAAGTTTTAAAACATTTCAATTTTAATGTTATCTTTAAATTTGTCAAAAAGCTTGAGTTATGTTTAAAACTCTCTGCATTAGCGAACGTATTGCAACTGATAAGCAGACAGTCCCATTAAGCAAGATCCACATTAAGCATAAGTGAGTTAGGCGGTTTTTGTCAAGAAAGATGAAATACACAACAAAAAATATACAAAATGCTGCCATGATCACAAAGAGGTCTTGATTTCTCTATCAGCTTCTTATTTAGCAAAGGATAAATACGAGTAAATTAAATTATGAATAAAAGTAACATGTTGCAATTCTTAGTATACATTTAAGTATTATATAGTTATACATGTATAAATACTTTTGCCACTGCCTTTAATATGGCAACTATATAATATCAATTATGCAGTTGCAATGAAGAAAGCAAAAAAAAAAAAAAAAAAAATGAAATAAGGGTTCCTGTAATTAATATTTTCAGCAATGAATCTGATCTGACACAGATAATACTTAAGTACCCATATTGTTGCTAATATCTTTCACGTATGACACCAATTTTTCTTGTGGATTCAGTTACGGAATATTAGAAAAATTATTTTTGTTCTCATTTAAGCTTTCTGGTTTCATAATCGGGCTGCACACTCATTGTATTTGAATATTGTTTGATGAAATAGAAAACTTTTGGAAGCTTTTTAATGACAGCCTCACTCATTTTAAACATTTTCTGTCAGTATGTCCCACTTTAGACCATTTTTTTCCTCTCTTTGTGTGGAATTCACCTTCTCGTAGATACCCATATCTATCCCATTTTCTTTTTACTCTTCTTTCTTGATACTGTTCAGGAGTTTTCACAATACCGAAAGGTTTCTTTTTAGTATTCTCAAAAAATAACTGTCGATTTGTTTTGAAATTTGATTCATTAAATATTTTTACATGAGTTGAATTTGTTTGCATTTAACTTATGCCAACAAAAGATCATGAAGGAAATGGAGTTGTACAGCATTTCACCTAACTGAATTGTGTAAAACTTTGATTGGTACAAATTATTTTTAGATGAGCAAAATTCTAAATTCTAAAAGCAGCAAAATTCATCGTTGGAGAACTAGCTTTATAAATGATTACCTCCATGATTAATTATTTATTTTTTTTTGCTTACACAAGAATGAAACTCTTGTGTTTATTTTGATGAAATGAGATATCGGTCTGTCAGACGAATTTCAGCATAAATTATCTCAGAATACATACATATTTGATATACATATAACTCATCTCTCAAAAAAAAAAAAAATCTTTTTTACATTTTTCTAAAAATGTAACTTTTATGCAGTTTTATTTGAAAAAATAATTTTTAGTAAAAATAGCCACTTGGCATTATGAAACACGAAGCAGTTAGCCCCTTATCTGTTTAGGATAATCACATGACTTGCTCTGTTATACTATAGCTATATATATATATTATGTCTGACAATGAATATATCTATCTTTCTTAATTCTAGGGATTTTTTCCAAGTGTTGGAGTGTTGTAACTATTTAGTTCAGCAACAGACAAATGGCAAAACCAAGTGTTCTCTCGTGACTTTGTTAGTTGGACCCCATAATAATTTACCTGAAAATGCTGCTGCTATAGCTCAATCTATAGGTAAGGCACTTATTCAGCTTCTTTTACTTAATTCTTTGAATTAGCTTTTTCAAAAGAGAGCTTATGAAATAAGAAGTTAGTAATTCTCAAAAAGTAATTAATCTTTAAAAAAGTATTGAAACCATCTGTATTATTGTGATTTTTTTTGTTTAAAGTGCATGCAAAATAAATCCACCTATCATTTGAAATTTTTTAGAAATATCGAAAGAAATTTTTAAATTGTAATGTTCTAAATATTTCTGTGTAACCATTAATAATGTAAGATGTAGTTTTTCCATTATTATGGTATGAAAATGTATGTTTTATCTCTATTTTAAAAAAAAGTTACACTGCCACTGCCGGTACTGAAGCGGGCACTGATATTTTATTAAATTAAAAGTGTTTTAACTATTGAATTTCTACATTTGTCATAATTTTTTTTTTCTTCTTATCTTTAAAGAAAAAAAAAAGCAAATTAGCATGCTTTTAGAAACTGTGGAATTTTGACTGAAGTTAGCGAGCATAGCTCGTAGGTGGAAAGCTCCCTATTTTGTTAATAAGAAAGAAAGATAAATCATTGGTAATACCAGTGCCAGTGCAATGTCATGTGGGTCACTTTGCAGGACCCAACGTCTCTGACTCTGCAATACTGGACTAATAATTTTTTTTTTTTTTGATTGTATATATCATAGAATAATTTATAATTGAGATTATAATATATATGAAAAATATCATGCAAATTCTTTCACATGTAATATCATAGTAAATTTTTTATTTCTGAAATGTTCCATCCTTTACAATATTTTAAATATTTATTTTTGTATTCACGGTTACTTTTAGGATCCTGAAATCTAACATTCTCCGACAATTACATGAACTTTGGCTGTAAAAAATAAAGTTAATACTAACTTTGTTTCATGAAAAAAGTATTTCAAAACCAATTTAGAACAAAAATATCATTATTTTACACAACAATATATTTCAAATTGTATAGAAAGGCTTGAGGCCCCTAACAAGATTCCAACTGGCATGGGGCCCTGGGCAGCAGTCCCGTTTTCCTGATGGCTGTGCCGGCCCTGGGTAATACAAAAAAAACTGCTAGTTTCATAAAAAAAATTTCAAAAAAAAAAAAAAAAAAAAAAAAAAAAAAAAAGGAAGAAAGAAAAATTTCATTAAAAATCATACATCACATGATATATTCAAATTTAGTTAGGCTTGAAAATGCATAACATAACTGAAAGAAGCACTTCCAGCAATTATCCTCAGAGACTATAATATATCTAAATTATTTTGTGTGGCCCTGTAAAAGTGCATTGTACATACTGTTACATATGCCACTTTATATATGGAAGATGTTATTGTGTACCTCAATAATGCATATCAATTTCATTAAGTTAGAAATAATATAGCATTGTTAAAATGCAGTTGAAACATTACTGCCTACAGACACTAATGTGATCAAATTCTTTTATGCATTCCTATACTTTATGATACTTTAAAAATATTTTATGATAATGCATTTTTTTCCGTTCCAACCATCAGCTTTTCCCAAAGATTTAATTAAACAAAATTAATTAACAAACTAGAATATTCTATAAGTGGAAGTTATTATTTGAAATGCTATTATTTCATTGGAAATAAACATCCAAATAAAAATTAAAAATAACGTACCTAATTTTAAAAAGTACATGAAAATTAAATAACAGCGTTTCAAATAATGACTTCTAAGACCATGCAATTATAGAATATTCTCATTTGTTTTTTATAATGGCTCGAAGTGAGCCGAAACATGTCTACAATCTAATAAAAGATATTTTATTGTATATTATGTTTTTAGTTTACACCTTTTAACATTTAAAAGAAATATATTATTACAAGGTGCTATAATTTATTATATTTTTATATAAATATCAATGCTGGATAAATGTTTCAACTAAGAATATTCTTGAGTTTTAAGTATGAATGCCTTCATTTGGATCGGGAGCAATTGAATTTACGATTTCTATTGTCATGCAAGAAATTGAATATAATTCCCAATTTTTTGAAAAATCATAACAAATTTTAATGGCAGAATTTTTCTTATACTGATCATAAGTTTGAACAAAAATGTTTAAATTTATGTATACGTAAGAAATTTGTGCTTGTCAATTTATTAGATAAAGAACTTTAGCTCTACATTGAAAAGTTGCTTACTCCATTCCACCGTTAATACATGAATTTTACTGTTATTCTACTATTTTACTTTTTCTTAAAATGCATCTTTTTATTTTTTTCATAAAATTGTAACCAAAAAACAGTTATTTAACTTAAAAAATTGATAGCAGTGACATTTTTATTTTATTTTTATTTTGTTTTGTTTTGTTTAAACCGAAAGGATGCCAACTGATAATTAACTTTGTACCTTTTTTTTTTTTTTTTTTCACCAGGCGTCAAATAGTGTTGCTGTGGCTCTGCTTATAGTACAGAGCAAGACAAACATTATCCAGACAAATTCAAGCCAAACCTATATTTTCATTCATAACTTTAACATTTATGAAGTTGTTTTCAGCAGACTTACTTTGCTTTATATGAAATAGATGGCATTGTGAGAGATTTTGTAAATGCACAGTAATTCTGTTAGTGACATTTAGTACTATTAGCCATTTTCTGAATGGAGCATCAAGAATAGTATTGTTTGCACAAGGTTAAAATAGCCACTCCAGATCTTCTCATGATGTTATAACAGTTTATACACAGGAAAGTAAATTTCATTAAACTATCTTCATAAAGTTTAAAATTATGAACAAATATACAGGTTCAGATGGTGGTGAGTCACCCTGTATTTCTGGCTGAATTAGTAGATTGCGACCCTGGATTCTATAGAAAATACTCTTTTTTGTTGTTGAAAGAGTTTTCAATGAACCAGCATATTACAGTTAGGGGAAACAATGTTCCCCGCTGATCTTGCGATATTTCTGCCCATTTAAGTAAAATATTGCATTTTAATAATTCATGAGATTCTTCTGTTCTTTCCTCCTATTATAAAGTTTGTACAGTTGGCCGAAAGAAAAAGAGCGAACACCTCACATATTTTAATCACCAAACTGTCGCAGAGAAAACAAAAATAGACATTCAATTGAGAATCATGTCTTCTTTCAATTCAGTTTATATTTAAAAAAAGAAACTCGGTAACTTTCTCTACATTAAATCAAATGAATCGGTACGAACACCTAATTTTAACACCAGCATACAAATCTAGACCCTTAAATTAGCCTAGCTATAATTTTTTATCTCATCAAAAACAACTCGTTGTAAATGATCCCGCCAAGCCACAAACCTAAAACGTCAGCCATAAAAAGAAGTGATATCACATAAAAAGAAACGATATAGAAGTGCATACTCCGAGTCCCGTGTAAAAATCTATCACCACTCATAATGTTTCCAAAGGACTTGGAGTGAGGTACAGTATGTGAAAACTGCTTGGCGACCTGCAGGCTTTTATAATGTTCGCGTTTCCTGCAATTACATATGACTATATTATTTTTATTTTATTTTTTATTTATTTAATTATTTTGCTCCCATAAAATTGTAAAAAGCTGAAGCTTCTGTGTTTGCATGTCTTTTCTTATTTATGAGCTTGAAAAATTTATTTGTTGATTTTATTTACCAATATTTAAACTAGAAACACCACTCTTACGAAGAAGATTTCTTAAGTAAACATTTTAAGATTTTGAGTTTGTAATTAATATATATATAATACGAAAACCACATACCATACTTTCAATCCCAAATCTCCTGAAACAGCAGAGAGAAAACAAACAAATAACCATAAAAATTCGAACTAACAAAACTCTAAACTAAAACTAAAAACAGAAAAAACACAACCAATGGAGACAGGCTGCAAGGCTAAAGACTTGCATGCTGGGTTATACCGGTAATTACACATGAAACTTCCCCCATGCCTGTCACAACCAAACTGACCATAGGAAGCATTAAACCAAGATGAAAAGAATGACTCAGCCTGACGAAGCTCCTTATAAAACCTACACTCACTTGGCGATTTTTTTAATCGCCAAAAGGAGAGTATCACTGTATTCTTTACCTTTGACAAAACTATTCACCAAACTATTTAACAAAGCAATAGGATAACTCTGAACCATAGCACCACGATAGAGATTTATTATGTCACTCATTATACTATCATGTTCAGAATTTAATTTTATTATCCTAATTAAACTGTTGATAAGTATATTTCTAAAAATTGAAATATGTACATTAGAATTAAAATTTAATATCTTGATTGTTTCAAAGTTGTAATCATTTCTCTTATCGTAAATGCAAGTACGCAAGTCACCCCTCTCGATGTCGATAGCAAGGTCTAGATAATTTACATGTTTGGTGTCATATGAAGTTCTCTTTAATGTCAAACCTTGGGGGTAATAATCTAAATTTAATTCACTGTTGGAATCGTTAATCTTTACCAGCAAAACATCATCAATATATCTGAAACTTAAAAAGTCCTTGTTTAATGTATCATTAACTTCGTATAAAAATAAATATATGTGTGCAAGTATCGAGCTGCAACTACCCCCCATAGGTATACCCCTAATCTGCCCCCCTAATATAACCCCCCTATATATATATATATATATGTAACGAATTATCCGGGGACGACTTGGGAGACTAATAATCGACAGAAACATACAAATAAGTTGGACTCGGGACCTCTAGACAGATCGAACTCGTTTATTGAAGCATTTCTTCGTACAGACATCTTCGCGCGTTCAGTCGGAGGTCCCGCGAGCCATTTACGTTAAATTTTGAGAACTACATGGCCGAGGGTTTGGCTGACCGCTCAAATGTGCCAAAATTCTGTCTTCTTCGACCTTGCATGCTGTTTTTAATTCGGATTTAGGATATTTTCCAGCAGAGGGAGAATGAGTCAAATTGGGAGGATCATTTATTTTAATTGGTCAATTAGCTTTTGATTGATGTCTGGGGTCTTATGCCGACACCAAGGCTTGGCTGGGCCTGGGAGCCGCACCCCACAGACTGCTGCAAGGAATGCAAACTCATCACTTTTAAAACTTAAAGAGATGTCGAAATTGATAGATGAAAGTAATATTTGTGAGGCTGAGAAACAAAGATCACAGGGGCAGATTAGATTTAAGCATTAGATTTAAAAGTTAGAATAAATGTTTTGGGATTTTAAATTTTAATTTTGCATTTTAAAAAGGGTTTATTTATATCCTTTCACATCCCCCCCCCCCCTCCAAGATGAGATCCACCAGATTTGCCTGCAAAACTGGGGGAGCTCTCCTGGAAGACTGAGAATGCCAAAGTGAATTAAAAAGGAGTGTTTAATTGAGTAAGGCTTCAAAATAAGTTAATGTTAAAGTTAAATTCACAACTAATATTGGTAAAAAGTGAGGGCTGAATTTTGCTGCTGGAAAAATATTAAAAGTTCACATTTTGATGCATAAAAATTAAGGAAAAATGAAAGATTTTATGTTTTTATGCTAAAAATTTCTAAGTTTGGTGTATGGCTCTCGGGACAATCTGACCGAACTTTACATTAAAAACTTGAAAAATATAAAAATTATACCACAAAACATACGAAATCTATGAAAACAATAATACAGTAATATTACCACAAAACTATATGAGAAAAAAAAAATACTAATAAGATAAAGATTAAAATAATAGCCATAAATTTGTTGTTTGTCTTTTGGCCATAATTGTATGGATTAAAAGTTTTTTGGCCATTTTTGTGCTATTTTTGTTCAAGTCCTTACAGCACAAAATTTCAAAATATTTTATAAAAAATATATAGTTCTGTGAAAATTATGACTTTATGGTAAAAAGTGCAAAAATTAAATATAAAAAATAGTTATGTACAAATATATAAACATATGGTATCAATATAATAAAATAATAATAATAAACGTAAGAAATTGGTGTGAAAAATATATGTTCTTTATATGTAATATATTCACATTAGACAACTAGTTAGAAATGTGAAATTATGGAAAAACTTGAAATTGTTTATTCACATTTTTTCAAAACATGAAAATACTAAAATCGCAGTAATGTAAAATTGTTAAAATTAAAAGATTATGTAAATATTTAAAAATAATGGAATATACTGTACAATGGACAAAACAGGTGTGGACATAACAAGTGTAAGATATAGAGTTTATTTACAGGGACTACTGGTTAGGTAAGTAGTTTTATTTGTATCCTAAACCTTTGGAGGTTTTAGCAGATCCTAAACCTCGAGGAGGTTTTAGCAAAAATTTAAAAAAAAAGAAAATTGAGCATGATATTTTTATTTTGGGTGAAGATGTAGATGAAATTTAATTGTAAGCAATGGAATTTACTGTTTTGCAGACTGAGGGGTATTTGTTTTCCCCAGTGACATCAATAAATCCGAGCAGCACTATAATGAATTACAACTACATCTCACTGTTAGCTCAAAGAAAAAAAAAATAAATTCCTGCTCTAGACAAGTATAAATCACAGAACATTTTTCCTTTAAGATTGAGGCCAGAACGCTCCGAATTTTCCTTGCTAGTTTTTACACAAATAGCAAAAATATTTTTATTTTTAAGGGTTTTACTACTGGCAAAGGAAAAACTAATTAATAAAACAAAAAATAATAAACCTGGTATGAATAAAAAAGGACAGTGTTTTAGAAGTGCGTGGCAACCTGGTGACAATTCTGTTTACTAATGGATCTATTCTTACAAAAATGTCAGCAGTCGCCACATTTGCACATGTACATAACTGAATCCTCTCTGATTACACAGGGGTGTTTTTGCTTGGAGTTTAACCAACTCAAAAACTTAAAAAAATTGTGGGCTTAAAGATTTAATGGAATGGAACCATGGTCATCTTTAAAAATTGAATGGGTGGATTTAGACACTATTGGACTTACCACGGCAAAAGTGGGTTCACCAAGGTCATGTCTAAACCGATTGGTTAATGAATTGAATTTATTTTGAATATTTAAAAGGGTAAGGACGGGGCCTTCAAATTTTTCTTTAAAAACTGGTTGGGGTTTAACCAACATATGGGGGTCGTTTAGAGAATGATGGGGTGTAACATTTTAATTAAAAAAATGCTAGAGATAATAAAATTGCACAAGAGGAAATGGCAAAAATAATAATATAACATCTAAAAATATTGAATAGATGTACGGAAAAACACAACATTAATGCTTATTTACATGAAATATAAAAAAATACTGGCAATTTGAATTGTATGGCTACCAGTTGTGTAAAAATATATTTTCATATAAAAAGAAACAAACTATAATAATGAATAAGTAAAATAGGTAATACTTACTAAACACACACAAAATCTAGAAATAATACTAAAAATATATTTACAACTTTTAAAAAAATTCACCTGGAAAAATTGGGTAAAAACTTCATAAAAAATACTTAGTGAATAAAATGATGAAACACTGAACGATCACTGTGTAAAATTCACACTTAATATCTTCATAGCTATTTTCTTTCCTGTTTCACTCTTATATGGAAAAAGTTTTAAAAAGAAACAGAAATGTTGTCTGTTTAAATGTTTTTACTGGAAAGCATTTATAAAAGTAACTAGTTCAACCCATTTATTTATAATACCATAAACATAAATTCAACTGCATTTATTTTTTGGTGATCGCACGTATGTTTCACCTCATGAAAAAGAAAAGAAACTACTGTTATCAAAACTTGTCACAATTTTAATATGCATAGCTTGTCATTACCAAATTTCTTCTAACTTTAATAACTTGCACTTTACAAGAAAAAATAAAGCCAATAAAATTTTAAAATAATAAATTTAAATTTGCTTAAAACTTCTAAAATCCCTTTAACCCAACTGTGATATTTTAGAAAAATCTACTGTTAAAATTTTAAAAACTACACATTGATAGCAGCATTTTTTTTTTTTCTCTTTCTCTTGATATTCCCAGAAGTAACTTTTCAATATTAATTCTTTAAGCAAATAAATAAAGTAAAATATTGTTTAATTTAACAAAACTGATTTTTAAAAATACCTTTTCATAAAAGAAATCTGTATTGTGGCTTAATTACTTTTAATATAAAAACTTCTTAAAATATTTAAAAAATTAAGATTCAATCAAAAAATATCAGTTACTTTCAAACACTTAAATGAAGAAATTAAAAAGAATGTAATCAAGCTTTATACTTTTTTTTTTTCTACAAAACCATTAAGACTGAAATTTTTATAGCAATAAAACTTACCTGTGGATTAAAATATCCAATTTACCAAATTGTGTTAAAAACACACACAAAAAAATTATAAATAAAATTCTAATTTTTTTTTTTTTTTTCTAAATTCGCTCAAAAAGAGAATCAATAAAACCGCACTTTGGCTGCTCATCATTGAAAAAGCTAGCAGCCTCTGTGACTTATTAAAAAGTATGGATCTTTGACCCACATTTTCTGTCTTTCAAAACGCAAGCAAAATTAACACTGAAAATTTCCATGGTTGCTTAGTTGAATGAGTCATTCTAGCACTGCTGATAAGTCACTTTAGTTCCCTTGATTTAATCATCGTTAGTAAGTCAAATTAAGTTTCAGTTTGAAGAAACATGCAGCAGATCGCTTTGCAGTCATATTGTTTAGTTTTAACGATTTTATCAGGCGGTGGTTGATGGAGAAAGAAAATCGGTTGATTTTTTTTCAGAGAATCACTTGCAGTTTAATGTTGTCTTTTCTGGTTGCATTAAAACATCAGAACGATATTTTTTTTTTCTTTTATACGAAGAATCGGCACATCGCGTTTGGAAAAGTCGGATGAATGATTCGATTATCGTCCCATTAACGTCCGATTTGGAAAACGTCCGATTCGTTAGGCGACGAAAAAAATAATTATTTTATCAAAGTCCAGGCAGGCGATGAAAATGGGGTTTTTATCCTCAAAAACATGTTTTCTTTCTCTTCTGGTCAATCGAATGTCACATTAATTACAGGCATTATTTTAAGATTGTTCGTTGGCCTATTGCACTGGCACAACTTAAACACTCTTCGAATTTTACATGGCACACGTGGATTTTTTCATTTATCGTCGTGGAAAGACTGGGATTTTCCGCGGCAAAAAACTATCCTTTTCATGATGGAGCGGCAGGAAAGTGCACGAAGTTCGAGATTTTCTCCGGTGTAGCCGCGAGTATGCAGGCCGGGATTTTCACAGCAGGCGACTGTCATGCCGACTTTATAAATTGTAACGAATTATCCGGGGACGACTTGGGAGACTAATAATCGACAGAAACATACAAATAAGTTGGACTCGGGACCTCTAGACAGATCGAACTCGTTTATTGAAGCATTTCTTCGTACAGACATTTTCGCGTGTTCAGTCGGAGGTCCCGCGAGCCATTTACGTTAAATTTTGAGAACTACATGGCCGAGGGTTTGGCTGACCGCTCAAATGTGCCAAAATTCTGTCTTTGACCTTGCATGCTGTTTTTAATTTGGATTTAGGATATTTTCCAGCAGAGGGAGAACGAGTCAAATTGGGAGGATCATTTATTTTAATTGGTCAATTAGCTTTTGATTGATGTCTGGGGTCTTATGCCGATACCAAGGCTTGGCCGGGCCTGGGAGCCGCACCCCACAGACTGCTGCAAGGAATGCAAACTCATCACTTTTAAAACTTAAAGAGATGTCGAAATTGATAGATGAAAGTAATATTTGTGAGGCTGAGAAACAAAGATCACAGAGGCAGATTAGATTTAAGCATTAGATTTAAAAGTTAGAATAAATGTTTTGGGATTTTAAATTTAAATTTTGCATTTTAAAAAGGGTTTATTTATATCCTTTCATATATATATATATATATAATGATCATACGCATATTAATAACAATGCACCTTATAATAAACGTTAACTAAATTGAGATATATTGCAATAATTCTAACGTAAGCGGAATCGCATAAGTCTGAGGAAAAATCCGTTCTGTCAGTTCTTTGGCATACAAAAATATTTATAAAAGTGATATAACAAAAAAACAAAAAAAATTTCGATTTTCAAAATTGATATACTGCATATATTATAAAAGCCTGCAGGTTGCCAAGAAGTTTTCACATACTGTACCTCACTCCGAGTCCTTTGGAAACATTATGAGTGGTGATAGATTTTTACACGGGACTCGGAGTATGCACTTCTATATCGTTTCTTTTTATGTGATATCACTTCTTTTTATGGCTGACGTTTTAGGTTTGTGGCTTGGCGGGATCATTTACAACGAGTTGTTTTTGATGAGATATCATTCCTTTTTGTAAGGTGTTTAATTTCAATTACACAGATCCCATTTTTATTTAGAAAAGAAAAGATAAAAGAAAGATGAAAGGGGCAAAATAAAAGAATAATTGTGATACTATAAACAGAATTATACATCAGAATTATACAATTTATTGGATGACTTATTCCAATGTACATGTCGCTACCATAGCAACGGGGAAACTTTTATATTCATTTCCTTACATTGTATTCATCAGATTATTTATGACATGTTTATTTTCCTTTTTCTTTTGTTAATATCACTCTTCCGTTTATATACATTCAAAACACAAAAAAATAGAAAATTTTACAGTAGTTTACAAAGTAATTAAAATACTGCAGTTTCAGAAAAATGTGGAAAAATAAGAAGCACCTTTTTTTTTGGGATGGGGGGGAGGGTCAATTATAACAATGAGTTTACTTTAACGAGAATAATCAAATTTGTTTTTCTACGAACCATTGTAATTTACAGGTATTTTTATACTAATATATTAAATATTATTCTTGAAAATTACTGAGCACCTTAAAAGTTTTTTTATTTGTTAAGTTTTTTAACTCAACGTTTCGAGAATCGGAAAAATATAAGATTCGCAACGTTTGCAAAAGTATAAAAACTATTAAAGTGATTTCAAAATAGAAAATATTTGTAGGATGACATGTATTCCAAAATTTTGTGTGATTTTGTAAATATACCACAAAGACTAATGCGTTTACATAATGAACTGTTTAAAAAAATATAAAATTTTATTAAAATTTTTGATCTGATAAATCATAAAGCTTTATATTAGATTTTAAAAAGGAGCGTGATTAAACCAAAAAGGATTATATTTACTAAATACACAAAATACATAAAGACACAAAATACATAATTAATGTTTCTAGTCTGTCCATTCCAATTCGGGGATACTAAAATATAGGTCCTCAATCCTCGGCAGTCCATGAATTAATTAGGACATATGTATGCAACTGTTAAAATGTTCCCAAAGTCGACAATAGAAGCAATAAATATAGCTCGGCAAATATAAAACACGGCATTGCTTCATCATGACTTTGTTTCGTGAGGTGTTCGTTCTCCAAACATAAAAATCTCTTGAAAGTGTCCGTTAACCGAACATGTGTTCGTTATCCGAACATAAAAATCTCACGCGAAAGTGTTCATTAATCGATTTGTTCATAAACCGAACAGTTCGTTACCGATCACCTATTGTATACGAAATATAGCATTTTTAATTTTTATGGGGAATTTAAGAAGATATTTCCTTTTCATTGTGCTCTAGGCCCGTTTTTAGAACATTTTAAGTTCGTCATAGCCGGAGATTCGATGAACGGCAAATATTTAAACGCAAGACTTCTAATCTTGGGGTAGCAACATTTTTACATTCTATTACTCAGTGCATGAATGTAAAGTTGGAATTTTTTAATCGCCTTTTTAATCAATTCCTGATACATTTATTAATAAACACAGTTTTTTTTTAATTGATGAAAATACTATATTTTAATAGATTTAGAGCTTAAGATCGACGAGCTTTCAGGCGGACAAAATGAACGTGTATTAAATTTTAAAGCAAGATAATAAAACCTTACAGAGATTGAAACAGTATAAAATCATTAAAATACATCTCACTCAGTAAATATACATCAGTTGTAATGTAATCAAGATCTTCTAAGAGACTCTGTAAACGAAACGTATATGGTTCAACAATACAAACAATAGAGAGTTTAAATGAATCGGATGTAGTAACATATTTGAATATCTTGTACAGTAATCCCTTAACATTCGCGAGGGTTACGTTCCAGGAAAACCTCGCGAATGTCAAGTCTATCTCTCTGCACTAAAAAAGGAGTTACGTTCTATAAAATTTTAATTAGAGTGGCACAGTATTTCAAGAAAACAAAAGGATATATGTATTAACAGTACGTTATGCATAACATAATGTATGAATGTACACACATATTCATATTCATGAAATTTATTTAATAAAGATAATTCAAATTAACTGACAGGATAAATAATTATAGCTAAAAAGCATATTTTAATTATTATTATTATTATTATTATTATTTTAATAAAATAATTTCGATTCTCTCTCTATTCGCAAAGAGATGATAATGTATGCAGCTTCAGCTCAATCTCTACGAGAACCTTCACAAGCGCATTTTAAATTAATAGATTGAAGATGCCGTTACCTTACCACTTCTATAGTCAATGCTTCTAACATCCCCATTGCAATGAGTATTCTTCTGCTGTTATTATTTTGTTTTCTACAACACTCGCTCCTTTTTCAGTAGACAACTGAAAATTGATTTGTAAGTTATACTAAGAAAACACACAGGGGAAACAATCTTTAACCACTGCAAATTCTGAAAAAGCAAAGATATAATTTTAAAAAAAAAATCGCGAATAATCAAGTCAGATTCTCGCGAATGTTAAGTTTTCCGCATTTTCATGTTCGCGATTAATCAAAACTCGCGAATGTTAAAACCGCGGATGTTAAGGGATTACTGTATATATAGCAACTTTGACAAAAATTATGCTATTTATACTATTGTTTTTCCTCTGTGTTGAGGAATCAAGTGCTTCAACGTAAAAATTCGCTAATTACACAACTATTTAGTCTTATTAAAAAATCTTTTGAGTTACCCTGTAAACGAACAGTAAATTCTACAATTCTGTTTACAATAGGAAGCTAACTTAGGTCGTTCGTAGTAACATATTTTAACATCCTGTGCATACGTTCTTTTTTAAAAGAGTTAGACCATTTAATATTTCTTTTCTTCATCTTAAGTAGAGGAATAAATCACTTTAAAGTGATATACATAAAAAAAAAACTAATTCATATTTTTACACGAAATATTAAACATTTGAACTACTCATAAAAGCAATGCAATTGCTGAAAACAGCATAAAAATCGGATAATTACACAATTCTTTAGCCCTATATCAAAAGATCTTTTGTGAGAACCTGTAAACGAACCTTAAATGTTACTATTTTTTATAATAGGGAGCTTACTTGGGTCGACTGCAATAACATATCTTTATATCATGCATATACGACCATTTCTAAAAGAGTTGGGTCATTTTTTTTTTTTTTTTGCTCTATGTTAAGTATAGGAATCAATAACTTTAAACTGATATAACTCAAAAACTAATTAATATTTTTACATGAAACTTACAAAGGTTTGAACTACTCATAAAAACAATTCAAATGACGTAAACCACGTAAATATCCGATAATTACACATTGCTGTAGCCCTGTCAACAGTTTTTGGTCTGTACAAGATTTTAAAAGTGCAAAAAACAGCACTTTTAAAATCGCATTTCCTGAAAACCTATTCGACAGATCTTGCTTTTCTTTTGATTTTTTAGTCACGTGGCACGCCCCATTCCATAGAATCAAGAATTTTGTTTCTATCATAAATAGAACGCGAGATATAGATGTGTCAAAAACCTGTTTTGTCCCGTCCGCAAAATATAAACTAGACAGAGTTAAAAAAAAAAAAAAAAATGTAAAATTGTTTGGCATCCATTGGCGGAAATTCCTTTCATTTACGGTTCAATGCATTGCTGTTTCTTATGCTTGGCGAGAAACTCTGTCGAGTTTCTATGATGAGGCGTTTATAACTAGTTCTGGAGATATTCAATATTAAACATTGGGCTGGTTTGGTGAGAGTTGGGGGGTCTCAAATGTGAAATTCATTCTTATAAAGATTCATATTTAATGCAATCTATATATTTAAAATGCTAAGCATTTTCTTTCTACAATTCGTGAAACAAAAACTACTTCATCAAATTACATGATTCTTATTTTAAATGAAAGATATTTGACCACAGATTTGTTATCGTGCATTCGTTTGTTCAATACTTTTATTAATTAGCAGAATTTAAATTTAACAGGACGTAATTTAAACTGATTTTTGAATTCCTAACTATAAAGATTAGAATTGGAGCCTTTATTGATTGCTTCATCTTGATTTCATACCTTGATTACATGTTTCCAATTACTTTATTATTATTATTATTATTATAGGTTAGAGGATTTAATTTTTTAATAACAAATTCCCAAAAGTAAAGGATTTCAGGAAAATTAAAATTATTAAAAATAGCGTTATTGTTTAAGAAAAAAAAAAAGCTTGAAATAATTAAAATAATTGTTTTTTGAGTTAGAGTAAACAATGTAAGGCTAATCATCAGTTAGAAAATTTTATAGGAATTATTTTTGTAGGTTCATAAGTTCATTTAACAGTTCCTGATTAGTGGCAAAGTCTTATTTCTTCCTATTTCTTTCACTCTGTCGACATCAAAAAATGGTAATTTACTTTTGGACGCCAGCCAAAACCCAGTGGCAATTTTTAGAAATGTATAACGATTGTGACAACAAACTTACATCACTTCTAAATACCATAAAATTTCAATTCATCAATTAGAAAAATGTTAACTTTCAAAAGAAATTTATTTGAAAACTGCTGCTTAATTTAACGAATTTTTAAATAATTTTCAAGCATGAATTATTTTTTAAATCTATCTCAACAATGGCCATCAGTTTACTTCAATAATGTAAAATAGCCCCTGGTTAAATTTGCCGCATTTGGAAATTGATTTCCCAACCAACATAAAAAGTGAAAAAAATAATTTTTGAAAAATCATAAGATCAGATTATCCATAAGATAGAGCATTTTGGCACTAAACTAAAATCTGCCAACCAAAAAAAAAACTATTTTCAGTTTATGTTAAACATAAAGTTGTTGATATGCTGAATTTATTAATGTATGTGTTGCACCAGAATATGCTAGGAATTGTAATTTTTTTTTTTTTTTTTTTTTTTTAAAGATCCATTGGGTATTTCACTCTAGAGAGAAAGATCCACGATTGTGGAAAAGGGATAATCATCCTGTTTATGGAAAGGGACCGAAGAAACCATACAAATAAATTTACACTTTAAAAATCTGCCTCATCTGCAGATTGTATATTATTATTGTAAAAAAAAAATTCTCCATCTTTACATAAAAACTGATTAGCTTAAAACAATGGATGTGTTTTAGAATATATGGATTTGAAACGAACAAGCATTAAAAAGGATATTTTAAAACTTTTTTTTAACGTCGAATTTTGACCGTGCTTTTGGGCAAATGCAGTGCACATACGCATAAGTGCTCACTCAGTTGCATTATCATAGGGGGAGAGATGTGTGCTTTAATTACTATGTTCTTTTATTTACTGAATATGATATGGACATAGGAATATACTATTTGTATGATACTTCATAGGTCCATGAAATTTTCCTTCTTACAATGGTTAATATGGCAGTAATATCAAACTTATTTGCATTACACAGTTGTTTATGGATTGTTTGTTTGGAGTTTTCATTGAAAATAGTACTGTATTTTACTGCAGGAAAAACTTTTTAAATAAAATTTTTGAAACATTGTTTCATACTCTTCCCAATTTAAATAATAAAGACGCTTATTTTACTGATATTGATATAGTAATTTTTTTACATCAGGTTTTGACGTGTTCCATCTAGTTCTTATCAAACTTTATAATGTGAAGTATTATTACTATAAAAAAATTCTAAATAAATCGTCTAGGTATTTCAACAAATATTTGAGATCACTGTTACATTTATCAATAGTTTTTATTAAATTATTTTTTGTTAATAATTATATGATCCTTCAAACTGCTATGCTGATGTTTTTTTTAAAACATAACTAAAAAACGACTCCGAGACAAGTTGAAAGTTTGTATAGGCATATTAGAAGCTTTTAGAAATCATTTGGCATTAAAAGATTTATAGGTTTAATTTTTTTTTAAATATAAATGTAACCCATGCATACAAAAGTTTTCAGATGCTTGAAAATTTCATAGTTATTTTTGAAATGCTTAATACTAATACTATTAGGAAAAAAAATGGGATAGTCTCTATTTATTGTTGCTAGGTTGTATCTTTTTTATTTTCGTAAAAATGTAGTTTCTCTATTGCATGAGCATATTGAGTATGTTTTAATCCCTTCAACACAAATTATTTTAACTATATGTATATATATATATATATAACAATTGTCAAGAATTTATGTATATATGTTTGTACATGTGATTAAAGAAATAAAAAAATAAATAATAAATCAAGTTTAATAATATTTGTAGGAAGAAATCTGTATAAAACACTTTTTTTTTTCTTATCTTTTGTATGATTTTTTATGAGTATGCTGGTGCAAAAATGATAAAGCAGCTTTTAAATTTTATCTATACAACTTGATTTTCTTCTAGATGTTACAATTGAAAATCTTGGAATATTCTTTTCTAAATGGAAGAATTCTACAAAAAATCCTGGCTGAATACCTGTTTTTTGATGAAAGATTGGGAATACAGAATTTCACATCAAGATTCATCATCCGGATTTCCATGATCAAGTTGCGAATCTGTTCACTACAGGGAGAAACAGCAGTCGATGCTCTATGTGTGGGAGTGTTGAAGTATCAGTCATCAATTTACCTGGCATGGCTTACCGAATATTGAAGGGCCAGCAAGATGATACAAAATTACTTTTTTTTTTTCCTGTACATAATTGTGTTGAAACATCCATCTGACATTCAATCAAAAAAATAAAATTGATGAAAATAACAATTTGGTAGTTATTTTGTTTGATCATGACTTTATTATGTTGTTTATGGAATTTTGCTTGCCTGTTAAAATTTAAAGAATTGATACATTGAATTACTAATAATACTATTTATTTCATTCATGGCTATAATTTAAAAAAAAAAAAAAAAAAAAAAAACCTTTGTTTAATCATAAAGAAGGAGGAAGACTGGGTATTACAATTTTTTAAAACAGAAATAATTTTGTGTTTTTCTCATTTTTAATTCACACTATCTTAGAACATTACAGGATACACGGCTGACCTTAATAAAACTAGGCTGCACTATCACAATCGCATGCTTCCTATTTAAAAATATTTTCGCGAATTTTTCCGATTCACTTGCCATCTCATTTTCATTCTTTTTGCCTGAAAATTTCAGGTACCTAAGAATTGAACAGCATGTATAAATTTCCTATAAATTTGTCTGATACAGCTTGAGTTATAGCTCAAGATAATTGTTTTTCTATGACTACCCCTTTGTCAGAGAAATATACTAAAATTTGCTCAAAATGCAACTTTGATACTATTTTCTTGGTGTCTGCAAATTTCGTATCTTTATTGTTTACAAATGAAAATAACTTCATGAATGTATCAGAAAACAGGTGAGTATTCGAGAGCAGCCTTAAGGCGAAGTCACTTAGCAATATTTGGTTAAAACATTTGCTTGGCAAATTTCAAGTGTTTTTAATGTTCCATTGAAACATAAATTCTCATGATCTTTTAATAGTTCAGATTAAAAGTGCTTTTTTATGAACAGACTTAAAAAAATTATAAAATATGAATTTGTTTGTTATTAAATCTTATTTGGTGAAAACTGCTAAGACAGAATCACAAGAGACTGTAGAAAAAAAAATTTCTTAGCAAATAAACTAAAAATCTCTCTCTATGCCATATTTTTCTAAGAGTAAATTGTTATTAATTTACATGTATGTAACAAAACTAAGTCTGCTACCAGTGTAAATATTCAGATTCATATTTTTTACTAAAAGAAACATTAATCTTTTTTTATGGAACAATTTATTTAAAAATACTTTCAAAATTTATGAAAAAGGCAAAAAATTTGCATTTGAATAATAATCGGTGAATTTGCATTTATTTGCTTTTCTTCTGCAATTCAGAAAGTGCAGGGATTTTTTATTATTGTTTCTTATTTTTGCGAAATGGGCAGAAAAAACAATTTAGCAAAAAAATTTATTATTTATTTCTTTTGTATAATTTAAAAAACTTTTTTTGCAGTTCATTTCAGCTTATGCAATGAGTAGGGGTTAAAGTCCTAATTCTACAAATTCCATTTATAAGTTCATACATTTTTGAGTATTTCTTTACATTTACCATCTGATAATTTCTCAGGCCTCTTTGAAATTACAGAGGGTGTTTGCCCATTTTTTAGATGATTTTCGTGGTACTTACAGAACTATTTGACATAAAATAGTTGTGTTTTAAATGTTCAATTTGGTAATGCTTGCTCTGAACTACCTTTCTACACCGTAATTTCCATGACAGTAATGCTTTTTTTAGTTTTGGAAGAGGTATTTTGGCACATTCCTCTTGAACAGTTGTCCAAAGTCCATGAAGGGTTGTACAGGTAGACATTTGGATAACGTGCTTTTTAAAAGTGCAAAAATCCCTCAGATTTAGCAAGTATGAGCAGGGAAGACCGAGCTATGCTTGGTCAAAATTAACTTTGAGTTCAAATATCATGACCCATGACCAAAATGACCCACTAATCAAATTTTCTCAAACATGTGACCAAGCCAAATTGTCTTCTCGTGCCCAAAACCTGTAGGATATAAAATTTAGTCAAAATGTCTGAGCCGTTTTTTAGATAAAATTAGCTTTACCCACACTGACCCACTAATCGGATTTTCTCGTGCGTATGACCTAGCCCAATGATTTTCTCGTGCCCAAAAACTGTAGGATACAAAATTTAGTTCAAATCGTCTGAGCTGTTTTTAAGATAAAAATAGCTTGACCCATGACCAAAATAACCCACTAATCGAAATTTCCGGAGCATGTGACCTAGCCTAATATTCTTCTTGTTTCCTAAAACTGTAGGATACTAAATTTAGCTCAAATCCTCTGAGCCATTTTTAAGATAAAAATAGCTGACCCATAATGACCCACTAATCAAAATTTCTCAAACATGTAACCTAGTCCAATATTCTTTTTGTTTCCAAAAACTGTAGGATACAAAATTTAGTTCAAATCGTCTGAGCCGTTTTTAAGATAAAAATAGCTTGACCCATGACCAAAATGACCGACTAATCAAAATTTCTCGAGCATGTGACCTAGCCCAATATTCTTCTTGTTTCCTAAAACTGTAGGATACTAAATTTAGCTCAAATCCTCTGAGCCGTTTTTAAGATAAAAATAGCTGACCCTTAATGACCCACTAATCGAAATTTCTCAAACATGTAACCTAGCCAAATATTCTTCTTGTTTCCTAAAACTGTAGGATACTAAATTTAGTTCAAATCCTCTAAGCCGTTTTTAAGATAAAATAGCTGTCCCATGACCAAAATGACCCACTAATTGAATTTTCTCGAGCATGTAACCTAGCCCAACAGTCTTCCCGGGCCCGAAAATCATAGGATGAAAAATTTAGTGTAAATTGTCTGAGCCAATTTTTAGATAAAATTAGCTTGACCCACAGTGACGCAAAAATCGAATTTTCTTGGACATGTGACCCAGTCCAATGATTTTCTCATGCCTGAAACTCGTAGGATACAAAATTTAATCAAAATCGTTAGAGCTGTTTTTTTAGACAAAATTAACTTGAACCGTGTTGAGCCACTAATCAAAAGTTCTCAAACAAGTGATCCAGCCCAATAGTCTTCTCGTGCCTGAAAATGGTAGGATACAAAATTTAGTCAAAATCGTTTGAACTGTTTTTTAGATAAAATTAGCTTGACTCTGAACGAACAGCCTTATGTATTTTGACAGGTATATCTTGCTTTAAATGTGCTTTTAATTCACTGCAAATAAGATTCATACATGAAAAGTATCTTTCAACAGAAGCTGTTAAAGATGGAATAATTGTGGACAGAGACAGAAGTTTCATCATATTTGAAAAGTTATTCCAGATTAAAAATGACATGAAACAAATGTGAAATAATTACAGCCGTAACAAAATCTAATTGCAAGCCCAAATACAAAACCATGGCAAAATCGAAGCAAACGAAGTAGAACAAAAGCAAATGTTGCCAAAAAGAAGAAAATTTTTAGAAGAGAAGGGCGAGAGAGTTTGGAGTTTGGGAGTAAAGGGGGATAACCTCCAGAGTTTTTGTGAGCTAGACGATGAATTGATAGAGAGTGAGACTCCAACTGGAGACTTGAGAGGGAAAAGATCTAACAATGATCTGAGGAGGAACACACGTTGTGTGTTTACGACGAGAAACCTTTCCCGGAAGTGATACATCCAAAAGAATACTATATTAGACTCTTTAATCAGAGACTATCATTGCATTGCAGACTTTGTTTCAATAATCCTCTAGGTTAACGAACTGTAATCTGCTTAACCTACTTCTTCGATTCTAAAATGTATTTAACAGTGAATGAATATGCAATAATTAAATCTATTGTTCTCTGCTAATATATTTTCTGTGTTGGAATACGACATTCATGTTATCACACCATCCACCATCTTTACCCGCGTCGTGTTCGAAAACACCACAAGATTAAAAAATAGCTTAACATGAAAAAGTTGGATATGAAACAAATGTGAAATAATTATAGCAGTAACAAAATCAAATTGCAAGCCCAAATGCAAAACCATGGCAAAATCGAAGCAAACAAAGTAGAACAAAAGCAAATGTTGCCAAGAATGCAGTGAAAGATTCCACAGAAAATACGATGACTGCATCCACTATTGGTATGATGTCACTTACCAGCCAATCAGTGCAGACTCCGAAAGCCGGGAGAAAAAATATAGTGGGCAAAGAATATTTACTATGTGGAGATCAGTAAAATGCTGATTGGACAGAAAGCTGGATTTTTTGTAGGATTACACTTGCTGTGCGAGTGGTTTGGTATTTTGTGAAGTGGTTATTATTATTATTTTTTTAATTAATTTTGTGAAGGGTCTGTTTTCCTAAGATTGAATTTTGTGAAGGCTTCATTGTTTAATTATGTTGTTTCATAAAAATAATTTTTTGCCTTAAAATTGTTTCTATGGTGGTGTTGCACTGGGCCAATGTTTTGGTGATCAAAGTGGTAATAATGAAGAATATCATGCATTGAATACATTTGCATTTTATGTATTGAAATAAAATATAAATAATTTTGCAAAAAAATTAAGCTTATGCTTAATGCCCAAGGAATCTTATCTCCCAGGAAGCTAACTAATATTATCTAGAGAAGGCAAACTTTTATTAAATTAAGGACATTTTATTTTTGCAGATCTAGTCACATATTAAAATGGAGGTTAAGATAGGGTGGTCCCCTGATAGTTACATCTTATGAGCACGAAACATTGTTGTACGCTATCCAGTTTTATGTTTTTACAGCTGAGGAAACCCAAATTATAGCATTAACTAATTTTAGCAGTTCTCAAGTGTATTCATAGAATCTAACTTTGAAAGAATGTGGCATAATAAAAGCTTTCTGTATCAGGCTTTAAAACTGTGTATTATGCCTTGATCAAGTGGCTGGCATACCAAAGCTGTGTTTGGGGATTAAAAAAAAAACTATTTTAACAGTGTCGAATTTCAAATGTTTTGGATGCGAAGTTGCATTGTCCAACAAGAGAACTTTTTGTTGTTGATTTCATCCTGTTATCAAAGGAAGTTAACCATTCGATCATTAATGGACTGGTCATCCACGATTTTTTATTCGCTCTCCACATAATACCAAATTTATTAAATTGGATGTTCTTTGGGTAATGCCTGGGTTTCAGAGATTTTCCAATTATAAGAGGAATTTCAAATTCTCCTGATACATTGTAACATAAAAAAATATTGAGTTGCCCTTTTGACATTTTTTCGCCGACATAGTCATCCTTTTTAAAACACTTAGTCTTATTCGGAAAAATTCAGAAAAAGTCTGGTTTCATTGGCATTAAAAATATTTCTCTCCTCATAAGCTTCACAAATTGATTGCAGTCGTTCATGCCAACCCTCCTTTTTAATATCTATAGATTTTGCTTCTCCACGTGTTGTTTTGAAAGAGCTATTGTGCCGAAACTGGAACTTTTCCATCCATTCACTGCAAGTCTTATTATCGTGTAATCCGAGTTCCTTTCCGACTTCTGAATTCTTTTCCTGGAACAAAGGCCGAGTGACAGGAATGTTTTTCAAATGAAGTGAATTAAACCAATTCAGAATTATAGAATCAATTTCAATGGAATTAGTCCTCAATTTCACATTTTTGGTGTTCTCGTTAGAATTAGTAGTTCACAAATTTCTTATTTCTTCTTTATTTTGTAAAATCTCTCCCACCCGTGTTTTACATATTTTAAAACGTTCAGCAAGTATTCGTAAACTCAATTTCTCTTTCTCGGATACACTTACAATTTCAAATTTCTCTTTTAAAGTTAATCATTTTCGGGCCATTCTTGAAACATTGATCACAAACAAGACTCTAAATTCAGAGTATGTAGAACTCAATACTTTCAGAAAACGATAAAAATGTGTTAACATATTTTGATGCTTTGACTAATGTTTTTTGAGTATCAGTTAAGTCTCAACAATCAAACAGTAATTGAAATTGCGAAATAGTTTCTTTTTTCCCTTGCACTCGTCCCTATTAATTCTCACTCCCCAAAAATTCCATATGCAAATTCCCAATTAAAAAATAAATAAAATAGAGTAACTCTTTTCATTGTTTTATAAAAAAGTAAAAATAAAATCGTATGTTAGGTTTTTAGTGATTATTTTTCTTTTGCTCAGATTATATTATGTCATGTGACATCTTATTTCTCTCTTATATGTTTTGCAATGATGCAATCCAGTTAATTACTTGTTGGATTTTACAAACAAGCTCTATATATTAAAATGAAAATATATTCCTTTGTTTTTTTTTACGCTTTATAAGATTATCCAAAAAATTGTTTGAGCTTGGGTACAAAGAAACTAAAATAGTCAGCATATTATCTATCCTAAAATTTCAAGACAATTGTAAACGAGGTTATCTTAGGCGCATTTAAAAAGATGAAATGATGTATGGTGTATTATGGAATTCTGGGGAGGGAGAAATGGGTACTTTACTTCTAGACATTAATCAGCAGATAATCCAAAATCTTCCATGGAGGGGCCCTTTTATTCTCCGACAGAGGGAGGGGATTTTCCCCAGGCCACCCCCTACATTTCTCTGTGGTCACAGAACTAGTGTCAAATTACCCTGATAAATTTACAGGCTTTAACTTTTTTTTTTTTAAATTTTCTTTCTCATTAAAATTTTTTTTTTCATCCTTTATCACCAAAATTACTGTCTGCTATTCAGAGGTTAAACATACAAAAATTTAGGTTTTGGGAGTGGGAATTTGAAAACTGTCCGTTAAATAGAGATGTCCGCTATTCGGGAGTGTCCGTTATGGAGGTTTTACTGTATAACAAAACAAGAATACTACTAATAATAATCTAAATTATTCACATTCCACTTCTTCCCATACTTCCCTTGCACTCTGTTTAAAATCCTAATACACTTTACTAAAAGAAAAAAAAAATCAATCATCTAAATTTCGTTAACCATTTTTTTTTTTTTTTTTTTTTTTAAATGAACATGTTATAACTAACAGTAATTCTAATCTTCGGGCATAATCATGGGTGCAAAAAAGTCCACCCAAGCAAAGACTGAAAACTTTTCAGAGTATCAGAAATAAAATAAAAGAATGGAAATAGTCTATGTTATTCCAAGGAAATTTTTGTCTTCCATTATGCCTAATAATTGATATCTTACGATAAAAGAAAGTGATTAAAAGTTCTTGACAATGAAATTGGTATTATTTATGTATATAAAGTAAAATTTACTATCAGTCAAAAATCTCTCCAAAAGTCTTGCACACATGAGCCTAATTTTGTGAATGAACAAACTCAAATGAAAATGGCAATTTGAAATTTATGTTTATTTATCTAAAGATTAAATACCACAAGTGTGCACTTTTAATACTCTGTTGTTCCGATGGTATTGAAAACTGGCACTAAAAGTGAGGACACAACTCATCAACGCGATTCCTTTGGCCAAACAGATGAGATATACACATTTCAATCTGGATTGACTAACTGCGGCTCTGAATTCCAAATATTAACCGGCAGTTCTTTTCTTAGCTAGATTTAACTGGAAGTTGAAGGTTGGTTGTGAATTGACCAGATAGTCTATTCCTTAATCTAAGCTTCACACGTCCCAAGAGAGGTGTGCCTCACCAGTAAAGATATACTGGCCTAGAACCTCAAAGTGCTTTAATCGAGCTTTGAAAGAGCAACATTATTTTGGAAAGACTTTTCTAGTCAATTACAATCAGTACATTATAATGATGTAAAGGCACATTACTATTAGTGAAATACTCATTCATGTACGGTCAAAATGCACTGTTGCCACCGGAGCTCTTGTTCAGACAGGGTTCTCAGCAAAACATGACTGGCAAATTCCCTGACCAAATCTCAAAAAATTCCCTGACCAAGCGGGCATACAATGAAATTTGTTACTTATTTTTGCAACACTTTGTCAAAAAAGATTTTTTTTTTTTGTGATTGCTTTTCAAAATTCTGTTCCCCCCCCCCCCCCCCCCCCCCGAGACTGACGAATTTCACATCATTTTTCATTTTTTCTCCAAAACATTTTAGAAAATACTTGTAAATTCCCTAACTTTTTCTATACATTTTAAAATTCCATGACTTTCCATGACGCTGGGAACCCTGTCAGACCAACGGCATAAAAATTTCTAGACAGCAGTGTATTTCCTTATTTTTGAAAAAAGTAATTGTAACATTGGAAGCTTTAAACATGCAAATCATTTCACCAGTAGTTCTTGAGTTTTGCTTAAAAAACTATCTGCAATGCATTTCTTTTGCAACAATCTATACATTTAAAGCTAAAAGAGCATTTTGTCCAATTCCACATATAGAATACCAGGGGGATTGTCCACTTCTATATAGTTTGATAGTGGACTGGGTCTGAACAAAATGAAAGGGAGGGGTATAAACCTACACAATGAGAAACCCATTCATCCTTCTTTAAAATGGCAGCTGGGTCAATTTTTATTCTTCACCCGTTGGACAAAAAATAAATCAACAATCATAATGTTTAAAAATACATTGATGCAGTTTCTGTATGATTTTAAATTAAATTTTCTTTTTTTGTTTATTTAAATCAGAGTCGACCGGATCCGCGAAGACAGTGGGACGCCCAATCCTAAGTTTAATTCGAGGACCATTTGAAATAAACCGACCAGCGTAGCACCACTAATTAAATATACATTAGAAATTCCAAAACTTAAAACCTTCAAAATTTCTAAACTGCTTGACTTAATGACTTCCTGTTTGGTATCCTGAAAGAAAGATTTACAAAAAAAAATAGGTATTTGTACTTAAAAATTTCAAAGCTTGGTACAATTTCAAGAGCACCCATAAGCTTATCTTTTTAACATAATTTAAGACTTACGGCCATTTCAGTTTTTTTCTGTTACAATTAGGAGATTAAAATGTAGGTTTTATTTTGTTTTGACGAAAGTATAAATTTAGATTGTACAGACTTTATTACAAAATTTCTGGCAAAAACACTAATTTCTAGTACCATTCTATTGTTTCCTGCACACATTGTGTTAATAACTGAGAAATAAACTAGTCGGATGTACCAATCTCAAAACTTTCTTCGATCTCACACAGGTAAGGTTTTGCATACACTAAAAAGAATCCGCACAAATTTATATCAAGTACTAACTGAAATAACTGTTTTATTAAATTCCGTAATTTAGTTCTTGAGATGACTATTGCTATCGTGTAAATCCCGCAGAATAGGAGCACCACCTATCGGAAGATTTAAAGCAAAACCTAATCAACAACTTATGCCAACGTCTAACTGAATATGAAGTTTGATGAAAATCCGTACAATAGTTCTTGAGATATATAGCTATTGTGATAATAATGAATAAAGTACCATAACAGTGCCACCTGTTGGGCTGTTTACACCAAAACGTAATCAGCATCTATTTATGTCAATGTCTAACAGAATCTGAGAGTTTGATGAAAATCCGTGCATTATTTTTTTAGATAGAGCAGGGCTGCCACTGCCTAATGACACTGAAAATAGTAGCTTTAGTAGCCTACAAAGAAAGAAATAGTAGCCAAAATAGTAGCATTTGTACAAAAATAGTAGCCAAAATAGTCGCATACTTACCTAAAAAAAGGACAATATTAAAAAGTTTCCATAATAACTGAAGGGTCTTTATGAATGTCCACATCTTATTTCAGTGTTTATGTTTCTGCCCAAGTCACTTTTTATACTTTTATTAAAAAAAAAAATACACATTTCTATAAAAATGAATATGATATGAATGAAAAAATGCTACGAATTGTGTAAACAGTTCTGAACTCTCCTTAATAAATATAGACGCCAACATTGTAAAAACTACATCAGGAGTAAAATAGTTACATTTCAGGAGTTTTGGACATACATCAGGAGTAAAATTTAAGCAATTCAGGAGTCGTTTCAGGAGTCATACGAGTGTTTTGAAGATATACTTTTTTAATAGTTCGGCGTCATTTCGAAGATCAATAATGATAAATAAACTAATTTTGCAAAATTTTTGTGAAAATGAACTTGGTAAACAAAATAAAGAATAAAATAAGAGTCCTCAGCTTTGAAAGATAAACTAGGAATCTGTGAAGGAAAATTGATTCCACGGGGTTATGAAGTTTTTTCTGAATATATGGAAAAAAAAATATTCTGAAAAAAAATTCGCCGTTTTTTTAAGATCTTTTGACCAAATTTGCCGTTTTTTCAAGATCCTTGGACGAAATTTGCCGTTTTTTCGAAATCCATTGACAAAATTTACCGTTTTTTCGATATCCTTCGACGAAATTTGCCGTTTTTTGGCGATCTTTCAACAAAATTTGCCGTTTTTTCGAGATCCTTCGACGAAATTTATCGTTTTTTGGAGATCCTTCGACGAAATTTACCGTTTTTTCAAGATCCTTCGACAAAATTTACCGTTTTTTCGAGATCCTTCGACAAAATTTGCCGTTTTTTGGCGATCTTTCGACGAAATTTGCCGTTTTTTCGCGATCCTTCGACAAAATTAGCCGTTTTTTTGCAATCCGATGACGAAATTTGCCGTTTCTTCGACGAAATTGGACGTTTTTCCGTTATCCTTCGACGAAATTAGCAGTTTTTTCAACGATCCTTTGACGAAGTCTGCGTTTTCTCCGTGGCCCTTCGGCGAAATTCGCATTTTTCCGTGATTTCGCCGAAAAACGCGGAAAAATTTGCCGAATTTCCGCCGAAAATGCAGTTTTTTTTTACGGCCTTTTGACCAAATTCACGTGTTTTCACGGTCCTTTGACTAAATTTGCGTTCTTTTCGCAATCTGTCAACGAAATTAGCCATTTCCCGCGATCTTTTAATGAATTAATTTCGCGTTTTTTTCACGATCATTCAACGAAATTCCCCGTTTTTTTAAGATTCTTTGACGAAGTTTGCCGTTTTTCGCGATCCTTCGACAGAATTCGCCATTTTTTAACGATCCTTTGACGAAGTTTGCCTTTTTCGCAATCCTTCGACGAAGTTTGCCGTTTTTTTCGCGATCCTACGGCGAAATTTGCCGTTTTTTCGGATTATTCGACAAAATGATTTCGCGATTCTTCGAAGAATTTACGCGTGTAAAAATTGCACGTCGCATGGGACGCGTAAGAACTATTTTTTTGCGTCCCAATTCCAATTTTTCGCGTAATTTACGCGCTATAGCGCGTCCGCGGCATCGCTGTAAAAGACGCAATTTCCGTATTTTCAACGTTATTTCTGTACTACCGTATTGTACCACGCATTTCCGGAGTTGTTGGCATCTATGTATACTAGACACCAAGCTTTTCTGGGCTCCAAAACCACCTACCACCAAACGTGATTTTCACCTACTAAGCCAAACTAGTTTTTCTCCGACCAAAATCTGCTTGGAATTTCCGTATTCCTGCCGAAACTTGAACATTCCCTGGAATTCAGAAACGATCCCATCAGCACAGTACCTGCATCCCCTAATTTGCAAATAGAAGCAACCGCTTGCGTACATACGGAAGGAGGAAACAGCGAGGCAGGTGACCGAATGCGTTTGGGAAGATGACTTTACAGGCTCTTTGAGGGAGAAAAAAAAAGATCGATTCTTCACTAAAAATAGTCGCTGGAACCTGAAAAAAGTCGCCTTTTTTTGCGTTTTAGTTGAAATAGTCGCTTTTTAATGGTTTTTGGCCTATAATAGTCGCCATAGTCGCCTGATGCTGAAAATAGTCGCTTTTAGTCGCAAATGGCAGCCCTGATAGAGCTATTGCAGAAATAGTGAAAAATGCAACACAGGAGCACCACTTGTCACGATTTACATAAAAAACTAATCAGAACAAATTCCGTGCATTAGTTCTTGAAATAGAGTGCCCACAAAAATTTTGTCACAGACAGATATTTTGTAAAAACAGTCAAATTGTGTTCAGGACCTCCTAAAATGTATAAATCTGTCAAAAACTGGAAGTTGAAATTTTTCATGAATCCAATACTTTCTTCTTGTAAAGAGAGAAGAAAGAAAATGGCTGAGAAAAGTTAAAAATTGTAGGAAAAGTGTGGTTTTAAATTTTTCTTTAAAAGTTTTAATTAAATATTTTTAACACAAGATTAATTTTATACCAAGATTTGCATTTTTGCTTGAATAAATCTTAAAATTTTCATAAAGCCATTTAATAATATAAATAAAACCTGTATCTTAAAAATTTACAACGGTGTATCTTGCTTGTAAATTTTTTACTTTGATTAGCTGAAAGAGGAGATTTCATCTTTCTCCATTCAGATGAAATTTCATTACTTTCTTTTACAAGAAAGTTTCGGATTCCTGATAAATTTCGACTTCCTGTTTTCAACGAATTTAAGTTTGTTCCTGAACACGACATGACTGTTTTTAGAAAATGTCTGTCTGTCTGCAGGTGACAAAAATTTTATAAAACATTTTTTAATAAAATTTAATAAAAATTCAGTTAGACCTTCATATATATTAAAATGTATGTTAAAGTTTGCTTTAAAATATATTAACTTTTATTGTTCTCATTCTACACCATTTTATAACCCTTTAGTCCCTCAAACCTCATATGAGGCTCTTCTAAATTGAATAGAAAGATACATAACATGGTATTTAAAAAAAAAAAAAAAAATTAATTTGTAGCATACAAAAAAGTAGAAATATTTTTTAACCAATTTTATAATACTTCAGGAATGAAAACCCCTGCATTTTCTTTTTATTTTGGGTCATAAAAGATATAGTAACCCATAACAGTTTCTCGTGCTGCATACTGAAATTAGATGGTTACCTCGAGGACAACATTCGTTAAATCCAAGTAACAACACTTTTGATGGGTTATAGTGCAAGAGTTTAATATTACAAATTGGCACTTCTAGAAAAAATATTGTTAGCAAAATGTACAAAATTTATCTATCATTACAAGGATGTTTTTTTTTTCTCTATGTAAGTTTCTAAGTTATAATAAGAAACTTTTGCGCTTTTTATCAAAACATTTGTTTCAGGCACTACTTTTTCCATATTTCTTGAAAACTTTTCTACTTTTGAAAGAATGTCAGAATACACACTGATTTTAAACTTCATGATTCAAGATGTCAAAACATTGTAATGTACAATGAAAAAGAAAAAAGATTACACACAAGAATTTCCTAGCCAGCATTTATTTTACTTCCTCTTCCATTTCCATATCATTTACAAATATTTAGAACAGCTGTCTAGTTTTTCATTTTTTTTTTTTTTAACCATTTAAAGTCCATTTTTATAATTTATCTAAATATTGATCAATATCTGGTAGAGACTCTTTAAGACCCTTGCGTTTTCTGGTGTCCATGATGATTTGATGAGGCCTTGATTTTCCATCCAGGGGATCTCCGGGAAGAATTTGCCAATGATCAAATACACATTGAGGGAATGCTTGACCACCAGTATTGGAACGTAAATCAGCAGTAAAGCCTAAAATGAAAAAAAAGAGTGAAAATTAAAAAAAATTATGTCTTAAAAGTTTCATTAGTAGTGAAACCATCAAGCATTTATTTACAAAAACAGATTGGGATGATTAAGTGATGTTTGACAGTGAATAATTCTTTTAAAGCTACTTGTTCAAAATCAAATTTAACTAGAGCAACCTTTTAATAAATCACTTCACTTTTCATTTTATGTATTGTCCTTGTTACAACGTAACCATGCATCATTAATTTTATAGTAAAAAATTTTAATATGCATATGAACGAAAGTTCTGGAGACAAATATTACTTGTGGATTATCTTCTATAAATTTTAATACTTTCTGTATATTGGACTTTTTTCTTGTTTCCTCACAGGCAAACTATAACAAGCCGGGCTGTAGAATCAGTGAGAAAAATGAGACTCAGACTACTGAAATTTTAAAGGAATCAACTCAGACTGACTCCGACTCTAGGATGGCTGATGCACTAGTATTGCTTGTTGGGTGGGTTCCTATTATTCAGATTGCTTCATTGCTGTCATGTGTTTTCAAATAGTAGTGGTCGCTTTATTAAACTTGCATTAAATAAAAAGGGAATATTACTAAAAATAATAAATTATAAACACCTAATAATATATATTTCTTTTAAATGCTAAAAAGACAAACTAAAAACATAATATACAGTAAAATAAAACTTAGATTGTTGACAAGTTTCGGCTCACTCCGAGCCATTATCAAAAACAAATGAGAATATTCTATAATTGCACGGTCTTTCTAGTTATTATTTAAAACGATATTTAATTTTCATGCATGTTATTTTAAATTTTTACTGTGTTTATTTCTATATTTGTAAAACATTGAGTAACTCAAGCCACAATTTCGGTAACTTTAACCATGCAGCATCTTTTAACTTATCGAAATTGTGGATAGAGTTATTCCATGGTTACAAATATGGAAATAAACAACCAAGTAAAAATTAAAAACAACATACATCATTTAAAAAAGATGAAAATTAAATGATACCATTTCAAATAACTTCAAACACCACGCAATTATAGAATATACTCATTTGTTTTTGATAATGGTTCGGAGCGAGCCGAAACATGTCAACAATCTAATAAAAGATGTATATTATGTTTTTAGTTTACACCTTTTTGCATTTAAAAAGGAAATATTACTATTTAAAAAAATGGTAGCAATCAAGCATGAAAAAAAAAAAAACTAGCAATACTGAAACCTACTGGCACATTCCTGTGACCTTGTGATATGCATATTGACCAATAATGTTATTTTCATTTCTTTTGATGAATAGTGTGTAAGCTGCGACAAGTAGTGAAGACCAGGACCCAGCTACTGCAGGGGCAAACTTTAGACTAAAAAAAAAAATCCCTGACGGCTCAGCCTACAGGCACAGGTAGATTTCGAAGACTCAGACCGTGGGGCGCCTGTTTGTCAGGAATTGCGGAAGAAATGACCTTTTTTACGATGATGCGGCAGTTTGACTATAACTACTTCGCCTACTTCGAAACCTAACTTGTTTGCAGGCGGATTCGGCAGGGATTTTTTTGTTTTTAATTTTTTTTTTTTTTGGTATAACGGTTGGTCCTATAAAAAACTTGTCAACATAAAAGTTTTAGATAATATTAAGAGGATTTATAATAAATTTAAGCGGATTTGAAATCTTGGGAATTGACGAAGTTATGCATTTTCTTCTACCCCCTCCTCCCCTCCTCTAAAGGCAATTTTTAATTATATCAAAAATCTGTCATACATAAATTTTCTGCCCTTCTCCTAGACCCATCCCCCCCCCCTGGTCCGATTTTGCCCATTAACGAACTTGACCGAGATTTTATGCCTCTTGATTTTATGTATCAGTTTCGAACAGATGCGGGAGTTGGAACCGCTTACTTCGAAAAATAAATTGTTTGCAGGCGGAGCCGGCCGGGGTGTTTTTGTTTTTAATTTTTTTTGCTATAACGGTTGGTCCTATAAAAAACTTGTCAATATAAAAGTTTTAGATAATATTAAGAGGATTTATAATAAATTTAAGCGGATTCGAAATCTTGGGAATTGATGAAGTTATGATTTTTTTTCTTCTAAACTCCCCCTTCCCCCCGCTTAAGGCAATTTTTAATGATATCAAAAAATCTGTCATACATAAATTTTCGGCCCTTCTCCTAGAAGTAATAATAACGTCAAACGGATTCGATACGTATCATAATTAAGAAATTATGTTTTTTTTTCTGTTTTCACAAAAAGCCCCCCCCCCCCCTGGTTCGATTTTGCCCATTAACGAACTTGACCGATATTTTATGCCCCTTGATTTTATGTATCAGTTTCGAAAAGATGCGGGAGTTGGAACCGCCTACTTCGAAAAATAACTTGTTTGCAGGCGGAGCCGGCAGGGATTTTTTTTGTTTTTAATTTTTTTTTTTTGGTATAACGGTTGGTCCTATAAAAAACTTGTCAATATAAAAGTTTTAGATAATATTAAGAGGATTAATAATAAATTTACGCGGATTTGATATCTTGTGAATTGACGAAGCTATGATTTTTTTTTCTTCTAAAACCCTCCCTTTTTTCCCCCCTTGGAGCCATTTTTAATTATATCAAAAATCTGTCATACATAAATTTTCGGCCCTTCTCCTAGAAGTATTAATAACTTTAAATGGATTCGATACGTATAATAATTAAGAAATTATGGGTTTTTTTCTGTTTTCACAAAAAGCCCCCCCACCCTCCCCCCCTTGGTTCGATTTTGCCCATTAACGAACTTGACCGAGATTTTATGCCCCTTGATTTTATGTATCAGTTTGTAAAAGATTAACGCAGAATTTTTCCAGTTATCGTGGTCAGAAAAAAGTGACATAGACAGATATATAAAGTTTTGAACTGGGGGTGGTTTTGGGTTCTGGGAGTCATGATCGGCGTAGATCTGCAAAAATTTTTCAAAATTTCCAACTTAGGTGAGAATGTAATAGGTAGTATTTCTTACGAAATCTACCTAAAAGCTTCCTTTTTTAAATGCAGAATTTTTGTTTTAAATATGGCAAAAATGCTCTTATGGAAAAATGCTCTTTATGTCTGTGGAAGTTTGCCCTGGATAAATCGGCTCTGTTAGAGACAAAATATTTCGAACACCTATGCACACACAATATGCATTAAATTTTATATGTGGTAAAATTTAATTGTCAAAAACTGCAAGTAAAATATTTATATGCACGTAAATTGTAATAGAAAAGTTAAATTAGAAGCTATTAGATAGAAACAATTGAAATTTAATAAATCTTCAATTTACTTTGAACACACATAAAGATCCATCAGTTGAATCCAAAAAAAAAAACATGCTGGTGTGTCATTTTAAGCCAATAAACAAAATATGCCATATATATGTATTAAAATATGTGCGAAAGGATGTTTAATTTTGGTTTTATATCCGTTCCCACCAGGATTGGCAAGTTTTTGACGCATGACTGTTTTTACCGTCATGTCAAAAACCTCCTTGTCAAAAATGTCAAAAACCCATTTTTTAGTAGTTTTTACATTTTTTTTTTTTTTTCATTCTATCTTTAATATTAAGTTGTTTTACATGAAATATTCAGTATCAAAAACACTCTGAAGTATATTTATCCATCCAAGAAAAACAAAAAAGAATTCATTAGAATAATATGTGTACATCTCTATTAGAAGATCTCTACAATACTCTTAAGCTATTTGGTATAGTCTCAAAAAAAAAAAAAAAAAAATAGATTTTTTGAAGATATCCTGTAACCTATAAGTATTAGATTAAACAATGTGTATAATTTTGGTACAATTTATTACATGGTTGAAAACAAAACTTTAAGATTCTACTTATTGAAGCGTAAATAAAAATCACCATAATTGCATTTATGAAATACACAAGATATGCATTTTAAAATATTATATTTAAGAATATTCAAATTTAATCACTGCCAGTCTATGCTTAACATCTATTGTCATACAATGTAACAGCATTTTTGCATCTATAAAATAAATTTTAATGTACTTTATTAAAAATGTATATTGAATGTTATTTAATAATTATAATAACCTTTTATTATCATTTAATATTAATGTTAATTGCAGTTAGTAGAATCTATATTAGTAAAGATTATGACAAATATTGTTCTTTTCTTTTACTCTTATATTTCTAAATATTTCCCATATTAGGAAATGATCTTTTAAATAAATTTAGCAAATGTAATTGTAAATAATAATAATAATAAGAACAACAAGGTAAAATCAATCTAGAAATGCTACACTTATACCATAAATTGGAAAACAATAAAAAATGATAGGTTTTTGACGGAATAAACCGGTAAAAACACTTTTTACCACTGTCATGTCAAAAACCCAACCCTGGTTCCCACAGACTGAGAGAAAGGACTATATACAAAATGTAAAATATAAATTAAAAGCAGTTTTAATATATATTGTACACTGGACAGTATATGGAGCCTCTTTAACCTGGTATATATAGTTTAAAAATACAAATATTACATACAACTGGTTTATTTTCACTTCAAACTGTCCAAAAAAAAAAAAAAAAAAAAAGCTGGAGTCTTAGTCAGCCTGTTTTTTTGGCAACTCCAAAGCCCTGAAAACAAGTGCCTACTGTATTGTGCAACATGTACAAAATTTTTTTAAGCAATCTAAAAATTACAATAAAACTGGTGTTTTATGTAGTTTTATTTATTTTTCTTTTTTTAAATGTTAAGTAAAGATTTAAGTGCATATAACAACATTAAAACAATTGAACATACCAAGTTATGACATGGCATCAGAAATGGATGTTGGCAAACATTTATGTTTATAGATTTTAAAATTTAGTTGAATTTAAGCGCAAGACCCTTATTCTTAATAGGTCACGATCAAAAGAAAGTTAAGTAGTTAGCGACATCAGAGTAAGTATTTAATAAAAACATTAATTTCAAATCAAAAATTATCAAAATTAAAATGCTTCAGAAACCATTAAATAGCACTTATAGTTAAAAACATTTTAAAATTATAGATTGTTGTAAAAGCCTTTAGAAACAGCAAAGTACAATATTAGACATGAGTGAAACTAAGAAAAATACATACCAAAGGATTCATTTACAGGTAAATATGCTTTAACAACAAACATTGGTGTTCCTGCCACTTGGTTTTCTTCAAAAACATGTCCTCTTCGTCTATTGAGGACACCATAAATACCACCTACAGCAGATTCAGGACACTGCAAAGTAAAGAAAACAATATAGTCAGGAATTGGGTATAAAAAGAAAATACAGTAGATTTCCGTTACAACGAACTCCACGGGACCGCTAAAATATTTCGTTGTAACGATTTTTTCGTTCTAACGGAATTACTCCTATTTATCTAATGAATTACATATACACGTAAATTAATTATGTAATACCTTTCATTATATAGGATTTCAATGGAAGACAAGTTAAATTAACACAGAAAAAGTTAGTAAATTAAAATTCAACATTAAAAATACGAAATTACGGACCAACCTTTATTTAGTAGTACATCATTGCAGAAAATCTGTGATTTTAGTTTGTACAAAGGAATGTGTTGTTGATAACAAAAACGTGTGCAACGAATGGATGTGAGAAAATACCTCCTCTGGAACATTCTTTTGATGAGAAACAAAAGCACGCATTTTCTCCAAGCATGAGAGAGCTTCCGAAGAGGTAACTTTTGAATCGTCGGTGACATCAATATCGTCATCAGTACTTTCGTCAGTTTGTTGATCTAATGTAGTTTTAATGGATAAAATGATATCTTCATCAGTCATTTCAGAGCATGTTTGAATATTGTCATCCACAGATAACAAATCCTCCAAATCCACCTGATCAGGGATTGGTGTTAATTTTTTGGCAGCCTTCCAAATTGTGTTTAACTCAGAGGGCTCATCCAAATCTAAAACTTCTGATTCACTTTCTTCGGTCTCAGTTAATCGGGCATGTTTCCAACAGTTAGAAATTGCTTTCTGCCTAATTTCTTGCCAAGAACCAGAGATCATTTCAATAGCTTCTTTGAGATTTATTTTTGTCCTTTTGCCGTTTTCTAAGCTGCAAAGAATTTCTTTTAGCAAAAGAGTTCTATAGCGAGATTTTACAGCACGGATGATGCCTTGGTCTAGAGGCTGTAGAATAGAAGTGCAATTCGGCGGAAAGTACTCAACTTGGATGCAGTCTAATTTGGGGGGATTATTATGAGGCATGCAGTTATCAATAAAGAGAAGAATTTTCCGTTTTTTAGCTTTCATTTCTTTGTCAAATTGCACTAGCCAATCATTAAAGATATCTTGTGTCATCCATGCCTTCTTATTGAATTTATAATCGCAAGGCAATGAATGACAGTTCTTAAAGCAACGGAGCTTGCCAGAGTGACCAACAATTAATATTTTTCTCTTCTCGGTTCCAGATTTGTTACAGCAAAAAAGTGCTGTAAGTCGTTTCTTTGAAGTTTTTCCTCCAATGCATTTGTCGCCTTTAAATGTTAATGTTTTTCTCGGTTCAAGTTGATAAAATATTCCAGCCTCGTCAGCATTGAAAACATCATCGGAGCTGTATGTCTTTATAAGGACAGCTACTTTTCCAGCTCTCCATTCATTTACAGTGTTTGTAGGTACATCACTTGCTTCGCCGCAAATTGATTTCATTACAATTCCATGGCGAGTACGGAAGCGATTGAGCCATCCGACACTGGCTTGAAAATTTTCGATACCAAGCATTGTTCCGAACTCTTGAGCTTTTTGCCTTATCAGAGGACCACTTATAGGTGCATTGCGCGAACGAACATCTTCGAACCATTTGAACACGGCTTTATCGACATCTTGAAATTGGGAGTCGCATTCGTTTTCTATGGGAACCAGTGCTTGCAATTTGGAATTGCCTCTCAATCATTTTCTTATCTTTTAGAAATGTAGACAAAGTCGATGGTGTTATTCCATATTTTTTGGCTACATCAGTTTTCCGCAATCCTTTATCAATCTCAGAAATTATAGCTTTTTTTTCTCCCAACGAAAATTGTTTTCGTTTCACACAAGCCATTTTATCAACGAACGAAGCAAGAAACACACTGCAACAGGTACTGGCGATAGAGATATCCCAGAACAAGCATAAACACTCCTTTCACAGTGAAGGCCACCTGCTGTCTGTCAAGTGATCAGTTTGAAGCGTATGGGCTAATGAAAGAAAAGGAATTCGGAAAAAGAAGTAAACAAAATAAGAAATAGTAATGGGGAAAAAAATCTGAAATTGCGCCTGTCCCCAAAACAACGTTATTTTTTTATCTTCGACATTCTAATTCGAAGTATATTTCATTTCTGTTAAGCAATTGAAAAAAAAAAAAGAGCTCGATGAAGATTTTTCGTTGTAACGGAATTTCTAATAAAATGCACTTCGTTAAATCTGAATTTTTAATACATTGGAGTTAATGAAATTTGAAAAGGGGATTTGTCAAATTTCGTAGTAACGGGATTTTTCGTTGTAACGGGAATCTACTGTATACACTTTAATTAACAATGTACCAGTATTCAATGAAGTTTGAATTTATCATTACCTGAATTTCTACAAGATAAACAGGCTCCATAACCCTAGGTTGAGCTGTTAAAACAGATGCATAGAAACAACGTCTGGCAGTTGGGATAATCTGTCCACCACCTCTATGGATAGCATCAGCATGAAGAGTCACATCATAAATGTTGAATCTCACACCTCTCATGTTTTCTTCGCATAACACACTCTGAATAAAGAGAAAAATATTTGTAAGAATAAAAGCACACATTTATTCTTTTTGCACAGCACAGTTTGGATTAGGAAAAAAAATTACTCATTCAACAAAATGCACATAACTACATACCTCTTTAGTTGCCCACTGGAAGCCAGCAATCACACTGTCTTTGATTTCATTCAGATATTGTACACCTTTTGTGACATCCACTAAAAGATTGGGTCCAGTACCTTCAGGTCCAAAGCACCAGATCTTTCTAGCTTCGGTAGCATCCCATTCATATTTATCAGCAAGATATCGAGCACGAACTTTGAAGTCATCTTTAGGATTGACAGATCCTTTATCAATATCTTCTGGGAGACCATCTTGCATTGGACAAGCTTTCATATACAACCTATTGTGCTTATTGGGAGATTTAGACAGACATGTGATACTAGATTCTTCGGCCACACTTTCTCTGTAAGATACGACAGGATCAGTTTTCTTTAATGGAATGCATGCATGGTCTTCTTCTAAATCTTTCAAACAAATTTCAAGATGAAGCTCCCCAGCACCAGCAACAATATGTTCACCAGATTCCTCAATGATACACTGTAACCAAATTTTAAAAAACATTTTATAACCTTTTTTTTTTTTTTCCCCAAGGATAAAGAGTAACAAGTAACAGTAATAAAAACCTAACATAATGCTTAGAAGTTTTAAACTAAAAGGGTTGTTATTCATATGAGAATGAAATTCATGAACTTTTCCAGTTATATAAGAATTTTTCAGCTGATTGTTATAGAATGTGCTGCTGCACAAGGTAGGGATAAAATAAAAATTGCATCACTCTGAAATATTAAATTTTTTCAACTACAGATAATGATCAAAATTTTATCCTATTTTTCAAACTTTACAAATTGTTGAATTTCAAAATATTTATTTCATGGTTTAAGGATTGCTTGACTAATTTTTAAATGTTTGTTTACATGTTAAACATTTTGCCGACACACTTTTAGCACTAGGTTCTGTTCATTTTGTCCAAACAAGATTAAATTCTTTATCAGATCAATCACAGTTCAATACAGATTGCTTTAACACATTTTACAAACTTTTATGAGTAACATATTAACTCCGTAACTATCCTAATTTGAAGATTATACATATAAAGGTTTTCTATAAAGTGATATTTAAAAAAATGTATCAAATCTTAACAACTCCAAAATTTCTTTTTTTTTTTTTTTTTTTTTGTCGTAAATTTCAAATTTTTCCCTCAGGAATAATAAATTTCACTGACATTCCCCTAATTTTTCCAAGTTATCCATGTGGCTAGACACCATGTATTGATGTTGTCCTGCTTTCTATTCTTCAATGCATGGTCTGATAAAATATGTAGAAGTTTTTAATGATAGCAGAAAATTATTTTTACCTACCGATATATATATATGAAGGGGAAAAAAAAATCGGCAAGTTATTTATTATTAGTTTAAATATATATATATACCAAGTTTGTCTATTTTTAATTTTTTAACATCTGGTGCAATGTTTATTTTTTATTTAAATATTTATTAATATTAATTTTAAATATGTGGGATTCAAAGAATTTAGAAACACGTGAAACAGAATAGTGTATGTAAAAGAAAGTAAACTTTTTCCCCTTCCTAAAGTTTCAACTAAATTGTTTTCACTGTCATTTTACTTAAGAGAAGTTACATAACGAGAAATTTGAAATACTGAATTAAATATGATATAAAAAAGCAAACCTTACAGAAGAAAAAAAAAGTCATTAAACAGCTTACCTGTACCATAGGATCAGATTTTGCCAACCTTTTCAAACCTTCTACTAATTTAGGCAAGTCTGATGGATGCATTGGTTCAACAGCTACCCTCACAACAGGACTGACAGAAAACTTCATCACTTTCATGTTATGGGCTTCTTTAAAGGTGGTGATAGTACCAGTTTTAACCAAAAATTGATCAATACCTACTAAACCACAGATGTTACCACATGGAACATTTTCAATAGGTTCAACATTACGACCCATCATGAGTACAGTTCTGCAATAAAAAATTCTAAATAAATAATAGCTCAAAAGAATTAAATACTTTTTTTACCAAAAAAAAAAAAAAAAAAAAATTATACCAAATAACAAACTTGCAAAATTTACAGAAAAGCTGGCAAAACCCTTTAAAAAATTATACAAACTTCACTTCTGTGAATATCACTAAACTCAAAATTAATACTAGAGGCATCCTTCTCCCTACTTCGATACAACAGTCTTTGCTTCTAACTATAAAAAATTTCTATCTTTACTATTATATCGAACAAAAAATATATTATGCAAAATGCTGATTAAAAATAACTTATAGAATTATTTTTTTAAAGAATTTAATTGGCTATGATGTCATACACATTTTCTTTTTTTAATCAGTTATAAAAAAGGAAAAAAGTCGCCAAATTTATGGAATTTTTTCCTTTAATGGCACCCTAGCCATTGTAGTAAGTTCTTGGTTTGGCACAGGCTTAAAAATCCTGCCAACCAAAAAGTCGCCAAACATCTCGGTGTGAGTGTAAAACATCTGTTCCATTTAATTTTCTAATTTATCATAATGTAATGTTACAATATACCTTTGGTTGATACCAGCATGTTTGTATTTACAGTGAAATAAAGAGCAATAAAATACATAAAAATAAGAAAACGGCAGTTACTACAACTGACTATCACCCAAGCTTGGTAAGCATGCATTCTGGAGTTAAAAATGTTATTTATGTGATGAGCGATATGAATATGAAGGGAAGAGGGAGTACAGAAATGGAATTAATAAAAATTAGAAATTTAAGAGAAGTACAGACAGACAAAACAAGAAAATTATGGCAATATTTTTTGAAGAGTTATGATCTTATGAAATATTACTGGCATTGATAAAAACAATTTTTATAAATCATGGGTTATAACCCTAATTGCAAATAGCATATTTAATATGGTGATAAAAATCCAAATTCTTCTGTTAAAGCTTTAAGTGTATTCAAGCTGCATTCACAGATTTTATATGAAGGGTTTCTAACAAAAAATAAAATGAGCCCTAATATTGTACAGTACTAACAACCCAGTGTATTACCCCGTGTCTTCCATCTGCATATTTCTATTCAATTTCGTGCATTTACAAAAATTAAAGAATTGTTTTCTTCAACAAATCTATAATAGGCTGATGTGGCTTCAGTGAGTGTTGTTGCTTTAATTGCTTTTTCTTAGTTAGCCGGTTGGTTGCTAATTGATTTTTGATGGGGCAGTTCAGCACTGCACAATGTAGCAAAGTCATGCCAGACGGATGTGAGATGCTGGGATATTTACTATTTCCACACTACATCGCTCATCCATATGTCATGCGCCATCGCTACTCGAGTTGGTCTCGTACCCTTGATCTGGTGACAAGATTCCTTGATCTCGTAACACCCTTCAGAAACTAAGGAAACTGTTTATATACATCATATTACGTATAACTTTGTGATACATCTTGGTTGCATGACGAATAACCCTCACAAGCTGCTATAATAAGGAAGCACCATAACCACATTAAATAAGTAACAGGGATGAATCTGAGAAAATAGCTAAAAAGAGGAAATGATGCGTGAGGTGAAAATTGAACAAAAAAGTTAAACCTGTGCGCGGGGTAAAAATCGAGCAAAAAAAGTGAAATGATACGCGAAATAAAATTTGTCATTATTTGAATTCAAATTGAAACATATATACATGTAATACAAAAATAAGAACACTAATAAATATAACAAATATGGCTAATTCAAAATTTATTCAATAATTATCTGATATAAATGACAAATATTAATATGAGAATTCCTCAAAATTGTAAAACTATTCTTTAAAATTTTTATAAGCAAATACATTTAAAAACCTACATGCTTTCACTCAAAACATCAGTTAATACATATGGCTAATGTTTAACCTGCCACAGCTACAAAAACATTTGGTGAGAAGATCAATGTTGTAGCAAATTATTTATATGAAGGTCTAGCTATATTTTCCTACATAAAATTAGTTTTTAGGCAATGAAACAGAAAATACTACAAAAGATTTTAAAAACATAATTTTTACCTTTTTCATTTTTTAAATCATTCTCTCTAACAACATTAGCAGTCACTAAAAATTTATTTTTAACATAATAGGTAATACAAGAGTAAATAGTCGCTGGATATATCTTCAATGCAGAACTCTATCATGTGCAGATATTTACAATTTATCGGCCATTTCTTTCACAATTGTGTTTCTTTTTGTCCTTGTGCATAACTATTTTTACTACAGCACCATTCAGGAACATCTTTTTAAATAGGAATACTGCATGTTATAAAGCATTTAATGGTAAACTATGATCCACCAAAAATAAAAAAGATGAAAATAAATATTCCGATTTAATGATTCTTTGATCCATTCCATCAACAATTAATTTGATGGGTTCTAGATTATCTATATGATTTCGGACGTTACTATATCTGGCAAAATTGGAAATCAAAACAACGTGCCGTGCATTCAGTACACGGACTTTTTTTCACCCATAATACTTATCACTATCAAAATCTGTCTTTTGCGGCGCAATAATTAAATATAAATCAAAAAACAAATGACGAGATTAAACACTTAATCCATCATGAGATTTCAAATCTTACTATCCATTTCCGTGCAGCGTCAGTAAAAAGTAACCAAACACGGCACAGCTCATCTACACTACTTATCGAAAGCCACGACACTTCTTGCTCATTGGTCAGTTGAATCATGACTACTCCCACTGACGATGTGACGTCAAACGTACTCACCAATCACAGAGGAGAAAGTGTTCAGGAGTTCTTCGGACAAAGGGGTTGGTTGGTTGGTTCCGCTTGATGCATTAAAGAGAAATGCGTCCGAGAAATAAGGAAAAAAAAAAAGCGGAAATCCGCGTTTCCGCGGAAAAGTTGCATCCCTGAAGTAAAGCTTATTTGAAACACGCAGGGATCATTCTAGAACATAAAAAAAGGGCAGGGCGCACATCACATAATAAGGGCACATCATTTCATAAAAAGGGCATTTTTGTAATAAGTGCACATACCAATAAGTGCACATATACCGGTGGGAAGGGAAGTCTGGCAACAGCTTAAAGTACTCCTTAATTTAAAAAATCCAATAACATTTCTAATTTCCATAACTTCACCGTTCGAAAAGTATTAAAAATAGCAGCAAAATGAAACTTATGTTCTCGATTTTTATTGTAAAATTGTTTACTATATGCATGGTCATTTTCCCCTTTTCCTACGATATTCAAGAACCTCTCTCTCTAAAATTTTTTATTCACCAGATAACTTTTTCCCAGTTTTAGCAAAAGTGGTTTTGTAAAAGCTACAAAATAAAAGTTCTAAAGCTACTTCTCAAATTTTTTATAGAACTTATGTAAGTTATTATGTGGTCAAAGGCCAGAATGCCTGATCTAATACTATATTTTACTAGGTGAAATTAATCAATGATGCTTAGTTACCCTTTATGTCTTGTTCAATGGAAAAAATGATAAATGGAAAGATGAATCAATCAAAGTCAAAGATTAGACATACCAGGGCACTTCACACAGAAATAAAGAGGTAACGATGAGTACTCCCTGATGTACCATACTAACATTCTAAAAATAAAAGATAGGTAAATAATTTTTTAAAGTACAAAGCAGGATTCTACCCAGGAATAAAAGGAGTAGAAATCTACCTGAAAAAAGGGCAAGGAGGGTAAAATTATACCTGGAAAAAGGGCAAGGAGGGTGGGATTTTATCTAAAAAGGGCATGAGGGCAAGCCGGCCCTTTGATACTCTCTAGAGTGATCCATGAAACACGTTCTACACAGATGAAATTTACAGCAGAAATAAAACAAAACTCCCAATATGGTTTTATTAGAAAAGAAAATAAATAACGAAGGTTATTAAAAATCCCTTAAATCATTCATGAAAGGACATATTCTTTTAAGAAAATAAAAGTGTTGAGGAAAAGTCATCTGTAAAAAATCACCAATTGATTAAACAACATACTGCACTTTTTACTTAGAATGGTAAAGTTTTTAAAATGTGCATCATCTCTAACATTTTGTACGCTGAAGAATTGCATTGAAGATTGTGATCAATACAACTAGGGCGATAGTGGAGGGTGTATGGTGGTATACACCATATATATTCTGATTATTTAAAAACAGAAATGTCAAAAAAAAAAAAAAAACATATGCATCATTTAATAAAAAACATTTACTTAAGGTGTTTTTAAAAACATACAAAACTGTATTTCAAATTTGATAAAACCTAGCGCTTTCGAGCCACCTTAACTCATCATCAGGGTTAAAATACACTAACATGCAGACACACACAAATTAAATAGTCTAAAACTAGTAAAAACATTGTCTGCTGAAGAAATGGTCAAGATCCGAGAACCTTGATCTGGTGACAAGACCTTCACCTGACTAGGCACCCCCCCCCCCCCCCAGGTGTAATTCACAGGTTAAAAGGCTTTATACCCACGATGGATTTTACATGCACCGGGCACCATTAGCGTACATGATGCTCAGTCTAACATTTAAATATTCACTGAAAATAAAGTACTGGAGATGAACTCCAGCACAAATTGAGCACTGCTTATATGTACTATACTAAAGTACATAAAGATCTTAAATTAGATTTTAATCAGTAACTTAAGTTTTTTGTTTTCACTGATGATGTTCTGTAGTTTGTTTTTAACATGCACACTTAAACTTTTTTTTTTTTTTTTTTTTTATTCTTTAATTTCCTAACAGTGCTCTTTTCTTCCATAACTTTTATCTTTTACCTTTCTCAATGACTTGACTTACTGTTGATCACAGAGAGCTGCTCCGTTTTTTTTTTTTATAATTTTATTTAATTTCTTTGATTATGGCCTCGAAGAGACAGAAGATAATATGCTACAATTTCTTATGATACTAGACTTAGTAATAATATATTTCTTTTAAATGCTAAATGGTGTAAATCAACAACATAATAAATACACAGTAAAATAACTTTTATTAGGTTGTTTGACAAGTTTCGGCTCAATCAAAATCTATGTAATCTGCTTTTTTCCATCTTTCAGTAAAGGCAGATGATTTTGAAAAAATAAAACTTAAAGTTAGCATTCTAAACACGACAGTGCAGGAAAGGAAAAACTGATAGAATCTTAACCCAAGATGCAATTAATTTAACAGAAAATTAAAAACTGTTCAATTATAAATCCCTTCAGCCATCATCACTACCGAGTATGTTTTTATGTTAAAAAATTAATCAAAGTTTTGCATTATTGAGCTCAGAAAATTTTTTTACGAACAGCCTTAAAAATTTCTTGGATCAAAATTAGTTTATACAGTAAAATATACCATTGCGTTGGCAATTCATAATTTTCACTAAGTTTTTACAGTCAAACAGATTACCTATGTAGATATAGATAAAACTTAATTTGTACAAAAACAAACTAACCCATTACCTCTGAATAGCTTTTTCAGCAAGATCTTCCTTTTTGCCAGGAACGTAATTGGGTCCCATTATTCTCACTTTTTGACCAGATGACACTGTACCAGAGAAAACTCTGCCAAATGCATAGAATCTACCTTTATCAGATGTTGGTACCATTTTGGAGACGTACATCATAACAGGGCCATTGGGATCGCAGCTTTTGATTGCTGTAAAATACATTTTAACATAATGCATGTGTTTATTGATACTATAAAAAACATTTTAAAAAATATGTTTTAATGATAGTTTTGTACTGAATATAAAAAATTATGCTTTGATACAAAATTAGCTGTAAAATTTGATTCTTGAAGAAGTTAGTTTATACCTGACAATTTAAAGAAATGTTTTAATAACCGGCAGTTGGAAGTTCATGGAAAAATACATGCAAGATATGAAAAGACTTTCATAATTTTAAGCAAAAATAACAGAAAAGGCACATTCCATTAAGTTAAAATTAAACTTGGCTAAAATCGCAGCTAAATCTAAACAAAATGTATTAACTCTACTAGCATAAAAATGCACCAAAATATAACATATTAATCCAAAAATATGTTATGGTCAATATGATAAATCCAGTCATTAATAACCGGTTAGTATTAATAACTACCGGATTTATCATATTGACCGTAACATATGCAATAGATTCCAGTTATTTGGGACAAATGTCAAGAACAAAAATCAAAATCAGGGTAGTCATTTTGAAGAGACAAAATATGCAAAACCAATGTGTCCCAATTAATTACATTTGTATACAACATTATCATATATTCAATATAAAAAAGGAAAAACAAGTGGTTAAGTGTGATCAAAGATTGCACAACTGGTTTCATTTAATGCTTCTTTCAAAACACTTTATCCTTTCTTTAATAAATCCAAATAAATTTCATTTTCCGATTTTTTTTTTTTTTTTTTTTTTAAATAAAGTAAAGATGGTCTATTTTTTCGAATATCTGAGCCAGCCCGATAGCAGGCGAATCCTGCTATTCTACTGCAGGGCTGCCACTGCCAAATGGCATAAGAAATAGTTGCTTTAGTAGCCTACAATGAAAACAATAGTAGCCAAAATAGTTGCATGTTTACTTAAGAAAAGAGGGGCAAGAATCCTTATTTCCCATAAAAATAAAAACATCATGAAAATCCACATTTTCCTATAGGTGCAGATTCCCAAAATCTGAAAGGAGCCAGTGGCTCCTAAACCCCAAAAATTCAGTAGCCACAGTGTGAAACAAACACATAAAAACAATATTTTTTCTCAATTAAATTTGGACAATGGAATATTGAATCTTCCTACCATAATTGCATACAGTTAGAAGGAATAATTTTTTTAATGTAAGGCCTGAATATTTTGTAAATAAACAATTCTCTAAAGATTTTTTATCTATAGATAAACTTACCACTCCCCCCCCCCACCAAAAACAAAGGATTTTTCATAGCTGAAAATAAATGCTCAACGTAGGAAACTTTCATAAGAAAATATGTCTATAAAAAGGAAAATGAAAAATAAATATATATGAAAAAAAATATGGAGAAGATTTATTTTCTTTTAGGTTTTAGATTTTAATAAAATAAATTTAACAATTTCTGACATTTTAAGGATGATGGAGAAATATCAAATACTATAAGCCTCATTGCAACTTTTGTTGCAAGGGGATTTTTTAAGGATTTATTTAAGAATTTTTTAAATCCCTATGGAGATAAAAAAAAAAATATATTACAATTTTTGTGACCGATCGCCGATTTTCATGTTTTATTATCACAACTCCTTGAAGAAATCCACAATTTTTTTCTGCAATCGATTGATGAACTTAAGGGTTTTTTCGCGACCAATTGATGAAATTTGAATTTTTTTCTTCTCGAAAATCGCGGGTTTATATCATCAGCAATTGATGAAATTCGTGGTTTTATTTGGCAAGCGATTGACGAAATTTGCAAAATTTTCCAGTGACCGATTTCACGAATTTTTAGATTTCTTTTCATGACTGATTTGTGGAAATTTAAAAATAAATAAATAAATAAATAATGATAATTCGAGGAGTTTTGCTAATTCGTGGAAAAATCGCATGCCAATATCTATGTGTACCTGTAAGAACATATCTGAAAAATCCCAGAGCTACAAATTTATTCTCTTCTCGGCACAAATTTTACTGTGTCGCGGGCTTATTGTGGCATGCCATCGGCACAGAGTTCATTCGCAACGCATATCAACATGATTTTTTTTTCTGATTCTGCAGACATTGCAAATTTAAAAAAAAAAAAAAAAACAGAAAATTTACGAATTAGTGGAAATGGTGCATTTATGTTCAATAAGTTTTTAATTATGAACAATAGAAAAAAGATAAAAAAGAGTTAAATATTGCTGAATTATAGGAGAATCCCCGGATTTCATATTAAAAAATAAAGCGGAAATTTGCCTTTCGGCAAAAAAGAGACATCCATGTAAAACACATGGCGACTTAGACATAGAAAGTTAGTCGCCACGTGGCGACTGGCGACCGTGAATCTGCACCTATACATTTTCCCCTACCATCCAAATTTTTTACTTTTTGTAATTTAATTATGAAATCACACACACACACAAACGGAAAGAAAGAATGAAGAATTTTTTTAAATTATAATCTGAGATATACGATCAGAATGCAGTTTCGTTTTCCCAAACTAAATTGAATATATTCTTATCTTGTGCTTGAGCATTACTGTGAGGTAACTAAAAACAATACAATTTTTATTGCATGTTATTAGCTGCAATTTTAATTCCATTTTGTAAACGAAAATTAACTGAACCAATAAAAAGTGGTTTTATCAAAAAAGGATGCATTTGATAAAGAAAATACAAAGCATACTAATCTATTCTTTAGAAGAAATTTTTGTAAAATAAAATAGCAAAATCTCGTCCGAAAAAAATAAAGTTTGATTTTATAGACATCAATGGGCCAAATAAAGCTATCTAAGTAAGAAAGGCAATTGAAAAACTGTGATAGAAAACAAGGTTTTCTTATTTCTAAGTAGCATTTATTTGCTCGTTTATTAATTTAAATTTTTGGAATGAAGCATTTATAGGAGGTTAGAAACAAATACGATTCACGCAGCATAGTGAACAAATCTACAGTTAATCGTTTGTGGTTCATACGACAGTTAAAGGGTTAAATACCTTTAAAAACAATCAAAAATTGGACAAATATACTGTAAAGCATAAGGGTTATGGGTGGTAGCCAAACCAAAAATCAGTAATTATTAGGTAACCAAGAAAGTTTGTGCAGTTTTTGAGAACAGCTACTTTTGTTGCGTAGGCGTGGTCATACTGATTCTGATGACGTCATTTCTGTACATTGCTTTTAAATTGCAATCAGTAGAGAGTTGTTTAACGTATCTCACGTTTCGCTATCAGTTTTGTAGGAAGTACAATCGTTGACAAAGGATGTCGCTGACAAAGGAGATTTTGAGGCCTATTTTGCTCTACGAGTTCAAATTAGGAAATAAAGCTGCAGAGGCCGCTAGAAGAATATGCTCTGTGTTTGGAGAGACTTCAGTGAGTGAACGGACCGCTCAAAAGTGGTTCAGCAGATTTTCGTCAGGAGACAAGAGCCTCGAAGACAAGCCCCCGTGTTGGTCGTCCATCTATCTTAGACCAAGTCCAGCTAGAAGAGGAAATCAAACAGAATCCTGATCTAACATGTCAGGAGCTTGCGCAAAGGTTTGGAGTATCTGACGAAACCATCCGATCGCATCTTCATAGCCTTGGGATGTCGTGGAAACACATCCACCACACAAATGGGAAGTGGGTTCCTCATGTCCTGTCCGAGGAAAACAAGCTCCAACGATTGAACATCTGCTTGTCATTGCTGTCGCGCCACAACAAAGCCTCTTTCCTGGATCAGATATTGACATGTGACAAGAAATGGGTAATGTATGATAACCGAAAGAGAAAACATCATTGGTCGACTTCTGGTTCCGTCTCATTGGTTGCTAAACCGAACATCCATCAAAAAAAGATAATGCTGTGTATTTGGTAGACTAGCGCTGGTATAGTTCACTATGAATTCTTAGAAAGCGGGAAATCAATCGCAGCCGAAGTCTACTCGTCGCAGTTGAAAAGGGTTTCAGCTGCTTTGCTCGAAAAGCAGCCAGCGCTGGTCAACAGGAGAGGAGTTCTCCTCCTCCACGGTAACGTCAGACCTCATACGGCCAAAGCGACCAGGGACGTGATAAAAACATTGGGCTGGGAAGTTTTGCCTCACCCACCTTACTTCCCAGATATCGCCCCATCGCAATATTACTTGTTTCTGGCCATGGATAATCACCTGCGGGAACAGCAGTTCCGAATCCAAGATGTCACAAAAACTATAACCCAGTTTTTGAACTCTAAACCAAAAGATTTTTCCAAAAAGGGCATTTATAAGCTTGTTTCTCGTTGGGAACACGTAATTGAAGCCAATGGTGATTATTTCAAAGAATAAAATAAGTGTTTGAGATTTTTGTGGGTCGTTTTTTTTTATGTCTGATAAAAACCGCACGAACTTTCTTGGTTACCTGATAGTTTTCCACAGAAATTTGGATGTTGGTATCTTTGCACTACATTTATATTGAAAAAGTAATTTCTTTTTTAAATTTCAAATAGAAGTTTTTACATATTTTAAAAATTGCATAAAACACTTAAAAAATTTATACGGAAATATTAGATTGGGGTATTAGGTTAAAAAATTTGCAGTGCTAGATTTTTTTTTTTTTTTTTTTTTACAAAAATAGTAGCTGGGACTGGAAAATAGTCTCCTTTTTTCTGGTTTTCCTCTAAAATAGTCGCTTTTGAAGGTTTTTGGGCTAAAATAGTAGCCATAGTTGCCAGATGCTGAAAATAGTCGCTTTTAGTAGCATTTTAGTTGCAAATGCAGGGTTCCCAGCAAAACATGACTGGCAAATTCCCTGACCAAATCTCAAAAAATTCCCTGACTTTCCCTGACTAAATCTAAAAAAATTCTCGACCAAACGGGCATACAACGAAATTTGTTACTTATTTTTGCAACCCTGTCAAAAATTAGCGATTTTTTTTTCTGTGATCGCTCTTCAAAATTCTCTATTTTTTCCCCCGAGACAATATGATGAATTTCACTTCATTTTTAATTTTTTCTCCAAAACTTTATGACTTTTTAGAAAATATTTGTAAATTCCCTGACTTTTTCTATATATTTTAAAATTTCCCTGACTACTTTGAAATTCCATGACACTGGGAACCCTGAAATGGCAGCTCTGCTACTGTCATAAAGGACTAAATGAGATATATATATATATATATATATACAGTGAAACCTCCCTGAAAGACCACCTCTATAAGGAGACCACCTCTCATAAAGACCGTTTATTTATGGTCTATAATTTTTGACTATATGCTCAATGTTAATTTTCCTCCATTAAAGGACCACTATTTCTCGTCTCCCTCCCTGAAAGACCACTTTTTAACTTTTCAGTTGAAGAGTAAGATTACTTTCCTTTGCATGGGGAAATCTCGAAATTCCAATTTTCCCCGGAAAACACGCTCAGCTGAGTCTACTTCCTTAGACTTGGCAAATCAAGTTAATGTCTCCCCCCCCCCCCCCCCCCCGTTTAGGAGGAAAAAGCTTGTTCTCGTGCATTACCGTGTTTAATGTCAATAAGGTTACGGAGGGATAGTTGATGTTGGTGGGAGAAGGGCTATTGTCCACCTGTAAAGTGCAGGAGTCTTTTTCAAGAGGGAGAGTGGGGGTGGTCCAGTTTATCTCAATTATGTTCCTTTTCTTGGAAAAATTTCCACTTCTTGTTATCACCTCAGTTTTGTTTAATAGTGGAAGTTATAATACAGTGCATATTCGCATCCAAGTGTTTTTCTTGCTGTGTGCTTAGTACACCAGTTTCGATGATCTCTAAGAGAGTTGTGTTACCTTTGGAAGACAAAGTGAAAGCACACGAGAATGAAACATCAGAGAGGAAATTGGCGGCAGAGTTTAATTGTTTAATTTAACCGTTTAATTTAATTGTTTAATTTAATTTAAACGGTTTAATTATCTATTTCATGCCAAGAAAAACTTGTGGAAATCAATAGATTGATAGAAAGTTCGATACCTGTTAGAGATGATACTAAAATAAATAATTTTTTTAAAGAGATCAAAGAATGTTTAGAAATAAAATTTGTTAATGAAAAGCTGTTAAAGTCAAAGCAAACTACCATTAATTCCTTCTTTAAAACTGTATAGACATGAAATGTAATAAACTAATTAAACTAATTCAATATTTTTTTTTTTTTTTTTTTTTTTTGTAGTATGTTTTTCATGAAACTTTGCTTTACCCATCACCTCTATTCAGAGACCACCTCTCTGAAAGACCGATTTTTTATGGTCTAATGGGTGGTCTCCTTAGAGAGGTTTCACTGTATATATAAAAAAAATCCCCCCCCCCTCTCTGCTTCTTTATTAACAATCCTTATTCACATTAATTACATCATTGTCTATTAACATTTTATTTTTTCTATCAGGTGATTGTGGGTTGATGAAAAAATACCTGAAATTTTAGCAAGAAAACATTTCTGTAGGAAAGAGGGGGAAGGAACATATTTATTGCAGATAAGTCAAATTATGGAAAATATGAATTTTAATTTATGTTTAGCAATCTTATGAAATTGATATTTTAGTCTTATTTTATGAATTTAACTATCAGAAAAAACAGAAATTTGGTACTGAAAATGAAAAAAAAAATACCTGAATGCAGGTATATAACCTGAACACAATTACTCCTGTTCTATACAAAAATCAGCATTTTGTGATAAAATATAGATTTGGTTCCAATAATGTGATCTTTCTTTACAAAAATATATTTTTGGATTCAATGTAAAAAAAATATACATAGATGCAACTTTTCAAATCGATAAATGCTAAAAAAAATTAATAGAGCTTTTAATCTCTTACTACTTACTCTCAAAAAGGTTTTAATTTTCCTCCATTTAACAGTTGAGATGAAAAACGAAAATAATCTTTCTGATAAATGGCATATGTCTTCGATTTCACAACCAGCTGCTAATGTTCTTTTCATTTGGACAAAAATTTTCATTAACGCAAAATTAGTCATTTCTGTTTTGATTACACCATCTTTATAAAAATTATAGAGCCTGAAAAATGCCTAGTCCGCCATCTTTGATCTGTGTGAACAGGTGTCAGATTGCTCGTCTGTGGTTTTCCAATGACAGGAAATTAAAAGAATTTATTCAAATTTATTTTTAATTCATATTTACAATGAATAAAGAAATTCTTTAAATGAATAAAGAAATTCTTAAATGAATAAAGAAATTCTGAATTTTTTTTGCATGTCTGAAATTTCACGTTCCTAGGTGGAATAGTTTATGAGATAGGGGTGTCTTTGAAAATGTCCAATTGCAATGCTGTGACTATGGCAACCCAGGGGTGATTGTGGGATGATGAAAAAATACCTGAAATTTTAGCGAGAAAACATTTCCGTATGGAGGGAACATATAATTTATTAAAGGGAGGTCAAATTATGAAATTTAATTATGTTTAGCAGTCATATGAAAGTGATATTTTAGTCTTATTTTATGAATTTAACAATCAGAAAAACCGAAATTTCAGTAATAAAAAGGAAAAAATACCTGAATTCAGGTATATAACCTGAACACAATCACCCCTGGGCAACCTTTTCCTTTCTTCTGAAGTTTCAGAATGAACTTCCTTGCATTTGATTAGATTCTATGCTTTAGTTTAATATTTTTATCCATTAATGAGTGGGTTTTTAAGTGTTTACTTAATATCTTGTGTTAATGAAGACATTTTCAAAATTTTCAGAGTGACAGTGAGTATTCAGCTGTAAGTACACAAAATTTCAAATCTAACTTACAGTTTCTGAGAACAGACTCTGTGACGGACAGACAGAGAAGCAAAATGAATAGGGTTTCGTTCATCTCACGAAAACAATAAATGAAATGCATCAAATAAACAGCATAAAATTTTAACACAGTAATTTAAGGTATATTTAGAATATTTTTTTCTCCCCCACAATCTCTCTTCTAGCTGCAGGCCAACTGTGTGAAGGTGGTATAACTGATAAAACATCAATACTGTGATAGTGTTGGTTTGTTTACACTGAAAAGTTCTTATTCACGGTACAGTTTCCTAATATCTACTAAGAAAAAAAATCAAAGTGAATTTTGTAGCTTCATAACTGGGAAATAAATAATGTTGAAGGTAATCTTTGAACTGTGATAATCTTTTAAAACTGTTACTTTTTGTGAATGTTCTTATTCATTTATTAAAATATTATATACATCTTATAATCACTTCTTTTTTCCCCCTCAAGAAAAATTAATGCTATAAAAAGAACACACACCCTACATTTAAAACTGAAGAAATTGGGGGGGGGGGGGAAGTATACACGACATGAGAATATAAGTGGTATGTCATTGAGATATCTGAATGGTTTAGGTTTCTAATGCTGAAAATTGTTTAATATATTGTTTAGAAAAGAGATTTAAAAGCCAATTTTTAAATAATCTAATATAAAAATAACAAATATTTAAAATTATCTACGAATGAATCTCAAAAACTAGACTTCTGAAAATAGAATAAAATAAGAAAATCTGACTGTATAAGCAGAATGCAATAGCCCCTGAATAATATAAATTATGAAAAGCAATTTAAATAAAATGAGATAAATTTTAAGACAGCAGTAATTATTTAATAGAGAAATTACCATTTGCAGCATCATCATCATGAGGACCTTCATACAACAATTCCATTCTGTACTTCTGAGCTATAACAGGTGACGGGAGATGAATACTTATCATTTGAAGTAAGGCATCACCAGCAGGCAACCATGTTCTCATGACTACCTTCAGCAAATTCTTGCCATCCTTATCTTTGTCATCACCTTTCAATACAATGTTTAGCTTTTCTAACAATTTGGCTGTTTCTTCTTTTTGGTAATTCATAATTGCATTAAATACCTATTAAAATGAAAGCAAACCTTATAAGCATTTTTGTAACAAATACAGTAAAAAAAAAAAATCAGAATCTCAGGAACTTGAGGTACTTACTAACATACTTTTATAACACTAACAATGTTTAATATTTGTATAAATTTTATTGACATTTGAATACATTATATTCTAATTTTTTTTTTCAAAGTTTGATATAAAAATCAGTTTTTATACAATTAACTAGCTTCCGTTAATGGCTTTTATCAGGGTGTCTATTCCAGGTCAGAAACCAATCTCCCTGACATTTCCAGGTTTTCAATACTTCAAATAAAAAAAATTTCCAGGTATCGAGACTTTGTGATGTTACACACAAAAAAAAATCAAATTGTGAATTTGGGGGTGGAACTTTCACAACTGATAATGATTATGTTACATATTTTTGTAAAATTTACGAATTATTGAACATTTTACATTCTAAACATTGTGCAGATACACACTTTTAGCATCAGGTTCTATCCATTTTGTCGAATCAGGATGAAATTCTTTATCACATCAGTCACAGTTAAATACAGATTACTTTGACATATTTTAATACAAATAATAAATATTCAATAAATTAAGCTAACAAATGTTCAGTTCCCAAATCCTACAACATTCAGTAGAAAGTTTCGATGAAGCTCAAACTGAAAATCTGAGTTACAAAGAAGAACCGAAAGGGAGTAGATGAAATGATTTGTAAGAGATGTGAAATACTCTTTACACTACTTATGGAGAGCAAAGTTTGATTTTAATGATGCTGCAATTTCAAATCCTTGGTTTTATAAGACACATTTTCTTATTTTTTTCTCTGAAGTTTCAAAATTTTCTAACTTTTTCTCATAATTTCCAAATTTTCCTCAGAAAAGGTAAATTTTGCTGACTTTTTCAGGTGGCTAGACACTGTTTTATAACTACTATGGCACTATGCTACTATGGAGCTTCCCGGGTTACAGAGCATAGGTTAAAACCATATTTTTCTAAATATATTTTAAGTTTAATATATATTTTGTAAATTGCTCATTATCAACATCAAAAAGCATTTTATTTCAAAAATATCAATAACATATATTCACATAAAAGTTTGGAAATTTATTAAAGACAATACTTTCATATTAGCCCTAATCCAGGAGTTCAAGAAGCAAGAAATTGCCAAAAGATTTCACCAATTTCAGCGTTTTAAGCACGTAATTTGATTACATATCTATGTTTTATTTATATTATATTACTAGCTAACCTGTCCGGCATTGCCTGGACGATAGATAGGCCCGAGATAATTATTTCAGAGCAAGGCGTTCTCCCTCCCCATACCTGCAAATATAACTAATAATTTGTTCAAGAAAACCACCTTTACCTACATTAATGCGATCATTAATAAAAATATATTTTTCTGATAATTAGAACATAACGAAGACGCTACACTAAAATAGCCAGCAGATGACAACACTTCCCATCCTCAATTTCAGATCTATATCTTAATTTTTGTTAAAAAAATATATACTTAGAGAGTTTCAAAATTTGTAGTAATATGACTATAACAGATGAATTAACTTTCCACATTCCAATAATACATAACAAATATACCATATCCTGACAACAAATGTTTTACACCCCTTTTAGAAATTAAAAAATAATTCAACTTATCTAACACTTTAGGAAAAGATTTAGGAAAGGATTTAAATTAAAAACAGAATGTAACAAGTTAAATATGTTTACTTACAATAGTTATTGTATATTTTTGGCAAATGACAAACATTTGATAGTAAATTTAAAGAACCCAAGTGATACCTGTAACTGTGAGGAATCACTAGACTGCACAGTGGTTTTCTTTTAAAAAAGTAGTATAAGTCAATAAGACACATTTTAAAATCGTGGCCAAATGCATTGTGGACTTTGTGAAGAGTGCATGCTTCTATATCAACAGTATTATTGTTGATTTAATGCAATTTGTTTTTTACAATCTTTGTGACCAGCACTGCTAAAGAACGACAGCAACCAAACTTTTGGCTAATTGGCTAAAGCACACTTTATAATAACAAATCTTCTGATTTGGAGTCTCATAATACAGGAGTAGAAAATAAAAAATTTGTTTTGTATCAGAATAAATTGCAGTTCTGTATCAGAATTTAATGGTTTTGTAGTAGAACAAACTTATGTTTTAGAATTCAAATCAAATAACATTTTCTATTTTTCAATAAAAACAAAGATTATTTTTTATAATGTTATGAAAGTGGGCATTTTTAACTCAATTTTAGGACGCTACAGTTCTGTAAAGGTCTTTATGCCTCAAAAATCACTTATAGCATAAGATGTGACATTTATCAAAAACTGCTATTAAATTTCAAATTACTTCAGTAGTCATGCCTTACCAATTTCATGCTTTTACATCTAAAGATAGTTTGTGGATGTGTCAGAAATTTCTGTATTGTTGAGGGGGTAAAAATATTTTGTTTGAGAACAGTCTTAATGCTGGATATATTTTCAATAATGCTTATTTTTGATAGATGGTACATCAGCTGTGTTTTGCAGTAATCATCCTCTTTGGATTAAGATATGTTATATTATAAAAACAGAAATATAAGACAATGATTATGTAGTATAATCCATTATTCAGTTAGAGATAATTCTTAAACTTAAATGATGATGCATATCTTAGCTACATGCATCATAGCAGAGCGTTGCCAAACCTATACAAAGTTAATGAAGTTTTTTTTTTTAATTCTAATTTTTTAGATTAAGAAATTTTCATTTTTGGAGCAGATTAGAGCAGAATTTTAAAAAATTGCTATTTTTGGAGCAGAATGTAGCAGGAAATCAAAATTGGAGCAGATTTTCCACCCCTGCTTTAGCCATTTTGATTTAAAAGATGGCATTTTCAACGTGATGTTTAATGATATTCTAATTAATATCTTGAGTAATTATCAAAATATTAAAATTCTGTGACCTAGGTGCACATGGTCAAACCTTTGACTATCCACACCTAAATTTTCAGACTTCTAGGAGGGCTAGATTTTGCTAGCCATCGCAGACAGACAAACACAGACAGACAAACACAGACAGACAAACACACACACACACAGAGAGCGAAACTTTTTTTTTTATTAGTAGATTTATTTTTTGAATTATGTTTTAATTTTGTTCAGCATTTGTTTCTGGCTAATATTCCAATTAGTATTGGTGCAAATGGATTAATCTTTCGTAATTTTACTGCACGTGATAGAGATAAAAACAATTCATGCTTGAAAATTTTAAAAACCATAAACAATCTATAAAATGTAATACAGTTTTCAAACAAATTATAACAAAGTCATTTTTCTTTTCCTATACTGCAGTGTAAAAATTAAAAAATTGTTTGCTTACATATGTTAAATGTGTTTGATTTTATTTTGTACTATTTATGTATTTATTGATGAAGTTTTGCTTTTGCAAAGAAAATTAGCCGGGGACAAATGCTGAACTAATTATATGATTTAAAGTACAAATGGACTATTATTCTTCCGCAATAAAACCTGCACGCTATGGAGATAAATTAAACAAAAATCATGCTTGAAAATTATTTTGAAAGCCATTCTAAATCAGTCAATTAAGATAGATTTCAAACAAATTGCATTTGAAAGTAAATTTTTTCCTCTATATAATGGTGTAAAAATTTTAAAATGTGCAATGTTTAGATATTAAAAAAACTGCAGTAGCAAAAATCTCAAAACCGAAATTTCATCGTCAAGTGTTGCCATTTGCAAAATGACGTCAGCATTACGCACAGACACGTTTGTCCTTTATAATATAGATAACTTTCTTCTAATGAAGGTGGGTATTTTTTTTTTTTTTTTTAGGGGATTCATTATCAGCATTTAAATATATACAAGACAAAAATAAATCTAACAAAGTTAAAAGCACGACATAGTTGAAAAATCTCTTAAATTAAATAGGTTGGTTGGTTGAATGGGGTTTTATAGCACTAAGTCCCTTTAGGGACATGCTGCATCAAAAAAAAGATTAGAATAAGAACATCGAATTAAAATTTAAAATTGATTTAAAACTGTCATGAAAACAAGATGAATGAAAAAAAATTCAGTTAAATGAAAAGAGTGATGCAATCATAAATGTATAATTAAAATCATTCAATGAAAATATAACATCTATCAAATTAAACAGGATAAGTACTTTTATATTTTATTGATATATCTATTTAACAGTTACATTTTCCTATAATCCTGTAATTAAGAACTAACTGAAGCTATATATAAATATATTTAGCAATCCTTACTTTGTAAATTGGATCCAATACAAACATGGTGTAGGCACGTTTATATCCTTCATCAGATTTTTTAGACCATTTTCTTGTAGCTGGATTATAGAAGTTCTCACCCCACAATCTTGTCATTAACTTTTCAGTGTCAATCTTGAATTTCTCTGCATAAATTTCGGCAAACTGCTTAAGAGTAAAAGCCCAGCCATGAAGGCCAGACCCAAATCCTACATTACCCTTTGATGGATCTACCTAAATAAGAAGAAATGAAAATTAAAGTTTATACATATTAATATAAACAAAAAAAATGTATATTTAAAAACTAAAACAGGTTTGATTAAAATTCACTAAATCAATCTTTGCATTTCAAAATTAATTTTAAGGCAAACAATGCTAAATAAACAATGATACAATATCGTGAAATCTTTGACAGCTAAATTACAGTCATTCAAATGTTAAATACATATGGGTCGAATCGCTACAAAGCACATAACTTTTTCGGTACATGGTAGTTTAATTTTTGACAGTGTATAAGGTTTTACATAATAGAACACATTAAATATGCTGATTTTTTTTTTTCTTAAATGGAGGTTACTTTTATACATACCACATGTTGCATTTAATTTCTACTACACGTTGCACCTAATTTCTTGGCTATGATGTCATACACTGTTTTTTTTTTATTGGGTATAAAAAAGAAAAAACTCGCCAAATTGAGGGGATTTTTTCCTTTAATGGCAACCTAGCTATTGTATTAAGTTATTGGTTTGGCGCAGACTTGAAAATTGCACCAACCAAAATGTCACCAAACATCCATGCACGAGTGTGACATCTGTTCCATTTCTTCTATTACACGTTGCAGCTAATTTCTATTATCTTCAGTTATTTTGTGAATGTGATATACAGGGTGGTCCTAAAATTTGTCAAAAATGTAAAGGTAGGTAGAGGGGACCTAAATAAGCATATTTCGGATTGGAATGTGTGTGCGATAATGACATGTAAATTCATACTGCTCACAAAGAAAAATTCAAGGACATTTTGCATAAAAATAAGTACTTTCAAGGACCAAAAAATCTTTTAAAAAAATTAAGGAATTTTAAGCACTTTCAAGGACCGTACGAACCCTGTAACACAATGTAGTAAATTTTGAAAAAATTTGCATTTTTTCATGATTATTTGACGAAATTTGCATTTTCTCCGCGATCTTTTGACAAAATTAGAGTTTTTACCATGATCCTTTGACGAAATTAGTGGGTTTTTTTTTTCAGCGATCTTTGACAAAAGTGGTTTTTTTTTTCAGCGACCTTTTAACGAAATTAGTGTTTTTTTTTCAGCGACCTTTTAACGAAATTAGTGTTTTTTTTTCAGCGATCTTTTAACGAAATTAGTGTTTTTTCTTCAGCGATCTTTTAACGAAATTAGTGTTTTTTTTCTTCAGCAATCTTTTGACGAAATTAGTGTTTTTTTTCTTCAGCAATCTTTGACAAAATTAGTGTTTTTTCAAGCGATCCTTTAACAAAATTCGCGTTTTTTTGCAGATAATCTTTGTTCTAGAGCAATTTTCGTAGTATCGTCAAATCGTAACAACTAAGATTTTTTTCGTAGCAGTTGGCAGCTCTGCATTTATATCTATAATATATCTTTTGCACTGGCAAAAATAAACATTAACTTTTAAGTTTGGTTCCATCAGTCTTTGATAGTCAGAAATTACATGACAGAATGGATTGTTTAAATGAGACTTAAACTTACTTTAATGTCACCCATGGGACCGCTCTCATCAGAATATGTGGCAATGATTACATTAACGTTTTCAGTAATACGTGCAAAACCTTGATACATGTCTTCGGGCTCAAGTTGTAGAGTAAGAAGAGCCAAATCCATTTTATTCATGAACAATACTGGCCTAATACGCTCAGCAATAGCTTGACGAAGCACAGTTTCAGTTTGAACACAGACACCTATTAAAATAAATAAAAAATAATTAAAGAATTAAGAAAATTAACTCTTTCTAGACATTTAATTTTCAGTATCTGAAATTAAAATGGCATGACAAATTATAGCAAATAATGTAAAAATTGGATAAGGGAAGCAAAATGAAATGTACATATAATTTTATTTTTGTCAAAAGAAATAAAAGTTGTGGAAATCCTAACACTTATTTATTATTAAAAAAAAGTAAAACAATTGTGGCTATTAAGTCTTTAAATGTGTTGCCCCCCTCCCTCTTTAAATCTGTACATTTAAACAAATTACAAATGGAGGCACGTGTATTTTTATTTTTGACAATACAAGTTTTTTTTAAACACATTCTTGTAGTTCGACTTTTGTGGAAACCAGAAAGAACAGTCCAGAATACCATTATTTAACTTTATCGAAAAATTTTGCAATTAAAGGCAAAAATTTGTGGCAGCATGTTCTCTCCCTCTGTGTCTGTGTGCAACACAATAATTCACAATTTTCATTATTTTACAGATGACTGACAAGCTACAAAGCAATAAGACATGCATAAAGTTAAAAGTTCAAAGATAATTAAATGTTTATTGCCAGTAATTTATTTAATAATATCACATGCATGAGTTCCCCCCCCCCCCTGAGAAAAACAGAAACAGGCAACAATGTCTTTATGTTAGAGAGATTCATTACTTTATGAAAGTTTTAAAATATGCAGAAGACTAATGTTAAAGAAAACCTATTACAAATAAATTATTTTACATCATTTTAGAATAGGAAAAAAAAAATGTCTTTTCATTTTGTGAGTACCCCTAAAATACCAGACACAGAATTATATATACAAAAGCTGAATTCCTAGATAATTTTAACATTTCAATTAAGAGCAAGGTATATTATTCAAGAACTGTTGGTCTTACTTTCTATTACATAAAAATTTTGGTACTTCTCTATTATCCCGTCGACTACTTTTCATATAAAAAAAACTATCGCCAAACTAAGATTAAACGCCAAAAATGAAGTCCCATTTACTTGATGTCAGAAGCATTATGTGTGTTTGTTATGTCATCAAGTGGCTTTTAATTTGACATTTGCGTGCATTTTTCTTTATGTTTTACTGATTTATTAGTTATTTCATTAATTAAAATAATTGCGTCCTTAAATTCTTATATTTTATTTATTTTGATATTGCAATGGCAACATTCTCCCGTTTATTTGGAGATAGATATTTTGTTATGAAAAGTGGTCGACATGATAATAGAGAAGTACCAAAATTTTAAATATGTCTATAAATATTTATATTTAATTAAGCATATAAAAATTTTAATCTCAGGAAAATTAATATAATTATTGCTCAAAAATTCTTCAAAATGTTCATAACTTTTTTGGAGTAATTTTATTTATACCATTTTTGACATTAAAACACCACCAAATTAAATAGTTAATATGCAGATATTTGAGATACATTAATTAATCAAAGCTGAAAAATAAAATTTAAAAAGTTTTATCAAAATATTAACCCAAACATAGATATGGAATTATAGAAAATTCCACATCCTAGAGATAAAACATTAAAAATATCGACTTAAACAGTCTTATCTATTATGCTGTAATTGGAAAGAGCTTTATAATGTGCAATTCAAGGGTAGTACTAGCCCTAGGTAATATTTCAGGACATACTTTTTTCGATATTTCAGGACACATTTGCTTGGCATACTAACTGAAAAAACCCAACTCCCCTTTCAATACATTTTATTATCATAAGTAGTACAATATATACAAAATTTATTTGTTTTAAAAGTATACATTTAAATGAAAAGTAATTTTACCAGAACTCTTTGACCAAGCTGCTAAAAAATAGTCATTAGGGCGAAAATCTATTTTTTTTTTCTTATAACTGATAAAAAGTGTGATTTTTTGTTACTGACAGACAAAAATAGCAAACTTTAATGACTAATCGATAACAATTGTGATTTTTGGTAACTGATCACCAAAAATTTAATTTTTTTTGTGCAAATCGACAAAAATCACTATTTTTAACAATAGACTGGAGAAAATTGCGACTTAAGGGTGTATTCAAATCCAAACTGCTTATTTTGACACATTTGTAAATTCATTTTTGCTCTAAAATGCATCCAATTGGCAGTTTCTCTTATTCAGAAACTTTATAATGTCCGTATTGTCGATTTGATAAAGGCAGAATATATTTTTTAAAAAGCTGTCAAAGTGGACATTTTGAACCGAATTTTCCAAAGCGATAGAAACAAAAAAATTATCGTACTGTGAAAATAATTGTAAATCAATTTCTAATTAATTGAACGAAAAATTAAAACATGGGGCCCTTATGTCTTTATAAATGTCGCCAAGTTTCCTGTTGTTACTTTCAAAAATGAGTCCGAGAATGTGTCTCAAAATTTTGAGTTGTTGAGCGTGGAAAAATATTTTTTTTGAATACAGCCTTAAGTGATAATTTTGCATCAGTAAAAAGGTACACCTATTTGATGATTTTAATGCTAATATAGCACTAAACTCGCAATTTCAGGAGACTATCATATTTTAGGACATTTAAGGATGTTTTTGTTTTTTTTCAGGAATTTCAGGACAAGTACTACCCTTTGCAATTGTATTTAGACATCAATAAGGCAGGGATCATTCTAGAGAGTTTCAGAGGGGCGGCCTACCCTCATGCCCTTTTTAGATAAAATCCCACCCTCATTGCCCTTTTTCCAGGTTGAATTCTACCCTCATTGCCCTTTTTCTAGGTAGATTTCTATCCTCCTTTTATTCCTGGGTTGAATCCTGCCTTGTTTGCATTGTACTTTCAAAAATTCTTTACCTATCTTTTATTTTTAGAATGTTTGTATGGTACGTCAGGGAGTACTCCTCTTTCCCTCTTTATTTCTTTGTGAAATGCCCTGGTATGTCTAATCTTTGACTTCGAGTGATTCATCTTTCCATTTATCATTTTTTTTCCATTGAACAAGACATAAAGAGTAACTAAAGGTCATTGATTAATTTCACCTTCTCTAGTGAAATATAGTATTAGATCAGGCATTCTGGCCTTTGACCACATGATAACTAATATAAGTTCTATAAGGATTAATATAAGTTCTATAAGTTTTAGGGAGAGAGGTTTTTGAATATTGTAGGAAAAGTTATGGAAATTAGAAATGTTATTGGATTTTTTAAATTAAGCAGTACTTTAAGCTGTTGCCAGACTTCTCTCCCCGCCAGTATATTGGCATATGCATTTATTACAAAATTGCCCTTTTTATGAAATGATGTGCCCTTTTCAACAAAATTGCCCTTATTATGTAATGTGCGCCCTGCCCTTTTTTATGTTCTAGAATGATCCCTGAATAAGGAATATAGAGCTTTTTAAAATTGCAAACCAAGCAAATATAGGCAGATTTCAAAGATTCATCATATCCAATATAACAATGGTTTTTACTTTAGATATCTGTGACATAATTTGTCACGTCAAAAGAATATAAAATTGTGCTGTATAATTTCAGTACTTTAAAACAGCTAATATTTTAGGAGATTCTTTTCCAGATTTATTTTCCTCTTTTCTTGTGACAGTAGTTTTGGTCTTATCATAGCTGAAGTCTTGAGGAGTACTCTATTTAACTTTTGCATTAGCATGCATTTTTGTTTGCAGTGTTTACTCATATTTGTTAATTACAGTACATGACAAAGTTGTAATTATAAGATAATGAAAATAGGTGTAACAATTTAAAGTATAAAGTAAAACCATATTCAATATAATAAATTCATTTAAATCATTCATATTTAAAAAATCTAAACAGAAACCTACCACTGACACAGTCGACTACCACAAGAGCACCATCAGTTACACGTAAAGCAGCTGTTACTTCTGAGGAGAAATCTACGTGGCCAGGAGAATCTATTAAATTGATTAAGAAACCATTGTTTCCTTTTTCTTTCATATTTTCATCTCTAATAAATACGATATCTTTTTCACCCAATTCAAAATACATAGAGATAGCACTGCAAAATAAAAAAAACTAAATTCACTCAAAAATCATATATAGTAGGTATGTTACAATAGTTATTTTTTACTATAATTAAAATTCTAGGGCAGATGTACCAGTAATGGGCCACCTTCAATATTTTTGGTTTATAAAAAAATAACCAATAAAAATTCAGCTTTTTTTTATTTCATTAATATGCTTTCTTTAAATTCTAGTTTTAAATACAATCATAATATCAATTATCTATTACTTTTTGTGGGGTGTCCATTACTGGAATTTAGGGTGTTTTGATTTATTTCTGTTATTTACAATTAAATTTCGATTCACATTGGGAAATGTGACTATGAGCAGGGTTAAATATTGTTGATAGATTAATGTAATATTAAGAAATGTGGAATATGACAATTATAACTATTAATTAAAAAATATTTTTTAAAGAAATTCCTTAAGGGTATCCATTACTGGCACATCTACCCTATATTAAAAGAGCTTTCATAAAAAAAATGCAAAATTAAAAGGTAGAAACAATTTTACTTACGTAGATTTGATTGTAATACATCTTTCCTGTTCATCTTTTCTAGTATCGGTGAACCGCATTTCACCAGCTTTACTAGGTGCAATGATACCAGCTTTAGATACAAGGGAATCTGTTAATGTTGATTTACCATGATCTACGTGAGCAATTACAGACATATTACGGATATTTTTCCGGACGTCCATAAGACCCCGGATCTCGTCTACCGTGAAGTTCACCTAGGAAAAGATCAAACAAAAATATTGGGAGGTGTTGTGCTATAAAAACTAAATTTATAAATAATTTTGCTGTTACATAACAGTAACTTGAAAGAGGGGGAAAAAAGTATATACACCTGGAAAAAACATCGGTATATAGATTCAGATTCTGTAATGAGTTTACAATTTATTTAAATGCTGAAATGAGATTTTTAACTATTATACTTAAACTAATAAAAGTTTTTACTACTGTGAAAGATCCTTTACTATTACGGTAAAGCATTTCTTTGTACAAATAAATTTGTTTATCAAGATGCTTAAACCGTTGATATTAATAAATTGTGGTTATTGAAATATACTACTGTTCTACATCTGCAAAGGGTATTAAATATTAAATCTGTATAATGCATTGCAAGGGTAGTCAACAATACGAGCTTTACACTCGGCATTAGTTTATTTATATTAGTATTTATAAACTTAAATAAATAATATGCAGAGCTTCACATATACGAAGTACATGTACGTAAATTAGTATTATTCTGCATAATTTAAAAGCATTTACTAAATTAATGACAGTGAAGCCTAATTGACTATCCTGCCACGTAATGGGCGAATAAAAATAAATAGAGAAAATGAAACTATCTGAATTAAAATTACAACAGCGGAATTTTTTTCTCGATTTTTTTAAATTCATTTCAGCAATTGAATACATTATAAAAATATAAATGCAACAATAAGCCGACACGGCTTGAAACATGGCGAATTACTACATGGCAGCAAAAAAGCCATCAAAATAACTATCGCCTTAGAAAAATAATAGAAATTAAAGCATAATATCAATACTAAGAAACATAAAAATTAAAGATTGAATAAGATTGAAAATGGATTGCAAGACTTACCATCTTGAATTCTTATAATTTTTGACCCGTTTCAGATGATCTTATAAAATTGTGTTGCTTACGGGCCAAGAAAGTGAGCTAAAAAGGAGGTTTACGACGTTGCCACTCTGAGAAAGGCTCTTTAGGTATTCAAAAAGATCAATAGATGGCGCTACAAAAACATGGATCATCAAAAAAAGAATAAAAACAAATGAAATAATGATGAATATTTTTACAGATCAAAAATTTATTTTTTAATGCAATATTTCTTAATAAATTGATTTCCTTCAAAGATATTTTGTCATTTATAAGCAGGACCGATCAGATGGGGGTTCCGCAATGATTCTGCACTCCTGGAGGGCACTTAATACGCCGCTGAAGTCGTGACGTCATCAGTATGGCGCTGGGCATAAACAGACTGAAGTGCCCATTGAAATATCATGGACGTAAAAAATAAAATCATCTAGGAGTAATAATTTTCATATATAAGAACTTTCAGGCACTGTTCTGCAAACTTTAAGGTACGCTTTTCATTATGAATTCCACAAACTTCTGATTTTGTGCTTTAAATTTGAATAATTTATTAAAAAGTCATTAGCTTAACTCCGGTTAGACAAACAACACGGCTGAATTGGTGATATTTACATTCATGTCTATCAAGATATCTCCGTCTCTCTCTATTTATAAGTAAAACTTTTATTTAATTTAAATTAATAATTTTACTAATTTTATATTTTTAAAAATTATTAAAGATATTTTATAATTTATAAATTATTATAATACATAAATTAAAAATAATATTTAAATTAAGTATATAAATTATATATTAAATATATAAAATATGATGTACTATAATAATATAAATAAATATAAAATATAATGTATTAAATTATAATACTAAAATGATATACTATATTAAATTAAATATTAAATCAATTTAAACATATTAAATTATTTGTATATTACATTAAATTAATATTATGCATAATTAATACTAATAATAAATAATTATTTATCATTTTAATGTTTAATAAATATAATTGATATTAATAAATAATATAAAATTTATTATTAATAATCTTAATTAATAATTATTTATTATATATATAAAAGTAAATAATTATTAATTAAAATTAAAATTATTAATTTAATGATATTAATATATATATATATATATATATATATATATATATATATATATATATATATATATATATATATATATATATATATATATGTAAGATATCGCCTCTGTATAACGGGCGCACCTCGATATAACGAACACACATCGATCTCTCTGTAACGAGCGGTCGATCACCGCTATCACACATCCCAGTAATAGATATCCATCGTTAATGTAGTCGTGCACAAGTAGGAGAAATAAGCAGACATTTTCCTGGGAACTAGCTTTTATTCCAACTAATTACAGGTCTCTCTTTAAGCTAGGCCCAGGGGACAGTTTGAAGAGTCTTTTACCGGGGAAACATCGTCTTATCGTTCATATTTCGGCGAATTGCCGGACTTACACCGGCAAGGATGCCGTCGCACTTCGAAGAATACTGGCCGTAGTTTTTGTGGAGAGTGATTAGAGTCAAAAGCCATGTAAAAAACGTGCTCCTGACATTATATACGGCCGGACCACCGCTAGAGACCGCTTTGCAACTTATGAAATAATGTAATTTAATTGGCTAATTAGCCCTTGACTCATATCTGGGTAAGCAGCCCAGATAATTAACATGCAAGATGTAGCCACCGGGAGAAGAGAGATGCGCTACCGTCAGCACTTTTAATCTTAACGAGGATTCAAAATTAATATCTGTTCGTAATAAATGTATCGTAAGGAAAGTTAAGTTACAGGGGCAACTAGAAATTAAGGCAAGGCTTTAAAATTTTGACACACGATTTAGGGATTTTAAACTTTGAATTTTTATATTTTAGTTTCTGATTTGGAATGGGTTTAACTAACTATCCTTTCATATCAATCCACATTCGTTCACATTCAAAATTCTTTCATACTTTTTCACATTCATTTCACATCCCCCCCTTTAAAAATGAGCACCACAGTACTTGTCAGCAAGGGCTGTGGAGCTCAACCCCATAAGTTAAACTCATTTTAAACTAGGCTATCAATTTTTTTTTTCCCTACTGAATTCTATTCAGACTCTCAAACTGCTTGGGCTTACTTTTACATAAAATACTGGTACTATTTGATGATATACACTGAAGATTAAACATATGACATATATTGTAAACAAAACACACAGCTGCAGCAAAAAAAATTTAAACATTTCTCGCGAGAACATTGTGTGCTATTTTTTTTGAAAGTCTGTTAGCACATTGCAAAAGTTTTTGTTAACCAATATGTCCTGTTAGAATTGTTCGTGGGTTATATTTGGTTCATCAGGAAAGGTAAACATTGCACCTTTCTTTAAACATACAATACAATAAAAACTAAATAATATGATACTTGAAAACAGAAATATAATATGGCAATTACTTATATTATTTACAAAACACAAACAATTAAAATATGCACTTAAACTTATAAAAATACTTCAACATGATATAAACACTTATTCAAAACATTAAATTTAAAAAATATATCATAAAAGATATTTCAAATATATTGTAAATATAGGACAAAACAATTACTACAAATGCAATAAAAACAACACAAACATGAAAATGTCATATGAGCAGTTACAAGCTCTGTTACTACTCCAAAATATCTATTTACAAGCATCTTTGGGCTTATAGGACACTCTAGTGGGAATTATTCTCAGGAGAAAAAAAAAAGATTGAACTGGAAAACTTTGTAAAAATAGGAAATTCTAACCAAAAAAAAAAAAAAAATTAGGCTATCCTTTCCACCATGCTCAGTGAGACATGGATTTCTAAACTCTGAGGTGATTATCATCCAAAAAATGTGTCTCTTGCACAAGGAAAAAGGAAAAGTGGATGCCGATAATCACCTACAGAGGGAAAGCGAAGCAGTTTTGCCAAATTCTCCATTCTACATGGAAAGAGAAAATGGGAAAACAGTTCGACTATAGACGGGAGGCCACGGAGCGGAGGACCCCTAACGTGTTCCTAGTTTTGTCACTGTATAATAAAAAAAATAAAAAGGTTAGCAGTACTTTAAAACTGCTCCGCCAACTACACCGCTGGGTTTTAAATTAACATCCAGCTGGGTCCTCATCCAAATACTAAAATGATAGAGGGACGATAGGAAAGCAAAAATAAAAAATTGAAAGATGAAAGGGATAGACGGGGGTTATTCATGGTAGAGTTTTAAATTTTGAGGAGGGTTATAGAATCTCAACTTGGAAGCATGCACTATTTCAGAATCTCTCTTAAAATGTATACTGGGTTTATCAATTTCAAAACTTACATCAGATAGTTGTTTTAAGATAGTATATGGTCCAGAATATGGTGGAGTCAATTTACGTGTATTAGGATAGTGGAATTCTTCATACATTACAATGTCACCAACTTTAAACTTTACAGGAAGAAAACGAGCATCGTAATGGATTTTATTTTTTTCATGGTAAGCTATTGTTCTTTCCTTAGCTAATTTTCTAGCTTCTTCAACAGGAGGGTAATAATCATTATCTGGCAAAAGAGGATCATAAGGTAATTTTCCTAACAGCAAATAACTAGGTGGAAATTGAGTTACAGAATGTGGAGTAGCATTATATTGATACAATACTTCATCTAAAAATTTTGTCCAAGGTAATTTAGTTGGTGATGAATTTACAATACATTTTAATCTGGTGACAATAGTTTGATTCAAACGCTCAATTTTCCCATTCGTTTCCGGGTGATGACTGGAGGTTAATCGGTGTTTTACATTATAATTACGAAGAAAACGTTTAAATCTAGAAGCTGTAAATGCTCCATTTCTATCAGTAAGTATTTTTTCTGGTACTTGAGTTTGAAATAATTGTTTCAAAATGTTTGTATAAGTTTGAGTTGTTACACTTTTTGACGCGAAACCCCACACATAGCGAGTTGCATGGTCTATGACCAAATGCAGATATTTCTTTGCCGAATTATAATGATTAAATCCGCCAACAGAGTCCAATGCCAAGCATTCAAAAGGTATATCCGTTGGGGGCATGAGCTGCAACAAACCAAATCTTTTTTGCCTACTTTTTTTGTTGATTTGGCAGGTATGACAATGTTTAACAAAATTTTCAATATCTTTATTAAGATTAGGCCAATAATATTGATTTGTAATTAAATTTATCATCTTATAAATTCCAGGATGTCCAAAATCTGTGTGGGCTTTTTCCAAGAGGGGTAAACGTAAAGCCATGGGGACGACAATCTTATACAAACTTTTCTTTTTAATCACAATAACATCATTAATTTCAACATATTTTTTACCATCTACCTTGACATTCTCTTTTTTCTGATTTTCTCTGATATCGTTCAAGTTGAGTAAATGTGTATGATGTGGAGGGTCTTCTGAAACAGGTAATCTAGACAGCATATCAGCCTCTACATTAGTGGAGCCCTTTTTATATTTAATATCATAGTCAAACATACTCAATTTAAGGGACCAGCGGAAAAGACGTCCTCTTAAGTTTTTAACATTTTTGAGCCAAGTGAGAGCCGCATGATCTGTATGAATGACAAATTTTTGACCGTGTAAATAATGGTAAAATTTATCTAGAGCATCCACAATTGCCAAACATTCAAGTTCAGTAATTGCATAATTCTTTTCATAGTCGCGAAGATTTCTAGAATGATACGCTATGGGGTGCAAAATACCATTTTCATCAGCCTGTTTCACAACACATCCCACTCCAAGACTTGATGCATCTACAAATAAATTACAAGGTGTTTTGGGATCAAACAATCTTAAGATAGGTTTTTGAATTAGAGCTGCTTTTAATTTTTCAAAAGAATTTTGACAGTCCTGGTCCCATACATAAGGAACATTTTTCTTTAGCAAATTATTTAGAGGATATCTAACCTCAGCATATTTATGAATGAATTTATTATAAACATTAATAGATCCCAAAAAGCGTTGTAACTCTTTAACATTGGTTGGTGGTTTTAACCTCTTGATGGTTTCAATATTTGGGTTATCGGGTGTAATACAACCATTCGACACTTCATATCCAAGAAAATTAATTGTCTTCTTAACAAAATTACATTTAGACAGCTTTAATTTAAGATTTTCCTGGACACAAATATCAAAAATGATTTCCAAATGATGGTAATGTTCTTCTTCATTTTGTGAGAATACAATAATATCATCAAAATAACTGCATGCAAACTCAATTTTATATTTATTTAGGATTCTTCGAAGGATACGGTTGAAATTTGCAGGCGCGTTTTTCAAGCCGAACGCGAGACGTTTCCACTCAAACAAGCCAAACGTTGTGGCAAAAGCTAATTTTTCAGTATCTTTAGGGTGGATAGGTATATGCCAATATCCACTTGCTAAATCGAGAGTGGAAAACACTTTAGCTTGCACCAATTTGTCCAATAAAGTGTCGATTCGGGGTAAGGGTTCTGCATCTGTTTTGGTTATGGCATTTAATTTTCGGAAATCGACACACAACCGAGTTTTCTTTCCTTCTTCACGTTTATAAACTAAGGTTACAGGTGAAGAATAAGGGGAATGACTTTCTTTAATGATACCGGCTTTTAACAAATTTTGAACTTGTTCTCTAATTTCTTCTTCTTCCTTAGGGGAAGTACGATAAGCTCTAAGTGAAATTGGTAAGTCGGAAGTTAAATGTATTCTCTGGGGTTCCATGTTGACACATCCTACATCATATTTATCTTTGGCAAAAATACCGACATATTTGGCTAAGAGAGTAGGCAGTTTGTTAGGTGCAGACTGAACTTGGATAGGTTCAGTGGCGTTTACAAACTCCGGCTCATAATTTTCGCCAAATATCCCTGCATTTTCCTTTTCTGAGACATCTTCATTAGGTTCTGACACGTGCAAGGAATTAACTGTTGGAATATTTCGTAATTGATTCAGGAGAGGCACTCTTTGGTTATTTTGGAAAATTTGCATCTTAACACAATCAATATTTAACTGGAAACTTTGGCAATGGTTAAGTCCAATAAGGGTATAGGGTAATTTATTATCAATAACATAAAGATCAACATATTTGGATATGCGGCCAATTTTCAAATTAACACGACATTTTTCCTGCAAGGTGAGAATGCCTTGTGTTTGAGCGACCGATAGACCTTTACGAATTTTGGAAGTGTTTAATTGGAATTTTTGGACTAAATGTAATGGAATGACACTTAACGAGCTTCCTGAGTCGATCAAACATGGTATTGAGTTTTCCGGTATCCTTAGAGTAGTAATTTGACGTTTCTTTGGGTTTTCTTTGGATCCTTTTCTTTTTTCTATGTACCCGGGTACTATTAATTGTCATATATTACTACTTGGGTTTGCAGAAAAATCACTTTGTGTCTGATTTGGATTTTGGATTTGAATGTTTGGGTGTTGGGTTAGAGAAGAGGCCTCTAAAGATTGCTTTCGAAAAGGACAATCTCGTACCCAATGGTAAGCATTTGGAATATTAAGATTAAGGCATACGCGGCATGGCGATGGTGGCAATGTAGCCTGGTAGTGTATATTTGGTCTAGGAGGAGACGGTTGAAAGGGTCTCACATTTTGGAAAGTTCTTTGAGGGTTAGGCACATTTGGGCGATTCTGGGGGTTTTGATAAGGGTATCTATAATTTCAGGATCGCATTGGAAAATTCTGCTCAGTGGTATTAGGGCGATATGGTCGCCATTGTCTGAACTGATTTTGAGGAGTTGGGTCTGGTTTATTTTCAGGACTCTTGCCTGCTACTTCAAGCTTGGTAAGTTTAAACACTAATTCTCTCCATTCTGTGGCAGTTTTAGGGGCATTAGTCACAATAAGTCTCTGCATCGAAATTGGCAAACCTTCGGATAACCCTTCTAGAATGAATTTGTTATCTAAACCCAGATTACGGCCCATTTTTGTTTTCTTTTGGTAGTACTCGTTGAGGTCATCACCTGACCTATACCGAATACTAGCAAAGTCGCTTAGGGATAGTGTATCTGGGGTAGAAAAATTTTCATGGAATAGTGAAACAAACTCATTCCAGTGTAAAACATTAAGACAGTTGTTAATGTACAGGGTAAGGGCGCTATCTTTTAAAAATTTCTGGATGTTTCTTATCTTCCAAACATCATCTTTTCTGGACTCAATACATACAGCCTCAAAATAAGCAAGCCAAGAGGCAAAGATCATCTTAGCTTCCGGCGAAAATGAGATAATCTCTGGCTCTTTCGTTGTTTTTTCCTCAATATTTGCTGCATAGCTACCTACAGCGGCCTTTTTGATTAATTCTAATTCAGGGGTTGGGGCCTGATTTTTAACAGGTTGTTGGCTCTCTTGACTGATAGCTCCATTTATATTTACAGGGGAACTTTCTTTAAAAGGGTTTCTACTTTCATCAACTTCTGTGTTTTTTTCTTTTAAAGATTCGCTACCTTCACCTACTTGAGTGGATTTATCTTCTACACTCATTTTTATTACTTATTTTTACAATCTCATTAAACAAAATATAAAAAAATTACTTTTATTAGAATTTTTTTTTTCCTAAAAAATTTGCCCCCCTTTTTCTCTTAATTTTTCATCAAATCCCGTTTAAATTTCAAAAATAACCAAAAATAATCTGCTTCATTTAATCACTTAAGTTGTAACATAGAGGTAATAATAAAATAATAATAATAATAATAATAATAATAATAATAAAAATAATAATAGTAACAAAAATATTTTTTTATAAAAATAACACTTTAAAAAAAAAAATTCAAATTGTTTTTCTATAAAATCCTTTTACTGTTCAAAAAAAAAAAATAGTCTCTTTCCGTTTTTTAATTTCTTCATAAAAAATAACAAAGTCCAAACGTACCTGTTTTTTTGTTTTTTGTTAATCCATTTGATTGCACAGACTACTCACTTGAAAAAAAAAATTATCACCATTTAAACTGAAACCGAAAGAAACACCAACGAAACACAAAAAAAAAGAACAGCCCTCCTGCTGGAGATCGTTACTGCATTGAACTTTGACCTTGATCTTAACACAAAACAAGTGGTTGTCTGTGACACACTTTTTGCTCTTCTCTCTGCAGCAAACTAGGTCATCTGAGATACCGTCTTTTGAAAGTGAAGTAGGAGAAAACCCATGCAATAAAAAATGTTTTTCTTTTGAATGAGCAAGGAAATGTTTTCTTGTTTTCTAAATATCCGAGATGAAAAGGAAGAAAAAAAAATTGTTTGATAGATGATCAGAAACACAGAATATTATTTGATAACTTAATGAGTGAAGCAGGAGCTCTTTCATTGACTGACTGTAGATATTTATTTAATCTTCATAACTGCTTTTGTACCGAAAATAAATCTATTTCCGATTTCGCTTTCCACAGTTCAGAAAATCGTTTATCAGAAAGTCGTTTTCTTACGGTAGAAACGCTGAACTCATGAATTGGAGAGTTGAAAACACTTGTTACCCGCACAGGAGCCTTCTCATCCTTACCAGACTCTCTGTAAGATATCGCCTCTGTATAACGGGCGCACCTCGATATAACGAACACACATCGATCTCTCTGTAACGAGCGGTCGATCACCGCTATCACACATCCCAGTAATAGATATCCATCGTTAATGTAGTCGTGCACAAGTAGGAGAAATAAGCAGACATTTTCCTGGGAACTAGCTTTTATTCCAACTAATTACAGGTCTCTCTTTAAGCTAGGCCCAGGGGACAGTTTGAAGAGTCTTTTACCGGGGAAACATCGTCTTATCGTTCATATTTCGGTGAATTGCCGGACTTACACCGGCAAGGATGCCGTCGCACTTCGAAGAATACTGGCCGTAGTTTTTGTGGAGAGTGATTAGAGTCAAAAGCCATGTAAAAAACGTGCTCCTGACATTATATACGGCCGGACCACCGCTAGAGACCGCTTTGCAACTTATGAAATAATGTAATTTAATTGGCTAATTAGCCCTTGACTCATATCTGGGTAAGCAGCCCAGATAATTAACATGCAAGATGTAGCCACCGGGAGAAGAGAGATGCGCTACCGTCAGCACTTTTAATCTTAACGAGGATTCAAAATTAATATCTGTTCGTAATAAATGTATCGTAAGGAAAGTTAAGTTACAGGGGCAACTAGAAATTAAGGCAAGGCTTTAAAATTTTGACACACGATTTAGGGATTTTAAACTTTGAATTTTTATATTTTAGTTTCTGATTTGGAATGGGTTTAACTAACTATCCTTTCATATCAATCCACATTCGTTCACATTCAAAATTCTTTCATACTTTTTCACATTCATTTCATATATACAGTCGAACCTCGATTTAACGTACTTTGATTTAACGAATTCTCCGATTTAACGAATATTTTTTCTGTCCCGACAAAAAGGGAGCTAAAATGCTCTGATTTAACGAATTTTTAGATTTGATTTAACGAACAACAATCGCTGAAAAAAAATTCGCATTCGCACATAAAACTAAAATTTTGAATTTTTCGCACATAAAATTTTGAATCTTTCACACCCTAATCCAAGTGTTACAAATTATTTTCTCATTTCTGGTGGATTTAAAAGACAGTCAACCCCTTTTCAGCTAAAAACATGACAAAGAGCACATATAAGGAGGGTCCTAGAATGACTGGTTAAATGGGCCTCTACCTTTTCACGAATCAGTTGACCTTGATGACCGGGACTTCAAGTGCAAACTACATTTTCGAAGAAATGTTACTTTTGGGTGTTGCAATACAGGACTGGTTCGAAGCTGGTACTAAACAAAGCCGATAGTGACTCTGCTCGAAACTGCCGATTCGTTGTGCATTGCGTGTGCTTACACTGCTTTGAGTGTTCTTTGCTTGACTGATTTGTACTGTGCGAGGATGGCCAACGAATCCAGAAAACGCAAAAGGTTTTCAATAAATGAAAAAATGTGTTTATTAAAAGAGATAGATAAGAACGTTGGAAGTCGACAAAGAACTTTGGAAAGTCAAAACAAAGCACTATCAAATATTTCTTTCCAAAGTGCCAATACGTATGTATGTATTATGTATTAAGTTTTAAAAGCAAGTAACATTAAAGAATTTAGATAATTTTAAAGTTGATCTCCTAACGTATAACTTATAATTTTTAAGTTCGTATTAAACAATAATCATTCTTTTTTTCATATCTGTATATCTAAGGGTATTTTGCATTGATATTTTTATACCATACTCTTTACAAAAATTGATATTCGATTTAACGAATTGCTTCGATTTAACGAACGGATTTGTGGGTCCCAATCAATTCGTTAAATCGAGGTTCGACTATACATATATAATTAAATAATAATTATTAAAATTATTAATAATTAATTTTATATTATTTATTAATATCAATTTTATTTATTAATCATTTAAAATGATAAATAATTATTTATTATTAGTATTAATTATTCATAATATTAATTTAATGTAATATATATTTAATTTAATATGTTTAAATTATCATTATTATTATAGATTATATTATAAATTTATATTATATTATTATCAATATTTATAATTATATTAATATATTTATATTTAATATAAATTAATAACATAAATAATAATATTATTACAAATTATTAATTTAATTTATCATAGTAACATAATTTAATTATTATTAATTAAAAATAATTGTAATATAATAATATGAACTAAAATATTAATTATTTAATAATTATATTTAATATTTCAAAATAATTATTTAACAATTATATTTAATATTTTAAAATAATTATTTAATAATGATATTTAATATTTTAAAAAAATTATTTAATATTAAAAACTATAATAAATATTAATAATAATAAAATATTTATAATTATAATTAGTATTAATCTTAATAAATAATTAATATTGTAAATATAAATAATATCCTGATGATTTATATTAAATTAATACTTTATTAAATTAATAATATATTAAATTAAAATACTAAATTTTAATATATTAAATATATAAAGTATTATAATATGTAAATTATTAAAAATAATCTAATATTTTTTAAATTTTAATATGATTTTCTCTTTACCTATAATTAAAACATTAAATTACTTATAAGTAAAGAGAGATAAATACATCTTGACAGACATGAAAGTAAACATACCCGATTCACAGACGATGTAAAAAACCGCCATGTTTGTCTAACCGCAGTTGATTTTTTAATAAATTATTCAAATTTAAAGCACAAAATCAGAAGTTTGGTGAATTCATAATGAAAAGCGTACCTTAAACTTTGCAGAACAGTGCCTGAATGTTCTTAAATATGAAAATTATTATTCCTAGAAGATTTTATTTTTTACGTCCATGTTATTTCAATGGGCACTTCGATCTGTTTATGCCCAGCGCCATGTTGAAACGTCACACTTCAGCGGCGTATATCAGCAGGTGGTCTGAGTTGGGCTTTCTCATTCATGCTAGGCTAATACCCTGTTCACATCGGACATTTAAAGATACCTAATACTACGTTCAAATCGGATAGTTAAGATATCTTTGACTGCCGAACTCACTGGGGAGTTCCAGAAACTCACTTAGTGAGTTCGAACTTTCTATTGCTAGATACAGCCAGTACCACTCACTCTGATTGGTTCTGGAGGCCGATTGGCTGTTGAGGTGGCGTTAACGTTAGCGCATGCGCACATTGTATGTTTGTTCAGATCTCGGACACGGTGATGTCCAGTGAGTGATACCCTGTTCACATCGGACATTTAAGATATCTTAGACCGCCATTTTTGAGGTGGTACCCTCCCGGAATTGAATACCTGTCCACACCGCAAAACTCATCTAAGATAACTCATTGCTCATCACTGTGACCGTTATCTGAACAAACATAGAATGTGCGCATGCACATATGTTAAAGGCAACCTCAACAGCCAATCGGCCTCCAGAGCCAGAGTGAGTAGTGCTGGCCGCATCTAGCAATACGCTATCGAAGTGTGACGTCATTTATCACTTGTCGTCTGCTCCGGCCACGCGAGACACGTAGACGCATAGGGAAATTAATTTAAAAAATCATATTAAAACAAATATTATTTATCTAAAACTTTTATCCCTTGATTAGGATACTTTGATATAAGAAGTATCATTTGCGTAAGTGTAATTAACGTATTTTTAGCTCAAATTTGTGTAATTTAGTTTTAAAATTTCAAAACGGCAATGTCTCGATCTAAGACACCGTGAAATACGGTTCAGGAGTGGCGCCATCTATGATCAGTAAAGGTCATCATTCTCTTATTTATGTGATATTATTTTAAAATAACTTATTTAACTAGATTTTTATTTACTAAATATTTATGATTTTCAATCATTTAAAATGTTTTATAGAGTAGTAGAAAATTAATATTTTTATTAATCTGACCATTAAATATAATTTATTTATCTTGTGTACTGTGCAAAATTTGTTGTTTAATAAGAAACTCAGAAAACTAAATAGTGATAATTATATATAGAGACAAAGAGAGTAAGAAAGAAAATAGTTTGATAGTATAATGTCATAATCTTTAATTAAAAACGTGAAAAAAATCTATTTTATCCAAAATATTCATAAAAAAACTTTATATATATATATATATATATATATATATATTTATTTTTTTATTTTTTTTTTTAACAAGCAAATTTTTAATTTAACAATTTAACATGCTAAAAAAAAAAATCATGTTTGCTTATAAAAAAATATCTTCGGGATACCTATATCAGATTTGAGCAATAGAAATAATAATTAATTTACAGTACAGAAATATGCCTCAAATATATGTATATAAACTGCTAAAACATTTTTAAAATCTTCACACTTTAGAACCTCATAAACACTTTATCCCCCTCTCCCCTCCTTCTCAAACTACCGTAACATAAAAAATAATTTACTAATGTCATAATCTTTAATTTAAAAAAAAAAAAAGCTAATAATCTACCCAAAATAACTATCAAAGGAAATTTTATAAGCAAACGTGATTTTACAAAATATAAAATAATCGCTGAATTTTAACATTCTCACATTTCTAATCTGACTGTCATATTTGTAAATATATGTATGGAAAAGCAATATGACATTAACACTTTTTAGTTCCTAAGGTTTTTACTAAATACAAAATTTTCTATCATTGCAAAGTAAATAAATTTGTATTTTATGATTAGATCATTAAAATATTAATTCTGTTCTATAAAAATTTTAAATGATTCAAAAACTTAAATATTCAGTAAAAAAATATATATGTAAATAAGTTTTTAAAAAATCGTTTAAATCGATCATAAACAAATTAATAAATACATATAATGTGTAAAAATATGAAAAATATCCGAGATCGATTGTACTTTCTTTGAGATTACTGATCCTAGATGGCGCTACCCCTAAATCTTAAATTGCTAGGAACTTTGGCGTTTTTAAATTTTAAAACTAAAAAACATAAATTTGAGCTACAAATAATTTAATCACATTTCAGCAAACGATACCTCTTATAAAAATGTATGCAAAGCAACAGATGTAAATTTCAGAAACAAAATATTTATTTTAATACGATTTTTTAAAATAATTTCTCATGTTATCTATCACTAGAAACTCAGCCATTTGTGGCCCATAAGCAGACGAAAACACACGAGTGACGTAATCACTTCGGTGGCGTAATACGCCGCTGAAGTGTGACGTTTCAACATGACGCTGGGCATAAACAGATCGAAGTGCCCTTTGAAATAACATGGACGTAAAAAATAAAATCTTCTAGGAAGAATAATTTTCATATTTAAGAACTTTCAGGCACTGTTCTACAAAGTTTAAGGTACGCTTTTCATTATGAATTCATCAAACTTCTGATTTTGTGCTTTAAATTTGAATAATTTATTAAAAAGTTATTAGCTTAACTCCGGTTAGACAAACATGGCGGTTCTTTAAATCGTCTGAATCGGTGATGTTTACATTCATGTCTGTCAAGATTTATTTATCTCTCTTTATTTATAAGTAATTTGATGTTTTAATTATAAGTGAAGAGAAAATCATATTAAAATAAAAAAAATATTAGATTATTTTTAATAATTTACATATTATAATACTTTATATATTTACTACATTAAAATATAGTATTTTAATTTAATGTATTATATTATTTATTTAATAAAGTATTAATTTAATATAATTCATTATGATATTATTTATATATACAATATTAACTATTATTTATTAAGATTAATTATAATTACAAATATTTTATTATTATTATTATTGATTATAGTTTTTAATATTATATAATTATTTTAACATATTAAATATAATTATTAAGTAATTAATATTTTAGTTCATATTATTATATAATAATTATTTTTAATTAATAATAATTAAATTATGCTATTATGATAATTTATAATTTGTAATAATATTATTATTTATGTTATTAATTTATATTAAATATAAATATAAATATTGATAATAATATAATATACAATTATAATATAATCTATAATGTAATAATAATAACAATTTAAACATATTAAATTAAATATATATTACATTAAATTAATATTATGAATAATTAATACTAATAATAAATTATTATTTATCATTTTAAACAATTAATAAATAATATAAAATTAATTAATAATAATTTTAATTATTATTATTTAATTATATATATATCATCATCATCATCATCATCATCATCAACCGTTTTCAATCCACTGCTGGATGTAGGTCTCCCCCAGATTTTTCGATTGTTGCCTGTCTAGTGCTTTAGTCATCCAATTAACACCAGTCACTTTTCTGATTTCGTCACTCCATCTTACTTGAGGTCGTCTTCTTGGTCGTTTTACATCTCTGGGATACCACTGTAGGGTGTTTGTGCTCCATCTATTGTCTTGTCTTCTTGCAATGTGCCCAGCCCATTTCCATTTTAGCCGTTTAATTCTCTCGATGATGTCAAAAACTTTCGTCTGACTTCTTATCCACGTTATTCTCTTTCGGTCTCTTCTGGTTATGCCTAGCATACATCTTTCCATACTTCGCTGTGTTGTTTGTAATCTTTGTATCATCCGTTTTGTTAGTGTCCAAGTTTCTGCTCCATAAGTTAGTGCAGGCAAAACACATTGGTTAAACACCTTTCTTTTCAAACAAAGAGGCATGTTACTCTTCAGAATAATATTGTTCTTCCCAAAAGCACTCCATCCATTTCTTATTCTTCTATTGATTTCATTCATGATACTGTTGTCTGATGATATTTCTTGTCCAAGGTACACATAACTTTCAACATCTTTAATCTCAGTGTTGTTGTAGACGATTTTCTTTTTTGATGCAAATGAATTGAACATCACCTTAGTCTTTTCCAAATTTATTTTTAATCCCACATTAATGCTAGCTTCTGCCAAATCTTTTAGCATATTTTGCAATTCTTCAGGGCTATTACTGAAAATTAAAATGTCATCAGCAAACCGGAGATGGCTTAAATATTCCCCATTTATTCTAATCCCTTTGTTTTCCCAATCCAGCTTCTTGAAAATACTTTCTAAGACAGCAGTAAAAAGCTTAGGCGAAATGGTGTCTCCTTGTCTTACTCCTCTTCCAAGCTTGATCTTCGCTTTTCCTTTGTCCAAACGGATGGTGGCTGTTGCTTTCTTGTAGATCTTCTTAATGATATTGATATAAGGTTTGTCTATACCAATGTCCTCCAGAGAAGTAATTACTGCAGATGTGTAGACTGAATCAAATGCTTTTTCATAATCAATAAAGGCAAGGCAGAGAGGTAAATTATATTCTTTATGTTTTCCTATAACTTCCCTTACTGTTTGAATATGATCCATTGTGCTAAATCCACTTCGAAATCCTGCTTGTTCTCTAGGTTGAGCTGAGTCCAGAGCTGATTCAAGTCTTGTCGTTAAAACTTTGGTGAAAATTTTATAAATCACTGACAGTAAGCTGATTGGACAGTAGTTTTTAATGTTTTCCTTTTCTCCTTTCTTATAAAGTAGCACCATCACAGCATTATTCCAATCTTCTGGTACATCTGATTTCTCGAGACATTTGGAAAACAGTAAGGCTAGCATTTTTGCAAATTCTTCTCCTGCTTCTTTGATAAGGTCAATTGTAATCTCATCAAAAAGTCACCTGTAAAAAATGCAGCCAAGTCTCGTAACTCATTTACCGTAAAAAGTACTGAGATCGTATAAAGCCAAGTTTAACTATCTTATTAACTCTGAAATTTTCATTCACAAATCACTCCTAGTCTCTACATCTTTAGTTAATTATTATTTTGTGACTTGGCAATTACGTAGCACGAGAATGTGATGTATATAGTTAGTCTTAATCAAATAATACTATAACATATTAAAGTGTAATAACTTCCCTGTGCGTATATAATTTGCCTTAATTAAATTATCCCATCCTATTCCATAACATAGTAAGGTGTAATAACTTCCCTGTGATGCGTAATTGCCAAGTCACAAAATAATAATTAACTAAAGATGTAGAGACTAGGAGTGATTTGCGAATGAAAATTTCAGAGTTAATAAGATAGTTAAACTTGGCTTTATACGATCTCAGTACTTTTTACGGTAAATGAGTTACGAGACTTGGCTGCATTTTTTACAGGTGACTTTTTGATGAGATTTCACTTCTTTTTGTAAGTAATCCTCCTTTTCTTGATTTTCTCCTTTTATTGAGATCATCCACTGATTTTCGCTAAGCCCACACTCTGTCCCTATTATTTACAGGTATCAAAAATTTGAAGTTTGCAAAGTACTGTAGATAAAAAGAGATTTCAGGTTCCTAGGCAAGCACTAAGTTATGGGAGGGGGGCTGTCAAAAGTACTCTCAATTGCTTCCAGGATAGGTGCTATCCATCTGAGATATTACTCGCAGCCCTAGATACTTGATATTTAACATAAAAGAACTTTTTAGTGTGAAAAGAAAGCCAAAATTAAATTTTCCGGAAATTTCCAATAAATCAAATTATATTCCTTTATCCGATGTTTTTTTTCGTCTTTTCGTCTTTTTTTTTTATTATTTACAGATTTTTTAATTTTTCCTTACTTTGTGTACTAAACCCTGCCTTTCTGCCAAATGTCAAGCTTCTAGGACTACAAAATCGAATTATTTTCAAATTTTCGACTTTTTATAAATTTATCGATTTTTCGATTTTAATTCTAAGTTACCTGATTGTCATGCCAATATAGTAATTATTTGATCCGTCTTCTTAGGATCATTTAGGTTCAATTTAGAGATACATCAAGTGAATCTTAGAGTTACCATGATTTTATTTAGAAAGGACTATCAAGCCATAACCAGCCAGTAATGTCGGGAGGGTAGGGGGAGCTGTGAAAATTTTTGTGGGGATGACAACATTTAACAATCCATATTTCATATGTGAAGTACATAGAGTACAACCTGTGAAAGAAAACAAACCTGTCTATAAAGAAATCGCCTATATCGTAGCCAGTCTATAGCGGAACTTCTCTATAACGAAATTCGTAAACGAAAGAAAAGAAACCATAATCCGGGGGAAATAACATAAAACAATTAGGGGCGTTGTACTAGCTAATAGGACAATTATCTTAAAACTAATGTTTCTAGCAGTACAAAATCAAATTGTTTTCGAATTTTCGATTTCTTAAAGGTATTTTGATTTTTCGATTTTATTTTCGAATTTAACGAATATTTCAATTGTTCCTTTTATTGAATAGTAAATACTACTTTTACACCAAGTTTTAAGTTTCTAAGACTACAAGATAAAATTATTTTCAATTTTTGATATTTTCGAATTTTTTTTATAATTTTCTGGATTTTTTAATTTTTTCTTATTTTGTATCCTTTATTACAAATTTCAAGTTTCTAGCGCTACAAAATCGAATTATTTTGAAATTTCCGATCTTTTTCGAGTTTTTTTATTCTATTTTCGAATTTATTGTGTTTTAAATTTTCCTTTTTCTGTATCCTAAACAATAAGTTTACGCCGAATTTTAAGTTCTAAAGCTACAAAATCGAATTTTTTTCAATTTTTCGGATTTTCGAATTTTTTTTTTCGAATTTTACAGATTTTTTATTTATTTCTTTTTTTGTATCCTAAATACTACCTTTATTCCAAATTTTAAGTTTCTAGCTTTACAAAATCGAATTATTTTCAAATTTTCGTTTTTTTTTTCGATTTTTTTTTTCAATTTTTGTTGTGTTTTTAATTTTTTTTTTCTGAATCCTAAACACTACCTTTACACAAAATTTTCAGTTTCTAAGACTACGAGATCATATTATTTTCATTTTCTCTCTTTTTCTTATTTTTCTTTTTTTTTCTTTTTTTTTTTTTTTTTTTTTGAAATTTTCGATTTTTTTTAACTATCCATATTTTTTAATGTTTCCTTATTTAGTATCTTAAATATTACCTTTATTCCAAATTTCAAGTTTCTAGCGCTATGAAATCGAATTATTTTCAAAATTTCCTTATTTTTCGATTTCTTTCGATTTCTTGATTTTATTTTCGAATTTTATTGCGTTTTTATTTTAACTTATTCTGAATCCTAAACACTATCTTTACTGCGAATTTTAAATTTCTAAGGCCAAAAGATCAAATTATTTTAATTTTTTTCAATTTTTTTCCAATTTTTCGAATTTTTGATTTTTTTTTCGAATTTTCTGGATTTTTTAATTTTTCCTTATTTTGCATCCTAAATACTACCTTTATTCCGAATTCCAAGTTTCTAGCGCAACAAAATTTGATTATTTGAAAATTTTCCATTTTTTTCGATTTTTCGATTTAATTTTTAATTTTTTTTTTTTTTTTTTTTTTGTGTTTTGATGTTTTCTTTTTCTGAATTCTAAACACTACTTCACACCTAATTTTAAGTTTTTAAGACTACAAGATCGTGTTATTTTCAATTTTCAATTTTGTTCGATTTTTTTTAATTTTCGAATGTTCTTTTTTTTTTTTAATTTTCCGGATTTTATAATTTTTCCTTTCTTTGTATCCGAAACACTAGCTTTATTCCAAATTTTAAGTTTCTGTGGCTGCGGGATCTACCCAATCTTTTTGATGACGCAAGAGTGAGTGAGTGACAAAAAATCGAAACTTTGAGTTCATATATCGTCGGCACTAATTTATGGGTATTTTTTGAATTATGCATATTTTTTAATTTTTCCTTATTTAGTATCTTAAATATTACCTTTATTCCAAATTTCAAGTTTCTAGCGCTATGAAATCGAATTATTTTCAAATTTTCTTTATTTTTTGATTTTTCCGACTTTTGGATCTTATTTTCGAATTTTATTGCGTTTTTTATTTTAACTTATTCTGAATCCTAAACAGTATGTTTACTGCGAATTTTAAGTTTCTAAGGCTAAAAAATCAAATTATTTTAATTTTTTCAATTTTTTACGAATTTTTCGAATTTTTTAATTTTTTTTCGAATTTTCTGGATTTTTTAATTTTTCCTTATTTTGCATCCTAAATACTACCTTTATTCCGAATTCCAAGTTTCTAGCGCAACAAAATCGAATTATTTGAAATTTTTCGATTTTTTCAATTTTGCTTTCGATTTTTTTTATGTTTTCTTTTTCTGGATACTAAACACTACCTTCACACCAAATCTTAAGTTTCTAAGACTACAAGATCGTATTATTTTCAATTTTCAATTTTGATGGAACTTGTTGAATTTTCGAATGTTTTTTTTTCGAATTTTCCGGATTTTATAATTTTTCCTTTCTTTGTATCCTAAACACTACCTTTTTTCCAAATGTCAAGTTTCTAGGGCTACGGGATCAACCTAATCTTTTTGATGACGCGTGAACGACTGAGTGAGTGAGTGACAAAAAATCGAATGTTTGAGTTCATATATTGTCTGAACTAGAAAAGACAGAAAGTTGTAATTTTAAATTTTGGTTCTGTGTGCCAAATACTCTAGAAAAACTAAGTTTCAAATTTTTGGGATACTCCAGCGCGGAGATATGGGGGGGTCAAAAGTGCCCTGAGTTGCTTCCAGAAAAGTATGCTTACGGCTGTCCTCTCTCGACTTGGCGGAGGCACTGCCGTGCCTCCAGATCCAGATCTTGCCAAGGCTGTGGTTTTCCTATTAGACTTAATGTTAGCTATATGCTCCATTTTTCTGCAACTAAATTTCCTCATGCCAATATAGTAATTCATTGATCCGTTTTCTTAGGATCCTTTATGTTCAATTTAGAGATAAATCAAGAGAATCTTAGAATCACCATGATTTTATTTAGAAGGACTATCAAGCCATAACCAACCAGTAATGTCGGGAGGGAGGGAGAGATGTGCAAATTTTTGTGCGACCAACATCTTTTAACAACAAATATTTCATATATAAATTAAATAGAGTAAAGCCTGTGAAAGAAAGTGAACCTGTCTATAAAAAAAAAGGTCTATAACGTAGCCAGTCTATAGCGGAACTTTTCTATTACAAAATTCGTAAACAAAAGAAAAGAAAAGCATAATCCGGGGAAAATAACACAAAACAATAACGGAAGGTGTACTAGCTAATAGGACAATTATCTTAAAATCTATCTAAAACAAACTATCCCCATCCTGCGGGATTTGTTTTTCAATGTTTTACTTTATTTAATGCAAAACATAGATTGCATCCGACAACTCATGAAAAAGTCCTCCGGCCTGTACCGGCAGGAAAAGGTAGCTTTCCTATATCTTCGTTTTAAAATTTTAGCTAATGTTACTCGAAAACAGCAAGTTAAAATGCAAAGAAACCGTTTACAAAAGATTCGTTTACACTGAATTTGAATAAGAAATTCGCCAAATTATTGAGCTGTAGCCAAGTTGGCTTCATTTATGAAGACTTATTTTTGTCGCCAAATTTGGCGAGATTTCGCCAATTGTCGCCAAGTTTGGCGAGAATTTGGCGCTAATGGATATGAATATATAGTTTTATGCGTATGATTGGGAAAATGATTACAACAATGAAAGAAAATAATTTGCGAGAAATCGCGTTCACTAAAACTTATAAATTTATATTAAAATTATTAAAATTACAGACATTACAATACACTTTCATAAAACATTAAAAACATATTAAAATTGGACGTTTCGGATTTACATGGAAAATCCCTCTTCAACAACAACATTTCACTTAGCGTAAATCATAGTTCAAAAATATCAACAAATAGAAAATGCAACGTATCAAAATTTCGAAGTCAAAGTTACAGTTATAATAACACAGAGTATTCATTCGGGATTGCACCTGCTTGACCATTATTGACCATAAATTTATCGTTGGTTTTTTGTAATGTGCTGTTTTGTTTCAAAATGTCAGCCACCCTAGAATTTCAAACTGCTCTATCTCAGCCAATTTTTAAGATAGAGGTAAACCAAAAAATGATCTGGAATCCTCGTATCAAGGCCTAACACTTAATTAAAAAATAAACTTGATTTTTTAACTTTTTTGTATATTTATTTTAGTTTTAAAATTTTCCGTGGCCGCCATCTTGAAACAAGATGGCGGACCAAGCTGGCCAACGAACTCGGTCGAGGCATTGGTGAGCTTAATACACACAATTAGTTTCATCCAAATTAATTTATAAATACGAGCGTTATCGTATCAAATTATTTTCATTTTTTCAATTTTTTTCGAATTTTTTTATTTTTTTTCGAATTTTCTGGATTTTTTTAATTTTCCTTTTTCTGTATCCTAAATACTACCTTTATTCCTAATTTGAATTTTCTAGCGCAACAAAATCGGATTGTCTGCAAATTTTCGGTTTTTTTTTAATTTCTTCGATTTTTTCAATTTTGCTTTCGATTTTTTTGGTGTTTTTGATGTTTTCTTTTTCTGGATGTTAAACACTACCTTCACACCGAATCTTAAGTTTCCAAGACTACAAGATCGTATTATTTTCAATTTTCAATTTTGATGGAATTTGTTGAATTTTCGAATGTTTTTTTTTCGAATTTTCTGGATTTTATAATTTTTCCTTTCTTTGTATCCTAAACACTACCTTTTTTCCAAATGTCAAGTTTCTGGGGCTACGGGATCTACCCAATCTTTTTGATGACGCGTGAACGAGTGAGTAAGAAGTGACAAAAAATCGAATGTTTGAGTTCATATATCGCCTGAACTAGAAAAGACAGAAAGTTGTAATTTTAAATTTTGGTCCTGTGGGCCAAATACTCTCTATAATTGAAGTTTAAAATTTTTGGGATACTCCAGCGCGGAGATATGGGGGGGTCAAAAGTGCCCTGAGTTGCTTCCAGAAAAGTATGCTTACGGTTGTCCTCTCTCGACTTGGCGGAGGCACTGCCGTGCCTCCAGATTTCATCTTCGCCAGGGCATTTACCTTTTTTCATGCCTCTAATGGCTTGTATAACTTCATCTGTCATCACTGGGATTATCTCTTCAGTTTCTGTTATGTTTACTAGTGGATCATGTAGGTTGATTTCCCTTTGATCTGCACATTTATATAGATCGTTATAGAATTTTTCGACAATGTCTACAATTTCATTATTGATTTTGGTGATTGTTCCATCTGCTCTTTTCAGTGCAAAAATACCTTTTCTTCCAACACACAGTTTGCGCTTAGCTGATTTTAAACTTTTGTTATCTTCTAGAACTTTTTTGACAAGATCACAGTTAAATTTTCTGATATCTTCTGTAACACATTTTCTTACCGTTTTACATAATTCTGCATATTCAACTCTTGATTTAGGATAGTTTTTCTTCATTTTAAGTTCTCTGCGTTTCTTCATCAATCTTCTTGTTTCTTCTGTTATTTTCTTTGTTTGCTTTACTTGTGCTTCACCAACTATCGTCCTTGCAATTTCTTGTAGAGTATTTGTTATTTTCTTGTTCACTACTGTAACATCTTGTTCTTCTTCTAAAATTGATTGAAGTACTTGAAAACGATTTTTAAGTTCTAAATTAAATTCTTCTTTATGTTTCTGGAGATTTATAATATCGACTGATTTCTTTGAGCATTGCAAAAGCTTCATTCTTTCAACTTTAGTATTTAAAAGCAGTTTGCATCTAAAGCTGCGTTTTCACTGGTCGACCCAAGGCCTGATTTACCCAACTTTCGACCTAAACCCAAGATTTTAGGTAGTTAGGTAGCGATTTTGAAGATTTGATCAGTACTCAATCCTAAGCCCGTCTAACCCAAGCTCAGCCAATTAGAAAAGAGCTTTTTCATACATAATGGCGGTGGATAAATAATATTTATTTTGGAATTATTCAGCTTTTACAAAAAGAAATTCCATTTTTTGTGATTGAAGCAAAATAGTGAGTTTTCTTAACAAGTTTATATATTTTATTAATGTCTTTCCGTTTAGTAAATAGCAATCCAGTGTAGATTACTTCTTGTTGCACTTTTTTTGTACTACCAATATCTCTGTCTTTGGTAATGATTCAGATGCATTTTATTAATATTAAAATACTAAATATATAGTTCGTGTAAGGATTTCGTTTCGGATGTAATAATGGATGTATAAAGTGCCGTTCTCAAAATTATTTTATTATTGAATGTTAACAATGCAAAAAAAAAAAAAAAAAAAAAAAAAAAAGGTAAATAAAAATATATATTATGGATATTTCTTTCTCATAATGAATTAAATATATTTGTTTCATTGATTTTAATTTATTATATATGCTTATTTGATAATGAGTTTTTCGCCAATTTAGAATTAAATTTCTCTTTTCTCATTTAAATTAATTATAAGTATTAAGAAAGATTTGTTTACTGTAGCCATTACTGTATACCATTGATATTTAAATTGAAAATTAGTTAAAGACAAACTTCAATCCAGTTTTGTTAATACTTGAACATTCATGTTTATTCAAGCATGTAAACAAACTTTCTCTAAAATAAATAAGCCAATGTATTTTGTATTATTCTGTTCTCTTTTAAAGGCGAAATATATACTACTAAATGCAAAACAGTTTGCCTTTTCAGAGATTTACTTGTTAACTTTGTTATATAAAGAAAACTCTGCTGTTTAATTTTCCTTTTTTTATGCATTTCACCTGCAGATGTACTATATATTAGAGTTCAATCTTTTTTGTTATTCCATTCATGCTGAAACTTTTATGAAGATTTAAACTTTGTATGAAATTTGAATCAATTGCAATCATATAAATTTTTCTAAATAGACATCTCTAAGAATTGGCACACATTATCATGTATGATTTGTTATTAATTGAGCAATGCTTTCGTGTGATATTTCATTTCGAATGACAACTAGCTAACAATATTGTTGTGAGCTCGGGGTTCGAAAGGACTGATGCCAATATATAAGAATAATCAAAAGGCTTTATTCACTATAAACAGTGCAATACGAACACCAATATCTTCTGAAAATTACAAGATATTCAGTAATCTTCAAATCCAATAAAAGCACAGCAAAATTTCACACAGAAACAATGCGTTCAATACGACGTATCAACGACAAAATCGATCCGAGAAACACAGTTCTCAATGCAAAGCCTCTCGTATGAATTCAATCGCAGTTGACAGACAACTAACCAACTGAACTGGTGGAGGTCCCTTATATAGACTTCAGAGATCTTTCCAGATTATTCCCGGGCTTTCTAATGCTAGAAATTACCAGAAAGTGCTTTAACTCTCGATAGAGTACTCCAAACGTGAAAGGATCCCAATGTACAGGTATAAGGGGGGTGTGGTTGCACAAGAACAACCAGCCAGGACACTAACCGCGAGGTTTATAGTGAAAATGTCCTGGCGGAAACTCCCCCCCCCCCCCCACCATCCAGCGATTCCGCAAGGAATCAAGCTTGATCAGCGGCGTTTTTTCAAGATAATATTCACAAATCATCCCACACTGGGACAAATCAAAAGCAAAGTTGGCAACATGCCTGCTTTTAAATAGTAAACTAAAACTAAATTATCAATAAATTAACTAAATATTACATCAACTATCATCACAGTAGCTTACTGTGACTACTAAACTAACTATGAATAACAGAAAAATTATACTGAAGTTCACCAAAAAGTTCACTATAAAAAGATATATTGTCTTTAAAAAAAAACAAATGTTCATGAAGATATGATGTTTTTTAATAAAACAAATGTTCATCAAGATTTCATGAATATATCACAGTCCACCATCTCTCTTCCTCCAATGATCAAAATTACCAAAAGTTTTGATAATTGTGCCTGAACAACTTCATTTAACTATGATGCATAAGAAGATCAGTAAAGATCACCAAAATGTTCAGTATATAAAAATAAAATGTCCTTAAAAGCAAATGTTCATGAAAATAATGTCCTTAAAACAGATAGTCATCACTGTATACTGTATTACTTATACCACCTCGTTGCTAAGATACAACAAAAAACATTAATTCAGAACATAATATTCTTCCTTTAAGCAAATAATACTGATTGTTGATAATTATAACAATAGTAATAATCACTGTACAATGTTCATGTAGATCATCAGTAAATATAACAGTTCCAAATACAATTAAATGACCAATATACGTTATTGCAGAAATCTTCAACTATGTCACAGTCAATCTATAAATCATGCTTTATCCAACTCAAAACCTTTAGAATACTTGAAGTTAATGTTAGATAAATACGTTCAAAATGTATACTTAATAAATGAATATAGACTGTTAAGTTTGTTATAAATTATTTTTAATCTTTCATAATTCTTTGAGTTCAAAAATACGTCCTGCAGATTTTTTCTCAATGTCTTATTTGAATTATAATCAAAGTAGCACGGCATTAGTGGGCATCTTCCAACAACATCACCCTTTATGCCACATTGGCATTTATCTGATTGTGATTTATTTATTCGAAAGAGAAAAACTGGAAATGAACCATGTCCCGTCATGAAATATTGCACTACCTGGCTTGTACATACGTAATCTGTATTTACATATTTGAACACCAAATAGGTGTCTCTGCCCAAAGTGGACTCTGACCATTCAACTTGCCATTCTTTATTCATTCTATCCTTAAGGTATTTCGATATTGCAGAAACCGGAAAATCTAAATCAATTCTTTCATCGTAATCGTCTTTTAAAATAGCATTTTTTGCCAATCTCATTTCCTTGCAGACCCGCATGCGCCTTTATCCAGCCAAGTTCAAGTTTTATCCACGGATTATCCAATAAAAGTAAATAGATATCTCTTATTATTGTATTTTTGGGGAATAATTGTTGTAATGACATTACTGATGACAATGAATCTGTGTATATCCTTGCTTTACTACATCTATTAAAAACTGTCCATTTCACTGCTTGTTTTATGGCTTGCAGCTCCGCCTGAAAAATCGTATTAAGATCATGCAATCTAAGTTTTTCTTCATAGATATAGTTATTCTTGTGAAACACTGTAAATGCAGCAGCTACTCCACCATCCATTTTAGATCCATCAGTATAGATTACAGGAAAATCTACAGTGACTATTTGTTCCATTTTTGATACCGAATTTATAATGTGTATGTTTGGCTGTATGGTATAATTTACATAGTCATAAGAACTCAGATTATCCATTAGTTTATGCCTATTTATTATAGTATTCTGAATGGAAATTTCAGTATCTTCATTTCTAACTTGATATTTCTCCAAAATCGCCTTAATCTTATGATGTATTGGTGGAACTCCCGCCAATACACAGAGAGCTTCCGTAGATGTGTTTCTATATGCTCTTATTACACTGAATAACCCTGTTCTCTGACATGAACTGATTCGTTTAATTGCCGGTTTCTTAATATCTCTAGCTCACGCCTCGCATCCATATAATATTTGTTTCTCAATAACGGTTAAGTACCATATCTTCCTGTAGTCTGCTTTAAGTCCTTTGTCTCTCCTTGACGTCCTTGCAATAGAGCCCACAAAACTTTTAATATTTTCTCTAATAACCTCAAAATGTTGCATCCATGTGAAATTACCATCAATTATAAATCCCAAATAGGTGATTGCATCTTTGACTGTAATAGAAGTGTTATCAATTTTAAAAATTGGTCTTCTGTTTTCTAATTGACACTTTCCAAAAAGTATTGACTCACACTTGTCAGTACTCAGTCTCAGTTTGTATTTTTTCAGTGATATTCCTAAATAATTGAATCAAAGCATTCATTCTCTCTTCCAACTCTCTTCTGTTGTTTGCTCCTGTCAAAATGACGTAGTCATCCGCATATGAAGGGGGGGTTGCACAAAAAGTCGCCAAATCCGTCGCCAACTTGGCGACATTTGACGATATATCGCAAATTTGGCGACAAAAATAAGTCGCCAAAACCATCGCCAACTTGGCGATAAACCCATTCCTTGGCGATTTTCCAATAGAACTTATTATAAAAACCGATGCTGTAAGGTTGTTTTCCTTGCAAACCACCTGAGGCCTTTAGCATTGAGTTACATGATGCTCAATAGGAAACACATTAATAATACTGCAATTTTCACAATAATAAAATAAAATAAATTTAAACAAATGGAATATTTACAGATATATACAAAATTCATAACATTGCCCCCCTCTCAAGGACTGCACGTCCCGGGCAGTTCAACCTTTGATCGGAAAGCAAACCCGTTACCAACAAATGCTACTATTCAAAACACATTCATAATGCTGAATTATACAAAATATACACTTAAATAAAATAAAATTAAAGCATAGACATTATTACATACAAGTATTTAAATAATAATAACAATAATAATGATAATGCTAAGCAAAATAAATAATTACATTAATTTATATACAAGACCATGGTCATACTAATTTACATTATTTACATTACACTATTTACAATCAATGAACTAAGTACTATGGCCATAGTATGGAGCCAGCCTGTCGTAATGAACGACTCTAGGCTTCGAACTTGGTGACTTTCGGATCCGAATTACGACATCGTTCAGTCTGTTTAGGACTGTATAAGGACCGTCCCAGTGCGATTGCAGTTTGGGAGAAAGTCCTTTACGTCGAGTCGGATTATAAAACCAAACCTTGTCACCTTCTTTGAATTGATGTCCCGTGGCTTTCGTGTCGTACCTGGTCTTCATCTTCTCCGTCTGTATATTGATCCGCTCTCGAGCCAAGTTGTGGACGTCTTCAAATCGTGCCTGGAGATTCTGCACGTATCCCTCTGGCGATGAAGGCGCATCTGGAGGGCGACCAAAAAGCAGATCACAAGGTAGACGAAGATCACGACCGAAAAGCATCTGAGACGGGGAATAGCCGGTCGTTTCATGGACGGCGCTGCGATAGGCGAGGAGAAACAAGGGAAGTTTTTGGTCCCAGTCTTGTTGGTTTCTTGAAACTAGCAGTGAGAGGTTATTGAGGATGGTACGATTAAACCTCTCAACCATGCCATCCGACTGTGGATGTAAAGGCGTCGTCCTAGTTTTGTCCATCCCGAGAAGTTGACAAAGACCCTCAATCACAGCAGATATGAAATTTCTCCCTTAGTCAGAATGCATTTGAAGGGGAACTCCATACCTTGATATCCACTGGTGTACCAAGGCATCCGCAACCGTAGAAGCTTCTTGATCAGGGATGGCATAAACTTCAGGCCATTTCGTGAAATAATCCATGACAACAAGGAGGTATTTGTTGCCATCAGCACTTCTTGGCAGAAGGCCTAGGATGTCAAGGGCGATGCATTCGAAAGGTGCTCCTACATTGTAGAGATGTAGTCTTCCTCGGCTACGTTTCTTTGGTCCTTTTCGAGCTGCACATGCATCGCAAGATTTGCACCATCGTTCGACGTCAGCTCTCGCTTTTCCCCAGAAGAAGCGCTCTCGGACTCTATGTAATGTTTTCCTGACTCCAAAATGGCCACCAGTGGGATGTAATTCCTTGCCATGTAATTCCTTGAGGACCTCTGGTATTCGGGATCGAGGAAGTACCAACTGCCACCGAGATGTCTTCCCATCTTCCGATTCGAATTTTCGGAACAGGACACCATTCCTGACGTGGAGGGAGTTCCAAAGAGCCCAATATTGCTTCGTCGTAGGACTGTAAGTCGAGATGTCTTTCCAACTGGGCTTCGTGCTAGAAGATTCTAATAACTCCAAGATTGGTTTGATCTCAGAGTCTGCCATTTGATCTTCTCGAATCTTCTCATCACTCCAGGGATCTGGTGGCGTCAATAGTGAAGTCTTCGTCTGGCGTATGACATATTCGGGATTATACTTGCTCTCCGCTCTGGAACAATAGCGACAGCTCTCGGGACACGGTCTTCTTGATAGGGCATCGGCGTTTCCATGCGATGAGCCTTTGCGATGCCTGATGTCAAAGTCGTATTCCTGGAGCCGTTGTATCCATCTGGCTACTTGGCCCTCTGTGTTCTTAAAATTCATCAGCCATGTTAGGGATGCGTGATCAGTACGAAGGAGAAATTTCCTGCCATAGAGATAGTGATGGAAGTGTTCTATAGCTTTCACTATAGCTAATAACTCCTTACGAGTGACGCAATAATTCCGCTCTGGTTTCGATAAACATTTGCTCCAGTATGCTACGACTCGTTCTTGGCAATCTATTTCTTGGGAAAGTACAGCGCCGACACTTTCATGACTGGCATCCGTGTCCACAATGAACTGTTTCTCGGGGTGCGGATAGGTAAGGACTGGAGAGGATGTGAGAGCTTCTTTCAGCCGCTGGAAGGAATTCTCGCATTCTTGTGTCCATAGAAACTTCTGCTTGCTTTCAGTGAGCCTATGCAAGGGTCTTGCGATGTTGGAGAACCCCTGTACAAACTTTCTGTAATAAGTGCATAGTCCCAGAAAGTTTCGCAACTGATGGACGTTTTCCGGACGCTTCCAGTTCTTTACTGCAGACACTTTTTCAGGATCTGTTCGAACACCTTCAGCTGAGATGATGTGTCCTAAATAATTTACTTCGCGTTGGAAGAACTTGCATTTCAGAGGGTTCAGCTTTAAATTCGCCGCTCTTAGCTTCGTTAACACTTTTCGAATATTTCCAAGATGTTCTTCAAACGTGCGGCCACCAATGATGACGTCATCTAGGTAGATGAGACAAGCTTCAAAAGTCAGGCCTTTTAACACTGTCTCCATGAGGCGCTCGAACGTTGCTGGAGCATTGCAGAGCCCGAACGGCATAACTTTGAATTGCCAAAGTCCTTGTCCAGTAGTAAATGCGGTCTTCTCTTTGTCATCAGGATGGATCTCTACTTGCCAATATCCACTCTTCAAATCCAGCGTGGAAAACCATTTATGTCCTGAAAGAGTATCTAGTGTGTCATCTATTCTTGGTAGCGGATAGCTGTCCTTCTTCGTGATATCGTTAAGTTTTCGATAATCCACACAAAACCTTGCGGAGCCATCTTTCTTTCGGACCAACACGATGGGAGAGGCCCACGGACTTGATGACGGTTCGATGATGTCACTATCCTGCATCTCTCGTAAGAGCTTAGAAACCACTTCTTGTTTTGCAAACGGCAAGCGTCTTGGATGCTGTTTAATCGGTGGATGGTCGGCAGTATCAATTCTATGACGTGTCAGAGAAGTGCGACCTATATCATTCTCGTTTTGTGAAAACACATCCGTAAATTCCTGGAACAGTCTTTCTGCGGCATGTCTCTGCTCAGGAGATAAATTCTCATTTCTTCCAATTTCAGGTGTTAAACTTGTAGGCGGCTCCGACAACGTCAAGCTCGGGTCTTTGCAAACACAGGTGACTGGAGCACAGGTAGCAAGCACTTCACCTTTCTGGATAATTCTAGACTTTTCACTTACATTCGCCATCCTCACGGGTATCACATCTCTCGACAGATCTACCAGCGCTGATGCTATTAGCACTCCCTTTGGGCTCTTCTCAGGATATCCAGTCAAGCCATACTGGAAAATTCTTTCGTTTCCAGTTAATCCAGGTATCATCATTTCGGTCCGTGGAGGGATGATAACATCTGCCTTGGCTGTGATCCGTTGAATAGACCAGGACTCATTTCCAAGTTTGAAAATAGTGACATCTTCTTGAGCAGAGCGTAACTCATTATTCTTAAAATCCAGTGTAAATCCATGCTCTTTTAAAAAGTCGAGTCCGAGTATGAAAGGGTCTGAAATATCGGCCACATAGACTGTATGGTGGTAAGCAGCGTTCCCAAACTTTATTTCCAGTGTCATTCTTCCAAATATGTCGATCTTATCTCCTGTCACAGTTTGAAGGATTACACGTGGCGGGGTCCAGAAGAGTTTTTCTTTCAGCCGCTGAGCTAGATCTTTCCGAATGATGGTCACATTGGCTCCTGTATCGATGATCATATTACAGGGCAAATCATTCACACTTCCGACTAGAAAAACTCCGTTCTCGCCGCAACTTCTTGCAGAAATTTCACATACTTGAAAATGAGGCTTCTTAAGATCTGGAAACCTCCGCCCCGCAAGATGGTCAATAATCAGTTTTCTTGCTCCTCCGTTAGCGGGTGAGCTATTACCTTCGGTGCTGGGTCGTCTTGGGCAGTCGATTTGGATATGGCCTTCTCCACCGCATCTCCAGCACTTGATCTTCCTGTAAGGTTTGTTGGCCATTAAGGAGTTCATCTTTCTCATTATGTCATTCATCTGCTGCTGTAAGCACTCCACAGCTCTATCCGACGTCTCAGGCAGGTTGGCTGCTCGCACAAAGTGTCGATCTTTCCTAGTAGCTTGCTGGGCTGCCTCGAATTTTAGGGCATAAACTAAAGCCCCTTTTAAGTCATTGAGATCTGCAATCCGGAGTTGTTTCTGGATCTCAGAATCACGCACACCATCGATAAAATGCTGTAGAGCTAAGCTTTCTCTAATTTCAGTCGGACAGTCAGGATAAGCAAGATGTGAAAGTCTCTCGACATCCGTAGCAAGATCTTGCAGGGATTCAGTGGATTTCTGCTGTCGAGATTTGAGCTGGAGTCTGCTATATTCCTTCATGCATTTCTCGTCAAAGCGCAATTCTAAGGCACTGACGAGCGTTTCAAAATCCAGCGGTTCATTTGCAGGCAAAGTCTGTAGGACGTCGGCAGCATCAGCTCGTAGAGAAGCAGCTAACTGGCAAGCCTTTGTCTGGGAATCCCATCCATTGGCGTCCGCTACGATCCCAAATTGTGTCTTAAAAACTGGCCATGAGGATTTTCCGTCATAGGTCGAGAGTTTAATAGAGACCCGAGGAAGCATAGCTTGATACTTGACATCTTCGGGATAGTTTTCGGCAGTTATCTTTTGTTTCTTCACATTTTCCAACTCCTTTTCTACACTCTCAATCCTTTCTTCTACGGTTTTGGCTGTCCTTTGTATTTCTTCTACCTTTTCTTCTACGGTTTTGGCTGTATTTTGAACTTTTTCTTCTATTTCTTGAAATCTTTCTTCAACTTTGTTTTCCACGCCGTCAATTCTCTTATTTAAAGATGTTATTTTATTACCTATTAAATCTTTCAACTCACCAAGGTTGGTTGACATATCCTTTTTCATTTCTTCAGACATCTCCTTCATTTCAGCCTGATTCTCAGTCATTTCCTTCTTCATTTCTTCTTTCAACTCAGCAAGGTTGGTTGACATCTCAGCCTGATTCGCAGTCATTTTCTCATCCATCGCTGACATATCTTTCTTCATTTCTTCTTTCAACTCGCCAAGGTTGGCAGTCATTTTTTCATCCATAGCTCCTAATTTCTCCAATAATTTGTTCAGTTGCTCCTCCATTGCTCTTGTAATCGGCATTCAACCCCACTCCTGACACCAAATGTTGTGAGCTCGGGGTTCGAAAGGACTGATGCCAATATATAAGAATAATCAAAAGGCTTTATTCACTATAAACAGTGCAATACGAACACCAATATCTTCTGAAAATTACAAGATATTCAGTAATCTTCAAATCCAATAAAAGCACAGCAAAATTTCACACAGAAACAATGCGTTCAATACGACGTATCAACGACAAAATCGATCCGAGAAACACAGTTCTCAATGCAAAGCCTCTCGTATGAATTCAATCGCAGTTGACAGACAACTAACCAACTGAACTGGTGGAGGTCTCTTATATAGACTTCAGAGATCTTTCCAGATTATTCCAGGGCTTTCTAATGCTAGAAATTACCAGAAGGTCCTTCAACTTTCGATAGAGTACTCCAAACGGTGAAAGGATCCCAATGTAAATGTATAAGGGGGGGTTGCACAAAAAGTCGCCAAATCCGTCGCCAACTTGGCGACATTTGGCGATATATCGCCAAATTTTGGCGACAAAACATTTGGCGACAAAAATAAGTCGACAAAACCATCGCCAACTTGGCGATAAACCCATTCCTTGGCGATTTTCCAATAGAACTCATTATAAAAACCGATGCTGTAAGGTTGTTTTCCTTGCAAACCACCTGAGGCCTTTAGCATTGAGTTACATGATGCTCAATAGGAAACACATTAATAATACTGCAATTTTCACAATAATAAAATAAAATAAATTTAAACAAATGGAATATTTACAGATATATACAAAATTCATAACAATATTTTTTCACGAAATTTTTACATGGGCTGTAAAACCGTTTATTAATCACCAATAAAGATTTCAAAGAGTTCGGACAAAAAAAAACTTTTTATTTTAAAACTATGAAACGACCATACGTAAACAAGAAAATAAGCGCTTTTATCACTAATTATCAATATTTTTTCGCGAATTTTTCATTTTAAAATATGTCATACAAAATCCGGTTAAAGATAATAAAAACTTGATGTTTCTTTTAAAATTTATTATAGCCCGGCAACACCAGCCGGGGGTCAGCTAGTATTAATATTTAAAATATACATTGATATGGCACATTTATCACACAAATCTAAAAAATAATCAATTTAAGCTTTAAATTGATGCTTTTGTCTGCAAAAAATAAAAAAAAGGAAAATTTTCCTGCTAAGAAAAATTGAAAAGTTGTCAAATTTTGGTGATATGCATTTTCTGGTAAATTCTAGCAAGCTTTTCCTTTTTGCTGGTGGTTCTGATGGAGAAGAGATATTTTTCGTCGAACATGAATAAAACAAAAGTTGTACGGTGATGTCATCTCTCAAGTGACCTTAGAGGGTCGTTCAAGTATACCCGTGAGTAATTTTATACCCCATCATTCCTTTGTGCGAAAAAATAAGCAAATACAGTGGAACTTCCCTTTAACGAAGTCCCTATTTAACGAAGTTTTCTACTTAACGAAATTTTCTGCAGAACTTTGACTTTGAACACCATTAGCATGTAAATTAATCTCCACATTGCGAAAAATATATTCTATATAACGAAGTATATTCCACTTTTGTACGTGTACAGAATTCAAATTAAGCGATTGCTGTTCGAAGGCTATGCAAATTTATTTCAGCGGATTCGATTGTATGAAAATGAACACATTTAAATAATTTCCATTCTGTTTGGTGCTAAATAAAACATTTTTTTTTCACACTAAGAAAAACACTTGTTATCACTATTCTCCCACTCTGAGAATCCAGCGCTGACAATTGGGGGAGGTGAAAATCCCCTTTTTACCTTCAATAATACAGAAGATAAGGTGTCGTAATGGCGTCAGATGCATTGAAACAAAAAATATCGATGTAGTGAAAACATTAGTTTGAGATTCTGTGTATCAGAGCTGATGAAAGCTTGGGAATGTGACGTGATTTCATCGACCGTACACAACTGTTTTATAAAAGACGACTTCATAATTAAAACTGAATTAAATGCTTCTGAATTCAATACCTGTTTGTCATATCTCAAGAAAAAATTTCATGAATTTAAGTCAATTTCTATTTAACGAATTTTCTTCATAACGAAGTTTTTAAGTGTAACGATGAGACTTCGTTAAATGGAAGTTCCACTGTAGTAGACCCCCCTGCCCTTTTTTGTTTGCTTATGCATGATTTTGAGTAAAATAAATTAGATAAAATTGTAATGGTGTACAAATTCTGTGCTTTTAAATTTTTCTTGTAACATATGCAACATTTAAAATATAAAACTAATAATATAAGTTTAAAAACTGATTTTAAGATACGTAACAAAATAATTAATATGTGTGCTCAGTTTTTTTTCTAGTGTTCCCAGTTTTAGCGAATATTCTTTCAAATGTAAAATGAAGGTTCGGTGGGGGGTACTAAAATAAGAAATAGAAATAGTTTTAAAAAAAGCATTTCTTTAAAAAGCGCTAAACTGATATATATAATTTTTTAACTATTTTGTGCTCATAATGCATGCAAATTTTGTGATGATATCTCCGATTCTGCTTTAGAGTGTTTTCTTCCCGCAAAGTTTGTTTAAGTTTGAGTAGCTATGCTAATATAGTGCAGAAATTTTAGCATTAGGATGTGTTTGAACTTTGAACTCATAATATAGCATGAATAACAGAAAATAGTTGTGAATAAAAACAGTAGTGGTTTTAATTTTAATGTCTTTTAACTTTAATTGCATATTTATTTTACATATACCTAAACCAATTACATTGTGTAATTTTCACAGATATTTATTTCTGCATGTTATATTGCAATAATAATACTTTCATGCCTGTATATATATGGTAAGTTTGAAAACTTATGGTAATCATGAATCTGCATAACTTAGAAATTTAAACTTTTTAAATCCTATTTAATTTCTGTATGAAATAAACCTGCCACACTTCTAGCATAAAAAGGCGTCTTAATCCCACCTAAAATTTAAACTTTGCATTATTTAATAATGGAATGATGCTCGCAAGCTAATGTTAAACCAGGGGAGTTTTGTTTAGAAATTTCTCGTTACATTTTAATATTTTGAAATGATTTTTTTACATAAAATATCTGAGGTTGATGTCTATCGGAGTTTCTTTGTACTTTTCTGATTTTGGTTGATTTTTTTTCTTTGAAGACACTTTTAGTTTTTATCACTTGAGATATTTCAAAATTATTGATTTTATTTATTTATTTTAGAACATAATATTTTCCCCAACAGACTGTTCATCACTTATTAGTCTTGAATCAGTAAGTTCAGACTTAGATTCAGAATGAAGACAGTCAAAAAGATAAAATTAATAAGTTGTTAATTTTATTAAACATTAAATTGATTTGCAGAAAGTTTTTGACCCAATATTTATGTGCGCAGAAAGTTTTTGACCCAATATTTATGTGCGCAGAAAGTTTTTGGTTTTATATAAGTCTGCTGATTGATGAATTTTGCTATTTTTTACATGAATGATTGAAGAATTTTGCAGGTTTTTTTTATGATGTTAGGCTGACAAACTTTGCACTTTTGTGGTGATCCACTGATGAATTTTGTACTTTTTTACTAAGACTGAATGATAAATTTCACTGAAATTGAGAATTTGAAATGTTCTGTAAAGAAGCCCATTGTTCTGTGACATACATCACACTTTTAACCATATTCTGCTTTTGGTAAAAACTACTTTCAAGGGAACATTTATATTATTTTTGACGTCACTTCTGCCAAGAACTAATATCTCAATCTATGAAAAGTGAAACAGATGAAGAAATCAATGTCTGATGGATATCTCCGGGTTTGATTGCTCTCTGAAGATCACGAGTGTGTAGTTTTATTGTGTAACAAACGACTACCATGAGTGATCTTCTGCAAGCACGTAAAATTTGATGTTCCTCTGTGCTAGCTACTACTTTTAAAAATATTTTGGATTGAAATTTTACCTTGAAGATCTACAATCTATTGAAAGAATAGGAGTATCGCTTCTGTGCCGAAAAAGAAGAAAATGGAGTAAGTTTATTGAAGTAACGTCAAAAATAATATCGATGTGTAAACGAACTTTTTTTTATATATGTATATATATACTAAATTATTTAGCTAAATAACGTTTTCCTAAAAATAGCATGTTAGTTTCGATTAGTCTGCGGTTTTAAGATAGTAAAAATCAAATTTTGATAGTTGCATTCTGAATTATCCTGTGGCTCATCGGTAAACATTTCCTTTTTTAAAAATACCTCTGCAAATTAATTAATTTTAGGTACTTTGTTGTTGTAGTGCCCCTATCCCACACACTTAATAAGTGTCATTTATACTATATAAACACACTAAAGCTAAACAAAACTATTTTGATTATCATTCATACATTAAAATTAAAAAAATTACGTTTCTAACTCTGGTTTTCATGGTGAAAACCAAATTTTGATAATTGCATTCTGAACTATCCCGTGTTTCATTATTAACCATTTCATTTTTATAAAAGTCTTGCTGCAAATTAAGTAATTTTAGGTACTTTGTTGTTCTTATTCACTATAATTCCTTTATATCTGTATAAATAATTATTGTATGTTCAGAAGATTGACTTCATATTATGCAGAAAAATCTAGAATCAGTAAGTTCAGACTCTGATTCAGAGTGAAGACAGTCAAAAAGATAAAATATATTAACACAAGTTTGGTTAAATATTTCGGTTGAAAAAAAATAATTTTCAAGCTATAATTTTTTACTATTAAATTCAAATCTAGCATTTACATTACATAGTTTGTAAATAAAAAGGAAAATAAGTAAGCATAGTATAAGTAGTAATAAGTTATTAATTTTCATGATGAAAATTCACTTGGACAAATCTTGATTTTTGCTCATTCTACTTTTCTAGTGAGTGTGAAAATGAAGTTTGATAAAGCAAAAACAACTGTTAACTCCAGCCACATTGAAACAGTCCTGTGAGATCTGCCAATTGGGATGGAAACTGTTTTCAAAGGAAAAGAAGGAGAACATAGGAACGAGAAATAGATGACTTGGAGAAAATTTGCTTGTAATATGATAATATAAATAGTGATAGTTTGTGAATAAAAAAAAGTTTAATTTGATATGTTGCGATTTCAAATAAATGCAGCGGCTGTACCCCCGCAATGGTCTGTAATTTTTTGCCATGTTTTATTTATCTTATTCACGAAGCAGGTCATTTAGCGATCAGAAGACATTAAGGAAGACTGTTCAATGATTCGAAAACACCTGCTAGCTTGTTAAAGCTATGGGCAGGTTCTTTTCTAATTTCCTGTTTAAATTTGAATATTTTTAAGTGAATTTTTTTTTTTTTTTTTTTTTTTTTTTTGCATTGGATAGTTGAGATTAACCTCAGCTATCTTATGCAAAAAAAGAAAAAAAAAGTTTTAAAAATATTCAAATTTAAACGAGAAATTAGAAAAGAACCTGTCCATAGGTATAACATTAGCGAGCAGGTGTTTTCGTGTCAGTGAAGAGTCCCCTTAAGCCTAACGCCAATCATTCTCCAGAAAAGAATTGCAAAAGGAAAGTTGTCATATAAGGTAAGGGCAAAGTGTCTTGCTTTGCCACCTGGCTCAAATGACTCAATTTTTAGGAAGTTTTATTTATTTATAATAATTGAGTTTTGTTTCAGCACTTTTAAAACTAGTGTTCCATGTTTGAGATATTTTAATAGAATACTATTTATAAAATAAATTTACAAATCTTTAAAATCATTAAAAATTAATTTTAAAGGCTTTGTGAAACAATTAATAAAATCCAATTAAAATTCGAATTTTAGTAAAACATACATAAATTATTGTGATATTTGAAAGCTAAGCTCTTTTAAAATTTCTATTTCAAATGCATTAATTGTACATAATTTCGAGAAAAGAATAGCTTTCCTGACTTTGTTTAATGCCTTTGTAAAATATTATTGACTGTTTAAATGGTCATTTCAGTTGCACTTTCTATTTAAAATTGCCATTAAAAAGTAATTTTAATTAAAACTTATTAAAATTTAAGGAAAAATATGATATTCACTGAATAATATAGAATTCCAACCGAGTGTTTATCCCCTTGTATACATGAGTCTCTGATTCAGAATGAAGAGAGTCCTAAAGATAAGATATATTTTTTTTTTCAAAGAAAAAATTTGAAACTAATAAATTTTTGTATTGATTTTTGATAATTTTTAATATAAAGTAATTCAATTTTAAAAGTTATACAACAGGTGGATTTTTGCATAAGTAATTTAACGAATTGTTTTCAACTAAATTTTGCCAGAAGATTACTTTTTTTTTTCAAAGTTTATATAAATACATCTGAAGATCTATATTTATGGTAAGAGCAGAAAAGAATAAATTCCTACAGCTACATGTTATTTTTCTTAAATTTTTAATAATGGTTAAATATTTCTATTGATTATGTGAAAAAAATATATAAAAAATTGGTAATATGGCAAAAAAAAAAAAAAAAAAAAAAAAAAAAATGCTGTATGTTACAATTTTCAATCTTACCACTTCCACAAATTCAAATTATTTTTATGGATATAATATGATTTTTTATTTTTAATGAGAAAAGTAACATTTAATTCTTTTTTACATTTTAATGTTTTCACATAGAACACTGAAACTGAAAAAAGGAAAAAAAACATCAAAATGTAGCTATTATAAAATTTTGAATAAATTATTTTATTAATATTAAATTTAATAAAATGTTTTTTTAGTATTATTTCATTCATAATCTTTAATATTACAACTATATCTAAAGGATATAATAATAAAAACTGAGGTCTTTAACAAAACAGTTAATCCATGTGGCATTTCAGATGCTTATATATACTGCTCAGACAAGCTTTAAAGACTGGTCACGTGAGTAACAGGTCCGAATATGACCAGTCTATTCTTCATAATAGGGATCGAGGTAATGAAAGAGTCTCCCCTAGTTTTGCTTTCGTGTCTCCCCTAGTTTTGCTTTCGTGGGGGGGATGGTTGATTTCCGATAGTTTCGTATTTACTTGCTCCAAGATTATAAAAAGGATTTTTGTTCTTATGTAATAATAGCACATAAAAATTCTAGTTTTCTCTTCGATGAAGGGGATATCTTCAATCTAAAGAAACATGTTATGATAATTATCGGATATAAACATGTTAAGTAAATAAATACTATTTTTTACTGTATTTTTACACATGACATTGCAATTTACTGTTTTCTCAAATAAATTACTATTTTAAATATCTGTTCTTTACAGTTATAGGGCACACTTATGTAATTGTAGGAGAAGTGTGGTTTTAAAATGTTCTTTTATTATTGTGATTATTAATATATATATTTTTAATTTTACCGCAATAATTCCATTTTTTCGTGATTTCCCATGTTCATTTTCCTACATGAAATCATTTAATAATATGTCGAAATTGTATAACAAAATACTCAATTAATAATAAAAGAAAATAGTTCAAAGAGTACAGAGTCACACTAAAGGATGAAAAATATGTTTTACACTCAAATTGTTAAAAAAAAATATTCTCGAATTCAAATTCAATTTTCTGATACCTTTACTAAGTCGGTTTTATTCATAAATGCGCAAAAGTTTCAGACCTTCTTATTCAGATATCAGGATATCGAACAGCGTTTTTCGTTTTATTATAAAAGCAAATAATCTTACTGAAAATGTCGTCAAAGTTCGCGCTCTATACCTATTTTCGGTTAAGTTCCTGTAAAAATGATAGTCATAGGAATCTATTTAATTGTAACTCCCAATGTATCAAATTTATAGAAAAATTAAAGACGCTGTTCGATTTTTAAGTACTTGAATGTTATATCTTAAAAAAACTCAGGCAAATATGAATGAAAATGAAATTATTGCCAAATTGAAAGAAAATAACTTAAAAAATACATGCTAAAATATATGTCTCTTCCGACTGCTAGCATTTCCCGACAGTTAAATTGCTGTCAATCCATGTTTCGTCCGTATTCTAACAAAAATTATAGGTTTTCTCAGGGCCTGATTACCAACGGGGCAAACTTCCACAAGTAAAAAGGAATAGAAATTTTTGGCTTATTCATGACACTAATTTTACATGAATACGGCGTTTAAATAAGACAAAAATTTCTATTAAAATTTACTGGTGGAAGTTTGGCCTGTTGGTAATCAGGCCCTGGGTCTTCTACCTTTTCGGAACTAGTGAATAGTCCTTTAAATATTTCGTGCAAGACAGAACGATATCACTTAGTTCCAAAAGTAGTTTAATCTTATTTTGACGTTTTTTCCAGAGGAATCCCATTTCATGAAGAATTTTACGCAACGTTTCTTTTCCTTTTGAAAATTGTATGTTTTCTGTCAACTTAGCTAGCAATTTCGGAACAGTAGGCACTCTTTTATCTCTAGTGTAGAATTCCTGGATAGTTCTTCGAATTACATTCAAGTTAAAATTATCCAAGTTGACATTCTCTATGGTTGTTTTCTCCTATTTCTTTTTAGAAAAAGAGAACTTATTTGCATTATTAACAGCTTCTTTCCGAATTTTTCTTATGGTTCTATCAGAAACACAGGCAATTGCGCTAGCTCTTTTTGTTGCACGTGCTAATGGAACAGTTAGGCAGACTTTATTTACTTCATTATCACAATATTTTACAACATTAGCTTAAAATATTTTTCCCTGCACTGTAAAAATGTTTGCCTTGAGAGCTTTTAGATTCTTTTAATTCCATTTTATAGAAGTAGAAAAAAATACAAAATGAATATAAAACACACTTCTTTAGAGAAAATATCAAACGAAATAGGGAGAGAGAAAAATAACGCTAATAGTGCAAGAACAGCCAGTGAAGAAATGACAAGCAAATCTTTACTAGCTTATCATAGCTGTCTGTCACACAAAAATAAATTATTACTATATAAGTCCTTCATTCGATCAACCATGACATACGGTTCTGTTGTCTGGGGTTCGGTCTGTGAGACTCAGATGCAAAGAATTCAAATTTTCCAAAACCGCTTATTACGTAGGATCTGTAAGGCGACAACGTTTGTCCGGAATGACGTCATACATGCCGATCTCAAAATTAGGTCTATCTCGCAAGTAATTAAAAAACTTGCTCAAAAATTCCACAGAGATCGCCCTTTAATCCCCAACGAAGCATTGCGGTCCATTCAACCCTATAGTGTACTTAGCAATAGAGGGAAGAAGAGACCGCTCGCCATCTTGAGTAGAGATGACGGTTTTGCTCCACCTTCCAAAAGAAGGAGGAGAGAACCACCTTAATCACTTCGTTGTCCTTTCAAAATTCAAAATTTTTGCTAATTTGCTTTTTTTTTTTTTTTCTCTTTGGCATAAATACATTAATTTACACTTTTGACGTCTTCCTGCCTAACATTTGGCAACGGTAAACATCAACTTTCCTATTTAAAATTCTTCTCTATTCTTAGAATAGGAAAAAAAAATTATAAATTTATATTTTAATTTAATTGTATTGTACTTGTGTTTAATTATCTTTTGGCATCATAGTTTGTAATTACACTTTTTTTTTTTTTTTTAATTATGTATTTGAATTACATCCCCTTTTCATTTTCTATTTTGGCATTAATTTTAGAAAAAAAAAAAGTTAAAATAGAAAATTGTATCGCTCTGCCCTCTCCCCCTCTCCCCTATGCTCACCTTCAAATCACTAATCAAGAAGCAACCACAAGATGCACCTGCATTCTCCACCGCAGCTCGCTGCGAGAACTCATCCAGATCAACATCAACATCACGATGAACTCTGCATAGATGGACCCAGCTCGATTAGCGGTAAACATGGGCATTACGCCCCATGTAGGCACACGCAAACTCATTCTTGATTCTTGAAGCGATCAGGCGGGTTAACCGAAACCTGAATTTTGTCTCCTCCTAATCCAATGCTTTCCTCCCCTTGGAAGGGTCTATTTTTTTGGCAGCATGCCAAGGTCCGTCTTTTAAAAGTGGTTCCACAGTACATGGATTAGCTAATTCAAAGCTGGACTCACCAATATAAAATGGTAAAATCTTTTTTTTCCTAATGTAAAGAGTTATTGATTTCTAATATTTTGCTAAGACAGGTAATCAATATCTCCCTAGATGAAAAAAAAAAGATATGCCATTTTATAGTGTTGAATCCAGTTTTGGCCAATATCGGTCGGTCTGACGTTCACCGATATCGGCCCGTCCGGCGTTCACCGATATCGGTCTGTCCGGGGTTCACCGATATCGGCCGGTCCAGCGTTCACCGATATCGGTCAATATTGGGTCCCGATATAGGCTGATATTGGAAAAAAAGCTAGCCATGCAATATCGACCGATCCGGTGTTTACCGATATTGCAAAATCGCTGTTTCCGATATTGCTGTGCTACCTGGGTTTGTACGTCAACACTGTTTGCCAAGAAAAAACAGTTACCATTAATTTACACTATTAATCTTACAAATTTATATAAATAGGCATATATAGCAGTTGTGGTATCTAAAGAATGCAAAATGTTTTTAATATATTGTTATTTATTGCATTGAACAATAAAACTTAACAATATAGGCCCTAACTTAATTAGGCATCATAACTAAAATTTTTAACAGGAATCATAGAAATGTTGTGTGTTTGAAGTTCCGAGCGGACTGCAGAATGCTCATTTCCCATCATGCTTCTTTTCTTGTCGTTGCTGCGATTTAGTTGCTTCGTTGTGTAATGCTTTCATAAGAATTGTCGTGACCCCACTCCCACCTGTCACCAAAAATAATCAAACCTTGAACCCCTCCTTACTGCTTACATAATACTTGAATGGCCCCTTAGCGTTATTTTTTATTTTAAGAATTGTACACTTGAACATTCAAAGACACTTGTTTATAATTTGAAATCATCAGATTATTTTGCTTTGATGGATTTGAATTGCACCAGATGTTCAATATTATTGGGATATTTATTTTACATCAATTTTATAAGTGAATACCAGATATCTAGCAATCAAAACTTTCTTTTCCTACCAAACTGTCTTTTAAAAGTTATTTGAGAGTATGTAAAGATATGTTACTTTTATAATTAACGTATTAGCAGTGCTTAATTCATGATGGAGCTCAGCTCTGGTACTTCTTTATTTTCAGTGAACACTTAAATATTAGCCAGAGCTTATAAATATTGTGCACCAGAATATTCGTGTATGTTGTATATTGTTGGTTGTTAAAAAAAAAATACTTAGCGAGAAAGATTTTCTGAAATTTTTTTTATAAATGTTTTTGCTGTTTGTTCATTCATTCGATTTTACTGTATATATATGCATAGTTACCAACCAATCCTTATTTGTGTTACCACTAAATCCGGATAGTAATATTGACCTTATTTAATAGCAAAATTCTGCAATTAAGCCATGTCAAGATTAAGCGAAGGTAATCAAAGGGGATTTCGGAAGTAGCGGTAACAAAAAAGTGGAATAGTTGACAGCTATTTATATACATAGATATATATATTTTTTAAATTTTTTGCTGAAGAAAAAATATGCTTTAAATTTTGCAAAGAATGTATGAAATACAAATATGTGGATGGAGGGAGTGTTATGCTACGTTGTTAGTACAGCAGAATTTTAGGGCCCTGGTACTTTTTTCTTTTAAATTAAGACACGTGTATTAGCATAGAATGAGCAGAGCCCCTCTGACAAGAAAATATTTGTTTATAAAAAAATATAATAGTACTAAGCTTTTCAAACCTGATATATATATATATTGTTCACCTTAATTATAAAATAATAAATGAATTTTAAGGTATTTTTCTATTAGCCACAGTAGATAAATCACCAAATATTCTTTATGGTTACAACAACAACAAAGTTTATTATGAACCAAACCACACTCACTAAAATATGCTAACTAGCTGTGAAACTGCAGCATAGAAATATTTTAAACACTAAAAGATAGAAAATAAAATATAAATAAAAAATAAAGAAAGTAATAATTTTTTATTGAGAAAACAATTTAGAAATCCTGGATGCACGGTTTAAAAAAATGCTTTTATCGCCTTTTCTGTTTTCTTAAAAAGAAAGCAAAAATGCTTTTTCAATAAATTCAGTAACTCACACTTTTTATCAAGTGTAAATCGAAGCGGTGAATTTTCCATTGTTGGAGCCATGCCAAATTAATGCATTGTAAAAGAAGTTTTTTGAAACAAAATAAACAGAATCCTGAAATTAAGCGTGATTTTAATTATAAGCATTAAATGCTTTTAAAAGAATGGTTTTTAAAACTTTTTTACTTTTATACTTATTCAGTAACAACTCTCTCGCTTTTCTCCTATTTTAATTTTTAAACTAGCTGAGGGCAACTCAGTATACTTATTTACATGTTATGGATGAAGAGACACTGAATAGTGTAAGCCTTGTACTGTTTGAACCAGTTGTTCAAATTCCCAACACATTTGGGTACTTTATGTCAGCCTAACACATGAGATAAATTGCTAAATATTGTTGTTATCACCATTATTCGTATTCTATTCATTTCTTTTGAAATATGGACTTATCATTCATTTTATTTAAAATATGAATTTTTCATTTAAAATATATATATTTAAAGTACATGCCTTTCACTCATTTATTTAAAATAATAATAATAATAAATGGAATAATACAAAAAAAATATATTTTTTATTTCAACATCAAGGCATTATTTCTAATTTAAGTAAATGAAAAATAAAAGGTGCTATGGCTGAAGGGGGAAAAAAAGCTATTGACAAGATTTGTGCCCGGCTAACATAAAAGTACCCTTTTTGTGATCTATTTGCAAAATCAGGGATTGCCCCTGGCAAAAATTGGGACCACTTCACAAAATTATTCTTAATAAAAGAAGTCCCTTCACAAAATTATATTTTTTATAAAAGCGAACACTTTAATTTTTTTTTAAATTGTTGGGATTTAAAATTTGTAATTTGCAAACAAAATAAGCTCACCAAAAAGGAAAACTTTAGCAGGTAAAAAAAAATATATATAGTATAGTTTGAATTTAAAAGCAACTTGATTTTTTGGTACATCATTTTATTTTTCTCAAAACTATAATTTAAAAAAAAAAGTACCCATGAGAGAGAAAGAAAAAAAAACCTGCATCAAACTTTGATGTGGAATCAATCATATAGAAAAAAATTTACAATTTTTTGTACATTTATTTTGCATTTTACTGTGAAGACTTTTGTTTTTTGAGGGGGGGGGGGGGGAATCACAAAAAGGAGAAGCAACTAAAAAAAAAACATTCGATAATTCTACATTGTAGTGATTATATTGTGGTAGCGTGAGACGTTGTATATATAATTAATAAATTCCATTTATCGTTTGAAACGAAAAAACTTTATTTTAAATTAACACATTAAAAAAACAAAAGTAAAAATGAAAAATTATGATAAGCATCCATGCTGTAAATTTCCATGGTCAGCCAAACTCTGAGTCTGACGTCCGCTCAAAGTGGAACCTCACTCTCGAGTATTCCAAATCCAACTGATTCAACATTCAACTCCTTCCACCTTCAACTGCCGTCTTTCGTATCTCTCCTCGCATTCCTTCATCTCCGGCAAAACTGGTATTTTTTTCTCCATAAGGAAAGAAACGCCCTCTGGCCTTCCTATGAGTGACAGCTATCTTAATCCCATACTTATCCAGTTAGAATTTCCAACTCATATGGGCTAGATCCATTGTATCCAAAAAAATGCCATTCACATTTCTTATCCACCCATTCAGATAACATATCATTCAATACAAAGCATGTATTGCAGCTTGGCTTATCTCAAAGTGAAAATGAAATTCACACTATTGATAGAATTTTCGTCAATAGAGATCAATCTGTCAGATTATTTTCATTCCAGAGAGATTATCCTTTTTCCACAAATAAGGGAGGAGTTGAAACATGTCAACTCATCACAATATGATAAAACCAGCTGCCAGTGTGATCAACAGATACATAATTAAATAGCATGTACTTTGAAGAAGCCTCATGTGTAATGACAATCCTGGAAGGGCCCTGTAGTGAGTGAAAGGGTTTCACTTATCACTGTTTCTTAGAAGGGAAAATTACTTCTGTGTTTTTAAATAAATGATAATTATTTTTATTTATTTCAAAAGTATAACTGTACTGGTACGAAATTTTACACACATGTACAAATAAAATGTGTAGAGCACTGAAGTAAATATAAAAAACATATATTTAGGTTTTTAATTTAACTTGTGTAAAGCAGAAATATAATTTTTTATATACAAGTCATATGGCACAAAAAATACTCTCAGATAAAATGAGCTTCCACTTAATTCTGAGTGACTTCGAAATCTTATGATCGTCATTATTTAAAAAATACAGTGTTTTATTTTTTGAAACTACAAAAAAAATTAATAGTTATCATTGATTTATTAACAGGAGATTAATATTTTTGTGGATATTTAAGACCTTCTAACAGCGAAAACTAGTCAAAACTTTCGATTATTTCTATACAAAATATTTGTTATTAACATGACAAGAGTAACAAATAATTATTTGTTTATGTTTATAATCATTGACAGCTGATATCGATCCGTAATTACGACGCTTGCGCAGTAAAACCTTGTCTATGATTGGTTGGCGTTAGGGCTTCTCAGTAACCAGTGAAAACGCTCTTAGGTTAAGGACTTGGGTCGCTGGGATTTTTAGATCGTTGGGTCGACCAGTGAAAACGCAGCTTTGCTAACCCGTGATCGCTTCCTGTATTGAAATTATTGAGAACGCTGCAATCCTGAATAAGATGCTTTTTGTTTGTCAAGATGTAGTCGATTTCACTTGTTGAGCCATTTGCACTACACCATGTCCATTTTCTTTGTGGCTTTTTCTTGAAAAATGAATTCCTGATATACATCTGTTCACATTCTTCAAATTCAATCAATCTGTTTCCTCTTTCATTACGCACCCCATATCCATGATTTCCTACTGAGAACTCACCTTTCTTTTTTTCCCCAATTCTAGCATTCCAGTCTCCCATTATTAATTTTATGTAGCATTTCCCTTTTTGATGCATTGAAGCTACTTCTTCATAGAAATCCTCAATTTCTTCATCAGTATAGCTAATTGTTGGTGCATAAACTTGGGTAATTTGCAGCTTGTATCTTTTTGACATTTGTATAACTAACCTTGCAACTCTATCTGATGCACTATCATATTCTACGATGTGATTCTTCCACCTTTTATGAATCAGAAATCCTACACCACTTGTTTTTCCATCTTCTGTACCTCTGTAGTACAATACATGTCCACTGGCAAGATCAGTCTTCTCTTCACCTTTTCTTCTTACTTCGCATAATCCTAGGATGTCCCAGTTGATTCTTTCTAATTCTTCTTCAAGTTCCTGTAAACGACTTTCAGAAGATAAGGATCGTCCATTATACGTAGCCAAGGTCATCAACTTATGGCAGCCAAGCCGAGCCCGGTGATTCTTAGCACCCTCTGTCTTCATGTCTTTCTGATCGCTGCCGTAATCAGGAACATGCAGACTGCCGGGAATTGAGGGCCGTGATTTGTTTTGTGAATTCATGGTAAAATAAGGGGGGAGGTGGCCAAATTCCTCCACGCTGGCCAAGCGGGTTGGAGGAAGCCCATCCACGTTCGTTCCCCATGCACTAGGCAAGGGTACTAACAGGCTGCACCGATGGAAGGTGCGGATTGGACATTAAGTCTCTGCTCCCAGTCGATTCCTTTAAGTCCTGCTCTGAGGCATTTAAAGGGTCTTCTCCTAGTTAACAAGCAGAGGCTATTAAACAGCCCATATATATATATATATATATATATATATATATAATTATAATATCTTTGAATTTCAAAAAACATTAAACATTCTAACCAAATCTCCAAAGAGATAATTAGTAATGAGTGTAGACAGAATACCACAAAGTTAATAAATTAACAAGTGCAATCATAATATTACCATAGCATTTGCTATATATATATAATTAAACAATTATTAATTAAAATTATTAATAATTAATTTTATATTATTTATTAATATCAATTATATTTATTAATAATTTAAAATGATAAATAAATATTTATTATTAGTATTAATTATTCATAATATTAATTTAATGTAATATATAAATAATTTAATACGTTTAAATTGATTTAATATTTAATTTAATATAGTATATCATTTTAGTATTATAATTTAATATATTATATTTTATATTTATTTATAGTACTATAATATATCATAGACTATATATATTTAATCATAGACTATATATATTTAATATATAATTTATATACTTAATTTAAATATGATTTATAATTTATGTATTATAATAACTTATAAATTATAAAATATCTTTAATAAATTTTAAAAATATAAAATTAGTAAAATTATTAATTTAAATTAAATAAAAGTTTTACTATTACTAAGTAGAGAGAGACAGAGATATCTTGACAGACATGAATGTAAATATCACTAATTCAGCCGATGTAAACAACCATGATGTTTGTCTAACCGGAATTAAGCTAATGAGTTTTTAATAAATTGATCAAATTTAAATCACAAAATGAGAAGTTTGGGGAATTCATAATGAAAAGCGTACCTTAAACTTTCCAGAACAGTGCCTGAAAGTTCTTATATATGAAAATTATTATTCCTAGAAGATTTTATTTTTTACGTTCATGTTATTTCAATGGGCACTTCAGTCTGTTTATGCCCAGCGCCATATTGATGACGTCACGACTTCAGAGGCGTATACCTGTCCACACCGCAAAACTCATCTAAGATTACTCACTGAAGCATAATTTCCCTGTCCACCGCGGATAGACGATTGCGATTATCATGCTTTCTGATTAGTTGTTAAACCGAACGCTTCTTAAGTCATTTCCGGTTGAACTTGGTTTCTTATATAATATCTATTAATTTCTATATAATGTAATTAATTTATAACTGTAATATAATAAATATTATACTAATATAATCTAATTAATTTCTATATAATCTAATCTCTATATAATCTAATATTTCTATATAATCTAATAATATATATTAATTTCTTATATCTTCATAATCCTCCAAAATACCAGAAATGACTTAGAAGCGTTTGCTTTTACAAATAATCAGAAAGCGTAAAAATCCCAATCGTCGATCGGCGGTGGAGACGGAAATTATGCCTCACTGAACATCACCGTGTCCGAGATCTGAACAAACATAGCATGTGCGCATGCGCATATGTTAAAAGTAACCTCAACAGCCAATCGGCCTCCACAGCCAATCAGAGTGAGTGGTACTGGCTGTATCTAGCAATAGAAAGTTGGAACTCACTATAAGTGATTTTCTGAAACTCACTCAGTGAGTTCGGCGGTCTAAAATATCTTAACTATCCGATCTGAACGTAGTATAACAAAAAAGAGAGGCTACCACGGTGCATTCCACTTATCTTTTTTTTTACAGACCGCTAGAGTGACGTGTTGCTCTTTCCGTACACTTGCATTGGTGCATTCCAGCATCACGTGACTCCTGCGGTCTGTAAAAAAAGATACGCGTAAAGCCAACGCCCCCTAGATAAGAAAGCCGTGACACGCGTCACGAAAATGTCATACCAAGCAGGCAAAACAAAGAAAATAATTCAAACAACCTGCATGTTTAGATCACGATGGTTTGTCAAATTATTAACTATTAGTCGTAAACAATAATTATTAATGGAGCAGTTGCAATCAGCTGATCAACCATTGTACTTCACTTGGAGGTCAAGGTACTTGCACCAATCAGAACTGCCCATTTGTAGTGTCTGACCTCCAACCTGACGTCAATTGCAACTGCCTTATTCTATGAGCAAGTGATATCGAAACATGCAAGTTGTTCGTTTCTTTGTTTTGCCTGCTTGGTATGACGTTTTCGTGACGAGTGTCACGGCTTTCTTATCTAGGGGGCGTTGGTGAAGCACCGCGGTAGCCTTTCTTTTTCGTTAGCCTCGTCATTAACATGACGTCACAAATGATGGCTGGCCCGCGACCTACGTTATAAATGGCCTATGCATGACGTTTAAAACGTCACATGTATTGGATCATTTTTTCACGGCGATTGGTGCAAAACGGGGATCGCGTCGCTTTGCACCAATAGCGATGTAAAAATGATCCACTAGATGTGACGTTTTAAACGTCATGCACTGGCCGTGTATAACGTAGGTCGCGGCATACAGCGATTGGCACAAAGCGCAATCGCAGGTCGCAGTCAGCCACTATTTGTGACGTCATGAGAATGTATGAGCAAGCCCGGTATCAGGGCTACACTACATACCGGGCTTGCTCATTCATTATGATGACGTCACAAAAGGTGGCTGACTAGAAGGAAAGCCATACAGCGATTGGCACAAAACGATGGGCGCGTTGCTTTCGACCAATCGCTGGTCGCGGTCAGCCACCATTTGTGACGTTTTGAGAGTGAATGAGCAAGCCCGGTATCTAGTGTTGCCTTGCCGGTATCTAGTGTTGCCTTGGTCTGAGTCGAGTCGAGGCTAACGAAAAATAAAGGCTACCGCGGTGCTTTACGCATATCTTTTTTTACAGACCGTGGGTACAGTGCCTAGAATTAGATAGTGTTGTTATCGGAATCAAAATTATACTTCAGAAATAGAGGACGCCGATAGATGGCGCCAGTGTTCTCGCCGCGGCTATGGTAACTTTCGTTTTTACATGCACATCATTTTAAATCTATTTTTTTCTGTAATAAATCAGTACTTTAAAATGCTCTAAATAAAAAATAAACAAGGAAAAAAATTCTAATAATGAAAATACAGTTGAAGAGAAATGTAATTGATTTCATAACAACTAATTGTAATGAACTGAAACAGTTACAAACTTTATCATAGGACAATGTTTTTCTTCCTACAATATTTAGTTATTTCTAAAATTAGATAAATACAATACAATATATTGGATAAATACATTATACTACGATGAATTCTTGCAAAAACATGTCCCTATTTTGACAACTTTTTAATCGGTTTTCATTATTACATAACTTGTTTACATCCAGTTAACAAACTAAGAGTAAATTGAGTTGTTAAAAATTTCTGATATTTCAGAGCTTTAAAGGTATACTAGCAAACATCAAACAAGAAATTAATAATTCTTTCAAATCTAGAAAAAAATAATAATTACTCTGCTGAAAGTATGACAAGAATGCATTTTCTTTAAATTAGGGTAGATGTGCCAATCATCCTTAAAAAATTATTTAAAAATTATTTTTGATTAATAGTTATTATTATTATATTTTATTATATTTTTTTAATATTACATTAAGCTATCAACAATATTTAACCATTCTCATACTCACACTTTCCAATGTGAATCAAAATTTTAATAACAGAAATAAATCAAACACTTTTAATTTCAGTAATAGACACCCTACAAAAAGTAATACATTGATTTTGTGAATGTATTTAAAACCATGATTGAACGAAAGCATACTAATGAAACAAAATGGCCATGTTAAAATAAATTTTAAAGTTAGGATGTCAATAGATAATAAAATATTTATGATAATAATTCATTGTTTAAATTATTTATTGTCATTATCACAAGATAAATATTTTAATTATTTTAGATAGAAAAATTAAAATACTAAATTTAAAATAATTGAGCAAATCTTTTTTCCCTTCAATAGTGTATTTGTAATTTCTCTCAATAAATCGCTCATGAAATGCGATTCACATTAGTCCTGCATCGGGTCGGGTTACCCGCACCCGACCCGTCCCGTGGTTCGGGTCGGGTTGGCGCTCTATTTTTTCGTTGAGGTTCGGGTTCGGGTCGGGTTGACTTCTACTTTTTGCTGCGGATCGGGTTGACATTCACTTTTTCGGGTTCGGGTTAGGGTTTTACTCTTGCGGGTCGGGTTCGGGGTGACCCGCTTTTTCAAAAAAATGTCCAATATTTTTTTCAGATTACGGAAATCGAGGAAATTTTTTTTGTCGGGTTCGGGTCGGGTTGCGGGTTGACTTCAAATGAAATTTGCGGGTTCAACCCGACCCGTGCAAGACACTAATTCACATGCAACTGAATATTGGTTCAGATCTTTATCGGCACGAGGAATGACTTTTAACCATTTTTCAAATTAGTTTTTGTCTTTGGGGTGGGGGGGGGGGGGTGGGGAGGAGGGAATAGAGTTATTTTAGTTTTGTTGCTTTTATATCCACTAGTATATCCAGGAACGAAGTATGTTCGATCAACTTTTCTTTTCTTAGTATTTGCAGATTTATCCATACTGGTTTATCATTAAACAGGCATAATATATGTTTACTTTAAAATATTATATTATAGAGATAGAAACATTCATATAGTTTGTTTGAAAATACAGCGTTAATTACATTGAAACTAACATTAGGATCAAGCCTGTTAAATGAAACTTCAAACGTTAATAACGGCGGTGGGAACTCGACGCCCTCTCGCGGAGAATCTGGTTTTCCTCCTGATAGGGGTATTTTTTTTATTGCGGTTGTATTGTATTGGCGATAAGCACACTACTTACTTCTAGGCACTGTACCGTGGGAGTCGCGAATTTGGAAAGTTCCCTCGATTGGTGCACTTTTGGCGATAATTTTTGGCGAGAAACGCATTTTGAGATAAAATACAAAATATGGTACTGATCTCTCAAATGTGGCATCAAGCTTAGCGTTGTTTGCAAAACTAGCTGCTTGTATTATTTATCTGGCTTCTCTGTTTCTGTTTATATTTAGGAAATGAAATGTAACAATTTGATAAAAGTAAGTTTTAAGATATTTATTATTTATCACTGTAGTATATATATGTATATATATTTGGCTTATTATAATTAATATTGTTACCGAACTTTAACATCGATCAAAATAGTTGTACCAAATATATAAATAAAATTGCTAATCGCGTTTGTTTATACTAGAATTTATACTTTCAGAGAGTTTCTTTCTTTTATTCTACTTATTACCAAGATTGCAATTTTAACAAAAATATTTTTCTCTGTATAAATTCATGTATAACTTTTAAAAAGTTCAAAGGCTGCATTTTCTTTCACACACACAAAATAATAATTATACTACCATGAACTGTGTAAATGTAAATCTTTTTTTAAGTGATTTATCTAGAAAATAATTTGCATAATTAATTTTATAGTATTCCCGTGTCACTCTTAAAATAAGCTTGGGTTATATTTTTAATAAACTCTGTATTTCATATATTTTTCTGCATTCTTTTAAAATATGGATTATTTTTTTCAGTGACAGCTCCTGCTCACTACTATTAACAACACCAGCAACTCTCAGCTCCCAGTACATTAATTGAATGGGTATTGTCTGTGCTGTATGATTTGTTATGCTCATCATATCATTGACAATACTTGCTCAATTACACTTAATTCTGTATGGATATGGTTGTGAAAATGTAACAGTTGGAATTTTCTGCAAAGCTTGGAATGGGAGTTATTGAATCAACATTCTACTTCAGCGTTAATTCAAGGTATAATTTTTGTTTCATGACATTATTGATTAAGTAATACCAGTTTTTGTCCAGCTTTCTAAATATCCCTGCAGTTATTTTTTTTTAGAGTACTTCATTTTTCAATAAAATTCTATCTCTTTATAAGCTTTCAATTTATAAAAGAATAAATTAACATCCTTTCTATTTAGGGCTAACCATGAGTTAGCCCTAAATACTTGTGCAGATTACTTTTTAATGTATATTTGGTTGATTTTATTATTTTATTTACTTATATATCTTAATCAAAATTCCTACAAATTTTGTATATAATTATTTATAATTTTTTATTACAGAATAATACACAATTATTCATATTTAGAAATAAGAATTAAAATTAGACTGAATATATATAAAAACAAAAATATTAGATATATTCGAGATCAAGCAAAAATATATGGATATCCTATTTTTATGATAAATTCAATCATCAACTCTTTTAAATAACATTTATTATATAATTTAAATATAAACATGGTATGTAATAAATTATTGTTTTAGTGTGCGATAACATATAACAAAAGATATAGAAAATAATAATTATAACATACATTATTACAATTATAACATATTAGGAAATTTAATATTTAATATTTGTTTGAACATTATATACACTTTATGTAGAAAATTACAAATATAACATACATAATTACAATTATAACATATTAGGAAATTTAATATTTGATTGAACATTATTTATACTTTGTATAGTTGTGATTGTGCGTTGCCGATCACCTCTGTTTAAGGTATTATTGATGTGCAGTTTTCATACATTTATAAATTAACTTATACAATAACAAATTAAATTATACAATGATAACATTGGTGATTATAACTCATATATATATATCTATTTGCAATATATATAAAAATAAATATATATAGTTTTTATTTTTGTCTATGAATAATTAAAATTAACAAGTATTTTAATTACTGCATTGCATTAATTTGATTGAAAAACAGTAGTAATACTATTAATTATCAACATTATAAATTTTGAGATATTTTGAATTGTTTATGAATTATTTAATTAGATATTTAAATTAATCTATAAATATAAAATATATTTACAATGTAGTATAAATTAAACATTAATTATTTAAAAACAAGTCTAATATATATTTAAGTAGTAGTAAAAATAAAACATTAATTATTTAATAAATGTCTATAATATCAGTGGATTAACACAGCTGGCAGCAAAAATAATTTGAATTAAAATAATATTTCTTTTACATAATATATTCTTGTTAAGAATATCTGAAATGCTGTGCAAGTTGAATTAATTCTGTGTAGATTTATTCATATAGTAGTATTATATTTTATTTGAATTTTAAGTAAAACTACAAGTTAGTATTGTTCTTTAAAGTTTATTTATATAAATAAATCTAATGAAGTGAGTATGTAACTAATAAAGTGGATATTTAACTAAATATTAATTATGAACTATTATAATACCAATAGATGGCGACACTTTACCTTTCAGGTAGTTGTAGATAATACTGTTAATATTATATTTAATTTAACTATAGAGGGAGCTATTGATTGTATATTAATTTTACTTTCAGGAATTAAAATTGGATGGAGTAATATATATTCACGGATATAAATTTGTTATAAGTGTATTAAAACCAGAATTATTTTGAGTGTTTTTGAATCATTTTGTGATTGGGTGTCATTTATGGGGTTGTATTTTAAAAAAAGTGTGCTCTCAACTTGTCTTACAAATCATTTCTCTCAACTCGACTTAGTTAACATGTATGATGCATTGCCATGTGGATGTGAATATTATGTAGACGTTGTGACATTTTAAGGATTCTGTATAATTATTGTGAGTAAAATATTTTATCTACACTTTACGCGTTCATATTTCCAATTTTATTATTTCAAAACTGTTATCTCGTGGTAATTTAGTGAGGTGTTAATTACAGTTTTTTGGATAATCGATGTGAGTGAAATATATTGTATTTTCTTAATGGTTTTTTATTTCCTATTTAAATATTTCCAAATTTTAATATTTCCAATTGTTGTCTGGTAATAATTCAGTGTACCTGGATGATTCTACTGATCTTAGCATTATGCCAGTAGAATTATGAAACACTGAATTATTATTTAAAACACATGTGGGTGCATCCAGGCTGATGAGTACATGTGCATGTGTTTTTCCATGTCCAATTCATATTTAATTCTCATGTGGTCCAATTTTCCATTGTGTATGGTTCATATTTAATTTGTTAATCCATTTGTGTTTACTTAATTGCAACTCCAATTTATAATTTTTTTTTCCCCCTTTCTCTCTATTTCTTTTTTCAATATTCTTTTGGTATGAGTAAAATTTGGCCAATTACCATTGAAGCATCAGCTATGGTAATATTATGTTTGCACATGTTAATTATTAGCTATGTGGTATTCTGTATACACAGTATCATTGATTATCTCTTTGGAGATTTATGTAGAATAGAACTTGATATGTTTATTGAAATTCATAGATATTATAATTATATATATATATATATATATATATATAAAATAATATTTCATGAAATTAAATTATTAGTGATTGTGTATTATAAATTGTTTAAAAATATTAAACAGCCATTGAATAATACTTAAAAAATCAATGTAGGCGACCAAGAATTAAGAAAAAATACCTGTTTTCAGCATTACTGTTATAGAATTTGGTTTAAATAAACAATAACTGTGTTTATTGTTGCTTTATTTATAAATAGGAATAGCTGTTTACTGTGAATTGCATACTAAAATATTTTTAAACAGTTAAATTTTGATGAAATCTTTTGCCTATCTTTTACAAAAAAAAAAAAAAAAAAAAAAAAAAAAAAAAAAAAAAAAAAATTACAGACATTGCATTTAGATTTCTGGTGTTTTTTTTTTTTTTTTTTTTTTTTTTTCATTGAGGACTTTTAGTATGCTTCTAAATAGGATTGTATACAGGGAGGACAAATATTCATATTTAAAGAGTAAATGTCTTATGTCAATGATTTATAAAACTGTTCCATAAAAATATTAATATGATCATTATAAGAAATTGCAATATTTATTTTTTACAGAATAATTTTAGTTTTCTCTTTTCTTATAATTGAAAAGATATTTTTAAAACATAATTGCTTAATTAAAAAAAAAGTGCTGAATTAAAAAGTAATGAAGATTAAAGTGTAACTCTAAAGTACTAGCAAAAACTTCCAAGTGTTTTATTAAATATTGTTAATTGTTATTTTGACAAACCCTTCAGAATATTGCACTAATTTTACCATTTAACAAATGCTTTTGACCATTGATCAAAACATATTTTCATCCAGATTGTTAAAACCATGCTTAAAACTAAAGCTAATACAGCTCTGTTTGGTGGGGGGGGGGGGGGGGCATCCTGATGAAAAATAATAATAAACTAGAATTAAATATAATAATCAATGTTTACATCTATCTACATTCTGTCTAACATTAACATTTTATTCAAAAGTAAAAAAAAAAGAAGCTCACGCGGTGTTCAAATAATAATTTAAAAAAAAATTAAAGTTGCAACAGTTTTTGCAAAAATATTATTTTCCATCATTAGTATTTGATAATACATTTGTGAAAAAAAAAAAAAAGGAACAGCTTTGGAATTCACCCAAAGTTCGCCATCTTGTATTTTAAATCAAAACATATTTGTTTTGCTTCTCATTTCCAAAATAATTTTCATTCATATTTACTTATTATAAACACGTTATTAAATTTTATTGACTAATTTATTTATATTTAATAATAAAAGTTAAAAAATGTTTTAATTTTACACACACATTTATTTTTTTTATAAAACATATGTAATTTTTATTATAAATACATACAAGTTTTTTGTATTATTATAAACATGTTTTTAATTTTATTTATATTTAATAATAAAAGTTAAAATGTTTTGATTTAAAAAACACGATGGCTGACTGCGGGCAAATCCCAAAGCTTAGTCAAAAAAAAAAAAATTATGTACATAAAGAAGCAGTATAAATAGTGAATTAAATTTCTAATGTGTAAATCTGTAGATCAGATGCCTTAAATGTCAGCTCTTCAAGTCACATTTTTTTAAAACTTATTATGTTTAACATTAGACATTTTCGTTTAAACCCAGTCCTTTTTTTCATGTAACTTGTATTACTTTTAATTTGTTACGCCTTATATTTATTCCGTACTAAAATTTGGGGAGAAAATTTGACAAAGCCTCCTTATACAGTATAGGATCCGTTATCCGGCGTCCCGGTATCCGGAATGCAAAACACTAAACGAAAAAAAAAAATTCTTAAAAATAAAAAATTAAAAAAACGTAAAATTTAAAGTGTCAGTAAAATAAAAAATAACAAAATGATATTGCCTTAATTCATTAATTTATAAATTCAATAAATACCGTAAAATCCCGATTGTAAGGACCCCCCACTTTTTTTCGAAATCAAAAAAGGTTAAATTTGGGAGGGGGGCTTATAATCAGGATTTTTTCTAAAAATTATTTAAAAACCTGTTTTTATCATTAATTTAGAAGTAAAAAAGGGGCGAGAATCTTCCGTATTTCGACAAATTAAAATAATAATAATAATAAAATAAAATAAAAATGAATCCCCAACCCTAAAATCCAACCCCTCCCCCCCCCCTCCAAAAAAAAGAAAAATTAAAAATCATTTTTTAAATATTTTTCTTTATTTCTTATTTTATTGTAACAATAAATGCTATCTATCTAAAATCAATCTAAATCTGCTCTCAAAATTACTGTTTCCCCCCTTTGCCCCCCTCCCCTCTGGTACCAAAAATGTATAGTTTAACCTTTATACTTTTTAATTTTAAACTTCTTTTCAGACTTATTAAATACTCTATATTAAAAATAAATAACTCCAACCTACCACGTAAATTAACCCATCCTCCTAAAATCCGTGCTTCTCCCCCCCTGCCCCCCCAAACTTATCTCATGAAGATCCTCCCCCTCCAAATGCATCATGGTTATATATAGCACCTTAGTGATATATATAAATTTCAATGCGTTTAAAATTGTGAAACATTATTTAATTAAACCGCAAACGATTTTTCTCCATAGACGTAATGTAACGGAATTCTTTTGACTGCCCCTGTAAAGTAACTATAAGTGCTATGCACACCCTATTCAATATTAAGCTTCTTGTACTGCACCTTAGTGATATATATCAATTACAATGTGTTTGAAATTGTGTAACACCATTAAAATAAACCACAAATGATTTTTCCCCATAGACCGTAATGTAACGGAATTCTTTTAAGTGTCCCTGCAAAAAACTATAAGTGCTACACACTTCAGTTGAAATAGGGAACATGCTATAGATAACGGCAATAACATATAAAATTTTCAGGGAAATCCGAGCATATTTACGGGAGTTAGAGCACGGACAGACAGCAGACAAACCGAAGTCATAAACACTTTTCAACTAGGTTTGGAAAGTGTTAAAAAGAAGCCATTCTCTGCTTTTCCATTCTTCCAATCCAAACGTACCATGCCTATGTCTCCAATTGCAGAAAATCCCTTCCTGTGTAGGAAGGTATTTCTAGATTTATTCGCTAACTAGTAACATTTTTTAATATGTAGATTATACCCCATTTCAAAATCTGAATTCGAAAAGTCAACACAATTTCCGGTGGAACAGTGCCTTTAACATCTCTCTGCGGCAATTTGGTGATTAAAAAGCATGAGGATGTTCTCTCTCTCTCTTTAACTACTTTAAAAAAGAAAGAAGAAAATAAAATTCCTCTTTGACATGGCCAACCCAAATTGGTAAAAAAAAAAACTAGAGTCCAGTCCGAGAATTATGAAAGGAAATTGGTTAGAGTCTGTATATACCTCTACTAAAACATAATACTCCCACCCTTCCCCTCTCCCCCAAAAAATGCAATCCTGGGTGCACCAATGTGTATGTTATGCGAGCTTTTTAAAAAGGCAATTCCGTTATGAGAAGTAGTGTTGTCAATTTAGCAGATTTTTTTTTATTTAAAATATCTACCAGAATTTCTTCACTTTATTTATTCACAGAATGTTTGTCATTAAATAAAGCAAAAATTACTATTCGAAATTTCTGGTACATGAAAAAAAATCAGCTAAATTGGCAACATTGGTGGGAATGGGAGAGATGGATTAACTAGTTTGGAAGAGAAAAATCTCGCAAAACTTCTTGCACGTGGCCTCACTTTTGCTAAGGATGGCTCTGGTTATCCCCTTATATTTTAATTACACTTTACACATATTGACAAAAAATTCTCTTTTTTTTTAAATGATTATTGTGCAGGAAGCATTAATTGGAATTCGTGTTATGTGTAACTTAAAAAAATGGTGAGATACATAATTTAGGGCCCAGTTTATAGTTGGTTGATTGTATTGGCTTTTATACTTACTTTATAGTTAAATTTAGAGGACATCGATAAAAAACTACCAGTCCCTTTTTATAATGAATATGTATACACGTGTAAAATTTGTCTAGGTTCCATTAATTAGAGCTCAGGTTAAGCTGTTTTAATGTATTGAGCCCTTATATTGTAATAGACCGGGAGGCGGCAGCACAGACAACCACCTCATCGAGTTCACGGCTGAAATTCCAGAATTAGTTAAAACTCGATTCGCATATTAAAACGCAATCGGTCTGCCAAGTCATACCTTGGTGGAAAACACCTTAAAATCTGAATTTAGCGGCTGACTCGTAGGTTTACCATTGTGTTTTCCTGCACCCAGTTCTCCATGTTTTCATACTTTTGTGTGCAGGAAAACACAATGGTAAACCTACGAGTCAACCACTATAATCGGGTTTTCACGTGTTTTCCACCAAGATATGACTTGGCAGACCGATTGCGTTTTAATATGCGAATCAAGTTTTAACTAATTCTGGAATTTCAGCCGTGAACTCGATGAGGTGGTTGTCTGCGCTGTCGCCTCCCGGTCTATAACTAGCTTACCCGGCCGGCGCACAGTGGGTCAATCCTTAAGAAAATGTGAACATAGGGCCAAAAAATAATCATTAAATAATTAAATTTTTTCAATGAAATATTTTAAAAGAATGTCTACAAAATACGAATATATGTTTATCTTTTAAATTATACAAAATTATATCTTATTTGTACAGCTCGGAATATACATCTTTCAGCAGAGGAATTTATCTGCGAATTTTAGTGATTTTTAAATGTGCTCAGAAATGAAACCTAGGTAACCACTAATAATAACTCGTTTAAAATATCGTTATTAATTTCCTAAAACACATTTTAAACCACTACTGATTGCATTTTGATTGAATTTTATGTATCATTTTACATTTTGAACAGCCCATATAAAATTAACGGTATCAGAAACTTAAAAATTGTGTAACTTAAATTGCATGAAGTTGCCTGAAATTTCAAACACATCTTTGTGTTCCTAAAAGCCTGTATTTTAATGTGGTATAGGGCAATATTTGCGCAAACCTGCGCATTTTTGAAATAAATGGATTTGAAACACTCTATAAGTGGCTATCGCATAATTTTCCATTAACGGAAAGCATAGTAAATTGTCTGTAGACAAAAATATTTTTTAATAAATATTATACTGTAAGTATATTCTAAGATGAAATAATGTAAAAAAAATAATTTAAAATTAAACTATAAAATTAAATTCAATATATACGTATCTTGTGTTAGATAAATATTTACATGAAAATGATGAAAAGAGCAAAGACTCTCAGAGGGTTAAATCTACTCTAATAAATGGATGCATAATGTGTGAGTGCTAAAATGTTATTTAAAGAAAAAGTTCTAATGCTTCTGGAAATTTTTTGTTCCTTTGAGCGTTTCTTACTTTGCGTCTAATACTGGAAATCAATGGTTCAGATGTTATAAGTAAATGGTGCAACAAGTCTTCGTTACATGCTCTTCGACTTATTTTTCTCGTATGGGAATCCCGGTACCTCCGAAACTCTTTATTTCGAGCTTCGATAGCTTCTTCCGATAATAAACCAATTGGCCAATTGGAACATCAAAATTTTCAATTATATTTTTTCCATGAATTAATAACTTATGAATAGAAGCTGGCATATAATACCACCCGTACTTCGAAACACATTCTTTAGCTGTTTCCAGTGCAAATTCGCCAATTTTTTCGGCATTAATTACTTCGTCACAGGAGATAACTTGCATTATAATTGCAAAACGTTTAATTAGTTCTTTATCCAATCCAGTGATCTCAGCTGTAATTTCAAACTCAGCAAAAAATGTCCTTGCAGTGTTTAAATCGTGTGTCAAACCACTTTCTTTTCTGAATTCGCATTGAATTTTTCTCTTTGATTCTTCTTTTTGCTTCTTTTGGTCTTCAGTTCTAGCACTTAAAGCTTTAAATGATAAATTGTAAGAAATATGAAGCAAATATTCCATAGACCGTATCTTTACATGTAGACTAGATACACCAAAGCTGTATGAGGATGCGTTTACACTTCTTTGAACAATTTTATCAATGTTATTCATTTCCGAAGGGCTTTGCACCACAAATATAACATGTTGAACAGGAGGATGTAATTGAAATTTCCGTAATAATTTTTCTATCAATCATTGTTAAATTCATTTCATGATCAATGGTTATATTTTTATGTGCTATATCAAAAGATCCTTTAAAACCCTCAGATGCTAATTTTTGTTTTGCTGCATGCAAAAGAGCTTCTCCAGAAGTATCCTCTCTTAAACGTTGAGTTAGTTTTCTTTTATGAGTTTCGGTTACATCTGAAAAAGATTTCCGAGACGTTGATTTCTGCGAATTTTCAACTTCAGATGGTTTAAATTCATTACCAACTTTAAAGGAACACTGAAGCCAAGAATCGTTTTTAGTATTGAAACGATCTAATTTTCGTTGAGATTTCTGCCATCGATCTTTTACAGCTACACAAAACTTACGTAAACGCTTCTTTAAATTTTCTTCATCAATTTCTGAAGCACTTAGCCCACAGTAGAACAGCACTTACAAAACTAAGAATTGATTTTTCATAACTAAAACCATTATTTAAATTATTTAGATACAGAAACAAATCTCTGTTTGTTATCATCTTTCAAAAGAATATAAAAAAAAGCAAAATGAAATAATCTTGCTTGAAATAAAAAAGAAATATACTAAAATTAATATAACTACAAAATTATTTTATAAAATTATTATTATATTATTATGATTATTATTATAATCCCGATGATAAAAAATATGCACTGAAATAGGCTCTAAAATGTTGCAGAAGAATGTTCCGGTTTTGTAGAACGATTTTGAAAAGTTATCTAAACATTACATATGTTGCCAATTAAAAATTAAACAAATATTTTGAATATTTTGCCAATGTCCTTAGGATATAAGTAAAAACATGATTGGTAATAAAATTATTGTCTGCTAAGCTTTTTCTTTTACTTTGATTTTCAAGTTTAATTTAGTTATCCAGTATGCCTCTAAAAGTCCTGTTTTAAACAAAAAAAGATTAAATTGCTCATAAAAACCATGCAAATCTATTGAATATAATATATTTTACTTCTTTAAACCTAAATATAACAAAAAAAATCTTATATATAGGCTTATACTATTGTGATAATCCTATGTTCGACATCTGCTATACTTTGACCCACTGTGCGGCGTTGCCCATGCCAACAACCTTAATTGTATCTGAAATCAGTGTTGAATAATTTTTTACTTTTAAACAAATCTAATGTTGGGGGCCCCACTACCTTAGCCAGCATACACTGGGCATGCCATGCACACTCACATATATTACTTTAAGTCGAGTCGAAAAAGCTATACCCCGCCATGATCCAGCCCATAGAACAAGAGATAGGAAAGCACCCCCTGGTGGTCAAAATCCAAACTAAAATCAGTAAGCTCTATCGATGTCGAGTGGAAAGAGTCATATCCTGTCATGATTCAGCCCATAGAAACAGAGATAGCAAAGCGCCCCCTTGTGGTGAGTGCAAGTTTGTGTAGAATAAATACGATATTTAATAAAAAGTCATTCCACATCCCCCCTCATCTCGACATTCTCGCAAAAGTATTACAAATATACAGATGTTTCTTAATTACATCTAATGTCCCAATCTGATAGCGGGCGAAGCTCGCTTTTCCCTATCATAATACCTGGCTGGCACTCTAATAGAAAAACTTTAATCACCTATAATGCAGTTTAAACATCTTAGCTCAGGTTCTTCGATTATCATTAGGCTTTTAATTTATTTATTATTTTAATCAGGGGATAGAGTCGCCTTTATGTCTGACATTGAAATTACATGTTTAAAAGACTGTACGAAAACGATGGGATTAATTAAAAATTTTGTGATTTTCCATTCAATTCTTTTTCTTTTACTAATCTTTTCTCTCCACTTTCCCATATATTATGAATTTAATAAGAAATCTTAATTAAAACGTATATATTGCACTATACTGAATGTTTTGATAGTGATATCAGTTCAAAGCTAATTCAATGAAGCGAAAATTTTGAGTATTTATTGTCATTTACTATCTTTCTTCCTGTTATTTTCGACTACATTTTTAGTTCTCAAGAATGGTGAACTGATAACATATGATAAATTGTAGAACTGAATGGGAAAGACTGTGTTTTGTCAATAAATCGCGGAAAAAAGCATATTTTATCATAGAATCGCTGAAAAAAACATGAATTTTGTCAAAGGATCGTTGAAAAAACATGAATCTCGTTAAAAGGCAGCAGACAAAACATAAATATAGTCAAAGGATCACAGAAAAAGCAAATTTCGTCAAAGGATTGCTGAAAAAACACGAATTTTGTCGAAGAATTGTTGAAAAAACATGAATCTCGTCAAAAGGCAGCAGACAAAACGCGAATATCATCAAAGGATCGCAGGAAAAACGCAAATTTTATCAAAGGATCACAGGAACGTGAATTTTGTCAAAGGACCGCACAAAAAACGTGAATTTCATCGGAGGATCGCTGAAAAAACTTGAATTTCATTAAGGGATCACAGAAAAAGCAAATTTCATCAAATGATTGCAAGAAAAACTTTAATTTTTTCAAAGAATTGCAGAAAAAAATGCAAATTTCGTCAAAGGATCGTGGAAAAAATGCGAATTTTGTGAAAGGGTCGTGGAAAAAATGCAACTGTCTTTATTATAAACAGCACACACACAAACATCTATACAAACCTCAGTACACACAAACATCTATACAAACCTCAGTACACACAAACATATTATAATAGGTATAGTTTTAATCTGAAATGATATGCTGAACTAACTTTTGCAAAAACGGGTTAACCCGAATCCAAATTGCAGAAATCTACACTCAGTCTGAAATCGACCTGAAACACAGTTAACCCAACTTGCAACAAAAATAATTATTGCCGAAGGGATTTATCCCCTCACCCTGTGCTGTAGCCTTTCAGAAATTTTGCTGTGAATTCCAGTTTTTTTTTTTTTCTCAAAATCATCCCTGATATAATAATACTTAAAGAAAAAAATGAGGTGAAAGCGATGTTTTTCTGAAAAGAACCAAAAGTTCCTCATATTATGATGGAATGCTACAGAGTGATCAATTAAATTATTTGAATTTAAGTCTGATTGCATAGGATTTACCACTATATTGCTGTTAATTGATCAATATGAGTATTTTAAATTATCCGAGACGTATAGTATTTATTTTGCACCTATGACTCTAAGGATCTGATATGATAATTTATACCTAGAAAATTTTATTAGACAAATTATCAATTAATTATAGAAAAGAAAAAGTTGCGTTGTGAATTATTTTTGAAGTTCGGATCCTCTTTGAGCCAATTACAATCATCAAAGGTTACCTGCAGAGAGTTATGTAACATTAAATAAATAATGGCTTATTTTAAAACCTAGATTGTAATATTAAAGAAAACATTTCCTAAAATAAAAGACTTAATATTAATTCAATAAATTAAGTAAACAAAAGGAAAACTGACTAAAATTAATTGAATATAAAATTGAGTTTATTTACAAGGTAATTATAAGCATATGATTAAAAACAAACATAAATGTTTAAAAAAAATAAAATATTCAATCCTAGTTGAGAACTGTATTCTCAACATTTATTTTCTGAGAATTACAGTTTATCTTACTGAATAAAAAAATTCGATTTTGAAAGGCAGAGTTCCATACCCTAGAAGTATTTATTTGATTAGCCTTTTTATGTTTAGATCGGGGTAGGATCTTCATACACACTTAAATTCGTATTATTAAAAGAATATAGCTTAATTAAATAAAATGGAACAATGGTGAAGGAAGATTGTTTGTTACCTTATATTACTAGATAACGTTGACAGCAGGAGGTAATGGCTGACGCATTTTCGCTTTTTCTTAGCGCGTACATTTCCATCTATTGGCACACACACTCAAAATCTGTTTTTTTAGTTAGAGAGCAGTCAACCTTCTACTTTTCCATCTTTTTTGAATCTGAACTCTCAAGAAAAATCACATTCTTTTCGTGGAGCAAAAAAAAAGGGATGGAACCATTTTTCCCTTTTCACATAAAATTAAGGCCTTATACGTTTTAACTTCTTGAAAATTTGCATGTTTCGGCCATACCTCTGATTTTAGAGAGATGACCATTGGCATGCGGGAGAAATTTGGTACTCCCCTTGAGTGTTTCATAGGTCCGTCGGTACAATAGCGATTCCTCTTGACGCCGTGCTGTGTCTGGGAGGTAAAGATGCTTTTACTTGTGAGGTCTTCGTGCCTATTTAAGCTCTCATAAATAAATGTGTCATATTATTGTTCTGACAATTTTCTCCATGACATTTTTATTAGGTGTAGTTAAATCATTCGTGGGAACGGAAAACCAAATATTTCCTTGACTGCCGTGGTTCACTTTGTTCCATAATTATCTATCTGTATGCGCTGATCCTAAAATGGATCATTAATTTGTATTGTTCACTGTTCACTGATTAAAATGATACCAAATACTCTGTTAATATGCAGAAAAAAAACCAAATACTTTTTTTTTTATAGTGTGTGCTAGTTTAGATCTAGATGGTGGTATTTCTCACCATCATCTCTTCCCCCGACATTAGAAAAAAAAAGGTCCACAGTATCTTTTTTTTTATATATATATATAGCCACAAAGTACTCGATGAAAGTCCATCGTCGTATTATATTGAAGATCAAAACTGAAAATGTTCACATGGAAAAGTCTAGGAACTTGGGATAAGCTGGGGTGTCACTAGGTTTGGAGTGTAAGTAGGTTTGCAACACCAGAAAAAAGTTTTACACATTGGTGAAATAAAGCGTAATCAAAAGTTCACTGTTGAAAAATCTGATGAAAGACATGACTTCTTCAGCAAGTTATCATGTGTAGTTGGTTTCAATTTCCATTGTTCCAAAAACATTTATTAAAATTTTGAGTTTTAATAGGTCCAAATCCAAATAAAGCAGGAAAATTTGAATAAGCCAAATAATAAAATAAAATGCCCGAGAGAAGAAAGAAAAAAAAATTAATTTTCTTTTCCACTCTTATATTTTTAGTTATTACATACATATAAATTGGCAAATCTTTTATTTTAATTATTACAGGCTAATTAGGTACCCATACGTTGAAACACAATATACAGAATCATTTAAAACAAATACTCAATATAATCAGTAAGCTGTATGCATTGATAATGAATACCATACAATTAAAAAAAAATTATATAATATATGAAAAACATTGAGAGAAAACACATCTATATAATCACATGTCTGTTGTACTACAATCTGTATTATAAACATTATAATCTAATTCTCACATGAATTATTTTCTCTTGAGCAGAAAGGAAAACTTCTTTATTTTTTTTATATATATATAAAGAAAATGTTATGTTAAAAAAAAAAATCTTATCATTCTTACTAAAACAATTGTTTTGGAATATGTGAAAAGGCTACTTTTCTGAATGAAAGATATTCTCAATAATAATATATTTTCATAAAAGAAACAGATCGAAAAAATGAAAATTTGTTTTCTTCTTTCGATACCAAAAATTTAAATATCCATCTATAAAGTCAAACACAATATCCTTTTAAACTGCCTGCCTTGGAATGGACGGGGTTGGGAAAAAAAAAAAAAAAAAAAAAAAAAAAAAAAAAAAAAACAAGGCAGAAGAAGAAAAAGAAAAAAAAACAGTAATCTTTTCTCCCTCTAATCCATCACCGCTAAGCGGAAGGATAGAGAATGACAGCTAGATGACCGTACCTGTGGACAATGACTCATCTCCCTACCTTCGGATTCAGTTGTATCCAGGGGACGATTTGCGAAATGATAAGCCGTGTATTAGGTATCTTTCCTCACCTGTGGTTGACGTTTACTAAACTCCTGTATTACTGACAGTGGGGAAAAAAAAAAAAATCAGTGAAACGATTTGATTGCACGTGTGTCTGTGCAGATTTTGGATTACTCGCCAAAATTCAGCTATCTGTATTTTATTGTTGAAATAAGATTACAGGTGTGATTAAAATAAAAAAAAGTCGTGTATACCCGGCTTGGATTTAAAAAAAAAAATGAGGTATGTTTAAATCTGTATATCTGCTTAATATTTTCTATAAAAAAAAAAAATCGGTACACGTGTAACGTGGTCAAATCCGTTTGCATCGCACTATCTTCTCGTCAATTTATATATTTACTTATTTATTTATATTGTGTATAAAAACGTAATGTATTATAATATATATATTTTTTTAATATAATATTGATTTTCTAGTTACAATTTAAGTTAGCGAGAACAAGCGAGCGTTGCTTTGCACAAACGAAAATGTGCATGCAGTTGTAAAATATTTATTTAATTATTTATTCTTCTTATTATTATTATTTTAAAATATATTAACGTGTAAATATACATATTTAAGGAATCGAAAGCGAGCGTTCGCTTTTCTTTTCTCTTATTATTTTTTGTTTTATAAAATATTACATATAGTTAGAAAAACAAAATTAAACAAATTTTTTTTTTTTGTAAAGTTTGGAAATTTAGTTAATTAGAAATATCTCAGCTAAATGCATTATTAGATGCTCTGCGCAGATAGTCTCAATTTCGCCTGCAAAAACGAGACTTTAACATCCAATAAATTGCTGAAATGATCATTGACATGTATCCAACACCTTTTTATCATTATTATTTTTTTAAGTATGAAATAATTTACCTAAATATTTAAGGTATAAATTAAACATCCAATTTATGTTTTGTAATAATTGAAACGTTCAATGGTATTTTTTTTTTATTTATTATTATTATTATTATTTTTTTTTTATTATCTGAAATGTTAATCCTTAGGGACAACTAATAATTTTTTTTTTTTTTTTTTTTTACTTGTTTGTTTTATAATATGAAATCGTACGATTATTCTAAAATTAAAATTGAAACGCGTTGTTCTAACCCAGTTATAGATTATATCAAATATTAAACTAAAATAATTTTGTAAAATCTGACCGATTTTTTTTTTGTTATAATAATTCAAGTGGATTCGTCAATCCGTGGCTTTAAGCAAAGGATGAATTATTATAAATATTGGTCAATATAAAATGTTGTATTATTATTATTTATATTTGTGTCGCCGAGTGAATAGATGTTGACTTGTAATTTTAAATCGATTAGTTATATGTTTTGTGCTACATATAAAGACTTTTATTTTCACTTTTAGTATAGGGGGTAAGGTTATATATTAAAATTTTTTTTTGTTTTGTTATATAAATTAGTATAAAATGGGTTTGAAAGGGTGATACCCTGGCAAGGCTGCCTCTGTTTTTATTTTTACCGTAATTATTATTATTTTTTATTTAACGTGCATGTTTGTTCATAACTCCCTCTGACGAGCCAAATCCCTCAGTAGTACACTGTGTAGCAAAGAAAAAAAAACTTGCAGTATCCTCCCTAAATGATCTTTTTTTTTTTTTTTTTTTTTTTTTTTTTTTTTTTTTTTTTTTTTTTTTTTTTAAATAGTAACCTGTCCTCAATGTACTGTAAATAAACAATAATGGAAAATTATAAAATGTGTACTAAACTAAAGAAAAATAAGACATCTATAAATGATAAAAATTTAAAATAAATATATACATATTGCCTCGACAGCAATAAAAAAGAAAAAAAATTTCTCGCTTCCCTATCTAGGAATTTATGTGTATAGTCTGTGATTCCACTTTCGTTGGTGAGAATAATTTATTTATGTGGCGTTTAATAGTCGCTTTATCTGGGAATGCAATTTCCTTTAATAGGTAATTGTTATTCCTAAGCTTCCTTACCACCTCGAATGGTCCCAAGAATTTTGGCTGAAGTACACCTGGTTTACCCACGACTTTTAAGTAGCATTCTTGTCCCGTTTGTAGAAATTTTACTTTTTGGACTGGAGTACTGTCGATGTACTCCGCCATCATTTTTTTTTGGTTTTGTAAGGCTAATTTCTTTATTTCCTCAATATGTTGGACTCTATTTTTAACGTAGGTTTTGACAATTATGTCTTGGTCGGGCAAGTGTATGGAAAAAGGAGTTCTTATTTCTCTACCGAAAAATAGAAGTGCCGGAGAAAATCCCGTAGCTCTGTGCGGCGTACTGTTATAATTAATTTTAAAAAAATCAATCCTGGTATCCCATTCTAAAGAGTTTTTACACATAGCCACAATTGAATTTTTTAATATTTTATTACTGATTTCACAGAGCCCATTACTGCGTGGATTATTCACGGACGTAAAATCTAGGTCTATGTTAAGAGAATCCATGTATTCTTTGAATAAATCAGAGTGAAAATACCGGCCATTATCCAATTTTATGGATCGCGCCAATCCGAAATTACTAAAATAGCGATTCAATACATTTAGAAGTGTTTGTGATTCACAATTGCGAACCGGTACAGCCTCCAAGAATCTTGATGTGGAATCAATAATCATAAATACAAATTTATTTTTGCGTAGCGTCATTGGAAGCAAACCAATTAAATCTATATGCAAAACTGATCCGATTTCTTTATCTTTGATTATTTTTTGTGTGGGAACTTTAATAGTTTGATGTTGTTTAGTCGTGTTACATGGTATACATTTAGTACAATAATTCTTTACATCCCTGTACATCCCGTACCAGTAGAATCTAGCTTTTATTATTTGATAAGTTTTAAAAAATCCGAAATGTGGTTTATGAGCTTCCTGTATTATTTCAGCTTTAAGTTTATCCGGAGCAATTAACAGTTCATTTGTATCAGAGCCTGGCTTTAATATTAATATTTCTTTTTGATTGAGAGTGAATTTTTTTGTGGTTTTGTTTTGTTTGTCAGTTTTAATTTTGTTTATTATTTTATTTAATTTTTCGTCTTCTAATTGTTGTAGTTTAATGTTTTCATCTGATAGAGCTTTGTTTACCGTAAACAATGAATTTTGCAATTTTTCTCTTGAAATTATATTATTAATGTTCCTCGAAACATAATCAGCAGGATTTTTAGATCCCTCGATATGCTGAAAAGAGTAGTTAAAAGGGGACAAATTGTCCAACCACCTTGCTACAATGTCTGGTTGCTTTTCCAAATTTAAAAAATACGTTAGCGCTTTGGAGTCTGTATAAATATTAAATTTTCTCCCTGCGAGAATATGCTTGAAATACATCACCGCTTCATGAACCGCCAGTAGTTCGAGTTTGAAACTGGGGTAGTTCTTTTCGGGATCCCTTAATTTTCGCCCAAAATGTTCAATTGGCAGCTGTTCTCCGTCGTATTCTTGTGCTAAAATTCCAGAAATAGCTGTTTTAGAAGCGTCTGTGATTAAAATGAAATCTTTTGAGAAATCCGGGGGTTTTAATGTGGGATTTTTAACTATCGCTGCTTGGATTTCTTTGAAAGCATTTTCTTCTATGTCAGACCATTTAAATTTCACTTTGTCTTTAGTAAGATTAATTAATGGGTCAACTATTTTAGAATAGTCTTTAATAAGCGATCTAAAATAATTCGAAAGACCAAGTAGAGATTTAACTCCCTTCTTATTTTTAGGTTTAACTAAATTTTGAATTTTATCTATGTTTCTTTTTGAAGGAGAGTATCCTTCGCTGTTTAGGGTGAAACCGAGAAATTCGATTTCTGACATACAGACTTGTATTTTAGTAGGCTCAATAGTTAAATTATTTTCAATAAAAGCTTTAAGGACTTTGTCTAACAGATCTAACATTTCTTCGAGTGAGTCGGCTGCTAGGATCACATCGTCAATAAAATAAGCGACTTGATCTTCATTAAAGTGGCCCAACACTTTATCAATTAATTCTGCAAACACCGCAGTACTGAGTCGCGTTCCGAAGGGCAATCTTAAAAAGGAGAATTTACCGTGCTCCGTTATGAAAGCTAATTTTTCAGTGTCTTCTTCACGTAAATTTATTTGGAAAAACGCACTGTGTAGATCCAGTACTGTATAATATTTTTTTCCACTCATTCTCCGCAGAATCTCTTTAATTTCGGGTATGGGGTACGCGTAATTTTGAAGTATTTCATTTAAAAGTCTATAATCGACCGCCATACGATATTTAACTTCATTAGCCTGTTCGTTTTTCTGCAAAGATTTTTTTTTAACGAAAATAACAGGGAAAGCGTAATCAGAGTTGGATTTACGAATGATATTTGCTCTCAAAAGTTTTTCAATTTCTTTTTTAGCATACTCCTTAACATTGTGTGCAGTTTTGTATGGTTTAGTCTGCAGAGGATAATTATGTATTAAATTAAATCTTGGGACGACTAATGAAGATTGTCCGAGTGTATCGTAATTCTTAGAAAAGGCATGTGCATTATTTAGAAGTATTTTTTTTAATTTTTCTGCTGTGTCCGAGTCTAAATGTTGTAAATTAAAGTCGTCTGATCTAAGTTCTGCTTTTCTCCGTTCACGAACTTGCTCTAAATTCAGATTATTAATGTGCACTACCTGCTTCGTTACTTCTTGACCCTCAGTGTCAACTGATTTTATTTCAAAATGTTTAGAAATTTTGCCAATGTTCATTCCCTCTGTTAAGATTAATTTTTGTTGTGATTTGTTAGTGATTATTATATGAATTTTATTATCCTTGGCAATTTCGTGAATTGATGTTTTATAATAAATTTTCATATTATGTTTAATCGGTTCCAAGAGTATTGTATTTGTAGTTGCGAATTTATCTGGATCTAATAGTAATGCAACAATTTTTTTTTCGCCTGGTAGTAACTCCGTTGTCTGTGTTAGTTTTGCTGTAACAAAATTTTTGTGCGAGATACGTTTTTTTTTCTTTTTGTGTATTGTTTCTTTATTTTGATTCTCATTAGAGTTAGCAGTTAAGTTACTTATCAGACTTTGAGGTTCATTTTCTAGAAATTGAAGTGCAATGTTTTTGTTTTTTAATTTCATGGTTTTATCTTCAAAATCTAGGATAATATTATTTGTTTTGAGGAAATCGAATCCCAATAGCATATTGTAGTTCCGACCAAAATCTTGAGTTGTAACATAGAATGCCCCCGATACAAAAACGTTTTCCAATTTGAAAGTTAATTTAATGCATTGCTTAAAAGAGATTGTCGAATTTGTTAATGTTTGAATTTTTACCTGGTTACAGAGATTTTTATATTTTACGTGTGCATTCTTTAATTGTTCGAACAATATAGGTGATGCCAAAGTTACTGCCGCCCCACTGTCTGTCAAAGCATTAATCTTAACACCATTAATTTCAAAAGTAATAATCGGAAGTTGAGAATTGTCATTACTTTTGACACTAGCAATAATTTTGTTATTTTTTTTAGACCCGCAGTGAGACTTACGCGGGTGCCTTGTATTTGAGAATGTAAGTCCCGACTTTAGTTTCCCTTATTGTTACTAGAATTCTGATCATGATCTTTATCTTGTTTATTGTTTTCAAATTTCTGCTGTGAATTATTTTTTTTTGTATAATCATGTTTTTTATAATTATTTTGCTTGTAGCCCCCTCTATGCCCTCTATAATTTCTTCGCTGGTCATATGATCTCTGTTCGTTGAAATTGCCTCCATAATTTCCGAAACTGGGATATGATATCGGCATAAATTGTTGGTGGGGTGGGGGTGGTGCATAGTACATGTACTGAGGAGCAGAATATTGCATAGGGTTGAAGTTTTGGTGCGTGTAATTTGGGGTTTGCTGAAAGTTTCCCTGAGCTTGTTGGTTTCCCCCTTGATAAAAATTTGGTTTTTCGATTTGAATATTCTCAGGAATTTTTTTATTTTCGTCCACGTAATTACTGCTGTTTTGTTCGTTGCCCTTGTAAAACCAACAATGTGGGTTCGTATGGGATGTGGATTTACAGTACTTGCAAAACCTAGTTGTATCATTGTTAGTGGCATTTACCTTTAATTTTATGTTATTTAATTCCGCGGTTAATAATTTTATATTCTCTGCACTTTCTACATTGAGTTTAAGCAGTTCATTTAACAAATCAGAATCTTTAGTTTTGGAAATGTTGTTGATGTCCTTTAAATTGACATGTGAATAAGCCTCCTCTAATTTTAAGGCTATGTTGCACGCTGTTTTAAAGTCCGGCGGAGAGTTTTTTCTTACTTCCAGACTTAAATCACTACGAATTGATTCCAAAAACTGAGATAATTTGATCATTTCCATGAATGTAGAGCTGTTGTTAGCTCCTATATCTTGCCCACTTTTTTTTAGATAAAGGTCTGCTGCCGCATTAAACTCTAATATAAATTCGTTCATGTTTTGTTCCGGTTTTTGTTTGAGATTGCAAAATTTCTTTTGCGCTTCTAGAAATGTGGTTTTGGGTTCGAATAATTGTTTTAACTTTGTTTTAAAGGTTTCTAAGTTCTGTTCCACGAACAAATTTTGATCCCTCATCAATTTATCTTTAGCAGGTCCTACAATTTTCGCCTTTAATATAGTTAATTTAGAATCATTATTCAATTCAGTTTTATTGATGAGATTGTCAAATTGTAAGAAAAAATGGTTAATATTTGCTTCCTTTTTTCCATCATAGTATGGAATCAGATTAATTAGGCTATCTGCATTTGGGGTGTCCATTGTAGTAATTTTAGGAGTAGCTTTTTCAGAATTTATAATTTTCTTCTCTTTCTTTTTTTTCTTATTATTATTATTACTATTATTACAAATAATATTAGTGTCTACAGTTTGATTATTTAATTCGCGTAATTGTTGTCTAGTTTTGACACCAGTATCTATTCTACTAATTCTTTGACTTTTACGCTTATTCATCCAATTAAAGTACAAAAATCATAAAATAGAGAGAGAGCAAAAAAAAAATTGTTTAACATAAAATAAAAGATACCCAATGGTGAATTGTTATGCACTGTTCGAGAAATTAATTATATATAATATATATCATTTCAATATTTGAGCATTATTATGTATTTATTTTATATTTGCTGCTGTTGCAGTATATGTAACACAAGTCATATTTTCAATTCTTTGTTAATACAAATCAATCCAATAACACTTATTATTATTTAATATATCATTATATATTTAGTGAGGTCCCCAAAAAGAATTGCCAGGTATATGCATGTTACAGAGTGTATGAAGATTCCCCAATGAATGCTTAAATTTTTTTTTTTTTTTTTTTTTTTTTTTTTTTTTTTTTTTTTTTAATTAGTTGTTGAAAAGAGGAAAAATAAAATTTTTCAAAAGAATTAGAATTAAGAACATTTATGTTAGCAAAAAAAAAATTTTTTTTTGTTAGTCTTAATATTGCATATATATTTTTATATTTAAAAAATTATACAATAACCTAAAGTTCTATTTCTAAAATTAAATTAATATATTAAAATAATTTAGAAAGAGGTAACGGTACCACTTCTAATTCGGTAAACCCTATGATGGAATGCTACAGAGTGATCAATTAAATTATTTGAATTTAAGTCTGATTGCATAGGATTTACCACTATATTGCTGTTAATTGATCAATATGAGTATTTTAAATTATCCGAGACGTATAGTATTTATTTTGCACCTATGACTCTAAGGATCTGATATGATAATTTATACCTAGAAAATTTTATTAGACAAATTATCAATTAATTATAGAAAAGAAAAAGTTGCGTTGTGAATTATTTTTGAAGTTCGGATCCTCTTTGAGCCAATTACAATCATCAAAGGTTACCTGCAGAGAGTTATGTAACATTAAATAAATAATGGCTTATTTTAAAACCTAGATTGTAATATTAAAGAAAACATTTCCTAAAATAAAAGACTTAATATTAATTCAATAAATTAAGTAAACAAAAGGAAAACTGACTAAAATTAATTGAATATAAAATTGAGTTTATTTACAAGGTAATTATAAGCATATGATTAAAAACAAACATAAATGTTTAAAAAAAATAAAATATTCAATCCTAGTTGAGAACTGTATTCTCAACATTTATTTTCTGAGAATTACAGTTTATCTTACTGAATTAAAAAATTCGATTTTGAAAGGCAGAGTTCCATACCCTAGAAGTATTTATTTGATTAGCCTTTTTATGTTTAGATCGGGGTAGGATCTTCATACACACTTAAATTCGTATTATTAAAAGAATATAGCTTAATTAAATAAAATGGAACAATGGTGAAGGAAGATTGTTTGTTACCTTATATTACTAGATAACGTTGACAGCAGGAGGTAAGGGCTGACGCATTTTCGCTTTTTCTTAGCGCGTACATTTCCATCTATTGGCACACACACTCAAAATCTGTTTTTTTAGTTAGAGAGCAGTCAACCTTCTACTTTTCCATCTTTTTTGAATCTGAACTCTCAAGAAAAATCACATTCTTTTCGTGGAGCAAAAAAAAAGGGATGGAACCATTTTTCCCTTTTCACATAAAATTAAGGCCTTATACGTTTTAACTTCTTGAAAATTTGCATGTTTCGGCCATACCTCTGATTTTAGAGAGATGACCATTGGCATGCGGGAGAAATTTGGTACTCCCCTTGAGTGTTTCATAGGTCCGTCGGTACAATAGCGATTCCTCTTGACGCCGTGCTGTGTCTGGGAGGTAAAGATGCTTTTACTTGTGAGGTCTTCGTGCCTATTTAAGCTCTCATAAATAAATGTGTCATATTATTGTTCTGACAATTTTCTCCATGACATTTTTATTAGGTGTAGTTAAATCATTCGTGGGAACGGAAAACCAAATATTTCCTTGACTGCCGTGGTTCACTTTGTTCCATAATTATCTATCTGTATGCGCTGATCCTAAAATGGATCATTAATTTGTATTGTTCACTGTTCACTGATTAAAATGATACCAAATACTCTGTTAATATGCAGAAAAAAAACCAAATACCTTTTTTTTTATAGTGTGTGCTAGTTTAGATCTAGATGGTGGTATTTCTCACCATCATATTATAAAGTTTTTCAGTTTCTGCTTATCAATTCCAGTATCTGAAGCAACATGCGAAGGCTGGGGTTCTGTGATAAGCAATATAATGCAGAAAAGAACCAGAGCAGATGATGGAAATGCACAAGAAATAGGCACAGCAGATATGCAAGCTTTTATTGAACTCAATAATCCTTCTGCAGGATATAAATCTGTTAGAAAAATTTTAAAAAGCACATTAATAGATATGGCACAAGTTTTTACAACCACTTCAAAAATATTATCAACATCAACTTCATTTGTATCATGCATTAAATCCACAGTTGTGTCAAGAATTTTGGAAAATGATAAAACAATATTGCCTTCTTTTAAATAAAGCATTTTCCAAAGTTCCATTTTTTATCTAATTTTCTGCCTAATGCCTAATAAAAAATCTCTTTGTGTGTCTCACTTTTTTTTTAAAATTTATTTATGTAAATGATGCAAACAGTTTGTATATATATATATCTATCTATGATGCCATAATTAATTAGCACTACAACAGCAGCAAGAATATATTTATATGATATATTGCATATTGCAAACTATTTTCGAAGACATTACTAGTGTTGCAGACACTTGAAGATAGTTCTGTCACTGGGTATAGCTCTGTATAGCTGCAAACTATTCATTTTTTGTGTTAACACTATTTCAGAATCATGATCCTGAGCTTATTTAATCGCAGAATTCTGTGATTAATTAACATTAAGATTAGGCAAAGGTTTCTATTTGGAAGTTGTAAAAACTAAAAAGTGGAATAGTTGATAGCTTAAGCACTTAAAATTTTGGTTTTTCTAAACAAAAAAAAAATGCTTTAAATTTTGAAAATAATGTATAAAATATAAATATGAAAATTAGAGTGATGGGAGGGGGGAGTGGGGGTGGACGCTACGGGTGTTAGACCTGCAGAATATTAGGTCTTTTTTCTTAGAAATTAAGCCCTGCTAGGAGGGGGGGGGTGAAATAAGAATGCATAAAAATAAATGCAAAAGGTCATTTACAAAAATTTTAAAAACAAAATGCTCCACGTGATATATGAGCTAAAATCTTAGATGTAGCTGATCAACTATACCATGCATTGGAGGGTTAAATTATTCAAATCACTGTCCTAAAACTCCCTTGCAATAATTACAAATCACAATAGCTTCAAAATAAAAACCATCTGTAAGACTTTGTTCATTCAAAGCTCATCCCAAGTAAAAGTCGGCCCTTTTTGTTAGATTATATATTTTTTAGCATCATTTTACGCTCGCAAACATTTAAGAAGCGAAGCCATTTTATTTAAACTATTAATTCATAAAATATTTGAACGTGAATTACTTATAAATTATCGAAAAAAGAATGTTTGTTTACGCGTTTACAATGCAGTAACGCTATACGCTAGCGGAGAAATAAAAAATTCCCCCGTTTCACACATCCTGCATGAGTGCAATCCCATTACCGGTTACTCGCGCCAAGACTTTTTCGCCAAATGCGTGAATCGAGGGAACTTTCCAAATTAGCGTGGGAGTCACGTGATGCTCGAATGCACCAATGGAGGTGTACGAAAAGAGCCTCACGTCACGCCGGCGGTCTGTAAAAAAAGATAAGCGGAATGCACCGCGGTAGCCTGTCTTTTTCGTTAGCCTCGGAGTCGAGTTAAATGACGTTACTTGAAACCCTTTCTATCACCGTGACCTACCGTGACCTGCGTTATACACGGCGGGTGCATGACGTTTAAAACGTCACATGGAGTGGATCATTTTTACACGGTGATTGGTTCAAAACGGGGGGCGCGCTGCTTTGCACCAATCACCGTTTAAAAATGATCCATTCCATGTGACGTTTTAAACGTCATGCTCCGGACGTGTATAACGTAGGTCGCGGACCTACGTTATACACGGCCGGTTCATGACGTTTAAAACGTCAGACGGAGTAGATCATCTTTACACGGTGATTGGTACAAAGCTTCGCGCCAATCATTTTGTGCCAATCGCCGTGTAAAGATGACCCACCCCGTGTGACGTTTTAAACGTCATGAACATGCTGTGTGTAATGTAGTTCACGCTACCACACCATAGAATAGTTGCAAATGACGTCACAAATCACCTATTCGAGGTCAAAAAACCGTTGGAGCATAGCTGTGATTGATAGCTGAGAAGATTGTGGACATCCATCGGGCAGTTATGATTGGCGGATGAGAAGGTCATCAGCTGATTGCAACTTCTCTCTACCTGTTAGTGATGGCCGGTGAGTTTGTTTGTTTTATTGAGACCATACATCTGACTTGTGTGCTTGATACAAATATCCGCTTATAAGTCATCGTCGAGAAGAGGACTGGATAGACACAAGGAAATAACATCAGTCCGGACGCAAATTCACAAACACTCAACGTCCTACGCACTTGACGCCAAATGGTTTGGCGAGAAAATGAACTGTAGCACGCATTCGCGTGTCTTATACGAATTTGCAAACGGTTTAAACTACTTCGACACTTGGACTGCGCATTTCTTGTTTATGTAAGAAGTATTTCTGACTAATTATAATACATATGTCTGCATATATATATTATTTAATGTTTTAGATCCGCTGTATAATTTTACCTTTCTTAAAATGATCACAATAAATAGATGAAAGTTTATTATATTTACCTTAATCACTTGTTGAGGAAATGCTAAGATAAGTTTTTTGTTGCTGATTGATAATAGGGTAAATGTGACATAACAGTAATGGACTCAAAGTTTGGACTCCCACTCAAAGTTTTTGCTTTATAAAAAAATATCCAATAAAAATTCATTTATTATTATTTATTTTTTTTTATTATTTTTTTTTTCATTTATTTTTATCTTCCTTGCATGTTTTATAATGTGGTATAGAAAACGACGGCGATTCGATAACTAAAAATTTATCCGATCTTATATTATCGCCATTCAGAACACGTGAAAATAATATATTTCAATAAGATAAGTGAAAATCATACAAAACTCAACAACCTTTTATTCATTTTGCTTTTGTTCCATTAAAAAAACCATTCGACATCACACCTCAAAGTTACAGCCGCTCAAAATACATTTCCGTAAGAAGGAGGAAAATCGTATCTCTTTTCATATCAGTGTATGGTGCTGCCCTCTTTTATTTCATTAGATGAACCAATTCGAGTCTCAAATCCAGGGATAGAGAATAATATTCAATATATCTTATTGAATATACAACATATCTTATCTCAATATCTGATATTCAATATATCTTGTTGAATTAGTCAAGCATAAAATATTGCTTAACAGTTCCAGGGCCTGATTTTCTAGGGGGCACACTTCCACCAGTAAAAAATAAAATATTTTTTTTTTCCTTATTCATAGCAGTAATTTTGCATGAATAGGGCGTTTTAATAAGACGGAAATTTCTATTAAATTTTACTGGTGGAAGTGTGCCCCGTCGGTAATCAGGCCCTGAACAGTTCCACTGTCTTTCAGTAAAATTTTTACTGAACAAACTAAGAAATGGTTTTACTTAATTACTTAATTCATTTATATCTTCTTTGTTTTCTTACAAAAATTGCATGTTTTTTTTTTTTTTTTTTTTTTTGGGGGGGGGGGGGGGGTGTTAGTAATAGAAAACTGGATTTTTTTTATACTAATGGTCATTTACAAAATTTCATTTATTTTTAAGATTTGGTATCCATTACTGGAATATTCAATTAGGTATTTTCTCTAATCTACTAACAAATTTATTTAAATATATATATATATACTTAATTAGGATGAATTTGAAAAGTAAAATCTTAACGATCCTAATTATTTTATTGAATTAGGGTTATTGCAGTGCTGTATTATCCCTTTAGAATGTATCTCATTCTATCAATGCTTAACAAACTGTTTAGATTTTTAAAAATATATTTTAATTTTTTTTTCTATTTATTTGTATTATTTATTTATTTATTTATTTTTTTTTTTGGGGGGGGGGGGGGGGATAATTTGAAAGTGAAAAAGCGTTTAACTAAATATAATAAATCAGTACTCGTGTTTATTCGAGATTAAATAAAGTAGTATAAAAGGTAAAAAATGTAAATAACATCATGTATTATAAAATGTATTTTTACTTCTTTTTAAGCTTACTTTATAAAAACAATTGTTGTTTATTTAATGCAACTATTTACAAAACAGGATATGATTCATTTTCATGAGCTTGGTAGCTTAAGCTACCAAGCTTGAAATGAAAGCTTTCATTTATTTTTAAAGCATGTTAATGCTGACGATAAAACTCGAGGTAAAAAGGTAGGAGGAATGTTGTAGGATGTACAATTGTAATAAAACATCTATCTATTCAACGGTACTTGTACGATTTTGACTTTGCCGGCCAAATGCTACGCATGCGCAAAGTTCATTTTCTGGCCAAAGCGCTTGGCGACAAAGGTTGGCGTCAAGTGCGTAGGACGTTGAGTGATTGTGAATTTGCAGTCCGGACCTCCACAAAGAGTGTGCAATGAAGGTGACGAGAGTTGAACCCGTCGCCCCGAGTCCTACGCTTTGATTTTTTTTAACACATACATCTCACCTGTGTGCTTGACATCAAGTGCTCGCATATAACCACAACCAGGGAAATACTAGATACCGGGCTTGCTCATTCATTCTCATGACGTCACAAATAGTGGCTGGCTGTAACCAGCGATTGATACAAAGCGGCGCGCCCATCGCTTTGTGCCAAAAGCTGTTTTCAATGCTATTGCCAAAAGGTTGGCTAAGTAAATTGGATGTTGTAGCTCAATTGGTAAAGAATTCACAATTTATAAGTCAGAAGTTCTGTTGTCTTTGACTTCTGTCCTGGACATTTTTTTGTTCAGTTGGAAAATATTACAATTCATATGATTTCTTTACCAATCAGTATAATTGCGTAAAAAATAATAAAACATAATTAAGTATTCAATGTTTATTCGAGTTCCTTTACATACGATTTTAGAGTTCTTTCAGACAACAGAACAGATGTTATTGCCAAAAGACAGTCTGAGTGAACTGTGTTGGCCGGGTGTTATTCAGGTTGCTTGGTTGGTAGATCATCATTCATTGGCAATTTAATCCATAGGTTCTAGATTCGACTCCTGGCTTGGATATTTTTTCACTCAGTTAGAAAAATTACAACTCCTATCAGAATACTTCCTTTAATTTTAGAAATATAAAAAGGACAAATTACTTGTCATTTAGTGAATATTAGTCTGTATTTCTATTTTTATTCTGCTCAGTTTGTATGGTTTTAAAAATTTCTTGTTTTTTTCAAAAACACATTTACCTTTAATTTTTTTCCCTTCACATCCCTATATTTATTTTTTTTTTCAAGTATTTGAACAGCATTTACAAAGTAATTAGTTCTTATACAAAAAGTTATAATGACAGGAAAGAGAAATTTTTTTCTGATTATGCACAGAAAAGTTGATGTATGTAAAAAAGGATATTTATTATTTTCATGAAATTGAGAATTCTTTAAAATCAAATTTTTTACCATGATTTATATCTCACAAACTAATTTGATGAAAGAATATGTAATATACACAGACGTTATTTTATTGTCTCTTGCTTTCTAAAACTATACTTATAACACTGTAATAACTAATCATGAGTAGAGATGAAGTTTGGGTCTTTAGTTTAGCTATATTTAACTAAATTATTACACTAATGAAGCAGTAATTTTTAATAGAATCAATAAAAATTAAATATTTTTTTATTTGTCATAATCTTTCGACCCAGATCCGAATTTTTTTTAAACAAAAATTGCTAGCAATATTTTTTCCTGTTATGAATATTTCTAAAGCTAGGAAAGAAAAAATGCCTCATGGTAAACATAAAATAAACAAACAAACAAACAAAAATAATTAAATATTGTCTAGTAATTTTATGAGAGTCAATATTCTGACATTTCGCCTTGACAGATGCTAGTTTAAATTTTTATTCAAAAATGGCAATAAAATATAAAGAAAGATAACTGGACTTGATTTATAAAAAAATAGAATAAAGCAATATTAGAGATAAACTGAGCCAAATAAATACATTTTTTTATGCTAAAATGAAAAAAAAAAAAAAAAATCAGATGTGTTTCGCTGAGCGTGTTCTTGTGAAAGATAGCAAAGTTTATTTTATTCCTACATGCAAATATTATGATTTAAGAAATCGGAAATCTTTTGTTTTCCTTTAAAAGTAAAGCATCTTGTTCCAAGTTTTCTCATACATTAGAAATATTTGGAATTGAAAGTTTATTAGTCATCAAGTGATTTTTAAAGTTCTTTATTTCAGAACCAATAAAAGATAAATAATACACAACTTAGGATGATGAGAAATAGAGATCTCATCAAAAACGTCACCTGTAAAAAATGCAGCCAACTCTTGTGACTCTTTTACCGTAAAAAGTTCTGAGATCGTGTAAAGCCAAGTTTAGCTATCTTATTAACTCTGAAATTTTCATTCACAAATCACTCCTAGTCTCTATATCTTTAGTTAATTGTTATTTTGTGACTTGGCAATTATGCAGCACAGGGAAGTTATTACACCTTACTATGTTAGGTGATGTGATGAGATAGTATGATCAAAGCTAATTATATACGCACAAGGAAGTTATTACACCTTAATATGTTATGGGATGGCATGGTATTATTTGATTAAGACTAATTATATACATCACATTCTCGTGCTACGTAATTACCAAGTCACAAAATAATAATTAACTAAAGATGTAGAGACTAGGAGTGATTTGTGAATGAAATTTTCAGAGTTAATAAAATAGCTTAACTTGGCTTTACACGATCTCAGAACTTTTTACGGTAAAAGAGTCACAAGACTTGGCTGCATTTTTTTACAGGTGACGTTTTTGCTGAGATTTCACTTCTTTTTGTAAGTAATCCTCCTTTTCTTGATTTTGGTCTCTTTTTGGAGATCATCCACTGATTTTTGCTAAGCCCACACTCTGTCCCAATTATTTGCAAATATCAAAAATTTGAAGCAGGTTAGAAAATAAGGAATATGAAATGGTGAATATGCTTGTGACAAGGAATCTTGAAGCTATTTTTGACATCCGAAGATTGAGCAAACTTAAACAAATATTACGAATTACTGCATGGATTCAAAGATTCGCCCACAATAATAGAAGTCCTCAGAGTAAGAAAAGTGGTCTCTTGTCTACAGAAGAACTTGAATTTGGTGAAGAATACTGGATTAAAATTACTCAAATGGAGCACTTTCCTGAAGAATATTCAGCGCTGACGCAAGTAAAACCAGTAGTAGCAAACTCAGTTACTCGACCGTTTAATACAATTTTAAATGAAAGAAATATAATCCTCATTGGTGGACGATTACAGAAAGCTAATATCTCATACCACGAAGCTCATCCAATTTTACCACCTAGTATATCTCATTTATCAAACCTTATCATCAAAGATTGTCATGGAAAAACAAGACATGGGAAACAACTTGGATTTTAAGAGCCAGACAAAGAATCAAGAGTTTGATATTTAGATGCAATTTATGTGAAAAACTCTGTGTTAAACCTGCCACCCAGATTCCTGCCCCTCCACCTGCCGAGAGAATAAATGAAGCTTATCCATTCCAAGTTTCAGGTCTAGATTATTTAGGTCCATTGTTGATTAAAGATCACAATGAGACTAAGAAGACCTACATATTGCTCTTCACATGTGCTGTAACAAGAGCAGTGCACTTAGAATTAACTCCGGACTTGACGACAAAAACATTCATTCAAGCCTTCCGAAAGTTTATAGGAAGACCAGGAATATATAGCACTATCTACAGTGATAACGCAAAAACATTCCATAAGGCAAAACGAGAATTAGATTTACTATGGAAGATTATGAAAAATGAAGAATTGCAAGATTTGTTTAGTGGATTGTCCATCCGTGGATTTTATAGTTGAAAGAGTAGCTTGGTGGGTAGGTTTCTGGGAGCGTCTTGTGAGATCAGTTAAAATGTCTCTGAAAAGAATTTTTGGAAAAACTTCAGTTTCTTTTCAAGAACTGGAAGTAATTGTGATTGAAGTAGAAGCGATTCTTGATTCTAGACCTCTCACCTACGTATTCAGCGATCCTCGTGAACAAGAACCCCTCACACCTGGCCATTTCTTAATTGGCAGAAGATTGCTAACTCTACCTCAATCAAATACAACAGTTCCCCAATCCAATGAATGCCAAATAATAAAAATGAGAGAATATCAAGAAAGTATTTTGGATCAAGTTTGGAAACGGTGGAAATCTAATTATCCATTAGAATTAAAATCAGTCCACCAGCACCAACAGGTTGACCGACCAAGATAACTTAAAGAAAATACCGCCGTTCTCATAAAGGGTAACACCCCACGACTCATATGGAAAATGGGTGTTGTAATCGAAATTCATCCTGGACGTGATCGTCAGACAAGAGCATACACAGTGAGGTTGCCAAACGGGGCCGTCATCAGAAGACCGATGCAGCTTCTTTCCCCCCTTGAACTTTCAACCTTTCGTCTCCAGACAAACTTCGTTCGGCGGAAATTGTTGCAAAATAAGAATTACCAGATACTATATACAAACGTAAACACAAAACAACAGTCAGTCATCAATTTTCTACGCGCTTAGCGCCATCTGGTGGTTCTTTCTTTCTTATTTTGCAACACCAAGTTATACAAAAAAATTAATCAAGTTTAAAAACGCATACTACAATTGAAAACGCACTTCCAGCAATTATTGCTCATAGACAGTACTGTAATCGACTACTTTTGTGTGACCCTGTAAACCAAGCATCTCACACACGTGGCCCGCGGATCACATCTGGCCCGCTGACATTTTATCTGTGATTGATCCAAGCTTGATTTGTTGAATGCACGCCCCCATGTTTGATTCTGCTCAAGTTTGCTGGAAATTACACTTTGCACGAACACACTTCCACTAACCATAGCTGCGGTGTTGCCAAGTTGGAATTTTTTAAAATCAAAATTACTATCACTACATCAGAATAGTAACCTTCGCTTTATCAGAGATTCTATGATTAAATAAAGAGAATATTACTAGTAAAAAAATAGTAACAATTTTGGATAAAAATATTCTACAATCTGGCAACATTGCCGTGGCGGAAGAAATGTTAAACAAAAGAAAATATAGTATATATGTATATATGATTAAATCTAACTCGTTTTAAACCTTCAGCTCTAAGAGATGCAAAATTGATTAATCAGAAAGCTACAAAGCGCAAATCTTGAATCTGAAAATTTAAAGGCTTATAAAATATTTGTAGTATTTTTTTTATATAAACTGTTATATGTTTGATGTTGAAACTAATAGTTTATTTTACTGCTCTATTTCTATATACAAGGTTACAAAATATTGAGCAGTATTTATTAGGTGCTACAAAAATGTATTAAAAAAACTGTTAAAATGCAGCGCTAATTAACGGTTACTAAAAGAAAAAGAAAAAAAATCAATAGCTTTTAAATGGGTAGCTCGAACTTTTTTTTTTTGTGAAGAAAAAAAAAAAAAAAAAAAAAAACTAAAAGGTTATTATCCATAGCTCTTTACTTGGTGTATGCGTACATAGTCGAACACGATCACTTTGGATTTGAGATCATTAATTAGGTTAGTACTGTTCAACCACGCTTCTAAGAACTCCGGTTGGCAGAATGCCAAGCCAATTCCATTCACACTGTAGGGAGAATAGCCCCGGCAAAAGAAGCTGAAATCACCACTCTTTATCTTAGGCAGCGTACTTACGGCTTACGGACTTCCCCATTTTCGACATGAATTAGCCATTTTCGCCCATGCGCAGTTCGCTCCAGGTTTCTATCAAGCGTGGTGCATCAGTAAATATGTCACTGTAAATGAGTCCTATTTTATCTTTATCTTTCTTTTTAGGGTTTTGTTCGTCTCACGAAACCCTATTACTCCCACTTCTTTCTCTGTCCGTCACAGAGCCGGTTCTCAGAAACTATTTAACTTACAGGCATGAAATTTTGAATACCTGCTATGAAGCTCAAATTCATAAAATTTGAAAAAATCGTAAAATTTTAATATATAGAGATATAAAACCAAAAATCAAACAGCCTTTTCTTATTAAATTTAAACATTTTTCGTTATAGCAGTTGCCCACAATTAAAAATCCACAATAAAATTCTTTCTACAATAATTTTCTATTGAAAGATTTCCTTTAAAAACTAGTCGGATGTGTCAATCCCAAAACTTTCTTCTATTTCACACAGGTTTTGCATACACTAAAAAGAATCAGCACCAATTTATATCAAGGTCTAACTGAATCTAAAGTTTTATTGAATTCCGTGCATTAGTTCTTGAGATATGACTATTGCTAAAATCGTGTAAATCTTGCAAAAAGCAGCATAGCAGCGCCACCTGTTGGGAGATTTAGACCAAAATTGAATCAACAACAACTTATGTCAACGTCAGAGCCGGATTAAGCATTTGTGTGGCCCGGGGCTACTGGAAATTTTGCCCCCCCCCCCCATAACCCGCTACTTGAAATTTTTGCCCCCCCCCCTCCTCACAAACACCTTTGTAATTTTTACATTAAAATACAAATATTAAAAATTGAATATGTATATTGTTAATCAACAACTTTTTTTTGTTGTTGCTATTATTATTGGTGCTCTTAATTAGTTTGTTTAAACACATACAATTCAAAAATACTTTACAAACATTAAAAAAAAAAAAAACCCGGGAATACCCCCAGTCGTATAAAAACTGATTACATTTAAAATAATTATAATACATATTTTTATTTATACGAATAAATCAAATTACAATTTTATAGATTTTTTTTATTATAAATTATTATAAAATGCCATTAAAAAAATTGCCGTTGGTTTAAAAGAAAATGATTGCAAGGTATCATCAAATGCAATGTATTCTGTGATGTGATGTTCTAGAGATATTAATCTTGAACCACAGAGTCTGGGCTCTTGCATAGATGATCATAGTTTTTTTTTTTTTTTTTTTTTTTTTTTTTTTTTTATGAATTTGAGTTTGGAAAACTATCGTTCTGCTTCACAATTTGTAAACGGTATTACTAAATATAATTTCAATGCAGCGTACACATTTGGGAAAAAATATATTATTTATTGGCATTAATATACTTCGCAGTATTTTCACAGCATTGTATGACTACTTTACTAATAAGTTCTGAGAAATGTTTTATTTCTGTTCTTAAATTTTCATCAAAGAACCTCATTATAATTTTTTAAGCAATTTTCTACAGAAACGTCATTTATGGTGTTTGAGGATATGTTTTTAATTTGAAAAAAAAAGAAAGAAAAGAAAAAATAAAGAAACTTTAGTATAAAAGCACGCGATTTAAAAAAAAAAATGCATAGCTTGTCAAAAGTATCATTAAATATGTTTCTGTTTGAAGAAAATTTTGACACTGCAATATAATTTCATTGTGCTTATCACCGTCAGTATATTTCTTTTTTGGAAGTCGACCTTCCTGAAATTTCGCGAAGCTTTCTGGCTTGGGGAAAGAGCTTTCCTTTAAAATTTTCAAAATTATCTCTTTGGCTCTCAATATACACTGCTCAAAACAATTAAAGGATATTGCAGTTTTAGGTGGATTTTGTATCTGGGAAACTTTTCAGCTGATTGATACATGGTCGACAGACATAGTAGGTTATATGAGAATAAATTACACATGTTTGGCAGAAAAAAATGCATTTTATTGCGCATTTGTGTACAAAAGGAAAAAAACACAATTTGTGCATATGAGAAAAAAAGAATAAGAAAATGTGTTTTCTTCAAAGAAAATAATTTTCAGTAGGGGGTATGGTTTCCACGGGCGGCCAGCAACGTTGAACACCTTTGAGGCATGGACTCAATGAGGCTATTAATGACGAGTTGGGGTATTCTGCCCCACTCTTCCAGAAGAGCTCTTTCCAGTTCTTGGAGAGTTTGTGGGGGTTGTTGGCGGCCAGAAACTCGTCTTCCTAGAGCGTCCCAAACGTGCTCGATTGGATTCATGTCTGGAGAACACGCTGGCCATTCATTCCATTCGAACGATTCCTTCCTCGAAAAGGAAATCCTCCACCAGGTTTGTACGATGTGGCCTGCAGTTATCGTCCATTAAAATGAAGTTATCTCCGATTGCTGCAGCGTAAGGGACTACAATAGGTCTGAGGATCTCATCCCTATATCGGCGACCAGTCAGAGCTCCATCTCGAATGATGTAGAGGTCAGTGCGCCCGTCAATGGAGATGCCACCATACACCAACACTCCTCCACCGCCAAATCTGACACTTTCGTGCACGAACGCAGGATTATTCCTACTGCCACGGTCCCTCCAGATGAAAATACGCCTATTATCCGGATGCACAGAAAAACAGGACTCGTCAGAAAACAGAATATTGCTCCATTCATTTCTCCTCCAGTTGACATGCTCGGTTGCCCACTCCCTGCGGTCGCGACGATGCCTTGATGTTAATCTAACACATACCATCGGTCGGCGAGCATACAGACCTACAGCATGGAGCCGGTTTCGGACAGTCTGTGTTGAAATCGTGGTGCCTGTAGCCGAGCGAAGGTGTTGTTGGAGAAGAGTAGCGTTCATGTTTCGGTGTCTCCGAGCTGTTAACGCTAAATACCGATCTTCATTGGGCGTTGTTGCCCGTCTACGACCTTGCCCTGGTCTTCGGCCTGCACATCCACTCTCCAAAAAACGGTTCCAGATCCTGGAAATGACACTTTGTGACACTCCAATGGCTTGCGCTACTTCGGCTTGAGTTTGGCCCCCTTCTAACCTACCAACAATTCTCCAAGCTTCTGAATCTGTCAAATGACTTCGCTGAGACATCGTACTCATCGAAACAAAGCAATCACTGAATGCCGATCATCCTTGTCTTCATTCTCTTTTATCCAGTTGAAAGTCAAATTTCATTCGCTGCCGCTGAAGCGACGTTTTTGACGTCGAACTCAAAATTTGCATACTCCACAGTTTGAAAACCAGAAAAATTTGCATTTGTGATTCTCTTCTTCTATTTTCGGCAAAAAAAATTTCGTTTATATCTTTATTTTATATAAAACTTCAAATATCCTTTAATTGTTTTGAGCAGTGTATTTTAAGAACGATTCCAAATGGTTGCAACCAGCAAGCAGATCAAGTGTTGGTTTTTGATGAGAAGAGCTTACTTTGTCGAACCGCTGAAAAATATCATGCCAAAGTGTACACATGAATACATATTCAAATTTTGAAACCCTATTCTTTAATAAGTTGCTTCCCTTCTTGCTTCAAGTTTTTCTTCAGAGTTTGCTCTTAATACTTTCTAAAACACACAAAATGTTGTCGCAATTTAAATTACGACCTGTAATTGACTTTACAGATTCGTAATGACAGCACCATCTTGTTCAACACATATTTTAAAGATATATAAGTTTTTCACCGCTGGTGCCTATTTTTAATTATTTTTATTTTAGTTTTTCGATAATATAAAACAAGCTAAAAATCAAGCTAGGACATCAAATACAATTACTAGTAGTACCCATTTACTATAGATGAACTAAAAAAGAAGGAAATAAATGCATTTTCTTATAAATAACAAAAGAAATTTATTGCTTCAAGGTAAGGCTGTACATAATTTACACCAACTAAATTTAGGGAATGGACTGCTCAAGGTACAAAGTGTGCAAAATTATTTTCTTTATTTATTTGGGCTTGGAATTCTTCGACATATTCGCCACATTATCTGTGGTTAGTCCACCGCATTGAATCAAAGGAATATCATTTCTATCTAGAAAAGTTTTCACTTCTCCAAATAAATATTTTCCCTTATGACCTTATTCCTAACAGCCAAAACTTACCGAATTATGATACTTTGAATTTTAATAATTTTCGGTATTTACTGGCACTAAAAACGGAAAAATGCGTTTTTAGTACCATATGGTTTTACAATAACCATATGGTTTTTAAATGTCACAAGATTTTAGAGAAATCTTGGTCTAGAGGTCTTATTTTTACCTACGACAAAAAAAAGTACGTTGTTACAGAATTTGTTTCTTAAATTGAACTTATTTTCATTGATATTGTTTCTTTTATAACAGTTTTTTTTAGCCACATAAAACATACAGTAAAAACAATGGTTTTATTCAAGCGAAACTTATTCATACTCAAGGTCAAGTATAAACAAATTAGATACACACTTTTCTTTATTAAAAACTAGCTGATCCACCCGTCGTTGCCCGGGCCCGTGATAATAACCTTAAACAGAACTCAAGTTTTTATTTTTATTTTTAAAGAAGCTGCATCAAGGGCCCCAAGAAGGAGATTAATATTCAAAATTGGTGGTAGCTGAGGTCCGAGAGGTTTTTTTCAACGTTCAAGTGCTAACTGATAGTTTTGAGCAGGGCCCTAAGAGGAAAACATCTTAAAATGCCCTAGTACTTAGCGCTTTAGATCTTCAATTAGTCGAAATTAAGCATAGGGTATAAATTAGTCATTAGAATAAAATTTTAAAGAAAGGTTTAAAAAAGGCTCCTCCGGCTCCAATAAAAATATGAGGGTAGTCGCCCGTGCAGAGGAGTCCATGAGTCAACTTTAAAGTTATGCATTGAGAGGGTGACACAATTAGGAGGTGAAAAATGCATGGCGCGCAAAACGTTCAAGGGGCCCCGGAGCAGGCCCTATGGGGGCAGGGTCCTAGGTGGAATGTAGGAATGGGGAAATAACTGAATGGAGAAAAGGCCCCAGAAATGAAGGTGATCGGATTAAATGTATTGCAAGTTACTAACAGTTTAGGAAACAAAAGCTTCAAGGGGCCCCGTACCGAGCCCCAAGGGGAGGGGGGGGGGCAGGATCTTAACTGGAACGTAGAATTGAGGGAACAGCTAAATGGAGAAAGGTTACCAAAAACGAAGAAGATCGGATAAAAATAGGGCAAGTTATAAACAATTTACAGCAAAATACCTATAGAGGACCTAGGGGGCCCGGGTCTAAAAAACTTTAAAATCTGGGCCTCTGGTGCATCAGGACCGGCCTTGGACTATCCACACCAATATTTTCAAACTTCTACATGCGGTAGATTTCACTAGCCATCGCACAGACGCACACACAGACAGACAGGCAAACAACTTTCTTTTATTAGTATATATTAAGCAAAAAAATTGATTAAGATCCAAGAAAAGTAAAGCAATCGCACTTCCTAAAATCTTACAATATTAAATTAAAAGTTTATAAGAAAAAAAGGTACCCTTCCATTTTTTGTTTGTCTTACACCCACTTTATTCAGAAGACAAAGGCACAAAGACGATTTGCAATTGCCACGGTTGAAAGGTACATAACATTCGGAAGTATCCGACGTCGGAGAGTGGGGGGTCCTCTTTACTAATTTCTTAGTTAACATATGCAGTTCACATGTTTGTAGAGATTGCAAGGCAAAGGTTAGAATTAGAATAAAGGGGTTTTCCCGTTTTCGGTTCTCAGGCAAAACAGGGTAAAAATACTGAAAGAACAGCTTAGCAACAGAGCGTTATATCAGAGTTGCAACGTTTTAAAACTGCAAAAGGAATAAATGATGCATGTTGGCACTTGAACCATTACTTTTTTCTCATCATTTCAGAGTATTGTTATCATTTTAAAAAGAAATTTAAAAAAAAATGGAAATTGAGTATTTTGTAAACGAAATTTTGATACAACTTGAGCCATTGCCGAGGGCACCTGAATCAATGATGGGCCCGGGGTGCAGCCCCCGTAGCCCCCCCCCCTTAATTCGGCTATGGTCAACGTCAAACTGAATATGAAGTTTGATGAAAATCCGTTCATTAGTTCTTGAGATATAGTTATTGTGTTAATAATGAAAAAGTACCATAGCAGCGCCACCTGTTGGATATTTACACCAAAACATAAGCAGTGTCTATTTATGTCAAGGTCTAACAGAATACAAAGTTTTATGAAATTTCGTGCATTCGTTCTTGAGATATAGCTATCGTAAAAATCAGGAAAAAAGTGGTATATCTGCGTCACCTGTTGGGATATCTAAACCAAAACGTAATCAGCGTCTATTTATGTCAAGGTCTAACTGAATCTGAATGAAGTTTGATGAAAATGAGTGCATTAGTTCTTGAGATATAGTTATCGTAAAAATCAGGAAAAAAGTGGTATATCTGCGTCACTTGTTGGGATATCTAAACCAAAACGTAATCAGCGTCTATTTATGTCAACACTCTAAATAAGAAAGAGTGACTATTCACTCCGGAGGAGTGGATATTCACTCTATCGCAGAGTCAAAATTTGCCCAACCTCTTTAGAGTGACTATTCACTCTAGGCAAAAGTGAAATTATTCACTCTCTGAAAGAGTGAATACTCACTCCCGAGAAGTGAATAGTCACTCTAAACAGGGGTGGATACTCACTCTTTCAGAGGAGTGACTATCCACTCTTGCAAAAAGAGTGGGTTTTTTCACCCTGATAGGAGTGAATAGTCACTCTTTCATAGGAGTGGCTATCCACTCTTTCATAGGAGTGACTATTCACTCTGGCAAAAGGAGTGGATTTCTCACTCCTAACAGGAGTGTATAGCCACTCTTTCATAGGAGTGAATGTTCACTTTTTATGGAGTGAATAAAAAAAAATTTTATGTTTCTTTTTTGGGCATTTTAAAAGAATCATATATTTTAGAGCATGCAATGAAAATAGACACAAGCGTGGTAAAGATTGGACTAAAATACTTTATTGGCAATATTTATTTAATTCGGTTTGTAACAGTAATTGAACTCTTAAGGAAAAATTCAATTAGAGTTACATAATGAATTAAATTAGATTACTGACAAAAAACTAAAATATTTTATTCCAAGCTTATCACTATTGTGTTTTCTTTCATTGCATGCCTTATAAAGATATGATAGTTTTAAAATGCCCATAAAGGCAAGTAATTAACCAAAATCTTAATCAGTGTATATTATTTCTTTCCTTTTCAAATACCCATTAAGTTTTACTTACACTGTAAACTGAAATGTCTGAAATTCAGACACTTAAGTGTCTGAGACGGATGGTTAAAAAAAGAGACACTTTAAAGTGTCTTAAAAATTTAAGACACTTAAATGTGTCTGAATTTCAGACACTTGAAATGTCTGAATTGTGGCCCGTTTTTGTGCTCTGATTTGTGAGGAATATGCAGATATTTCTGACCACACTTTTTTTAGCATTAAATACAGCCATGTTTGACCACAGTGAATCCTGGATAAATTGGAAAATATTTGACCATAAAGCAGGGCTGGGGTTTGTTCCGGGAGCAGAACCTGATTAAAGCAGGGGCAAACTGGGTCATCCCCCCCTCCCCCGATTTGAGGGGGCCCCAAGTTTGGTATGAAATTTTTGTAAAGCTGATATTTTAAATCTCTTTCGACTTTGTACTGATTATAATCAATATTTTGAACTTTTAGAGTAGGATACGTTTAAAAACTAAAAATATATTTATCTAAATACAATAAAATCTTTCAATAGTGGACACCGCATCATCGTAGAATTTGTGTGCTATTCGGAGAAAGCGGACTCTTCCGAATAACAGACAAATTCCGTCGTCCTGGGGTGTCCGCTATTGAAAAGTTTTACTGTACTTAGATAAATATATTTTTGGTTTTTAAACTTATCCTACTCTAAATGTTCAAAATATTGATTATAGTCAGTGCAACGTCGAAATAGATATAAAATATCAGCTTTATGAAAATTGCATACTAAATTTGAGAACCCTAAAATCATAGTGGCAATGGCTAACGGCCCAGTTTGCCCATGCTCTTATGGTAGAAATCGAATCTTGCTTTATGGCCAAATATGTATTCTAAAGCATGAAAGTGTTTAATTTTTTGTCATAGTATAGAAGATGTGCACTAAAACAATTCGAGGGACAATGACTACTCCCCCCCCCCCTTCCCACCCTCTTTACATACTATCGCAAAAAATTAAATTCATTCGATTACTGAGCATATAAAAAATATGTTTTTATATAATATTTTTTATATTCAACTTCATTCTATGCTAAAAGCATGTACAATATTGATTACAACTTTTCTGCACCGCCCGATTACACGAATTAAGTCATTGAATACTGTTGTCGGCAACGACTTCATTAGCGGCGCACATTAAAATGGCCGCCATTAAAAAAAAAAAAAAAAAAAAAATCATTTTAGAATGAAAATTTAACACTGCAATATTAGATTAAAACTGTAATGTTGTTTTAGAAGAACAATGCAACTTTTCATCAAAATTGACTATTTATTTTAGATAGAAAATACTTCTTTTAGAAAAATACTTCTGATTAATTGTTTTAAAGGATCATCAAATTAAAATTGATATAAAATAATTTTGTACCATATAGTTCGTTTTCTGAGAGTACCATATAGTTCGTTTTCTTAGAAGAAAGTACAAGTTTATTTCCATGAAGTATGCTTTGAATTGTTTTAAGACTTGAATAGAACAGTTCAATAATGATAATAAAAAAATAATAATGGCAACTATAGTTTTTTCATTCTCTGAATGTTTTATATATTTTTTAAAATACTAACATATATAAAAACCAGGTTTATGCTATGGGAAACTTTATATATATATAATATGTGTGAAGAAATATATTTTTTCTTTTTAACGTAAAAACATATTAAAATTTACTGAAAACCCTGTATTTTAGATCTTATACAACACAGTTAAACAATCTAGAGTTTTAAAAAAATAAAAAATAAAGAAAGAAAAATAATAGAACCAGTAAATTTAGATCTCGAATTTTATTACAACAATGAAAACCATTTAGAAAAATATTTGGACCAAAATTATGCAAAAATGTAAATGTCTAGCTTTTTTTATTTTCCATTTTCTATTTTTAACCTTTTTACTAAAAATATTTTTTAAAAAATATTAAAATTTGTTTTCAATATCTCAAGTTTTGCAAAACCGAAAGCTAAAGTTTTGAGCAATAAATCAAAGTAAGTAATGATATATTTGTTTTACAATTAAAATTGGCTTTAAAACCAAGTAATATTATGTGTAACTTAGAAGATTTTTTTTAATTCACATTCTCAAATTAAAAAAAAAAAAAAATGTTCTGCCAGTTTGCCAATAAGTTTTTTAGGTTTAACAAATCAGATTTGACAAAAATAAATTCACCCCCCCCCCCCCCCCAGAAAAAATGTAAAAAGATTTCTCGAAGAAAATTGTACATCTCTAATTATAAAATATAAAAAATAGGTCACCACAGGAGTTTGACCGCGAAAGAAAATGTTATAAGTATTCCGCATATTCATCAAAGCAACATTAAAAATTCCTTTACATATCAAAGTGTTAAAAAAAAATTATAAACACAGCATTTTTTTTTTCAGCATAAGGTTTGATAACTTTCTGTTATTGCTTTTTTAAAAATACATATTTTAAAGTACGCATTTAAAATATATATATATATTACTGATATTTTACAGTCATAGTAATAACATATAATTGCATAATATATATGTATATATATTTCTGAACTTCAATAAAATCAATGCTGTGAGTTATAATCCAGATTCTTTACAATAAAAAACTTTTATTGATAAAGTGGAGATCTAAAGATATATTAAACAAATTTGCTAATTTTGAAATTGATATGAATTTATTTGAAAATCATAAAAAATACACAAATATTTTAACATTAAAATATATTTATTTGGATTTAAAAAGATACAAATATAACAAATACATATTATTCTTATCAAATTAATTTAAATAGTAATTAAATAATCTTATATAAGCAATTATATTCCAACAAAAGCTTTATTTGAAAACGAAAATTAGTAGTTGTTTATAATCCTACCTACCTTTGATGAGTTAGTCATAACCATAATAGTAAATTATTTTAAACAAATATAACACGAAAATAAATAATTATGAGATTAAATGTTGATTTTATAATATTTATAACTTGTCAATGGAATAGTCAGAATTGAATGAATATTATAACAAGATGTTGAGCGTACTCGCTCAATTAAGGTAGTTGCACACTTCTGGCAAAACATAAAAAAAAGCACTGTTTTGCAAACCGATTTGTTAAAAATATTCATTGAAAATAAATCGCACATATTTTCCTTTCGAAAAGGGGGAAAAAAAACACATCCGACTGCAAAAAAAAACTCACCAGTCGGATTTTATAAAAATAATATTCAAAAAGTACAATACGAAAATAGATAATTCTCAGATTAAATGTTGATTTTATAATATTTATAACTTGTCAATGGAATAGTCATAGAGCGTACTCCCTCAATTAAGGCAGTTGCACACTTTTGGCAAAACATAAAAAAAAAAGCACTGTTTTGCAAACCGATTTCTAAAAAATATTCATTGAAAATAAATCACACATATTTTCCTTCTGAAAAGGGGGAAAAAAACACATCCGACTGCAAAAAAAAACTCACCAGTCGGATTTTATAAAAATAATATTCAAAAAGTACAATACGAAAATAGATAATTCTCAGATTAAATGTTGATTTTATAATATTTCTAACTTGTCAATGGAATAGTCATAGAGAGTACTCCCTCAATTAAGGCACACTTTTGGCAAAACATAAAAAAAAAGCACTGTTTTGCAAACCGATTTGTTAAAAATATTCATTGAAAATAAATCGCACATATTTTCCTTTCGAAAAGGGGAAAAAAAAACATATCCGACTGCAAAAAAAAACTCACCAGTCGGATTTTATAAAAATAATATTCAAAAAGTACAATACGAAAATAGATAATTCTCAGATTAAATGTTGATTTTATAATATTTATAACTTGTCAATGGAATAGTCATAGAGCGTACTCCCTCAATTAAGGCAGTTGCACACTTTTGGCAAAACATAAAAAAAAGCACTGTTTTGCAAACCGATTTCTAAAAAATATTCATTGAAAATAAATCACACATATTTTCCTTCTGAAAAGGGGGGAAAAAAACACATCCGACTGCAAAAAAAAACTCACCAGTCGGATTTTATAAAAATAATATTCAAAAAGCACAATCTTCGTGATGAACGGAAAAAAAAAATTAATAAAATACACACCAATGTTCTAACAATTATAACATTTTATAAATTACAAGCATTTTCTTCAGCGTATATTATTTCTATATATCGTTTCATGATTACTGTAAATTACTTGTAATCCACATCCACACATAAGGACTGACACAAAATTATAAGCACATAATTTTTCAGTATCAAAGTTACGAACATCTCTTCAAACTACTAAACCATTGAACTAACATTTTAAATCGAAGTATTAACGCGTCAGCCAATCGTCATAGACGTCTGCCAAGAATGAAAATGGTCCTCGTCAGCGGTCTGTTAAAAAAAAAAAAGACAATATTTACGTCAGCATTGCTAATGGTGCGATCTCTGACCCAATTGACTCATTAAACTTTTTTTTTTTTTTTATCAGCGCAGCGGGCAGAAACTTTTTATTTTCTGGCGTTAAATTTATCAATTATCAAAATATAATTACTACAGTTGTTATATTTTCAGACAGAGGGAAAATAGCTTAAAAAAAAAAGATTGACGTAACACTTGCATATAATATATCGAATTTTAAAGAATTTAAAAGCAATTTTCATATTTCAGATTTTTGCTTTAGATATGAAAATCCAAAACATTATTCAGCCATTAACTTTTGAAAGACTTTATAACTTAATCTGAATTTCCATACGTTATTAAAACTAGAGTGGTCACTATTTGTATATACAACTTTGAAATCACTGTTGTTAAACTTTATAGAGACCAATCAGTGTCACATCGTAATTGGAATTTTGCGATCGCTTATGGAAAGTTTAAAAAGACGTTTCTGTTTAAAATGTCAGCTAAAAATTATTATTTAAAAAATATAATATTAAATTGTTTTTAAAAAGGATAATACATATTATTCCCCGGTGAATTTATAATATTTAAACACCACGAAAATAAGGGACTAAGATTTTTTTCGTCAGAGATGGGGTGTGGGGCTCTGTCCCCCTGAATCCACCGTATAAGTCAATTTTTAATTTTATTTATCCTGTATTTTAGTTTATTATTCTAAAATCATACATATTTCTGTTGTCAACATACCTTTTTCCATGAATTTACAAAACACACAACAATAAATGAGGTAACCTCCTTCGAAAGGTTTTTGAAGCAGCTTCTGACATAGTACCACCACCACATTTCGTTAAAACATGGTTTTTGATTAAATATTGCTATTAATTAAAAATTAAATCGGCATTGTTTTTATAAATGAAATGCGAGATTTTTCCTCAAATTAGTGTTGCCACAAAAATAAAATAACCGCATTATATAGTGCAGAACAATGATTAAAAAAAAATAAATAGTAGTACAAAAAAGATAAAATATCAATTCGCCACATAGGTTTACTTTATATTTATGGTTAAAAAGCAAAATTGATATTGAAATGTTTAAAAGAAAATAAAGACACCATCGATCGGTCGAAGCAGTGGTATTTCACGTGTATAATAAAAGGTATGCTTTGTTATATTAAATTTTATTTTAAGTGCATTCAATTTTTTTTCATGTTTTCCAAGAAGCGGATGGATATCTTGTGAATTGACGAAGTTATGAATTTTTTTCTTCCTAAAATCCTATCCCCCCCCCCCTTCCTTGAGGCCATTTTTAATGATATCAAAAATCTGTCATACATAAATTTTCGGCCCTTTTCCTAGAAATATTAATAACTTTAAACGGATTTGATACGTATCATAATTAAGAAGTTATGGGTTTTTTTTCTGTTTTCACCCCCCCCCCCCCTATTTCGATTTTGCCCATTAACGAACTTGACCGAGATTTTATGTCCTTTGATTATATGTTATCAGTTTGGAAGAGATTTGTGCAGAATTATTGAAGTTATCGTGTCCATAAAAAAATGATATAGCTATATAGACAGATAGATAAAGTTTTGAACTGGGGGGGGGGGGTGGTTTGGGGTTTTAGGGGTTATAATCGGCGTAGATCTGCAAAAATTTTCAGAAATTCCAACATACGGGAGAATGTAATAGGTAACATTTCTTACGAAATCTACCTAAAAAGAAAAAGGAAAAATGATCATTTCGTTTCTCTCAATAAATAAATATGGACAAAATTATATAATGCCAGGCTTTCACTCTTCAACGGAGTGAAATATTTCACTCTTGTCAAAGGAGTGAGACAGTCACTCTCGACAACGGAGTGAGATATTTCACTCCTTTCTAGAGAGTGGAAAATCCCACTCTTTAAAGAGTGTATTCTTATAAAATTCACTCCAAAAAGAGTGAAAATGCCTCTCACTCTTCCAAAGAGTCAACTTCTCACTCCTCCCAATTTTAGAGTGAAGGTCTAACTGAATCTGAATGAAGTTTGATGAAAATGAGTGCATTAGTTCTTGAGATATAGTTATCGTAAAAATCAGGAAAAAAGTGGTATATCTGCGTCACTTGTTGGGATATCTAAACCAAAACGTAATCAGCGTCTATTTATGTCAAGGTCTAACTGAATCTGAATGAAGTTTGATGAAAATGAGTGCATTAGTTCTTGAGATATAGTTATCGTAAAAATCAGGAAAAAAGTGGTATATCTGCGTCACTTGTTGGGATATCTAAACCAAAACGTAATCAGCGTCTATTTATGTCAAGGTCTAACTGAATCTGAATGAAGTTTGATGAAAATGAGTGCATTAGTTCTTGAGATATAGTTATCGTAAAAATCAGGAAAAAAGTGGTATATCTGCGTCACTTGTTGGGATATCTAAACCAAAACGTAATCAGCGTCTATTTATGTCAAGGTCTAACTGAATCTGAATGAAGTTTTATGAAATTTCGTGCATTAGTTCTTGAGATAAAGCTATTGCGGAAATCGCGAAAAATGCAGCATAGCAGCGCCATCTGTCGTGCGATTTTCTCCAAAAACTAATCAGCACCAATGTATATCAGGTAATAACTGAATATAAAGTTTTATTAAATTTCGTGCATTAGTTCTTGAGATAGAGCGCTCACAAAATTTTTGTCATATACAGACAGACATTTTCTAAAAACTATCAAATCGTGTTCTTTAAAACGTATAAATCCGTCGAAAACCGGAAGTCGAAAATTTTCATGAAATTTCATGAATTAATTTTCAATACTTTCTTCTTGTAAAGATAGAAGAATGTAACAATGAAAATGAAATAAAAAATTTCACAAATTGAAAAAAAATATATATTAATATGACGTCCTATTGGTAAAAAAAACGGAAATTTTCAAACATTTCTCAATAATACAAAGAGTATGAGTATGTGTAAATACAGAAAGCAGCTTAATTTGACGTCATTAGAGAATTAAAAAGAAAATTAATCTGACGTGATTTTTCAAATGTTTGAAAATAATACAAAGAGAGTATCAATATGAGTAATAGAGAATAGTAAATATGTTTGAGGAACGTATTGAATCATGATAAAAACTCGATTATGGAAATATTGGCATATTTTAACATTTTGAATGTCTCTATATAACATGTTTAATTTTGAAATCGATTTTTTTTTTTAATATCGCATTTAGTCCACATGACAGATATTATTATGACAGAGTATAATAGCGGGAAAGAAATATTAAACGAAACCCTTTGTGCGATCTTAGATCACACTTACCCACTTGTTTTATTTCATTTTTACATAGATATATTCGTATTAACACACAACTTAGAACTTTTTTAAGACATGTGAGAGCTCTGTACCTGTGTGAATAAACACGAATAATTGAAGATGTACATAACAGATTGACAAAAGTCAATTTACCGTACTTTTATCTACTTATAATAAAATGCGAAGGCAAGAAAGTGTCTGTAACCATTCCGGGCGGGACCACTCTGGTCTGCGAATCGACCGTAGTTAAACGCCATGTTAGGCTTAATTAAAAATCCAGATTAAACATCGGAATCTCAGGTATAAACAAATGAACACTGTTGCGAACAATATTGTTTTCTCGCCATCTACCGGCTTTAAATAGTACTTTTTCTACAATAAAAACCTTTAAATAGTAAAATCTTCATGCTATTTGTATGAAGTCTTAGGAAAATAGAACGCAGATCAACAATCCGTCATTTTTGACGGGAGTTATATACTAGCTTTTTACAAACTTACTGTATTTATTTTTTTACAAGCATAAGGAATTAAGTTTAGAAACAATTATTCAAAGCTTTTTTTGTTTATTCATAAGGTAAAATATCCATCGAAACTTTCCAAATTAAGTTTATCTTAGATTTTATTATTTTTTTATGTCATTTTAAATAATTAGTAAATTTATGATTTAAAAAAATCAGTTGATTTAAATCAATGATTTAAAAAAAGTCAGTTGATTTAAATCATGATTTAATCATCAATTTAAATTATCTGATTAAAATGGTTGACACCTATATTGTTTTGGCATCATCTACCGGCTTTAAAATGTACTTTTCTACAATAGAAACCGTTCAATAATAAAATCTTCATGCTGTTTGTATGAAGTCTTATGAAAATGGAATGCAGATCAACAATCCGTCATTTTTGATGGGGGTGATATACTAGTATATTAAAATAAAACCTGAAATTTCATGCTTGATATGTAGAAAATCTGATGGGGTTCGCGAAGAATATACTCACAAATATGTAGAAAATTTTCGGAAAGATAAATTGTTAGATTTGAAACTGATACTTTATTGCTGGAAAGATTGATGATATAGTCAGAAATTTCAATAATCAAATGAAATCTCTATTTTCAATATCTGTTGCCTAGTTACATTGTAATAAATGAAAATACATAGATGCACAAAATAGCACTCAGTTGGCAGTTTTATTCTCATTTATGATGTGCATTTAAAAATAAGTGAGGAGCTTCTGGAAATTATTTCTACCCTCTGTACAACGAACTTAGCTGATATTTTTCTCAATTATGAAAATTTTGAGTAAATAAAATCTGTCATTTAAAAAGTAGTCCAAATTGAAAATGATAGTGCCCCTGCAACGATTGGTTTCATAGAAGGAGCAATTATATATATATTTTTTAATGCAAAGATCAGGGTAATAAATATACTTAGGAGAATGTATAAAAATGGACACAGGTGTAAATATGGGCACCCCACTCCTATGGGAGGTGCTGAAGACTGACGGCCAGTACTGTAGATGATACCATTTGTTGATATGAGATAGCAGAAAGCTGTTGGAACCGTTCTTTCAAGTAGTGTGGATGTAGCCTGAGTTATTCTTGGCCACCTTTCTTAGGTGGGGTTGGTGTAATATGGACCACCATTTAAAAAGGGCCAATAATTATACCATCTTTTCTCTTAAACAACATAAATTATTTCAATATTTATTACGGGAAAACAGCAATTACCTATATTATACACATTACTAAATGTATTATAAAATAAACCTAACAAATGCTTTGAGGTAAGACAACTGTAAAATTATCTTAGATGTAGATAATAATAAAAACTTTATAGGTAAGTATAAGGACATTTTTGTTATCTATAAATCGTGAAAGCATTCGTTAGTTTTATTTTATAATACATCTGATAATGTGCGTATAACGTAATGTCAGGTGGCAGGAGTGGGAAGATCAAAAAACTTAAAAAAAAAAAAAAAAAAAAAAAAAGAAAGAAAGAAAGAAAGAAAATTCGACACACGAAACGATACGATTCATCATCGGACTCATCAGATTACAGTGACCATCTCTTTGTGGACAGCGATGATGATATCAACCTGGATATCAACGATGGGGATAAACCAACCCCGAGCGATGCAACTTGGATCTTTTGTGATGGAAAGTTCTCTGAAGACACTCGCGGAGAAGTATGGGTCAAATGTGTTATGTGCCACATGTGAGCACACTTAGATTGCGGCCAGTTTTGTTAGCGACTTCTGTAATAAATACATTCTCTACCTTTTTGTATTGTTTTATCCTGTTTTAAAACATATTAAACTATTTTTTGTGACTTTTTTGGAGAGGGCCCATATTTGCACCTCATTATTTCTGGTGCCTTTTTTAAAGCTTTTTGTAAATCTTCGTTTTCGAATTGAAATAATTGATATTATTCATTGTTTTGCATCCTCTCATTTAGTAAATTTGTTATAGTTGTTAATGAAGGTCAAAAACCTAGAATTCAAAAGAAAAGTCACTTTAAGTCTAAAACAAAAAAAAGGTGCCCATATTTACACCTTTTATCCCTAATAATTAGTTGGATATGCCAATCCCAAAACTTTCTTCTACCTCATACATGTAATGCTTCAAAATTCGCTATCACACCGCCAAAAAAAAAAAAAAAAAAAAAAAAAAATCAATAATTTACGTTATTCTGTTGTACATTAGCTGCTTGCGAATCGTCGGGTTACCTTGGATGCGAGCAGCCGATGTATTATACTAAACTACGAAAAGTCCTTCTGACCTGTACCGGCAGGAAAAGATAGCCTCACTATTGCTTGGTTTTGAGATTTTAGCTAATTCTATTGAAAATACAGCAACGTATGTGGCAACGTATTTTTGTCACCAAATTTGGCGATATTTCACCAATTGTCGCCAAGCTTGGTGAGAATTTGACGTTGGCGAATATAAATATATAGTGTTAAGAATGTAAGTGTTGAAACGATGGTTACAACAATGAAAGAAAATTTGGCGAAACCATGTTCACTAAAACTCATAAATTAAACCCGTTTATGGAGGAATCCTGGTCTATTGTTTCAAAATGTCAGCCACCTTATAATTTCAAACTGCTATATCTCAGCCATTTTTTAAGATAGAAGCAAAACAAAAAATGCTCTGGAATCCTTGGATCAAGGCCGAACATTTAACGCAAAAAGTTTTTGGGATTTCTAATTTTTTTGCATAACTTTTTGAAATTGAAATCTTTAAATGGATATCATAGCGCCCCCTCCAGGCGCAATATCCCCATATTCAACTGGAACCTGCAGGTTATAGTCAAAAACATATACAAAAAATTCGGTTCAATTATCTGCATAACTTCATACACTTTTCGATGATACAATAGTGAAAATGGAACAAAAATCGTGATCACTGTGCCCCCATTCGTCGAAATATCCCCAAATTCAAGTGGGGCCTGCTGGCCATAGCCAAAAAGATAGAAAAAAAAATTTGGTTCAATTTGAGGCATAACTTCATACACTTTTCGATGATACAATGAGGACAGACAGACGGACATTTTGTAAAAACATGTTTTGTCTGACCCCCTAAAACGTGTAAATCCGTCGAAAATCGGAAGTCGGAAAAAAAATTATATCTTTTAAAAATTTCTGGGGTAATAATTTTTACTTTTGAAGTATGCAACTTTAGAATTTTGTTTGTGATTTGTTTGTTTGTTTGTTTTTAACAGGGTTGTATGTTATATGTACAAATTTGATTTTATGCAATCATAATATTATATACATATGTAATTTGGCCCGCGGCCTTCTATACAATGGCTAATTTGGCCCTCAGATGTTAAAGAGTTTTGATATGCCTGCTGTAAATGAACGATAGATGCTATGCACACCATTTTTTATAGTAAGCAACCCAAAGTTTAAAGTATTAAATACCAATCGCAGTAGCAGACATTTACTTAAAATAAATCACCCTTTTCTGGTTTGTTATGCTTCAACAAACTTTACTTATTTCAGGTATATTAAAAAAAAATAAACTGGCCTTTCTTTCAATATTACTTATGGATTAATAAAAATCATATATTAAATATTACAGAATAAAAACAGTTAGATCACAATTCCACACTTAAATTCAATTATTAACCAAACACCCTAATCCTTAACAATTACATTATTTTTACTTTAGAGAGTTAAATTTTAAAACGTTTAAATCCAACGAAAGTCAAGAGTTCTTAATAAAATCATCGCTACGTTGAAAAAACGAGTTGCTCCTTAGCAATTGGCAAATAGTGTAAGTTATAATCAGTTAAAATAATAATTTTTGCTATTTTCATTAGTATATATATTTTTTTTTCCTTTTTTTCTTTTTTACTATTTTGTTAGCGAGATGTATCGGAATATTTGATTAAAATTAATTTATTATTTCTTATGATTAGCGCAGCGGCAACTCTATTTTATGCCTGGTTCGTAAAATGATTGTTCGCTTTTGTAATGATGCCCGATGCATCGATCGACGGCTCAAGCTTAGCGTCTTCTGCTGGAAAACTATAGGGTGCATATCTAAAATGCTCAGCATACGAACTCGTAAGCTAATGTTATCAATGTAATTATTCTCTATAAATTTCTCGTTTGCATTTCAATATCTAAAATGATTCTTTTTTCTTACGATATCTGTGTTGTTGACGTCTAAAGTGATAGCTTTGTACCTTTTCGATTTCTGTTGCAATCTGTGGGTACTTTCAATTTCGGAACCGGAGAGGATCACCGACTCAGATTGAAACTACAATAGAAATTGAAAAAGTACAAAGCCTTCGACTTAAGATATCCTAGAAAAAAGAATCATTTAAAAATGTTGAAATACGAATGAGAAATTTGTAGAGAATGCTTCCTTTGGTTTAACATTAGCTTTAGAATGTCGTATTTTGAAGAGTTTAAGCTCTTAATCTCGGTAACAGCGGAATAATAATAATAATAATAATAATAATAATAAAACAGTGATTTTGACATACTCATGACGCAATCGTAATAATGTTTTCGTTTTTTGAATGAAAATGCACATTTTCTTTTTTAAACGATACAATTTTCACCAGCAGAAATATTCCTCCATATGGGGTTTTAATCTCTGAACTGGCAGAATAGTTATTCAGAAAAAAATTACATTATTTTGAAACAATTATAGTACTTTTTTTTATTGAAAAAAATACTATGAATGAAACTGATGAATATGGTGCTATGAAGCACTAATAAAAGTACTCTACCGTTCTGAGTTTTTGATTAAGAAGATCGGGGTGTTTTAAACGGAGAAAAGATAACATATCTATATTAATAAAATAATCTATATTTAAATAAATTTATAAAAATTAATAACATATCTATATTAATAAAATAATCTATATTTAAATAAATTTGTAAAAATTAATAACATATCTATATTAAAAAGATGTTTGTGTGTCTGAGATGGAGATCTGCATGGGTCCGGGCTTGGCCCGAGGCCCGTACCCGGCCCGGACCGGCAAAATGAAAGCAAACTTTCAAACGGGCCGGCAGAATTAGGAGAAATTTTTTAACGGGTCGCGCAAGGCCGATGGACAAAACAAACGGGCCGGGTCGGGCCGACAAAAAAATTTTAACGGTCCCACGGGCCAGGTAAGGGTCGAAGACCCGTACAGACATCTAGATTTTTACTTGTTGAACTTTTTCATTGCATCTTCATAATCAGAAAATTTGGAAGTTTAACATATTTTTTCCATCTTTGAAACAAAACCAATTCATCACTGTCACTATCACATACCAATTTCAAAATTAATTTTACATTTAAGCGATCCGATATAATCTGGCCAGTACAGACCTCTAATATTCGGTGTGATGTTTTGGTTAAAAAAAATCTCCATGAAAAAATATTTTTTTATGCGACCAAGAATGATACAGGGTGGAGATTTAAATCTTTGGCTACTTCTAACTACTGCGCCAAAAAGTAGAACAGTAAAATTATATTCGTTAGCATATAATAGGAATGTCTTAATACTACATGTTTAGACTGAATTATAAATACATTATTTGGTCTTGTGGTATTGATCTAGCAACAGAGAATGAGTTCCGTAATCTGAATTTCTAACTCAATAAAAGCTATAATTATACAAATTTGTTTAATTTGGCAAAAATACAATGAAATAAAATAAATAATAGCTATAAAAAACACTTTATCTAAGACAAGTATTAAACGTTCATATATGAAAAAATGCATTTAGTAAATCTCTATCATTTTTTAAATTGTATTTATTGTTATTTTTCAATTAAGGAAGGTTAAAAAAAAACATCTTTTTTAGCATCTTTTTTTTTAAATTTTGACTGCTATTATTGTTTTCATTTGAATTTTATTTGAATGTAAGAGTCTAATGAGTCTAAGCGATTATTATATTTTTTATTCTGTATGATTTGGCTTCTAAACATACAGCAATCTAAAATATACTGTTAAATACACTGTAAAAAATTATTGTAAAATTACAGCAAAAATCAAGCAAGTCTTGCTGTAAAGAAATAAAGCACGCGCGCAGTAAAATATTTTCAAGCAAATCGTGCAGTATTTTCCATTTTCAAGCTGACGTTCAGCTATCACATGACATTAATGAGCCAATGAGATAAAAAGAGAATTACATTTAATCACCCTCACTGTTGTCTTCTGGCCGCCATTTTATCGGATACGGATAGATATGGATAATAAAACGATTCAAGGTAAGTCAAATTAGATTTTAATTTTATATTTGATTCATTTTTTCATTATGTGAATGTAGGTTATATATCTTTAGTGTATTTTAATTTATAAAATATAAGATCACATATTTCGCTTTACTGGTTCTTGTACTTCGTAAATGAACGTTAGAATAATAAATCCTTTTTCTATCTCATTCAACATAACCATTGAAGAAAAGTTATTCCATAAACGATTTAACTTACCATTGTGATTCAAGTTTAGTTTATGTACAAACTTTTTATTCTAAAAGAGAATGACAAGACATTCAAAACATTAGGAAGTACTTTAGCAAATGTAGGAAATATTTAAAATATCATTTCATTCACAAAAAAAAAAAAAAAAAAATGGTTTTACATGAATTAATGTACCAATTCTTACAATTTTTTTTCTCGATTTAAACCAAATCTATACAATATATATATATAAAAAAAGGGGGGGGGGATTCTTTCGAATGCGTTTTTCTATATTGATATGTCTGAATTTTGTCGTAACTAACAGCACGTCAAGGATAGTAATTTCAGATTTATTTTCGAGGGGATTTTTTTTTTTTTTTTTTTTTTTTGGGGGGGGGGGGGGGGGGCATAATTCTAGATTTTCTTTCTTTCTTTTTTATTATTATTATTATTATTAGTTTTTCATGCATTTTTTAAAAGAAATATTTTTAGTGTTACAGTTTATTTATATGGAATTATTAATATGTTGGCAAAAATAAGCGAAAGTGTTCAACAAATAAAAAAATAAAGCAATTATTAATGAATGAAGTGAAAAAAGTCTGCAATTCAGAACCGAATAGCCCTATTCACTAAAATACTGCGGCACTGTGCCAGTGTTAATCTTAATTCTTTCGTTTCGGTTAAGTGACACAGAGCTGAAAAAGATCACTTGCTTTTGCCGCCTGATTTAACGATGTAACACAATTCCTTTCTTGTCCGCAACGCTTCTTAAGGCTAGTAACTCAGTTTCGGAATGTGCCACCCTCTACTTGTGAAATTTTCCTCCAGATAACTTTTCGTTCGGACAGGACACCCTCTGAAAATCTCGCTTTCTGGTAAACAGGACGCAGGTGGCTTACAAAAGCAAATCAAGCAAAGTTACACTTTCCACTTAAAACAAAATAAAGAAAATAGATTCCAAAGCCAATAACACATTGATATCCGCCCACAAGAAATATCAGGATCTTTAGATTGGGCAAAATTTGTTAAAACGTAGGCAAAAAGGGACCAAGGTGGGGGGGGGGGGGGAGAGTTGTTTACCATGCTATAACAATCCAGGCCCAGAATTCATTCTCACTTATTTTTCAGAAGTGACTGTCATCAGGAACCATCTACTTTATACTGTAAATCCAAGTCAGAAGTTAAAGGTAAAAATTTTTCAAAGATGACTCATCTTTATATATTTTATTCAATAAAATAATTTAAACTTTTTTAATGCTTTTTACAAATTGCCTTTTATAAATAAATAAATATATTACTATACAATTAAAATTTAAAATGCAACAATTGGTACCTAAAACTTTTTATTTCATTAAAAAATGATCTTATTTAATAATAATAATAAATAACTTTTTCTATAGTAAAAAAAAAATATTTATGAATTTTCTATTTCTCTAAGAAGTACCATACTTATTTTAACTTTTAACATAAATTAATTTTTAGTACTTTACATTTATTATTGTCATTATCAGAAGATCAATATCTTAATTAATTTAGGTATAAGCAGGGCTTAATTTGTGCCGGAGACCACCGGAGCTCAGCTCCGGCACTTCTTTGTTTTTAATAAATATTTAAATATTAGCCAGAATTCACCGGAGCTCATAAACATTGCGCTCCGGAACCCAGTGCAATAACGCTTCCGAAAAACGAATCCTAAATGACCCTTTCCCTCCCATCTCCGATCTTTTGCCTTCTTTTGTATCAAAACACTTCTAAATGACGTAATGTGCCACTCACGTAAGAGATGGAGATGAAACCGGCTCGATTTTTATATCAGTCTTCGGGTTTGGACAGGCTAGAGCTCAATCTGTCTTAAATTCAAAATTTTATTTATTTCTATTTCAAATCAATTTAATGTTATTTGGAACAGATAGTTGTATTTAAAATTTTTATATATTAAAAAAAAAACAATGCTTTAAATTTTGAAAAAAATATGTATGAAATATAAATATGCAGATTGGAGTAACGGCGTAAGGGGGGGGGGGGGGGGGGTACGCTACGGCTGTTAGTACTGCAGAATATTAGGATTCCGGTACTTTTTTTTCATAGAAATTAAGCCCTGGGTAGAAGAATTGAAATACTAAATTTCAAGAAATTAGATTTATCAAATTATTGAGGGGGTTTAAAAGGATTAATAAAAAGATCTGAAAAAAAAAGGAGTATTCTAATATCCTGTTATTCTTTACAGCTAAATTTCCTGAAGGTGATTGATTTATTTCTTTTAGTAAATAATATTATAAATATGAAATATATTATACAGTAGATTGAATGTTTTCAATACTAAATAAAATGATAAAAAAAAAGAAGTTAATAACTTTTTTTTTTTTTTTTTTTAAGCGGACTTACCTTTGTATATTTTATTCAATAAAATAATTAAAAATTTTGTAATGCTTTTTTATAAAATATATAAATGTATTAAAATTTAATGTGAAATAACTGGTACAAATTATTATTTATATATTTTATGTATCAAATTATCATTTATATATTATTATTTAATACAAATTATTATGTAAGTAAATTTAAATTTACTTGCAATAACTAATAATACAAATATGAAAGAAATGAAACTCCTGGTTGAATGTTTTAAATGCTAAATAAAATTGTCAAAATAAAACTACAGAAATTTCAGTTAAGTGCCACTGAACTGCAGATTTTCTAGTTTCATTACTATTTTAATTGTAATTTATATTTCTAGTATTTTCTATTTATTTATTTATTTATTTATTTATTTATTTATTTGTCAGAGTTGAATAATAAAACTTTGAAATTGTAAAGTAATAGATTTTTAACAAATTGCATGACTTAAAAATATGTCTTCATTTAAAGGAAAGGGCTTGGGCCCCCTACGCCCCTTCTTTTTCTATCCCTTTGAACATTATTCCTTGATTCCTGATTGGTTTTGATCGATTGCAAAATTATAAAATATGCACGGCATGGTATTAAAAAATAATTAATCAGATTTATTAATAAAAATTTTAATAATCACATTAAAATAATTAAAAGCATCTAATTTTACAAATTTCTTTCTTACATTATGGTAACTTCAATTTAAAAATTAAATGTGATTAATTAGCTTTTCATTTAGATCAAAATATTTTATACACTATGACCATTATTAAAATTACACTTTTTATAATGGTGATATGACCTGACCATTATTGGAAATTGCTAACAATGCCAGTAATAAAAACTGATCCTAAAACTATATAATTAAGTACATTTTTGTAAATGACTACTAATGTATAACATTTAATATTTTCTTTTGGTATAAAATCAAACACATACAATTTATGCAAGAAATTAAAGAAGATATAAATAAATTAAAACCAGTTCAGTAAAATTTTCACTCAAAGGCTGTGGAACTGTGAAACATTATTTTCTATGTCCTGACTGGTTTGATTAAGATAATTAAAATAATCCAAATTAATAAACATGCAAGGGAATCTTATGTTAAAAAATAATATCTCCGGAAATTTTCTTGGTTATTATTATTATTTTTTTTAAACAAAAAGTTTGGAGGGTGTCTATTTATAGCTCATAATTAGTTAGAGAAAAGGAAACTATGTGAAAATTTTTTTAGGTGGATTTTTTTTTTTTTTTACTTATAAAATTGCTACTGTGCATTAAAAATTAATTGTTTTTTTAAACATGTTAAACTAATTCAATTTTTTTATAAAGTCTGCTAATAATTATTAGTTATTATTTTGTCATATTTATTTTGAAACTACTAATAATTTTTTAAAAAAATTACAAAATATATAACAAATAATTGAATTTATTGTAATTCTATTTAATTATATTAAAAAATTATATTAAAAATACAACTACTGAAATAATTTTTCTAGAAAGGCTATATTTCCTTTTAAAGTAAGGAACTCACTGATTAAAAAGAAAAAAGTATTTTATTTTTAACATTACGTGGAAACTTAAGCCATAATAAAACTTTAGATCCCGCCTCTAACAAAAGACATCTATTATTAATAAAAATGAATTTAAATTTATTTAGAAATGTTAGATTAAAAATAAATAGATTTTACTAAATATATAAAGTTGTCTATTAAGCATATATATCCTGCATATATATATACATACATACATACAGGCCAGATGAACCTAATGGATTGGATACCCTTAAGGATTTTCTTCAAAAAGGACTTTTTAATTAATAGTAACAATTATTATATTCCAGGTTTTTTAAACGTTATATTAATCTATCAACAATATTTAATAATTCTCATAGAAATTAAAGAAGATATAAATTAATTAATTAAAACTAGTTCAGTAAAATTTTCACTCAAAGACAGTGGAACTGTGAAGAATATTTTCTGTGTCCTGACTGGTTTGATTAAGATTGTCAAAATAACCCAAATTATTAAATATACAAGGGAATCTTATATAATAAAAACTAATAACTCCTATAATTTTCTTGGTTATTTTTTTAAAACAAAAAATTTGGAGTGTGTCTATCTAACCCTCATAATTAATTAGAAAAAAGTGAAATATATGAGATTTTTTAGGTGAACTTATTTTTAACTTTTAAAATTACTATTTCACATTAAATTTAATTGCTTTTTATGAAACATCTTATGCTAATTCAAATTTTTATAAGTTTGCTAAACATTAGTAGTTATTATTTTGTCATATTTATTTTCAAACTACTAGTAATGAAAAAAATACAAATATTTAACAAATAATTGAGTTTATTATAGTTTTTTTTAATAATATTAAACAATTATATTGAAAATGAAACTGCTGAAATAATCTTTTTAATAAAGGCTATATTTGCTTTTAAAGTAATGAACAGATAAATTAATTTATATGAATGCAGATAACAGCTTATTCGCTGATTTTTTTTCTTTTTTTTTTTTTAAGTAATAGATTTTTAACGTTACATGACAACTTAAGCCATACTAAATCTTAAAATACTGCCTCAAAAAAAAAAAAAAAACTATTATTAATGAAAATGAATTTGAATTTATTAAGAAATGTTAGATTAAAAAGCAATAGGTTTTACTATACATATGTAAAGTTGTCATGGGCACATCTAGCCTGTAAAACAAAATAAAATAAAATATTCTTGTAGTATTTCTTCATGAAATCTTATTTGCCATTACAATTCTTTAAATTTAAATTTCGTGAAACTACTTTATATTTTACTTATATAATTAGTAATACAAATATCAAAGAAATGAAACTACTGGTTGAATGCTTTAAATACTAAACAAAAGGCTGTCAAACTAAAACTACAGGCCTTTCAGTTCACCCTCCTGATCTGCAGATTTACTAGTTTCATTGCTATTTTAAATTTAATTTATATTTATATATTTATATTATTGTTTTTTTTTTTTTAGTTGTTGTTGTTGTTGTCAGTAGTGAGTAATCAAACTTTGAAGATGGAAAGTAATAGATTTTTAACAAGTTGTCTGACTTAAAAATTGTCTTTATTTAAAGGTTGGAGGCTTGAGCCCCATACGCCCCTTCTTTTTCTATTTCTTTGAACATTATTCTCGGCTTCCTGATTAGTGTGATCGATTGTAAGATTATACAATATGCATGGCGTGATATTAAAAAATAATTAATCAGGTTTATTAATAAAAATTTTCATAACCACATTAAAAGAATTAAAAGCATCTAATTTTACAAATTTTGTTCTTACATCATGGTATGTTCAATTTAAAATTTAAATGTGATTAATTAGCTTTTCATTTAAATCAAAATGTTTTATACAATATGACCATTATTAAAATTACACTTTTTATAGAACACATTATTTTCTGTCTGTGAAACATTATTTTCTGTCTCCTGACTGGTTTGATTAAGATTGTCAAAATAACCCATATTATTAAATATGCAAGGGAATCTCATGAAAAAAATAATAAATAATAAAAAATAATAATAAACAAATAACTGCGGAAATTTTCTTGGTTATTTAAAAAAGAAAAAAAAAAATTTGGTGGTTGTCTATTTATACCTCATAATTAAATAGAGAAAAGGAAAGTACATGAGATTTTTTTTTTTTAGGCGGAATTTTTTTTAAACTTTTAAATCTGCTATTGCAGATTAAAAATTAATTGGTTTTTTTAAACATATTAAACTAATTCAATTTTTTATAAAGTTTGTTAATCATTATTAGTTATTTTTTTTGTCATATTTATTTTAAAACTAATAATAATAATAAAAAAAATTTACAAATATATAACAAATAATTGAATTTATTGTAGTTTTATTTAATTATATTAAAAAATTATATTAAAAATACAACTACTGAAATAATTTTTCTAGAAAAGGCTATATTTCATTTTAAAGTAAGGAACTCACTGTTTAAAAAGAAAAAAGTATTTGGTTCTTAACAATACGTGGAAACTTAAGCCATAATAAAACTTTAGATCCTGCCTCTAAAAAAACCACCTATTAATTATGAAAATGAATTTAAATTTATTAAGAAATGTTACATTAAAAAGAAATTTGTTTTACTATATTATATATTAAGTGTCTATTAAGCACATATATCTTGCATATATATATATATATACACACATTAAGGCCAGATGAGCCTAATGGATACCCTTAAGGATTTTCTTTAAAAATTAATTTTAATTAATAGTGACCATTATATTCCAGTTTTTTTAATGTTATATTAATTTGTCAACAATATTTAATAATTCGCATAGTCAGATTTGCTAATGCGAATCAAAATTATACTGTAAATAACATAAAAAATGAATAGACTCGAAATTAAAATTAATCAACACGACTTGTTCCAGTAACGGACACCCTATAAAAACTAATAGATTTTTTTTATTTTTATGATTGTATTTAAAACCAAGAATTTAATGAAAATATACCACTGAGACAAAATAGTCATTTTATAGTAAATTTAAAAATTAGGCTATCAATAAATAATAAAATATTTTTGAGAAAAATTCTCTATTTAAATTAATTATTGTCATTATCAGAAGATCAATATTATAATTATTTTAGATAGAAGATTTAAACTAGTGAATTTCAGAAAATTACAGTTTTCAAATTATAGAGGCAATAAGGGAGGTGGGGGAATATTAAATTAAAATAAATTCAGAAAATATATTCTTGGAGTATCTCTGCATGAAATTTATTTTCACATTACAATTCTTTAAATTTAAATTTCATGAAACTACTTTTATATATATATATATTTAGTAATACAAATATGAAAGAAATGAAACTACAGGTTGAATGCTTTAAATACTAAATAAAATGCTGTCGAAATAAAACTACAGAACTTTCAGTTAAGGCGTTTGATCTGCAGATTTTATAGTTTCATCACTATTTTAAATGTAATTTATGTTCTTAGTATTTTTTATTTATTTATTTATTTATTTATTATCAGAGATAAATAATCAAACTTTGAAGATGGAACGTAATAATTTTTTAACAAATTGTCTGACTTACAAAATTGTCTTCATTTAAAGGTTATGGGCTTAAGCCTCATAAGACCCTCCTATTTTCTATCCCTTTAAACATTATTCCTTGATTCTTGATTGGTTTGATCGATTGTAAAATTTAAAATATGCAAAGCACAGTCATAAAAAAAAATAATTAATCAGTTTTATTAATAAAAATTTTAATAAACACATGAACTTAATTAAAAGCATCTAATTAAAAAATAATTTTTATTACACTATGGTAACTGCAATTTAAAAATTAAACTTGATTACTTACCTTTTCAGTTAAAACAAAATATATTATACACTATAACCATTATTAAAATTACACGTTTTATAATGGCCACAGGGTGACCTGACCATTATTGGAAATTGCTAAGCATGCCAATAATTAAAACTGATCCTAAAACTATATAATTAAATTCATTTTTGTAATGGACTATTAATATATAACATTTAATATTTTATTTTGCTACAAAATTAAAAAAATACAATTTATGCAAGAAATTAAAGTAGATATAAATAAATTAATTAAAACTAGTTCAGTAAAATTTTCACTCAAAGGCAGTGGAACTGTGAAGCATTATTTTCTATGTCCTGACTGATTTGATTAAGATTGTCAAAATAACCCAAGTTATCAAACATGCAAGGGAATCTTATGTTAAAAAAATAACTCCGGAAATTTTCTTAATTATTTTTTAAACAAAAACTTTGGAGTGTGTCTATTTATAACTCATAATTAATTAGAAAAATGTAAAATATATGAGACTTTTTTAGGTGATTTTTTTTTTACTTTTAAAATTGCTATTGCACATTAAATTTAATTGCTTTTTATGAAACATCTTATGCTAATTCAAATTTTTATAAGTTTGCTAAGCATTATTAATTATTATTTCGTCATATTTATTTTCAAACCACTACTAATGAGAAACAAAATACAAATATATAAAAAATAATTGAGTTTATAGAAGTTTTATTTAATGGTATTAAGGAATTATATTGAAAATGAAACTGCTGAAATAATCTTTCTAGTAAAGGCTATATTTTCTTTTAATGAACAGATAAAGTAATTTTTATGGATGCAGATAACAACTTACTCACTGATTTTTTTTTTTTTTTTTTTTTTTTTTAAGTAATTGATTATGAACGTTACGGGAAAACTTATCCCTACTAAAACTTGAAAATACTGCCACAAAAAAAAAAAAAAAAAAAAAAAAAAAAAACATTAATGAAAATGAATTTAAATTTATTAAGAAATGTTACATTGAAAGAAACAGGTTTTACTATACGTATGTAAAGTTGTCCATTAGGTACATCTAGCCTGTAAAAAAAAAAAAAAAAAAAAAAAAAAAAAAATATATGTTTATATATATATATTCTTGTAGTATCTCTGTATGAAATCTTATTTCTCATTACAATTCCTTAAATTTAAATTTCGTGAAACTACTTTATATTTTACTTATATAATTAGTAATACAAATATTAAAGAAATGAAACTACCGGTTGAATGCTTTAAATACTAAACAAAAGGCTGTCAAAATAAAACTACAGACCTTTCAGCTCATGTCCTTGATCTGCAGATTTACTAAAAAAAAATTAATTTAAAATTCAACTGCTGGGGGGTGAAAAGAGCTTTAATTGGATACTTTCTTGGTAAAAGAACTTTACAAATGATAAAAAAATAAAATTTATTTATTAAATAATTATTATTTACCTGTCATAAACTTGTTTTCTATACTGCTTTTTAGTAGAAACTTAAAATGAAATGGGATTTTCTGCATCCTATAAATTGCTTTATCAAGCATTAATTTTGCAAAGTTTTGTTTTATGATTTGCTATAAAAATATTTTCTTCTACTTCAGACACCCAAACATTACTTGCCTGCAATATATTGCTGTTAATGTCTGATGTATTCAAATATATTTTATTAAACATTGTTAAATGATTAGTTCAATACTTAATTTTTAGATGCATTCTGAACATCGAGCCTGTTGAAGGAGGACACAAAAGGGGAGGAAAGTGAAAAAGAACAGCCGTTCATCCATCAGTTCTTCAGTTAGCCAATAATCTAAGATCACAGGAATCCGTTTGGGACATTAGTAGTGATGATTAAATTCTTACCAGCATTTTTATGCTAATATACAAATTTTGAGTTTATACAGGTGTAGGAAAAATAAAGTAAAAAGTCATTTAATATGCTGGCACTTTCCTATTCCAAAATTTTGTGTTTTGTATCTTGCTCATTTTCTATATATATTTATATTCATTTAGTATGTTTTTATTGATTTTTAAGACTTGTTTCATTCATGTACGATGTCAAATGGCGAATATATTTAAGTAGATCCTCTACATGGAGTGAACAAACATTTTTTGTGATGGTGTTGACATACACTTTAAACATTGCTATTAATGCAAGCACAGAAGAAGAAGCTGCTGACTTGACTGCAACCGTCACTCCTTAATTTCATTTTGCTGTACATTAAAATTGCTCATTTTCAAAATTGTATAGAATATAAATTAGATATAGTACTTTAATATTTTTTTTGATTTATGTAATCTATATGTAATTCAACGTTTGTATGTTCTTTATACATTTCTTCAATTTTTAACCGATTTGGACCAAACATGGCATACATACAATTTAGGATCTAGTGAAAAACACTAGCTGCTTCGCATTACAAAATTTTAAAGGGGATAAACAAGTGGAAAAGCTTCTAAAAATAGCATTTTATTATGATTTCAACAGAGATGCTGCCACTAGAAATCTGGAAATTAGTATGTACATTTGTTTTAACATATACATGCTCACTGTTAAAAAAAATTATAATTTTGCAGAAAACGGTTCAAAATTGATTATTCTGAAACTGCTCAAGCTAAAGTTGCAGGAAACTTATCCTGGCGATTAAGGTAAAAGCTAGAAAGCCTTTTTACACAGTTTAGTGCAGTAGGATTGCCAAATCGGAGATATAGTGTTCATTTTGGCCTGTAGAAAATAATTTTTTGAATTTAATGTAAACATGTGTATTCCAGAAATCTTTTCGGTCTTCTTTTAAAACATTAAATATACTACCTAATTGGCTATATACAGCCTAACATTAATGCATGTTATTTAAATCGGAATAACAAACAACATTTTTGAGCGGTTGTAAGAATATTTAAATATTTTGAAAGATGTATATATTTTAAATGTTGTAATTTAACAGTGCCTATAATTTTTTTAAATGTATTTATTTTATGTAAAAAAATTATTTTAAAAATTACGTCAAATCTTTTTTGGCCTAAAATTGTATTTTTTAATAAACGTTAAAATTTTTTGGCTAGCAATATATCTTCTGTTGCATGCAGAATTATTATTTACATAATGACATTTAATGTTTTGTATTACTGGAGAAGTTGTAAAAATAGCTTAAAACTATTCTATTTAATACATTTAAAATCTGCTGAAATGAAAATTATTATTTTATTTTTATTTTTTAATTGTATTTAGAAAAATGATAACTGTGAACTGTGAGAATGTTTTCCCTAAACAAACAAATAAATATTTATTTTTAAATATATTTGTATAGAAAGTTTTTTTTACTATTATTGATTTAGTTTTAATTTCTTACAATATCTGTTTTATTGGAAATATTATTGTCAAATCAGAAAAAACTATAAACTATTTTCTCATTTTTACAAGTTTATTGCATGCATCGAGCAGTTGCAGAGTTTGTCCTGCTATTTTTCGAGTGCGCCTTTCGATTTCGATTATTTTATCTTAGATAACACATTACAAACAGATGTGCTTCTAACGTATAAACTTATTGATTATTTATGTAGAAAAATATTCAGAAATGAGTAATTTAATATTTAAGTAAAATAGTTGAGTATTAGTTTTGAAAAAAAAAAAAAGACAAAGGGGGAAAAAAAGTTAATATATGATTTATGCCAGTTGGAAAATATTAATAAATAAATAAATAAATATATATATATTAATCAAGAGGTGAACAGACAAAATCTGATAAATGTTTTTAAACTCTTCATTAATATGTTACCTTTTCTTTCAATTTTAACATGCTGAGAGTTTATATGACATACTCTGGTTCATACAGATAACTGGTTAATTTTATCACTATATTCTGAGAGGAATAGTTGTGAAATACAAACAGACAATGATATTTTAGTATTAATAAATGCATATTTTAAAATTGTGTTATGAATATTTAATTTGTTTTGTACATAAATTTAGACTACCCAAAAATTAATAATTCATAATATGAATCTCATAGTCAAATAATATATATTAAAATTTTACTTTTAAGATAATGTTAAATATACTTTTGTTAAATTTTACTTGACTCTGAGTCCATGACTTCGACTTTACAGCTCTTCTACCACCTACTATGATTTTTGTCCACTACTTTTTCTGTAACTAAATCTTCTCCTTTTTTAATATTAAATTTCAGCTTATTTAAATAAGGCAGTGATTTTCTTTACAGAAAAAGTAGTGGTGAAAAAAAAAATCTTAGCAGTTAACAGGCAGTTAGTTATTCACTAATTCATTTTTCTAATAAAACAATTTATTACAAGTAAGTGTTTTATAGCAAACATTATACTTTTGTTCATTAAAAGTAGTTTTAAAAATGAAATAATAACATTCAGGCGTTTTAAAAATATTTTTTGTATATATGTTTATAGATAAGAAAATTGTACGTATTTTTGTTTTTACAATAAAAGTCTTTAGTAATGTTTTTAAAAATTCCTTATTAAGCATATAGCAATTTCTACATTGAGTTACAAAGCGAGGTTTGGATATAAAAGTCAAATTTTTAATAAATGTAATTAATAAAATATAAACTACATATGATGATAAATGGATGCATGACTTATCTAAGCAGTAAGATAATCATTTTTAAGTAATATGTGTTTTGCACATAACATATTTATTAGTTTGAATTTTGTATTTTATACTGTTGAACAAGGTATCTGTTTCTCATGAAGTAAGCAATAATGTTTATATGTACCGTATAATGTTGAAAAAGAAGCATTGAAAAGGTTCCGTAGAATGGAAAATTTTTCAAAATTGTAGGTTATGAAAGCATTAAAATGTTTGAAATTTTAAAAACAATGTTTTTTTTTCTTTTCTTTTTCATTGGGCAATATGTATAAGTAAAATTACAATATTGCAAAAGAAAAATGTTAACTCTTTTTTAGAAAATAGTAAGAAACATTATATATATATATATAAATTAAATTTAGTTAATGGAAGTCGTATAAACAAAATTATCAAAGTAAATTTTGTTTGTACTCTCTTGTTACATATTCAATTGAGAAAAAATATTATAGATTAAACAAGAATAAAATGATAATTTAATGTTATAAATGCATATGTAGCTCAAACATTGAAAGTAAAAAATTTGAAAATTGGAAGATGGTAGATAATTTGTAATTGTTTTTCTGTTTAGTGCCCTAAAATCTATATAAAACAAACTATATACATTAAGAAACAGAAAGTTAGTTAAAATTTGCTGACCCAGTGTTATTAATGCGGTTAGAATGTTATTAATGTTTTAAAAATGTTGTTTTGGCAGGTCAAGTAGTTAAAAGATTTTATGGAATTTACAATTAATAGTATTTTCTAAACATGTGTTATATTCACATGTTTTTTATAGGACCAACTCTTATTATAGCAAAAAAAAAAAAAAAAAAAAAAAAAAATTCCTTGCTGGCTCCGCCTGCAAACAAGTTAGGTTTCGAAGTAGGCGGTTCCAACTGCAGCATCATCGCAAAAAGATCATTTCTTCCGCAATTCCCGACAAACAGGCGCCCCACGGTCTGCGTCTTCGAAATCTACCTGTGCCTGTAGGCCGAGCCGTCAGGGATTTTTTTTATTATGAATTATTACATTAATTCCAAATAATTATTATGAATAAAAATTTTTCCAATTTTTACATTCTAATCATTCAATATTTAAATCCAGCAGCAGGTATTTGTTCAATTATATGTTTTTAAAACTCTCAGAGTCCAATACTAAGAACTGCTTAAAAGACAAATTTAATTTCTTTGGCTTTTTCTCTGAATTTCAGACCAAATGAAATAAAAATATTAGGAATAGGAGAATATTTTTCTCCTACTCTTAGTATAAATTATTTATCACAATTTAAAATTTAAGGTTTTTTGAGATGTAGAATGTAACGTAAATGTGATTTTTTTAAAATATTTATTTATTTGATAGAATATTTAATAATTTGATAAATATTTACCATGAGAGAGTTTCCAACTAATCTTAAACACCTTTTAAAATGCTGCAATGAAATTTTAAAGTTATGAGCACTAGCTAATAAATCAATAAATATAACTGTAAAGATATAAGAACATTTATTTCCTTAAAATCGATATGATTAAAAAAAATTACGATGTCCTCATATAATTTGTTCAGCATTTTACGTTACTTGAGAAGATTAAGTTTTTACAAGGTTTTTTGTCCAGCTGAATATTTAAAGCCGATTTCCACACACTAAAATAGAGGCTATGTTACTCTGTCTATGATTTCTAAAATCCCCAAAGGGAAAAAAAAAAAACTACTTGTTTCTTAGCACAAGACATGTTTAATATTGCATGCAAAATGTAAAGGTCTATCATGTTGATAAACACTCTAACAACCTAACTATTTAGGCAACTGAGCTTTCTTCGCCAGTAGTTTTAATTGGTTGATTGTTGAGAGGTGCACAGAGTAAATTTGCGAACAATTTAAGGAAATGACGATTCGTGTGTCAGCTTCCTCCCTTGATTTCACGACTAGTAATTACCTGATTAAAAGAACAACAACAAAAGGTAATTAAGATATTTGTAAAATCTACGAGTTCCTTATATCTCGGGAAGCACAACAATCTCATTTTAAAAATATATAATGGTAAGAAAAGGGGTACGCACGTAGCTATAATAACACCAACATTTATCAACATTTTACCTAAAAACTTAGACATGCCTAAAACAGTAAAACCTTTGAAAATAGAACCCGTCTAAGGTGAAATGCTGCTTTAAAATGAAGAAAGTACGTGGTCCTGTGTAATGCACTACCGTGCAATTATGCGTGATAATATGGAGACATGTCTAAATTGGATAATATTGTGGGTTCTTAGCGTTTTCATTTGAAATTCAAAGGTATGACAATTATATATATATATATATATATATATATATATATATATATATATATATATATATATATATACTTGACTGTATATTCTACAAGTTTATCACTTCAAAGCGAATATATTGCTAAAAATAAATACGATTTCTTTGCAAAATCATACAGTGTCAAAATGTTATGAAAAACATTATTCGACTTAAGAATTAACAATTAAAATTCACACAATTACATTTTATCTGATCAAAATAGTTAAAATAAAATTGAAAATACGCATGGGCGAACGCAGGGTTATTTTTGGGGGGGGGGGAATGAGGGGGAAAAAGAGCCGGTACCTTCAGCAGTGAAAAAGACCAATAAAATGAAAAAAAAAAAATAAATAAAACAATCATCTAAGAAAATTACAATCATGCATAATCAACTCAATAACAATCCTAAACAAGACTCTCATGTTTACATTATTTATATTTTTTTAAAACATATTTATATTTCTTAAAACCTAAAAAAAAAAAAAAAAAAAAAAAAATCTTACTTTTCTAGGATGATGGTACTCTCTCTGTGTACGCCTATGCAAACACGCTTTTTTTTAAGACAATGCTAAATATTTTTCAAATAAATCTACAATTATGATAAACAATGTTCAGCTTAACACATAATAATTACCTGCCTTAATTATCTTCAATAAAAAATTCTCTGTCAATAATTATAAGAAAAAGAAAGAAAGAAAAACAAAAGAAACCTTTATATACAAATGAATACATTACAGTTATATGAACTGCTTGAACAATAAAATAATTTTATAATGTTATTCTTCAAAATTGGAGAAAAAAAAAAAGAAACTTGCAAAGCAAATAAAAAAAAGATATTTCCATATTATTAAGCCCAAGAGCGGACATATATTAAAATTATTTTATTTAGTCAATGCTACAATAATGTTGAATTTTTATATTAGATCTTGTTCAGTCTATTTAATCTTAAAAAAATTAATTTAAATTTGAAACATGATATTAAAGCAACTTTAAAACATTTCATTTATTTGAAATGAAATCTAAATAAATCTTCAACCCTTTTTTTCAGTTTTACATGCATTATGCAAAATTTGTATTGCAGCAAATTCTAACAGACAAGAACTATGAGAAGTTCAAATAATTTAAAAAGTTGAAGATTTATTTAAATTTTATTTCAACTAAATGAAATGTTTTAAAGTTGCTTTAATATCATGTTTCAAATTTAAATTTAAATTTTTAAGATTAAATAGACTGAACAAGATTTAATATTAAAATGCAACATTATTGCAGCTTTGACTAAATAAAATAATTTTAATATATTTCCCTTCTCGGGACACCGGAGGTGCATAATATGATTAAGCAGTCTCAGACCTTTCCAACGATATATAACATGAGGGGTGTGTGTAAAATTTAGAAAAGTACCCCCTTAGAGGGGCAAAGTGGGGGGGATGGACTGTGGAGATGCATAATATGATTAAGCGGTCAGAGACCTTTCCAACGATATATAACATGAGGGATGTGTGTAAAATTTAGAAAAGTACCCCCTTGGAGGGGCAAAGTGGGGAGATGAACACTGGAGATGCATAATATGATTAAGCGGTCAGAGACCTTTCCAACGATATATAACATGAGGGGTGTGTGTAAAATTTAGAAAAGTACCCCCCCTTGGGGGGGGGCAAAGTGGGGGAGGGACACCGGAGGTGCATAATATGATCAAGCGGTCACAGACCTTTCCAACGACATATCACATGACGTGTATCGGCAAAATTTAGAAAAGTGCCCCCCTTGGGGGGCAAAGTGGGGGAGGGACACCGGAGGTGCATAATATGATCAAGCGGTCACAGACCTTTCCAACGATATATCACATGTGGGGTTTCGGCAAAATTTAGAAAAGTGTCCCCTTGGGGTGCAAAGTGGGGAAGGGACACCGGAGGTGCATAATATGATTAAGCGGTCACAGACTTTTCCAACGATATATCACATGAGGTGTATCAGCAAAATTTAGAAAAGTTCCCCCCTTGGGGGGAAAAGTGGGGGAGGGACACCGGAGGTGCATAATATTATTAAGCGGTCACAGACCTTTCCAACGACATATCACATGAGGTATATCGGCAAAATTTAGAAAAGTGCCCCCCTTGGGAGGCAAAGTGGGGGAGGGACACCGGAGGTGCATAATATGATCAAGCGGTCACAGACCTTTCCAACGATATATCACATGTGGGGGTGTCGGCAAAATTTAGAAAAGTGCCCCCCCCGTTTGGGTTGTATTTTTCAAGTATGCTGTAAATACGTATGTGCTTGAATTTTCAAGTACGGGGATGTAATGGAACCCCCCCCCCCCTCCCCTCCCCATAATTTTTGACGCTGCTTCATTTAAAAAAAATTATGTTATTAGTTATAAAATATCGTAAAGTTTGAAACAGATCGCTTTATTGTATTTCCTAATTGTGTTCACGCCCTTCTCCCCCCCCCCCTCCCCATAATTTTTGACGCAGGCTCACTTTTAAAAAATTATGTAATGTGTTGAAAATATCGTAATGTTTAAAACAGATCGCTTTATTGTATTTCCTAATCGTGTTCGCGCAACACATTGTGTTGTAAAATTACATCCCCATACTTGAAAATTCAAGCACATACTCATTTACAGCATACTTGAAAAATACAACACATTATGTTGTAAAATTACATCCCCGTACTTGAAAATTCAAGCACGTACTCATTTACAGCACACTTGAAAAATACAACACATTGTGTTGTAAAATTACATCCCGTACTTGAAAATTCAAGCACATACTCATTTACAGAACACTTGAAAAATACAACACATGGTGTTGTAAAATTACATCCCGTACTTGAAAATTCAAGCACATACTCATTTACAGCATACTTGAAAAATACAACACATTGTGTTGTAAAATTACATCTCCGTACTTGAAAATTCAAGCACTTGCTCATTTACAGCATACTTGAAAAATACAACACATTGTGTTGTAAAATTACTTCCCCATACTTGAAAATTCAAGCACATAATCATTTACAGCATACTTGAAAAATACAACACATTGTGTTGTAAAATTACGTCACTGTACTTGAAAATTCAAGCACACATTCATTTACAACACACTTGAAATTTACAACACAAGGTGTTGGCGATTTTTTTACCCACACATTGTGTTGTAATCAGTCATATTCATTTTTTACAGTGTATTTCCATAAATATGTATTAAATATTCTAGAAAATAATCTTAATTGAATGTTAAGAAACATCGAAATTTTATGTGGAAATGGAGTTGGACTTGAATTTCATTGATTTTTGCACAGGTAGGACCAGCAGTGGCGCAGCCAAGGAGGGGGGGGGGGGGGGGGGGGGGGGGTTGGGGGTTAAAACACCCCCCAGAGCTAAAAAAAATTACTATAATTGCCGCTTATATGAATCAAAATTACTAAAGTTAAAATTAAGTTTTCTGGCCTTTCCGCCTTGGCAGAATCCACCGCTTTTTTAAATCAAATTCTATTCAACAATGTGATTCAATTAAATGGCGAAAATTCTACTTAAAACTGTGAAAGCGCATATTACACGCATAGGTTATGTCAAAACTTGATTTTTGGACTGCGTCACTTTGTCGAGACATCTTATAGTACAAGATGGGTCATATACTCTCACACAGACGCTTTGAGTTATATAGTATACAGTGGTCTGTTTCTTAATTGCATTTCTGTCTTTGTTCCACGTTTGAAACAATAACAGATCATCGAATTCCAGAGAAAAAAAAAACATACACTTTGTAAGTCTCTCTCAGTTTCAAGCGGCTTTTTTTGCGTTTTTTGCTCTCAGTTATATCTAAGACCAAGCTATGTGCGTACCCAGGAAAAAAATCTTTGCAAAAGTAAGAATTTAAAAAAAGTACTTAAAGTTATAAAAAGCTATTTTTCGATTATGAGCAGATTTTTGTAATCGGTATTTCTTTCGAATCATTTGTTTCGTAGGGGGTCTGTACACAAATTTAAAGACTATATTTCATTTGTTGGTAATGTAGCAACGACGTCTTGCTTATGATGGAGATTCATATATTTATCGTTAAAATTTTATAAATTAGTTGTGGTTCCTCTTTTAGCTATTTTTAATTCTATCGCGCTTCTGTGAAAAGAAAATCTCTTTCCTTTCTATTTAAAATTCAACAATTCTTAAACTCTTTTATCGCAGCTTGAAGTGATCCTTTCTCAATTAATGTACATGTCTAAATTCTTTCTTTCGTATGTGCTTGCAGTTTTCATATGAGAAATGAAATCATTTTCAGTTTGGCACCTGCGTGCTTTCCTAAAGCATACATTTTGGATCACAGAATAAATAAATAAAGATAAAATGCAACATCTATTTCTCGATACATCTGCATGCTAAAATTCCTGCAGATGTTAAGTTCGGAAAGTTAGTTTTCTGTTGTTATAAAGATGCTGATATATGGTAATCTGGTTTGGCGGTTTGCGTTAAAAAAAAATTAGTATGTGCTACTCCCTAACGAATTTTCTTCTGTACCCTATGGGTCGACGCGGATAAATTTGTGGCATCTCAAAAAAAGGCATTCGATTTTGAGTTTTCATGATGTGAAGATATAGACGTCTGAGTGCTGGGGGACCGCCTCATTTTTTCAATTATCTTTCTTCAAATAAAATATTTTTTTTCATGGAAGCCTCAAGTCTCCGATATGTTTCTTCACAGGATGAGAGCCTTCGGGTTCTTGCTTATAGCGTATATGTATGAGCTCCGGTGCTCTTTTTTCCTAGAATTTAAGACCTATGCCTGTGAGTATGGATTTTGAAAAAAAAAAAAAAAAAAAAGGCGTTAAATGCATTTTTTTAGAAAAATACTATCTATAATTACGCACAATTTTGCGCTAACCATGCATTAATTTAAATTGATCAGCAATATATTAGTTATGCATTGATTTACACTTATTAAATTTTAACGAATGCTATCTGCATGTCATTAAAATTATACTAGCTGACCCGTCTGGCGGTGCCTGGGCTCATGATAATTACCTCAAATTTGTATGATTATATATCTTATATCAATTTTATATTTTTAAATGAAATTTTTACTAAAAATATTGATTATTAGACAGAAAAGCATTTTTAAAAGACACCTTCTTGTTTTTTTTTTTCCTCGTAAGGGTCTCTCGTTTCATAGTTTAAAAAAAAATAACCCCAGTTGTCTGAATTCTATAAATTTTTCATCAGTTATAAACAGGTCTTGACAAATGCAGTCGGCAGGTCGCCACTGTCGACCTAGTTTTTCTATCTAGCCACCAAGTTATTTAACCCGATTTTTTTTTAATTATTATTATAATTTTTTGTACAAAAATTGACCTAAGAAATGACCATAAATGGCATTTTTTCTCATTTTCGGCAATTTTAATTAGGTAAAAATAAGTTTAACAAATGCAAATTTTAAATTAATAAAAAATAATTATATGACTAACTTCGACACGAAAATAGGCAGAAATTGTTTTCCTGCTTCACTGTTTCATCCATGCCCCCCCCCCCCCCCTCCTCATCAGATATAGATTTTGCAGCACTCACTTATCCAGACATTTGAAACCAATCAGCATTTCCTGAACATACCGGTTAATGCAGCCTTTACATTTTTTTTTCATAGATAAATAATTTTGATAAATTTCATTAGAAAACTTTGTTTATACCATCTTTTTAAATGATGTAACTGTTCTAAACTATGTAACTAATAATCCTACAATAGGCTTATTATTTTTCTCAATTAATTGATAAAAAACTTTTGTGCTTTTGAAAATTAGTGACTTCGGAGGGGAGCAGGTTATATTTTTTTTACTGGTAACTAGAATTGTTTTACTGGCTACCAGATTTTATCAAATTTGCAAAACCATGGTTATAAATATAATGGTTTTGCAGACCGTGGAAAAATATTGATATCTAGCTGTAAAAAAAATGCTTTCTTCTTGCGTCTTTTTTTTTTTTTTTTTTTTTTTTTTTTTTTTTTTTTTGCGACGTGTCCTTTAAAATAACAACACAAAAAAGTTACTGTCTGAACTCTCTGAAATTTTATTCGATTGCAAATATAACTGTATCCGACCCCTCTTTAAAATTCCGTGAAAAAAGTCTAAGTCTTTGACTAAAGTCGAAGAGAACAGAGTCACAGAGTCACGTCAAAAAAGACTAAATCACATTTAATACTGAAAACATGAGACAACTTTCTTTTTGCATTGTCATCGAAAAATTCTCAGATTTTTTTAAATACTTTTATTTATCAGAGCGTTTCCAAATTTTTGTAGGCGCTGTAATTTTGATCTTCCAAGATGCTTTTAATGGATTGTGTCGAAATACAGACGTTTAGTTACTTTTAGCATAGAAAAAAGATCGTCTTCGAAAGGCCCGATATGACGTGAGGTTCTAAATAAATCGTAATTTAGAATGCTTTCAGCTGTTTCACACCTTTAAATTTACCATTTATAATAAATTCTTTATGCCAAGCATTTCCATCTTAAAAGTAATCTCTATACTAAATTTCAAGTTTCTAGCACTAACAGTTTCAACTAAATCATAATTTAGAACACTTTTAGAAAGTTTTCAGCTCATTTCGTCCTTTTAAATTTTTAAATGTTTTAAAAAATGTTATAAGGAAGCATTTACTACATAAAAGTAATCATCATGCCAAATTCCAAGTTTTCATACCATTTGTGTCACATAAATCGCAATTTTAGAATGCTTCTTACTCTTGCATTCTTTTAAATTTCGAATTGAAAAAATAAATTCTGGGGAGCATTTACGTCTTTTAAGTAACATCCATATAAAATTTCAAGACTATAGCATTAAAAGTACTAAATGACTTGTTACATTTGGCAAAAAGCAAGATAAGTAAGTCTATTGAAAATTTTGTTAAAATTGCTTCATTATTATTAAAGTTAGGAATAAGAATTCGTGATTCTCTTGTAATGAAACCTTGTGTATTTTTGAGTGAATAAATGGATTCCAACTCTGTTATTTTCTATGTAAAAATTATTTGCTGTAGTGTGTTCTTCCATCTTTAAGCTTTCCCCTCATCATTTTTAAACACTTTATAAATCTAACATAGTTTTGTGTTATTTCATTGGTGCATTTTATAGTTTGTAACTCTAATATTGTAAACGCTGTTTAAATTAATCATAACCAACTTAATTGCGGAGAAAAGCATTATGATTTCATTCATTTAAAAGACTGATTCCATTAACCGATGATTCATATAACCGGCGACCATCTTTATTATAAACTCAAAACGCCCCCTAGAACCGAATTCTGGCTGCGCCACTGAGGACCAGGCCCGCCTTGTTTTCACGGGTCGGGCTGTGAACCGCGAAATTACAAACGGACCGGGCTGTGCAGACGTCTAGTCTGAGAAATCTCTTAAAACGTTGGATGGGATAGACGAAGGCAGGTCCGAATGCACCTGGGGATAAGATTTTTAATTTTTTGTTAAATTCATAATAAACATCGCAAAATGGCGAGCTTCCCTCTTTCAAGGGGATTGTGTCGGTGCATCTCTGGACGTTCTGTGGTACTTGATGTAGACAAAAGGTTTTTTCCACATTTTCAAATCGCGATCGCTGGGTTCCCCGTAAAGTTACAGAAAAAAAAAAAAAAAACGAACATTTTTGCCTTACCTTCCCAATTACAACGGTATCTTTAGTTTTTTTTTTTTTTTTTTTTTTTTTAATATATTAATATCTACTATTTCAAAAATCATTTTTACTACACTTCAATTCGCATCAAGATTCCCGCTTTTCTGCAATTTGAAATTGTCACACCCGTTTCTCGGACAAAAATATCACACACACACACACACACACACACACAAAAAAAAAAAAAAAAAAAAAAAAAAAAAAGAGTACCCGCTTATTTTCGGTACTTTTCTGGTTCTAACGATATCAAACAATACTTCTTTCAACTTTCAAAAAATACTAATATTTACTATTTCAAAAAAAATATTTTCTTGAAGTTGTTTCAAGGATTCGCCAGAGATCTTTTTTCTCTCTTAGTGTTTTTGAAAATATCGTTTCCCGTCTAAGAGAATTGTGCTATGGATATCATTTTGCATTTTAATAATAAAAGTTGTTTTTACAGATTGTATTACACCTTAATGTGTCAAGTAATTTATTACCATTTTCTGATAAAGGTTATTTAAAGCGAATCACCTTGCGTTTGCAAGAGGGGTTTTGTGAATACGGATTTGCATAAAATTCCTATTCACAAACTTTGTATTTTCTATACTATTGGCCATTTACAAAATTTCATCTATTTTTAAGGTTTTAGGATCATTGTCCAATACAACTTCCACAACTAATTTAAAAATATCTCAAGTAAAATATTAATTTTAACACACATTTTTAAAATAGTAATTGATTTGATTTCACTCAATATTCCTATAAAAAATTTAAATCTTTTCACATTCGTTTTTTTCTTCTTTATATGTTTCTTTTTTCTTCTTTTTTTGTTGTTCGGAAGAATACCCATTTAAATACACAATAAATATACCCATTTAATAAAATAATTTTAAAAAAATAATATTTAAAGATTGTTCAAATATTTTTTGATTTAATTACTTTTTATGAAAAAAATATTACATCCACTTCAGTTATTATTACTTTTTAATTGATCTAACTTTTGATTCAAGAATAGAGAAAATAAATATTCTACTTAATAAATATCCTGCTTCTTAGTTCAGTTTGTTTAAGGGGAAAAAACCCTGAAAAAATATTAATTTTAATGATTATTTATCTTTTATTTGAAAAAGATTAGTTTATCTGGAGATTTTTAAATCTTGTTTTCGTACAGCAAAATATAGATATATGTATTTTCCCTATATTGTGCTTTAAATTTACCATACAAAATTTATTTCGGTTAAAATCATTCAATTTTCTTCACAATGGACAGTGCACATTTTTTTCTTTCCATTTTTATATAGTCCACATTTCTAGCGAATATCCATAGAAAAAGAAAAAAAAATATGTTTAAAAAAAATTCAGAATACAAACATTTCAACTAAACATTAAAAGGCAGACGATTTTCATCGGTCATTGAAAAATATTTTTTCTGAAGTTCACTTCCCGTTGTATAGGTTTTCCGATGATTTATGAAAATTTCTTTTCTTCATTTAACACGTGTTTAATTCAAAGAGGGAAAAGGTAAAGTATGTTTTTTACATACATTTCGAAAATAAACAATACTGTAATTTGTTTCTTCAGTAAAAAATATATATATATATATATATATATATATATATATATATAATAAGAAATCGAAGCATATTTTCTCAGACTCTACTAAATCCTAAACTTATAAAAGAACATATTTAATACATTCTGTTGTAAAAATAAAGATTATTTTTCATTTTCTCTATTTAGTGACAACATTGAAATTATTTTTTAATTTAAGAATTTATTTTTATGAAAATGATATGTGTTTTATTTGCTTTTTAAATATATTTTTTTAATAAATTGTGCTATCAAGTACTATTTTTTTTTATAGGCTCATCGACAATATTTTGGAATTCAGTAAATTTTATCTGAACCTACAGTGTCTCACAAAAGTGATGGGACACTTGTGCTTTATAAAAAGAAACTGCAATAAAATAAATAAACAAACATGTGCAAAAATTTTTTGGGTGTGTTTCATATTTAAAGTTAGTAACAATTATTACATAACATACATTTTGTCAAAATATTAAAATATTAATTTAGTAAAAATACAATTGTTCAGAACGGAGCAAAAAATGGCTCACATAAGTGATGGGACACTTACTTTTCCATCAAATATTTATCCAAAAATTTTACTTTTTAAAAGGTTTTAATATTTTGTTGGATTTCCTTTCACTTTTAAAACATGATTTAATCTTTTTGGGATGGATTCGACTAATTTTTTTGTGATTTCTGGAGTGATTTTACCCCATTCTTCTTGAAGCACCGATTTTAGTCGTTGTTTTGAAGAAGTGGTGTGTTTGCGAATTCTTGATTCCAATTCTTGCCAAATATTCTCTATGGGATTTAAGTCTGGAGATTGTGGTGGTGTTTTTATTATTTCAGGACAGTTATATAGCAGCCAGAGTCTAACGTTCAGAGCAGTGTGCTTGGGGTCATTGTCCTGGTAGAATTTAAAATCGTTATGAAGGTTCAATTTTCGTGCTGAAGATTTCAAATTTTGCTTTAAAATATCAATATACTTGTACTGATCCATTATACTGTCAATACAAACAAGATTACCAACTCCAGCGGACGACATACACCCCCATACCATAACTCCTCCTCCACCATGTTTTACTGTTGGTACCAAGTTCTGTTTGCGAAATTCTTCCCTGGGTTTTCTCCACACCAAGATTCTACCGTCAGAACCAAATATATTAAATTTACTCTCATCAGCAAATATAACTTTATTCCAGTAATCAGAATTCTTATTTATGTTGGATTTTGCGAAAGCTAGTCTGAGTTTTCTATTCTTTTCACTTACGAAGAATTTTTTCCTGGCTACTCTACCGTGATATCCAGCAGATCGAATTACCCTTCTAATAGTCTCAGGATTAACAATTATTCCATATAATGCTTGTAAATCAGCAGCAGCTTTTGAAGCACTAATTCTTGGATTTTTTTTTAATATTTCGAACGATAATTCGCTTTATTCCATTGGATAGCTTTGATGGTCGGCCAGGTCTTCTTTTATCCTGAATCATATGATTCTTTTTACATCGTTTAATGATACTGAAAACTGTTGAACGACTCAAGTTAACTGTTTCAGCAGTTTTTCTAATAGATTTTCCACGTTCAATATGCAAATTAATAACTAATTTTCGAATTTCAGGCGAAGTTTCTTTTCGTTTAGCATTCATGGCTACACAGAGCTAAAAAACACAAAAATTCCAAAACAAACTGGAGAGAAATACTGCAGACGATTTTATAAATTATTGCCAATTGCTTTTAAGTAAAAATAAAACCCCAAAAAATATTTTTATTGCTTATTTCAGACGATTTTTGTTGCATATATAATGGTGTCCCATCACTTATGTGAGCTATTTTTTGCACCGTTCTAAACATTTGTATTTTTATTAAATTAATATTTTAATATTTTGACAAAATGTATGTTATGTAATAATCTTTACTAAATTTAAGTATGAAACACACCCACAAAAAATGTGTACGTGTTTTTTTTTAATTTATTTGATTAGTTTCCTTTTGTAAAGCACAAGTGTCCCATCACTTATGTGAGACACTGTATGTCATTAGAAAGCAGAAAATTTGACTGCTGTGATGAAATATTTGAATCGGTTCTTTTGGAAGATTCTGGTACGTTAAATGTGTTTATATTAAATTTTTATTCTTAATTGTAATTTACACTGCATCAAAATTAAATGTTTTATTCCTCGCAATTATTAGTATCATATTTTTGGAACATTTAAAAAAAAAGGAAATGCCAATTGACTGAATGGAACGTTTTTCTCTTTCATGTGCTAAAAATTGTTCTTCTCGGTTTGCATTGTTAATATGCAGTTGTATGTTATTGTTACTTATTCATAGTTCCTCTTTATTATAACTGAACTTAAAAAAATAATTTTATAATATAGGTTATTGTTTAAAATAAAATTTAAATCAAACCAATCCAATCAGGAAGCAGCAGAGCTGTAATGGAGGTATACGCCGTATACCTTCTGATTTCTTTCTTTCTTTAACCCCTTGGGGGACGAGCGACACGTATACGTGACGCATAAGATGCTCAGAATCCTCGATTATTCCCATCAGTTATTTTTTATGGTAAGATTTGCCTTATTAAATCTTAGTATTTCTGAGATTCAATTAGGCGAAAATTTCTGTTTTGAAAAACCGGTGGCAAAAGATTAAAAATTCTGTAAATGACGCTCGTCGCGAAGGGGTTAAGAAACTTTGTATATCCTTCGTTTCTCGAGTAACAATAGCCTATATTCTCTGGTTTTTTACTACTGCAGCATTGGGATTGGGATGCAGAAAATGTTTCACAGTTCCACTGTCTTTCAGTGAAATTTTTACTGAACAAGTTAAGAGTTGATTTTACTTAATTTACATTTTCTTACAAAAATTTAATCTTTTGTTTGGATCTTTGGTTTGTTTCTTTGAATTTTCTATACTATTGGCTATTTACGAAATTTTATTTATTTTTAAGGTTTAAGGATCATTCTCTATTACTGGAATGCTTGAATAGTCCATTTCTAATAATGGATATCCCCCATGTAGTGATTGCTAAAAAGTAATTTCAGTAATGGCCTTTGATTTAACTGAATATCTAAGTAATCAAATTTAATTTAAAATTGTAATTATCAAAAGGTAATAAGAACAAAAATTTTATAAATAGGTGCTTTTAATTAATTTAATGTGGTTAATAATTTTTTAAATATTGAACCAGATTTTTTTTTTTATTATTAGGGTTTCGTTCATCTCACGAAACCCCATTCGTCCCGCTACGTTGTCTGTCCGTCACAGAGCCGGTTCTCAGAAACTACATAACTTACAGACTTGAAATTTTGTGTACTTATAGCCAGTGATGTAAAATACTCGGATATTTATTTTTAAGGGTAAATACCCAGGGTAAATACCCAATTTGGGTATTTACCTGGGTATTTATTTTCAATTATATATATTTGGGAAATTACATTAATTTTACTTTTAGTTATGATAAAAGAGTATAAAAGAAAGAAAATTATAGAACTTTAGACTTCTTACAATCCTTTAATTAAAAAAAAATCAACTTTTTACACTTAAGTATTGAATTTAAATGTAATTTTTAAAAATGAAGCATATAAAAAAGTTAATGTGTTTATAGAGAATTGTTTTTTCAATAAATTTAAGGGATAATATTGATATAAAAATAATATACAAATATATAATACACAAATTAAGCACATATTAAATATAAAAGTGAAAAATATAAATAAAAAATATACAAATTATGCAAAGATATAATATAAAAGTGAAAAATATAATTTTCTTAATTCAATATTTGTATGTTGAAGAGAACCATTTAGCATCAGCAATAGCTTGACTTTAAGGAAATAAAACTCAGTAATTTTGGATTGAGAAAGCAGCCTAATATTAAACACAATTTAACATTTATATATAAATAATATGCAAAACTATAGATATAGATAATAAAATAGAAAATGAAAAATATAATTTTATCATATCGACACAATTTTTCTCTCAGTTTAAAATCAGTCAGACTTCAGACACAACAACTTCGGAATCTGAATTTTCAAAGTCCTCAATTTCTAAGCTGTCGTCACTTGAAAGTAATTCTTCTATACGATTTATTGTTTCTGAAACATTTTCATTTGTTTCCTGTTTCTTTATTTTGGGTGTATTCTGTTTATTTACTTCATTGTGTAGCAGCTTCCAATTATACGATAGGTAGGTTAGCTTAGCTGCTCTTTCTGATGTCAAGCGGTTTCTTTTTTTACTGTGAATCCAGCTAAAGGTGCTAAAGGTTCTTTCCGTCGCGGCAGACGTAATAGGTGCACTTAATATACGCAAAGCTACTTCAGCTAATATATTAGTGCCCCGTAAGCTTTTCCACCATAGTAGAGGAGGCATATTCTCTAGCCCTTCCCACAAGATTTTTCTTTCCCAGAGACCTTCTTTTTCTCTGTAATGAACAAGATCCATTTTAAGTTGTGTGCTCTCTAATTTCATGTGATGGCCAACATCATAAATGAATGTTAAACCATCAAGCAAATCTGAAGGTTCTAAGGTACTTCCTTGCATTATAGGATTTAAAATGTCTGCTGCAAGATGGAGAGGACCAACACCAGATTCTTTTCTTTTTCTAAATTGCTCCATAATATGCTTTTCTTCATTTTTTTCCAATAAAGATACAGGAAGTAATTCTAGCAATACTTTTTCTAAGTTGTTTATTTTGTTATGCACCAAATGAATCTGAGGTTCATTTGATTCAAAAGATTCTATAAGTTCTACAATCGGAGTAAAGATATCAATCATATTTTCAATACGAATCCAAAAAGTATCATCTAAAAGTTTTTTTTTTAACTGAGAAGACAATTGAGCTTCTTCACAAACTGCCATAGTTTGCAGAGTAAACTTGTTATCTTTTAAGCTTTTAAGACTGTGTAAGTAGCTTCCCCACCTAGTTTTACCTGGCAATTTCAAGGAAATATTTTTCTTGCTTTCTTGATCTTGAATCCGGTTAAACAATGCACTTAAACGGTTGCTACGTTTGATAGTTTTCACTATATCAATTACATTTGTAAAAAATTGTTTAACTGACTTGCATCCTGAAATATCAGAACACAATAAGTGTAAAAGATGGGCAAGGCAACCTAATGGAACAACATGCGGATATTTTTCTTTTACTAATCTAAACGCTGCTATCATATTTTTAGCATTGTCACCTATAATCACAAAATTTTTTTCAGGATCATGATCTTTCATAACTTTTTCAATTTGCTCAGCCAAATAACAAGCATCATGCTTGTTTTCCTTTGACATGATAAAATCAACAAATAGAGGTTGTGGTTTTGAAATCACAAAATTTATTATTGACTCATTTCTTATGTTACTCCAACCATCACATTGCAAATGGAGGTGTTTTGATTCAGTTAGTTGTCTCTTAACTTCACATTGCATTTCAGAATATTGAGAATCTAAGTAAGTTGAGGCAAGACGAAAACGTGAAGGTAAATTGTAAGAAGGTCGAACTTTCTTAAAAAATTCAATCCACAAAGGATGTTCAACCAAAGACAATGGACTTCCACTGATGAAAATGGCCTTAGCCAAATGTTGATTGAGTGTTTCCTAAAACAAAAAAGAAGCATTTGTAGTTTTATTTTTCCAAAATAAAGATATACAAGGCATAGAATTTTTACATTTTTAATCCAGACTTCTATAGCATCTGTAATCTTGTATTATTTCAATCACAAAGTGAATTCTTGCTTTTAAATTATATATTTTTCACATCAGTGTTTAACAGTGTTTCTTTATCTACACTTCAAAACAAATTAAACGATTTTTTTTTATTAAAAGAAAAAATATATTAAAATGCAAAGGTTTATTTCAATGAATCTTTTAAATTTTAAAATAAACAATTTATTAATTTATTAAAAATTGTAATATTAAAAATCAGAGACATATACTAGAGAAAAGCTTCAAATAATTTATTTCAATTAATATCAGTTCTAATTTAAGTATTTACTTTTAAAAGAACAAAATTGTATTTATTTTTGTTTATTAATATGTAAATGTACTTACATTTGTTATTTCATCCATCTGATCCAAAAATGCTGTCATAGATATCTGTGACTTCGAAATTTTTTTATTTGTCAAAAAACTAGATGTTCCATCTCCAGCATTTTTTAGAAGCGGAGGTACACTTGTTATCGGTATCGATGAAGTGTTAGAAGATGTACTGGACATTTGACCAGTATTAGGTTCATCTGTATCACTAATCGTTATATTTTCTTCTACATTTGAAGTTGAAGGCATAGTAGAAATAGATTCCTTATGATATTTTTTGCATTTAGAATCACTGTCAAAAACCTTTTTCAAACCTGCAGGACATTTGAAACATTTCTTAATATGATTTTCCATTTTGTTTACATTAGCATGCTTGTAATCCTTATTATAATATTTGCACTGCACACTTTTTCCTTTCACATTAAAAAAATTCCATGCAAGTCCTTATTTTCCTCCCATATTTACTTCTAACTCTTTCAAACGCACACCATAGACATCTAAAAGCAAGTGAAGAACAGTTTATAGAATCAAAATCCAAACCAAAACTAGCATGGTTTTGGTTTGTAAAATCTAGCATAGTTTTACTTTGTAAAATCTAGTTTAGTTTTGGTTCATACTTATGCAATGATTGGGCGCCATCTATTGCTTCTGGTGGAAATTTCTAATTGAAATTTAAAGGAATTGCAGATTATAAACAAAGCAAGAAAAGAGTGTGTATTACTAAATTTTTAGAAAATGGGAATGATATTTTAAAACTTAAAAGATGATTCATAGAGGTTTATAATTAAGTTGATGATCAAACACATAATATTTGAATAGTGTTTTGTATTGAGGCAAAATATTTTAAATTTTTGGGCAGCTTTTTAATTCAGCAAGAAATAATCACAACTCATAAAATTGGAAATGAAAATATTTATTTAGAAAGTGAATACTTTGAAATTGCAATTCCTTTAAACTACTGTTAATATTTAGAGAAAATCAGTAAATTCCTATTTAATCTTTATACATGTCTGCAATATTAGGAAAAGATAATTAAATTTCTAAAACCAAAATTTTGTAGTTCAGCTGACAATTGTGAATATTTATAGACTGTAAAATAATAAAAATTGTTTAATAAACATAAATCAATAAATTGTTTGTTAAATTATTTATTTAAATGCTTGATTGTGTAATTTATCTTTTTTTTTTATTATTAGCAATCTAAATTTCTCTTAAGTATGGATTATTATTATTATTTTCTTAATAAATAGATGTGACATGTAATCTGTACAATGCTCTGCAATAAACTGTGCAGATAGGTAGTCTTATATTTTCTTTTTAAAAAATGTAATAGAGCTTCACATTATTTACTTTGAAAATTTCCTACAAATTCAATTCACTTACTTTGCAGCTGAAGCACACTAGCAGTAAAATTAAGCAATTTTGCGATATAAGTTTCGACTTCTCTTTAATTGTGGCTGAAGCCATACAACTTTCATAATTTGAATATCTCATTCTATGATTTTGGACTTCATAAATATTTAAGTTTCAAATAAAAATAAATTTTACTTTAAATATGCTTTTTCAAGCTGAAATATGAAAATACCCAGTTTTTGGGTATTTACCCGAGGCTTGGGTAAATACCCAGGTAAATACCCAAAAAATATTTACCTATCCACTGGGTATTTACCCGCCCCACATCACTGCTTATAGCTGAATACCTACTATGAAGCTGAAAATCATAAAATTTAAAAAAATCATATTTTAATATAGAGAGATGAAAAACCAAAAATCTAACAGCCTTTTCCTATTAAATTTAAACATTTTTCGTTACAGCAGTTGCCAACAATTAAAAATCCACAATAAAATTCTTTCAATAAATTGAAAAAAGATTAACATGACGTCATATTGGTAATAAAACGGAAATTTTCAAACATTTCTCAATAATACAAGGAGTATGTATAAGTACAGAAAGCAGGTTAATATGATGTCAATAGAGAATTTAAAAAAAAATTAATCTGACGTCATATTGGAAGTTTAACGGACTTTTTCAAATGTTTGAGAATGATACAAAGATAGTATTAATATGAGTAATACAGAAATCAAGTAGATATGACGTCAGCAAGTGATTATAACGTCATACACTATATGGCCAATGATGACCCGTCACTTGCGATTTTAGACGTTTTGTTAAATATCTAGAAAAATACATAAGGAATTATCCTGAAACTTCAGGCGTGTAAACAACATAGTCGACGTCATATATGTCAGCGAAGAATATTTCCCGAGGCCGTCAATAAGTTGAAGAAAAACGAATATATTTTGAATAATCCTGTAAAAACTAATATCGCAAATGCGTTGGAACGATAGCACATGCTTAGGAGGTTTCTTTTAATAAACTATGTTCATTTTTATGAGGATAGCGCGTATACTCATAGAGAAATTAAGGTTTTTATAAAAACAATCCCAAATTTCACCAAGTGTTTTGCTTATAATTTTCAGAGTTCTTAATATAAAAGCCTGTTATTTTCAGAAACGATGACAAACAACATTATATACAGTACTCTGCAATCAAAATTAAGAAATAATAAATATAGGAGGAAAAATGAGCAGGTTCACTAAATATTGTTTCACTGCGCATGCGCGAATGCAATCAAATTATACTGTGCATAATATATTACCTAAATGTATAGAGCAATTTTTTTGAAAGTTTCAAAAACATAGCTTGAAAATTCTGATAGTGATAGTCAATAGAATAAGCTTGAAATTCGCTGTTCCTAAAAGGAAGCAAAAAGATGAGGGGTGGTATTCCAATATACAAGAGAGACATTTCATTCTTATTATGTCAACTTTCATAATCTAGTATATTTGGATACAACCCCTCATCTTTTTGCTTCCTTTTGGGAACAGGGAATTTCGAGTTTATTCTATCGACGATTACTCGATTCTATCGACGACAGAATATTCAAGCTATGATTTTGAGATTTTCACAAAAGATGGTCTATACATTTGGCTAATATGTTATGCACAGTATATTTTGATTGAATATGCGCATGCACAGTGAAACAACATTTAATGAACCTGCTTATATTTCATACAATATTTATTATTTTTTAATTCTGATTGCAGGGTATTATATATAATGTTGTTTGTCATCGTTCCTGAAAAGAACATTCTTTTATATTAAGAACTCTGAAAATTATAAGCAAAATACTTAGTGAAATTTGGGATTGTTTTTATTAAAACCTAAATTTCTACACGAGTGTACGTGATATCCTCATAAAAATGAACTTAGTTTTTTAAAAGAAGCCTCCTAAGCATGTGCTACCGTTTCAAAGCTTTCTTCAATTTTTTGACGGCCCCTTATGGGGTTTGGGAAAAAAATCTTCGCGGAAATATATGACGTCTGTCATGTTGTTTACACTCCTGAAGTTTCAGGATAATTCCTCATGTATTTTTCTAGATATTTAACAAAACGTCTAAAATCGCAAGTGACCGGTCATCATTGGCCATATAGTGTATGAGTTTGAGGAAAGTATTGAAACGTAGATTGAATCATGATAAAACCCCGATTATGGAAATATTGGCATGTTTTAACATTTAGAAGGTCTTTATACAATATGTTTAATTTTGATTTTTTTTAAATATCGCATTTAGTCCAATGACATATATTATTGTGACAGAGTACATATAATAGTATGCTTCGCCCGCTATCGGACCGGTTCAGATTTTAGAAAAAATGAGAAAAATAGACCGGTAAATTTTTACTTTATAAAAAACATGACTTTTTTTTGGAAAATGAAATTTATTAGGATTTATTAAAGAAAGGATAAAGTGCTTTGAAAGGAATATTAAACGAAACCCTTTGTGTAATCTTCGATCACGCTTACTCACTTGTTTTAATTCTACCTTGCATATTTTTATAATCTGGCAATTATTCAAACCAAACAGAAAGCACAGAACATAGAAGAAGTAATGGGTTCAAGCCCTCCTCATTCAAATAAAGATAATTTTTAAAAGTCACTTTTTAAAAAACTGCTACTTACCCTCTTCAATGTTTGATTATTCATTACTAAAAAAACAACTCTGTACATAAAAAATATTTTAAATATTAATTACATTTATAGTAATAATGAAACTAGTAATCTTCAGATCAGGGGCCTCAAACATTAGTTCTGAAGTTTTATTTTGAAATAATTTTATTTAGTATTTGAAACATTCAACCCCCAGTTTATTTTCGGTTATAAGTGTATTACTAATTATTACGAGTAATACATGAAGTAGTTTCAGGAAATTTAGCTCTTAAGAATTGTAACGGGAAATACGATTCCATGCATCCAAGACATCGTTATCGTTTACTATTTTTTCAAACTAAACCTTTTAACCCCCCCCCCCCTTTCGCATTGTCTCAGTCATCCGATAACTAATTCTTTGAAATTAAGTATTTTAAATCTTCTATCTAAAATATTGCTCTTGTGAAAATAAAAATAATTAATTTGAACAATTAATTATTCTCATAATTATTTTATTAATTATTATTGATATACTTGTTGGACAGATATTTGCCTCTTAGATTTATAGCTGACCTTTTTCACAAAAATTTATACACATAATAAAATATTTTCAACATTTTTTTTTTCAACTGATTGATTTGGTCCAGTGTCAAAGGTCCGCGTATGAATAGCCATATTTTTCTTTTGAAAACAGTACAGTATAGACCCTTGAATTTTAACAATTAAAATTCCATTACTTAATATTATTATTTTAATCCTTAAAATTGAAAATTATTATGTGTCATCAATTAAAATAAATTAACTATAAGTATGTTACTCATAAAGAAATGTTATTTTATATTTTTTCTTTCAAGAATTTCATCAATTTTAAAGTACATTAAGCAAAAAAAAAAAAAAAAAAAAAAAAAAAAAAAAATATTACCAGCTATTTAATTAAAATTATTCTATAACTAATACATTATTTTATAAAATAATATTTAATTGTTCGACAATAATTTACCAAAATTCATTACTCTAGTATTTAACATAACTAATAATTAAGACAACTTAAAAACTAAGTGCCTGTTTCACCGTACCAGAACTACTTATAGTACTGGTTCCGATTAACAGAATAAAAATACCAGGACTGGTACGAGCATCAGAACTACTAATACAGGGACTGGTCACGGCAAACAGAACTAAATGTGGCTTATATCCATAACTCGGATAATAATGTTCCGAGCTTCTTCAAATCAGTTCATTTTGCCAAATTATCATAATAGGCATTCATAGCTTCAGGGTGTATTTCTAGAAAACAGCTACCAGAATTTTCGAATAATAAGCTAAGCCAATTTTGAAGTTATGTTCTAAGCTTAACCAAGCTTATGAATCAAGCTTTAAAGATGCATAGTGGTTGTCCTAATTAATCAATTAATGAAGGGCACTTGAACATCTGCCCCCCCCCCTCTCCCCCCACACCCCCGTCCGTCCTCAAGGTTCTTTCTCTAACTGTGCCACGTTTCCATAGCTCAGCAAACTAACTGACAGATTTCAACGCAACTAATTCCAAACATCATTTTAACTTAGTAATCAGCCTCTGTAACATTAAAATAAATTTATAAGTTGTATATACTCGAAAAAATCGACTGGTAATTTTTTATTTTATAAAAAACCTGATTTTTTTTAAAATAGAAAATGAAATTAATTTGGATTTATTAATTAAAGGATAAAGTGTTTTGAAAGGAATATTAAACGAAACACTTTGTGCGATCTTCGATCACACTTACCCACTTGTTTTTATATGAGGATAGTTTCACTTTCAGAACTGGTTCCAAAAGTGAAAGTGTCCGCATACAAAAAATTTGTTACCAAAATCGAAAACGTCTAAACGCACAACATATCGATCTCCGGTATCCTATAAAAAACATTTAAAAATATTAAAATACAAGCGCGAAATCTGTAAATATTACTTCCATAGGTTTAACATTAGCGTTCAAGTTACTCAAGCTAATGTTAAGTCTATGGGAAGGTTCTTTACAGATTTCTCGCTCGCATTTTAAAATTTTTAAATGATTTTTTTTTTCTTTGTATAAGACAGCTGAGATTGATCTCTAATGGTGCTATCACACGTACTCTCATATCATAGTCAATATCAGGTATTTCATCCGAAACACGTTTTTCAAGAGGAAAACGCTCGAAATCGTCCCGTTTGATAGATTGCCTCTCGAAATTTCTTAAAGATCTAACTTACAGTAGTTTGTATCCTCTACGATAGATATCAGCTCGAAATCCACCAATCAGAGCTCTCTAAAAATTCCAAGATGGCCACCGTCAGTAAGTCAATATCTTATGTTTAGCGTGGTCGCAAATATTGAAACCAAAAATACAGAAGAATTAAGAAAAAAGCAAATCTTTAGTAACTAACACAGGGGCCAATTATACACGAAAAGAACTTTAAAAACGTGCAGTTATTTTGAAATTAAAGAATTACATATGCGTCGATTGTCTCTTCGGAGTTTGTTATTTACCACTCCCGATAAGAACTTTATTTACTAATTTAAAGTTATTTATTGCGATTATTTTATTTCAATTCCTTATATTATTTGCTATATGTTATAATTGTACTGTCGTAGTCACTTATTTACTTCTCAAACTGTACTAGTTTAACTACTTTCTGCAGCTACATTTGGAGTTATTTCGTACTTGTTGCCAAATTTTGTCGCCAAAGATAAAAATGCAAGCAAACACGCATCAAGGTATTTTATTGCAATACAAATTATTGCCTCCTTTTAGCATGCAGCGTTCAGAATCTAAATTTTGTAGTGGAGGGGGTGGGGGGGGACAGAAAAGTTTCTTATACTTTTAGAAAAATAAAATTTAATAAATGAAAATTTAATCTAGCAGCTATTTATAGTTAATTATATTTTACCTTTTAATAATTTTCTTTTAAAACAATCTTGATAATCTTTTTTTAAAGATATATAACTATTATACAGACATACATATTTATTCGTAAATCGGTGGAATAGTATAAATTTAATCACAGTTGTTCGGTCATCCAAGGCTGTCTGTTAGATGGTTGGCGACTTTCTCTCCAACATGGTTTATTAGTGAGAAATTGCAGGTTCAGAATTTTTTAGCCGGAGTGGCTCAGTGGTTATAGCGATAACCCGGAACGCTGTATTTAATGTATTGTATTGTAATGTTATTGTGTTTAATGTATGTGGGTGAGAATGTCCTTTTTCAGTCTATTTTTCCTTTTTAATTATTGAATTTCAACCACCTTGCAATTTTGTCTTCTCCATCCTAGCGGTGGTATAAATTATAAACCTTTATATGTTTTTCAATTTGTTAAGCAAATTGTGCCCCTTTTTTACTTGTATTAATAATAAATAACGCATATAACCCCCCCCCCCCCCCTCCAGTTAAAATATTTTGCTTCCCTTCAAAAAAATAAAATAAAATAAAATAAAATAAAATTCAGATTAAAATTCTAGATTTCTAAGAATTTTCAAATATGCAAACCCAAGATTAAATCTCATTCCGCCAAATAATTTTTAAGTTATGCTTAAAAAGCACTTGTCTTTAATCTGTTTTGCGACGATCGAACATTTATTTAACATTAGGAGGTACAAACATAAAACCTGCGTAATTTCTAAACTACTTTAAGGAGTGACTTTCAATTTGATACACGAAGGTAAAATTTACCGAAAAATATGATGGCAAAATTAGGGTTTAGTACTAAAAGTTTTAGAATATGTTACAATTGCTATATGTAACTTCATCCTTCCCCCCAGCAAAATTTATGTACAGCATTATTATTAGATGTTATTACTAATCTATTGTTACTTGTGACATTTTTATACAGTGATTTGCGGCAGAGTTAGTAGAGGGTATAACACCCCCCTCCCCCCAGGACTGTACACAATATATATAAAAATAAGGAATGTGTTTTTGAAACGAAAAATATCAAACACTCATTTAAACTTTTGAAAAAAGATTAAAATCATCAAAATCAAAGACGAAAAAACTGCAAAAAAGTGGGAACTATATCTAAATTCTATTACGTATTTCATTTTTATATTACATTCAATATGTAACATGAATGACATTTAAAATATGTAAAATACGAGGGGGCTCTGCCCCCTGCTCGCTACGCTCACCAACCCCCGTTCTGATTTCACAGCTTCTTAAAACCTGGTAATGTATCTTGTTTTGAAAAGATGATGATGATGATATCACGAACGGCGACTATCTTCTGTAATCAGGTTATAATGCTTTTTCATTTAACTGGTTATAATGCTTTTTCATTTAACTGGTTATAATGCTTTTTCATTTAACTGGTTATAATGCTTTTTCATTTAATTCATCTTTTTTATTTTTAATATTCATGTGCAAACACAATTTTTATGACGTAATTATCTTTATTTCATGCTTTCAACACGTGACCATTTAATTATTATTTTAAACTTTCATTATTGTTTTTAAAAGTCTCGCGCAAATACATTTTTTATTTGAGATAAAACATTCTTTGCGCTTATTTAGAAATTGGCAACAATATAAATAAATGACTTTTTCAATAAAAGATTTTTTACTCGATTTTTAAGGATTTTTTGAGTTTTTATTGTCCGACCGTGATAATTTTTTGAATTTCTGAAAGTTTGCTATATTTCGCGTCTGGTGGTATGATTTTCGAACCCGTAGGATGGCTAGAAAAAAAGTAATCGCTCCTCAAAAAAGTCCCTAGTAAAAAAGCAATGAGAATAACCCGGAATATCTACGCAGATTTTCATTGGTCCATTTCCAAACCATTGCTTTTTTTATATATATAGAAGGATATTAACTAAAAGTGTCATAATAGTGATTTTGGCAAAATAACTAAAACTTAATTTAAAATCTTTCTTTGCGTTACAGATTTCGGCTTAGCGATAAAGTGCGGTTCCAATACATGTGAAAAAAATCTAGTTTTAATATACTATTTTTTTCTAAATCACTTAATACTAATAGTTGAGAATTCTTAATATTTACAGGTAATAAAAGACGTAAAGTGAAGATATGGACTCTATAATTTAGAATTTCGATATTATATTAGCGAGAGTATTGTTTTTATAATCTTGGAATTTTAAGTAAAATGATCGCAATATTATATATATAGAACAGACACGAAAAGAAACTGCAATATGTAAAATGTTAGTACGCAATAATGTTTCCTGTTTATCAATCGAACTCTACACTAAATATTAAAACACCTGCTGCAATTACTCGCCGAATGTTACGCCCTCTCCTTACATTAGCAGATAACTTTCAGTAGGGAAAATAACCCTAGTTGCAGCGTGAAAGTGTAGCTCCAAGCAAGCGAGAGGCAATAGCATATACTTCATATCGTATGGTCGTCCGTGTGATAACAGCTTAAGACATCCCTTAGTTAATTGAAAGGGTCGGGGCAAGAAAGTGCCAAACCCCATTTCTGGTGAAATAATCATAACACTGTAATCTGTTGTATAATATTGTAAATTATAATATCCCACATATAATTTATTTCTAATGTCCCAGGTTTCGTTTTTTCCCCAGACGTTTATGCCCCCCCCCCCCCCCAAATATACAAAGAACGTAACAGTAAATATCATTAAAGTAATGCCATATTGTTACTGACAATATCTCAAATGTTACTAAGACATTGGCGAGAAAACTTTATGTTATATATCTTGATTTTAGTAACTGATCAAATTTTCAAATTGAAATATCTCAGAAGTTCATAAATGTGGCTTAGCATTCTCTTGCCCCGACTCCCTCAATTTTCTTCCAATTTGTCTTGAAATTTTTTTTTATAGCTGTAGAATTCAGACATTTTTCTCAGGGGGGGGGGGTGTCAGGAGGGGGGATCTGCAGGTCCGGGGAGTGGAGGGGCACTGAAGAGTTCTGGGGGTTATATTGCACTTCTAACCATTAACGGGAGCCGGGAACAAAATCTCAACTTCTTCAGAGAGGACATTTCGATGCTCTGGTGGGAGGGGAAATTATAATATCGCTTTCTGTGTAACCAATCAGCTCTTTACGACACTTTTAAAATTTTATTATTCTTTTTTTAGCTCAATAATTGAAAGGACACATAAAACTTTACTTACTTAATAGCAATCATAAAACGCACTGATATAAGTCCTGCTAACAGTATCACCTGATAACAATTGTTGAAATTCTACCCCAGGTTTAATTGGCTTATTTCCAAACGAAATGAAATTTATCACTCCAAACATTTATGTAATACATTGACTACTTAAGAAAAATACATCCCATCAACCTAAACAAGTTTTACTGCCTTTTAGTGATTATTTGACTTTAACTTTAGTAAAATTATTAATAATTGAACAAATTGTATTGGTTTTGCATGATATTATTTGTTAAATATTCTTTCCAGTGATACATACTTTTATTATATTGCTAAAAGAAAACGTAATGTTATGTTACAACTGTTTGCGAGTTACAAAAACAGTGGAGTTAATTATGCGCCAAAACCACTGGCGCCAAAATATGACAAATTGTGTGAAATTGCAACAGCAAAATATTTTAAACGGTCAAAAGTATAAAATATAAATGAAAAAGGAAGTACGTAATAATTTTTCTAAAAAGTACTCTATCATTTAATATTAATATTAATTAAATTGTGATTATACGTTGAGAAAACAATTTAGAAATCCTCAATAACGTTTAAATACTGCCTTTTTTATGTTCGTTCACATCTTAAAAAAGAAACAGAGCAATTTTTATTATTGTAATAAGTTCGTGCTTTCTATCAAGTGTAAACCAAAGCGGCGAGTTTTCCATAATTGGACAGTCCACGCCAAATTAACATATTGCAACAGAAATTTTTGGGCACTACCTACGTGAATTGAAGTCATGCAATCAGGCGTGACTTAAAAAATAAACATTGAATGCTTATAAAAGAGTGTTTTTTAGAAAAACAAAACTGTTTTTACTTATATTTAAAAAATATCTTAGTGCCCAGTTTAAAGTTATTAGCAAAAAGAAAAGGGGGGAATGGAGGAAATAATGAAACACATTTTAATTTTTAAAAGCGCAGAACTTTCTAAATGATTCAATCCATTCAAGTAAAATTGAGTTTTATTCAGCTTTAATATTTATATTAATTATAAAGTTCCCTTAAAAGTAATTAACGTAAAAAGTTAAATTTTTAAAACTTCTTTCTATAGGATAAAAATTTAACTTTTTTTTTTTTTCAGAATTACATCTCAATTTAGAAGACAAAAATAAGCCATCAACGACAACAAAGGTGGATGTAAAAAAGAGAAAAAGGGATTTGGACAAAGATAATTTGAGTAATATATTTTTAATTTTTCTGTTCATTCGTTCTTTTAATATCTTAAGATAATGCTTTAAAAAAATAGTTTTTAACAATAGAATAGAAGGCCTTGGTAAAATAATTGCTGTGATTATTAAAACATTTTACAGACCTTAAAAGAGTATCAAAGAAGCGGAAAGAGACTGCCAAAGACCGTTTACTCAAATGGAATAGCTTTTACACCAGTAAAAGCTTTGGAATATGGGTCCAGTGCACACAGTGTAATAAATGGCGCAAGGTCCTGGAATATGAGGAGGAACATGAAGTACCTGATGACTGGTGTTGTTCAATGAGTATATCAGGTATAGTAAAATGATTAATATATAATAATAATAGACAGAGAAATTTGAATGATAAATCCTTAAAATAGCCTGGCTCAACCGTATCTGAAAATGTTGTTCGAATGATAGCAGAACTAGGATTCATATTCATCATGTCACTTAAATAAGAGAAAAAAAAAGGTTGTTATAAAAGAGTATAGACGAATGTATTACTTTTTTCTGTTGTTGCTTATTTTTCATCTTTCTTTATTTCACTCATTTGAAAATTCATGATGTACAGAAACCAGGAATGCGATAGGAAAGTAAACAAAATAGAAAAATCCGGCATCAAACATAGATTATGAAAAACTTTCTAACACTTCCAAAATAATCTAACAGAACTTCGCCATTTAAACCACTGCTTCCTTAACCCCTTCGCGACGAGCATCTTTTACAGAATTTATAATCTTTTACCACCGGTTTTTCAAAACAGAAATTTTTGCCTAATTGAATCGCAGAAATGCTAAGATTTAACAAGACAAAGCTTACAATAAAAAATAACTGGTGGGAATAATCGAGGATTCTGAGCATCTTATGCGTCACGTATACGTGTCGCTCGTCCCCAAGGGCTTAATACTAATGTATGAAGGAGGCATTATTTAGTATTAAGGAGGCAGTGTTTAAACAGATGAAAGTGATCTATTAACAACTTAGAAAAAGCATAATACATTTCAAAACCAGATTTCAGTAGTTACCATCTTTAGCCAGAAATGTACTCGAATCAATTTATGCATACCTGTACATCATCTTATAAATCTGTATATACATTACATAGTGTGCTAAAATTTAGCTTAGTTACAAAATACATAACATATAGTGCCGTAGCTAGAGGGGTGCGAGAGGGGATCACCCCCCCCCCCCCTAAAAAATATCAGCCCCCTCTGGGAAAGATTCCAAGGTCACCAAATAAAACTCTTTTCAAAAATCGAACTTAGTTTTGGGGCTCTTTTACAGTTTTGCACAAATACTAAATGGTAGTATTTGTATAAAAACTGTAAATAAGTGTTTTAAATTAATTTAAATAAGTGTTTTAAAAACAATAACAATTTGAAAATGCAAAATACATCCTTGATTTTGTTAATGTTTTTTATCATATAAAACTACAGCTTTAGAATCCTCAAGGGCAGGGAATATTCAGAAAAAAAAAATTAAAGGTTTCAACTCTTTATGAAACAGATGAAATACAGTAAAACCTCTGAATAACGGACACCTCGGGAGCACGGAATTTGTCCGCTATTTGGAAGTGTCCGCTATTGAGAGGTAAAAATGTACAAATGTACAGGTTTGGGGGAACAAAAAAGCGTCCGTTAAATAGAGGTGTCCGCTAATCGGGAGTGTCCGTTATGGAGGTTTTACTAAGCTTTTAGGTAGCTTTCATTACAAAAAGCTATACCTATTGCAGTCGTTCGGAGGAAAGCAATTCCAAAAACTTTTGGCATATTTTCACCGATCATGACCTCTAGACCCCCAAACCACCCTTCGTTCAAATGTTGATATATATATATATATATATCTGACATATGTCATGCTGTAACTCTCTTACTTATGAATCGATTTGGATGTGACTGACGACTGAGTATGTGTGTAGGACATACCAAGGTCTCGACAGAGTTCGTTGGCCAGTTTCATCCGCCATCTTGTTTCAAAATGGCGGCCAGTTAAAAATTTTCAATTTTTAAAAAATTCAAAAACATGTACAAAAAAGGTATAAATGAAAAAAATATATATTTCTATTATGTGTTAGAACATGATACAATGATTTTGAAACAATTTTTCTTTTGCCTATATCCTAAAAAATGGCTGAGATATGGCAGTTTGAAATTCTAGGGTGGCTGAGATTTTGAAACAATCTTATGTTTGTTATGCTGTAACTCTCGTATTTATGAGCTGATATAAATGTGACTGACTGATCATGTGTACAGAACATACCAAGGTCTCGACCGAGTTCGTTGGCCAGCTTCATGCGCCATCTTGTTTCAAAATGGCGGAAAGTTAATTTTTTTAATTTTTTTTTAAATTCAAAAAGATGTATAAAAAATTATAAATTGAAAAAGTTGTTTCCGCTAAGTGTTAGATCGTGATACAAGGATTCCAGAACATTTTTTGTTTTGGCTTTATCTTCAAAAATAGCTGAGAAATGGCAGTTTGAAATTCTAGGGTGGCTGACATTTTGAAACAATCTGATTTTTGTTATGTTGTAATTCTTATGCTGAAATTCGCATTCAAATTCAGTATTAACGAAAACCGGGATTGAATCTTCTATAATCGGTTTCCAAGCATTTTAGCTTCGGGTGTTTGAGTAAAATGAGTTGAATTTTTAAAAACATGGACTATGAAACATGAAAGCTACCCTTTCCTCCCGGTACAGGCCGGAAGGACTTTTTGTAATAGCCTTCAATGTTCTAAAAGTCATCGTTCCTTTTCACTTTTATGGCTCAAAATTGTACGATACAAACGTAAAGTTAAACTTGTCGACACAGGGTTTTTATAAAACAGTTTGTCTATTAAAGCTTTATTAAGCAAATATAACATGTCTAAACATAGCAGTTACAGATAAAATTGTATCGAAGTTCCTTTTAAATGAAATTTCTTTATTTTTCTTTAAAATTTTTGAGCTGAAACGTTCCTTACAGAAAATCTGAGCAACATTCTAAGCTGGATGTTGCGCATTGAATTCATCTGTTTATATAAAGCATGAACCTACACTGGTGGAAACAATTAAAGGGACAAATGTTTTTTTTTTTTTCAATAAAAAAAGAACTAAGAAAACAAATAAAACCGAACTTGGCCAAAATATCATCCGATATAAGACCAATAAATGGGAAAACAAAAATGGGCACAACCTGCACCCTAAATAAGGAAACTGGTCACGTGTCCAGCACAGCAGCTGACTGACACCCTCTCAGTCAGAGATAAATATCTCTAATGGGATGTATGATCTCCTGTAACAGCTACACAACTCTCGCATTGGCATTTCATACTGTTTACCAGGGTACTTAAAAATCCCTGTGACAACCGCACCCACTCTAGCAGCAAGGCACCCTTGAACTCATCGATGGTCGTTGGAGCTGGTTTTCAAACTGCAATTGATCGTCCAAGGGTGTCCCATACGTGTTCGATGGGATTAAGGTCAGGGGACATCGCAGGCCACTGCATTCGTTGAACATGCTCCGATTCGAAGTATTCGTCCACCAACTGAGCCCTATGTGGACGGCGTTATAGTCCATAAAACGAAATTTGGTCCATATGCTCCGCTGAAAAGTCTCACATAGGGTGCAAGGATCTTGTCCCTGTACCGCTAACCTGTATCGACGACCTCTATCAGTACGCCCGTCTGCATGATGCCTGCCCAGACCATCAGACCATCTCCAGCATAGTGGTCCTTTGCAACAATGTTAGAGGGCCGATATCGACTCCCAGGTTCTCTCCAGATGAGAACACGTCTCGAGTCGCTATCCAGACTGAATCTTGACTCATCACTGAAGAGAACCCGCTCCCAACTATCCTCAATCGACATTTTAAAACAATCTGATTTTTGTTACGCTGTAATTCTCATGCTGAAATTCGCATTCAAATTCAGTATTAACGAAACCGGGATTGAATCTTCTATAATCGGTTTCCAATCATTTTAGCTTCTGGTGTTTGAGTAAAATGAGTTGAATTTTTAACAAGAACGAAAAATCATGCGTCAAGCATAGATTATGTAACACTTTCCAACGCTTCCAAAATAATTTTACGAATCATACTCTTTTATAAGCTAAAAGATAACATCTAAGTAATCCGAATACTTTATTCAGCCCTGTATAGGATCTATAGATTTGTATATATACTACATAGGATGCTAAATTTTAGTTCAGTTAGGAAACACGTAGCACAGTTTAAAATTCTCCGTCTGGAGTTAAATAATACGGAAATGTGTTCCCGAACTTTTGTACTTCCCTGTATAGGATCTACAGAATTTATACACACCACGTAATATACAAAAAGCGATTTAAAATTAAAATCGCATTCAGTAACTTAAAACGCACTTCCAGGAATTATTGTTAACATACAGTAGAGAATTCTTTTGTGTGTCCCTGTAAATGAACGATGACTGCTATACACACAATATTCTGTAGTAAGTCTCTTGTAATGAACCTTATATAAATTTCAATGCGTTTAAAATAGTGAAACATTATTTAAATAAACCGCAGACGATTTTTCTCCATAGACGTAATGTAACGGAATTCTTTTGACTGTCCCTGTAAAGTAAGTATAAGTGCTATGCACACCCTATTCCATATTAAGCTTCTTCTAATGCACCTTAGTGATATATATAAATTTCAATGCGTTTAAAGTATTGAAACATTATTTAAATAAACCGCAAATGATTTTTCCCCATAGACCGCAATGTAACGGAATTCTTTTGAGTGTCCCTGTAAAAAAACTATAAGTGCTACACACTTCCGTTGAAATAGGGAACATGCTATAGATAACGATTATAACATATAAAATTTGCAGGGCAATCCGAGCATATTTACGGGAGTTAGAGCACGGACAGACGGCAGACGGCAGACGGCCAGACGGCCAGACGGCAGACGGCCAGACGGCCAGACGGCAGACGGCCAGACAAACCGAAGTCATAAACACTTTTCAACTAGGTTGGAAAGTGTTAAAAACATGGACTGTGAAAGCTACCTTTTAATCCCGGCACGGGCCGGAAGGACTTTTTATTTACTTGTTGACACCATCACTTATTATTTCACCAGTATAATTATACAATAGTTATACACAGGAAATTTTTACTCTGCAGCCTTTTTAACACTTTCCAACCTAGTTGAAAAGTGTTTATGACTTCGGTTTGTCTGGCCGGATGGCCGTCTGGCCGTCTGTCCGTGCTCTAACTCCCGTAAATATGCTCGGATTGCTCTGCAATTTTTATATGTTATTGTAGTACTCTATAGCATGTTCCCTATTTCAACGGAAGTGTGTAGCACTTATAGTTTTTTTACAGGGACACTCAAAAGAATTTCGTTACATTGCGATCTATGGGGAAAAATCATTTGCGGTTTATTTTAATGATGTTACACAATTGCAAACACATTGTAATTGATATATATCACTAAGGTGCATTACAAGAAGCTTAATATGGAATAGGGTGAGCATAGCACTTATAGTAACTTTACAGGAACAGTCAAAATAATTCCGTTACATTACATCTATGGAGAAAAATCGTCTGCTGTTTATTTAAATAATATTTCATTATTTTAAACACATTGAAATTTATATATATCACTAAGGTGCATTACAAGAGGCTTACTACAGAATATTGTGTGTATAGCAGTCATCGTTCATTTACAGGGAGACACAAAAGAATTCTCTACTGTCTGTTTACAATAATTCCTGGAAGTGCGTTTTAAGTTACTGAACGCGATTTTAAATTTAACTCACTTTTTGTGTATTTACGTGGTGTGTATAAATTCTGTAGATCATATACCGGGAAGCACAAAAGTTCGTGAACACATTTCCGTTTATTGACAAACTCCAGAAGGATAATTTTAAACTGTGCTACGCTTTTCCTAACTGAACTAAAATTTAGCATCCTATGTAGTATATATACAAATTTATAGATCTTATACAGGGCTGAATAAAAGTATTCGGATATTTTTCCGAATACTGTATAGGTTGCAAATTTCTGAAATTATGTTTTTAAATATGTTATGCGTTTTCCAAATTATTTACTTAGATGCTATCTTTCAGCTTATTAAAAGGTATGATTTGTAAAATTATTTTGGAAGCGTTGGAAAGTGTTACATAATCTATGCTTGAAGCATGATTTTTCGTTCTTGTTTTTCTTAGTATAAAATAAAATTATTATAAACAGTGTAATAAGAAAAATAGTACCTACAATATGAATACGCACTAATTTATCTTTTATATAATACTTTGATCACACATATCTCTTTCTGTGTGTGTGTGTGTAGGGGGGGGGGGGGTGTTTGTTTGTGCGTGCATGTGTCAGAGAGAGAGAGAGAGAGAAAAAATATGAGCCCCCCCCCCCCCTTATTATTCACTTCTAGCTACAGCCCTGATAACATAGTCAAATACGTATTCACCTTCAGAAGTTTCCATCATTAAACGGATATACACTCGAATAATTTTTGTACAGCCCTGCATATTATGTATAGATAATATACGCCTCATATTAAACTAAAATTTAATTCATGAAAAAAAAAAGCATAACACAACTGAAAACGTACTTTCAGAAATTACCATCCATAGGCCGCAATGTATCCAGTTATTTGCGCAACAATGTATATGAATCCTAGTATAAATATAATAAAACACAGTGTGTTGATTCCGGTACGTACTCATCCAAAGAATGGATGAGAGGAAATTGATTACTTCGAATCTGATAACCAGACCCATGAAGTAGCGAAAGACTTCTAACGAAATAGTGTTAATATCGTGTCGCGACTTTGGAACTAAATGACAGCTGTACAACAACGTCAACGGTTTTGCGCAGCCGTGAGAATCCCTGGTAAGGCAGCGCCACCTACAATATCAAACCGAAACTGTATATCAAATATCCACCAGATGACAGACTATTTGAAGAAGCAAATGAACTGGTGACGTATGGAGAAGCTGCCTTACACATGCGCCACCTATTTGAGATATTTTTTGAGGAACGATTTTCTTCTTGGAAAACCTATTTCGTTGGAAGTCCTGATCTAGTTCTATGTTCATGACCAGACCACAGCATACGAACCCGAACAATATCCTATTGTAGTGAGTAGTAGATAAAGGGGCTTTTTTTTTTATACCGCAAACCAGGCCCCTACCTGCCCAGCATGAATGCCTAGCTTAACGGGTTAGTACCTGGGTGCGGGGCGGAAATCGCCTGATAACAGCATGGCTGTGATCCACCTGACTATAGATTTGTTCACATGGCTGCTGTGCTTGATCTCTTGTGATTTGCTACCGTTATCTTTGTTTGCCGGTTCAAGGTTTCTGTTTAACTTTGTTGAATTGACAGATTTAATAGGTCTCGTAATTTAGAACCTTGATCAGGTGACGAGATAGATAAAGGGGCTTTTACGGAAACAGGCGCATTGGGTGATGTACAGAAACTCCTACTTCATAGAAACTTGGGGTAAGTTTTCCCTTTATGATTAACGCACTCTCTTCAGCGCACAAGTTTAATCACATTTTTCTGCTACGTCTGCTATATTAGAAAGGTTTTATAATAAGTTTTAATAAGTATGTATAATGTATGTCATACATTTTAATGCAAATAATTACCTTTGTGTATATAAAAATCAATAAAAACTAAACGGGCAGCGATAGAAATACACCGTTTGTTGCAATATGCTTGGGACAACAGTAAATTTTCAGGCAGACAAACTTTCGAAATTAGTTACAATTTTCAACAACAGATGGCACGGAAGTCTGGAAAAATCTAAACCGCGATATTTTTCACATATCCACCATGCGCAGCAATAATACTGAACGAAATTACCAGAAACCTTTGTAAACGTGTCAGGCGGGATGGCTTCACATGCAGAAGAGATGTATTACTGCTTCAGTTGCTCAATTGTTTCTGGATTGTGGCGGTAGACCTGGTTTTTCGAGTGTCCCCACAGAAAGAAGTCACCGGTTTACAAAGGTTTCTGGTAATTTCGTTCAGAGACTACGCCATGTTTAATTAACTTAGCCATGTTTAATTTTTTTGCATTATTTTCTTTAGTAGACTTTATATAGAGAAAATGTCTTTTAAGGACACCACAATATGTATATTTATATTAGTATTAACTTATTATGCAGATATGTGTGTGTATGAGTGCGTATATGTATGTGTACAATTATTTATAAAGAAAATTTTATTTTAAAGGGAAAAGAAGCTGCCATGAACCAGAAAATACAGAAAATGTAGAATTTTCTCCAACGAATTTCATACCAGAAACCATAGTATGGGCCAAATATGCTGGATATCCATGGTATGTTATGTCTGCATAAAGTATGTTAAATATTTCTATATTGCCAACTTGTTTAAAAAATAATCAAATTTTAAAATTTAAAAATCAAATGCAACAGTTTCAGCATTTTACTGGATTAACTTAAAGCATTTAAAAATATATCCCCATTATAATAAGCGTTACATATTAACGTCCATTGAGAAATTCTTTAAACACATCACTTTTTATTTACATTTATCCTGAACTCATCGTAAACAATGTAAAGTATAGGGGGAGGGAGGGGAATTGAACGCTGGCTGTAACTCCGGCTCTAATTGATGCAAGAAAGGGAAAGAAAATTATGGTTGTAATTTTTAAAAAGTCCTTTATAATTGTGTGTAGTATATTTTGTCAAGGGGTTATCTACATATTAAAATTAAGCTAAAGTTTTAAAAGCTCAAATGCAACACAATTTTATTTACGTCTAGCAATTTACTCGTTCTTTGCACTGTCGAGAATTTAAAGTGGAGGGGGGGGGGGACTGAACATAAAAGGACGGACTGCTTCCATCGATCGTGTGTAATCCATTGACTAGAAATATAAATGGACAGCGGACTAGCAACCCTTTCTTGAAGAAAACATGTCCTTTCCTCCAGCAGGTGTGGAGGAAGAATATTCTGCCAAACAGGTTTTTTTTCACGCCAAACTGTCACGGAAATTCCACAGCTCCCGAGAAAAAACAGCGATTTTTCACTTGCGTTTGAGTTTGTCAAGTTTGAGAAAGGGATTACCGCCAGAAAGCGGCACCCTTTCGCCTATTTTTGGTGATGAAAGGGGAAAGATATATTCTTCAAGTCTGTCGGAAGAAAAGAAAGGAGTCCGCTGTCCATTTATATTTCTAGTCAATGGTGTAATCTCACAAAGATAAAGTGATTTAATTTCCACGTATAAATCAAGCTGTGAAACAATTAAAAAGGCTAAATGTTAAAATCCACCTTTAAAATTGCGTCATATTTTAGTTATGACTGACTGTGCGAAAATAAGTGATAGCCACTTAAGTCTCGGAATTCTTACTATAATGCAGAAATTAAAATACTTTTTTTCCAACTGTGGCGTTATTCTCGAATAATAATACAGATTTAATATCGGGGCGAAAACAAAAGTTCGACTGTAACACCACAAAATCCTCTCGGTTAGCTTTTTAATAGTTTTATTTCTTCTTAACACGTAAAACATCACACAAAACGGCACACAACAAAAATATAAAATAATGAGGTTAGAATATTTCCCATTCTGCAGAAATAACAGCACGACACAACAATTTCAACCAGCTTCATCACTGCTCTACGATTACTTTTCTCGGCAAAGCTCGCATATATATCACGTGATGCACTGTGCCGGGAAAGTCTATTTTTCCTGGTAGGGGTTTTCCGCATTACATCCTCCCCATCTGTTTCCGACATGTGTCTCAGAGGGGAAATAGGGTGTTTGTCTGGATCTTCCTCTTTTTCTCAGGATGCAACTGAAGTAGTTTCAGTTTCTTGGAATGGTGTCAAGGCTGAAACATGATAAACCCAATTCACTGAGTAGGACTGTCTAGGCTGTCAATGTCATATGTCACTAATGATTTTTGAGTCAGATCTATATATTGCCCATCCCTCTCAGACATAAATTTTGCTGTTTTCTGGTTACTTGCCTTGCTCACAGGGTGTTGGGTAACCCATACCTTTTCACCAGGTATAAAATAAACTCTGCTTCGATTTTTATCATAATATTTCTTACGGTGATCTTGTTTTATTTCTAGTTGCTCAATTCTCTCTCTCAAAGCTGCCTTAGTCTGCTCTACTTTAGTTGGAGGCCCTTTTACTGTGATGATGTCTGAATGATCACTTTGAGAGGTAATGATAATATTTACATCAAACTGTTCCATCATACTACGAGCATCTTTGCCTTTCTGTCCAATAATAAAGCGACGTAAATCATATGGCACTTCCATTTCTTTAGTAACTGGCACAGAATCTAATAAAGCTTGCTTTTCATCTTCAGAATCTTCTTGTTTCCCTTTGATTTTAATCACATTCCTCTGGTCATCCTCAGGTGCTTCAGAGTGACAATACCCATTCATAACAGCTTTTTACCATCATCTCTTTTCATCTCTTTCTCGTTCTGAGAACTTAATGCCAACATTAAACTGCCGTTGGATATTTTGTACATTGTATCCTCTAGTTCCTAAAACAGTGCGGTGATGTTGATGCGGAATTATGCAATAAATAGTAACCATTTGACTCAAATCATTTACAATTTCAAGCAAACGTTGGTTGTCTCAACAAAATCTTTTGCTCCCTTCAAGGTAACTTTACTACTGTCGATTCCGTCACGTGGAAAATTGACAGAAACGCCACCAAATTCTTCAGCAATTTGTGAAAGTATTTCACCACGTCTAGCAACAAAATAACGGTGGTGCTTGCGTTCAGTTGTCTGGTCCAAGTCCTTAATTATATCGTTTAGTTCCTTTTTAGCTGTTTCAACCTGTTCTTTGCGTCCAGTGATCATGATAATATTTCTATTTTCATCATTTTCATTGGGGAAAATAATTCTGGCTCCAGTTTTATCTCGAACCTTTTTAATGTTAGCACCATCCTTCCCAATTAAAAATTTATGATGCTCAGGTTTTGCAGATATTTCAACAGTATAGCCAGTCAGTTGCTTTTCATTTGACGATTCAGTTAAATTTTTCTTAAGAATTTCTTTTTTCCAGGAGTCATCCGATAAGGTGGCACAGCAATAGGAGCACTATCACATATATTGATACGATGCTCTCCATACAGGGTTGTGTGAGTCTCTCCCACTGGTTGAAAGCATTTTTAATACCTTTTCAGAAGACCATCAAGTTTTTCTCTTTCATCAGAAGATAAATTTTTACCTTCATCTTCACTTAAGGCGTATGGACTGACTTTGACCACACCAGCTGACGTATTATTTTTTTCAACGAATTCATCTACAAAATGAAACTTTTTCTGAGGTTTATCACTGAAATACCATATTTTGTTGGCAGTATCTAACACCATGTTAACATTGTGCAAGAAATACATACGTAAAAGTGTTCTATTACCTTTAGCATTTGGTAATACAATGAACTCCATTTTGAAGACTCCACCTTCAATCTCTACTGCCACAGTAGCGGGCAAAGTTTCTATAGCCATCGTAATTCCGTCAGCCAACGTAACATCATGAGTATGCGGGCTAAGTGCAACACCAGTTTTTAAAAATAGCTCATACATACGTTCTCCCGCAATAGAACGATTCGCTCCCGTATCTGCACAGACTAACATGTATTTCAGATCATGATAGGCACATTTGGAGCTGAAACTGCTGAAACATTTAAACTATACAACTGAAGACGATGTGTTTGCACATTTTCTTTTTAACCGAAGGGGAACAATCTGGGCATTTCTTCTTTATAAATCCCAGTTTACAACAACCATAGCAAACAATATCGGATTCTAAACGTCGATTAGCAAACTTAGGAGGAGATCTGTCTTCTTTTGGAGGCTTACGATGCTTCCAATTATTATCTCAATGAGAAAACTCTTTTTTCACTTGGGGTACAACCGGGTCTCTTTTAGGGAACGTAGTTCTTATAATATCATACGTTTTTTCGGCAAGGTCTACTGGGAATTTAAATTTTCCCAATCATCTAACATAGGCTGTTTGCATTCAACAGGCACCCGTTTTTTCATTTGATTGCTATGATCAGATCCTGACGAGCTTCAGAAGACGTTACAGTTAATTCTTTAAGCCAGTTTTCAAAGTAAGCTCGAAGTTCGAAATAATAATCTCTCCAAGTAATTTCCTTCCCTTGCGATGGGCAAAGAACAACTGTCTAAATTTGTCGGTACTAATTTTAAACCGTTTTAGAAGTAAATCTTTAACGTGTGAAAAATTTGAAGCGTTTTCTTCCTATTCACGAGCGATAAGCGTAGAAATAGAAGATGATACAACACTGAGTGAATAGGATACCCACAGATGCTCGGGTACCTTCAAGAGCTTTAACTGGCGTTCCAGGAGCACCAAAAACAAAGTTATATCATCAGTTTCTGGCCTGAATGTAGGCAACAACTTTTGGATATCTATCTTGCTTTCCGGGTGAGACATTATCCCTGTCGCATTACCACCTACCACTCCAGTGGAAACACTTTGGCTCTGAGCCTGTAACTTAAGCTTCTCAAGCTCAAAATTCATCTGACGCTTTTTTAACTCTTAACTCTTCCACTCTATGCTTCTCTTCAGGGCCTAACTATCAACTTGGAGGCCCCGGGGCAAAACTTCATAGTGAGGCCCCTCAATATTTCTTTCTTTTTATATGCATGGGGGTTTATTCCAATTCGACAAAAATTTGTTTTTATCTATTGGTCCATGCAATGGTAAAAAAACTAGCTATAAAAGGTTCACTAAGCCAAATGTTCAAGTATTTATCTAGCTTATACAATTAACAAATTATTAAATGGATTATTTTTATGATACAAGTTTTGGAAATTAAATATTTAGTGCGTATGGTTGTAAAAAGAATAAGGTGAATAATACAAAAGCAAAATACTTACAAAAGTACAATTTCTAAAAAGAGTGTATGTTTATTAAAAATTTATAAAATCACACATTAAAAATACATGGTAAAATATTCGCAACACTGTTGTTAACATAAAGAAAACTTAATTTTTGAGTACAAATGGAGAAATACTATAGTCATTTTTTACTGAAAAAGCCTATAACAAGAATGAAGATTAATTTAATGGTATGAGGAAGTTATAGTACAGAAAACGCCTAACATAACTTTTATTCAAATGAATGGGAATAATAATAAAAAAAAAATTACATTTTAGTTAGTCATTATTTAGAACTGGATTAAACTAGCGGAAAACTTTTAATTGATAATTTAAAGTATGACTTTTCTAAATAAAAGTTAAGGAAGATTAAAGATATAGTTACAATAGATGTAAATTAAGTTTGTTAAAATGCATACTTTGCTTAAAAGACAAGCAATTAGTAACTGGAGCAAAAGTTGTGTAGATTGAAAATATTAAAGATTAGAACTTCTTAAAAATTTGTTTCCTAACTTTCAAAGAAGCGAATTCATCAATTACTTTGTCAAAGTTGATCTGTTGAGCTCGGTCATTCTCAATTGAAAGTAAAGCTAAGCTTCCGAGTCTTTCTTGAGCCATTGTACTTCTCAAGTAATTTTTGATCAATTTAAGCTTAGAAAAGGACCGTTCAGCCTTATACTATCACAGGAACAGTCAAATACATGATGCACGCTGTGCAAACATCTGGATAGCTTGATGAAAGCGAACTGTGGTCGATTATTATCAAGGCAAGGCAACGCTAGATACCGGGCTTGCTCATTCATTCTCATAACGTCACAAATAGTGGCTGGCCGCGACCAGCGATTGGTAGAAAGCGGAGCGCTCATCGTTTTGTGTCAATCGCTGTACGCGTGTCTTTCGTCGCGGCTAAGGCTCCTATAGAGGGAGCTGACGCATATCCATTATGTTGCTCAAAATAACCGCCATATTGTGACCTAGCTCAGCATTAGGAAACCGCCTGTGCAGGTGTTTGCCGTACCTGTTACTGTCACTCGCGGTCCACTAGTACGGTAAGCAAACCGGTTTTAGCTTGGTTTTTGGTCCGCTGGGTCATTAAATGGCGATATGATTCAGCCTGTATTATAGGAGCTCTAGTCACGGCCAGCCACTTTTGTGACGTCATAATAATGAATGAGCAAGCCCGGTATCTAGTGTAGCCTTGCTATTATATAATTAGCAAATTCTTTAACAATTTTCATTTTTTCCAGTTTGTTTTGAAACTAATTTTTCACTGGGCATAATTGTGAAGGAAAGGCTGGACTCTCACCATTTGGAAACTTATTAATGAAATAACTGCTTTTTTGTGAATATCACTTTCACTTGCATTGGCTAAAAAATCCGGTTGTATTACTTGTCAAGAACAGCTTTCATGCCTTCAAAACGGTGATCAAGTTGAGTACAAAGTGTGTCTACCATCGGATAGAACACAGTGACTCGGAAACAAGATTTTGGGTCTATTAATCTCTCGTCTTCACTCAACTCATCAAAGTGTTGTTTCACTTTCCTTAGTCTGGTCTAGTGAAATTCTTTGTTTATTCCCCATCGACTACAAACATCTGATGCTTCAGAAACAAGTTCTTCAAACTGTCCCCTTATTTCTGTTATCCTTAATAATAAATTACCCAATAACTCATATGCATACAACAGGTCCATGGTTTCAGATTGTAAGGATTTCGATACGCGGTTGAGAAACTCTAACTTCACACATCACTGCACAAGCAAAAGCAATACAAAAAAAAAACTTTCAAGTTTGTCGTTTAGCTGCTGTGCTCAATTCTTTCCTTGCTTTTCCTGGAAGTCAAAGTTGTGCGGGTAAGGCTTTTCAACACGTCACAAAACCTGTGTTTCAGTGCATACACTGCCTCATGCCTACCAGTCCAGTGAGTTGGATTAAGAGTTTTCAGTGCTACTTTCGAATTCAGTGAATCAGTCTGAGCCACGATGTCGTACACTGACTTCAAGTCGTTCCCAAAGTTGCTTCAAGTACTATGACCAAAAAAGCAATACACACTTTGAATGGTTTCAAAAAACTGGCAGACCACTCGGTTTCCTTCCACAGCATCCTTTAATACTAAATTAAGGTTATGTGCAGCGCAGTGCACAAAGTATGCGTGTGGGGCTTTTTCTTTAATACGCTGCTGCACTCCACTGTATGCCCCCACAAAACAAACCGCATTCGAATGGTGCTTCCGTTCGAAAGTAACGCGTGCAAATAGTGCTTTAATAATAAACTTCAAAACTACTTTTGCCGATTGCCACGTGTAGGGTTAACAAAAGTAATTTTTGGGGGCATATGCATATACAGTCAAATTCGAATAATTTCGAAGTCCAAGGGACCGCTAAAAAAATTCGAATTACTCAAGATTTCGAATTAGACAAGTTTTGTTTTTTCCAACTACTGCCTTACTTAAATATTTATTGACGCATAAGTTGCATGTTCCAATTAAAAAATATAGATAATATAGAGGAAAAAATGTATATCACACATAAAATATTTATTTAAACATTTTTTGAAAATATAAAATATATAAAAGTATATCCAGGGCCGTAGCGAAAGAAAATTAATTTTTGGGGGCAAAAGGCAAGATTGGCCGACTCAAAAATGTTTCAAATCCGACTAATGTAAAATAGTCAATCTGTCGCATTATTTCTTAATTAATAGTTTTTACAATTAATTTTAACTGATTAATTATGATTGATAGTTAAAAATAAAATATATGATATTGTATTCCTAAAATATTTCTTAGATATAACTCAGTAATTATTTAAAAGATTTACCAAGTACTTTACTGGAGAAAAAAGAAAAGAAAAAAGAAAATATGTATTGATAAGAGAAAATCCTACAGTTATATTTGTGAAAACACATTTGTTTAGAATGATAGAATGAAGTGATAGTTTAGTAAATAGAATGTAGTGATTCTCAAAATAAAAGCTAAATAAAAATGTGATCTCTCAGTTCTAAAAATTATGATAATGTAATGAATGGAAAGTACTTTCAATATTTTATTAGCATGCGATAGAAAATAATTTGAGCTTTATATTCCAATTAGAGAGAACATCGTGTGGAATTAACAACATACACTTTCAGTAATTCTAATTGTAAAACTAAAAAATGCACACTATAGTGGTACTGAAAATATTTGGAGGAGCCTCAAAATTTAATTGTGTCTGGGGCCTCTTGAGTGCTTAATCCACCACTGATTGTGTTTCATAGGAATGTCAAGAGACCGACAGAAACATTTGAATTATCCACGATTTCGAATCATACACGTTCGAATTATTCAAGTTTGACTGTACTATTTTTACATGAATTACACATCACACTGAATAAAGCAAACCATACATACCTTTCTTATCACCATTCCCTGTCGAGTCGTTTCCACGGTCCAGTCATGTTGATAACTTCTTCGAACTTTTTGCAGCCTCCAAGTTTCTTCTTTTTAGAGTCTGTCTTTTTTTATTTCCAATTGGCTGGTGTCGAATTCGTTTCATAATATAAACTATTATCTCAATACAAGCAAAGTAAGACTAAGTAATAAACTACACGCGTACTATCACTACTATGCTACTCTCAACTGTACTGACAATCCGATATTCATAAGCAGTTAGCAAAAGAATGAATCATCATGAATAGCACTAGCTCACTGCACGTTCCAGCCTCTTAAATGCTTAATCCACCACTGATTGTGTTTTATAGGAATGTCAAGGGACCGACAGAAATATTTGAATTATCCACGATTTCGAATTACACACGTTCGATTGATTCAAGTTTGACTGTACTATTTTTACATGAATTACACATCACACTGAATAAAGCAAACCATACATACCTTTCTTATCACCATTCCCTGTCGAGTCGTTTCACGGTCCAGCTGGATTTGACTCATCACTCGGCAGACACCTGTCGCGACATTACACATTCGACTCGAGATTCTGCTGCCTACTCTGTAGCTGCTTTTGCATGCGAAGCGTACGGAGTATATGAACCAATGGCGGATCTAAGGGAGGGGCGATGGGGCGATCGCCCCCCCCTTGGGCTAAAAAAGGGTCGGCAAACCGACATTAGAGGCTTCCACGGGAAAAGACCTGTGACGAATGCCGGCCCGGGACAGGTCTTAACTCTTTAAGGGTCGGGTCAGGACCGGGACTTATTTTTTTATGGAGACTTGGGCCTGGACCGGACTTCGCTTTTTGTGAAGACTGGGGTCGGAGCAGACTTCTTTTTTATCGGGTGGAGCCTGACTTAGATTTCATTCTTTCTAGAGATCTGCACGGGCCGAAATTTTCAGGACTGCGCCCAGCATAAAAGCTGAAAATTCGGTCCGGTTGCGACCAATGGCAGATCGATCGCCTCCCCCCTCCCCCCCCCCCTGCGCTAATAAAAGGTCTGCAAACTCGGACCTTGCCTGTTCTCCACTCTTTCCTGGCCGGGTATTCCTATATTCTGTAGACTCGAGCCGGGCCGAGCTAGACTTCTTTTTTCCGGGACGAGTTTGGTATGGAATTCATTCTTCCTAGAGATCTGCACAAGCCGAAATTTTCAGATCAGGGCCCGACCCGGCATAAAAGTTAAGAGTTCGGCCCGTGTCTGACTCAACCCGTATGAAATCCATTATTGACTCGTGCATACATACCTCTAAATTCTTCCCCTCGAGCCTAAGTTCGGGTGGTATTTTTTACTTTCTTCCATCTTTACAAGAACAAAGTATTGGATTGGTAAAAATTTTCGACGTATTTCTACAATTTAGGAGGTCTTGAACACGAATTGACTGTTCTTAGAAAATGTCTGTCTGTCTATACATATGTGACACAAATTTTGTGGGGGCTCTATCTCGAGAACTAATGCGCGGAATTTAATCAAAATTCATATTCAGTTAGACCTTGACATAAATTGGTGCTGATGAGGTTTTGGTTTAAATTACTCAACAGGTGGTGCTGCTGTGCTGCATTTTTCGCGATTTCCGCGGTAGCTACATCTCAAGAATTAACGCACGGAATTTCATTAAACTTTAGATTATGTTTGACCTTGGTATAAATAAATCTTTATGAGAATTCGGTATATACCGCCCAACAGATGTTGCCACTATGATCTGCTTTTCACGATTTCCGCGTTAGCTATATCTCAAGAACGAATAAGTTGTCATTTAATTTTTATTTTTAAATTTATTTTTAATTAATTAGTATTTTTTTTGTTTTCGTAAAAATTGTGGTGATGTTGTGCATTTTTTTAGCATAATTTTTAGAAATTTAATTTGGTTTAATAAATCAAAGCGATATATTTTTAAACAGTCCCAAAACTTTCTTCTATCTCAGTTATATGTTAATACTTCAAAATTCGCTATCACGGAATTCTGTTTTACGTCATCTGCTTGCTAAGCGCCGGGTTACCTTCGCCGCATGAACAGCCGATGTTAAACTACAAAAAATTGCACAAAAATCGCTATTACAGTGCCCCTTTCCGATTGAATGTCCCTAAATTCAATTAGAACCTGCTGGCCGTAGTCGAAAACCTATAAATAAAATTTGGTTCAATTCTATGCATAACTTCATACACTTTCCAATGATACAACAATGAAAATGGCACAAAAATCGCTATTACAGAGCCCGCATCCGGCGGAATATCCCCAAATTTAAGTTCGACCTGCTAGCCGTAGTCAAAAACCTATAAATGAAATTTGGTTTAATTCTATGCACAACTTCATACACTTTCGATGATACGAAGAGGACACACACACGGAGAGACAAGCATTTTGTAAAAACGTGTGTTTCGGGATATCTTTCGCTGTAAATCCTTCGAAAACCGGATATCGAAAAAATTTGCAATTACAATACTTTCTTCTGTTATATATAAAAGAATTAAAAAAATGTACTTTTTTCTTTGTAGAGCTTTAAAATTATGACTTTTGTTTATTATTTGTTTCTTTATTAATTCTAAACTACGTTAATATTAATGAATATTCATCTGAATGTAATTGTACAATTCAAATATTTAATGAGTGCTTATATACACAATTATCTAACTGTCATTAATATTGTTTTCATTCTGTATTCCATCAATTACGAACATAATCTGAAAAAAAATCTACTTATAAGTAAGTGGGCTTTATGAATAGTTTTCATTGTAGAATAATGTTGTTTCAGAAATATCGGCATGTTTTGTAGAAATTAAGTCTGGCGGTGAAGTACCAATTAAGTTTTTGTATGGGCAGATCCGGGCAAACTTTTAGTTTTTATACTGGAGCGGACAAAGCCGAGCTCAGGCTTTTATACCGGGCCGGGCCAATATTGTTTGTACAGGTCGGGCCTGGCCCGAGGCTGGAAATTTCGGCAAGTGTAGACCTCTAACCGTGATATCTAAGCTAGTTTTAATGTTTTTTCTAAATGCCTCTTTCAGCCAGCGTCCCATAGCTACTGAATATATGTTTCGTTAATAAGTTTCAAAACAGTCTTTACTGAATTAGAACTGATCTTTGATATAAAGAAACAAGCAGTCTTATACCCAGTTAGTATTTGTTTTACAGAATTCTGAAATGTGGCGATCAATCAAAGCTTAAAATTGTCTCTATGATTATATTAGCCTTCAAACAATTGAGCCCTTATGCGACTTCTAAAAGGTATCTCCGCGAGTGCCCATAGATACACATTGCCTCTAAAAAAAGTTTGTATGAATTCTTTGTATATTTTTCGTCCTACCGCTGTATAACTTTAATAAAAATCTGAACAACCTTTTTATTAGTACTGTAATGTGATGTCTTTCTTCCCTATAGTTCTATCTTCGAAGTGTTCGTTGTTTCTTTGGGAGTTTTATTACAAGGTCCAATACGTCGATTGCGTCATAGGCGATGTTACAGGGAGAAGAGCTCGCCCAGCCTCACTGTACCTATCCCTACATCTGTCTAGTTGGCGGCAAGTTTCAAGTTAGCATAACCTACGATAATCTTCGCTCCCTCCGGTCTTCCACACCCCGTAATTTACTAGCAGTGAGAGTAAAAAGAATCTAGTGATACAACAATTGCTTACATGTGCAAAATGATAGATAGCAGAGATTCACATTCAAAATTTGATGTGTTTGTTGCGAAAAGCGAGAAAAACTGGCGAAGCATATGTAATTCAGGGGAAAAATGAAAAAAAAAACATTTTAAATAAATTGGGCTTCTTCCATTATGAAAAAAATACACTTAAAAAAAGGATGATAAAGATTAAAAAGGTAAAGACATTTAAAACATTTGTTTATTACTTTTGTTAATACTCTCAACAACAGTAAGCCCAGTAGTGTAATGCTCAGCTTTACTCGCTACCAGGCTACAGGTTCCCAGTTTGACTGCGGACTGATCAAGGCTAACTCAGACCTTAATCCATTCGGGGTCTATAAATTGAGCACCAAGCTTATTTGGGGACTAAATATTGATGGTCCCTCCCGCATTAGGCTGACAACTTGACAGGGGCATTATAGCATCCCAGGGCCCATTATAATAAAAAAAAACAGGGCTATAGGCCAAAAGCCTTAGTGAATTGTAAGTTTAGTTCTCAAAAACAAACTCACTTTTTTTCTGACACATTTACAAACTCATTACTATTCATACACATACAAGAATACAAGATCAGTAGCAAAGGCTGTGTTTTAAGCGCCCGTAGCAATTCAAAAATTTGCTCTCGCTCCCTAGAGACTACTATAGTTTCTTATACCGTAATTTTTAATACAGCGATGTTTCGGAGTTTCGCGCACTGGGCAATTTTTAAGAAACTACAAAAATCCCATTTAAAAGAACTCCACCTTTTTAACATACAACTTAAAATTCCACCTAAAGACCTGCGCGGATCTGGTTGTCTCTAAGTGAACCCAAAAATTCCATTGTAAGCATAACCGAACCACGAAAAAATATCTTTGTTCTCCCAAAACCGAAATGAAAGAAAATTAATCCAAATTTTAATAGAATTATAAAATGTAGTATGCAATTATATTTCTAATTTCAATTTTCTTTTATATAGAAATATAAACATCTATTATATATATACTCATTAATATTCAAATACTGTAAAACATTTAAATAACGGACACATCGGTGCTATCGAATTTATCTCTTACTCGGGGGAGTTCACAAAAATATGCAAATAATTGTATTGGGGACTGTCTCCACTCTTCAGGAGTGACCGTACGGAGGTCTTACTGTGCATGCTATTACTTCTGAATTTGCGGATAAATTCGACAGCTCCAAGGTGCCCGTAATTCGGAGGTTTTACTAAATAAAAGATTTAAAAAGTATTCCCTACATAAAGCTTCCCGTTATTTGGGACTGTCCGTTATGAAATTTTTACTGCATATAGATTTTATCGGAAAAATGTTTTAGACATTCTTTTAAAAAATCGGGTCAATCTTAACACGACACGCAAGAGTGAAAAACCCCAACCCGATAATGTAAGTCAACCCGACCCGTAGGAAAAATGTAGAAGAGAAGTCAACCCGACCCGCAGTAAACAAGTAGGAGTCAGCCCGCCCCAAACTCGACCCGTAGCAAAAACATAGAAGTAAACCTGACCCGCAATTTAAAAAAAATAGGCCCGACCCGACCAAGATTGCGGGTCGGATATTAACCTCCAAATTTCTGATATCGCCCCCCCCCTTGAAGACTCTCTAGATCCGCCCTTGATATGAACGGACACGCAAAAACATTTACTCTAGCACTTTGATGGATTATTTTTATTATTAACTTTTAGCTAGGTGCTGAGTATTTTATAGGAAGTTAGATATTAAAATACAATAATTTTTAACCATCAGTTTGCGGCCCCTCGGGCTTGGGGGCCCCGGTGTGATCTTTATAAACACACACATATAATAGCACCATTTTTCTTCGGCGTACACGAAACAATTTGTAGAACTTTTACGAAAACATGTTGAAGAATACAAAACTGATGAGGCATCGACGACTTATCCAATATCTTATTATATCACTTATAATTTGCATTTGTAGAAATAAATCATGTTAAGAACAAATTCACTGGATTTGTAGCCCTACGTTGGGGGCCAATTGTGGCATTATTCTTGAATAATAATACAGATTTAATCACGGGGCGAAAACAAAAGTTCGACTGTAACACCACAAAATCCTCTCGGTTAGCTTTTTAATAGTTTTATTTCTTCTTAACACATGAAACATCACACAAAATGGCATGCAACTCAAATATAAAAGAATGAGGTTAGAATATTTCACATTCTGCAGAAATAACAGCACGATACAACAATTTCATCCAGCTTTATCGCTGCTCTACGACTACTGCTACCTTTTTCGGCAAAACTCGCCAATATACCAATCACGTGATGCGTTGAAAGTCTATTTTTCCTGGTAAGGACTTTCCGCGTTACACAACCACCTTTTCTTCAAATTTTGGCGAAACTACTTTCGTAAATTTTGTAAAAATCTAAAGCTATATTAGAAACTACTTTTTTTTTAAACATATAATTTTCACCAGTTAAAATATTTAATATTCATTCATTTTTTTTAACCCTGTAAACTTTCATCATCAAATAGAATTGTTTTCAAACATTAACTTACGATCCTGGCATATAAATTAAATGCAATAAGGAATTTGTAAATGCAGTTTAAAATTAATAAATATTTAAAACTTACTTATCTTAAAATGTATGTATTTATGTGTGTGTGTATGGTGAGAGAGAGAGGGTGTGTGTGAGTGAGTGAGAGAGATTGTGTGTGCTCGTACAGTAGTTTGTATACATATAAAATATCACTTACATTTTGAAATTATATACAGGTGGCCTGGCATGGTCGAAATTGATCCAGAGACAGAAGAATACTTCTGGTTAGAAAAGGATGGAAAAGTAAAAATGTCTTTTTTTTAATATCAAATTTTATTTTTATAATAATAATTAAATAGAAACTTCCCATATTTGTAGCAGTTGACTTATAAGTTAATTTTTTACTGATAAAAAAGTAAACATTTTAAACAAAAAAATCTATATTAAAATTACACAAAAATAATTATTTAGGAATACTTCACATAACTACTAGTTTAAAAATATAAAAAATGTGCATACAGAGGGTGTTTCAGAAAGAACTCCACAACTTTGAAATGACATAACTGCGAAACAGTGAGAGACAGAAAGGTGAAACAAGTGGTACGTTGGACAGATAGGTCTGGAATTTATTAGACTCCGATTTGCAGAAATAGTTCCAATATAGGACATCAGAGGGTGAATCAGTCACAGAGCAGTGTCTTTGAAATAGTGTCTGAAAGTGTGCTTCGTGAACAGAGGTCAAATCACATTACAATAGTTTCGATATGGTCATATTTCTTAGAAATAACATGATACAACCAAAGGGTAAAGTTCGAAGTCGTTCATTGCAATGTATCTACTGAAACGGATGGACATGCCTCACAGATGAATTGTTCAAGCTGTTCCAATGTTTGAGGGTTCTTAGAGTAAACAGTAGCCCCACAAGAAGAAGTCACATGGATTGAGATCCGGGGAATATGGAGGCCAATCCATACCAATGTCTGTCACTCGGTAATAATTGAAAGCAATGACTCGGACATTGAAGTATTCCTGAAGGAACTCAAACACTGCAGTAGTACGGTGTGATCAGGCACCATCCTACATAAACCATGATTCTCTGGTGCATCCTCTAGAGCTTGAAATGTGGCAACTAATTGCTGTAAAATTTCAGTATCGGAATGAGTTAATTGGGCCCAATGATCCCTTTACGGGACAGTCCAGCCCAAACGGTAACTTTTGCAGAGTGCAGTGGTTTTGCAAGACACACAAACGGGTTTTCAGTGCTCCATATTTGCCAGTTTTGTTTATTCACAAATCCCTCTAAATGAAAATGGTCCTCATTGGTGAACCATACGCAGCAGACATTAATTTCACTCCCATCAATTATTTGGAGTGACTCATTTGAGCAATCTTCTCTTTGTCGCGGAGCTGCATTTGTGATTGCTTGATGACACTGTATTTTATAGGGAAACAGCTTCAGGCTCTTTCGCATTATTTTGTACGTAGTGGTGTTTGAGAATCCCCTTCAGCAGCGATTCGTCTGATGGATTTCGGAGGACTGTTTAACAATTTCTTCGACTGCTAGTACATTTTGAGGTGTCATGACTGATTGGCGGCATTCCACATTTCTGGCTAAATCATCGTCCACACTGCCTGTCCGTTTAAACATGTTAATAAATTATGAATTGTTTTATGGCCTGGACATTTTTTAACATTAATTTTATTTTGAAAGCTTAGCTTTGTCATCGTCGGACTTCGACCTAATAGGTGGTATTGTAGTACAATAAAAACACGTTGCTCGAATAAGACTACGACATAATGTTCTTCAATTTCCGTATAACTAACGCGATACAACTCCCTTACAAGTGTCAGCAATGGAACAGACTCACGAATGAACTTTCTGTACTTCTGAGTACTATTTAAAGCTTCATGCGCTTGTGTTGCCACCTATTAGTCAATATTGGAGCTATTTCTGCAAACCGGAGTATAGCAAATTCCAGACCTGTCTGTTCAAAATACTACTTGTTTCACCTTTCTGTCTCTCACTGTTTCGCAGTTATGTCATTTCAAAGTTGAAGAGTCCTTTCTGAAACACCCTGTATGTTGCGACTCAATGATGTAATGATTAATACTTATTCAACAATTAACATGTTAAACTTCCTCTGGAAGTTCTCTGGAAATTACATTGTTATTTTTAATGATGATATATATTTTCAGCTATATCCTGATATATATGTTTTTTTTTTTTCAGTACTCTTATAATATAACCTTCTTAGATGATAAAGTGACCCATGCTTGGGTGTCAGGTTCGTTCGTACGTCCTTTTTTAGACCCACCAAGGCATACAGTAAGTTTTAATACATTTGCTATTATATTTTATCGGCAATTTTTAAGGAGAATTTTCAAACGTTTTTATTAAAATTTTTATAAAGTCATATTCAAAAACAATGTACGCCAAATTTACGCAACAACTAGGCAGGTGAATATTACGATGTTGCATAATCAGCGGCATTATTATTATTTTTTCTATAATATAGAACAAGTAGTTAGTTTAAAAGTTTAAATAATATATTTAACTTTTTTCCTTAACCCGTACATACAGAGCTGCCAAGTTTCCGGCTTTTTTGGATACCAGTATTTTAGTACACAAAAAGTTGACTTGTTTAATCGGAGCACTCTGTAATTTAAAAGAACAACATTTTCTCTAATAAAATACTGGTGTGCAAAAAGCCGGAGACTTGCCAACTCTGCCCGTATAAGTCTAATTAAACATTATTACATTAATTAACCGTTATGCAATTGTAATAAATAGGCTACAATTTCAAACACTATACATATTATTAAAACAATAATCTTAAATTATAAAATAGTATTTTTTTATGTATCTCATCAAGGTATTTATTCATTACAGGAGAAACATTTTTCTAAAATGAGAAACATAGCGTTCTACCTAAAAACATGTTCATTTCATGGTAATTTCAGAATTTTTTGGAATATATTCAAACATATTTAATTTTTTAAATAAGTGCTTGTGAAAAAACTATCTAGAGAGAGATTTTCTGACAAATTCATTGTTATTCATTTAATACTACAGTACCTGGAGGACCGAGCCTCGCTTGGAACTTTTTTTTTATAAGTTCATTAGAGTCAAACCTTGTTATAGGGTCACCGAGGGGACTACATAAAAGTGATCTTATAAGCGAGGTTATACATTTTTAACGTAAAATTATGCAAGCTCGGTATATTTAATTTATATATAGGTATAATAATTTTAAAATAATCCAATAGTATCCAGCATCGATAATTGAATAAATTCATATTTTAATACTTTGGAAAATTTTCCATAGAAAATTTCACACGCCTTGCATTCATAATAATCAAATTTTAAATGCTTAAGCAATTAAAATTTGATTATTAATCCAATAGTAATTAATTTAAAAATAGTAAGAAACAGAAATTCTTAATTAATGTAAGAAGTTATTTTTGTATTTATTTAATTATATACTCCCAAATTAAAGTTTTGAACAATTAACAAAACTTAATTATTTCAAAACTCTGAAATACCAGATTGTCATTATTTGGACTTCATCGTTTACACAGCTATTTCTAATCTATTTATCATTTGAAAATGTTCTTCAGAATATCAGAATTAACAAAAAATCGGCGAACGACTTCGAGGACAGTCAAAAGTTTGTGTTTTTGAAACAAACGTTTCTGTATCGGTTAACTCCATTTCACTTTCATCGCTAGTGATATTTTACGTACAATTTACTTGAAATACAAGTTCTGACTTTACGATTTTAGGATACAGTGAGTGAGAAATCTAAATTTCGTTCATATCCTACTTCATCAGGAACAACATGGCTGCGTTTTCGAAGAATTTCTGCAAGCTACCAGAGTGGAACATACTCTTCTTCATCTGACAATTGATCTGTTTTCACATTATTTTCAAAGCCGGCATGCTTAAAACACATAGAAATGCATTTAAAAGATACCAAATTCCAGCTTTTATTTATGTAAAATATTAAGTCTAAGACAGATACACGGAACGGCCTTTTATCGTCAATGGTTGTGATCAGATCTTTTATAAGCAGTTTCCTATAATTCACTTTCATATTTTGAATTACGCCTTGATCCAATGGCTCTAAGTAGTATATGGCACCTACTCTGGAACACTTTTCATACTCCACTAAACGCAAATATTTAACGATTTTTGTAAGATTTTTCATCAAAAATTTGTCTGTTTAAAATATCGACTATTGTAAGATTTTCATCAAAAAGTTTGACTGATTCTTCAAAATGTGTGCATTTTTGAACAAATTTTAGAATATTACTCTATAAAGATTTTTTATCAGTGTGGAACAATTTTTAGAGAGATCCAATGCTAATATTTAACGATCCAAAGGTTTAATTGTTGAACAATTTTTAGACATCCGATGGTAATATTTAATGAGATCAAAAAGTTTGAGCGTTGTAACGATAATTGTAAGATTAAATAATCATAATTTGCCAAATGCTAATATCTATTGTAAGATCAAGCAAATGATGATTATAAAATAATACTATGATAAAATCATTAATAAAATACCTTTGAAAATCTTTATATCGTATGGAATCACAAATTAATGGATCCTAAATTAAAAACAATAATAAGAATTACAATTAAAAAAACATACCTGAATCCCGCCTCTCAGCATTTCACAACCAGGGCTTGAGACCTAGCTACGGCTGCTTTAGCGGGCGTTTCCACCCTTTTTTCAATTTTTTTTGACATTTTTCAAAAGTTTTCAATTTTTTTTTGACATTTTTCAAAAGTTTTTTATATTTTTTTTGTCATTTTTCAAAAGTTTTATATATTTTTTTTGTCTTTCTGGAGAACCTTGACGTAGGCTAAACCGGGCTATTTATCTGAGGCTGCCAACAGCTATAGAAAGATTATTTTCGAAGTTTGAAATTTTTACTTCAGATTGAAATATAGATAATTCAACAGCTTTTAAATCTTCTAGTAAAGTTTTAATTCTGAATTTTAGTTTGCGTCTTCTTTCTTCTGCCCTTCTCTTTTTACATTTTTCAGCTGCTAGCTCTCTTTCTAACGCATTTGCTGAGGCTGTTTCATTATAAATAGTCTCTAAAAAATGTTGAACTCTTTGGTGAACTGGACTTGTTGGTTGTTGTTGCTGCTGTTGCTCCGTCATGATAAATAACACCTTTATCAATATTCATTTTCTATTTATGTCTAGCGCAACGTCATCAAGGCAACGTCAGAGCTTCCAGAATTTTCGATTAGAACGAACGCCGGGGATGGACGCACGGTATGAAATCAAAGTTTTTTTGGAACGCATTTCCGCTCTGTTTCCTGTAAATCGCGCTGCTGTTATATCTCCAATCAATCTTTGAATCTCTTATCAGAGTTCGAAGCGAAATTCAGTTAAGGCCTTGAATATATCGGTTTTATCGCATCTCCTCTTACGGAAATTAATTAAAGTCTTCCTGAGAGGCGTAAGTATTAAAAAATAGCAGGCAATTAAGAAATAAACAACCTTCCTCTAGGATAATATTGATAGGAATAAGAAAAGCAAAGAGCTGCGTATATTATTATCAATTGCATTACAATGAAGTCTGAAATAAAAGTTAAATAATTTTTATAATATGTTTTAAATTTTTAATAGATCTTTCTTTTTACTTACAATTCTATTTATTCTGTTAGTTCGATAAAATAAAAAAAATAGTTTGTGTCGAAATGAACACATGTATGTCAGTAAAGAAATTTGTAGTTAAAACAGAAATATTTTGTATTTTCGTAAATATTATTTAGGGAGTTTGATATTTTCATAGTTCGATAAATGTTGAATATTATTATTGTCAGATTTAAAACAAATTGTAGGATTAAGCTTTTTCTACTTCATAATCATAATAGCCGTCATTATTTTTTCCTTTAAAATGAAAAATATAACCACCTTTATTCAGTTTTGTTATTGCATTTTCAGAAATTTTTCCATGACTCTTTTTAAGAAAATAATCTTTTTCTACATCATTAACTTCCAATCTCGCAATAGTCATATTTCCAAATTTTGTTTGAATTTTCTTCAACGAAATCAGTTTGTATTTCCCTGTCTCTAAATCTTTTAACTTATGAGTTACAGGGAACGATCTGAGGCTGTTGAATTCTTCCTTTTATTCAGAAACATTTTTTGAAAGACAATTTTTATAGTATAGACATCTGTACATAGAACATCCAGGTCCTAATATTCTAACGCATCTCGGTACATCTAATATTTTTATAGGAATTCCCCATTCTTCAAAGGTACTTTTCAGAAAAACTCCTCCCTTAAAAGCAAATGTCCCTCCGTATATCTGATGCAATTGTATGAAATAATCTTTTACATTGTCAATACTAATCCATAAGCCTGTATTATCTGAATATCTTTTAAATCTTAAACCATGGACATCGTTAGTACATCGACGAACTATTCCATGGTCTTGATCAGCTAATTCATAGTTAGGTGTAAACACAGAAATCGTTTCACCTATTTCTTGTTTTAAATGAACCCAGCTTATTTCTCTCGCTATAGATTTAAAAGGAAATATAAAACCTTGAACATTTATGATAAGGGTGACATCGTCCATTTATTAGAAAACAATTTTTATAAATTAAAAATTCGGCTTAAAATCCAAAGGGTACAGTATCAAAGTTATCTAAAATTCTTCTTTTATCATATCCAAACATATATCTTTTATTCATTTTATTCACTTTAATATTTCTATCTTTTTGTATCTGAAATTGGTTTATTTCTACATCTATATGGTCAATTTCCCCCGTTATTGTTTTCATTCTCTCGTCAAAATTGAGCTTAGTTTCGCTATCATAACTCATTTTAAATCCTTTTACTTTTCCTCTTACAGAACCATCGTTCAGAATATAACCATAATCTTTACTTGCTCCGGATATCCACGATTTCATATATTTATCTTCTCCTAATTCATCGGTCCATTCGCCTAGCATACAGCCCGTTTTTACTTTATTGGAGCCATGATCGATATAAACAATACTATCTGTATCGTAATACATTACTTTATCTCCTAATTTATCAAGCATTTCATATAATCTTATTCTAGCCGAACTGGTTGTAAAAGCTGCTATATAAATATTCGTATTAAAGTTATTCTGGACATATTCATCTTTCATCTTATAATCCATTTGCACACACTCATCATTTAAAAATATGATATTCAAGTCTTTAATGCGGTCGTTCAGTATAATTCTATAAAAATCTGCCAATTCTGTTACATTCTCTGTTTGTTTCATATTTTTTCTCTGTCCGAACTTACCCCACAAAGAGTTTAAACAAATTTTGGATATAAATCTCATTCCTGGGTTTTCTTTGATTTCTCCTAACCTTATACCCAATTTCTTTTCTACGCACCTTTTATATTCTTTTTCAGTTTTGAAATTTTCAGACCATTTATCATCTGTTTCTAATTTGATTTTCAAAAACATTTTAACATAATCCTTAAATAATATATTAGATTTTTCTTCAAAATGCCAAACTTCATAGATATTTAAAATCTTATAACCTTTTTCAATAGCCAGTTCAACTTCGGTAGTTGTCCACGTACCAGTAAAAGCTCTCTCCTCATCCGTATGATTACATTCATTATTCCGCATATCATAACATTTTTTACATTGTTTCTTTTCGCATTTTATAGGTTTTGAACATAATTTACACAAACTAAATATTAATTTTTCTCCTTTATAAGGTAAAACAGGATGATAGAGCTTTCTAGGTGGAAGTACTTTGCATTGTATCAAACCATACCAATTTTTATCATATTTTTCCGGATTATAAATCTTTACCGGATGACCAACAGGATAGTAATCAAAGTAATTCACTGTTGGATAAAGTGAACAAACATCGATATATCTACCCTTTTCGATTTCTTTCATTTCGTAGATTAATTTGGTAGGTTCGCACCTACCGCCGGTGAATGCGTTTCTAGGATTTAAAGGTTCTACAAAATCTCTTTTCCATTCATTTTTCATATATTTTTTAATTTCTTTGTCACTATCAAAATCGCATTCCCATATTTCAATCAATTCAAATCCTTTATCTTTTATTTTTTTATTTATTTTTTGAGTTCTTTCATACAAATCTTTCATACATATCTGATTTTGAAGATTGACAGTGGATTCTGTAAAACAGCGAGGACAACCGTGCCAATGACATCCTTGAAACTGATAAACGGTTTTATTATAAAAACCATCTACTTTATAAGTTTTATCACCTAATTTCAGTTTTTTCTCACCGCCGTTTAAAGCATGCTGTATTTTGATATTGTGTTTTTTAGACAGATAGTCTAACCAAATGATCGATTTCTTACTGTATTGATCCTTTGGAATAAACTCCTCATCAATCGCTATTGTATTCACTGGAATGAATTTATCTCTGTATATGGCCATACAAACGCCAGCTAAAGTGACATATTTAAAAGGGTCAATATCAGCAATGTTTAGAAATAATCTTCGCAATTCTAAACATCCTTTTCTTAAAATATCAACATCAGATCTGCAATATTTTATAATTTCTTTTTGAAAATCAAATGTTTCGTTTTTTACCGATTTATACCATTTATCAAAAGATTTTCTTTGATCTAAAGTCATAGTATCATAACCATAATAGTATTTTTCAGGATATTTCCCTACATAATTTTGATTTTCCTTAGTGTTAAACAAATGAGGAAAATAACCTTTAGCCAATTCCGTTAGTCCAAATGTTTTAGGAAATTCTCTTAACGGAATCAGTGTAAAATTAATAGAATCGATAAACCTTATATTATATTCGTTTGCTTGCATATATATGAGTTTATTTCCTTGATATATTGTAAACACTTTAATTTTATTTTTAAAGCAGTATTTAGCTAGAAATTGAAAATCGAATCCTTTTCCATAATGCGCTAATACTGTATAACCGCAGTGTTTTCTTTGGAATAACCATTCACAATATTCATTTTCATTCTTAAATATTTTTTCTTTTCCGTTAAAATCATGATTTATGACTAGATTGACTTGGTGATTTCCTGTCTCTTGATTCGTTTCAACGTCAAAAAACATATATTTTTCTGTAAATTCTGACCTTTTACATTTCTCACACCATTTCTCTCTCTTTTCTATATTTTTGGGACAAATGTTTTTACAAGCTCCTCCCTTAGATTCTTTCCTACGTATATAACATTTATGATCTTCCATATCCCACTCTCTGCAGTTTTTACATTGTCTTTCTCCACATTTATGATCTTTCGGTCCTCTTTCACTTCTACTGATATTTCTCTTACATTTTAAACATTTCCACAGTGTTTCACAGACTGAGTGATTTTTATGATTTTCGAAGCAGTTTTTTCCTTTAAAAGATCTAAAACAATCATTACACTGAATATCATCTCCCTCGCAATTACTCTCTTTCTTAAAACATCTATTGCATTTTAAAGAACATTTATGTTGATCACTTCTATAATAACTGACTTTACAATAATCACAATAATTGTTTTTTCCTAAAAATCCTGTAACCGTTGTAATGACATCAAAATGATTTCTATTTTTTAAAATGTAAACACAATTAGAATTAGATTTATAGGCACCGCTATATATTCTTTCGTTAAAATTTTCTCTGCAAAATATAGTTATTTGAATATTTAAAAAAATTTCGAATTGTTTAACATGCTCTAAATTACACATTTCTAACGGAATATCACACATTTCATGCAATTTTATCGCTAAACTTTTTTGTAATTTTCTACCCATTTTTATGTATTTAACATCTAAATCTGTAAGTTTTTCTAGATTCAATTTTTCGCATAAAATTTTACGATTTAGAATAGCTAAGGCTGTAACGATGGATCTAGCCAAACAGATATTATCGTCATTTTTAATTTGAATTATACTTTTTTTATCAACAACATCATTATCGTTCAGTAATTTCAATCGTTTACCGCCTTTGGGTAAATCAACAACCGTAAAAATAAATTCACAATCTTTAATATCCAACTCTTTGTATTCAATTTTATGCGTTAAAACATCTAAATAGGTCTCATAGGCTTCTTTCGTTGACATCATTTTAGGGTGAAACGGCTGTATCAAATCGGGATTGAATACTATAATATCGACCTTTCCTTCGATTTTTCCAATTGCTCTCCTGAATAAATCTTTTAAGATACTGTAATACTGGCCCGGTGTGAGTTTGTTTATTTGTTTTATTTTATAAACATATCTATAAGTATTAAATTTTTTTACAAATTTTTTATCTTTCTCAACAATTTCGTAATCTGGTCTAAACAGATTTTCTAAATTTGCTTGTAATTTGACTTTTTTTTCTGTCTTTTTGATCAATTTTTCATCTTTATATTTCAATCCGTAATAATCAAAGTGTTTTTTAAGTTTTGGACGGTTTTTCGGTTCATTTATAAATTGTTTCAATTTTTCATTCAAATCAGGAAATAATTTTTTAAGGTTTACTTCTGTTTTTATCTTTTTTTCTTCATTATTTTTTGGATTAAATTCTACTGTGTTATTGTTAAATTTTAAATCAAAAGAATCGAATATTTTTTTCAATTTATTTCTTTTTTTAGGATTTTCGATAAACTTTTTCTTCATTTCATTTAAATAATCTGTTACATCTAGATTTAATAAATCTACTAAAACTTATTTATATTCCCCTGTACTTTTTACATATCTTATTATCAATCTAATTAATTCCTCTTTTTTACACCCCTTAGGCTGTTTTATATTTAAAAGTTTTACAGCGTGTCTCAATTTAGATATAGGTATTGATCTTAGAGATTCCTCCATTTATATAGAAGGAATTTTATCAATACTTTTTGCTACACATTTCTAATTAGCAGATCTATAAAGGAAAGTCTGTTAAAAAATTAAATGTTAAAAGAAACTAAAGGTCCATTTCGGATTTAAATTTTAAAATCGGCAAAAAGATGTAGAAAATTAAAAAAAAAGGTCTAAAAATTATAATATTAAAAAGCTGGAACAAACAGACTATGTCAGATCTTTTAAATGAAAATTTTAATGATGATATAAAATTGAATAATTTCTGAAAATGCAAAAATAAGATCGTTTACTCAAAAGGACTAATTGCTGTCCATTGAAAGAAATCTGAATTTTTTTCTGCAGGTTCGCCATTCAATTTTAAACATTCAAATCGAAATCCGTTTTTATCTATTTCTGTTATTCTAACAAAAAATGGTTCGCTGTATTTACATACAGGCGTTATATGAACATTAGGATGAACATTAAAGGTATGATTCCAATCTACATTTATTCTTTCAGTTGTACAATTACCTGTCAAAATCTTTGTACTTTTTGAATTACCCATTTATTTAGCCGAAAAATCACTGTCATAATCAGGCACTTCTATTTTACGTTCAAATAAATACTCAACATTTAATATAATATTTTCATCTAAAAAATATGTTCAATTTAAAACACAACATTCTGTATAATACTTTCATTCAAAATACGTTCAAATAAATACTCAACATTTAATATAATATTTTCATCTAAAAAATATGTTCAATTAAAAACATAACATTCTGTATAATACTTTCATTCAAAATACGTTCAAATTAAAACACAACATTCTGTATAATACTTTCATTCAAAATATGTTCAATTAAAAACACAACATTGAATATAATATTTTCAACTAAAAAATACGTTCAATTTAAAACACAACATTGACTATAATATTTTCAACTAAAATGCAACCTAAAAAATACGTTCAATTTAAAACACAATATCATAAATTTATTTTGACGTTCGTTTGATATGATAATTGCTTTTTAAATGTCTCTTTTTATGAGCTAAAGTGTGTTTTTTACCGCATTCGCAATCTAATTTTTGATTTTTCATAGCTAAATGACAACTTTTGCAATTAGCGTAATGTTCTGTTTTACCGTAACGAAATCTAGCATAAAATTGGTCTAAATATTTTGTCATCTGACAATGCTTGCAAGACTTCTCCATTTATTAAGAAATATTTTTTAGAAAGCTATTCCAAATGTCTTCGTTTTTCTTATTAAATTTTACTTTCAAATTATTATCAATATTATAATAATCTAATATTTTCTTTATGAAATATAGGTAATTTATCGACTTTTTATAGTACACTAAATCTAAAAGCTGAATAAACATTTCTTCAGCTTTATATGGAATATTTAACTTCAATTTCCATTTCAATGCTTTAAAACGACTTATTCGGGATTTGCGTCTTTCGCTTAAAAAAACATCTATATTTTTATATGTAAAATATTCACCGTCCGAATCGTACATTATTTCACTTTTTTTCATCTGGTCATAAATCTTTAGATAGTTTTCAGGCATTTCAGATTTTTTTACTTTGTCAAAAGTTTGTGTTAAGCTTGATTCGGTATCATCTATTAGAATGTCTTTAAAAAAGTCGTAATTCATTTATTAGACAGCGAAAAGCTGACGCTTTCTAATCTTATATTCTAGCAATACGTCGATTAAAGCAGACCTTTTTTCTACCAAAGACGTCATTTCCTTCTAAGTACAAAATTTGACGAGCAAGTTCACTTTTTGACGCGCGCTCCAATTTAATCTTCATTTAGAGGTCACCGCTTTCATTCAGCTGACCTTCCTGATAAAGTTACGCTGTTCTTACGGAGTAACAAATTCCGTTCGATAATAAAAAGCAGATTATTAAAATTAGATTATTTATAACATCACTTAAAGCAGGGGACTTTTTAATATCGATAAAGTTATGTAAAAGCAATTTTATATAATATCATGCTTATTTAATTCATCATAAAAAGTATGGAAGATTATTATTATTTAAATAAAAAACTCAGTTAATTTATTTAACAGAATCGATCATTTAAAAATGGAAAAAAACTAAATTGACTTGATATCTTTTTCGTCAACCCAAGAGTTAAATTCGTCGGAATAATTTAACCACTTTACAAGACATTTATTGCCTTTCTTTTTTATTATTTTTTCAATTTTATACACATTGTCTTTTTTATTATATTTAACTAATTCCGGTTCATAGTAAGTTCCTTTTATTTAGTTGCCGTTCAAATCCTTTATTCTATAAGTAATAGGATCAGTGTTTAATATTTCTGAAACGATGAAAATTTCCTCCGTAAAAGTAGGCTGATAACCGCGGGTAAAAGCAGTCTGGTATTTCGAAATTCTTATTCTATCGCCAACTTTGAATTTCGGTTTTCTTATTATTTTTTCTTCGTATAAATTTTTATAAACTTCAGATTCGTTTTCCGCTCTACTCGCTTCGCTAGGCGTCATTTTAATAGACCTATGTCTGGTATTATTATAATTTTTAACTAATTGGTCCAATACATCTATATATCTTTTAGTATTGTTGGCCGCTAGATAGGTTCTAATTTTTTTATTAATTGTCCTGTTAAATCGTTCGACTACAGAACATTTTATTTCAACATTTTCTGTTGTAAACCACTGAATATTATTATCTTTAAATAATTTTAAAGTCCATTTATTTACGAATTCTAATCCTTTGTCTGTCTGCAGTTTTTCAGGAATTCTTTCTTTAAATATCTTTTTAAATGCTTCAGTTACTTCTTGTCCTGTTTTTCTTTTTATCGGTATGGCCCACCCATATTTACTAAATATATCTATCACTGTCAATAAGTAATTAGTTCCGTTATTATATTTACTAAAAGGTTTGATAAACAATAAATCTGCTTGCCATTGGTCATCGATATGACTGACATAAATGCGTCTTCGTTTAAATTTACGAATTAAAGGCTTATGTCTGGTATAAACATCTTGGCTATGTAAAAAATCTGTAATTTGATTTTGACTGAAACCTGTTTTCCGTTTTAATTCATTGATCCCACAATAACCACTTTCAGGATGATAATATATTTTTTCTAAGATACTTTTAGGATCTTTCATCCCTAAGGTTTTCCTAAAAAAACACTCTTTTTAGAACCACAATCTAGACAAATACCTTTCATCATTGGCCTGTTATTTTTAGAAATTGCATCTTTAATATCTTTTGTTTCTGTATGGTTTTTACATTTTAAACAATAGATCTTTGTATTTCCCATACCGAAAGTTTTTTTAGCTTGAATAATCGGTTTTACAATCCCTCTTTCAATTCTTTCTCTAATCGTAGAATTTTGAATATTATCTAGTCCATCAATCATATTCTTATCGCATACTTCATTTCTACTTTTTGTATCTTTATTTTCTAAATAACATTTATCATGCTTATATGCAATTTCATCCACTCTGTTAACAGGTTTAGACGAATTTTTATACGTTAAATCTGGGTTTAATCGTGTTTTTCCCCATAATAATTGTGTCCCCGGGCCTGTAAAATTATGGCCAGGTAAATGCATTTCGAAAGGTAAATTACTAATGACTTTATTCAGAAGACCCGATCCAGTTTGTCCACATTTTAAACATCCGCCTTTAAATTTACCTTTTTTAGTTACAGACGTAACACCAAATTTTTTACTTTTACAACTCATTTATTAGGCAGCAAAAAGCTGACGCTTTCTAAGAAGAATATTTATATCCATTCAACTGTACTTTTTTCACATACTTTTCGATTGGGAAGTATACTAAATTATTTATAAAATCTTGTTCTCTGACATACACTTCTTCTTCTGAAATTTTTTTAGCTTTCAATAAATTTAACTGCGGTTTATAAAAATTATAACATTGCTTGTATTCTTCTTTTCGTTCCAAAATATTTAAAGATTTCTCAATGACTTCTACAATTCCAGAACTTAAACTCAAAGCAGCGAGGGGTATGAACGCAAAAGCTGATAATCCCGAAGCACTTAACATAAATTTGCTAACTGATAAGGAAATACTTATCTTTTGATACAAATTGTAACTTTTCCGATAAATATATAATCTCTTTTCTAAATATTCTTCCATTTATATAGGTTCAAAATTTTTTCTGTATCTCATTTCAGAATTTACTAAATCTAGCATAAAGAAATTACCCTTACAAGAATTATATTTTTCTAGAAATTTTTCTTTTGTAAGATTTCCGTCTATTTCTCTGATTATCTGATTAATTTCCCTAGGCTGTAGCTTAAAAAATATGAAGTAATTACAATTTTTTCTAATATTTATAGGAGTTGAGTAATAAGACTGCGTTAAATAAATAATGGATGCATTTTTCTTTCTACCTCTTATAAACAAATCCTCTATAACTTTCTGATCTTTTTCTGTAACACAATCGTCAAACACAACAAGATTTTTTTCTGAGGAATCTAGATCATCAACAGTAATAAATTCACTCAAATCTGAAGAAAATAGTACTTTCTTTTTATACTTATCATACTGTTTTAATAATTCCTTTATTTTATTTTTACTTATTTTTTTACATTTTAAAATATCGTCTCTTTCAACACCTTCAAACAGTGTATAATCTTCTTGCAATTTAGAATACTTTGGCTCAGAAATGTCTTTTGCGCATAAATATAAAGCGTCGAAATCTAATCTTAAATTACTAGGATTCTCAAAACCGTTTAATAAATTTATTAGTAAATTTGTCTTTCCGCAACCTGATGCCCCGATTATTAATAATCTGAAAGGATGTCTGGGTAAAAAACGATGTTGTTTAGGGTCAGGCAATTCTTCCGGTTCTGTGTAATCTTTAATTTTAATCATTTATTTACTGAGAAAATTTACAGCTAGTAAAAATAAAATTACTGCCAGTAAAAGCATATTAGCTGTCAGTAAAAAATAGACGGCGAAGCTGTCGCTTCTATTTTCAAATCATATAAATGGATAAAATAAACGATTTAGAAAAAGATCGAAATAAGAAACAAAAAGAAGAATTAAAAAATGCAATAAAACTTGTCAAATTACAAGCAGATATTAGAAAAAATAATGAAGAACAGCGTGATAGAAAGCTAGGTATAGACAAAAGTTTAACTGAATTTCATAAACCTGTCACTAAAAAATTAGAAGAACAGGATAAAAGTAGAAAAGAAAATATTAAAGCCATCAATGATAAATTGGACGAATTAAATATATCTTTACAGCCTATTGCAGAATCATCTAGAATTATTCCTGATGCGATCGAAGATGTCAAAGAATTATATAAAGAACCACCACTTACTTACAATGTTGATCAAAATTTAGATATTAATTATTTAAAATCTGTACAATTATACAAACCTTCGAAACTCCTATACAATAAAGAAAAATTAAATGAAATGTATGCAAAGGCAAAGCAGTTAAAAGAAGAATTATCGAGGAAAAAAGGCAACTTACAAAGTACAATTAATAGGGCTAGAAATCTTTCAGAGGAGGAATTAAGTCAGAAAAAGGTTGAATTAGACGCTGTTAAAAATAACGAAGAGGAACTACAAAGATATCTGGGTAGATTAACTACAATTCAAGGTAGTGAAGTAATGAAAGTGGGAAAAGGATTAGATTTATTATCTGAATTATTGGATAAAATATGTCAAGGTAGCAAGTCGAAAAAATTAAGAAATGAAGTCAAACTGCTAATAGACAAACTCATTAAAGCTAAAAAAATAACTAACGGAGATAAAGAACGATTATACAATCAATTTCTTCTTTAAAGATTTTACTGTCTAATAAATGAGTTATGTAAAAAAGAAGATTCATTTGAGTGACGGGCAGATTAGTAAACTGAAATCAGCGCTCAGAAAAAAAGAAGAACTGACACTGCAGATAGACAATTCTAAAACTCCCAATTATGAGATGTATTTGACCAAAACACAGATAAATCAGATTAGCAAAGGTAAAAGAATAAATATAAGCAAAACTCAATTAGATAAAAACGGTGGATTTTTACCCTTTTTAATTCCTATTTTAACATCACTAGGACTCGGTGCTGCGAGCGGTGCGGCGGGTTGGGGAACTAAAAAAATCCTAGATAAAATATCGGGATCTGGAGTTTTTCAGCCTTGGGAAAACAAAGGATCGGGTCTAAAAGCGTCAGTGTCTAAAAAAAAAAAATCCCGGTAACAGAATTGGGTATATCCGATGAAACGATTAAAGAAAATATGAAAGATGAAAGAGGATTCAGGGGTGTTTTCACTTCCGATTTACTTCCTAAAAAGATTGGAAATTTTGAAAGCGGGATTATTAATTTAGATATTTCGACGGGTCCTGGAACACATTGGGTTTGTTACTATAATGATCCAAAATATAACTATGTAGAATATTTCGATCCTTTTGGGGAATATATATATAAAAATATTAAACTCAAAGAAAAATATATTCCCGAAAATATTATGAAATTTCTTAAACTGTCCAATAAAAAAGTCAATATAGCTCACAATGATAGTTTTTTACAAAAACCTACTTCTGTAAATTGTGGATTATTTTGTATGAAATATATAAAGGAAAGAAATAAAGGTAAATGTCCAGAATGTGTACTTAATTCATTTACTCAACAGCCTAGCGATTATAACGAAGAGTTTGTTTTTCATCTTTAAAGATTTTTTACTGTCTAATAAATGATCAAATTGAAACCAAAAAGTCATGAAAAATCAGAGGACTTCACTGTTGAATTTCCTCAACCTCTAAAATTAAAAAAATTAGCATTGCAATCTTTTACTATGACAGTTTCATGGTTTAACATAACAGATAAAACTAATATGTTTGACGTATACACAGATGAGAATAATGTTAAATCTATCACTATTCCTTACGGTAATAAAAATGTTGAAGATTTAAATATAGATGTGATGAAAGCGTTTGGTTCAGACGATCCTCCGGTAAAATTTGGTAGAATACAATCTAGACTAAGAATGCTTATTAAATTAACTAAAGGTTGGAATATCGACTTAACAAAAAGCGATTTTCATAAGTTAATAGGCTTTGAAAAAAAGGTCTACGAAAGTCATGATGAAGAGACTGTAATAGAAGGTGAAAATATAGCGGATATAACCAACGGAAACGATATTATATATATTCATTGTGATGTAGTGAATGGATCTTTAATCAACCAGAATAATTCAGAAGTTATTTATTCTTTTACACCGAGGGATGTACCGGGTGTTATCATTTCGAAAGAATTCAATAATTTAATCTATTATCCTGTGAATAGGGATTCTATTCGCAGAATAAGGATGAGAGTTACGAATCAAAATGGTGAATTAATTGATTTAAATAAAGGTTTAATTGAGTATAATTTTAGAGTCGTAGGTGAAAAAGAAGATTATGTTGAAAAAATATATCAATTGATGTTAACTAAAATTTTCTCAATAAATAAATGAATCAACACAGATTATATAGGAAAAGTAAAAGAATTCAAGGAAAAGGATTTTTTAAGGCTAAAAAAGTAGAATTGAATGAAAACGTAGATTTGAATGACAAATTGACGGATGCTGACATATTGAAAGAAATATTTTCAAAAAAGATGAAAGGAACAGGTCTGAAAATTCTTCCTAAATAAATGGAAAAAATTTATGATCTGAGAGATACTCATTATTATTATAATAACGATATAAAAAGTAGCGAATTAAAAAAAATAAGATTGCCTAGTACAAGCCATAATGACAAAAAAGAAAATACGACGTTTCATTTCGAAATTACTGATACCAATGATCCTGTTTCATTATCGGAGAGTTATCTGGAGACAAAGTGGAAAATTGTAAAATCCAGTGGCGCATCTATAAATGATGAAAATGTCGCCGCAGTGTGTTCTATGAAAGGCGTAAAACTTCAGATAGGTAAACAAATAATCGAATCAGTTGGAGACTATCACTCCTACATTCTACAGGTTAAGAGACTGAAGGATTATACCAGAGATTATTCAACATCTGAAGCTACCAATATAGGTTTTTATCCAGATACCAGTGATAGTGCTGATAGAAATAAAAGTTTACTTCAAGACGATGGTGCGATAATTGCTACCACCCCTGTAACAGATATCGTCAATAAATTAAAAATTGTAAAAAATGAAAACTACAATAAAGGATTTAAAAAAAGATGGGAATTGTCGAAAAACAGCAATACAGTTACAACATGGACGCCTTTAAAGGAAATTTTTGATTTCGTCGCAGAATATAAAAAAGCCATTTCTGGATTCATAATAAGACTGGAATTCCAAAGAGACGATAGTAGAAATATGATCTATACAGACGCTGCAAATCCAGATTATAAAGTAGAAATTGAAGACATAGCACTGTGGGTGAGATACGTCGACTTTAAAAATGGTGCGGAGATTCTCTATAATGAGTTAAAATTATCTAACACGGATATAGAAATAAACTGGAATCAGTATGAAATTAACAGATCTAGTCCTATTAATAAATATAAAAGCGGTTCTGATTCTATATCTGCTACATCCGATGAAGTTTTAAGATTATTCGTAATACCGCAATATTTTGAAAGAAATGAAAATCCTAAAAAGAATAATATGATATTTGATAACTTGGATATGATCGAATGTTGGTTGATGATTAACAGATCGCCGTTACCAGCAGAGCGATATACTATGGATTTTGGTAAAAAGGAATATAATAGATTATATGAATCTTTTCTGGAATCAGGTCTCAATAATCTAAACACAGAAACCGGTTGTATGGTAAATTACTCAGATTTCGGTAAATTATATCCTATAATTCATTTTGATTTGTCAAATCATGTAAACTATACTACTCTGGAAAATTTGAGAATAGAATTCAATTGGAAATTAGAAAAAGAAACAACCAAAGAATATGTATTTTACTATATTTTAGAAGTAAGAAAGAAATGTATATTAAATATGAATAAAAAAGAAATTACTATGATTAAAACCTTAGGAGAATAACATTTTTTAGTCTTTATAAATGGCTGTTTATTATCCGCCGTATGATAATCCTGTGCGAAAAGGCCCTATCGGACCACCCGGTATAGGTTTTAAATTAACGGACGAGGGTCATTACGATATGGAAAATAAAATATTAAAAAATTCTTCAGATCCAATCGATGATTTAGATTTATCCACTAAACGTTTCGTTTTGAATAAAATAGAGAATAATCATTTTGAATTAAGAGATTTTATAGACAAAAATAATACTAATTATGACAGTAATTTTGTAACTTTCACAAAAGAAACGGCTGAGAGAATACAAGAACTCGATGAAAATACTTTACATCTAATCGAAGGAAAAGCTTACGACGCTAAAGGAAAAAGAATAGGCAATGTTGCAGACCCATTAGATGCAAAAAATGTTGTGAATAAGCGATATTTTGAGAAAAACGCGTTAATATTAAAAAATGATAAATTTGATGCAAAAAATAAAATAATTACGAATATTTCAGAACCCGAAAACGATAAAGACTTAGTCAATAAAATATATGTAGACAGTAAAGATATCTGGGTTACTATAAAAGATGATTTTCAGACTTTTCCAGGAGAAGAATTTACCAAAGTAAATTTCGATAGGATGAGTTCTAAATTACTGGATCAAGAAATGCGATTATCTACAGATATGCATATGAAAATTAATATATATTTAATAGATAATGGTAGATATTCAGATATAGAAATAGAACTTAAAATCGAAGATAAAAGTATTTTACAAATAGAAATAAGTGATAATTATAAAACTTGTTTTGCCAATGGAAAACGCGGTGACATCGTTACATTGTGGATAAAACCCAGAAGGGAACACTTTCCAGCCACTTTAAAAACTTATATACATATTGAAAAAATCGCTTTTTAAAATAGGTCCATTATTAAATGGATATCAACTGGGACGAATTTTCTAAAACTAAAAATTTATCCGAAGATGTCCTACGAAATTTGAAAGATCAACTCAATTGGAAGTTAGTTTGTAGATATTCAGTATTATCCGAATCTTTTATGGAAGAACTCATAGATTATATTGAATGGAATGTTATATGTATACACCAAAAACTTTCAGAAGAATTTCTAGAAAAATATAAAGAAGAATTCGATTGGGATCTAGTTTCTAGAAATCAAAAGCTGTCTGAAGAATTTATACTAAAACATTCGAATTACATAAATTGGATTATTATATCTCAATATCAAACCTTAAGTGACGAATTTATTAAAAAATATCATGAAAAATTAGATTTACATAAAGTATCCATGTTTCAAAAACTTTCAGAAAACACTATGTGCAAACTGGAAGAAGGACTAAATTGGTTGCAAATAGCCCGTTTTCAAACATTTGGTGAAAGGTTTTTAGAAAAATATATGCATAGACTAGATTTTTGCAATCTGATCGAATATAAGTTTGATCAATTACCAGATAATTTTTATAACGATAACTGGAAAAAAATACTTTCCGTTCAACTGGGTGAATTAAATAGAAAATTTGGTCATTATTATGAAGAAGAAGAACCTCATAGAGAAAGATTAATGGATGAAATTTTCGAATTAAAAAATATTTTAATACGATTTATTAATGAATTGAGACTACTTTTGAATAAAGATGAAAAATAAAAATATTTATAAAAATACTTCTATATAAATGGAAGAATTCAACAGCCTCAGATCGTTCCCTGTAACTCATAAGTTAAAAGATTTAGAGACAGGGAAATACAAACTGATTTCGTTGAAGAAAATTCAAACAAAATTTGGTAATATGACTATTGCGAGATTGGAAGTTAATGATGTAGAAAAAGATTATTTTCTTAAAAAGAGTCATGGAAAAATTTCTGAAAATACAATAACAAAACTGAATAAAGGTGGTTATATTTTTCATTTTAAAGGAAAAAATAATGACGGCTATTATGATTATGAAGTAGAAAAAGCTTAATCCTACAATTTGTTTTAAATCTGACAATAATAATATTCAACATTTATCGAACTATGAAAATTTCAAACTCCCTAAATAATATTTACGAAAATACAAAATATTTCTGTTTTAACTACAAATTTCTTTACTGACATACATGTGTTCAGTTCGACACAAACTATTTTTTTATTTTATCGAACTAACAGAATAAATAGAATTGTAAGTAAAAAGAAAGATCTATTAAAAATTTAAAACATATTATAAAAATTATTTAACTTTTATTTCAGACTTCATTGTAATGCAATTGATAATAATATACGCAGCTCTTTGCTTTTCTTATTCCTATCAATATTATCCTAGAGGAAGGTTGTTTATTTCTTAATTGCCTGCTATTTTTTAATACTTACGCCTCTCAGGAAGACTTTAATTAATTTCCGTAAGAGGAGATGCGATAAAACCGATATATTCAAGGCCTTAACTGAATTTCGCTTCGAACTCTGATAAGAGATTCAAAGATTGATTGGAGATATAACAGCAGCGCGATTTACAGGAAACAGAGCGGAAATGCGTTCCAAAAAAACTTTGATTTCATACCGTGCGTCCATCCCCGGCGTTCGTTCTAAACGAAAATTCTGGAAGCTCTGACGTTGCCTTGATGACGTTGCGCTAGACATAAATAGAAAATGAATATTGATAAAGGTGTTATTTATCATGACGGAGCAACAGCAGCAACAACAACCAACAAGTCCAGTTCACCAAAGAGTTCAACATTTTTTAGAGACTATTTATAATGAAACAGCCTCAGCAAATGCGTTAGAAAGAGAGCTAGCAGCTGAAAAATGTAAAAAGAGAAGGGCAGAAGAAAGAAGACGCAAACTAAAATTCAGAATTAAAACTTTACTAGAAGATTTAAAAGCTGTTGAATTATCTATATTTCAATCTGAAGTAAAAATTTCAAACTTCGAAAATAATCTTTCTATAGCTGTTGGCAGCCTCAGATAAATAGCCCGGTTTAGCCTACGTCAAGGTTCTCCAGAAAGACAAAAAAAATATATAAAACTTTTAAAAAATGACAAAAAAAAATATAAAAAACTTTTGAAAAATGTCAAAAAAAATTGAAAACTTTTGAAAAATGTCAAAAAAAATTGAAAAAAGGGTGGAAACGCCCGCTAAAGCAGCCGTAGCTAGGTCTCAAGCCCTGGTTGTGAAATGCTGAGAGGCGGGATTCAGGTATGTTTTTTTAATTGTAATTCTTATTATTGTTTTTAATTTAGGATCCATTAATTTATGATTCCATACGATATAAAGATTTTCAAAGGTATTTTATTAATGATTTTATCATAGTATTATTTTATAATCATCATTTGCTTGATCTTACAATAGATATTAGCATTTGGCAAATTATGATTATTTAATCTTACAATTATCGTTACAACGCTCAAACTTTTTGATCTCATTAAATATTACCATCGGATGTCTAAAAATTGTTCAACAATTAAACCTTTGGATCGTTAAATATTAGCATTGGATCTCTCTAAAAATTGTTCCACACTGATAAAAAATCTTTATAGAGTAATATTCTAAAATTTGTTCAAAAATGCACACATTTTGAAGAATCAGTCAAACTTTTTGATGAAAATCTTACAATAGTCGATATTTTAAACAGACAAATTTTTGATGAAAAATCTTACAAAAATCGTTAAATATTTGCGTTTAGTGGAGTATGAAAAGTGTTCCAGAGTAGGTGCCATATACTACTGCTCTAAAACATTCATAACATTCGGGGCAAGAAAATAAGTTCAACTGATCTCAGGCTTTACATTTGCAATGTGCAGCACAATTATCTGCAATAAACACAACTTTCCTGTTGAATTTTGAAAAATACCAATCATAATGTTTGATTGTTTTCTCCTAAATTTCTGAAGTCATCCACGCTTTACGATTCGAATCGTAATGGACAGGCAAATATTTGACAGTTTTGAAACATCTAAGGTTTCTTAAACTTGCCAACTACCAGTGGCGTTAATTTTTCTGACCTATCCATATTCGTGATAAGTGTTACTGTTAAACTTTTTTTGCTGTTCTTTCCGGCAACACATTTTTCGATTTTGAAACATAGAGTCTTGTGAGATAGAACACGATGAAACAAACCACACTCATCTATGTTAAAAATGTCATATGGCTGGAATCGGTTGCAGATATCTCTTGAAACAGAATTTTTCCATTGATTCACTAAATCAATGTCGACATCAGTTGCTTCAGCGCAATTTTTTTTTACAAGATAAATTGTTCCTTGATTTAAATCTGTACCCATCCCTTACTTGCACTAAATTCATTCTCTCTTAATTCTCTTGCAATTTGCAAAGCATTTTTTTTTTTTTTTTGAGAATTAGGCTAGAAATAGGAACATTTTGTGATCTTGCATATTTCATCCAAAGCACAAGAGCCTGTTCTACTTTTTCATATTGTGACACTCGTTTTTGCTTTCTCTTTCCATGCTATATCTCTATTACACTAGACTCAGTTGCCAAAACTATATTTAATGATGTCTTGAGTATTGGTTGCTTTTGGCAGTCCTGACGTTTTAAAGTCTGTGATAAATTTCTTTTTTCCTTCAAAAGTTAAGTTTTTTCGCAAAGATGACATATGACAGCCTACAACAACTGTGAATCGCTAAATAAAAGCAGAGCGTCTATTCATTCAGGTTTCAGTGGTGGTCACAGGAAACTTTTCAATAAGGATGGCACCTTTTCAAACTCGAAAATCTGCTATTGAAAGATGATAGAATTCTGAGAAAATCCCACAGATTAGCACGTCCTGCAATAAATTTATCGGATTATTTATTAGTTGCTTGTTTATTGTTTTTAATGTAATTATTTTTAAAACATAATACATAAACTAAAAAAGTACAGTGGCCTAAAAGTTGCTAAGTGATTTAAAAATTAGATTGGGTATTTTTTTTTCTTTTCGATTTAGAATCTGGCTAAAAATAGTTTTATGGTGAACAAAAAGTTATTTTCAAAATCATCGCTTAGTTACTGTAATTTAAAGATCATATCGAAAGCATTTTAATATGACAAATTGTCTCGTAGAAATGACAGTATGCAATGCAATAACACCAGGCGATCCCACATGGGCCTACTTAACTCTCGAGTCAAGTAGGTGTTGTCTATACGGGTTAAATATAACCAATATACTACCCGGTATAAAGAGCGCAAGCGAAAATCGCTTTTAATTGAAAATTCCAGTAAGATTTTTTTTACATTTAGTATATTTTCTTAGATTGCCCACCACACCAACGATACCAAAAAGCATTTTTGATGCAACTGCATGTCAGCAATTAATTACTAAAGATTTCATTATTTATAGCAACCTAATTATTTACTTCGTTTTAAATGAAAATTCAATAATCTTCCATAATCGGATTGCGCATAGATTTTCAAATTATTTATGTTTGAAAATTATATTTTAAATCATAAAAAAAAAAAAAACAGTAAATTGCCGTTTTCAAACAAATTGTATTTGAAAGGCCATTTTGTTTCTATTCGACGGTGTAAAAATTTAAATTTTGCGAAGTTTAAAAGTTTTTAAAAAATTCAGAAAAGCAAAATTTATCGGCCAGGTCGTTGCCACCATCAATAGGACGTCAGCGTTACTCACGGACTGTTTTAGCTTTATAATATAACTACAAGGCTCTGTAATTGGCTTACCTTGCACAAGTAAACAAAATGTTCTGTCTCTACCCAACATAATTTTGAATCTACAATAATCAATTGATTTTGAAAACCAAATTCTGCCACTGTTACTTCTAGCTTAACAGTCTGTCTCTGCATGGTAAAACACCCAAGTGTCTGTAATTCTAAATCTGAAAGGGGAAAAGAGAATACAGAGTCAAAATTTATTAACGTTTAAAGTCACTTAGTAACACCCCGTATAATTATGTGATCTATGCATAACATGGGCTTTTTTCTTTTTCTTATCTACCTGAAGTATCTACCTAAAGGACATTCCAAGTACTCACCATTGATAGCAGCAGCAGAAAATAAAGCAAGACAAGCCATGATGATGTCTATTCAGGTATATTTATTATGGAATTTACAATTTAAACATAGAGTTTGTAACACATAAATAATCATTATGCAGTAATGTAAATATAAATAAAGTGTGATTATAGCAGCGATTCTTAAATTCTTGGTTACTGCAGACCCCCTTTCAGTATTTTCTGCATTTTCGCAGACCCCATGATTTAAAACTGAAGCTTCTGATATTCCTTAATATACCAAGTTTGAATACAATACTTTCGAATACCACTGTTTTTAGGTAGCTTTCAATACAAAAAAGTCCTTCCGGCCTGTACCGGCAGGAAAAGGTAGCTTTCCTGTATCTTCGTTTTAAAATTTTAGCTAAAGTTACACGAAAACAGCAAGTTAAAATGCAAAGAAACGTTTACAAAAGATTCGTTAATACTGAATTTGAATAAGAAATTCGTCAAATTATTGAGCAATAGCCAAATTGGCTTCATTTATGAAGACTTATTTTGGTCACCAAATTTGGCGATATTTTGCCAAATGTCGCCAATTTTGTCGCCAATGTTGGCGCTAACGGATATGAATATATAGTTTTATGCGTATGATTGGGAAAATTATTACAACAAAGAAAGAAAATAATTTGCGAGTAATCGCGTTAATGTGCCTGTTTTGTTTCAAAATGTCAGCCACCCTAGAATTTCAAACTGCTCTATCTCAGCCATTTTTTAAGATAGAGGTAAACCAAAAAATGCTCTGGAATCCTTGTATCAAGGCCTAACACGTAATTAAAAAATAAATTTGAATATTTAACTTTTTTTTATATTTATTTTAGTTTTAAATTTTTAAATGGCCGCCATCTTGAAACAAAATGGCGGACCAAGCTGGCCAACGAACTCGGTCGAGACATTGGTTAGCTTAATACACACAATTAGTTTCATCCAAATTGATTTATAAATACGAGCGTTATCGTATGACATAGGTCAGATATATATATATATACATATGGATATATCTATATAGATAAATCAACATATATAAATCAACATTTGAACGGAGGGTGGTTTTGGGGTCTGGGAGTCGTGATCGGTGAAAATATATCGAAATTTTCCGGAACTGCTTTCCTCCGAACGGCTGCAATAGGTAGCTTTATATACTTTTAGGTAGCTTTCAATACAAAAAAGTCCTTCCGGCCTGTACCGGGAGGAAAAGGTAGCTTTCCTATATGTTTCGTTTTAAAATTTTAGCTAATGTTACACGAAAACAGCAAGTTAAAATGCAAAGAAACGTTTACAAAAGATACGTTAATACTGAATTTGAATAAGAATTTCGCCAAATTATTGAGCAATAGCCAAATTGGCTTCATTTATAAAGACTTATTTTGGTCGCCAAATTTGGCGATATATCGCCAAATGTCACAAATTTTGCTAATTTTGTCGCCAATGTTGCCAATTTTGGCGCTAACGTATATGAATATATAGTTTTATGCGTATGATTGGGAAAATTATTACAACAATGAAAGAAAATAGTTTGCGAGTAATCGCGTTAATGTGCTGTTTTGTTTCAAAATGCCCTAGAATTTCAAACTGCTCTATCTCAGCCATTTTTTAAGATAGAGGTAAACCAAAAAATGCTCTGGAATCCTTGTATCAAGGCCTAACACGTAATTAAAAAATAAATTTGAATTTTTAATTTTTTTGTATATTTATTTTAGTTTTAAATTTTTAAATGGTCGCCATCTTGAAACAAAATGGCGGACCAAGCTGGCCAACGAACTCGGTCGAGACATTGGTGACCTTAATACACACAATTAGTTTCATCAAAATCGATTTATAAATACGAGCGTTATCGTATGACATAGGTCAGATATATATATATATATATATATATATATATATATATATATATATCTGACTTATCTGACTGTATATTAACTCTCGAGTCAAGTAGGCCCATGTTGGATCGCCTGGTGTTATTGCATTGCATACTGTCATTTCTACGAGACAATTTGTCATATTAAAATGCTTTCGATATGATCTTTAAATTACAGTAACTAATCCATATATATATATATATATATATATATATATATATATAATATTTTTTCGATCAAAAAGAAAAATCTTAATAATTATTATAAAGTATTTTTAACATTAAATTTATCACCACATTTTAGTGATGTATATTTTGATCTTTTATTATATAGAATTAATCAACTTAATGTAAAAATTTCAAAAAATACTTATAAAAAAACTAACAATACTCAACTTATAATCACTTTTTCCAATATAGTACTTAATAAAATTAATATACCCAATGTAATTAATAACAATAACAAATTCCCCATAAAAAATTTTACAATACATAAATCATACAAATACAATGTTACACTTGGACGTAGAATTTTCAATTACAATAATTTTGCAAAATTTCTTACATCAAATGATAAACCTCCGTGCTTATGTAATAATCCTAGTTTTAGTAATTATGTAGATAAGGTACATGGTCACATTATTACAGGGGATATTAATATTGTCGAGAATGATTATCTGCGCAGTTTTATGACTAATGGGACTAAATTTCGAACACCATCATGTTATAATATTTTTTCTATATTAAAACAATTTAATCTGGATCTTGACCTTTTTATATATAAAATTTCAATAGATTATAATAAACCCATTGAATTTTTTAAAGAATGGAAATTAAATGTATTAAGTAATTTAAATGTTGAACTTTTCAGAAATATGGAAAATTTTAATTTTAATGTTAAACAACTAAATAGTGAAATAAAGAATTTACAAAACAAATTTATTATTACTTATGTTGATAAATCACCAAACAACTATGCTTTCATCTGCAAAAAATATTATTCACAGCTAATATCTAATGCAATAAATACAAGTTTAAATTTTAAAAAAACTAATCTTAATACAATTATTAATAATCGACATATATTTCAATATTATAAATTGCTAAAAATTAAAAATTACAACTTTAATTATCCATACATTGTTGTTATACCTAAATTTCATAAAACTCCTATAAAATTTAGAACTGTAACTATAGGCTGTAATACGTATAATAATAATGCAAGTAAATTTCTATTAACTATTCTCACTAAATTGTTTGAACTTACAAAACTAAAAGATAATTTGTTTAGCATAAAAAATAGTTTTCAACTTGTCAATAATATAAAAAATTTAAATAACATAACTTACATGAAGACGTTTGACTTTAATGACTTATTTAATAATATTGATATCAAGGATATGTTCAGGATTGTCAATTTATTATACAAAGAATACAAGGATTCCATAAAATTAAAAAATAACATTTCTTTAAATTACTTTAAAACTTTAACTAGATTTATTCTACATCATAATTATATTGTTTTTAATGAGAATATATATATTCAATGCTGTGGATTACCACAGGGTGGTATTGTTTCTTCAATTCTTGCAGAATTATATTTATATTATTATGAACGTAATTCACATATTGCTAATTGTAAAATGTACCGTTATATAGATGATATAATTGTCTTCTATTTTAATAATAATTCAAATTATTTACTACCAATAAAATATCATAAAAATTTAAATTATAGTTTCAACCTTATGGTAAATAATGAAATTAATTTTCTTGATCTTAAGATAATTCTTAAAGATAATAAAATTTTGTTTGACATTTATGACAAAAGAAATGATTTTACATTTAAAGTTAACTTATTTACTAATTATAAGTCTTGTATACATAAATCAGTATTTGTAAATATTTTACTAAATTTTGCACATAGAATAAACAATCTTTGTTCTAATAATTTTAAAACTCAAAATTTAAAACTTATTCTTCAACATGCAGTAGAATATGGCTATCCCTTTTATTTAGTTAAGTCAATTTTACGAATATAAATTTTGCTTTCATTGGGGTTTATATGTTTGCACATTCTATCTGTTAAAACACTTACATTTTGTTTACTGATATATTTGGCTAAAGAATGAATTCCTTTATGTGAGAGCTGAGTGGGAATATTTTGGTTAAATATCTTTTATTAATTAAAAAATTTAAATAGTAAATTCTAATTTTTTTTCTTTTCTAGGGAGAGAACTTTAAATATAATATTGTTCCAATAAGTGCGTTGCCATATTGGAGATTTAATGTTTTTTTTTTTTTTTTTTTTTTTTTCCCTTGCCAGGTAGAGAACATTTAACAATTTAGTTAAATGCGTTTTTATTTTTTATTTTTTTATTTTTTATTTTTTGCAAGATATTAGATTCAATACGTGAGGTTAACATATTGGAAATGTTTGGTTATTTTTAGCTATCAGTGTGTGAAATCTAATTTTATTTTTCAGAATAAATAATATTTAGCAAGATGTTAGTTCCATTAAGTGCGTGTAGCCATTTTGGTATTTCTTTTAAACTTGCATTGTTATTTATAAAATGAAAATCTAATTTTATTTTTCAGGGTTAATAAAATTTTGCAAGATGTTAGTTCCAATAAGTGCATGTAGTCATATTGGTAAATCTTTTAAGCTTGCATATAATTATTTATAAAATGAAAATTTAATTTGACTTCTACAATAATATTTTAGATTTTATGGGTTTATTTATGTTTTGAAATTATTTAAATGTTGACATATGTAAAAATAAATAGATAAAATAATTTTATACTGGAAAATTTACTTAATCAAAATAATTAATAGTTATTTAGATATTGTTTTAATCTTTAACTAGATGGCAGCACCATATAATGATTTTAAAAAAACTATTACTATTATTCTTTAGTATTATTTTTTAGTTATTGTTTATTATAAAACCAGATGGCAGCACCATATATATTTTCACAATTTTTTTTTCTCTTTTAACTGAAAACTTGGAATACAAGTGAAATTTTTAAATATTCCAATAATATAATATATATATTAAAATTATTTAAGTCAAAAAATATTTTTAGTAAATGAATTTATAGTTTTTATATTATTTATTTGTATTTTTATATTTTAAATTAGAAATAGTTAAAATCACAATGGTTAAATTAATAACTGCTACTTTTAGAAAATTAACTGTAATTTTAACTTGTACGTTTGAATTCACTTATTCACTTTACCATGTGCTTAGCACAAAACATTTTTGGCTTCGGATTCTGGACAAATTTATGTTGTAATGTATAGATTTTCTTTGTCTTCCTTTGTATTTATTTGTTTATAAATGGATTTATTTTCTTCCGTTTGATTTGTAGTGTTCTATTTTCAAAGGTATCCTTTTTTTTTTTTTTTTTTCAATTTTTTTCCAATGATTGTTAGGGCTTGGAATTGTCACAAAATTTTGGCTTTAAGCTTGTGACAGTTACAGAAAACAATCATTCTTTGCTTATAATGTGGTTTCCCAGCCCTTGAAAAAGTAAATTACTATATAAACTTACATTTGTGGTTTTTTTTTTTTTTTTTACTTATGTTTCACTTTTTGAATAAATACTTCATTTGTTAGGACTATGTTTTATAATGTGTAATTTGACATAGCTATTTGGGGTAATAATTTCATTGCATTTGGTCAGTTACTTCTGTTTCAATGGTTAATTTTTGCAATAAGTTTATATATATATATATATATATATATATATATATATATATATATATATATATATATATATATATATATATATATATATATATGGATATATCTATATATATAAATCAACATTTGAACGGAGGGTGGTTTTGGGGTCTGGGGGTCATGATCGGTGAAAATATATCGAAATTTTCCGGAACTGCTTTCCTCCGAACGGCTGCAATAGGTAGCTTTATACATTTTTGTATTGAAAGCTACCTAAAAGTATAAAGCTACCTATTGCAGCCGTTCGGAGGAAAGCAGTTCCGGAAAATTTCGATATATTTTCACCGATCATGACCCCCAGACCCCAAAACCACACTCCGTTCAAATGTTGATTTATATATATAGATATATCCATATATATATATGGCGAATTTCTTATTCAAATTCAGTACTAACGAATCTTTTGTAAACGTTTCTTTGCATTTTAACTTGCTGTTTTCGTGTAACATTAGCTAAAATTTTAAAACGAAGATATAGGAAAGCTATCTTTTCCTCCCGGTACAGGCCGGAAGTACTTTTTTGTATTGAAAGCTACCTAAAAGTATAAAGCTACCTATTGCAGCCGTTCGGAGGAAAGCAGTTCCGGAAAATTTTGATATATTTTCACCGATCATGACCCCCAGACCCCAAAACCACCCTCCGTTCAAATGTTGATTTATATATATATACATGTTACGGTGAAACACCGAAATCTGGAGAATGTCGACTTTCACCGGTGAATGTCAACAAACACATAGTCGCTTGGTGTATGTCCGAAATATTTGCTAAATACCCTTATTTCTGACTTACACCGGTAAATGTCGACAGTCACCATGCACTAATGGTGAATGTTGAACATGTCCGAGATTTATATTTTTTTCTCCGTAATTCAGTCTCGAACAGACTTCCTTTTTCAAGATTTGCCTTAATTAGGTTATTAATTCAACATCGAGGTCGTAATCTATTTTTTAGGTGAGAATCCTTAAATATAATTGCGCTGTTATCCCTATGATAACTGAATTATCAATTTTATTGGATTTTAGTTTAGCTAATTTTATTAAAATATTAATTGATTAACTGCCCCAGTTTAACTTTAGTTAACCCTTTATCTACCGAATTATGAATCAACAAATTGTTCAATCTCAATAATTATCTTCCTTGATGTCTGAAGGTATATTAGACAATTTATATTATAATAATATGAAATTTAGATAAGGTTTTTCATTAAAACTGATTTAACAATGCGGTAGTAATAGCTCTTTTTGTGAAATATTTACAAGAATAATTAGATTAATTAACATAAAATGCTGTTAAGGAAATATCACAATTCTTTATCGGAACAATGTAAATAAATGTATTGTGATTCTATCATTGAATAGAAAGGTTTTTATAGTTGCAAAATTTTCATATAACAATTTTTAAAAAAAGAAGATCTACACTTATGTAAAAGGTTGAGAAAAATACCACTTTATAAAATATTTAGCTTTCACTGTTTTGCTGTGCTTTCTAAATGTGATCCAGGAAAGTATTTTGTATAAAAACAAAACCTTATTATCATTATTAGACAGATTAAAGAAATTTTATACAAAGTTTTCTCTGATGGTACTTAAAAGTACCGTCAGTAGATAAAGGGTTAAGTTCAATAGGGTCTTGTCGTCTTTCTGAAGGATAAGAGTAGTTTTACTCTTAATATAATTTTAATTATTTCGATAAATAAAAAATTTTAAATGTTAAATCTTTTGTTCTAGTCTTCATTTAAAAGACAAATTATTATGCTACCTTAGCACAAATGTGTCTATTTAAATATCATTGAGCAGATTTTACTATTAAAAAAAGTCCTTCCGGCCTGTACCGGGAGGAAAAGGTACCTTTCCTATATCTTCGTTTTAAAATTTTAGCTAATGTTACACGAAAACAGCAAGTTAAAATGCAAAGAAACGTTTACAAAAGATTCGTTAATACTGAATTTGAATAAGAAATTCGCCAAATTATTGAGCAATAGCCAAATTGGCTTCATTTATGAAAACTTATTTTGGTCGCCAAATTTGGCGATATTTCGCCAAATGTCGCCAATTTTGGCGCTAACGGATATGAATATATAGTTTTATGCGTATGATTGGGAAAATTATTACAACAATGAAAGAAAATAATTTGCTAGTAATCGCGTTAATGTGCTGTTTTGTTTCAAAATGTCAGCCACCCTAGAATTTCAAACTGCTCTATCTCAGCCATTTTTTAAGATAGAGGTAAACCAAAAGATGCTCTGGAATCCTTGTATCAAGACCTAACACGTAGATAAAAAATAAATTTGAATTTTTATTTTTTTTGTATATTTATTTTAGTTTTAAATTTTTAAATGGTCGCCATCTTGAAACAAAATGGCGGACCAAGCTGGCCAACGAACTCGGTCGAGACATTAGTGACCTTAATACACACAATTAGTTTCATCAAAATCGATTCATAAATACGGACGTTATCGTATGACATAGGTCAGATATATATATATATACATATGGATATATCTATATAGATAAATCAACATATATAAATCAACATTTGAACGGAGGGTGGTTTTGGGGTCTGGGAGTCGTGATCGGTGAAAATATATCGAAATTTTCCGGAACTGCTTTCCTCCGAACGGCTGCAATAGGTAGCTTTATATACTTTTAGGTAGCTTTCAATACAAAAAAGTCCTTCCGGCCTGTACCGGGAGGAAAAGGTAGCTTTCCTATATGTTTCGTTTTAAAATTTTAGCTAATGTTACACGAAAACAGCAAGTTAAAATGCAAAGAAACGTTTACAAAAGATACGTTAATACTGAATTTGAATAAGAATTTCGCCAAATTATTGAGCAATAGCCAAATTGGCTTCATTTATAAAGACTTATTTTGGTCGCCAAATTTGGCGATATATCGCCAAATGTCACAAATTTTGCTAATTTTGTCGCCAATGTTGCCAATTTTGGCGCTAACGTATATGAATATATAGTTTTATGCGTATGATTGGGAAAATTATTACAACAATGAAAGAAAATAGTTTGCGAGTAATCGCGTTAATGTGCTGTTTTGTTTCAAAATGCCCTAGAATTTCAAACTGCTCTATCTCAGCCATTTTTTAAGATAGAGGTAAACCAAAAAATGCTCTGGAATCCTTGTATCAAGGCCTAACACGTAATTAAAAAATAAATTTGAATTTTTAATTTTTTTGTATATTTATTTTAGTTTTAAATTTTTAAATGGTCGCCATCTTGAAACAAAATGGCGGACCAAGCTGGCCAACGAACTCGGTCGAGACATTGGTGACCTTAATACACACAATTAGTTTCATCAAAATCGATTTATAAATACGAGCGTTATCGTATGACATAGGTCAGATATATATATATATATATATATATATATATATATATATATATATCTGACTTATCTGACTGTATATTAACTCTCGAGTCAAGTAGGCCCATGTTGGATCGCCTGGTGTTATTGCATTGCATACTGTCATTTCTACGAGACAATTTGTCATATTAAAATGCTTTCGATATGATCTTTAAATTACAGTAACTAATCCATATATATATATATATATATATATATATATATATATAATATTTTTTCGATCAAAAAGAAAAATCTTAATAATTATTATAAAGTATTTTTAACATTAAATTTATCACCACATTTTAGTGATGTATATTTTGATCTTTTATTATATAGAATTAATCAACTTAATGTAAAAATTTCAAAAAATACTTATAAAAAAACTAACAATACTCAACTTATAATCACTTTTTCCAATATAGTACTTAATAAAATTAATATACCCAATGTAATTAATAACAATAACAAATTCCCCATAAAAAATTTTACAATACATAAATCATACAAATACAATGTTACACTTGGACGTAGAATTTTCAATTACAATAATTTTGCAAAATTTCTTACATCAAATGATAAACCTCCGTGCTTATGTAATAATCCTAGTTTTAGTAATTATGTAGATAAGGTACATGGTCACATTATTACAGGGGATATTAATATTGTCGAGAATGATTATCTGCGCAGTTTTATGACTAATGGGACTAAATTTCGAACACCATCATGTTATAATATTTTTTCTATATTAAAACAATTTAATCTGGATCTTGACCTTTTTATATATAAAATTTCAATAGATTATAATAAACCCATTGAATTTTTTAAAGAATGGAAATTAAATGTATTAAGTAATTTAAATGTTGAACTTTTCAGAAATATGGAAAATTTTAATTTTAATGTTAAACAACTAAATAGTGAAATAAAGAATTTACAAAACAAATTTATTATTACTTATGTTGATAAATCACCAAACAACTATGCTTTCATCTGCAAAAAATATTATTCACAGCTAATATCTAATGCAATAAATACAAGTTTAAATTTTAAAAAAACTAATCTTAATACAATTATTAATAATCGACATATATTTCAATATTATAAATTGCTAAAAATTAAAAATTACAACTTTAATTATCCATACATTGTTGTTATACCTAAATTTCATAAAACTCCTATAAAATTTAGAACTGTAACTATAGGCTGTAATACGTATAATAATAATGCAAGTAAATTTCTATTAACTATTCTCACTAAATTGTTTGAACTTACAAAACTAAAAGATAATTTGTTTAGCATAAAAAATAGTTTTCAACTTGTCAATAATATAAAAAATTTAAATAACATAACTTACATGAAGACGTTTGACTTTAATGACTTATTTAATAATATTGATATCAAGGATATGTTCAGGATTGTCAATTTATTATACAAAGAATACAAGGATTCCATAAAATTAAAAAATAACATTTCTTTAAATTACTTTAAAACTTTAACTAGATTTATTCTACATCATAATTATATTGTTTTTAATGAGAATATATATATTCAATGCTGTGGATTACCACAGGGTGGTATTGTTTCTTCAATTCTTGCAGAATTATATTTATATTATTATGAACGTAATTCACATATTGCTAATTGTAAAATGTACCGTTATATAGATGATATAATTGTCTTCTATTTTAATAATAATTCAAATTATTTACTACCAATAAAATATCATAAAAATTTAAATTATAGTTTCAACCTTATGGTAAATAATGAAATTAATTTTCTTGATCTTAAGATAATTCTTAAAGATAATAAAATTTTGTTTGACATTTATGACAAAAGAAATGATTTTACATTTAAAGTTAACTTATTTACTAATTATAAGTCTTGTATACATAAATCAGTATTTGTAAATATTTTACTAAATTTTGCACATAGAATAAACAATCTTTGTTCTAATAATTTTAAAACTCAAAATTTAAAACTTATTCTTCAACATGCAGTAGAATATGGCTATCCCTTTTATTTAGTTAAGTCAATTTTACGAATATAAATTTTGCTTTCATTGGGGTTTATATGTTTGCACATTCTATCTGTTAAAACACTTACATTTTGTTTACTGATATATTTGGCTAAAGAATGAATTCCTTTATGTGAGAGCTGAGTGGGAATATTTTGGTTAAATATCTTTTATTAATTAAAAAATTTAAATAGTAAATTCTAATTTTTTTTCTTTTCTAGGGAGAGAACTTTAAATATAATATTGTTCCAATAAGTGCGTTGCCATATTGGAGATTTAATGTTTTTTTTTTTTTTTTTTTTTTTTTCCCTTGCCAGGTAGAGAACATTTAACAATTTAGTTAAATGCGTTTTTATTTTTTATTTTTTTATTTTTTATTTTTTGCAAGATATTAGATTCAATACGTGAGGTTAACATATTGGAAATGTTTGGTTATTTTTAGCTATCAGTGTGTGAAATCTAATTTTATTTTTCAGAATAAATAATATTTAGCAAGATGTTAGTTCCATTAAGTGCGTGTAGCCATTTTGGTATTTCTTTTAAACTTGCATTGTTATTTATAAAATGAAAATCTAATTTTATTTTTCAGGGTTAATAAAATTTTGCAAGATGTTAGTTCCAATAAGTGCATGTAGTCATATTGGTAAATCTTTTAAGCTTGCATATAATTATTTATAAAATGAAAATTTAATTTGACTTCTACAATAATATTTTAGATTTTATGGGTTTATTTATGTTTTGAAATTATTTAAATGTTGACATATGTAAAAATAAATAGATAAAATAATTTTATACTGGAAAATTTACTTAATCAAAATAATTAATAGTTATTTAGATATTGTTTTAATCTTTAACTAGATGGCAGCACCATATAATGATTTTAAAAAAACTATTACTATTATTCTTTAGTATTATTTTTTAGTTATTGTTTATTATAAAACCAGATGGCAGCACCATATATATTTTCACAATTTTTTTTTCTCTTTTAACTGAAAACTTGGAATACAAGTGAAATTTTTAAATATTCCAATAATATAATATATATATTAAAATTATTTAAGTCAAAAAATATTTTTAGTAAATGAATTTATAGTTTTTATATTATTTATTTGTATTTTTATATTTTAAATTAGAAATAGTTAAAATCACAATGGTTAAATTAATAACTGCTACTTTTAGAAAATTAACTGTAATTTTAACTTGTACGTTTGAATTCACTTATTCACTTTACCATGTGCTTAGCACAAAACATTTTTGGCTTCGGATTCTGGACAAATTTATGTTGTAATGTATAGATTTTCTTTGTCTTCCTTTGTATTTATTTGTTTATAAATGGATTTATTTTCTTCCGTTTGATTTGTAGTGTTCTATTTTCAAAGGTATCCTTTTTTTTTTTTTTTTTTCAATTTTTTTCCAATGATTGTTAGGGCTTGGAATTGTCACAAAATTTTGGCTTTAAGCTTGTGACAGTTACAGAAAACAATCATTCTTTGCTTATAATGTGGTTTCCCAGCCCTTGAAAAAGTAAATTACTATATAAACTTACATTTGTGGTTTTTTTTTTTTTTTTTACTTATGTTTCACTTTTTGAATAAATACTTCATTTGTTAGGACTATGTTTTATAATGTGTAATTTGACATAGCTATTTGGGGTAATAATTTCATTGCATTTGGTCAGTTACTTCTGTTTCAATGGTTAATTTTTGCAATAAGTTTATATATATATATATATATATATATATATATATATATATATATATATATATATATATATATATATATATATATATATATATGGATATATCTATATATATAAATCAACATTTGAACGGAGGGTGGTTTTGGGGTCTGGGGGTCATGATCGGTGAAAATATATCGAAATTTTCCGGAACTGCTTTCCTCCGAACGGCTGCAATAGGTAGCTTTATACATTTTTGTATTGAAAGCTACCTAAAAGTATAAAGCTACCTATTGCAGCCGTTCGGAGGAAAGCAGTTCCGGAAAATTTCGATATATTTTCACCGATCATGACCCCCAGACCCCAAAACCACACTCCGTTCAAATGTTGATTTATATATATAGATATATCCATATATATATATGGCGAATTTCTTATTCAAATTCAGTACTAACGAATCTTTTGTAAACGTTTCTTTGCATTTTAACTTGCTGTTTTCGTGTAACATTAGCTAAAATTTTAAAACGAAGATATAGGAAAGCTATCTTTTCCTCCCGGTACAGGCCGGAAGTACTTTTTTGTATTGAAAGCTACCTAAAAGTATAAAGCTACCTATTGCAGCCGTTCGGAGGAAAGCAGTTCCGGAAAATTTTGATATATTTTCACCGATCATGACCCCCAGACCCCAAAACCACCCTCCGTTCAAATGTTGATTTATATATATATACATGTTACGGTGAAACACCGAAATCTGGAGAATGTCGACTTTCACCGGTGAATGTCAACAAACACATAGTCGCTTGGTGTATGTCCGAAATATTTGCTAAATACCCTTATTTCTGACTTACACCGGTAAATGTCGACAGTCACCATGCACTAATGGTGAATGTTGAACATGTCCGAGATTTATATTTTTTTCTCCGTAATTCAGTCTCGAACAGACTTCCTTTTTCAAGATTTGCCTTAATTAGGTTATTAATTCAACATCGAGGTCGTAATCTATTTTTTAGGTGAGAATCCTTAAATATAATTGCGCTGTTATCCCTATGATAACTGAATTATCAATTTTATTGGATTTTAGTTTAGCTAATTTTATTAAAATATTAATTGATTAACTGCCCCAGTTTAACTTTAGTTAACCCTTTATCTACCGAATTATGAATCAACAAATTGTTCAATCTCAATAATTATCTTCCTTGATGTCTGAAGGTATATTAGACAATTTATATTATAATAATATGAAATTTAGATAAGGTTTTTCATTAAAACTGATTTAACAATGCGGTAGTAATAGCTCTTTTTGTGAAATATTTACAAGAATAATTAGATTAATTAACATAAAATGCTGTTAAGGAAATATCACAATTCTTTATCGGAACAATGTAAATAAATGTATTGTGATTCTATCATTGAATAGAAAGGTTTTTATAGTTGCAAAATTTTCATATAACAATTTTTAAAAAAAGAAGATCTACACTTATGTAAAAGGTTGAGAAAAATACCACTTTATAAAATATTTAGCTTTCACTGTTTTGCTGTGCTTTCTAAATGTGATCCAGGAAAGTATTTTGTATAAAAACAAAACCTTATTATCATTATTAGACAGATTAAAGAAATTTTATACAAAGTTTTCTCTGATGGTACTTAAAAGTACCGTCAGTAGATAAAGGGTTAAGTTCAATAGGGTCTTGTCGTCTTTCTGAAGGATAAGAGTAGTTTTACTCTTAATATAATTTTAATTATTTCGATAAATAAAAAATTTTAAATGTTAAATCTTTTGTTCTAGTCTTCATTTAAAAGACAAATTATTATGCTACCTTAGCACAAATGTGTCTATTTAAATATCATTGAGCAGATTTTACTATTAAAAAAAGTCCTTCCGGCCTGTACCGGGAGGAAAAGGTACCTTTCCTATATCTTCGTTTTAAAATTTTAGCTAATGTTACACGAAAACAGCAAGTTAAAATGCAAAGAAACGTTTACAAAAGATTCGTTAATACTGAATTTGAATAAGAAATTCGCCAAATTATTGAGCAATAGCCAAATTGGCTTCATTTATGAAAACTTATTTTGGTCGCCAAATTTGGCGATATTTCGCCAAATGTCGCCAATTTTGGCGCTAACGGATATGAATATATAGTTTTATGCGTATGATTGGGAAAATTATTACAACAATGAAAGAAAATAATTTGCTAGTAATCGCGTTAATGTGCTGTTTTGTTTCAAAATGTCAGCCACCCTAGAATTTCAAACTGCTCTATCTCAGCCATTTTTTAAGATAGAGGTAAACCAAAAGATGCTCTGGAATCCTTGTATCAAGACCTAACACGTAGATAAAAAATAAATTTGAATTTTTATTTTTTTTGTATATTTATTTTAGTTTTAAATTTTTAAATGGTCGCCATCTTGAAACAAAATGGCGGACCAAGCTGGCCAACGAACTCGGTCGAGACATTAGTGACCTTAATACACACAATTAGTTTCATCAAAATCGATTCATAAATACGGACGTTATCGTATGACATAGGTCAGATATATATATATATACATATGGATATATCTATATAGATAAATCAACATATATAAATCAACATTTGAACGGAGGGTGGTTTTGGGGTCTGGGAGTCGTGATCGGTGAAAATATATCGAAATTTTCCGGAACTGCTTTCCTCCGAACGGCTGCAATAGGTAGCTTTATATACTTTTAGGTAGCTTTCAATACAAAAAAGTCCTTCCGGCCTGTACCGGGAGGAAAAGGTAGCTTTCCTATATGTTTCGTTTTAAAATTTTAGCTAATGTTACACGAAAACAGCAAGTTAAAATGCAAAGAAACGTTTACAAAAGATACGTTAATACTGAATTTGAATAAGAATTTCGCCAAATTATTGAGCAATAGCCAAATTGGCTTCATTTATAAAGACTTATTTTGGTCGCCAAATTTGGCGATATATCGCCAAATGTCACAAATTTTGCTAATTTTGTCGCCAATGTTGCCAATTTTGGCGCTAACGTATATGAATATATAGTTTTATGCGTATGATTGGGAAAATTATTACAACAATGAAAGAAAATAGTTTGCGAGTAATCGCGTTAATGTGCTGTTTTGTTTCAAAATGCCCTAGAATTTCAAACTGCTCTATCTCAGCCATTTTTTAAGATAGAGGTAAACCAAAAAATGCTCTGGAATCCTTGTATCAAGGCCTAACACGTAATTAAAAAATAAATTTGAATTTTTAATTTTTTTGTATATTTATTTTAGTTTTAAATTTTTAAATGGTCGCCATCTTGAAACAAAATGGCGGACCAAGCTGGCCAACGAACTCGGTCGAGACATTGGTGACCTTAATACACACAATTAGTTTCATCAAAATCGATTTATAAATACGAGCGTTATCGTATGACATAGGTCAGATATATATATATATATATATATATATATATATATATATATCTGACTTATCTGACTGTATATTAACTCTCGAGTCAAGTAGGCCCATGTTGGATCGCCTGGTGTTATTGCATTGCATACTGTCATTTCTACGAGACAATTTGTCATATTAAAATGCTTTCGATATGATCTTTAAATTACAGTAACTAATCCATATATATATATATATATATATATATATATATATATATAATATTTTTTCGATCAAAAAGAAAAATCTTAATAATTATTATAAAGTATTTTTAACATTAAATTTATCACCACATTTTAGTGATGTATATTTTGATCTTTTATTATATAGAATTAATCAACTTAATGTAAAAATTTCAAAAAATACTTATAAAAAAACTAACAATACTCAACTTATAATCACTTTTTCCAATATAGTACTTAATAAAATTAATATACCCAATGTAATTAATAACAATAACAAATTCCCCATAAAAAATTTTACAATACATAAATCATACAAATACAATGTTACACTTGGACGTAGAATTTTCAATTACAATAATTTTGCAAAATTTCTTACATCAAATGATAAACCTCCGTGCTTATGTAATAATCCTAGTTTTAGTAATTATGTAGATAAGGTACATGGTCACATTATTACAGGGGATATTAATATTGTCGAGAATGATTATCTGCGCAGTTTTATGACTAATGGGACTAAATTTCGAACACCATCATGTTATAATATTTTTTCTATATTAAAACAATTTAATCTGGATCTTGACCTTTTTATATATAAAATTTCAATAGATTATAATAAACCCATTGAATTTTTTAAAGAATGGAAATTAAATGTATTAAGTAATTTAAATGTTGAACTTTTCAGAAATATGGAAAATTTTAATTTTAATGTTAAACAACTAAATAGTGAAATAAAGAATTTACAAAACAAATTTATTATTACTTATGTTGATAAATCACCAAACAACTATGCTTTCATCTGCAAAAAATATTATTCACAGCTAATATCTAATGCAATAAATACAAGTTTAAATTTTAAAAAAACTAATCTTAATACAATTATTAATAATCGACATATATTTCAATATTATAAATTGCTAAAAATTAAAAATTACAACTTTAATTATCCATACATTGTTGTTATACCTAAATTTCATAAAACTCCTATAAAATTTAGAACTGTAACTATAGGCTGTAATACGTATAATAATAATGCAAGTAAATTTCTATTAACTATTCTCACTAAATTGTTTGAACTTACAAAACTAAAAGATAATTTGTTTAGCATAAAAAATAGTTTTCAACTTGTCAATAATATAAAAAATTTAAATAACATAACTTACATGAAGACGTTTGACTTTAATGACTTATTTAATAATATTGATATCAAGGATATGTTCAGGATTGTCAATTTATTATACAAAGAATACAAGGATTCCATAAAATTAAAAAATAACATTTCTTTAAATTACTTTAAAACTTTAACTAGATTTATTCTACATCATAATTATATTGTTTTTAATGAGAATATATATATTCAATGCTGTGGATTACCACAGGGTGGTATTGTTTCTTCAATTCTTGCAGAATTATATTTATATTATTATGAACGTAATTCACATATTGCTAATTGTAAAATGTACCGTTATATAGATGATATAATTGTCTTCTATTTTAATAATAATTCAAATTATTTACTACCAATAAAATATCATAAAAATTTAAATTATAGTTTCAACCTTATGGTAAATAATGAAATTAATTTTCTTGATCTTAAGATAATTCTTAAAGATAATAAAATTTTGTTTGACATTTATGACAAAAGAAATGATTTTACATTTAAAGTTAACTTATTTACTAATTATAAGTCTTGTATACATAAATCAGTATTTGTAAATATTTTACTAAATTTTGCACATAGAATAAACAATCTTTGTTCTAATAATTTTAAAACTCAAAATTTAAAACTTATTCTTCAACATGCAGTAGAATATGGCTATCCCTTTTATTTAGTTAAGTCAATTTTACGAATATAAATTTTGCTTTCATTGGGGTTTATATGTTTGCACATTCTATCTGTTAAAACACTTACATTTTGTTTACTGATATATTTGGCTAAAGAATGAATTCCTTTATGTGAGAGCTGAGTGGGAATATTTTGGTTAAATATCTTTTATTAATTAAAAAATTTAAATAGTAAATTCTAATTTTTTTTCTTTTCTAGGGAGAGAACTTTAAATATAATATTGTTCCAATAAGTGCGTTGCCATATTGGAGATTTAATGTTTTTTTTTTTTTTTTTTTTTTTTTTCCCTTGCCAGGTAGAGAACATTTAACAATTTAGTTAAATGCGTTTTTATTTTTTATTTTTTTATTTTTTATTTTTTGCAAGATATTAGATTCAATACGTGAGGTTAACATATTGGAAATGTTTGGTTATTTTTAGCTATCAGTGTGTGAAATCTAATTTTATTTTTCAGAATAAATAATATTTAGCAAGATGTTAGTTCCATTAAGTGCGTGTAGCCATTTTGGTATTTCTTTTAAACTTGCATTGTTATTTATAAAATGAAAATCTAATTTTATTTTTCAGGGTTAATAAAATTTTGCAAGATGTTAGTTCCAATAAGTGCATGTAGTCATATTGGTAAATCTTTTAAGCTTGCATATAATTATTTATAAAATGAAAATTTAATTTGACTTCTACAATAATATTTTAGATTTTATGGGTTTATTTATGTTTTGAAATTATTTAAATGTTGACATATGTAAAAATAAATAGATAAAATAATTTTATACTGGAAAATTTACTTAATCAAAATAATTAATAGTTATTTAGATATTGTTTTAATCTTTAACTAGATGGCAGCACCATATAATGATTTTAAAAAAACTATTACTATTATTCTTTAGTATTATTTTTTAGTTATTGTTTATTATAAAACCAGATGGCAGCACCATATATATTTTCACAATTTTTTTTTCTCTTTTAACTGAAAACTTGGAATACAAGTGAAATTTTTAAATATTCCAATAATATAATATATATATTAAAATTATTTAAGTCAAAAAATATTTTTAGTAAATGAATTTATAGTTTTTATATTATTTATTTGTATTTTTATATTTTAAATTAGAAATAGTTAAAATCACAATGGTTAAATTAATAACTGCTACTTTTAGAAAATTAACTGTAATTTTAACTTGTACGTTTGAATTCACTTATTCACTTTACCATGTGCTTAGCACAAAACATTTTTGGCTTCGGATTCTGGACAAATTTATGTTGTAATGTATAGATTTTCTTTGTCTTCCTTTGTATTTATTTGTTTATAAATGGATTTATTTTCTTCCGTTTGATTTGTAGTGTTCTATTTTCAAAGGTATCCTTTTTTTTTTTTTTTTTCAATTTTTTTCCAATGATTGTTAGGGCTTGGAATTGTCACAAAATTTTGGCTTTAAGCTTGTGACAGTTACAGAAAACAATCATTCTTTGCTTATAATGTGGTTTCCCAGCCCTTGAAAAAGTAAATTACTATATAAACTTACATTTGTGGTTTTTTTTTTTTTTTTTACTTATGTTTCACTTTTTGAATAAATACTTCATTTGTTAGGACTATGTTTTATAATGTGTAATTTGACATAGCTATTTGGGGTAATAATTTCATTGCATTTGGTCAGTTACTTCTGTTTCAATGGTTAATTTTTGCAATAAGTTTATATATATATATATATATATATATATATATATATATATATATATATGGATATATCTATATATATAAATCAACATTTGAACGGAGGGTGGTTTTGGGGTCTGGGGGTCATGATCGGTGAAAATATATCGAAATTTTCCGGAACTGCTTTCCTCCGAACGGCTGCAATAGGTAGCTTTATACATTTTTGTATTGAAAGCTACCTAAAAGTATAAAGCTACCTATTGCAGCCGTTCGGAGGAAAGCAGTTCCGGAAAATTTCGATATATTTTCACCGATCATGACCCCCAGACCCCAAAACCACACTCCGTTCAAATGTTGATTTATATATATAGATATATCCATATATATATATGGCGAATTTCTTATTCAAATTCAGTACTAACGAATCTTTTGTAAACGTTTCTTTGCATTTTAACTTGCTGTTTTCGTGTAACATTAGCTAAAATTTTAAAACGAAGATATAGGAAAGCTATCTTTTCCTCCCGGTACAGGCCGGAAGTACTTTTTTGTATTGAAAGCTACCTAAAAGTATAAAGCTACCTATTGCAGCCGTTCGGAGGAAAGCAGTTCCGGAAAATTTTGATATATTTTCACCGATCATGACCCCCAGACCCCAAAACCACCCTCCGTTCAAATGTTGATTTATATATATATACATGTTACGGTGAAACACCGAAATCTGGAGAATGTCGACTTTCACCGGTGAATGTCAACAAACACATAGTCGCTTGGTGTATGTCCGAAATATTTGCTAAATACCCTTATTTCTGACTTACACCGGTAAATGTCGACAGTCACCATGCACTAATGGTGAATGTTGAACATGTCCGAGATTTATATTTTTTTCTCCGTAATTCAGTCTCGAACAGACTTCCTTTTTCAAGATTTGCCTTAATTAGGTTATTAATTCAACATCGAGGTCGTAATCTATTTTTTAGGTGAGAATCCTTAAATATAATTGCGCTGTTATCCCTATGATAACTGAATTATCAATTTTATTGGATTTTAGTTTAGCTAATTTTATTAAAATATTAATTGATTAACTGCCCCAGTTTAACTTTAGTTAACCCTTTATCTACCGAATTATGAATCAACAAATTGTTCAATCTCAATAATTATCTTCCTTGATGTCTGAAGGTATATTAGACAATTTATATTATAATAATATGAAATTTAGATAAGGTTTTTCATTAAAACTGATTTAACAATGCGGTAGTAATAGCTCTTTTTGTGAAATATTTACAAGAATAATTAGATTAATTAACATAAAATGCTGTTAAGGAAATATCACAATTCTTTATCGGAACAATGTAAATAAATGTATTGTGATTCTATCATTGAATAGAAAGGTTTTTATAGTTGCAAAATTTTCATATAACAATTTTTAAAAAAAGAAGATCTACACTTATGTAAAAGGTTGAGAAAAATACCACTTTATAAAATATTTAGCTTTCACTGTTTTGCTGTGCTTTCTAAATGTGATCCAGGAAAGTATTTTGTATAAAAACAAAACCTTATTATCATTATTAGACAGATTAAAGAAATTTTATACAAAGTTTTCTCTGATGGTACTTAAAAGTACCGTCAGTAGATAAAGGGTTAAGTTCAATAGGGTCTTGTCGTCTTTCTGAAGGATAAGAGTAGTTTTACTCTTAATATAATTTTAATTATTTCGATAAATAAAAAATTTTAAATGTTAAATCTTTTGTTCTAGTCTTCATTTAAAAGACAAATTATTATGCTACCTTAGCACAAATGTGTCTATTTAAATATCATTGAGCAGATTTTACTATTAAAAAAAGTCCTTCCGGCCTGTACCGGGAGGAAAAGGTACCTTTCCTATATCTTCGTTTTAAAATTTTAGCTAATGTTACACGAAAACAGCAAGTTAAAATGCAAAGAAACGTTTACAAAAGATTCGTTAATACTGAATTTGAATAAGAAATTCGCCAAATTATTGAGCAATAGCCAAATTGGCTTCATTTATGAAAACTTATTTTGGTCGCCAAATTTGGCGATATTTCGCCAAATGTCGCCAATTTTGGCGCTAACGGATATGAATATATAGTTTTATGCGTATGATTGGGAAAATTATTACAACAATGAAAGAAAATAATTTGCTAGTAATCGCGTTAATGTGCTGTTTTGTTTCAAAATGTCAGCCACCCTAGAATTTCAAACTGCTCTATCTCAGCCATTTTTTAAGATAGAGGTAAACCAAAAGATGCTCTGGAATCCTTGTATCAAGACCTAACACGTAGATAAAAAATAAATTTGAATTTTTATTTTTTTTGTATATTTATTTTAGTTTTAAATTTTTAAATGGTCGCCATCTTGAAACAAAATGGCGGACCAAGCTGGCCAACGAACTCGGTCGAGACATTAGTGACCTTAATACACACAATTAGTTTCATCAAAATCGATTCATAAATACGGACGTTATCGTATGACATAGGTCAGATATATATATATATATATATGGAGATATATATATATATATATTTATATATATAAATCAACATTTGAACGGTGGGTGGTTTTGGGGTCTGGGGGTCATGATCGGTGAAAATATATCGAAATTTTCCGGAACTGCTTTCCTCCGAACGGCTGCAATAGGTAGCTTTATACTTTTTTGTATTGAAAGCTACCTAATAGTTAATAGAAGTGTTTTTGTTAAAAGTCATTAATTTTTAGTGAAGTTCATTTATTTAAAATAAAAAATCTATTTATTATATTATTATTATTAATATTATTAAGTGATCTTAATATTTTATTTAAAAAGGTATTAAATGTGGTTTTTAAACTTTTTAGATACTTTTAGTCTTTGTTTTTTAGCTACCGCAAAGGAGAAAGAGATTCAAGCTCCTCTCTTTTCGACCTCCACCAGAGCATATCTGTGATTGTCGACATACACCGGTGAGTGTCCGAATGTACAAGAATGTAATGAAATATTCGATCTTTCACCGACGTATTTGGTGTTTGTTGACATTCACCGGTGAAAGTCGACATTCTCCAATTTCGGTCTTTCACGGTAACATATATATATATGATGTCTGATATATATATATATATATGACCTATGTCATACGATAACGCTCGTATTTATAAATCAATTTTGGATGAAACTAATTGTGTGTATTAAGCTCACAAATGTCTCGACCGAGTTCGTTGCCCAGCTTGGTCCGCCATTTTGTTTCAAGATGGCGGCCATTTAAAAATTTAAAACTAAAATAAATATACATAAAAATTAAAAATTCAAATTTATTTTTTAATTACGTGTTAGGCCTTGATACAAAGATTCCAGAGCATTTTTTGGTTTACCTCTATCTTAAAAAATGGCTGAGATAGAGCAGTTTGAAATTCTAGGGTGGCTGACATTTTGAAACAAGACAGCACATTACAAAAAATTTCATTGTTGTAATAATTTTCCCAATCATACGCATAAAACTATATATTCATATCCGTTAGCGCCAAATTTTCGCCAAACTTGGTGACATTTGGCGAAATATCGCCAAATTTGGCGACCAAAATAAGTCTTCATAAATGAAGCCAACTTGGCTATAGCTCAATAATTTGGCGAATTTCTTATTCAAATTCAGTATTAACGAATCTTTTGTAAACATTTTCTTTGCATTTTAACTTGCTGTGTTCGTGTAACATTAGTTCAAATTTTAAAACGAAGATATAGGAAAGCTACCTTTTCCTCCCGGTACAGGCCGGAAGGACTTTTTAATATTTACCTTATCACAGAATTTGTGACAATTTTCTACGATTAAATGTCAAAAATTACAATTCGGAAACAGCGGTTCTAACCTTACTCACCCTGTATGTCAAATACAAGTTATATAAACTAATAAAAATATATAAAATAATTATACAGTACATTTAAACAGTATTTTTAGCTTTTCCTTTCATTTCTTTCGCAAGATTGCTCTCAAATTCTAGATAAGTGAAAATTTGTACAGTAAACGTGACGCCTTTGAGAACCCCTAGAAAAAGCGTTGCAGGCATCTTGGGGTCAGCACACCATAGTCTAAGAACCGCTGATGTCTGTTTTAAAAGAAAATTTATGATATTTGCAACTTTATGTCTGGCATTGATGGTGACGATTAGTTGATATGGTGCCAATCAAAAGAAGCGCGAACAATGAATTTGTTTTCACTCCGATTTTCATTTATGAGAAAGGATATTTTTAATTTGGATTGCTTATTTTATTTTTTTATTTAAATTTCTAATGCAAAATATTTTCTTCTGTTTTCAGTCAATCAGCATTAGCTTGAGGTTTGCAATTTTTTTAGAATTTTTTAGTATTCTGTTGGGTATGAATCATAATCGCTCTTCATATAAAAATAACGTTAGTGATTCTTATATCTATTTTTATCATAAACTCTACTCATGCTGAAACTGTACTCTACACATTTATGAAGTTATTTTCGTTTGTAAGTAGATATAATTGCCATGTATTGTTATTCCAATAAAAAAGCAATCAAGCAGTGTTTCCGCTTTTCCTTTAAAAGCATCGGATCTTTCGGATAACAGTGTCAAAATTTTAATTTAATATCCGATTTTCATGGATTCTACAATCACGAAAGACTTATGAAGAAGGAATCGATTATAGTTAAAAATTTACAACTTTTATAGGAAATTGAAAAACGGTATTCGATTCTTTGGCATATATATGACAATTTCTGCAAATTTCATGCATTTATTCATAATTCGAACTATGAAAATGTGGATTGAGCAGTGTTGCAATGATTTCAGGTAAACAGATCCAAAAGGTGCATTAATGAATGGATTAGTAATTATGGAAAAAGCGGATAAGTTATCAAAAAAGTGTGGAAAAGGTGAAAACTTTAATGCTTCGAAAGGTTGGCTTTAGAGATTGCAACAAAAGAATAACCTAAAATTTAAAAATTCCCATGGAGAATCTACCTCGGCTGATGATTTAGCCATTCACGAATGGTATGACAGCACAATAAATCCGATTTTTTTAGAGAATTATAAATCGGATGATATATTTAATTGTGATGAAACTGCACTGTATTATCATGTAATGCCAGTAGGTACAATTGCAGGAAAGAAAGAAAAAAATGTGGATTTAAAAACGCGAAAGACCAAATCACTCTACTTTTTTGCATTAACAAAAAAAAAAAAAAAAAAAAAAAAAAAACTGACTCCTTTGATGATTGGAAATAGAAAAAAAAAAAAAAAAAAAAAAAAAAAAAAAAACGCGGTGCTTAAAAAATGTCAAATTTTATCCCGTCAATTATTCATCTTCCCAAAAATGCATGGATGTCAGGAAATATTTTCTAAAACTGGATTACGAAAGTCAATACCGACATGGTGAAACAACACAGGAATAATTCATGGATAATGTATCCATATAATGCCTTTCAAATGTGAACGCACAATTTCTTCCTGCTAATGCTACATGTGAAATTCAGCATCTAGATCAAGGGATAATAAAATCGTTTAAAAGTAATTACAGGTGTCTAATCCTTAAATATGTTGTTCGTCTCTTAGATGAAGATCCATTACTACTACATTCTACTCCAATTTACAAAAAGATATCTTTGCTTAATACAATGCATTTCACTAAACAAGCCTGGGACAATGTTTCTTTAACAATTGAAAATTGCTGCAAAGGGAGAAGATTTTTTAAATCTAAAAAAAAATGATGATGATTGTAACTCAGATAATGAAACTGTAATTTATTATTTGAAGAACGATAGTGATTTTAATGATCATAGTGGTTTGCTGCAACTTACTGCTTCCGATTTTTCAAAATATGTAAATTTGATGAAAATGAGCAAACAAAAAATGAACCCAGTGATATCGTGGCAACCTCCCAAAACTGCGACAACACAGACGATGAAGGTGACAATGAAAATGTAGATCCTTCTCCATCTCTCTCTTATGTTAATAAATGTCTGTGTGTTGTTCAATATTTTGAAGCACATGGTGAAGACTACAACTTGATTAGAATTGATTGGTTGATCTGAAATCAAGATTGAATCTGAAATCAGATTGATTAGAAAACGAAGTGGAGAAATGCAGTGTCTGAATTCTAAAAAAAAAAAAAAAAACTTTTGTAACGGATTTTTTTGTTTTTTGTAGGCAACAAATAAAGGATAAATTGACAAATAAGGAAAAATAAAATGAATTTATACAGAAATTTATTTATTTTCAAAGGTATGATTTAAATTACTTTCATTTTAATTTTCACTTAAATCACAGAAATTATAATGAAAAATTAAACCACGTAACATGAATAGTGTTATAATACATTATGCTTTAGTATATATTATTATATATAGAGTAACAATAAATTATAGATTAAAATTGTTAATACAATATAATAATTAATCTTTTAATTATTGTGTAAATAGTTATCGTCTATTAATATTTATCATATCTGTGGTATTTAATCAAAAAATAATGTATACTGATAACATTAATTGCTGTCCCCGCTTAAATACATACAGTTATTCAGTGGAACCAACTGTATGCAATTAAGTAAGGCCAACTGTAATTATGAAAATTGGGTTTTCAAATGTGTATGCGTTTTCCAAACATCATATTTCACCTTATTAAACGGTGAAGTTTTGTTACAATATTCTGAATGTATTGGATAGTGTTTCATAATCAATGTTTGACATATGATGTTTTTTTAATGTTATAGTTTTTCTGCCCAATTTCTTTACTTTATCATAACAATAAATTTTATTGCTATGGACATAAAAAAAGAACAATATTGAAATTGGAATTTCAATTATTTCAATCAATAATTTAAATTCCTCTCCGAAATTATTGCTTCCTCTTAACACAGAGCACACAAAGTTTAAACTTTTAATTTTCTTTTTTGATTCTACCTTGTTACTCCGTAATTAACAAAAAATAAATGATGAATCGTCTAAATTACGCTCTCTCTCCAAAATTTCCATCGATCCCCCCTTTGCTCTTCCAGTTCTCAAATTTTAAAATTTTAAAACTGTTTACCTTTGAATTTTTTTCTGTTATATTTGTTCCTTTGTTTGTAACAATAAATAATAAATCGTTGAAATTCTGTGCGTCTACCACCAAAATTTCCGCCTCCCCACTTTTGCACCTCCAAAACACACAAGGCTTAAAATCCTTAAAACTTTTTATATATTTTTAACACTTTCCAACCTAGTTGAAAAGTGTTTATGACTTCGGTTTGTCTGCCGTCTGCTGTCTGTCCGTGCTCTAACTCCCGTAAATATGCTCGGATTGCCCTGCAATTTTTATATGTTATTGTCGTTATCTATAGCATGTTCCCTATTTCAACTGAAGTGTGTTGCACTTATAGTTTTTTTACAGGGGCACTCAAAAGAATTCCGTTACATTACGGTCTATGGGGAAAAATCATTTTCGGTTTATTTTAATGATGTTACACAATTTCAAACACATTGTAACTGATATATATCACTAAGGTGCATTACAAGAAGCTTAATATGGAATAGGGTGTGCATAGCACATATAGTTACTTTACAGGGACAGTCAAAAGAATTCCGTTACATTACGTCTATGGAGAAAAATATCATCTGCGGTTTATTTAAATAATGTTTCACTATTTTAGACGCATTGAAATTTATATATATCACTAAGGTGCATTACAGGAGGTTTACTACAGAATATTGTGTGTATAGATGTCATCGTTCATTTACAGGGACACACAAAAAAATTCTCTACTCTCTGTTAACAAAAATTCCTGGAAGTGCGTTTTAAGTTGTCGATTTTAAATTTAACTCACTTTTTGTCTATTACTTGGTGTGTATAAATTCTGTAGATCATATACAGGGCAGCACAAAAGTTCGCGAACACATTTCCGTTTATTGACAGAAACTCCAGAAGGAGAATTTTAAACTGTGCTACGCGTTTCCTAACTAAACTAAAATTTAGCATCCTATGTAGTATATATACAAATCTATAGATCATATACAGGGCTGAATAAAAGTATTCTGATATTTTTCCGAATATTGTATATGTTAGGAATTACAGAAATTACGTTTTTAAATATGTTATGCGTTTTCCAAATTGTTTTCAGCTTATTAAACGGTAATGATTTGTAAAATTATTTTGGAAGCGTTGGAAAGTGTTACATAATCTATGCTTGACGCAAGATTTTTCGTTCTTGTTGTTTTTATATCCTTATTTGGTACGTCCTTATCCTTATTTGTTACAACAATAAATTATCGTCTAAACTTCCTGAAACATTTCCTCGCACCCTCCAAAAAAGGGGGGGAAATTTCTTTGTATGGGGGAGGGGCACAAAGTAAAAATTTTCCTCTTTTTCACAGTTTGAATATTCAACCCCTATTTAGAGATGTATTGCTCACCACCACTTCATTTTAGCATCAACTGCAGCAAGTGTTGTGCGAGCGGTGTCCGAGCACGAAGTGCAAGCCTAATTAAAAATGGGGGTTTAAAAAATTGGTGGTTAAAGAACAATTTTAGAATCAACGTTTTACAATGCATCTAGATTTGGAAATATTTTTTCCTATTTGGCTACAGTTTCTGTTTTGCTGATTAACCAAATCGCTAAGGTCAGTGGCGCAGGCCCGTAGCCAGGTGGGGGCCAGGTCGGGCAAAGCCCGACCTGCGAAAGATTTTGCCCGACCTAGCGTGAAACTTTACATCCCGTTTAAAACAACATTATATTTCTATTATTTTTTTTAATAATTTTTTGTCTAATCTAGTGTGAGACTGGACATTCCGATCACTTTATCAGCCACTATTTTACTTTAAATTCCCAATTTTTTCAATCTTCTTGCCAGAGCTAAGCAAAGAGGACCCCCCCCCCCCACTCCTCCTCCCAATTTAGTTTTTAAACTGGAAACATAACCAGAAAAATTTTCATCAATAAACCTTCTTTCTTCTCTCTTTCTTTAACAGACAACAGACCTGTCGGGGATTGTCACGTAGGACATTCCCCGCTTTGTTGAAATTACACTGTACCGCAGGATATTCCTGCCCGTACCGACCCAGCAACAATTCTGTATTGATTGATATCCATAAAGCTTACTTTCTTTGTAGAATTGTCACCATGTGAAATTTATCTTAAGAAAGCGGGGTTGAAACCAAAGGCTTCTGAATCTGAAAATAAAGCAAAACAGCCTAAAATAATGTTTTTGAATTTGTCGTACCTGACAAGTTTGCTGCTTCTTTCATGGAACTGGTTCCAATTCCGTGAAACAGATTGTTATGTTTACTTGTTTGCTTTGGGAAGAGGGGACTAATGTCTTTCATTCTTCTGATCTTTTCTTACATATTAGTGAATGATAAAAATTTGTGAAACCTTGGTCACAATAAAAAAATTATAGGAGGAGTTTTTCAGCGTAAAGAAAAAATGGAATTGCAATGGAAACATCATCTTTAACTAATATAATATAAAATTTGTTTTAATTAAATGATATAAATTTAATTTATAAATAAGAAATTTACAGAATTATCTGTGACTTGTTTTTAATATACATGTGTCTTAAGTTATATATATATATATATATATTTTTTTTTCCCCACGTGTTTTACAAGTAGTGGTTAGTAGAGGAAATTATTACCACGTTACACGTTTGAATGTATTTCACTTTAAATAACTTTCATGTAACATAACATGTATAACTTTTCATCTAAAAGTACAAAATCTTCAAGGAACGAAATAATATCAATCAATAATAAATCAAGGAGCAAAAAGAAAAATGTAACGATATGATATTGTTTAAGTTGTTAAGTATACTTAGATTTTATAAAATGTTTTATTTCGCGTAAAATATATTCTTTAAAGGAATTTATTTGCAGATATCGAAATAATATGATAAAAGTAGCTTTAAAAAGTTCATACTTTTGCTTACGGCTTGAAAACATTTATAAAAATGAACAAGATAACAAATTAAATCCATCATAGGCGCCGACTACAAGGCCATAGAAATTCTCTGGAAATTTTCACAGGGGCTTCGCCCCCCCCCCCTTTGGAAATAAAAATTAATAGAAGGTCTGTCCCTTTATCTGTTCAATCTACTCTTCCCTGACCCCCCCCCCCCCCCCTGAAATTTTTAAAAGTTGGCGCCTCTGAAATAAACCAATCATTATTTCAAATTTAAAGAATAAAATATGCCGGGCTACTTACGATTTTACAAATCCAAATTAGTTATATTCTGACACATTCACAAAGTCATTCACTATTCTTAAATTCAAAAAATTTTTCAGGTCCTCTTGTTAAAAACAAAGAAATTAAATAGTGTTTTCCATTTTTTTGTAAAAGCAAATCAGTTTTCAGAAAATGACCGTCAAAGTTAAAGATATAAACCAATTTTCTGGACATGACAGTCTGATAAAGTTCATAAGAGAGAAATCGATTACAACTTAAAATCTATGTGAAAAACGTTATTCGATTCTAAATCACTTTAGTAGTTAAAACTTGTAAATTTCATGCTTTTATGTATAAAAAAGACAGTGCGAATATAGCAAAAAAGTTCCGTCTTGTTCAGCCGGAAAAAATTGTATATATATATATATATATATATATATATATATATATATATTTTTTTTTTTTTTTTTTTTTTTTTTTTTTTTTTTTTGGAGCCTCATGGAGGATATCTGAAATGGTATTTAATTACGGGTAAATGTGACCTTAATGTCATAACAGTCTTAAGCATAAACAATATGTATAGCTCTTTTCAAAAAATATACGGCGATTGAAGAAATAGCGATGCTTTATAAGAAATGGACAGTGAAATAAATAAATTAAAATATATTTTATATTTGCACAGACTCTTCGACACTAAACATTCTGCATAAATAATGTTTATTATTATTTTTTTTAATGTAGCAAGGAACAAACAAACAAGTTGGAAATGTACATTAAACGTGACAAATGAGGTGCGACCGTACTATAACTAGTTTTACAATGTAAAAAAATTATCTTTATTATTTCTGTGAAATGAATTATATCGTCTGTTACGAGCGAAATGAGCATGCTTTTTTTTTCTTATTAGTGATGCCACGTTTACAGATGCGAATTTTTTTTCGACACCAGACAGCGCTGCAAAATTCAACATGAGATATTGCTTTACGAATGATTACCTCCATGGTTTAATATTTCTATGACTCATGATGAACGAATCTCTTGTGTTTATTTACTTAATGGATTGAGATATTCGGCTATTAACCTAATTTCTACTGAAGTTATCTCAGAATCTATACATTTTTTAATGTAACTCATCTCTCAAGCAAACAATTTTTTTGAACGATCTTTCTAAAAATGTAACTTTTATGCAATTTTATTCGAAGAAATAATGTTGAATAAAAATGACCGCTTGGCATATGAAAAAAGAAGTGGTTAGCAAGGTTAGCCCGTATTTGTTTTCCTCAGTCACATGACTTGCGCTTTTATTATATAGATTACGTATGATAGGATTTAATAGAATAAAGAAAACTTTTTTAATATCTTTTTAAGTTGTGATTCGATTTTCACAAAATTTGAAATGACTCGACAAAATTTTATAACGACTCTATATATTAAATTTTGAATCATTCGGTTATGTAGTTTGTTTTTTGCGGACGGACCAGACGACGACTATAGGTGCTACGCATTTATATAATTACGAACGCACCTAAACTGGGATTGTGTTGTCTGAAACTGAGACAGCACTGGGTTGTGCTAATTAGATCTGGAATAATCTATGTTTAATACTTTAAACATACCGTAATTTCGCGCGGCTGCACCTCAGACAATTCGATTTCTTACCAGAATTTATTTTAAATAAAACGTGACTCTCTTCTGCTTAGCACTTATTTGACTTCTTATTTTCAATAAAATTTCCGGTTTGAAAAAGACTTAACTAGGGTGCGGCGCATACGCGCGAAATTACAGTAAATGATTCCGTGTTATTGTAGCAAGTGTTGATGCAGTGTAATTTACTATACACTGTTAACAATATTTACTTTAATTCTGTATTAATCTTAATAATCTCTCATAAAAATCCATTAAAAAATTATGAAAATATATTGTTTTTATGCTATTTTTTTTCCATAATTTACGGCTTTTTCAGAACTCGACACAGAATAACAAATAACAACAGAAGCGTGAGAATTTTAAGACTTTATCTGTTTGAAAAACCAGAGCGTCCGTATGCAATTTTGAATTTTCTGCCTCTTACAAGTTCCTTTTATTATTATTATTTCTTCATTTTGTTTCATTTGTAATGCTTATAATTAGGATTACACGAAAACTTTTTAACTTGACTTCAAGACAGCTATTAAATCGCCTGTCACAAACAAGCGCCATCAAAACAGCCGAATTGCTCAGCACCCTTTAGTACTTAAGTGTTTTTTGACTTTGACTTTCTGACACATCACTGGACTAAGACTCCTATTATAGGAGCTCTACACTGGACCACCTGTGGTGTGAAATAGTGTTACCCGTCCTCTGATATATAAATAGAGAAGTAGTATGAACTATTTTCTGAAAGAAAGATTTTGACAATTTTACAATGGGACGATATAGGTGCAATTTGTCGCTCCTGTGATTTTGCCGACAGTGGGCCTGTGTTTGTGCAAGACCACCGGGATGTTTTTGTGTCCCGTTCAACGATTTCGAGGAATAGATTTATTAGTGACTCTTGAAAATCCGCTTGTGAAAATAATGCATTAATGCATTCTGCCTTACAGTTTTGTTTAACCGTTGTGGTTTCCAGATACTAATCAGTTTTTGGTGACAATAAAAAAAAAAAGGTTCTCGTTTTAAAAGTTGTATATATTATATTTGGATAAGTATGTATCTGTGAACGGAACGGATTACTTTATCTGTGAATACAAGTTACATTTGAAAATATGGATATCCGTTCATTTATGTATAAGAAGCGTCGACTAGAACAGAAAATAGAGAGTCCTGCTCCTGAATATTGTGCAAATAGTAATGATAGAACTTCATCATCATTAACTGGACCTACTACAAGTAAACCAGATATTCTCGATCTCGATTTGCCTAAAAGAGACGAGCTTATTGAACAAATTATTTTGAAGGAATTCCCACGAAAAAAATCAACGTTCTTTTCGAGCTGCATGGTATAAGCAAATGGCTGGAGTATTCTGTGTGGCAAAGGACGCAGCATTCTGTTATGCGTGTAGACATTTTAACCGGTTCGGATCCAAAGAAGCCGCATACACCGAACATGGTTTTAAAACTTGGAAAAATGCTTTAGACAATGGCCGCGGTTTTCCAAAACACGAAAAATCAGAAGCTCACATCCAAGCCATGGCAAAGTGGAAAGAAAAACAGATTCGAGTTAATTCCTCTACATCTGTATCGACTTTAATCAATAAAAATGTATTGGAAAAACATCGATGAAATGAAAATTAAAAAAAATATTTTTTCATTATCGGTAAAGACATCCTCGTTACTTGTTCTATTCTCTACGTTATTCATTCTGTTTTTTCTTTCTCATATCTTTATTGCGTGATGTAAATATAACGAAACATCATTTAATAAATTGTACTTGAATGCATTTATTAATATAAACGAACATAAAACCTACATAAATTTAAATTACTTAATTAAAAGGAAACAACTTATTTACGTTTTTAAATGTAAATATTTTATTTATGTGTCTTTGATATATTTTTATTGTATCTTGGAACAAACATTAAAAATTTCATCCTGGCTTTGGAGAGATCTTACGTTTTAAATGAGAAAAAAATTACATTAAAAGTACAGTGCATATTTTTCAAGGCATAAGAGGCGTGAAAAAAAATTAAGAAATAATCTGCCCCGCCTGAAAAAATTTTTGCCCCACCTAGAAGTAAGGTCTAGCTACGGGCCTGCAGTGGCGTAGCTACATATTCAGCGCCCTGGAGCAAACAAAGTTGGTGCGCCCTCTTGTCACTCGAAAAAGTTCAGCACAATTTTGTTTTGAAATGTAAAAATTATGTATTCTTATTTTGATTTAAAACTATATATCTTTATTTGAAAGTCAAAGTATTTTAACAACCAGATATTTAACACACTAAATAGACAATAGTATTTTGTAAATAGAAATAATAACAAATAAATAATTTATATTAATAAAAGAAAGAAGTTGTATGTCTGTGCGTAGGGGAGGGGGGATGGCTACAAAAACCTATCGTGCGTAGAAGTCTGAAAATTTGCATGAGGATAGTTCAAAGCAGGGTTGTAAAAAACCCGGGTTTTTTTTTAAACCCAGCCCGGGCGGGTTTTATTAAAATACCCGGGTTAAATGGGCAATTTTCCCCGGGTAAATTGGGTTTAAATGCCAAAATGTGGACTATGATTCCACCTTCCTCACAAATAATAATCTTCAGGGTTGCCACTGTAGTGAAAACTGGAAAAACTAAGTATTAAAAACAAAGAATTTTACTAAATTTTTTGGTACTTTGCAAAATTTATCCGTTGAAATTTTGAAAATTCTCAGAAGAATTATTCAGAGCAAATTTATTTTTTTGCTCAGGAAAACGGAAGGAATTTGATTGCCGAAATAAGTAGCATCCTGATCTCAAATACAATCTTTGTGAACATTTAATAGTCTAATAGATGGGAATGACTTTATAGTCTTAATAATGATCTCATTATTTTTCTCTGTTCTTAAAATACATATATGATCCCTTTAATTTAAATAACAAACAAATTTTAAATTGTAAAGCTATCAATTGTGTGTTATTTAATAATAAAATATAAATATAACTTAAAAAAAAAACTTACTCTTTTGAAATTATCATAAGACTAGTATATAACCCCGTCAAAAATGACGGATTGTTGATCTGCGTTTCATTTTCATAAGACTTCATACAGACAAACAGCATGGAGATTTATTATTAAAAGGTTTGTATTGTAGAAAAATACATTTTAAAAAGGACAAATGATTTCTACAAATAAAAATAATAAGGATATATATATATATATATATATTTTTTTTTTTTTTACTTAGTATTAAATTTCTGAAATAGTTCAACGATTGGACAAAATCAACTATTAACAAATAATCCATGTGCGAAAGTTTTTGTAAAAAAGTGTTATCAATGAGTTTTTAAACAGCTTGACTCACCATATAACTCATTGTTTGATTACATAAGCAAAATTAAATGGAAATTACGCCGTACTAGGCATTTCTTATATTTTAATTACGTTTGATAAGAAAGAATCATTTTACAGTATATGACCCATTATCCGAAAATCCAAAATTCGGAAAAACCCGAAGTCCGGAAAGAAAAATTCGAAAATTTTCTAAATTTGTAAATTTTTACTAAAATTTTAGATTTTCTGAAATTTTTCGAAAATTTTACCGATTTCTAATTTTTTTTCAGTCTATTGTGTTTCAATGTTTAATCACTAAAATATTGTTACTTCAGTGGCGGGTGAACACGGTCCCCCCCCCCCCCTTCTCTTCCCGAAATTAAAAACATATCATTTTCCTCTCAAATTTTAGTTTAAAATTAATTTATATTACGATTCGTTAGAAAAAAAAAAATAGTTATGTATTTATTTCATTAGGGGTGATTCTGTTCAAGTTTTCCTAAAAATTTAAGGCATTCGATTTCGAAAATTTAAGTCTTCAGTCCAAAATTGCGAACATAAATATCTCGAATTTTGAACTATAGTCGCCGAAAAAAATCAATTATGTCTATCGTTCGCAGCAAAAATAGAAAATTTCATCAAAGGATTGTGGAAACAACGTGAATTTCGTCAAAGTACCGAAAATAAAAACGCAAATTTCGTTGCAGGATTGCAAAAAAAAAAAAAAAAAAAAAAAAAAAAAAAACGCTAATTTTGTTAACAAATTGCAGAAAAACGCGATTTCCGTCAAAGGCTTACGAAGAAGACGAAAATTTCTTCCAAGGACTCCGAAAAAAATGTGAAATTTCATCAAAGGATCACAAAAAAAAAAAAAAAAAAAAAAAAAAAAAATGGTTAAAGGATCGCAAAAAAAAAAAAAAAAAAAAACTGTGAATTTCGCAAATAATCGCGGAAAAACATGAATTTCTTCAAAGGGTCTAGAAAAAAAAACACAAATTTCTTCAAAGCACTGCGAAAAAATGTCTAATTTCGTTAAGCGATCGCGAAAAAAGTGAAATTTCGTCAAAGGATCGAAAAAAACAACCGCTAATTTCGTCAATCTCAGAAAAAACACGAATTCTGTCAAAGGATCGTGAATAAAAGGCAAATTTCCTCAAAGGATCGCAAAAAGAAAACGCAAATTTCTTCAAAGGACTACGAAAAAGTGAAATTTTGTGAAAGAACAGCAGAAAAAATGCAAATTTTGTCAAAGAATCACGAAAAAAAACATGAATTTTGTCAAATAATCGTGAATTTCGGGAGGACCCGCATTCCGGAACGATGGAAGCAATTTCAAAATCCGCCAGTAGATGGCGACAGTATACTGAATCAACCTCAAATCTCTCCCAAGGAAATAAATCACCGCATTCTGAAAAAAAAAAGTGCTTACAGAATTTTTTTTTTTTTTTGAAATGTTAATATACATTTTTTTTTATGAAATAGTGTTTTAAGGTTTTAAACAAAATTAAAAGATTTAAAAGCTTGAATATGCTTTTACAAATATTTAAACGACGAAAGTAGATAATATAACTTCTTTTTCAGTAAGCCTAACATGGCGTTTAACTACGGTCGAATCGCAGAGTGGTACAACCCGGTACCGTTACAGACACTTTCTCGCCTTTGGATTTTATTATGAGTAAGATTAGCAAATGTTGATAAAAGAAAATATCTTGCAACAAAATTTTTTCTTATATGTATATATAATCTATTCATATATGGTTAAATTTTTTGTTTTAATACAATTCATTTAGAAGAAATTATTCCTATTCAAAAACTTCACCTAATATTACAATGTGACCTCCAATTTGACTTTTGGCATTATGTGAAAACAGAAAAAAACCCATAACTTCTTAATTATGATACGTATCGAATCTGTTTAAAGTTATTATTATTTTAGGAAAAGGGCCGAAAATTTATGTATGACAGATTTTTGATATCATTAAAAATGGCCCCAAGAGAGGAGGGGGGGAAGAGGGGGGTTAGAAGAAATAAATTCATAATTTCGTAAATTCACAAGATATCAAATCTGCTTAAATTTATTATAAATCCTCTTAATATTTAATACCTGAGGAAGACAACTCGGCTAAGGGTGAACCCCAGCTGTTGAGCGTTTATTGTCTTCCCCGAAAATCTTCTTAATATTATCTAAAATTTTTATATTGACAAGTTTTTTATAGGACCAACCCTTATAGCAAAAAAAAAAAAAAAAAAAAAAAAAAAAAAAAAAAAAAATCCCTGCCGGTTCCGCCTGCAAACAAGTTACATTTCGAAGTGAGCGGTCCCAACTGTGGCATCATGGAAAAAAGGTCATTTCTTCCGCAATTTCTAACAAACGGGCACCCCAGGGTCTGCGTCTTCAAAATCTACCTGTGCCTGTAGGCTGAGCCGTCAGGGATTTTTTTGTTATCTTACAGCTGTTAAAAAAATGGTCTGTTCTGTCAATCTGTTTGGAAATTTGTCTTTATTTTGTCCCGTTCTAACTCTCTTCCTAAAATAATTATTCACTGTCTCTTTTTCCCCCTTACCTGTTATCCCCCCCCCCCCCCCATAAAGCTTTTTTTACTTCTAACAACAACAACAAAAAAAGCAATCCTGCTGCTCAAAAATAGTGATTTTCTGCTCCAAAAATAGTGATTTTCTGCTCCAAAAATAGTGATTTTCTGCTCCAAAAATAGTATTTTTGCTGCTCCAAAATGGCTTTTTGCTGCTCCAAAATCATGTTCATGCTGCTTCATCACTACATTATTTTCATTATTGCAATAGTTATGAATGAAATATTTGTGTTGAACATACCATAATATATCTTCATAGCTGAGAACCTTTTGATATTTATCAAGTCAAATAAAACTGTTTGAACCAGAAAACTTACATAATAGATATAGAGTGTAACTTATTTCTATGGGATATACATTTGATTTCATTTATTAAGTAGCCATTCTAATCTATACTATTATATAAAGAGGAAACGGTGACTGACTGACTGACTAAGTGACTCATCAACGCCCAGCCGAAACTACTAAAGTCAGGGTCACGTAATTTGGACTGTAGATTGCTGTTATGGCCTAAGCAAGCAATAAGAAGGGATTTTTGAAAATTCCCCCCGAAAGGGGGTTAAAGGGGGGTTCGAATGTTTTAGGTCATTTTGCCATAATCTCAGCAGCAATTATAGGTAGGAGCTTAAAATTCCAGAAAACAAATCTACTAAAAAAGGGATTAAACACCTATTTCAGCGATTTTAGAAATTCCCCCCAGAAGGGGGTTAAAAAAATGATTAAACTCCTATTTCAGCGATTTTAGAAATTCCCCCCAGAAGGGGGTTAAAGGGGGGTGGTCGAATGTTTTAGGTCATTTTGCCATATCTCAGCAGCAGTTATAGGTAGGAGCTTGAAATTCCAGAAAACAAATCTACTAAAAAAAGGATTAAACTCCTATTTCATCGATTTTAGAAATTCCCCCCAGAAGGGGGTTAAAGGGGGGTGGTCGAATGTTTTAGGTCATTTTGCCATATTTCAGCAGCAGTTATAGGTAGGAGCTTGAAATTCCAGAAAAAAAATCTACTAAAAAAGTGATTAAACTCCCTACTTCAGCGATTTTAGAAATTCCCCCCAGAAGGGGGTTAAAGGGGGGTGGTTGAATGTTTTAGGTCATTTTGCTATATCTCAGCAGCAGTTATAGGTAGGAGCTTGAAATTCCAGAAAACAAATCTACTAAAAAAATGATTAAACACATATTTCAGCGATTTTAGAAATTCCCCCCAGAAGGGGGTTAAAGGGGGCTGGTCGAATAATTTAGGTCATTTCGTCATATCTCAGCAGCAGTTATAGGTAAGAGCGCGAAAATCAGGAAAACAAATCTACTAAAAAAATGATTAAACACCTATTTCAGCGATTTCAGAAATTCCCCCAGGAGGGGGTTAAAGGGGGGTGGTCGAATATTTTTGGTCATTTTGTCATTTCTCAGCAGCAGTTATAAGTAGGAGCGCGAAAATCAGGAAAACAAAGCTACTAAAAAATGATTAAACACCTATTTTAGCGATTTTTGAAATCCCCCCCCCCCCGAAGGGGATTTAAAGGAGGTGATCGAATGTTTTAGGTCATTTCCCTATATCTCAGCAGCAGTTATCGGTAGGAGTGCGAAAATCAGGAAAACAAATCTACTAAAAAAATGATTAAACACCTATTTCAGTGATTTTAAAAATTCCCCTCCGAAGGGGTTAAAGGGGGGGTGGTCCAATGTTTTAAGTCATTTCGCCATATCTCAGCAGCAGTTATTGGTAGGAGCGCAAAAATCAGGAAAACAGATCTACTAAAAAATGATTAAACATGTATTTCAGCAATTTTAGAAAATCCCCTCCCGGAGGGGGTTAAAGGGTGGTGGTCGAATGTTTTAGGCCATTTCGCCATATCTCAGCAGCAGTTATAGGTAGAAGCGCGAAAATCAGGAAAACAAATCTACAAAAAAAAAAAGATTAAACACGCATTTCTACGATTTTAGAAATTCCCCCTGAAGCTGGTTAAAGGGGGTGGTCAAATGTTTTAGGTCATTTCGCCATATCTCAGCAGCAGTTTTATGTAGGAGCGCGAAATTAAGGAAAACAAATCTTCCAAAAAATTGGTTAAACACGTATTTCAGCGATTTTAGAAATTTCCCCCCAAGGGGGGTTAAAAGGGGGGTTGAATGTTTTAGATCATTTCGTCATATCTCAGCAGCAGTTTTAGTTAGGAGCGCGAAAATCAGGAAAACAAATCTACTAAAAAATGAATAAAACACAAATTTCAGCAATTTTGGAAATTCCCTCAAAAGGTGGTTAAATGGGGGGGGGGGTCGAATTTTTTAGGTCATTTCGCCATATCTCAGCTTTTATGTAGGAGGGATAAAAAAAAATTAAAACAAATCTACTAAAAAATTGGTTTAACACGTATTTCGGCGATTTTGGAAATTCCCCCCAGAAGGTGATTAAAGGGGTTTTCAAAAGTTTTGGGTCATTTCGCCATATCTCCGCAGCAGATTTAGGTAGGAGCGTGAAATTCAGGAAAACACATCTACTAAAAAATGGATAAACACGCATTTCAGTGATTTTAGAAATCCCCCCCCGAAGGGTTTTAAAAGGGGTGGTTTCGAAAATTTTAGGACATTTCGCCATATCTCAGCAGCTGTTTTATGTAGGTGCATGAAATTTAGGAAAACAAATCTACTAAACAAATGATTAAACACGTATTTCAGTGAATTTAGAACCCCCCCCCCCCCCGCCCCGAAGGTGGTTAAATGGGTATTCGAGAGTTTTATGTCATTTCGCCATATCTCAGCAACAGTTTTTGGTAGAAGCGCGAAATTCAGGAAAACAAATGTACTAAAAACATTACATTGTCTACCCGTGCAAAGCCGGGACGGGCCGCTACTTAAATATAAACAAGACTGGTACAGTTATGTTTCTTGTATTATTCATTAAGTAAATTTTAATCCTGCTTTCTATAAAAGTTCTCTTTTCGTCTTGATATGTTTTATCATCAAAGTTGTAAAAAACCCGGTTTTTTTTTAAAAAAAACACAGCCCGGGTGGGTAGCTGGGCGGGTACCCGGGCAGCTGCCCACTACAACCCTGGTTCAAAGCAGGTCCTGAGGCTCAGATTTTTAATTTTTTTGATAATTCGCCGATATATTACATAAAAACTCATCAAAACCTCATCCGCTTTTGCTCAGTTCTGAGTTTTCCGAAGTTATCAAGCAGAAGATCGAAAAGTGCGATATCCACTTTTTTCACACTCTTTCTAAACGCACGTTGGGCAAACCGTTGGAAATACTGACAAACGGAAGACGTATGCTTAAATGTCGTACATTTACGTTTAAAACACCGCAGTCCGTTCGAAAACATATTAATATTAACCCTTTCAAAGAAGTTCGGTTTCGCCGTTTCCTTTTCCTGAAACCTCGTTTAAAGAGCGCAAAAGAAGAGATGAACCAAAAGTATGAGAGTTGCTTTTCATTTCGGACTTTTTTCGAAGCTCGCATCGACAAAACCGTTGGAAATATGGAAAACGAAATACATATTCTTAAATTTCGTACTTTTACACTTTTAAAACGCCGCAATTCGTCCGAAAAAATTATTATTAACCCTTCCAAAAAAGTTTATTTAACTATGTTTTTTTTTCTCCCTTTTGTCGAACTTCGCATCATTTTCAAAAGAAATGCCCCAGGAATATTATTGTTTGGAAATAGCAGTAGCCAATAAAGCGACCCCTGAGAACCCTGTAAATAAGTTTTGATTACTTTAAGATTTGAAAATCTTCAACTGTCATCCGTGGAAAAATTAATGAAAAAAATCAGGCATGCTGAAACGTTGTTGGAGAAGTTACTTGAGACTGGTACAGTATGCATTAAAATTAAACTTCGCGAATAGATGTAATTCTTTCTAGCTGAGTATAAAACATGTTTCAGGAATATGCTGATTGTAACAGTTCTAATTCATCCATAATATCTAATTAATAAAAAAAAAATTGCAAATATTTTTACAAATCTTTATTTTGCTTTTTCTAATTTTGCGCCCTTGATATCCGTGCGTCTGGAGCAGGCTGCTCCAACTGCTCCACGGTAGCTACGCCCCTGGCTAAGGTTGGTCAAAAGTCAGCGAGAACCCTGACTACATCATACTAGTTGAATAATGAAATGAATAATTTTTTAACGACTATATGGTCCCTCAAACTGATGAAGCAGTGATGATTTTTCAAGCGCTCAAAGACTACTTAAAGTAAGGGTCTTCAACATTTCGCGCTCGAGGGTTGTTTTTGAAAATTGTTGAAGCTCCGCGGGCCACCATAGGTAAGTTTAAACAGAGATGTTAGTTTGCTTCACTTTTTATTCATAATTCCGAATTCATTCCAGCAATTTCGAATAACAATTTTTTCTATATTTAATGATAAACATTTCGCGATTACATAAAGTAAAATTCTTCTTTCGAAATTTTCGGTATGAATTCAGAATTTCTGATTAAAAAAGGGGGCTAAACTATCAACTCAATGCAGTTAAATAACATAGATAAGAAATCTATGCAGACATTGGTTTCAAGACTAAGAGAAGGTTCTATAACAGCTGACGAATTGGAAAATTATTTTTTTTTCCTTGATTCAACTTGAACAACTTTTTCTTCTTGACAAAAAATATTTTACTTTTATTTGCATGTAATATTAAATTTTGCCATCAGCACATTCTATACAATTACCTCATTTAATATACAACCAGTAGTAATAATAATAACAAAAATAATGGTGATAAGGCAGCAGCCTCTTAAAACAGCTAGAGGCTCTTGCAACACTATGATATTGATATATGGTGCAGTCATGGGTAAAAAGGGATACTGCCCCACACATCCTAATTAGAAAATGTTTTATGCAATAGCATAATTTTTATGCATTGCAATAATTAAAATAACATATAAATAATTGCAATAATTAAAAATAGCATAATAGCAATTTTTATGCAACTACTCTAATTCAGCTTCAAATCATTATATAGAAATGATACTAGTTCTTACTGATTATAAGTTGCCCTAGTATTATAAATCCAAAGATGTAATAGAATATTGAAAAGAGGTACCATCCGTAGCCCCATTGGTAACTGTTTCGCATTTTACTTACCCATCATTATAGGGTAAGTCTTGTAATCGTTTTGAAAATCGAAAAATTTTGTTGACGGATTTACACGTTTCAGACACTGGAGATTCCGAAAAACTAGTCGTTGGGGGCCACCGTAATACTTACCCAACATGGATATGCATAATGTAAAATATTAAAATAAAAAATGTGTAAACTACTTATAAAATGCATTGCAATTCAAATAAAATCGAGGCTTGATGACGTCACAAACTTTAAAGGCTCGAATACTGAATTGCTTGAAAAGGGTTTTTCCTTATAACTCCAAAAATAATAATCCTATTAACTAGCGGTTTATTGCATCTGATTAAGCGTCAAATTTCCAATTAAAATATATCTTTGAAGTGAAATTTGGATGAAATACAGGTCATGAAAAATCGAAGAGTGTGGAAAATAGGATTCCAAATATCTCGGCAACCAGTGGCGGCTCGTGCCCTATTTTACAGGTGGGGCACCTATATGATAAGTGTGACAGTGTAGTAGATATCAGTAAACTGGAGTCATATACTATATTTTTTACTATAATGCAAATAGCACTGTGTGTACCGAAAACAAGATTTGCACAACAATAAAGCAACTAAATTTTGAAAAAAGAAAAAAAAATACACTTTGCATTTTATTAAAATTATTGCGGGTGTTTATTTTACGTATTAGATAATTGAAAAAATCTAGATACCAACATTTCTCATACTGTAAAAATTTATAAAGTTTTGCTGATTTTGAAAATATAGAAAAAGAAATTGAAGTTTGAGATGAGATCTTCAGTCATGCAGTAAAGTTGTCACTGCCACATTTAATAAAACACTCTTTGTTTTTTACTTCTTAGAATTATTACTGCTAATATGCCACTATATAACTTACCAAAGATGTATATTACTCATGTTTAACGTAAAGCTATTATTCCAACAAAACAACTATTCTTAATAGATGTTTAATTAAAGTATTATTTTATTTTAAGGTTTAAAATCTAAATCAACATTACTATTTTTTCCTGTGTCTGCCGCCCTCTCAAGTAAAACGTGCACCCTAATTTTTAATACATTTCGGGAGAAATATTTTAAAAAAGAAAACATTTAAAATTTATTCTGTTAAGATGTAAAAGTCATTTTTAAAGTTACAGAATAGTCACAAATAATTCTTCATTGTTGCGGAAATTTAAATGTGAAATGACCAATATAATCCTCCATCAGATTGGGTAAAATAATTTAACCCGAATCCGACAGGACCAGCGGATGGGGTTGAGTAGGGGGGCTAACGCTATTTTTTGTTGTGGATCGCGTTGTCTTTAAATGTTTCGGGTACGGGTCGGTTTTGGGTTAGGTTTTGAAGCTTTCGGGTCAGGTTCGGATTGACCCAATTTTTCAAAAGAAAATCCTGAATATTTTTCAACTGAACAAAACTAAATAGTTGAATATTAACGAGTGAACGAAAAATGTGTTCATTTTCATAGAAAAAAAATATCAAATTGAGAAGATATATAATTGTACACTATTTTTCTATAATCAAATTAAAATATGATTTATTTATTTATTTTTTTCTTGTTCGGGCTTGAATAATTTGTTTTCGGGCCGGGTTCACGTTGAAGTGAACTGGTCTCGGGTTGACTAAATTTTATTTGTCGTATTTCCAAAAGACTAAGCAGAATTTTCAGTTTCAGTTCGGGCACAACGCGATCCGTTCATTTTAAAGGCCAATGGTAATTTTTACAGATACCAATTAAGATGTCAAATACAAAATCTTCATGTATAAACTAAATTTCGATTGTTTAAATTTTAAAAAATTGTAAAAAATCACGCAACACACGTAAGAAAATTAACGAAAAATAAGTTTATCTTTGTTTAATTAAAAATTATTGATTACCACAAACATTATTTATTTTTATTTAAAACACAGATTAAATGTAATGTATATAGTAATTCAATTATTTATATCCATTTATTCTGTCGATTTTGGAAATAATTATTTTGTAAATGAAAGAGTCTTAACAGATTCTATATAAATTAAAAATATGTAGTTTTAAACCCATATATCCAATTGCACTGCTATATTATTTAACATCAAGTTAACAATTAGATGACAAAAGATTTTCTGGCTGAAACTTGTCTATAAAACCTAGTTAAATTAAAAAATAAAAACATTCATCATTGAAGAAAAATACCAACTACATAAACTCAAAAATATAATTAAAAAATATTTTTATTATTATTCAAAAAGTATTAAATGCACCATAAATAAATGTAGAATTTTTTATTGGTATTGAAAAAAAAAAACAGATTCGGATAAGTAAAAAAAAATGACTGATTCCCATCAGTAAAAGTCGCCAATTATGTCGATAATTCTTAAACGCTGATATCTTCCGAAACAAACATAGTCTTTTTCTATATGGGGCCAGACAGATTTTGCCCCAAAAGTGTCCTATTCAAGCTGTTCCTTCACGCTGTTTGGCGATAAATACGAGGAAGACGCAAAGATGCGCGGTTGTGCAAAATGCTATCGTGAGACGGGCACAGCTTTCTGGGGCCCTCCTGAATACTGCTAGAACAGTGAGCAGTCAGTTGTCAAAAGGGTGATTTACGACATACGGTGGAAGGGAATGATAACGTTCTTCGGGGATGGAAGCGAGCGAGCGAGAGAAAATTTTGGACTGGGCTGGAAAAGTCTGGAGTTGAAACTATCTGACATTGCTGATATTTTATTAAAAAATAATGTTAAATTTAAGAAAATTTAATAGCGAAGTATAGGTGGGGCCGTGCCCCAAGTGCCCTATATGACGGGCCGCCCCTGTCGGCAACTAATTATCCGATCGACTTCATGCTTTATGCAAAATTTATGTTTTTTTTTATTGTCTTTTATATTCATTTCTTAAAATAACCAATTTCGAAAATTTTTATATACCTTTTATCAGAACGAATATTTCGAAAGTCCGAAAAAAATTGTTCCGGTTAATTGAGGTTATTGAAATGAAATAGGCTTCTTCCCATTATTACATACTAAGTACATACCAAATTGCAAGTCTCTATCTCAATTTTTTCGGGAGATAGAGCGTTTACAGACACACAGACGGACGGCAATTTTTTTTTTCTAAAAATATGTTTTTCGGAATCTCCAGTGTCTGAAACGTGTAAATCCGTCAAAATTTTTTTTTCGATTTTCAAAACGATTACAAGACTTACCCTATACTACGTATGATGGGTAAGTAACATATTTTTAGAAAAAAAATTTTGCCGTCCGTCTGTGTGTCTGTAAACGCTCTATCTCCCGAAAAAATTGAGATAGAGACTTGCAATTTGGTATATACTTAGTATGTAATAATGGGAAGAAGCCTATTTAATTTCCATAACCTCGATTAACCGGAACTATTTTTTTCGGACTCTCGAAATATTCGTTCTGATAAAAGGTATATAAAAATTTTCGAAATTGTTTATTTTAAGAAATGAATATAAAAGACAATAAAAAAACATACATTTTGCATAAAGCATGAAGTCGATCGGATAATGTGTTGCCGAGATATTTGGAATCCTATATGTTACACTCTTCGATTTTTCATGACCCTGTATTTCATCCAAATTTCACTTCAAAGATATATTTTAATTGGAAATTTGACGCTTAATCAGATGCAATAAACCGCTAGTTACTAGGATTATTGTTTTTGGAGTTATAAGGATGTTTCTTTTAAGCAATTCAGTAATCGAGCCTTTAAAGTTTATGACGTCATCAAGCTACAATTTTATTCGAATTGCAATGCATTTTATAAGTAGTTTACACATTTTTAACACTTTCCAACCTAGTTGAAAAGTGTTTATGACTTCGGTTTGTCTGGCCGTCTGCCGTCTGGCCGTCTGCCGTCTGTCCGTGCTCTAACTCCCGTAAATATGCTCGGATTGCTCTGCAATTTTTATATGTTATTGTCGTTATCTATAGCATGTTCCCTATTTCAACGGAAGTGTGTAGCACTTATAGTTTTTTTACAGGGACACTCAAAAGAATTCCATTACATTGCGGTCTATGGGGAAAAATCATTTGCGGTTTATTTAAATAATGTTTCAATATTTTAAACGCATTGAAATTTATATATATCACTAAGGTGCATTAGAAGAAGCTTAACATGGAATAGGATGTGCATACCACTTATACTTACTGTACAGGGACAGTCAAAAGAATTCCGTTACATTACGTCTATGGAGAAAAATAGTCTGCGGTTTATTTAAATAATGTTTCTCTATTTAAAACGCATTGAAATTTATATGAGTTGCATTACAAGAGGCTTACTACAGAATATCGTGTGTATAGCAGTCATCGTTCATTTACAGGGACACACAAAAGAATTATCTACTGTCTGTTAATAATAATTCCTGGAAGTGCGTTTTAAGTTACTGAACGCGATTTTAATTTTAACTCGCTTTTTGTCTATTACGTGGTGTGTATAAATTCTGTAGATTCTATACAGGGAAACACAAAAGTTCGCGACCACATTTCCGTATTATTTAACTCCAGACGGAGAATTTTAAACTGTGCTACGCGTTTCCTAACTGAACTAAAATTTAGCATCCTATGTAGTATATATACAAATCTATAGATCCTATACAGGGCTGAATAAAAGTATTCGGATTACTTAGATGTTATCTTTTAGCTTATTAAACGGTATGATTTGTAAAATTATTTTGGAAGCGTTGGAAAGTGTTACATAATCTATGCTTGAAGCATGATTTTTCGTTCTTGTTATTTTAATATTTTACATTATGCATATCCATGATGGGTAAGTATTACTTGGCCCCCAACGACTAGTTTTACAAGTGATACAGCTGAACTACAGACAACTGCGACGAATTGGAATACTGATTATAAGTGGTAATACTGATTATAAGTCTACTATTAAATGCTATGCATGGATTATTATTTGAGGGCCGTCTACATATTTAAAATTATATGCACTTTTTTTTCAAATAGTAACACCCACTTTTGACGCTATATTTGAGTTTGTTTAATCAAATCAGCCCGAGAAAGTATATATCTCCATATTTTTTACAATTGTTTGCATTGTTGTCAACTTTTACTCCACAACAAAGAAACTCATTAAATTTTTAAAATGAATAGTTTTGAGTCTAGTATAGAATGAGAAGCAGTTGTCTGTAGTTCTGCTGTATCACTTGTAAAAAATGCGAAACAGTTACCAATAGGGCTACGAATGGTCCCTCATCTTTTCAATATTCTATTATATCTTTGGATTTATTATACTAAGACAACTCAAAAATATTTTTTCGATTACCCAGAAAACTTTTATTTTTCATTAGTCGAAATGACATGGCGAGCCACTAAAATAGTCTTGGCGGGCCAAACGTTGCCCGTGCACATTGGGTTGAAAACTCCTAACTTAAAGGAATGAACTGAAATTTTGCATACACAATATTAGAAGTCTTTAAAAATCAAATTCTATCAAAATGTTTATGTTACACCTAATTTCTTCTTCAAATATTAAGAATTAGAAATATGTACAAAAGCCAAATAATTATGTCTGGGATACTTAATATCAATGTAACACAAAAAACATCATGAAAAAAATAATTATTTTAAAATACATGAATTAAATGTTAAAAATTAATTTAAATTAGGGGATTGTATCTCAAGTCATTGTTTATATTGTATAATGTTGTTTCAATCACCAGCATAATTTGGGGGGGGGGGGGGATTACACTGATCTTTCCTAGAGAGTCACTCTACAAAATACCCAGAAAATTGTAAGCTACACATATTTCCTTTAAAAATATATATATATGTATATAATGTATTGATTTCTAGTGAAGTTAATGTTTATCTCAACCAACATTGCTTTGAAAATTTTATGATAGAATGTCATCAAGAATAACTCATTGTTTTGTGTTATAAATTGGCTTCGAATTATTTGTAAATTGATGACATAATTTTAACTCCATTTATTCGAGTTATTCTTGTGTTTAAAAGGTATCAAGAAAATCATAGTAAAGAGAAGAAAAGAAAATGTACAACTAAAGATTTCTTTTTCTTGTAATTTCCATTATTCTTTAAACAAAAATGAGACGTTTTAAACTTATGATAATTTCTGTCTCATTTGGGATATTTTTAAGATGTAAACATATATTAGGGATTTATAAGTTAGTCAGCTGCTGAAAATTTATTTTGAAATATCGTTAAAATTATTGTGAAACACACTTAAATATCAGTGGAAACCGTGTGAGGCTTTTGCACTACAATCTTTGAGATTATTCGCTGATACGTTTTTTCATTAATTTTTAATCAAATGTCTTAATGACATGTGAGTGTACTACTGTCAAAAGCCGTACAAAAACTTTTAAAAATATCTCCATTCATATCTATATATATGACTCAAGTATGTATAAATATGTTAAGTTTATATTAGATAATTAAGTAAAATTACTTTTTTTAAATATGAAAATGTTGAACTTTGACAGTTTTCTTTCTTTTTAATTAAGACATTCTTGCAACTTTAAGAAAATCTAATAGAAATATTCCTACTTAAATCTTTTCAGGAACGTTTGCAAATATTCAGTTTTGCACATCAATATAAAGGAAAATGGGGCTCACCTCTACCTTCAGGTAAAATTTGATGGTTTTCAAATCAGCTTTTTAAAAAAACCAATGCAAAAGTTATATTTAAGTTAATTTATGTTTCATACAGATGATTCAGATGAAGAGGAAAAGGAAGAAAAAAACTTAACACAGGAGCTTCTTGAAGCATTCGTAGACATTGAATCACTCAGTTCTGCTGATTCAGGTAATTTTATATACTTGATAATTTTTCTCCTTAATAATTTATAAAGAATAAGTAGTTTATTTTAGAAATAGTCAAAATAAAGTTATTTTTAAATGTACAAAATGAATATGAAATTTTTTTATGAGGGAAGACTCAAATATTTTGTATCACTGATTATGTTAAAAGTTTTGAGGTTAATAGAGAATTGTAAGTAGTACCAGTCTCCATATAATTAAATCGATCTCACCAAAATATGAAAGAAAATTGCAGTTTAGGTTTTTTAACTATTAATCCATTATTATATGCAAACAGAAGTAATTTATCTAATGCGTGTAATTAGAAGCAATTTAAAAAAAAATACCTATATAAACAAATACAATTTATATAATGTATACAAGCTGAGGCAATTTATTTAGCGTAAATAAATCAGAAATAATTTACTAATTACCTATATAAACAAGCATAATACTTCATCATGCTTGTCAACTTTTTAAAATAGCAATGTGTACAGAATCTTTTATGATTTTTAGGGGCTTGGTGCAGATTCTTTTTGAGTTACTAGGTGGCTCTGCCCCCTACGAGCTACGCTCGCCAACCCCCATTCTGACACTGCAAACTCTAAAATCATGCTAATTAGATAAACTCTAAAATGATTACGGAAGATTAAATTATAATTAAACGACCAGTGGCAATCTGCTGTAATGGGGTTTCCGTTCATTATCCTTTGACTGAGGGATTTTAAGGCCGAACCAATTGCTGTCGAAACAGCTACCAACAACTGTTTTGGCGATTTATTAAATAAGATCAATTAAACATTTGAAAATCAACTTGTGTAAAATGGCTAAGTAAGCAATGTCGCTGAATCAAGAAATTTTATAACGATGTTATAAGAAAATTGGGTGCGTGTCCATTATCCCATCGACCACTTTCCATAAAAGGGAAAAACTGTCACCAAAATATAGAATTTAATGCCAAAAGTGTATGACCATGGTGTCACATTCAATTGACATCAGATTCGTTATATGTGTTTGTACAAAAAACCTCATAAAAATTTTGAAGATTTCTATTCTAATTAGTATTTTTTTAAAATAATTTTTATCATACTTACAATAACTTAGATTGGTCGTTATTTCAGGTGCAGAGGTAGCTTATTGCAAAATTTCTTAATCCGTTTAAAGCTTATAATAAGTACAATAGTATGATAAAGTATGATAAGTTTACTAAAATTTTACAAAATTAATAATATAAAATTCAGTAGATATTAGGATGCAATATTAGGTCCTACAAGGGGTTTTAAATACATTTAGAGTATGATTAATCTTCATATAAAATGATAGTGCTATTTATGACATGATTGTAATTCTGGCACGTATGTTTAATATGACTTATCATTTCAGATTAATTTTGTAATATTCTTAATATTTTATTAAAACATATTTAACAAATTTCAGATAACAAATCTTTTAATTCTTTTGAACTAAAGAAAAATGAAACAAATAATCAATTTGGTCACCGTGAAATTTCTACAAAAGATAACCTGGAACATAAGAAGAATCGAGCAAACAGAAATAAACTACTAATTGAGGCACAATCCATAAAAGAAAGTAAATCACCTAATGAAGATAATGTTGCCTATCTTAAAGAAGCAAATTCATTAAACAAACTGATTGGTGAAACAAATGATCTTGATGGGGTTATAACAGATACAAACGAAACAGAAAGAAACCCAGAAGCCTTTGTTGTGGTAAAATCTGTGCGAAGCCATTCAAAACTAAAGAAGAAGGAAACTGCCAAAGCAAACAAAGATGTAACTTCTTCAGAAAAATCAGAAGAAGATATAAAAGATAGCTTAAAAAATGGAAAGATATTGACAAAATCAAAGAATAGAAAAGCTGAAAAGTTAGAAAACATAGATACAAAAAAAAATCAAGATCCCAGAAAATCAAGCAAGTTGAAGAAACATATCGCAGATGTTAAAGTAATGAATGGAGTTAAGAAACAAAACCATAAAGAAAAAACATTAAATAATTCTTCTAACTCTAAATTTAAACCACCGTTGAAAAACAACAAAACTACTTCATGTGAAGACAATCAAAGTAGCAAAAGTTTTAATAACAAAAAAATTGCTACTATTGTAAACTATTCAGACTCGTCTATTGAAGAGGAAAATTTTGTGAAAAAAGAAATTTCAGAAAAAAATTTGGAGGAAAATAAACATTTGGATAAAACAAATATGCCAAATGAAAAGACATCCATAAATGTTGTCAATAATAGAAGTTCTCAAGAAGATATAAAATGTGAAAACAACTTGAAGGAAAATAATATTGCAGAGACACTAAAGAAAAATTTGAAAAATTCTTTAAAAAGCAAGTTTGTCTCTATGCAAGAAAATAAAAACTACACAAGTTGTGATTCTAACACACATTTGGATAAAACAAGTATGAAAAATGAAAAGACATCCAAGAACGTTGTCAATAATAGAAGTTCTCAAGAAGATATAAAATGTGAAAACAACTTGGAGGAAAATAATATTGCAGAGACACTAGAGAAAAATGTGAAAAATTCTTTAAATTGTAAGTCTGTCTCTATGCAAGAAAATAAAAACTACACAAGTTATGATTCTAACACTATATTTCAAGAAACATTAAATGCAGAAAATAACAAAGACAGCAAGAAGCAAATAAAGAAAGCATATAAGAAGAACTTTGAAGAAACTTTAGCAAGTTCAGTTCAGGATAATAATAAAAATTACAATGTAAGAAGCAAATCAAGTATCTCTATCATGCAGAAGAAAAGAAATATCTTGAAAGCAGACTCATCAACAGAAGTTGTCTCAAGTGCTGGAAGTTTAAAGCCTGCAGATACATTTAAATCCACTGCACGACAAAATGCAAGTAAAAGAGGAAAGAAATGTTTCAAATATGAAATTAAAAATGAAACAGAAGAAATGAAGCGAAAACAAGAGAATGAGATTATATCTGCATCAGATGATAATATGGTGAATGACATTTCATGTCATGGAAATTCTAAAGATGAAAAATTTTCTTTGTCACTCAAAATGAATTTGCAAGAATCAGAAGAAGATTCCGATCCTTTTGAAGCATAATATTTTTTTCAGAAATTTACAGCATTATAAGTTCAAATAACATCTAACTAAACTATCTAAAAGAATCCTTAATTATTACATATTTATTACATGCAACAAAAAAGAAAATTTTTGAAGAAGAAAACAATGTAATTTAGAAAATACAACATGTTTCAGTTGTAATTTGCTATGTTCTGAGAATAAAATTATACTCTAAGAAAAAAAAAGCTTTCTTTCTTTAAATATGAATTTCATAAAATAACTCACAAACATTTCCTTTTGAAATAATTCATTCCATACACTGTGTTGTGTAAATATTTTAACACAAACATAAAAAAAATTCTAATGAATTTAAGTAAATGCAGTAAATATGAAAAAGTAAAAAAAAAAAAAAAACACCTCTCAATTTTACTCTTATTACAATTACAATTTTAAAAAATGCTCATATAGATGCATTTTAATTTACATAAAATGAATCCATATAATGCTTAAAAGTTTATCCTCTTACATTTTTAATATTTCCCCGCTCTTAATATATGAAAATAAAAGGTAATTTTTTTTAAAAAATCATTATTCTTCAAACAAATTAATTTTTAAAACAAAACAAATAATCCTTGTCAGAAAAAAACAACTTGCCATCTCATATCGCAGAGTTGAGCATCTATCTATTCACAAAGTTGGTGCCGTGTGCTTTTGCAAACTCTTTACACAAGGTGTATATCATCATTTTTTTTTTCTTGTGTAAGCCAGGGATTTTCTTTATTTCCATTTCCAAAATGTTGTACTATTTGCTACTTTTTAAACTGATTTACCACAATTTTTCTCTTTATTATTTTCTTCACTTGGTTTTAAACGTTTAGTATTGGAATTAGATGCAATCGTAAAACTAGTCGTTGGGGGCCACCGTAATACTTACTCATCATGGATATGCATAATGTAAAATATTAAAATAAAAAATGTGTAAACTACTTATAAAATGCATTGCAATTCAAATAAAATCGTGGCTTGATGACGTCACAAACTTTAAAGGCTCGATTACTGAATTGCTTGAAAGAAACATCCTTATAACTCCAAAAATAATAATCCTATTAACTAGCGGTTTATTGCATCTGATTAAGCGTCAAATTTCCAATTAAAATATATCTTTCAAGTGAAATTTGGATGAAATACAGGGTCATGAAAAATCGAAGAGTGTGGAAAATAGGATTCCAAGTATCTCGGCAACTCATTATCCGATCGACTTCATGCTGTATGCAAAATTTATGTTATTTTATTATCTTTTATATTCATTTCTTAAAATAACCAATTTCGAAAAATTTTATATACCTTTTATCAGAACGAATATTTCGAGAGTCCGAAAGAAATAGTTCCGGTTAATCGAGGTTATTGAAATGAAATAAGCTTCTTCCCATTATTACATACTAAGTACATACCAAATTGCAAGTCTCTATCTCAATTTTTTCGGGAGATAGAGCGTTTACAGACACGCAGACGGACGGCAAAATTTTTTTTCTAAAAATATGTTTTTCGGAATCTCCAGTGTCTGAAACGTGTAAATCCGTCAAAAATTTTTTTTTTTTGATTTTCAAAACGATTACAAGATTAAACGATTACTACGTATGATGGGTAAGTAATAAGAAGATATATTCCGTTTTGTCATTATGCATGTGTTTGCCTTAAAACTTTAAGAAAATGACACTCCACTCAATCAAAATTTCAACCAAGCTTACGAACAACAGATGCAAGAATTTCAGAAGTGTGTAATCTCTAAAGTCAGTTTTATCAGTCATTGATTACTGTAATTGACAAGAGCAAGGGGATTACTACTGTGTGGCTCCCATAAGAAAAGCCCTGGGTAGGATTTTTGCTTATGAAGCACAATGGGATATTTATAGATTATAGCTGGTCAAAAGTAGATTTTTTAAAATTGATCCTAACATAGCTCAGTGGAGCGTTGTACCCTGTAAATGTTTTTGATATAAATATAAATGTATGGTCCATAGACTAGTGCAAAGTTGGTGTTTCTTGGTTGTGAATGAATCCATCTTTTTTGATACAGTTATTTGAAGTGGGATATTATGTTCGCTTCCGAACAAAATATGAACTTTGTTTTATCTGATTTATGTGCATAAATTTTCCACATAGAGCTGTTACTTCATGTTTACTGTCACAAAAACTATTTTTTTTAAACATTGAAAAAATGGTTGTTGTTTTCGGTCGAGAATGGACCTCTTGACGTCGTCATTTATTTTTTTAATCATTTTTAACGAAATTCTGTAACTTTAGAAGAATTTTTAACGAAATTCTGCAACTTTAGAAGAATTTATCTTTGAATAGGCAATAGAAATGCATAAAATCGTTACAAAAATGTTAAAGTTACAAAAAGGATAGATGCAAATTATCAGATATGAAAAATAAAGTAGAAATTTGGTACTTTCGTGTTATAGCGCCACCCAAGGATATGAATCGCCAAGCGACCAAGATTTATCTCCAAATTATAAAGCATGTATGACATTATAATAATATATGATAAATACCGGGTGGTTATAATATAAGTATCTCTATTTGGAGCTGTCTGTAGCTTGAAGGAATAACCAGAATGAAACCAAAATCGGTATACTTACTATTCGAGAAGGGGGAAGAAGAACGGAACAATAAAAAAATTAATTACAATAATCACCGACAGATGGCACTTTTGAGTGTGAAATGTAATGTGGAATATTGTGTACCGTAGATGTGTCACAAACCTCAATGACTTTACCGCATATCACAATATGTGCGAAACATCACTCCTGATGCGTTACATTCTGCAGTTGAGCACGTCGTGCACCGCCTGGATTGTGTACTCCAGCACAATTGCCATGTGGAACTTGAACTTGATCGGCACCGCCATGCGAAAGCGTAACCACATTCACTGTGACATTTTCCAGTAAATTAGGTGTGCCATCTGATTTGACGTCTTAATTCTTTGTTCTTGTATTACACATTATATTTCACACTCAGTAGCGCCATCTGTCGGTGATTATTGCAATTATTTTTTTTATTGTTCCATTCTTCTTCCCCCTTCTCGAATAGTAAGTGTACCGATTTTGGTTTCATTCGGGTTATTCCTTCGTGCTACAGACAGCTCCGAATAGAGATACTTATATTATAACCACCCTGTATATAACATTTCTTGACGTATGTGGCCAAGTTATAGTCATATATGATGTACATGTATGACATGTGTATATGATGTATATGCGACATATAAGACGTAAATAATATGTGTATAATGACGTATATGGCACATATAGGAGTGTTTGGAATATATATATACGTATATGCAGGGGTGGGGAATTTTCAGAAAATCTTACCAGTCAAAGACTTATTTTACCAGCCAGCATAGAATTGAAAACTATTATGACAAAATGTACATGACTTCAAAAATAGTCAATTACTACTGCTACAATGCATTTTCATATTTTTCCCCATAAAATTAAGAAATATATACAACAGAGGAAAGTTTAGTATAGGATTGAATATAGTAAATACCATGCTTACATCACAGTAAATTGGAAAGTTACAAAGTATAGTGAACTAGTAAAAAAAAGTAAAGTTTTTGTCATATTTTCTATAGTCAGCTATTTTTCAAAGACTTCCTAAAAATTCACTCGCCCTGTCAATAAGTCCACTCGCCAGTAGCGAGTAAAAACATGTATTTCCCCACCCCTGCGTATATGGGATGTATATATAAGCTTTGCGATGATCTTGGCGAAATCATAACTGCAACCTTGGCATAATCATAATCGTAGGGGCCGCTATAACACAAAAATAGGGTAAATTTTTTTTTTTTTTTTTTAAGCTTTCCGAACATTTTCGCAATGGTTATTTTAATGTGTTAAATTGCAATTTTTTATTTTTTTAATAATTTTTCCTTTTTGAAAAAAAGATGAAGAAAATTGTTTATAGAACACATGAAGTTTTGCAAACACAAAATGTTTAAATTTATGACCCAATTTAGACAAAAGTTGTCAGCTGTATGTAGATATCATGACAGATTCATATAAAATATATTATATGTAGCTGCAGATTTCGAATTGGTTACAAAATTGACCCAGAAAAAATCTCTGAATTCACTTTGGATACAATGTAGAACTTTTTCCATAGTGTTTTATGACTCCCTTTACATAAGGTAAATAAGATAAATATACAATACAATATATAATATACAATTCAGTTTTTATAGACTTAAATATGTAAAAAAGTTCTTGATAAAATCCTCTAACCAGGATATTCTTAATACACTGCTCAAAACAATTAAAGGATATTGCAGTTTTAGGTGGATTTTGTATCTGGAAAACTTTTTAGCTGATTGATACATGGTCGACAGACATAGTAGGTTATATGAGAATAAATTACACATGTTTGGCAGAAAAAAATGCATTTTATTGCACATTTGTTTACAAAAGGAAAAAAACACAATTTGTGCATATGAGAAAAAAAGAATAAGAAAAGGTGTTTTCTTCAAAGAAAATCATTTTCAGTAGGGGGTATGGTTTCCACGGGCGGCCAGCAACGTTGAACACCTTTGAGGCATGGACTCAATGAGGCTATTAATGACGAGTTGGGGTATTCTGCCCCACTCTTCCAGAAGAGCTCTTTCCAGTTCTTGGAGAGTTTGTGGGGGTTGTTGGCGGCCAGAAACTCGTCTTCCTAGAGCGTCCCAAACGTGCTCGATTGGATTCATGTCTGGAGAACACGCTGGCCATTCCATTCGAACGATTCCTTCCTCGAAAAGGAAATCCTCCACCAGGTTTGCACGATGTGGCCTGCAGTTATCGTCCATTAAAATGAAGTTATCTCCGATTGCTGCAGCGTAAGGGACTACAATAGGTCTGAGGATCTCATCCCTATATCGGCGACCAGTCAGAGCTCCATCTCGAATGATGTAGAGGTCAGTGCGCCCGTCAATGGAGATGCCACCATACACCAACACTCCTCCACCGCCAAATCTGACACTTTCGTGCACGAACGCAGGATTATTCCTACTGCCACGGTTCCTCCAGATGAAAATACGCCTATTATCCGGATGCACAGAAAAACGGGACTCGTCAGAAAACAGAATATTGCTCCATTCATTTCTCCTCCAGTTGACATGCTCGGTTGCCCACTCCCTGCGGTCGCGACGATGCCTTGATGTTAATCTAACACATACCATCGGTCGGCGAGCATACAGACCTACAGCATGGAGCCGGTTTCGGACAGTCTGAGTTGAAATCGGGGTGCCTGTAGCCGAGCGAAGGTGTTGTTGGAGAAGAGTAGCGTTCATGTTTCGGTGTCTCCGAGCTGTTAACGCTAAATACCGATCTTCATTGGGCGTTGTTGCCCGTCTACGACCTTGCCCTGGTCTTCGGCCTGCACATCCACTCTCCAAAAAACGGTTCCAGATCCTGGAAATGACACTTTGTGACACTTCAATGGCTTGCGCTACTTCGGCTTGAGTTTGGCCCCCTTCTAACCTACCAACAATTCTCCAAGCTTCTGAATCTGTCAAATGACTTCGCTGAGACATCGTACTCATCGAAACAAAGCAATCACTGAATGCCGATCATCCTTGTCTTCATTCTGTTTTATCCAGTTGAAAGTCAAATTTCATTCGCTGCCGCTGAAGCGACGTTTTTGACGTCGAACTCAAAATTTGCATACTCCACAGTTTGAAAACCAGAAAAATTTGCATTTGTGATTCTCTTCTTCTATTTTCGGCAAAAAAAATTTCGTTTATATCTTTATTTTATATAAAACTTCAAATATCCTTTAATTGTTTTGAGCAGTGTATAATATTGTTGACTTCAAACACTTTCCCAACTAGTAAAAAACAAAATAAAAAATAAAATAACTCTTTTTTTCCTAAAGAAAGCCGAATTGTTAATTTCCTAGGAAATAAAAGAAAAGCATTTAATACATTTGCATTTCTAAGCAATTTGCATTAAAGTAATCCAATGTTTATCTTATATCGAAATTTCTAATAGATTATTAGAAAAAAAGTACTTTTTATAATTTGTTATAGGAAAATAATTTTATCACTTTAACTTCCATACTGTTAACAAAATATCATTAATCAATTAGTAGTTATTAAGTAATTAGATTAACTTATTTATTACCTGTCTTAATGCTTAAAAAGTATTTTACGTAATTGAATGACCCCTAATAAGTATCAAATACAGATTTCACTTCTAATGCTCAAATTAATACATTTCCAATTCAAATTAACCGTATTCCGAAGAAACCTTGATTTAAAATGCAATATTATTTTGTTTAAATGATGTTTAATACATCTGAGATGTAATTTTCCAACTGGACGAAATATGTCCGGGCCAGGATTCGAACCTGGGATCTCTTGGCTGAAGCTGCCATGCTCTACCAACTGAGCCATCCCGGTCAAATCTGGAGGACCTAGGTCCTCCAGATTCGACTGGGATGGCTGATCATTTATTTAAATAAAACATAGAGCTTAACAGAAAGAAATTCGAAAATAATTTGGCCAACTGCAATCCGGTAAATTTCCCACCGTGCGAAGGTTCTAAAACTTGTAGGGAGGGAAGTTCAAAATACAAAAGCGATCTTGGTGAGAAGACAAAAAAGACTGATGATTCACAGATTGACCGATGGGAAATTAGTGAGAAAAAAAAAAGTGCTGGACTTCACTAAAATGAGGTCGAGTGACCTGTTACCCTGGCTAAAGGACAGAGACGGGATCAGTTTCAGGGTTTTTCTTAGAGCCATACACAGTAGAGCTACTATAATGTTCTAGGACATCGAATCCGGGCTTCTCGGGATAGAGGATATATGTGAAACCATTTACTATTTTTTTTTACTGAAAACTCTAATAGACTTTTTACATAAAATATTTTTTTTTTTCGATTGCCCCCTAAAAATACCAAAGAGCATTTTTATATGAAATATGTCAATTATATATTCAAATAAAATTTTGAAATTTATTAAAACGGTAATTTCGCATTGACCTCGTGCCAGAAGTTAATAGCCGAAGAAATTGCTAAAAATTTCGTTATATAGCTGTTTTTCTTATTCTGATAATTTCAGTGCTTTTAAATGGTTATTTCGATTACATGTCTGTTAAATTTGTGTTTTATTTATACTATTTTATTTATTGATTAATGAAGTTTTAATTTCGTTATCATATATTCTAATACGAGCAAATCTTGTGTGTGGTTATATATATATATATATATGCAAATTTTATCTTAAAAACGGCTCTAACGATTTTGACGAAATTTTGTATCCTACCGTTTTGGGGCACCAAAAACCATTGGGCTAGGTCACGTGTTCGAGAAAATTCGATTAGGGGGTCATTTTGGGTCATCAAGGGTCAGGGTCAAGCTAATTCTATCTAAAAACGGTTCAAACGATTTTGACTAAATTTTGTATCTTACCATTTTCGGACCCGAGAAGACTATTGAGCTGGGTCACATGTTCGAGAACTTTCGATTAGTGGGTCATTTTTGGGTCAACCCGGGTGAAGTTAATTGTATCTAAAAAACGGTTCTAACGATTTTGATTAAATTATGTATCCTACGAGTTTCTGGCACGACAAAATCATTGGGCTAGGTCAGATGTCCGAGAAAATTCCATTAGTGGGTCATTTTTGGGTCACTGTGGGTCAAACTAATTTTATCTCAAAAACGGCTCAGACTATTTACACTAAATTTTGCATCCTATGGTTTTCGGGCGCGAGAAGACTGTTGGGCTAGGTCACGTGTTCGAGAAAATTCGATTAGTGGGTCATTTTGGTCATGGGTCATTATGGGTCAAGCTATTTTATCTTAAAAACGGCTCAGACTAATTACACTAAATTTTGCATCCTATGGTTTTCGGGCACGAGAAGACTGTTGGGCTAGGTCATGTGTTCGAGAAAATTCGATTAGTGGGTCATTTTGGTCATGGGTCATGATATTTGAACTCAAATTTAATTTTGACCGAGCATAGCTCGGTTTTCCCTGCTCGTGGAATATTAGCTGGAAACAAATGCTGAACTCTTTATATTGTTTGAAGTGCAAACAGATTAATATTTTATAATCGTCTGCAAGCGATATAGATTTTTTTTTTAAATCATACTTGAAATTTAATTTAAATTCTATAATAAATGAGTAAATTGCGATACAGTTTTCAAACAAATTGCATTTGAAAGTAATTTTTTATCTGATATAACAGTGTAAAAATTGAAAATGTGCGATGTTTAGAAATTAAAAAAAATGCAGTAGCAAAAATCGCAAAACCGAAATTTCATCGTTCAGTGTTGCCATTCGCAAAATGACGTCAGCGTTACTCACGGACACGTTTGTCCTTTATAATATAGATAGATAGATAACCTTAGTACACAGTACTTACGACACCTAACCCCCATCCCAGTCCCTCCATTCTCTTTTCAAAAGTGGGTGATCAACTTTGGAACTACCATATGCAGAATGGGAAAAAAAAAAACCTAAAGTACGAACCAGAGCTTTTACAGTTGAACAAAAATAAGTATTAGAAAAGCGAGGCGTAAAATTTGACGATCAGGAATAATTATGTGGTCGTCAAATGCAATAATTTAGCAGCATTTGATGACTAATGATTGCTAATTTTGAACACTACATAGTATTCACATTCACATTAGCATAAGTTTTATATAAAAAAAATATTTTTTGTAACATTAATTCCTTAAAATCTAAACATGAAGATGACTACCTTACTCATTTTGAACTGTATTCATGCTCTAGACATCTAGATTTACATCTGATTGTACTATATTGCAAAATATTTCAATTTGAAAATAAATACAGAAATCGTGATGAAACTTTAATGGAAGATTTAGTACATATTTAAAATATATATTGAGCAAAAGCAAGAAAATTTTCTCGATGTAAAGGATAAAGCCTGGAATAAAGGGAGTTTCCCTCAAAAATGAGAAACACTTGGTATATGTGTCATAAGCACTGGCTGCATTTGAAAAAAAACTTAATAGTTAATTACTAGCGAATTTTAGGCATAACTTTAATAATAATAATAGGAAGGCATTAAAGTTTAGGAAATGCGTGCATTTAAAGAAGGTGATGTCTGGAAACAATTAGGAGCTCTACATTCGGAACAGGGATAAAACCAAAATTGCCACAAATAAAAAAAAAAATAATAAAATAAAAATAAAAAGGGGGGGGGGGATTTTTTTCTATTTTTTGACCAGAAATTCTCCCTTTTTTTTTTCTAGGAGGGGGAGTGGAAATTTCGGGGATGGGATGATTTATATTTTATCTATTGTTGCTGTAAATAAAAAATAGGGCAGATTTTTTCTTTCTTTTTTTAAAATGGAGTTTTATAGATTTTAAACTTTGTGTGCTTGGGCAGGGAGGGGGAGAGTTAAAATTTAAAGGGGGAGGGGAGGGATTTAGAAGATTATTTATTTATTTATTACAAAAATGCTATAAATAGAGAAGGAAATACTTAATAAAATGCAAAGAGTTTTAAAGATTTTAAATTTTGTGAGATTGAAAGTTAGGTAGGAGGTAAGAATATGTATATATTTTGTAGACAACATTCTCTTTAAGAACATACCGCTCTGGTGGATGGAATACAGCAATTTCTCAGCTTTTAATAAAACATTGACAGGCGTCCCTACTAATTAATTATAATAAAGAAACTCAACAATCTTATGTAAATTTTAAACAGTGCAGTGCAAATAATTATTTAAAATATTAAAATAGCTTTTTTTTTTTTAATCACTTAACCGTTATGATATAAGTGCTTTTAACCATTATGTGATGATGATAGATTGATTACTATTTAAAAAACAATCACTGCATTAGATACTACATTTGAATATTTAATGCCCCTTAAAAGTTATGTAAAATAGATCAGTGTTTATACTTTTTATCCTTTGTAAAGTTTTTTTTACAAAACTTTGTTTTATCTTGAGAACTCAACAGAAATCATGAAATAACATGATATACATGAAAATTTAAACGAATTTGTTCATTATAGAAATATCAGAGCTTATCGTGGCCTGTGCAAGGATTCTGGAGGACGAATTCCACAATATGTAGGAATGTGGTAATCTGCAGAGGCGGATACAGAGTGTCCTTTTGGGGGGGGGGGGGTGGCGGCAATACATTGTTGCATATAATGGGCATAGTATAGCAAGTAAAACCTTTGAAAATTAAACCTGTCTATAACGGAAAAATTCCATGGTTCAGACGGAAGAAACACCATACAAATATGCCAGCAAAATAAAAACCTGTCTAAAACGGAATTAGAGTTTGATCCCCAGCGATTCCGTTTTTACAGGATTTGCGGTATGTAAAAGAATACAGTGATTTGTTGTTTACAATTATTTATTAGTCATAATTCCTGTTGGTTAATTCATACAGTAAAACCTCTAAGAATGGAACCTGCCTATACCGGAATTCTATCTTAAATGGAAAAAACTGTATAGTCTTGGTGGAAGGAATACTATACAAATCTATCCTCTAAAACGGAAACCTGTATAAAATATTTTTTCTCCAGCTCATAGCTGAATCGTTTTCATGAGTTTTTACTATTAATTGTAGTTTATTATTAACTAGCTCACCTGCCCGGCATTACCCGAGCCCGTGATAATAAATTAAAACAAACTTCAAGTTTGTATGATTTTATATCGTTAACCCAATTTTGGGGTTTAAGGAAATTTTTAGTAGTTTATAAAGTAGCAGGAGGACCCTACAGCTATGTTTAAGAAAATTGAAAGATAATCCGATCATTTTTAAAGAAGCTGCACCAAGGGCCCCCAGGAAGGTTATTAATATTCAAAATTGGTGGTAGCTGAGGTCCGAGAAATTTTTTTGCTGTTCATGTAGTAGTGGAGGATCTAAGAAGTTGTTAAAAAAAAAAAAAAAGCTAGTGAATCGGACGATTTTTAAGAGAGTTATAGCAGAAGGCCCAAAAGGGTTCAAAATTGGTTGTAGTTGACGTCCGAGAAATTTTTTTGTCGTTCATGTAGCAGCTGGAGGACCTCAGAAGTTATTTGAAAAAAAAAAAAGCTAGTCAATCAGACAATTTTTAAGGGAGCTATAGTAGGGGGACCAAAAGAAGGCCAACTGATAGTTTTGAGCAGGGCCCTAAGATGAAAACTTCTTAAGTGGTTCTAGTACTTAGCGCTTTAGATCTTCAATTAGCCAAAATTAAGCAATGGGGTATGAATTAATCGTTAAAATAATATTTGAAAGAAAGACATAAAAAAGATCCCTAGGGCCCCAATAAAAATATGAGAGTGGTGGCCCGGGAAGCGAAGTCAAAGACTCAAATTTAAAGTTATGCATTGGGAGAATGACATAATTAGAGTGGTGAAAAATGCATGGCGCACATAAAGTTCAAGGGTCCCCAGGGTCTTAACTGGAGGATATAAATGAAGGAATAACTAAATGGAGATAAGGCCCCAAAAACGAAGACGATCGGATTAAAAGGGAGCAACTTATTGACAATTTAGGAAACAGAAACTTCAACGGGCCTCTTACCAGGCAACTAGAAGCTAGAAATGGGAGGAAAGTTAAATGGAAAAAAGGGCCTCAAAAACAAAGAAGATCGGATAAAAATAGGCCAGTTATTAACAATTTGACACAAAAACTTAAACGAGCCCCTAACCGGGCCCTAAGGAGCAAGGGTCTTAACTGGAATGTAGAAATGGGAAAATAACTAAATGGAGAAAAGGCCCCAAAACAAAGAAGAACGGATAAAAAAGGGGCAAGTTATTAACTATTTAGGGCACAAAAACTTAAAGGGGCGCCAGAATCTTAAGTGGGTTGTAGAAATGCCAGTGGGGCGGAGGCAATTGTTTAGGATTGTTATTGTTGGTTGATGGATCTTTCAGCAATCTATTAGGCTCTGAAAATACTGACAATTGGAAAGAATAACATATTTTTACTCCCCCCCCCCCTTTATGTTATCTTTTCTTAAACATTTCTCAAAAGTTCCACGAGAAAAAAAAAATGTAATTGGTTTTCATTATAACAAAGATATATTATAAAAACAGGTGAGTGAAAACAATTTTGGGGGGGGGGGGGAGGGGCGATCGCCCCCCCCCCTTGTATCCGCGCCTGGTAATCTGTTACCACTGAGGAACATCTTATGTTTGGCCATCAGCTGCTGTGATGTTGAGGCAGTTTAGGAATTTTTTTTATAATAGATTTAACACTTTTATAATTTTGCACTCATTGGGGGAAAAAAAGGGGGGGCGTATTAATCGAATATTTTTTGTACTTTCCACTCATTAATTTTAAGCACCTCAGTCTCAACATTTTATGTATTGATATCAGATAATTTAAAATTTTATTTCTTCATAAATATATTGACAGAGGTTAGCTATTAAACCAGGAGAATATTTAACAGAACAATGCCCATTATTTATATATTGTATTGTATTGTATTGCAGTTATTAATGATCTTGATACATAAATTCTTCAAATGGTCTGTTTCACATTTGCTTTAAACTAACATAAATTATCGAAATCTGCTAGAAGACCTACCGCAAAATCCCGAACGTAACCCCCCCCCCCCTTCTTATTTTTAATCGGGGATTAAAAATCAAAGGAAGAGAATTTTCAATCTTTTGAAAATTTTGAGTGATTTCCACTTTTGCTTTTATATTTTGTTAATGAAATCCCCCCCCTCCCCCTCACATGAAATGTCTGATTCCCTTCTCTGCCTTCCCCAACACAAAAATTTCAAAATCTTGAGAATCTTAAATTCTTCTCGCCCTCTGGCTGATCGCTAGTAATATAACAATAAGTAAAAAATCAGTCCTCCAAACTACAATCTCCCCCTCCCCCCTCAGCATACAAAGTTTAAAATCTTTAAAACTCTTTATTAAAAAATATGTGTTCTATTTGTTACTGTCTAGTGACAATAAATAATCAACCATTTCAATTATCTCTCTATCACCAAAATTTCTGCTTCCTCCCCCCGCCTCTTTGCCAACACTTATATATATTTTTAACTATTTATAAAAGAAAATCTTCTATCCTATTTGTTGCTCTCTATTAACAATAAATAAATAACAAATCATTTAAATTAGAAACCCTTTCCTTCGAAATTCATATTGCCCCCTCATCCCCGAGAATACAATGTTTAACATTTGTTAAAGTCTTATTTGCAGAAATCTTTTGTTTTATTTGTTGCTCTCTAGTAAAAGTAAATAGATAATTCGTCACTTAAGTTTTCTCTCTACTCCAAAAATGTCCTCCTCCCACAGGTACACATACAATATTTACCCCCCCCCTTTTTTTTAAATCTGCTGTATTTGTTTAACTTTAGTAACAATTAATGAATAACCAATCATCTAAATTACACTCCTTTCACCCAAAAGTTCCATTTCTCCCTACTCAGCAAATACTTTAAAATCTTTAATATATATTTGTTTAAATGCTGTTCTATTTCTTATTTTATAATAAGGTAACTCATCCCCTTTGCTCTGTCCTTTTCTTCCAAGGGAGGGGTGAATTTCTAAATATGTGAGAGGAAAGCAAAAATTTTCATCTTTTTTGCAATTTGGCTGTTTTTTCCCTCCCTGTATCATGTGTATATTTTATGTTTCGAAATAAATATGTTCTTTAAAATAACTCTCCTCTCATTAACAAAATATCAGCTGTGAGAACAGTCAAATTACATAAGACTAAAATTTTCTATGGCTTCCCCCCTCTCTCCATGTCTAGAAATTCACCCCTTTTTCTGGGGATGGGGAATGGAAATTTAAGGGGAGAATTACATGATCATTTATTTATTGTTGCTACAAAGTAACAATACAGCATAAAAATTAAAAAATAATAATTTTAAAGATTTTAAGGTTTGTGTGCTGGGGGGGCAGAATTTTTTTGGGTGGGGGGCGGAGCAAATTAGATAATTATTGTTGAAAATTATTAAATTACCATAGGAAAAAAAATTAAAGACTTTAAAAGTATGTACCAGGGGGGGGGGGGGGGAGGGGCAAAGAAAATACAGAGGACTTTTTTGGGGAGGAGGAGGAAATAATTTAGATTGTTATTTAAATATTGTTACAAATAGAGCAGAAAAAAATTAAGAATTTTAAGATTTAAAATTTAATGAGATACATTTGCAGGAGGAGGTCTTCATGAGATGAGGCTGGGAGAGAAAAGCATAGATTTTAGGAGGAAGGGTTGATTTAGGTGGTAGATTAGGTTTATTTATTGTTAATATAGAGTATTAAATAAGTCTGAAAAGAAATTTAAAGAGTTATAACGGTTAAATTATAGGGTTCTGGTACTAAAAAGGGACAAAGGCAGAAGCAGTAATTTTGACGAGAATTTAGATGATTGATTATTTATTGTTACAATAAAATAACAAAAAAAAATATTTTAAAATATTTTCAATTTTTTTTCTTGGGGTAGGGGGGAGGTGGATTTAGATTTTATTTATTTATTTTTCAATGAAAATCTGACGAAATACAGATGATTCTCGCCCCCTTTTTAACTTCTAAATTAATGATAAAATCGTGTTTTAAAATGATTTTTTTTAAATCTCTATTATAAGCTCCCCTCCCACATTTAACCCTTTTTTGGTTTTGAAAATGAGGAGGGGCTTACAATCGGGATTTTACGGTAATCTGCATTAATTTTATTTGCTAAAAGACATTCCATTTGACTTATACACTTTTAAACTGAAAAAAAAAAAACAATTTTATTACTAAATGAAACTAGAAGCATCAGGCATTATACGATAGAGTAATTGCAATTTAATCACTAATGTTTTCATACCGTGAGATTCTATAAAGGAAAAATTAAAAACCTTACAAAAGTATATGTGTGCAGATTGTTTACTTTATTATAAATTTTTATAATTCCATAAGTTACTATTCATAAAAATGTGTTATAACATGTTTATCTCTATTCATATCTCTTCTTAGTAATGATAAATTTCGAAAACTGTTAAGATGCTAGCTTGGTACTGCTATGCTAACAAATGACAAAACATATATTTTTTTTAATATAATGTACGTATAAAAAATTTAATATTTTTTTTGTTTTACTAAAGGAGTAAATTTATGTAAAACTATGAGTAGAGTAATTTGTAAACGATTTCCCTAACACATAAATTACTTTGTTTTTATATTTTTGTCATTATGTACTCCAGTCTTACAGATAATCGTCACTAGAAATATTTTAATATTATAACACAGAATACTTGGAAAGTATTAAGTATATTTTTTCTTATGCAGTTGGAATTACTCTTTTCACCCACAAATATATACATATTAAGAATTCATTAGACTACCAGGTGGTGTTTTGAAATTTTATATTACATAGCTCCACATATATACTATACCTATACATTTTAAAGATTTTCTTGAATTAAATAACGACAAAATGAAACATATCTTAAAATAGCGCCTTATTCTTACATACTGTTATTTACTTTTAAAGTTGAATAAAACTAAATTTATATGCATTTAAATATATGAAATTATCAAATATATTTGAGAACATTCATATTTAGTTAGTAATCACTATTCTGATGCAAGGGGTGCAGCAAATATTTTTAAAAATTTAGGGAGAAATTTTAGGGCTAATTTACATCCACCATCCCCGAAGATTTTCAATGCACTTGTATTATGACACAAGTAATTTAATTTAAGAAACACAACAAATAAATTCTTAGAAAATTCTTTATTATTTTTTTTTTGTCATGTTCAAATTTTTAAAGTAAACTTTCAAATGTTCTAAAAATGTCTCAAATACAGAACAAATAATAATAACAATAATAAAGTAAAGAAATGGTGTTATCTTAATTTTTCTATATCTAAGAGCTTTATACGATGTTTCTTTAATAAATTTTATATGATTTCTTGCAATCTTGTTCGGTATTTTCACAGAAAACTTTTTTAAAACACTTTAATTTTGTACATTTGAATGAAAAACAAAATTATTTGAATTTGGCTGAGGCTAAATGTATTCCTTGCTAAATTTTTAACATCTCAAAGGCATAATTAAATGAAATACAAAGAATATTCGGTTGTTAATGAAATATCCATAATATGCTGTATTGTACCATATAAAATAAATTTCGAAATTTTATTTTGTTTCACATTCAATTCTCTTCATGATGTCAATTACTTATAGGATAAATATATTACTTGCTAAATTTTTAGCATTTCAAAGGCATTGTTAAATGAAACACAAAGAATATTAAATTGTTTAAAAATAAATAAAATGCCGTATTGTATCATAGAAAAGAAATTTAGATTTTATTTAGTTTCAAATTTAATTTTCTTTAAAATCTGGGCTTTCTCCATTTCAATCTTTGAGCTTTTCTTTCTGTTTTTCTATGTATACTGCTGATAAGCTTGATGTGAATTCTTAATATCATTTAACAAGGAAGTTGCAATAGGTACTTTACTCACACCGCCATAATTTTTAACAGCATCTTTTACAAATCTCAAACTTTTTATCGTATGATCATTGAAACCACCTTTTAACATACAAATTGTTTACAGAAAATCCCCTCTCATGATCAGCATTAACATGAGGTAAACAAGTGCAGTTTTACTTAAACTTAAAAGTTAAGATATTTTATTTCTTTGTTGTTTACCACTTACTTTTGAACAACCAATGAAAATGTCTAACAAGAATCAGCTTTGGTGATCACGATACAAAGCAAAACTAACTTTGCTTATCAGTCATTTCTAAATTGAAATAGTTATTGGAAACAAATTTTAGTAAATTTTTAGGGCTGTAAGAAAATTTTAGGAATTGTAGGAATTACAGTGCGAATGAGATCCCTGCTGACGGCTTATTAGAGTGATATACCTAAAAAGATTTTCCGCCTTTCCTGCAACTAAGTAAGCCACTGGTCAACAACATTTTTGCTACAGAGAAAAATACAATAGAATCTGCAACAACTAAAATCCACAAATGCCTAAAATGTACGCTGAACACTAAATAAAAATTTGGACATGAATTATTAGCGCACATTTATAAAAGCAGAGTTTCACTCAATAATTCAAGGGAAAATTCTCATTATCATTATGCATTAATTATTTACTTGATTTTATTACTTACCCATTATATGTAGTATATGGTAAGTCTTGTAATCATTTTGAAAATCTTCAAATTTTTTTTGACGGATTTACATGTTTCAGACACTGGAGATTCAGAAAAATAATTTTGGAAAAAAAAAATATTGTTGTCCGTCTGAATCTCCCGAACAAATGTACTTAAGTATGTGATAACGGGAAGTAGCTTATTGAATTTCAGTAACCTCAATTACCCGGAACTATTTTTTTCGGACTCAAAAATATTCGTTCTAATAACAGGAATATAAAAATTTTCAAAATTTATTTTAAGGAGTGAATATAAAAAAACAAATTTTGCATAAAGAATGAAGTCGATCGGATAATGAGTTGCTGAGATATTTGTAATTCTATTTTCCACGACCCTGTATTCCATTCAAATTTCAATTCAAAGATACATTTTAATTCGAAATGAGACGCTTAATCCGATGCAATAAACAGCTAGTTAATATGATTAACATTTTTGGAGTTAAAGATGTTTCTTTTACACCATGTTTATGACATCATCAAGCCACGATTTTATTAGAATTGCAATGCATTTTATAAGTAGTTTTCACATGTTTCATATTATGCATATCCATGATGGGTAAGTATTATGGTGGCCCCCAACGACTAATTTTATTTTACTTTATTGTAAACATTCATTATAAATTTGAGCACATTATTAAATTCAAATTACTGTTTAAAAAATGTAAACAAAATAGTAACCAGAAGCTCAAATTCTAAAATCTGCACAACCTCTGGTTTTAATAAGCTATGCAGATTTAAGGGAGTCTACTATATTTGTGTTCTAGACTAATTTGATTGTGCTGATTCCAAAACTGTACTCAAAATTTCTCTATCACATCAGGATCCCGAGTTATAGAAACTACCAATGACATTATGAGACTGTTTTACACAACTGAAACTTGAGCAATATTTGTTTCAGAGCATATTCACAATCTGGATATGTTATTTTAGATTTATTTTTCTTTGAAAATTCCATATCTATCATACAAAAGTAACAGTCTAGAGGCGATTTTTCGGTTCACATCATTATGAGCACAGAAAAAGACATTTCTTTTACCTCTTAACCATCGTGTTAGCCCTGTAATGCACACAGTACAGCATATATGTGGTGCCCACCCCATTTATCCTCATCTCCAACTTCCACACCAAAGTAATGATAGCTAGCAGTTTTCACTGTTGAAACAGCAGGATGGCAATAACTTTACATCCTGATGCGATAAATTTGGAATTAGAATCGGCATACTCAAATTAGTCTAGAACACCTACATTTGTCAAAGTTTTTTTTTTTTTTTTCGTTGACCAGTGATAAGTAACTTATTCCAGACAAGTTCATATGAAGAAATTAAATCAGAGTGATCAATGTTGAAAGAGAAATAAGGAAGGATATATTTGAAGAGCATGTATGTAAGTGTAGAGGTCTGCACGGGCCGAAATTTCCAGGCCCGACCCATACAGAAAAAAATATTGGCCCGGCCCGATTTAAAAGTTAAAAGTTCGGCCCGGCCCGAGTGAGTTTCTACAAAACATAATTTTTACGTCGATTTGGTTAAAAATTTGCCCCGTAGGAGGAGATCTAACCAAAAATTCCTATCTCAGCCTTCTTTTTTTCATGTTTATAATCTTCATTTTTATAGAGGTGCTGCAAGCTGGAATATTTATTTTTTTAATAAATCTCTATTTGTTGTATGTATGTGTTTAAGTTATCATCGATATTGTTAATCCATATTCCATTTATTGAAGTGTTAAAAATCAGAAAAATGCTATACAGTAAAATCTAAGATGGAATTGCATAGGGAAGAAAAAAAATGAGTTATAGACAATTTGCCTTCTTAGCAGGTGTAAATGTATTATATATTCTTTTCTTACATATTAGTATATTCATTTTTAATGGATCAACACATTTTTCAATTTAAGACAGGATTCCATCATAAGCAGGTTCTTTTTCACACATTTTACTACGAGGGCATTTCGAAAAGTAAAGATACACCGTACGCCGGAGGAAAAGAAAAGTTTTGGCAAGCAAGTTGGCAACACAGGTGTTAACCTTGAACCGTTAGCTTTCTCCTTGCGGTCTTTCGGCTTTTCAACGTTGATTCTGTTTGGAGTAGGTCGTGTTTAAAATGGTTCCGCCGATTCAGAATCCCGCCAAATGCGAAGTGCGCTCCGTCATACGTTTTCTTCATGCAAGAGGTCAGCGACCAGCGGATATTCACAAAGGAATTGTTTCTGTTTATGGGAACATTATGAATCGACAAAATGTAACGAAATGGTGTCGTCATTTCTCTGAAGGTAGGACCAATGTTCATGACGAACAAAGAACAGGTCGGCCATCTGTGATCTCTGATGCCCTTCTTCAGAGAACGGAGGAAGCAATTCGTGCGAATAGACGTCTCAAATTGAAAGAAGTCACATCTTGGAGGAAAATCATTCCACGACGATGATGAGATCAAAGATGAAGTTGAAATGTGGTTCCAACAACAGGTGGAAACCTCCTATGACTGTGGGATACAAAAGCTTGTGCCCCGACTTAACAAATGTTTGGATAACGGGGGTCATTATGTCGAAAAATAATAAATAATCCAGTTAATAAGATTTAACTTACGTTTTCTAAATAAATGTTTTTTTTAAGGAATGCAAGCCTTTGTATCTTTACTTTTCGAAATGCCCTCGTACATTTTAATTTAGCCATATTTTAATAAGTGTATAAATCTACTATTCTTTAAAAAGAATAAATTTTAATGTTTAATTATAAAATAATGGCGATTTAAAAATGTATGCATGTTTTGAAAAGATTTTTATGCCAGATCTTATTTTACTGACCTTCGAACGGACCAGGTACGCCGAGACTATGATTTTCATACGAGTCAAAACCAGGACTAAAAATTTTAAGGCATGAAGACTAGGAAGAATGAAACCAGTCCCGGCTCTGTACGGAAAAAATAATTTAAGGCATAGCCTTATCCTTCAGGAAAAAAGTAGGGCCCGACCCGGCCGTAAAGAGTAATCACTAGGCCCGGGCCGGGGCTTCAGAAAAAAATATGGCCCGGGCCCGGCCCGTGCAGATCTCTATGTAAGTGTATAACAAGAACGAAAAATCATGCGTCAAGCATAGATTATGTAGCACTTTCCAACGCTTCCAAAATAATTTTACAAATCATACCGTTTAATAAGCTAAAAGATAACTTCTAAGTAAACAATTTGGAAAACGCATAACATATTTAAAAACATAATTTCAGGAATTTCCAACATATACAATATTCTGAAAAATATCCGAATACTTTTATTCAGCCCTGTATGGGATCTATAGAATTGTATATATACTACATAGGATGCTAAATTTTAGTTCAGTTAGGAAACGCGTAGCACAGTTTAAAATTCTCCGTCTGGAGTTTGTCAATAAACAGAAATGTGTTCGCGAACTTTTGTGCTGCCCTGTATAGGATCTACAGAATTTATACACATCACGTAATAGACAAAAAGCAAGTTAACATTAAAATCGCGTTCAGTAACTTAAAACGCACTTCCATGAATTATTGTTAACAGAGAGTAGAGAATTCTTTTGTGTGTCCCTGTAAATGAACGATGACTGCTATACACACAATATTCTGTAGTAAGCCTCTTATAATGCACCTTATATAAATTTCAATGCGTTTAAAATAGGGAAACATTATTTAAATAAACCGCAGACGATTTTTCTCCATAGACGTAATGTAACGGAATTATTTTGACTGTCCCTGTAAAGTAACTATAAGTGCTATGCACACCCTGTTCCATATTAAGCTTCTTCTAATGCACCTTAGTGATATATATAAATTTCAATGCGTTTAAAATACTGAAACATTATTTAAATAAACCGCAAATGATTTTTCCCCATAGACCGCAATGTAACGGAATTCTTTTGAGTGTCCCTGTAAAAAAACTATAAGTGCTACACACTTCCGTTGAAATAGGGAACATGCTATAGATAACGACAATAACATATAAAAATTGCAGAGCAATCCGAGCATATTTACGGGAGTTAGAGCACGGACAGACGGCAGACAAACCGAAGTCATAAGCACTTTTCAACTAGGTTGGAAAGTGCTAAAAAAAAAGGGAACGGTTAAATAGCAACAAGCTTTTCAAAAAAAAAAAAATTCTAAGAGTTATTCATGCATATTTTAATCACAATTCTGATTTTAATACTGAGAAAGTTTTTATTAAATTATTTTAAATGTTTGAGGAATAAAATCCCATAGCAACAGCCCTTAAAATTAAGTAATAAAACAAGCAACAATTGTCCTATTTATATATTTAAAACAGTAAAAATGAAAAAGTTAAAAGTCGCTATAAACCACATAAATTCTTTTTAAAATTAGCTGACATATCTGCAATTCTGACGACAAATCATTAGCAGCTCAGGCATGAGATTGCAGAAAGATAAAAGAGATAAAAGATAAATGAAACCGGAAAATGAGAAATTTAAAACAACTTGCATACATGCTACAAAATTACCAACAATATTGTTTAAATGCTGTTTTATTTGGGATAGGGAGAGAAATCAAATTTGAATAACTTATGCAAATACAACAAGTAATCCTGAAAAGAAAATTTCCATTATGAAAGACTTTCTAATTCTGATGCAGTATTCTATCCAGCAATTTTAGCTAGTTGTACGATTCAAATTTGAACAAGCTTTCACTCAAAACATCACTTAATACATATGGTTAGCTAATGTTTAATCTACCACTTGGCTTCAAAAAATATCTGGTAACACTGATACTGCAGCAAATTTTAAAAAAAAATGAAAATCCAGCCAAATTTTCTAACATAAAATACATCAAATTGGTTTTAGGCAATGAGCGTTTAGGCTGCAAATACTATAAAGATTATAACTATATGAATACCAGAAAGATTATTAAAAGATAACTTTTACATTTTTTTAAGTCTTGCTCTAACCACAGAGTAAGGAGATTTAAACAGAGAATCAACTCTCATACACTGCAATGGTAACTTCTTTAACATGGGATTACACATAGACAGTGGCGGATGACGCAGAAACTACGGCTATAACAGAAGCGAGGTTTCTAATAACGGCTATATATCGCTTTCTTGACGACAAATGAGGGAAGGGGGAAAAAAACGGCGACTGCTTGTTTTTTAAATATCATTTAACATCGTACAATCCGCAATTATTTTTTCAATTGCATGCATATTTATAAGCATATAAAATTCTTCGAATGTTCCAGAAATTACAATCATTAAATTAAACACGGTGTTATACAATAATAGTGTAAAATTCTGATGAATTGCTGAATTTTTGAAATAAACAGGCATTCATCAGCAACGAATAAAGTGGAAAGTAAAAATAAACGTTTTTTAAAATTGTAAAAAATATGAAAAGATGTTTATATTTCTCGAACAGATGCAAAAACATTTTCAAATATTTTAAGCAATTAATTTCTAAATTCTATTAAATTTATCGGCAAATTTTAAAACTATTGGTAATCCATATCGAAAATTTAGCATTCATAATTTTACGTTTTTGTTCCATTTTCATTTCAAATAAAAATGAAATTTGAAAAATCGTCTGCATCCCTATAGGAAAGCATTATGACCAGTGTGACCGTTTTTAGCTTGTTGTAGCTATTTTAGCCTGTTGTAGAACTTACAACAAGCTAAATCAAGCTAAAAAAGTCAGGCTAAAGGTTGACAATCCTTTGGACGGAATTCCAGAAAACTTTTTTTTTTTTTTTTAAATACGCAACAACAAAATTTAGACAGGATTAAGGATGATTAGCACAGTAGTACATAAGTACTTATTGCTCCGGGAGGTTCTTTTTCTATATGTCTGTTTCTATATCTGTCTGTCTATCTATGCTACAGCATGTTTTTTCTTGAAGAGGATAAATATAGCATTTATAATTATATTACAGGGCTGCACAAAAGAATACGAATATATGTTAAAAGTGGCATTCTAGAACGCTGACAGTAATGTAATTTTAGTATGTTGTTACAGTCAACTACAGCATGTTTTTTTTCCCTTGAAAACGGTGAATATAGCATTGGTAGTTATTTTACAGGGCTGCATAAAAGAGTACGGATATTTGTTAAATCCGGGGCTTTTAGAACGCTGACCGTTATGTAATTTTAGTACTTTGTTACAGTCAACTACAGCATGTTTTTTCTTGAAGAGGATGAATATTGTATTTATAATTATTTTACAGGGCAGCACAAAAGAATACGAATATATGTTAAATGTGGCATTTGTAGAACGCTGACTGTAATGTAATTTTAGTATGTTTTTACAGTCAACTACATCATTTTTTTTTAAAGTGAAAACTTCTTTAGGCACGTTGGGCATTTTTTGAGATGGGAAAAAACCATTTAACTCGTGACACTGTTACTGTAACCGACACCTCTGTATGTAAGTATGTACATGTATTGTATATAGTTCGGTATGAAGTAGGGCGGGGTATGAAATGTATGGTAGCATGAACCAGAATTCTTAAATAATAAACTAAGCGACATTTGAAATTCAGTTCCTAGCGGAACGAATAAAATCAAATTTTAAAGATGTATAGGGATCAGTCTAATTAGTCTTTTAACGAAGGGCACTGGACCCCACGCCTCCCCTCCGGCCCCCCTTTTACGGTGTTTTAACTAACTATGCCTCGTTTCCATATCTCAACAACGGACAGTCCAATTTCAACGCGACTGATTTCAAACATTATAATTCACTGAGTAATAAATGTCCGTTACATTAAAATAAATGTATGAGTACCGTGAACCAGAATTTTTAAATAATAAACTAAGCGACATTTGAAATTCAGTTCCTAGCTGAACGAAAAGAATCAATCTTTAAAGACGTATAGGGATAAGTCTAATTAGTCATTTAACGAAGGGCACTGGACCCTCCGCACCCTACCGGCCCCCCTTTTACGGTGTTTTAACTAACTATGCCTCATTTCCATATCTTAACAACGGACAGTCCAATTTCAACGCGACTGATTTCAAACATTATAATTCACTGAGTAATAAATGTCCGTAACATTAAAATAAATGAGTACCGTGAACCAGAATTTTTAAATAATAAACTAAACGACATTTGAAATTCAGTTCCTAGCTGAACGAAATGAATCCATCTTTAAAGATGTATAGGGATCAGCCTAATTAGTCATTTAACGAAGGGCACTGGACCTCCCCTCCCCCCTCCGACCCCCTTTTACGGTGTTTTAACTAACTATGCCTTGTTTTCATATCTCAACAACGGACAGTATAGTACATTAAATAAAAATTGTAATATAATTTTTGTAGTAGTAGTTCATGATAATGAATAAAAAAACACTTCATTTAAAAGTATTTCCTGCACAATAAAACATTTCCTGACGATTCAAAAAATATACACGTAGTTGTTCAAGTTTTCACTTCTGTCAGCACTCCCGGAGTGCCTTTTTTTTTTTTTTTTTTTTTTCTATCATTCGATTTCCACGTGAAAAACGAAAATGAAATAAAAAGTTTCACCAATTGAAAAAAAAGATTAATATGAAATAAAATTTATTGACGTCATAGCGGTAATAAAACGGAAAGATTTCTGAATAATACAAGAAGTCTGAGTATGTGTATGTACACAAAGCAGATTAATATCACGTCATTAGAGAATTAAAAAGAAAATCTGACATATTATCGAAAGTTTAACAGATTTTTGAAATGTTTCAGAATAATACAAAGCGAGTATCAATATGTGTAATAGAGAATAGTAAATATATGATATAAATGCTGGGCGATTACACCATGAAACATTACTACATTAAAGACGTGAGTATAAAACATCACAAATTTACTGAATGGTGTATACAAAACGTTTGTTTACACCATTCAGTAAATTTGTGATGTTTTATACTCACGTCTTTAATGTAGTAAATATATGAGTTTGAGGAACGTATTGAATCATGATAAAAACCCGATTACGGAAATATCCGTATATTTTAACATTTTGAGTGTTGGGTTGGGTTGATTGTTGACGGCCAATTATCTGCACTTGGGATATAGGCCCGGGGGGGGAGTGCCCTTCGTGGGGGTCTTTCTAAGGGAACCTAACCCGTATTTACGCATGGATAAATCCACGGCTCGAAGAAAACCACGAAAACTCCGAACGATTAGGCCGACGGGCGCGATTGGGATCGAACCCAGCACCTCCCGTCTACCAGCTTCCAGAGTACAACCTCTCAGCCACTGGTGGGGCTTTAACATTTTGAATGTGTACAACATGTTTAATTTTGAATTTTTTTTTTTAAATATCGCATTTAGTCCACATGACAGATATTATTATGACAGAATATAATAGCGGGCTTTGCCCGCTATCGGACTAATTTAGATATTCGAAAAAACGAGAAAAATATACCAGTAATTTTATACTTTATAAAAAACGTGACCTTTTTTTTTTGGTTGCTAAATGAAATTAGGGAAGGGGAGGTCCAGTGTCCTTCGTTAAATGACTAATTAGGCTGATCCCTATACATCTTTAAAATTTGATTTATTTCGTTCCGCTAGGAACTGAATTTCAAATGTCGCTTAGTTTATTATTTAAATATTCTGGTTCACGCTACTCATACATTTATTTTAATGTTACGGCGATTCATTACTCAGTGAATTATAATGTTTGAAATCAGTCGCGTTGAAATTGGACTATCCGTTGTTGAGATATGGAAACGAGGCATAGTTAGTTAAAACACCGTAAAAGAGGGGCCGGAGGGGAGGCGTGGGGTCCAGTGCCCTTCGTTAAATGACTAATTAGACTTATCCCTATACATCTTTAAAATTTGATTTATTTCGTTCCGCTAGGAACTGAATTTCAAATGTCACTTAGTTTATTATTTAAAAATTCTGGTTCACACTACTCATACATTTCATACCCCGCGCTCTACTTCATACCGAACTATACACAATACATGTCATACTTACATACAGAGGTGTTGGTTACAGTAACAATGTCTCGCGTTCAATGTTTTTTTCCCATCTCAAAACATACCCAACGTGCCTAAAGAAGTTTTCACTTCAAAAAGTTATTTAGAAACGCTTTTTAATTTCAATTTTTTTAAATAACTGTTCTATGTTGTGCATTTGCGTGTTAAAAGTAATAGTCATGTCGAATTTCAAGCTTCTATACCTAAAAACAAGGCCGAAAATAGGGGGGACAATGGAGGCATATGCCCCGGATGTAAGTGTAGAAGGGAGCGCGAAAAGAGGATTTGATTCGACTTTCGGTACAAAAAGACAAATAACGAAATTTAGAGAAAAAAACTTGCAATCGGATAACCCAAAGTAAAAATGTATTAATTGATTTTATATATTTTTCTTTTAGTAGGGCTGGTTTTTTTTTCATTATGTGATAACGTAGGGGCAAAATTCTTAATCAATACTTGTTTAACGATTTCGTTCAAGATACTCACACGATTAATACACTGTCCCAATTAGGTTAGAATTGGTTCAGTATTTCGGACGTTATCGTGGTGACAAGTTTTAAATGTTTTTGTGCTTTTCTGTGTCCTTCTAAGCGAACTATAACTATAACTTGATTAACGAATTCATCCACGATACTCACAGATTAATTTACTGTGCTCATTAGCTTCAAACTGATTCAGTACTTCACACTTTATGATAATGACAAGATTTTCATTATACATATATAATATATAAACGAAATGATTGTGATAGGTCGGTTTTTAAAGAAATCAACCTAAACATTTGAAGGTTAATATACTTTCTATCAATTATTTCAGATTTAAAACAAAAAATAAGATCAATGAATCGAAAATTTTTATTTATAAATTAATTTTGGAAAATGGTGAGGGGGCACCAAAAATTCACACTTGCGACTGATGAACAAAATACTAGTTATGCCCCTGCCTAACGATTCGGTAGATATCGTAATTAAGAATGTTTTTAAACCGCTTTCCTTTCATTTCACCCTTTTAAATTTTGAATTTTTTAGCAAATTTATAAGTAACTACTATGCCAAATTTCAAGTTTCTAGATTCTTCAGTATCGCAAGAATCGCAATTTAATAAGTTTTTCACTCTTGCCACCCCTCCCTCCCCCCCGTGTAGTACCCCACCAACATAAAATATAGCATATGCTGGAGGAGGAACTGTCACCATCACTTTTGAAATCGGTTCGGTAGTACCAGAGATTATCCCCTACAAACAAATAAACAAACGTTACTTCTTTATAATATTAATTATATAGATTCACACAACATTTCAGCAAGTTTCAGATCAACTTAAAAAAAAACGCGTAACACATTTGTAAACGTATTGTCAGAAGTTCCTATCCATCATAGATAGTAATTTGAATTTATTTGGGCACCCTGTATATATATTCTATAAATTAGATACACACTGCATAATATACCAAAAATAAGTTAAGCTTGAAAATGCATAATAGGGCAGCTGCAATTGACGTCATGCTGGAAGGTCACACACTACAAATAGTCAGTTCTGATTGGTGGAACTACCCTGACCTCGATTGCAACTCGCCTTCCTACATTTCTCTATCATAAAAGAAAATGCAATGAAATTCTTTTGTGCACTCCGTAAAAAAGTATATATTAAATATTACATATATTTTTATGTTTACGGAAGATGTTATCGCTCAACTTTAATAACGCATGCCAATTTCATAAGGCACTCATCAAACAACTGTCTTCGGACAGTAATGCAATTATGCAATATAGTCCATGGCGTGTCCCTGTTTAAATGAATTATAAATGCTACTCATACTATTTTGTGTAGAAAAAAGTTGAAATGCATATAATTAATACACTTCACTTTCAAGCGGGAACATACTACAATGAATCTTAATACCACGTTTCATTTTTATGCCACTCTATGCATTTTTACCAAAGTTAAAGCACTGCCCATAGACGATAATACATTCGAATTATTTAGTTCAGAACCGTATTAAATTATCTATATATTTTTATCCATACCACATATTGTACTAAAATTTCATTTAGCTAAAAAACGCATAACAAAACTCTTTTCAAGCAGATAACAACCATTGTCAGCAATGTATCCACATATTTTACTACAACCATGTATATGTTTTTTTTTTTTTCGAACAAGATACTTTACTAAAATTTAGTTCACATAAAAATCGGGAAACAGATTAAAAAGTACTCTCATCAACTACCTTCTTATACGTCAGCGCCTTCGAACATTTTTTTTTCTAGCCCTGTATATACATACAATGTATAAACATTCCTTGATATACGAAAATTTAGTTAAGCATGAAAATGAATGACGCAATAGAAAGCGCCCTTTCAGTAGTTATCATTCGAAATTCGTAGACGAAAGTATATTTGAGTTATTTTGTGCAGCCCTGTAAAACAAAATTAAATCTAACACATGCATTGTTTCATTTTTAAAATATTATAGGAACCGCATATATCAGAATCTCAATTATCAAAGAAATAGTATAGTATCGGGGACACGCACATCAAACAATTGCAGTTATGCTATTTATATTTTTACTTTTCCCTGTAGATGAATAATAAATGTCTAGCACACCATCTTTTCATAAAAACTTAACATAATGTATATCAACAATATATATAATTTTCGCAATGTTGAAAGCAGGGCATCTCATGTCAATTAAAATGTAGTACTTCTAACAATTATCGCACATCGAAAGCGATGGATCCGATGACTTTTGTGAAGTCCTGTACATGGACAACAAATACTACTCAAACCATTTTTGATTGGGGCCGTGTTAAAGTGAACTTGAAGATCATATATTGATTTCATATCCAATAAGTTGGAAATTGTACGTCAAACGTGACAAATGAGGTGCGTTCGTACTACAGCTAGTTATATAAATATTCAGATCTTGATGATTTTTAATTCTGTGAAATGAATTATATCGTCTGCAGATTCATTTCTGTCATAAAATAAGTATCTCGGTCGCTTGACGATTAAACTTCGGAAGCTCATGTAACAAGAAAGCACCGATTTTTTTTTTTTAATTCAAATTTCTTAATAAATATTTTTATTAATATCTCCTAAAGTTTTGATTCGATTTTTATAAAATTTGAAATGTCTCGACAAAATTCTGCAAAGATAATATATCTTAAATTTCAAACCATTCGGTTGGGTAATTTTTGCGTTGTTATATGCGGACGGACGGACGGACAGACAGACGAACGGACGGACAGACAGACAGACGTACGAACCAAGCGACGCCAATATGTGCTACGTATTTATATAATTACGAACGCACCTAAAAATAGGATTTTTCCCTTTTTAATTATATTAACCGTCAATAGATGGAGCGGATCATCGAATTAATTTTTAGCTTGTTGTCAGTCCAAATCTAGCCTGCATTTAGCTTGAAAAAACGGTCACACTGATATGACCGAGAAAAATGTTCTATATTTTCCGAACGAATGAACCAAATTTAACCAAAAACTATACAGCAAATTCCGGATACCTCGCCAACATACCTACTCAAAATCAACCTCATCGGGCCATTTTTACGGAAAACAGAGAGGCTGAAATCAAAAACTTTTCGAGTCTCCAAGTGAGCCTTAACATGACGTTTCGGCAAAAATCTGTCAACACTGAATACAAATAAAATATTTCAAACATTACGGAACTTGAAAAACAAGAACAAAAATAACACATAAAAATAAAAGAAAACTGCCCAGTTAAACTGACGGCATTGAGCTCACAGGCTATTCACACTAACTGTAAATTATATTCTTATTTCAAAGAATTTGAAACAAGCCCTCGAAAAATGAAGAAATCGACAATATATTAAGAGGGGGGAACCATCCCCCGTTTCTCCTTCTTATAATTAACCAATGAGCCCATAAAACTAATCAGAGAAGCGCCTTACCACAATGAACCTACATACAAAATTTGAAAAAATCGGATAATTCTGCATGAAAAATCCATTTATCTAAATTAAGGGGGGGGGCTTAGCCCCCCGTCCCCCTTTATACTTAACCAAAGAACCCCCAAAACTAATCAGAGAAGCGCCTTATCACAATGAACATATATATAAAATTTGAAGAAAATCGGATAATTCTGCTTAAAAAACCCATTTATCTATATCAAGGGGGGTTAGTCCCCCCCGTTCCCCCCTTTATACTTTACCAGTGAACCCCCAAAACTAATCAGGGAAGTGCCTTACCACAATGAGCCTATATACAAAATTTGGAGTAAATTGGATAATTCTGCATGAAAAACCCATTTATCAAAATTAAGGGGGGGGGGGTAGCCCCCGTTTCCCTCCTTTACACTTCACCAATGAACCCCCAAAACTAATCAGGGAAGCCCCTTACCATAATGAGCCCATATAGAAAGTTTGAAGAAAATCGGATAACTCTGCATGAAAAAAATCATTTATCTAAAATAAGGGGGGAGGATTAACCCCCCCCCCCGTTATCCCCTTTATACTTAACCTATGAACCCCCAAAACTAATCAGGAAAGAACCTTATCACAATGAACTTATATACAAAATTTGAAGAAAATCGGATAACTCTGCATGAAAAAAATAATTTATCTAAAATAAGGGGGGAGGATTAACCCCCCCGTTACCCCCTTTATACTTAACCTATGAAGCCCCAAAACTAATCAGGAAAGAACCTTATCACAGTAACCTATATACAAAATTTGAAGAAAATTGGATAGTTCTGCATGAAAAAACGATTTATCCAAATTAAGGGGGGTTAGCCCCCTGTTCCCCCCCCCCTTTATAGTTAACCAATCAATCCCCAAAACTAATCAGGGAAGCGCCTTATCACAAGGAACCTATAAACAAAAGTGGAAGAAAATCGGATAACTCTGCATGAAAAATTCATTTATCTAAATTAAGGGGGAGGATTCCCCCCCCCCCTGTTAGCCCCTTTATACTTAACCTATGAACCCCCAAAACTAATCAGGAAAGAACCTTATCACAATGAACCTATATACAAAATTTGAAGAAAATTGGACAATTGTGCATGAAAAAACCATTTATCTTAATTAAGGGGGGTTAATCAATCCCCAAAACTAATCAGGGAAGCGCCTTATCACAAGGAACCTATAAACAAAATTGGAAGCAAAACGGTTATTTCTGTCAAGAGTTATCGCGTTACGTACGTACATACAGAACGGGCGGGCACATAAGCTCTCAGGCTTTGATAGCCTGTGAGCTAATAAGTCATAACTTACATTTTAAAGAATTATAATGACCTATTTAATCTTCAAAGAGTAATTTTAATAAGAAATATTAATCAAGATTCAAAAATCAAATAGCGAACGCAGAAAATTTGCACAACAGCAAAAGGAATCAAGCAGAATAGGGTTACAATTAAACAGAAATCACGAAAAAAATCACCAAAGCGATGATTTAGTTTTTAAGTCATCCGCTGCAGTCACTCTTTTCAGACAAAATTGGATCTCTGTTTAAATCTGCTTACTCTGTGGCTCTAACAACACTAGAATTCATTAAAAGTTAATTTTTAACATAAAGGCTATACAGATTAGTAGATGGTTACTAAAAATATCTTCAATGCGTAACTCTGCCATGTTTAAATATTTACAATTTATTGGCCATTTCATTCACAATTATGGGTGTTTTTTGCCGTTGCGCAGAATTAGTTTTTGGTATAGCACCATCTGGGAATATATCTTTATAAATAGGGATGCTGCATGGACTCTCATTTAATGGTAAACCATCATTCACTAAGAGTGATTAAAAGAAATATTCCACTTTAATGATTCCTTGATCCATTTCATCAACAATAATTTTAACTTTTTTGTTGTAGCTACATGATTTTCAGCATATCAAATTTAATCTTATGAAATTCTCTTTAAAATGAGGGGTCAAACTTCTCTATGCCTCATAGAGCTTGAGAAATTCAAAGTTGACATTTATACAAGCCAAAAGATGATTTTTCGAAATTTAAAATATTAGTTGTATGAAACTTGAGATAAAAAAATATATTCTCATTTGTATCATCAGGGAGAATGATTCTTGAAGGTTTCATTAAAATCTGGTCAGATTGAATATTGAAAATTTTTGGTTGATTTGATGCAGAATGACCCAGACCTGCCAACCTTTGAAAATGCGAAATAGTAGCACATAAAATTTAAATTAATGTGGAGGTTGGTTGGTCGGTTGCTGTTTTTTACGCTTTAAATTTTAAGCGAGCAAATACTAATAAATTAAACGCATGTGTATATCCATCCATAAGCACCCAAAGTAGGAGACTCTTGGTTTTGCTAATTTTTTTGTTGCGGGTGGGATTGATTAAACATAATTATTCGTATTCAATTAATGCTCTGTCCACTCCTAAGCCAAATTTCTGAACTTCACAGTGAATTTTCTGAAAGATTCCAAGGCGGTTGGGGGGAGGGGGTGATGGAACTACGGGTATATCTTCCAGAGAAAAATGTTCGAGTTAGAGTCCATCAGGTCGAGTAAGCTGATACAACCGGGAGTAGGAGGGGTGTCCACTCCCGCCACTTATTTTGCGTCTCTTTGACGAAATTTGCGTTTTTTCGCGATCTTTTGACAAAATTTGTAGTTTTTTTTCGAGATCTGTTGATAAAATCTGTTTTTTTCGATATTTTTTGACGAAATTTGCCGTTTTTCGCAATGTTTTTGAAGGAATTTGCTGTTTTTACGCGATTCTCTGACGAAAGTCACGTTTTCCCCGCGATCTGTTGACAAAATTTGTCGTCTTTTCGCAATCTTTTGATGAAATTTGCCAATTTTCCACGATCTTTTGACGAAATTTGTCGTTTTTCGCAATGTTTTTGACAAAATTTGCCATTTTTTCATGATTTTCTGACGAAAGTAACGTTTTTCCCCGCGATCTGTTGACAAAATTTGCCGTTTTTTTTCGCGATCTTTTAACGAAATTTGTCGTTTTTCGCAATGTTTTTGACGAAATTTGCCATTTTTTCGCGATTCTCTGACAAAAGTCACGTTTTTCCCGCGATCCTTTGACAAAATTGGCGACTTTTCTTCGAACGAAAGAAGAGATTGAATTTTTTCGGCGATCATTTGCCGAAATACCGATACATTTAATGTGCGAATTTTCGGATTTATGACATATTTTTTTCGGAAATCATTGCCTTAATTTTTTTTAGAAAATTCGGACCAGAATCAACCCCTGAACGATCTTTTGACAAAATTCTCATTTTTTCAGCAATCAGTTGAATGAAATTCACGTTTTCTCGGCGATACTTTGGCGAAATTTGCTTTTCCCCCTCCAATTTTATGACGAAATTTGCGTTTTTTCAGCGATCCTGTAATGAAATAAGCATTTCTTAGCTCGGTCCTGTGACGAAATTCGTGATTTTTCACGCAATCCTGTGACGAAATTAGTTATTTTTCAAGCGATCCTGTGACAAAATTCGCGGTTTTTTTTTTGCAGAAAATCCTAGTTTTAGACAAATTTTCGTAACATCGTAGTTTGTGGCTCAAAATCGTAGCAACTACGATTTTTTCGTAGCAGTTGGCAGCCCTGAATGACCCATGTAGTGTTAAGATGGGACATGGGATGTACAATACAATTAAAATTTTCTTTCAAACTCTAGCATAGCAGAAAATTAAAATAAGGTTACAAAAACACCCTTTAAAATTAGTTTTAATTGAAATTTAAACTAGAAAATACAACTGAAATTTATGATTATTTTAACAAGTGAATCAGGTATTACAAAAAATGTTTAAGCAAAAAAGTTCCAATTTTTCTATATATATAAAACAATATAATTTTTTTTAAAGTCAATTCCTACTTTTTAATAATAAATATATGAAATAAACCCGTGCAGCATTAATGTCCCACATTATCTTCATTGAACATTATTTTATAATCATCGTTGCGGTATTTTTTTCTGTGGCATCACTCATTTGAGATAAATATTTCATTTCATTTATGAAAACAATGGGAATTTTTTTCTCCCATGTAAAACTAAAATTAAATTTAATTAATGAATTAATATTTAAAAAAAACTGTATAAAGTGTCATCTACTACAAGTTTAAAAAAAATTTATTTGAACTTGAGTGGATGAATAGAAAATATTTTATTAACAATTGAAAATTTGAATAAGATATATATAGACTGTGAGCTAATAGTAGGAATTTAAAAAATAAGAGTTTTTCTACCACTTAATTTTATAACTTTGACATCTCTAATCCTGATCAAGCTTTTTTTTGTATCCTGTGACAACCCCATTAATATGTTTGTACTATGTAAGAAACAGATTGGCATTTATGAAAATTATATCTTTAGGCAAATAAAATTTTGCAACACAATATCGAATTCAAACTAGCATTTTTTTTGGTACAAACTTTTCTCAGTTCTAAAATTTTCTTTCAAGGTGAGCTTGTTTTGTTAGCAAATTGTAAATTCCAACGAAATATTTAAAAAAAAAAAAAAAAAAAAAGTAGTCATGAATAGGCTCCAAATTTGTGCCTACATAACAACTGCAAGGTAAAGAAAATGTTACATAAGCATATTAATTTTAATATTTAAACCAAAATGAGAGGCTTTTTGCAAAAATCTTATGCTAAAAATTTGTTTTTAAAAGAAATGGAAAATAAAAAAAGAAAGCATTAATTAAACTTCAATTCCATTTATTCGTCAATTATTACTAAAGTATCATAATTGTAATTCTATCTGGCAGAGTGAGAAATTTAATTTAAAAAAAAAAAAAATCCCACTTGAAAAGAAGTTGATTAAGATGAGATTTTTTTAAAATCTTTTTCCGTAATGCAAAACCTAAATTAAGACTAACTAGTCGTTGGGGGCCACCGTAATACTTACCCATCATGTATATGTATAATGTAAAATATTAAAATAAAAATGTATAAACTACTTATAAAATGCATTGCAATTCAAATAAAATCGTTGCTTGATGACGTCATAAAAAGGCTCGATTACTGAATTGCTTGAAAGAGGTTTTTCCTTATAACTCCGAAAATATCCATATTTTTAGCACGGTCAAGCGGATTCAAGTCCAAACGAGGGTGGTATTTCGTCTAGGTTGTACATCTGTGTAATGGACAATACGATCCATTTAAGGTCGATAAACAATTGGCACTATCCATTTTGAAAACATTGAAGTGGGGTGCTGGAGAAATAGCAGCCCCACACTAAAAACCTTTTATTACTCTAGTCATAGACCTTCAATATACTAGACCCCACATTGGTAACCTTTTCGTTGACAGACATCAGTGGTGGTGGTGGTAGATTTATTCCGCCAAACTGGTTTTTCTCCCGCCAAAATCTACGTGGTATTTCCCCGAATTTCCCGCCGAAACTTTATATTGTGTCTCTGCCTGTCTGTGCTGTTGTTGTTTTTCTAGAGATTGACTAATATTTTAAATTCAAAACAGTTCTTTTAAGAACTTATTAAATCAGTTCGTTTATATATATATATATATATATATTTTATATATAACAATATAGTTTGTTAATTTTCGAAATAATTTGGAATGTTTTCTTGGGAGAGGGGGGGGGGGGGGGGGATTATTCTTTTTGTAAGATTTCTCATGTGAAATTGAGTTTATTACCTAAATATTGATTATTTATACATTTTTTTAAACCCATTGATATTGTATCTGGCAAAAGCATGAGCTTCATTTTTACAGATTTTCTTATTATAATAAAATATTAGAATATCTACATAATTTTTTAATTGTTTTTAGGTTAGACCATTAATAGGTAATAAAAGGCATCATTTTCAGCTGATTACATCAGGTGTTTTTTTTTTTTTTTTTTTTTGATAACATGGGTTACTTTTTAGAAAAGTGTTTTTTTTTTTTTTTTTTTTTTTTTTTTTCAAATAAGAATTTGTGATTAAGCAAGAGCTTAATTGTCTGCCATTTTGTAATAAAGTGATAAAATGTAAAATACTCAATATATTAAAATCATCGAACAAGCTGTAAAAATTTAGCTATGTTTAATTTTTAAAATTCTTTATTATACTTTATATAAAGAAAATTTCAAAATTTATTTTTTTAAGAGGACAGTACAATAAGTGATTCCTGTCATGTGACAACATTTTTCTTCTTTCAAGTGCTGCGGCATCGGAAATTCGGTTCAAAATGCTGACGGACTTTTCTGAAATATCTTCTGCTTTTATTGAAAGCCTCTTTTGATAGCAAACTAAATAAGAACACCTGCCAATTTCATACATTTCCGATCACAAATTAATGAAACAATTTCCTGACGGCTCGGCCTACAGGCACAGGTAGATTTTGAAAATTCAGATAGTGGGGCACCTGTTTATTGGGAATTGCATAAGAAATGACCTTTTTGCCATGATTCGGCAGTTTAGACCACCCACTTCAAAATCTACCTGTGTCTGTAGACAGGATTTTTTTTTCTTTCGGGCTATAAGAGTTGGTCTTATAAAAAAAACTTGTCAAAGTAAAAGTTGTAGATACTGTTAAGAGGATTTATAATAAATTTAAGCAGATTTGATATCTTGTGAATTGACGAAGTTTTGAATTATTTTCTTCTTAAACCCTATCCCCCCCCCCCCCCCCTTGAGGTCATTTTTAATGATATCAAAAATCTGTCATACATAAATTTTCGGCCCTTTTTCTAGAAGTATTAATAACTTTAAACGGATTCGATACGTATCATAATTAAGAAGCTATGGGGATTTTTCTGTTTCCCCCCCCCCCCTCTCTTTGGTTCGATTTTGCCATTATCGAACTTGACCAAGATATTATGCACTTTAATTTTGTGTATCAGTTTGGAAAAGATTTGTGCAGAATTATTGAAGTTATCGTGTCCATAAAAAAGTGATCTAGATAGATAGATAGATAGATAAAAGTTTTGAATTGGGGGTGGTTTCGGGTTCTGGAAGTGATGATCGGCGTAGATCTGCAAGAACTTTTCAGAAAGTCCAACATAGGGGAGAATGTAATAGGTAGTATTTCTTACGAAATCTACCTAAAATCATAAGGTAGCCATTTTGTATTTGAGAAGGTTTTATAGCATCTAATTATGACAGCAAGTATTGTTTAGAAGTCAACATCTTCAATAGTTGCCGGTGATTATTATTTTCAATAATTGTAAAGAAAAAAAAAAACACTTGAGAGTTAAACTTAATTTTTTATAGCATCCAAAAGTTGCAAATTATTTCTTCTCAGAAACTTATGCAAAATAATAGTTATTTTAACAGAGAAAAAATTACACAAGTTCTAACTTAGTAGATATAAAATATCCTGGAATTTTTATTTTTCATACAAAAAAATAAAATAAAAAATACTGTGCATTTGTACATATTTTTTTCTATACATGCGTATAATGTTATCTATCGATGTTTTCCTTTTGATTAAAAATATTGTAATACATTTATACTTTCAATTAAATATATATATATATATATGTATATATGAAAGATTGCCAAAAATATGCCTTTAAATTGGAACATCAAAAGCAAAACAAAAATTCTGGATTGCAGCAAAAATATGTTCTATAGAATGTATTGTTACATAAAGACAGTATGTGATTTCAAGTTTTCAAAACCTATAAAATACATTATCAAATCAAATAATATTTTATAACATGCCACTGCTAACTTTCCACAAATTCTTCACTTTTGTAAGAAAAAAAAGATACTGTAAATACTGTTCGATTTTCTGTTATTTTAATAATGCTTGCTAAATTTAATGCATTTTTAGAATTAAAAAAAAATAAATCTGACATTAATTTGTTACAATTCGTGAAATGATTGTGTCAGATTGAAGCTTTCCAAGCAGAAATCTCGAAATAATTTGTGTTATCGTACTTAATATCTTATATCACTAATAAAAAAAAATATAATTTAAGTAACATTTATTACAAGGACAAAGCCATTTTATAACATTAAAATAAAATACAGCAGCAAAAACAGAAAAAGAAAATCCATCCAGAAGATTAAACAATCCTCTTTTCACCATGGGTAGGACTCTCATAACTTATTTCTATCCTTCCTCTTTGACATTAAATCCTAGAAGGAGCAACAGTTTCGTTTTGGTTTGTTTACGTTTATTTTTATTGCGAGAATGAAATCGAAGTTGCCAAGAAAGCGATCACCGCTAAAACAGACATTTTTTAAAGCGCCAATCCGAGCTGATCCTGAAACCGGATTTTCAACAATATAACAAAGAGATGTGGTCTCTAGTAGATTATTCCTCTGAGACTCTAGTACAAATGAGGTACAAACGGAAAGACTGTTGGTACAAACTAGGTATAAACGATTGACCCTATCCATTTTGTAAAACATTGAAGTGGGGGGGGGGGGACTGGAGAAATGGCAGCCCCACACTAAAAATATTTTATTACTCTAGTACAAATGAGGTACGAACGAAAAGATTGTTGGTACAAACGAGGTATAAACGATTGGCACTATCCATTTTGTAAAACATTGAAGGGGAGGACGGGGGGGGGGGAGCCCCACACTAAAATCTTTTTATTACTCTAGTACAAATGAGGTGCAAACGAAAAGATTGTTGGTACAAACGGGGTATAAATGATTGGCACTATCCATTTTCTGAAACATTGAAGTGGGAGGCCTGGAGAAGCGGCAGCCCTACACTAAAAATATTTTATTACTCTAGTACAAATGAGGTACGAACGAAAAGATTGTTGGTACAAACGAGGTATAAACGATTGGCACTATCCATTTCGTAAAACATTGAGTTGGGGAGCTGCCTTTTCTCCAGCCCCCCCTACTAAAAACCTTTTATTACCCTAGTACAAATGAGGTACAAACGAGGTATAAACGTTTGGCACTATCCGTTTTGTAAAACATTGAGGTGGGGGGGGGGGAGACTGGCCGTTTCTCCAGCCCCCTCCCACCCACTAAAAACCTTTTATTACTCGTAGTACAAATGAGATACAAACGGGTATAAACAATTGGTAATATTTTCAAAAAAATGTGAGTGTTGGTGGGGCTGGCAAAATGCACCTCTATTTTATTAGTACTTCTGGTTATACTTTTTTTTTTTTTAAGCATACTCAACGTATAAAAAAATAGCCATAGTTTTAAATTTTATATTTGGAGAATTTATATCATCAAAGCTCGAGAAAATCATCCAAGAGTAGAATAATTCACCAGCACTTCATCACTAGGGTTGTAAGCATACATATTAATTTCTTTCTAAGGATAATTACACTAGTATATTCGTAAGCATAAAGTCAAATTTATTAATAGCCAAGAGAGGGCATATCCCGCGGTCTGCCCCTCCCTCCTGTGCCGAACAAGGTACTAATTTACTGAATCATGGACACAAACAAAAAATGCTAAGACAAAATTGCAATGAATCGATGAAGAATTCCGTTTAATACAGGTTTTTGATTTAGCAGGTAAACTTTCAAGGTGTTTCTTTTGTTGAGACCATGGAATCTTTGCAATGAAGATAATATTACGTTATGGACAAGTTTCATTTACACAAGTTAAACAGTATGGGGTTATTTACAAGTATGAAACCTCTCTATAACCGAATATTATCTTAATCGCAAACATTCCATGGTCCCATCGAAAGAAACACCTTTACAGTTTACCAGCTAAGACGAAAACCTGTCTTAAGCGGAATTTCTCACCGATTTATTGCAATTCCGTCTTAGCATTTTTTACTGTTTTTGTATCCAAGCCAAAGAAGACTCCATATTATAAAATTGACTTGTTTTCCTATTCACAATAGATGTAAATTGTCATGTTAACGGTTTTTAGCTCACAGGCTATCAAAGCCTGAGAACTAATGGCCGCCAGTTCTGTATGTACGTAATGCGATAACTCTTGATAGAACTAACCGCTTTGCTTCAAATTTTGTTTATTGGTTCATTGTGATAAGACGCTTCCCTGATTAGTTTTGGGGGTTCATTAGTTAATTATAAGGAGTACGGGGGATGATTACCCTGTTAATATATTGTCAATATCTTTATTTTTCGAGGGTTTATTTCAAATTCTTTGAAATAAGAGTATAATATACAATTAATAGCCGGTGAGCTCAATGCCCTCAGTTTAACTGGGCAGTTTTCTCTTTATTTATTAGTTCACAAGCGATCAAAGCCTGAGAGCTAATGTGCCCACAGGTTCTGTATGTACGTATGTTTTTACCGGCTTCGTTTAAATTTTTATATCGGGCCGGTTAAACTTAAAATTAATTTTTAAATTGGTAGTGATAGTGACAGTGATGAACTGATTTTTATTCAAAGACAAAAAAAGAGTTAGACGTATCAGGGGTGATTGTGACACAAGGTAAAAAACCCTGAAAATTGACACACAGGTGAAAAATCCTGAAAATTACCGATGCAAAATACTGATATCCATTTACACCATAACTTATTATATAACTGTATGAAACTCAAATAACATAAGAATACCGTAATTACTGCTAGTTTTTGTAATGCAAGTTGTAAGGAAACATAATTTGATAAACTTGCCTTATTTGCACTGAAAATTGAATGACTTCATTAAATGATGAGTAAACATTGTCTTGCTGAATATGATATGGAAAGTTGTCTTTTTATTTTTTTATCATTGAAGAAATTTATTCCAAATATTCATAAAACAAACAACAGGGTGTCTATTCCAGATCAGCAATAAATTTCCCTGACTTTTCCAAGTTTTCCATACCAATAATAAAAAAAAAATCCAGTTATCGAGATTTTGTGATGCTACACACAGAAGAATCTTAAAAGTTGTGAATTTGAGAGTAACTTTTACAACTGATTCTGAGGCACAAATTACTGATTTGTTACATTTTTTTTTGCAAAATTTACAAATTCATGAACATTTTACAGCCTAAACATTTTGAAGATACACTTTTAGACAACGAAATTTGCCGTTTTTTCGAAATACTTCGGCGGAATTTGCCGTTTCTTCGAGATCATTCAACGAAATTTACCGTTTTTTGACGATTCTTCGACGAAATTTTCCGTTTTTTCGAGATCCTTCGACGAAATTTACCGTTTTTTAGCGATCCTTCGACGAAATTTGCCGTTTTTTTCGTGATCTGTGGACAGAATTCTCTGTTTTTCACGATCCGACGACGAGATTTGCCGTTTCTTCGACGAAATTGACTGTTTTTTCCACCATCCTTAGACGAAGTTGGTGTTTTCTCCGTAACCCTTCGGCAAAACTCTCATTTTCCCGCGATCCTTCAACAAAACTCATGTCTTTTAGACGGCCTTATGACGAAATTCACATGTTTTCACGGCCTTTTGACTAAATTTGTGTTTTTTCTGCAATCTGTCAACGAAATTAGACATTTTTCTAGGTTTTTCGCCGAAATTCGACGTTTTTTATAACGATCCTTCGACGAAGTTTGCAGTTTTTTCGCGTAATTTACCAGCTATAGCGCGTCCGCGGCATCGCTGTATGTTTTTAGTCTGCAGGTGCCTTAAAAAGTCTACGACATCCGTTGCAGCGTCGCGTACATTCTGCCCACAAGGGCCCATAAAATTATCCCATATAGAATCTTAATTGTATGTTAAGAAAAATCTGAATTTTTTTAGATATTGAGTCAGGCGTGGTTTAATGGATTTTAAACGGGCCGGGCCTGTTTTCACTGAATTTTGTACGGGCCGGGAAAAGGTAGCTTTCGTTCGGCCCGGCCCGTGCAGACCCTTATCTACAGTCTACTTATTTTTTTCTTCTTTTCAAATTATACTCTGCAGAGAGCCATATCGCCATAGAAAAGCGCAAATTTCGAGGGGAAGGGTATTGAATGAAGGTTTATGAAAAATATGCACTCATTGACATCTGGTGCAGCCCATAACAGAATTTGGGGAGGATCAGCATTGTTAAACGAAAGGGAGATGGGGGGGGGGGGGGGGGGGGAGATGAAGATTCATACTCAGGTATCTTTTAAAAGACTGTTTTTTGTCTCCTGGTTTAGGGGTAGGACAAAGAATCTTTCGGTATCGGTATTCTCGTTTATATTCTTTGGTTAAAACAATACAAGGGGTTAGGAAAACGCATGACAGAGGGTTTGCTAGTTTCACTCCGATCAGGCTCTGGGTAAGGGTTGCCGTAACTGAAACGTTTATTGGTAATTTGGCGAATGTTTTTAATTTCGCGGTTTTTCGACGAAATTCACCGTTTTTTTAACGATCCTTCGACGAAGTTTGCCGTTTTTTCGCGTAAATTACCCGCTATAAGCGCATCCGCGGCATCGCTGTATGTTTTTAGTCTGCAGGTGCCCTAAAAAGTCTGCGACGTCCGTCGCAGCATCGCGTACATTGTTTTTGCAACATATTTTCAATTTCGATTCGTTTTTTCCACTAAACAGGATGATTTTATGACCCCGGAAGAGCCGAAAGAAAAACCCGGATATCTGGGGTACCCCCGGAGCACAATCACCCCTGACGTATATCCATACCTGCCAACATGTCTATTCAGAAAACCTTACAATTTTTCTGACGTACTTCGTTGTGCATCTTTAAACATATATATGTAGTAAAAGGTATTTATGAAGGTGTCTAATAAGGTAATATATGATTTGATACAAAATTTACTGACAACTACAAAAATATTAAATAATAAAAATAACCCAAATATTATTAGCACTGATAATTCTTTTTTGATATACGTTAAATAGGCTAATTTGGCTTTACCCAGCAATTCTTTGTTATACATTTCTCCATAGTGATCATGTTGCATGCTTTTAATTATTAAAATCTTTAGTACTTTTATGTTAGCCGGGCACCAGTGATTGCCAATTTTTTTTTAAATCTCGCCAAGCATTTTTTTTTTTCGACAATCTTGCTATTAAGAAAAATAATAAATATTTTAACGCTGCAGTATAATGTCTTAAAAAATTACTTAAAAATAACTAAAATATAATCATGATAAAATACGTAAACACAAACATATCAATACAAATAACAAAATCTCAAGAACTGAATTAAAATCAATATTAAAATCATTGAATTCAAATCATTTGAATTGAAAGGGTTACAATTCAAATGATACCAACTGAAACAAGATTTGGCGGGTTATCACTGGTGCATAGGTAGCATAAAAGTACCAAATATTTTATAAATAAAAAAAAAAATCTAATAAATTTCTAATAAAAAAAGTGTCAAAACTTCAATTTTAGTTTTGCATTCAGCATTGCTGTGAGAAATTTTTAAAATACACAGCATGACTAAACATTCTGTGGCATATAATAACGTGTTGTGAATTACTATTTAATTGCTGTGACGTACTATATGGATAATCACACTCATCTTTGTAACATAAACGCAATGTGTGCATCAGTTTTATTTTTTTACTCAATAAGTAACATGTTTGAAGAATCATTTCAAGTTTTATCAAAAAACCTTACAATCTTACCTGTTGCCCTTACAACCTTACAATTGGACCTAAATCCTTACACTGTAAGGATAAACCTTACAAGTTGGCAGGTATGTATATCTTTCAAATATTCTGATTCTAACGATGCATGAAAGCAACTGAAATTTCAACAAGTAAAAATCTACAAGTCATCACAAGTCCGAGGTCCGTACCCGGCCCCATTAAATTTTTTTGTTAGCCCGTTTATTTTGCCAGTCGGCCTGGCACGGCCTATCAAAAATCTTCTAATTCTGGCGGAACGCCCTGTTTTAAAGTTTACCTTCATTTTGCCGGGTACGGGCCGAGCCTGGGCAGACCTCTAAAATCAGTGTTGAATTCAGGGGGTTGCCATTGAAAATTTTATTTCAAAAAGCATTTTAAGAACATCTCGTACAACGGCGCTTGGCGATACAATTTTTTGCCAAAAGAAACTTGTTTTATTTCTTTTAAAACATAAACAATTCTTTTTTTAAAATAATTTTTCCGGTTTTAGATTAAATTTAAGTTTTAAATAATTATAAACGGGTACATATGTACATATTAAAAGGAAAATATTACCTTAATTAAAAACTATTGCAATGTTTGAAATATTTTCAAATTTTTAATATACTTTTATAATTTAATTTAAGTTTTCGAAAAAAAAAAAATATATATATATATATATGTTTTGTTTGTTCTCTTGTTATATCTTCAGAAAAGTTTTGAAATTATTACATTTATACCACTCAAAACAATGTTATGGAAGTTATATTAATAATTACTGTTTATATCTAGCAAAATTTAATGAAACAATGCATTATTTACTTATTTATTTATTAAGTCTATTTTTTTATGTTTTAACTTGTATATGTTTTTTACTTTTTAATGAAGTGCTTTTCATTTATTAATTTAAGTTAATGAATTTTTAAAAAGTAGGCTAAATTCAATTTGTTTAAATTATTTCTTCTCTTGTTTGTTTATAAAACTGTGCTGCTGTAGCATTTAAATTTATCAACATTGCATTAAAAAATATATATCATTAATAAAAAACTTTTTTAATTCAAATTTTATATACAGCTTTCCAAAGGATGAAGAGAGATGAAAGATCTGAGAAACGAAAATACATTTCACTTTAATTAAAATGTCCTTTATGTAATATTAGTGTATTTTAATTAAAATAAAGTTTATCACTTTTTAATTTACAAAAATAATTTCCAACTGGTTGTTAATTTGTAGTAGTAATAAATTAATAATTAATCACTTAAATTTCCTTCCCCCCCCCCTTCTCCTGACGTTCCAGCACATAAAATTAAATTGCTTAAAAACTAATTGCTGAAAAAGGGGTTCTTTAAAATTGTTCTCAAATGACCTGGTCAAGAACACGAAATTTTCTGAATCATTTTTAAACGCAAAAGCATAAAATTGCCAGGTCTGACTGGTGAAGCACTTTGTATTCGAAATAAGTTTATTTTTGATAAATAAATTACCTATCGAGTTATAAGCTATTCGTGTCACGTGACGACACTTTTTCGCCATTTTCCCGATGCTGCGTCAAGAATTCGGTACAAAACGCCCACTTTGACTGTATTTTCTGAAAAATCTTCTTCCTTTACCAAAAGATTTAAAAAACATATTTCGATGACATAGTCTCTGAATGAGAACACCTGCCAATTTCACGAGTTTCTGAAAAATGAATGAATTCAGAAATGTGTCAGAAAGTAGCTCTTTTGTATTTGAGAACAGCCTTAAAAACTATTTTTTTTTACTTTCTCTGTCCTACTTGTTACTTTGTATTAAAAAAAAGTATATAATGAAATTAAATATAAATAAAACCATGTGAAAGATTTAAAACTGGGATAAATTATTCAAATAATATATATATTTTTTTAAATCTGAATAAAAGTTTAATAATTTATTTTATTTATTTATTACTTATGATCCATTCTTTGAATGATGAAAGAAATAAAGCATAAAATAAACAATAGGAAAAATATCTGGTGAACCTTCCCCTTTTTTTTCTACTGAGTGTGTATCTATTAAGTTCCGAAGTTTCTGAATCGCAGCTTTAAAATATTGCACTCTTGTCAAGAGCTGAGATAAAGCGCCAAAACTTGCATTGCTTCTAGTAACCTTTTACCGCCAAATGCCAACTGTCACGTGGGTCATCCTGACCCAACTTCTCGCCGGCAAAAGCAAAGGGGATGCGCTCTCTAAGTATGGTTACTCTGAGGGGTATATGCACACAATAACCATATTTTCAAGAAACCTTGGCATAATAAATAACATGCATATACATATAAACTTGTGTTTTGTGTATAAGAAAAATTAAGTGCTGTAATAACAAATTTTAGATTGTAAAAAAAAATTTTTTTTTTTTTTTTGGGGGGGGGGGAGGGGGGGGTTAAGCTTACAAGTTAAACATAAGCTTTGCCTTTTGCAGCTAATTGTAGAAGATTTGATCTGGCGCAGATGTATGATCACAGCAAATTGAAAAATATAAAAACAAAAAATACCATACACTCAAAAGAACTTTATTACAAAATGAAAAAAACATCACAGCTCTTATGTATGAACATGGGTAACATACAAGATGAAAAATGGCACTTATCGCAATAACTTTATGACAAGAGTTATATAAATGAGAATCAGTTTTATAAGAGCTAGGAGATCATTGCATGAAATACAGAATTGAGATACTGAAATTCTCAGTGCTCGACAATTTCTGGAATGTTTCAAGATATGAAAGTTCTAACAATATATGAAAGTGACAACATGAAAAATTATAAATGAAAAAGATAAAACAAAAAGAAAAATGTCCTATGAAATTAAGGCACGATTTATGAGAACTTCCCTGGTAGTATCAAAATTTTTCTTTTACAGATAGAACAATTTATCACACAGACTCTCCTGTGGTTGCTGATGAAGAGACTGGCCGGCCAAAAATGCCAACTTGTGAGCATATTGACAAGGAGCTGGAACACTGACGGTAGCCTGCAAGAGATCAAAAGAGATATGAAAGAACATTCTAAAGTTGCAACAAGAAATCTCATGATAAATCACTGCTAGGTTTACAGAATCTTATACCACCGGATTCCTATCTTCCCCAAACAAAAATAGTCTTAAACAGATAAGTATATGCTAAAATTAGGATTCAGTTATAACCCATAAAATTTTTGCTATCAGAAATATAAACTTTGGTGTAATTTCAAATAGGAATACACTGGTGTTTAAAGCTATATAACAGACTAGCTGTTACCCGTGACTTCGTTCACGTATCATTAAAAGAAGTATAAATGCATTAATTAAGCAAAATATTTCATTCCCGATAATTAGAATCTTAAATAATTAACTAACTATTTATCACAAGGGCTGCCACTGCCTAATGACACTGAAAATAGTAGCTTTAGTAGCCTACAAAGAAAGAAATAGTAGCCAAAATAGTAGCATTTGTACAAAAATAGTAGCCAAAATAGTCGCATACTTTACCTAAAAAAAAGGACAATATTAAAAAGTTTCTATAATAACTGAAGGGTCTTTATGAATGTCCACATCTTATTTCAGTGTTTATGTTTCTGCCCAAGTCACTTTTTATACTTTTATTATAAAAAAAATACACATTTCTATAAAAATGAATATGATATGAATGAAAAAATGCTACGAATTGTGTAAACAGTTCTGAACTCTCCTTAATAAATATAGACGCCAACATTGTAAAAACTACATCAGGAGTAAAATAGTTACATTTCAGGAGTTTTGGACATCCATCAGGAGTAAAATTTAAGCAATTCAGGAGTCGTTTCAGGAGTCATACGAGTGTTTTGAAACTATACTTTTTTAATAGTTCGGCGTCATTTCGAAGATCAATAATGATAAATAAACTAATTTTGCAAAATTTTTGTGAAAATGAACTTGGTAAACAAAATAAAGAATAAAATAAGAGTCCTCAGCTTTGAAAGATAAACTAGGAATCTGTGAAGGAAAATTGATTCCACGGGGTTTTGAAGTTTTTTCTGAATATATGAAAAAAAAAATATTCTGAAAAAAAATTCGCCGTTTTTTTAAGATCTTTTGACCAAATTTGCCGTTTTTTCAAGATCCTTGGACGAAATTTGCCGTTTTTCCGAAATCCATCGACGAAATTTACCGTTTTTTCGATATCCTTCGACGAAATTTACCGTTTTTTCGATATCCTTCGACGAAATTTGCCGTTTTTTGGCGATCTTTCAACAAAATTTGCCGTTTTTTTCGAGATCCTTCGACGAAATTTACCGTTTTTTCGAGATCCTTCGACAAAATTTGCCGTTTTTTGGCGACCTTTCGACGAAATTTGCCGTTTTTTCGCGATCCTTCGACAAAATTAGCCGTTTTTTCGCAATCCGATGACGAAATTTGCCGTTTCTTTGACGAAATTGGACGTTTTTCCGTTATCCTTCGACGAAATTAGCAGTTTTTTCCACGATCCTTTGACGAAGTTGGCGTTTTCTCCGTGGCCCTTCGGCGAAATTCGCATTTTTCCGTGATTTCGGCGGAAAACGCGAAAAAATTCGCCGAATTTCCGCCAAAAATGCAGTTTTCTTTCACGGCCTTTTGACGAAATTCACGTGTTTTCACGGTCCTTTGACTAAATTTGCGTTTTTTTCGCAATCTGTCAACGAAATTAGCCCTTTTCCGCGATCTTTTAATGAATTAATTTCGCGTTTTTTTCACGATCATTCAACGAAATTCCCCGTTTTTTTACGATTCTTTGACGAAGTTTGACGTTTTCCGTGATCCTTCGACAGAATTCGCCATTTTTTAACGATCCTTTGACGAAGTTTGCCGTTTTTTGCAATCCTTCGACGAAGTTTGCCGTTTTTTTCGCGATCCTACGGCGAAATTTGCCGTTTTTTCGGATTATTCGACAAAATGATTTCGCGATTCTTCGAAAAATTTACGCGTGTAAAAATTGCACGTCGCATGGGACGCGTAAGAACTATTTTTTTGCGTCCCAATTCCAATTTTTCGCGTAATTTACGCGCTATAGCGCGTCCGCGGCATCGCTGTAAAAGACGCAATTTCCGTATTTTCAACGTTATTTCCGTACTACCGTATTTTACCACGCATTTCCGGAGTTGTTGGCATCTATGTATACTAGACACCAAGCTTTTCTGGGCTCCAAAACCACCTACCACCAAACGTGATTTCCACCTACTAAGCCAAACTAGTTTTTCTCCGACCAAAATCTGCTTGGAATTTCCGTATTCCTGCCGAAACTTGAACATTCCCTGGAATTCAGAAACGATCCCATCAGCACAGTACTTGCCTCCCCTAATTTGCAAATAGAAGCAACCGCTTGCGTACGTACGGAAGGAGGAAACAGCGAGGCAGGTGACCGAGTGCGTTTGGGAAGATGACTTTACAGGCGCTTTGAGGGAGAAAAAAAAGATCGATTCTTCACTAAAAATAGTCGCTGGAACCTGAAAAAAGTCGCCGTTTTTTGCGTTTTAGTTGAAATAGTCGCTTTTTAATGGTTTTTGGCCTATAATAGTCGCCATAGTCGCCTGATGCTGAAAATAGTCGCTTTTAGTCGCATTTTAGTCGCAAATGGCAGCCCTGCATTCCATATGAGACAATACCGTATTTCTATGTTATACAGGCCTTGACATAACTAAGTTTTAAAAAAGTGAAAATTTGTGACAAATAATCAAGAAAAGGAAACTGCAACCAATGAAAAAAGGCGGGCCAAATAAAATCGTGGAAATCGGCGAATTGTGTAAAAACATATGTCAAGTTTACCTGGTAAACTATTTTACTTAAGCCTTTGTGAAACGTTTTAATAGCATCCTTCAACGATAATGGAAATAGTATATTCTTTTTCATTAAATTCAATTCTTGTGAATAGGCAGAAATAATTGTAGACCTAACTGCAAGGAGCTTAATTTATACCCACTGAGCTCCAAATATAACAAGAGATCTGTCTTCCTAATGCCCAACATGCTTTCCAGCGGTCAGCGCGGAAGGATACAGTGACGATAATTTTAGCTCGCATTCATGGCAAAACATGCTGTCTATCGCATTCCCTTACAGGATTAGTGAATTATTTATGAATTAGATAAGCATACATACCTGCCAACATGTCTATTCAGAAAACCTTACAAATTTTCGACGTACTTCATTGTGCATCTTTAAACATATATGTGTAGTAAAAGGTATTTATGAATGCGTCTAGTAAGGTAATATATGATTTGATACAAAATTTACTGATAACTACAAAAATATTAAATAATAAAAATAACCCAAATATTATGAGCACTGATAATTCTTTTTTGATATACGTTAAATAGACTCATTTGGCTTTACCCAACAAGTCTTTGTCATACATTTCTCCATAGTGATCATGCTGCATGCTTTTAATTATTAAAATCTTTTGTACTTTTATGTTAGCCGGGCACCAGTGATTGCCAAATTTTTTAAAAATCTCGCCAAGCATTTTTTTTTTCGACAATCTTTTAACATTAGCTATTAAAAAAAATAATAAATATTTTAAAGCTGCAGTATAATGTCTTAAAAAACTTACTTAAAAATAGCTAAAATATAATCATGATAAAATGCGTAAACACAAATACATCAATACAAATAACAAAATCTCAAGAATTGAATTAAAATCAAAATTCAAATCATTTGAATTGAAAGGGTAACAATTCCAACTGATGCCAACTGAAACAAGATTTGGCGGGTTATCACTGGTGCACAGGTAACATAAAAGTACCAAATATTTTATAAATAATAAAAAAAATTCTAATATATTTCTAATAAAAAAGTGTCAAAACTTCAATTTTAGCTTTGCATTCAGCATTGCTGCGAGAAATTTTTAAAATACACAGCATGACTAAACATTCTGTGGCATATAATAACGTGTTGTGAATTACTATTTGATTGCTGTGACATACTATATTGATAATCACACTCCTCATCTTTGTAACATAAACGCAATGTGTGCATCAGTTTTATTTTTTCACTCAATAATTAACATAATTGAAGAATCATTTCAAGTTTTATCAAAAAACCTTACAAACTTACCTGTTGCCCTTACAACCTTACAATTGGACATAAATCTTTACACTGTAAGGATAAACCTTACAAGTTGGCAGGTATGTATATATATATAAACTATAATATTTCACTTAGAAGTTATTTTGCTGGAAATTAGCTTTTGAATTAAAATATAAAAATAAGAGACTTACTGAACAATTATAGTACATATGAGTCAGCTTGTAGGTCAATCTCTGAATATGTTCAGGCTTAAGTCCACTGCTATCTTCTATGACATTGTACATAGTAGGACTGACAGTTCCCTGTGTTGCCAGCTGAGAAACGAGGAAAAAATCATACCTAATGAAAATAAAAATTTGAAATTAATTTGATGAGTGGAAACTTTACTTTTTAATACAAAAAATAGAAAAAACATTACACAAAACATTTTTACATGGCCATGTTATAAGAAACATGTAAAGGCCTGCAGAAACTAAAAATGCAATTTGGATTAAATTTATCTTGGCCCAGAAAGATAAAAACTGATTTGGTTTGGCCATTGACAGACTTCGAAATTTCACAAGACAAATATATCAACATGCCTCTGTACGGTTTGAATCAAAAATATATATAATATTATATAAACATTAATGGCAATCTTATGGAGCCGCATGCTTTATTTTTCAATCAACTTGATTGAAATCACAATCAACTATTTAATATAACATTAATAAACTTATTTATGACAAAGATTTAATTTTTATTTTGTCTATAAAGATTCACTACTCCCGCAATTTCTTCACGACACAGATATATATTCAGTCAGAGGTGAATAACATTTTAAAACCTAGTTCGTTCTCTTCAAATATAAAAAAGAGGGCATTGTGCAACAGGATTGTAAACTTTCACCCATGGCTCAGGCCTGTGCAAAAATCAGACAACCAATTTAAATAACAAATATTTTGTTAAAGGAAAAACGAGATTATGAATTTATTTAATGCACTCTAACATGTCAATCATGCAAAAAACAAAAAATATCCATAAAAAAGGATGAAGAGTAAATATGCATAATTTTTCCGAAAATTTGATAAGGGATTTTTCTGAAGACATTTTTTATTAATATGCTATATTAATGTTTAAAAATACTAAAAAAGATCCAGAAGTTTGAATTCAGGGCTGCCATTCCAAAAATTATTGAAAATAGTTGCTTTAGTAGCCTTTTTGAAGCCAAAAATAATCGCACATCATGGCTGATTTAGTAGCAAAATAGTTGCATATAAAGTATCCAAAATAGGCACAGTGTTGAGATCAGGGTAAATAATGATTCCCTTTTACAAATTTTCTGACTATTCTCTGATCTTTCCTTAAAAATGATTAAGTTTTTCTGATTACAACAATACAAAATTTTTATACAATCCACACAAATTCAGTACTGCTTTTACATATTATCTAATTCTTATGTAACAAAGTTGTTAAAAGTAAATCCATTCTAGTTTTCATGACATTTGAGTTTAGTTTGCTGCAACTTTTGGATCAGCACTTGATATAGCTCTTGTTAGTTGTAGATGTAATAGTGATATTTCCACATTTCCAGCCCTTTTTGCTTTCGTAATGAACTTCAAGAAATCTTTCTTGGAACATTTCCTAAACTGCAGTATAAAGGAAGTTTTTATTTTATGTGTATATTTGCTTACTTTGAAATGACATTTTTTATAGAATACTACAAACATAGATAGCGTCCCGATTTAGGGTGATTCACTGCACATTACGAAAATCTATTTGAAAAATTATTTACAAATGAAAATTTTCAGGGGGGAGAGAATTTTGATCATTGTATTCTACAATACAAAATATCAAATACAGCGAAAAAAAAAATTAAATTTTAAAAAGTTTGAAATTGCAGAAGTGGGAGAAAACAGAAAACTAGCGTGGGGGGGTGGAGGTATTTTAGACGATTAATTATTTATTGTTACTAGAAAGCAATGAAGATGACAGACTTTATTTAACATAAAGAGTTGTAAATTTGAGAGGGAGAGGTGGATGATTAATATTTTTAATTTAATGTTATTAGTTAACAACAAATAGGGCAGAATTATTTTTCTTATAATAAAGTTTTGAAATACTTGAAAATCTGCATGCTGGAGGGGTTGGGCAAAGGGGAGAACCAAAAATTTTTAAAGGAAGGGGTAGTTTATAAGCCTGATTACTTATTTATTGCACTAGAGAGCAACAAGTAGGACAGGAGAATTTTTTAAATATAAATATACAGATTTTAAATTTCCTTGTATGCTGTGGGAGAAGTGTATATTTTGAAAGAAGAGGGGAATTGAGATTATCGTTATTTATTTATTGTTATTAGAAGCAGTGATCAGTAAGTAGGGCAGATGTCTTGTTTAAAAAATAGAGATTTAATTGATTTGAAACACAGCATGACGGGGAGAGTGGGGATGAGGGCAAAGGAGGAATCAGAATTTTTTTAATGGAGGAGGTTATTTATTGTTATTAGTGAGCAACAAATAGGGCAATTTTTTTTCGTTTGAGAAATAGAACTTTAATGATTTAAAACTACGTATGCTGGGAGATCAAAGGATATAATTGCTTATTTGCTTACTGATACTATGCAGCAGCAATTAGAACAATTAATAAAGAGAAAAATGAGTGAAATTGACTCTTGGTCAAGAAAAGTGCTGTTTGGTGGTGGTATCGAACACCTAGAAAAATTGTACTGGAATGGTAAAAAAAATTGTTTCATAGTTCCTGAAACATGTATTTAAAAAAGCTAGAATAAAATTTTCAAAAAGTCTCCTTTTTCATAAAATAGCCTATTTGTCAGAAATAGTTGCATTTCAAGCCTTTTTTGCTTAAAAAAGGTTGCCTTAGTCTCCTGAAGCTGAAAATAGTAGCAAAAAGTAGCATTTTAGTAGCAAATGGCAGCCCTGTGAACTCTATCATTTGTATCCAGAATTGCACAAATCAAGCAGCATCACCGAATATTAGTTTTAATAACTCCTTTAACATTTAAAATACAATTTTCTTTAAATCCCGATTTATAACTGGAATGACAAATGTTTTAAAATATGATAAGTAATAAACTGTAAAACATCAATGCGATTCCAGGTAACACCAGGCAGTTAGCTAGTTTATAAATAAAAAAGATGGGAGAAAATACCAGGGTTAGAAACAAGGAAGAAATCAGGTGTCAATGGCAACTTTTTTCTTAGTTACCTCCAATGTATTGTCAACAATCTGAATCTAACTGTGCTGCAATTGCATTAAGATTCTCTATGTGCAGGTGTTTATGAGCATACCCTTATTTCAGCTACTTATTTGATACATCTTTTTCTACCTATGGTGCATTCATTGCCAGGAATGTCTGCATCTGATTTAAAGGACTGACCAATCTGTTTATTGTAGGCAGTACAGATTCTGCTTACATTAATGTCACAGACACATTACCTATAACATAAAAGATATGCGCAAAATTACTTGGCATTGTGTATGCACTGCACTTATGATTGCGATAAATATTTTTGTAAGCAATTCCCTCAACTTTTCTTATCACTTATAATATATTTAACTGGTTATCTTTATTTACAGCTCTTTATATTTTTAACGCCTTTTTACTTTGCAGCTTTTCCTATTTTTAGTTTACCCATACGGCATTTACTTTATTTTACCACATACTTTAACACTGCATTTCCATGCCGAGCTTGCACGTGAATGCTGATTCGAATGGGCAGTAGCTGTGCTGGCCAAGAAATTGCACTGCTAGTCCCCGAATGCGGCAATCTTCCACCATATAGGTTGGAGTAGGGGAGGTTCCCGTTTCTGTTCTTCATGGCACATGTCAGTTCTGCCGATGGATATATAGCATCACTTGCAGCAGTCTCTTGTTTGTTGATTTGAAGCACGAAACTGCTCTGGCTACTTAGCGTAATATTTATTTGTTTAGACTTTTCTTTTTTCTTCCAAAATGGATGTTTGACAAGCTGATAAGTGTGGTTTTACTAGAAGTGGATATGGATAGAACACATTAGTGTTTTTAGGGTTTAATCTAGAGCTAGCCAAATAGCCAAAAAGCTAACTGAAAGCACCTTTTGCCCCCAAAGCATTTAGTGGATTAGCCAAATAGCAACAGCCAAAAAAATATATATCATTTCCATTTTGTTGTTCCTGCCTTTCGTAAACCTGCAACTGCCACGTGTAAAAAAATCTCAAACCGCCTCTGTCCCGGCAACTCACTTCAAAATTTGTCTCGTCCTCTCTGTGCAAGCAAATAGTATGACGTCATTTGCATTAAACAAGTATTGAGAAAATTAAAAGAGTTTGGTTATTTTTTGTTGATGATCCAAACTTAGGAAATGAAACCAAATACTGTTCATGAATGGAAGTTATTCAGGCAGGTTCTGGCTACGAGGAGTAAAGAAATGAAACCAGCTGATTGTATTCTTTTTCCATAAAAATGGCTGACATGATTAATTACAAAATTACTGAAAAATCACTGACATGTTTCCCAATGTGACTTCTTTGTATGAATTTGTAGCAACAATTCTGTTGTCTACAGCAGATTGTGAAAGGGGATTGAGTCTTGTGGATATAACAAAAACTGACTAGAGAAATAGACTGACAATCAAAAATTTAAGTAACTGAATGGTGATTAATTTGGAAGGGGAAGTTTGAAAAGAATTTCTATTTAAAAAAGCATTTGATGTGTGATGTATGGCCAAATCTCGAGAGGGTAAATTTTACAGAGTGGTGTACTGTTTGTATATTGTATAATTACAAATGATACTCATTTATATAGAAATTTTGTATAAATAAAAGTTTTTTTTCTTGGCTAAAACTATTTTTATTTGGCTAACAGTTATTGGCTGCAATTAGCCAAAAAGCTACAAATCTTTTTTTCCTAGATTAAACTCTAGTATTCTTACCTTGTACAGTACCACAAGATCTAACAAGCAGTAATATCTATTTTTGATTAACTCTAGTTTTGATATGGTGTATTTATGGCTTATTTTAAAATACCTTCAATTCTGAAGGAACTCTGAATTTTTACAGGAATGCTCAAATCAATAGAATGCTTTTAATTTATTAAAGTTAATTTAATTTATTAATTTATTTATTATAATTTATTTTATTTAAGTTTATCAACATTTTTAAATTCAATTGCAACATAATTAAGTTGTAGATAGTTTTTTCTTGATCAAGATTTTAAACTTTTAATGTGAACTTCAGGGCAATATGTTTAATGATAGTACCTTACCACCAAGCTTTTTTTTTTTTTAAATTTGGAAAAAGAAAAAGGTCACTGGGAGCCAAGTCAGTAAAGTAGGATGGATGAGGGAGCAATTTATCTTAAACCAACCAATTTAGCAGCTACAGACGAGTGTGCTGGCACATTGTTGTGATGAGCACTTTTTTCTTGAACAAACGAAACCCTGCTTTTCTTTAAATTTTGCATTAAAACTGTCTAATAAATCAGCATAATACTCAGACTTAGATACTGTCCAGTGATTGTTTTTCCTTTTTCCAGATCGTCAATGAGGATTACGCCCTTTGAGTCCCAGAAAACTAAGGCCATAATCTTTCCAGCCGATGGAATTGTTTTTGCCTTTTTCGGAGCATGTTCATTAGAAGTCAACTGTCAGCAATAACGGCACCCATCTTGCTGATAACTTTCTCATGCCCAAATGCTCATGCAAGATATTGAATACACGTTCATTTGAAATGTTTACCTTCTTAGCTATCTCATGCACTTTCACAAGGCAGTCTTAACACAATATCATGGATTTTGTTAACTATTTCTTCAGTCGTGATCTCAATTGGACGTCCACAACATTCTGCATCTGCTGTGCTTGTACGGCGGCCACAGAGAAATTCCATAAACTACTTGTAAATCATATGTGATGAAGCAGAGTCATGGGTGCAAGAAGTCCATCCAAGACAAGACTGAAAACTTTTCTGAGTATTGGGAATAACCAAGTGGATATGGACTAGAAGATTTCTATGTCTTGAATTATGGCTAAAAATGGATATCTTGTAATAAAAGATAATAATTAAAAGTTCTTGATACTAAAATTGCTATTATTAAGTATATAGAAGTAGAAGTTACTATAAATCAAAAATCTCTCCAGGACTGATTTCAGTCCTGAGACTGAAGACTTGCAACCATGAGCAGAGTCCCCATAATATTTTTTCAACTTTTCTGCAGTTTTAGCAATTGTTTTTCTGTGCAAAAAATAGTGATTTAACAAAACACGAAATTCTTTTTTCTCCATAATCAAAATAAACACGCCAATCGTTTGCTTTTGAATCCATTAGAACACAATGTATTTAAAATATAGTCTACAAATTGCACGAATGTTGCCGCAGATAATAAATTGAAAACATAAGTGTGATTAGACCGCTTCTTTTTTATGAGTAGTAACAATTTTGTTGCGAATGGTTGGAAGTTTGCCATTTTTATTATCCAATTTGGAAATTTCGCATGCAGATATAGCTCAAAACTCTCAAAATTTCAGGAATTTTAGGACAGACTACCATATTTTAGAGACTTTTCTTTGTACTTCAGTTCCATAAAAATCCCTCAAAATTATCAACCTTCAAAAATTATACAACAGGAATGATTCAATAAATATCAAGGTCCATTCTACAGAGGGTAACACACATGGGTTCACACATTTTTTAGATTATAATATTTTTGTTTTATAGAAGGTAATAAAGTTCAAGGGCTGACTTTACTTACCGATCAAAACGTGTGACTACACTGTCAATGCATGTTCCATGGGGTGGATTGGAGATATTCCTCCCTTGAACTCTGAAGAACCGTGTGTTTATTTTTTTATTTACAATAATGTAAGCGAAACGGGTCCTGAAAGAAAAACAAAATTGGGATAAATTAATATTACATAGAAATGAAAAGTTGCATAACTACAAAAAATTTTAAAGAAGAAAATTTAGCAATAAAAAATTATGTTTGCCCACTACATGTAACTTATCCCAAGCCAAATGCAAACATTGACTTCAGGGGACTACCTTTTCAACAATTTTTTTATATAAAAAAATATGGTTCAAAGGATGAACTCACTGCATTGCAATGTTTAACTAAAAGTACATTTTGATGATTTTTTTTTTAACTGGATATTTAATTAAAATTTTAAAAAGATAAAAGAAATTTTGAATTTTTTTAAAAACTTTAAGATTTTCAAATATGTATTACACAAGACTGCACCTGGATTTTTAGATACATCTAACATTACATTTAATATATTATTTTTACTGCTATACAATAGTGTAAACTATGAAATCCAACACATCTTCATACTTTTATTTTTTTTTTTTTTTTTTTAAAGAAAAAAAAAATATGCGTAGATTTATCAGATATATAATAAAGAACATGTACAAAAAGTTTAAATCTGTATCTCAAATACAAAAAAATTTTAACATTTTTAAAACATAAAAGTAAGAAAATATGAACATTGAGAGAAAGCCATTTTAAGTTTAAGTTTTTATTTGTAAAAAAAATACCGCTTAAACATCAATCCTGTACATATTACACAGACAGTATTGTAAACTGTATAAATGCAAGTACATGTAAGTTTCATGTACATTATCACTAATTAAAAAAAAAAAAAATTCACGATAGTAAAAAACATATCTGTAAATGAAAGAAAATGAACTAGAAATGTGTATTTTAGTTTAAAATGTGAAACACTATCCGTCCGCGTCCCCAGACTTGTATAAGAACCAAAAATTTTCTGCAAATTAATTCAATGTTTAATCAAATTACATGTTATATTATTTTGATGTTATGAACTAAAAACAGTTTAAAATAATTACCAATTATATTAAAAATTAATATTAAAGAATAATTATTTTGGTTAAAAAAACATTTCAGAGACGTTTCATTAAGCAGGCTTAAAAGAATCATCTAAGACTTTAAGAGTTTCCTCACTCCAGGAAGCAGTCAATTCAGAAGAAATACTCCTGCCTTCATTCAATATTTTCAGAAATGGGATCAATATTTCCATTGCCATGCTTATTTTGAGGTTAGACAAAAGCTGCAATTGTTCATGCTTGATTTGCACTTCTTTTATCTTACTTATCTTATTTATCAACAGAACTCGCTTGACTGTGCTTACATTGTAAATGCACACTGTAATTTTCCTCATCACAATATATTTAAAATTTTAAATAAAAAAATAAATAATTAAGAATAATCCTAAAGTTCAATAGAACGAATAGGCCACACTAACAAGGAGACCGCCAAACATGATGCGCACAGATTTTGATGATTTTATGAGTGTATTCAAATCCAAACTGCTTATTTTGAGACACATTTGTTAATTCATTTTTGCTCTAAAATGCATCCAATTGGCAGGTTCTCTTATTCAGAAACTTTATAATATCCGTATTGTCTCGATTTTTTGATAAAGGCAGAATATATTTCAAAATGCTGTCAAAGTGGACATTTTGAACAGAATTTCGAGAAGCGATAGCGCTGGAAACAAACAAACAAAAAAATGATCGTACTGTGAAAATAATTATAAATCAATTTCCAATTAATTGAACGAAAAATAAAAACATGGTCTTTATAAATCATGCCACCAAGTTTCATGTTTTTATTTTTAAAAATGAGTCTGGGAATGTGTCTCAAAATTTTGAGTTGTTGAGCGTGGATTTTTTTTTTTGAATACCACATTAAAGTATGTTGTAGGGACCATACCCCTAACTATTGAGGTCAAAGGTTTCCTTCAAATGGGCTTTAGTTTGAGAAATTTCAGGAAGCAGCATACGTTTCAAATACCCATTAGTTCACGATCTTTAACAAGGTCTCCGTGGTACAGAGCAATTTGAGTGCAAGGGCTGAGGGTTCCGTCCTCTCATGCAACTTTTTTTTTTACCTTTTTGATATTTTCCTAATAAATTCCATTTACATTTTCGAATTTTTCGTAAAAATTTCGATTTTTTTTTTTTTTTTTTTTTTTTGTGTGAAGTTTTGAAATTAATATTTCTATTAACGAAATTCCAAACTAATTTATGTCTAGATTTTGTTTAATTTTTTATTATTATTTACCCTTTATATTTTAATAACCGTTCTAAAATACTTTTTTTAACTTTATGAAATTTTATATCTTTTTATAATTTATACAAAATATTTTTTATTTCAAATCTTCTAAAAGGTATGTATGATTAGGTAATTACAATCTTGAAAGGAGTAATAAAATATTAAAGCAATAATGCTTATATCCAAGTTTTAGCCAGTTTTATATGTGTTATTTAAATACATTTAACTTAAAGTTCAAACTCAACATCATTTTTGATTTGCACAAATAAAAAATATATTACAATTAATTTTTTTTTCATTCTAACAGAAAAATTCAACAGAAAAATTCAACTAGAAATGAAATAGTTTGTAAATTGCAATACATATAAAAAATATCTGGAAAAAAAAGTCTGCAATCACTTTTACAGTGATATCAGAATAAATAAAATTTTATTTTTATTCATTTCGTTTAGCTTCCTTTGCAGACATTTACCACGTTTGAAATAATTTCTTTTTCAACTTTAAATGCATTTAATATATTTATCACAATTTAAGTATTTAAAGAATATATTTTATGCTAATTTATACATTCTTCCAATATTGTTAAAACAATTTACATAAAGAATATATTTAAAGGCGATTTCTAATGCGGAATTTGTTTAGATTGTTTTTGCGATATGTATCACAATTAATTCCATGCTTAATAAACTAAAAATGTCGATGTCTGTGATAAATATTTTAGTATTTCAGCAGTTAACATATTTCAATATATTTAGGAACAAATCTAATATTAAAAGGATATATTATTTTGTTTATTTTTTCTTAATATTTAAATTTTTTTAAATAGAAAATGCAAATTAAAAAAAATTCATTGCCTAAATACGATAAATAAATATACATAAATGTAAACAATCATTTTAAAAAGACGAGATATCAATATATAAATTAGTTTAGATTTTCGTCAACAGAAATATTAGGATAAAAAATGCACAAAAACTATAAATTTTCACAAAAAATTTGAAAATGTAAATGGAATTAGATAATATCAAAAAGTTCAAAGATGCAGAATTCATAATTCTGCATAAAACTTATAACATGACAAATATATAAAATTTATTAAAAAAGGGGTAAAAGTCGCATGAGAGGACAGAAACCTCATATCTGGATCTCAAATCGCATGCGCTAGCTCTGCGCCACGGAGACCTTGTTCAAGATCGCGAACTAATGGGTATTTGAAATGCATGCTGAACTTCAACCTGAAATTTCTCGAAAACTAAAACCTATTTGAAGGAGACCTTTGACCTGAATAGTTAGGGGTATGACCCCTACACTAGGGGTGCACAACCTGTGGCCCGTGATCGGATTATTGGTGGCCCGCGGATCAATTTCGCCGATCGGACGCGAAAAAATCACGAATTTAGCCGATCGGGTGCGTAGAAATCGCGAATTTTGTCAAATTTCACCCACCGGGTGCGTAAAAATAGCAAATGTTGCCGATCGAGTACATATAAAACGCGAATTTTGCCGATCGGGTGCGTAAAAATCGCGAATTCTGCCGATCGCCTGCGTAAAAATCGTGAATTTTGCCGATCGCCTGCGTAAAAATCGTGAATTTTGCCGATCGGCTGCGTAAAAATCGTGAATTCTGCCGATAGGGTGCGTATAAATCGCGAATTTTGCCGATCAGGTGCGTATAAATTGTAAATTTCGTCGATCGTATGCGTAAAAATCGCAAATTTTGCCGATCGGCCCCGTAAAAATCGCGAATTCTGCCGATAGGGTGCGTATAAATCGCGAATTTTGCCGATCGGGTGCGTATAAATCGCGAATTCTGCCGATAGGGTGCGTATAAATCGCGAATTCTGCCGATAGGGTGCGTATAAATCGCGAATTCTGCCGATAGGGTGCGTATAAATCGAGAATTTTGCCGATCAGGTGCGTATAAATTGTAAATTTTGCCGATCGGATGCGTAAAAATCGCAAATTTTGCCGATCAGGCGCGTAAAAATCTCGAATTCCGCCGATCAGGCGCGTAAAAATCACGAATTTCGCCGATCGGGCACGTAAAAATTGCGAATTTTGCCGATCGCGCGCATAAAAATCGAAAATTTTGCCAATCGGGTGCATATAAATTGCAAATTTCGCCGAACGTGTGCGTAATAATCGTGAATTTCGTCAATTACTAGGAAAAAACTATGAATATTGTCAATCGCGCATGGAAAAAAAAATGCAAATTTTTTCCATCCTTTCCAACTGAATTGGGTTATGCTGACTAAGGAGGTGGTTGAGTATAGGGAGCTAACCCTCCTTTTAAAATTAGCATTTTTATAAACTTTTGGGCCGACACCCCCCCCCCTCCTTGCCCGAAACAAAATTTTGTCCACCCTATGGATGTTGGCTCTCGACAATCCAGTCATTTTTGTGACTGGCCCTCTCTTATAAAGGTTGTGCACCCCTTTGATATCCACATTTTATGACTGTTAAGAAGTACAATTTAGAATAATATATGTTTCTCCTTCTCTCCACCTTCATTCATGAAAGCAGAATTTTTTTTCGGCACTGGCAATCTTTAAAGCTAAATTTATTCCTTCAAATAAAGTCAAGGAGTATTTTCACTCTTTGAAAATAATCTTAGCTATATCTCTTGTATAAATACAAACATAAAATGTTGATACATCATTGCCAACAGAACTGAATACGTTGACTGGAAGGAAGGAACCTAGGGGGCTAAATTTACCAAATTTATGTTTACAAAATTTATGTTTTATAAATCTGATTCCCCCCCCCCCCCCGATCACACCTCCTCGAAACAAAAATTTTCTGATGGTGGCCCTCGGCAACCCAGTTATTTTTGTAAGTGGCCCTTCGCTTAAAAAGGTTGTGCACCCCTACCCTACACCATACTTTAAAATCATCAAAATCTGTGCGTATCATGTTTGGCAGTCCCCTTGTAAGTACCATTTTGGAGAGAGTTGCACGTGTTTGTGTTTGATGGTGTGTTAAGGTATGTGCTCCCAGTGGCGGCTTTGTGTTTGGAGTTGTGAGAGTTGCCTTTCGAAAGTAAACAATTTTCTGCAGAATCTAATTTGAGAGAAAAAAACACGTGCCTAAAAATAATACATTTCCTCTGTGCCATTTATGATATTTTTTTTCTTCTATTACTAGCTTCTATTATTTTTATTTCTATTTAAAAATTTTCAAGCCCCATAATTTTTTTTTTTTGCTAGCCGCCAGTCAGCAATTTATGTTCATTAAAATTTGATGCATTTTGAAATAGTTAGCTTTAAATAATTTTAATTTAATTCAATTTAAAATGTTTTCTAACACTATCAAAGTATCGATGGAAAACCGATCGGCAGCAAGCTCTAGTCTGCGAAAAATAGAAATCATTGTATTATGCATACCTGCCAACTTTTGAAAATGGCAAAGTGTAAAATGACGCGTGAAGAGGATTTCACACAATTTTTTTTTAAACATAAAACCCATGTAACCCATTTTTAAGTAACACATACAAGGTCTTTTTCAAAAAAATTTAAGTACATAATAGATGAATAGTATTAAATAATACAGTGCTGACCATTGAAAAGAGTTTGATGAGAAAAATATGAAAAACATTACATTAAGAAACTGATGTTAAAGACATATACACAGCTTTTCTTATCTAATTTTTGCTTTACGACTGAGCAAATTTATTTAAAAACACAACTTCTTACATGTAATACAAAATTTTAAAAATCTTCCTGATGATTTTTGACAATGAAACCTGAACTCATTCTTTGACAATACTAAATATTCCCCTCGCATTCATCATTTACCGTTACTATAAGCGACTAGAAAGTAATTCATAAATTAAGGAATGAAAAATGAAACTTTGCAAAAAAAAGTAAAAATATGTGCCCTAAGTGTAAAAAATGCTCCAAAAGTGTAAATTTTACACCTAAAGTGTAAAAGTTGGCAAGTATGATTATGTATTAAAAATAAATACATAAAAAAAATTGTTTAAAATTAATTGTATTAAATTGTTTTCTAGTATTTTCTGTAATAAATATATTTCATTTTCACAGTTGAGTTGAATATGACAAAATGTCAACTTATACGGTTTTATACTACATTAAAATTGTTTTTCACAAATAAATACGCAAGAAATATGAAGAGATTTTAGATTTTAATAAAACAAATTCTGACTAGTCATATGGTGGATGGAGAGAAATCTTGTTTCACAAAATTATCAAATTAAGTCTAATATTCAGTATTCGGCCAAAATCACTATTCGGTGCACCCCAAGTTGCTCTATGTTTAACCAAGGAAACAGTTGAATTATATAAATTTCAGCATTTAAAAATGCCATTACTTACGGTTTTCCTTGCATTTTCTGTGCCATCACCTCTTGAACTTGACGCATCTCCCACTCTTTTACATAACGGATCTGGCCGTCGCCTACTCCATCTCTATATATGATGATCATGTCAGGCAAGCATTGGTTGAGCTGGTGGAATTTCTTTAATGCCACTAAAAGAAAAAAAAAAACAATTTTACAGTGAAAATCTAGATCAGTCAATGACTTTTTGATGATCTGTTTTTTTAAAGCAAACTCCTAAGAATCAAGAGTCTTTTTGCAATAAAATATGGAATCAATCTTAATGCTTTGCTCAAATATATTATGCATAGCTGATTAAATAGTGATGTTTAATTTAGCTCATGAGTAGATTTTTATATAGATTTCTGTAGAACAGTATAAATTTCACTGTATTTCTATATTTGAAATAAACAAGTACTGGTTTAATACAAACATGCAGGAAATTTTGGAAGTATCGTCAAGTACGATTATAGGCCGATTATGAGTTGATGAAAAAATACCTGAAATTTTACAGAAAAAACTTTTCCATATGAAGAGAGGGGAGGAGAGGTAACATTACAGTAAGGTTAAATTTATGAAAAATATGAATTTTAATTTTGTTTAGCAATCATATGAAATTGATATTTTAGTCTTATTTTATGATATTTTAGTCTTATTTCATGAATTTAACTATCAGAAAAACCAAAAATTCAGTACTAAAAAGGAAAAGAAATACCCGAATTCAGGTATATAACCTGATCACAATCACCCATGAAGCAGCCACAGAGCTAGCTTTAAACTAGAAAATCATAATAATCTAGTATATTTTGTAAATATTTTTAAAAAAGTGACCACATTTCATTATAATTTATATCCTGAAAAGGCTTCAATGAATCTATTCAATTTTCTACTCCTTAAATGAGTTCACTAAAAAATTGTTATGAGTTATATTTGTCTGCTATGAGCATTAAAGAATTTTTATGAACAAATAAAGTTTTAACACAATTATGTAAATTGTTGGGGGCAGGGAAAGGATATTTTTCTTAATCCCTCTCCTTCATGAAAAACCTTTGCATTTCTATTCTGCAATACCCCAACCCACCCAAATCTTCCATCACTGAAATATAAAAAAGTTCACCTAAAAGGAAAAAAGCTTAAAAACTTACAAGTAAAATTCACTGTAAGGTGATTTGACAGCTCTTCCCACCCACCAGCTGAGTGGAAATTCACCTTTGAATACCATTTTGAGCAATTGCTATCTAAACTGGCCACAAAAGCTCCCGCAGAACGGCCTTTTCTAGAGGAATCATGGTATGTATCGTATCCACAGATCATGAATTTTGCGTTTGAAATCTGAAATAAAATTTACATGAAAATTAGAAAAATAAAGGATATAAAATGATTGCATTTTAATTTATACAACAAAAATTAATAAACAAAGGGAACAAAAAGGTTATTGCAGGTCAAAAACTAACAATATATACTTTATTAGCAATTCTCTAACTGTTAAAAAAACTAATGAAATATGATAATTATGTTAAAGACATGTACATAAAGAGTTGAATAGGGTTTATACTCATTTCCCAACAAAAAATCCCCTGATGTATTTTCCAGGATGAATAATTTTCCCATGTTGACAATTAACGACATTTTATAAACTTAGCAAGTATTACCCCCCTCCCCTCCCCTAAAAAAATAAAATAAAAGAGGTAATCACAAAAGTTAAGTTTAGATGGTTAAAAAATAAATATATATTTTTTTCCCAGATCAGCAGCAAATTTTCTAGGTATCAAGATTTTGTTATGTTACACACAAAAATCTTAAGAGTTGTGAAAGCTCCACTCTCAAGTTCACAACTGATTCTGAAGCACAAACTACAGATGTGTGTGTACAGAATTTTTTGCCAAATTTACAAATTGTTGAACATTTTGCAGATACATGCTTTTACTTCGCGAATAGCAGTGAGTGCCCTCATTTCCCCAGAGTAAACGATCGTTTTACCAAATTTTCCCAGGTTTTTGGTATTTTTTTTAGAAAATTCCCTGAGATTCCCCTGATTTTTAAAGACAAAATTTATCCCCTGATTCCCAGGTTTTCCCTTATGAGTACAAACCCTGTTGAAGCAATAGTGGTGTGAACACTGCTTCAGCACAAATGCCAAGATGAATACAATAGAGACTTCACATGAGATATCTGTTATCACTGCAACACACTGGCAATCTGTAAAAATATAAATTTTTGCACTAGGTGCCAAATAAGAGATGCATTTTTATATTAAGCACTTAATCTAATTGATCTCTGAACTCAAATTCTACTACAACATAATGTTAATACAAAATGAGGGCTTATAATATACTGAATACAGTTTTATCTGCATATATTTACGCATTTTTATCTATTGCATTACAATTCCTAGAAAAAAGTTAAAAATAAAAAATTGTTGCAAACAAATTCAGATGATTTACTTAAAACTTAAAATCATACTATACTATTAAATTGTTATATATATACCTGTGTGTGTAGTGTGTTCTAGTTATTTTATAATTTTGTTATTTAAATTATTAAATTTTTCATTAAGGTATTTTACTGTACTCTATCTCTATAAAAGAGTAACTGTCTGTATGCCTGCCCGCGGATTTCTCCGTAATTATACCACCTAGGACTCAGAAATTTTTGTCATGTGTAGATGTTATCACCGGACAGTATACCTCACGGTCGGATTTTTAAATTTTAATTTAGATTTTTTTTTAAAAATTAAAACGTGTATATGGAATTTTGGGTTCGAGGCTATTTCAAGCTCCTCTCATGAAATAGCCTCGGCAACACCATCTGTGGCAACGAAGCAGCCAGCCAATGAGAGCAGGTGCAGCATCCAGGATCTAGCCACAGATTAAAGATATTCCATTACTCTATGGATCTAGCTACCAGCGACGATTTATTTACTTTCTGTTCAGTGGTGTAAGATGAAATTGGCCTAAACCCAGTGACAGAACTATCTTCGTGTGTCTGCAACGCTAATAATATTTCAAAAATAGTTTGAAATATGCAATATATATCATATTAAGTTCCCGATAGTTAGTTTTGTCACTGGGGTTTAGGCCTATTTCATCTTACACTTCACTGAACAGAAAGTATATCTTCATGTATCTGCAATGCTTATAATATTTAAAAAAACTATTCTTGACTGTATTTTTAGTTAGTTTGTTTCATTTTTTAACATTTTTAGTATGAAAATATTCAGTAAATAATTTGTGCAACGCTTATAATATTTTAAAAAACTGTTTTTGACTGTATTTTTAGTTAGTTTGTTTCATTTTTTTAGCATTTTTAGTATGAAAATATTCAGTAAATAATTTGAGTTCTTGGGTGGTTAGGAATCCATTGTGATTTTTTTTTTTACCTCATACTTACAAATTAAATATTTTTGATGGAAACAAACAATTTACATTAAATTTCAGTAATTTATTGTTTACAATTTTTTCCCTGTAATTGTTTTGGACAACATTTTTAGTTCCCGAGATTGATGAATTCATAACATGCGATAAATTGTTAAGATGTATGTTCTCATTAAGATTTGTTATTGAACTCCATTTAAGAACTTTTTTAACTCCATTTAAGAACTTTTTTAGTCGCCCAAGAAAAATATTCTTAATGAAACCGATTTTCTGAGCTGTTTCTATATATTCATGATTTTTTTGTTGGGGCGTTTTTGAGTGATGTTTATGATTTAAGAACTTTTTTAGTCGTCCAAGAATCTAATGTTTTTCTTGAACTTTACTTTGAATAAAATGAAAACATTCAGTAAATTATTAAATCTTAAATCACCTGAGAACGGATTTTTTTTTTCCAAATTTGTTTCCTTTGTCACTTTATAGAATGCATACTTTTCATGTTTTTTCAGTGACCCTACGACGTAATTAGTGTTTTTTTTTTTTCAGCGATCCTTTGACGAAATTCACATTTTTCCTGTGATCCTTTGGCAAAATTTGCGTTTTCTCTGCAATCCTTTGATGAAATTCGCATTTTCCGTGATCCTTTGATGAAATTTGCTTTTTTAATGATCGTTTGACAATATTCGTGTTTTCTCTGCTGCCTTTTGACGAGATTCATGTTTTTTTAGCGATCCTTTTACGAAATTCATGTTTTTTCAGCGATTATTTGATAAAATTCGTGTTTTTCTTGCGAACCTTTGACGAAATTTGCGTTTGCCAGCGATTCTTTGATAAAATATGCTTTTTTCTATTATGATAGGGAAAAGCGGATTAGGATAGGTAGATAGGGAAACCCCATTATCAGATCGGGACATTAGATGTAATTAAGAAACATTTGTATATTTGTAATAATTAGCGAAAATGGCGAGATAAAGGGGGTGGGGTGGGAACGACTTTTTATTAAATATCACATTTATTCTACATCAACTTCCTCTCACCACCAGGGGGTGCTTTGCTATCTGTTTCTATGGGCTGGATCACAACGGGGTATGGCTCTTTCCACCCGACATCAATAGAGCTTACTGATTTTAGTTTGGATTTTCACCACAGGGGGCGCTTTCGTATCTTTGGTTCTATGGGCTGGATCATGACGGGGTATGCCTCATTCGACTCGACATCGATAACCTTAATGAATTCAGTTATGTTCGTATAGAACATATTGTGCTCCCTGGTGGTGGAAGGTGTAACTAAAGGATTTTGCAGCTAACTCGGGTTCTATGGGTCACATCACGACACGGTTTGGCTTATTCGACACAATATCAATAGAGCTTACCTATTTTAGTTCTGAATTTCACCACCAAGGGGTGCTTTCCTATCTCTGTTTCTATGGGCTGGATCACAATGGGGTATGGCTCTTTCCACTTGACATCGATAGAGCTGACTGATTTTAGTTCAGATTTTCACCACAAGGGGTGCTTTCCTATATCTGGTTCTATAGGCTGGATCACGACGGGGTATGGCTCATTCGACTCTACATAGATAGAGCTTTTCAATTTTCACCACCAGGGGTGCTTTTCTATCTCTGGTTCTATGGGCTGGATCATGAGGGGGTATGGCTCTTTCGACTCGACTTGCAGTAATATATGGGAAGATGTATGGCACGCCCAGTGTTTGCTGTCTAAGGTAGTGGGGCCCCCAACATTAGATTTGTTTAATAAAAAAATGTTCAACACTGATTTCAGGTACATTTAAGGTTGTGTTGGCACGGGCAACGCCGGGCGGGTAAGCTAGTAATATATATAACAGCTAATCACATAAATGCAGCAAGGAATGCTAAATATGTGTATTTCAACTAATTCAGATTCAATCATATACATAGCAAGTTTGTTTCATTTCTTGCCAATCTCCATTTCTACACTACATGGCTTGAATATTGCTTTCAAACCTTTACCAGAAATAGTATTTTTTTCTGTAAAATAAAGCCACATTGATTTCTTTTTCTGCCAGCCATTTTTCGTATGTATCAATGTCTCCAAAATATCTCTGTACTGTACCTAGTATTAGTAATATTCTTGTCCCAAAATGTGCTTCACACTATACAATATTAATGATTACAAAAGTTACAAGACAAAGTAATCACGCAACTAAAAGCATGAAGATATTAACTGTTAGTGTTATATCCAGCCCTTAGCCATTAACAATTTCAGCAATCAGCTTACTTGACAGTAAAAATAACTGTAGCTTAGAAATAAGGTATAATAACAATTAGGACATATCTTATATTTTCCATTGCAATAAACAATGAATTCTGAAAAAGGAAAGGGATCAATAACAGATTAAATTATTTTCAATTTTAGAAGAAACATGAAATTTTAATTCTATGTTAGACAAACAGTCCAGATATTTATTATGTTACAATTAGTCTATGTATTGATCATATATGATCAATACATCAACCATCAACATATGCGATATTGTAATTTGCAGGTATAAGCAACTAAACATAAAACAAACTTGTGAATCATGTATAATCTACTTTAGAGGAAATACTCCTCACTGAAAATTCTATTTTATGTTGAATATATTTCACTTTAGCTTCAGCCTCTAACTTGCAAAAATGAAACGTTCATCTAGGTAAGACAAAACTTTTAAAATGAGAGAGCATTTATCAGTATTTATTTTGGGGAGAACTATGAATAAATAATATTTTGAATGCAGGTGTTGCATTTACTTCCATAAAATGATTATTTTCAACTTATAACAGTTTTATTTAACATTATTAAAAAGGTAATTTCTAATCTGACATGAATGATGAAATTTATTTGAACGTGAATTATTAATTTAACACTTATTCAGCTTGCATTTTATTTAATGTCATAAAATAATAGTACATATTTTTAATTTACAAAAGTTTTATTTAATGTTAATTTGATCCTTATTCAGCTTGTAAATATCAATGTTTAAAATACCAATTAAATCAAACAACCCTGTAACAAAATATAATTTAATCAATTACTAAAGAAAGATTCACAATGAATTGTAAAAACCCTTCAAATTCTTTCTGAACAACCTTAAAAACTAAAAAAAACTTAATAAAAATACTCAATACAAATAATTATCAAAATTTATAAATTTAAATTATATGACTAATAAAACAATTCATCAATAAATACAGCTACTAGAAACAAGTTTAAAGCAAAATCTTTATCATTTTACACTATCAGGATTTTATACTTACATTTTATTTATTCCAAAAATTTAATTTAGAAGTTTTAGTTTTGTGAAGATTTAATTCTTCACACCTGTATTTATTGTTTAATAATTTTGCTGAAGAAACTTTTAGATGAAAATTTTGTGCAAATAGTTTATTGTAAAAAATGTTACGAAAATCCAGTTTCAGAAAATTAATGCGAGAATGATATACTTACTGGGATAGCTATAGTCCATGGTACACCACCAAGTTTACAGTTAAGTTGAATAGCAACCTTTGTACATACTGTCATCAAGCTCTTAGGCTTGCTAATTGTCTTTGATAATACACACTGGCTTGGCACTGAAAGAAATTAGAAGTTTTTTAGTTAAAAAGTACTATAACATGCATTTATTTTTTTTAAAGCCAATACTGCAATCATAGCATGCACAGTACCAACTTAGTTAAGCACATATGTGCTTTTTACAATCTGGTTAAAAATCTGGAATTACTTTAGAAGACTACATAAATAAAATTTACAGTCCTTTTGGCAGGGTTGGCAGGCTTTTGATGGTTTAAACTGTTACGTCAAAACCTCAAATACTATATTGATATGTAAAATTTCACATTAAATGTCACACATATACAACATTAGATGTTTAAATTGTTACTATTACTGTATATCAACAATTAATATCTAGTAAAGTGTTATTGTTAAGTAATTTTTTAACTGGGTAAAATTTTTTAGAAATATTTTTGGAATAAAATTGCATGTTTTTTAAAAAATAAATATGATTTGAAACTGCTCACATGAGCTAAACATTTTTTCCCTTACTTAAAATATCTTAAATGTCCTAGTAATTTAAAACAATAATGACATCTTGCAGCAGTATGGCTTAAAGTGCATAAAGAATCAGTAAAACTCCAGCTGCCAAGTGATACCTGCTGGAATAGTCAACTCACTTGCCTTGAAACTTTATGGAATAGGTCAATATTGCAGAAAATTGTGAAGAGCATGAGGATGCAATGAATATTATAATTTCCCAAATCCCAACTGATTAATGATTTTAATTTATGCAATGCAAATATCTTCTACTTCAGCTAAAACCCATAGGTGTTGCATTAGATATTATTCAACAAGATACTGCTACAATTGCTGATGCATGTTAAGTTTGGTGCATGTGCGCAATAGAATGGATCAAATCATGAAACCATATACCATTTTTTGGTTTAATTTTTTTAACTCAACCATAACGGTGAAGGGTTGATTGATGCACAAATTGATTGAACTTGAACTACAGAGAGAATCGATGGATGTTTACCTGTGCTGATTGCGTACAAAGCAGAAGATCTCCTTTCCCATCATTTCAGGCTAGAGGAGGACAGTTAATTCTATGACTTGGTGGAAAGGTATTGGATGCAATAGCTGTTCAACTGAGCCTGCCTCCAAACTTGTTCAACTAGCAAGGCTTTTGCTATCAAGTCCTGCTAGCTCAGCATCAACTGAGAGAGTATTTTCAAACTTATTTAGCTTCATACTTCTAAACTTAGAAATCGTTTGGGTGTAAATAAATGTGCAAAACTGGTTATATGCTACAGGATGCAGCGGTTAAATTGATCCGGATTATTAGTTGTACAATATTTTTCTTAGTTATGATCAACATTTCTGTTTCTTATAACTTTATTACAGTTAATTACTCTACTAACATAAAACCAAATGACAATATAAATTTTCTTCAGAAAAATATTTTCAAAAATCTTACCATAGCTTAGGCTGTTTATTACCTTTTAGCAATATGTGTAAAAATGTACTCACCTGCAAAATCAACGTAGGTGAACTTCTTAAGAGCATCATACCGTTCTTTTTTATTATTAGGCAGAACAAACATAACCATCTGAGTTTGCTCTGGGTTAAAGTTTTCTTTCATAGCATTCATGTATGAGTTTACTCGATCATCTCTTATTTCACACCTGCAAATATATTAAGATTAAATCATAAGAAATTAAAATAGGAAGACATAAAATTACTTCAATACTTTAATATACCTTATTTTTAAAATGTTTATGAAATAATTAATGAAATAATCAGAATTAAAATGTTTAACATTAAAAGTTTAACTATAGGCATCAGCATGTTTATTATATTACTTGCCCATCTTATACAAATTACGTTTAAACCCTCCCCCCCCCCCCACCCCCAAAAAAAAAAGAAAGAAAAACATTTGCTCATTTACTATCAAAATAGCTACTGGACATTCCCAAATAACACACATATTTAGCATATGCTTTTTACAGGTGTCTATTCCAGATCAGCAATGACTTTCCCTGACCCCATTTCCAGTTTTCCCATACCAATGAAAAAATTTTCCAGGTATCCAGATTTTGTGATGTTACACACAAAAAACCTTAAGTTGTGAATTTGAAAGGAACTTTCACAACTGATTCTGAGGCACAAATTACCGATTTGTTACAATTTTTTACAAAATTTACAAATTGAACATTTTACAGATGCACACTTTTAACATCAGGTCCTATCCATTTTTTCTAATCAGGATGAAATTCTTTATCACATCACCTGTTAAAATCAGATTGCTATAACATATCAATACAAACAATAAATATTCAATAAATTAAGCTAACAAATGTTCAGTTCCCCAATCCTACAATATTCAGTAGAAAGTTTCGGTGAAGCTGGAACTGAAAATCTGAGTTACAAAGAAGGACTCGGAGGTAGACAAAATTATTTGTACGAGAAGGGAAAATACTCTTTACAGTACTTATGCAGAGCAAAGTTTGATTTTAATGGCGCTGCAATTTCAAATCCTTAGTTTTATAACAAACATTTTCCCTTTTTTTTCCCCCCCTCTCTTTGAAGTTTCAAAATTTTCTAACTTTTTCTTAGAAATTGTAAATTTCCCTCACTTTTCCAGGTTATCCAGGTGGCTCTTTATATCTGAAAAGTAGACAGTATTTAAAGGTAATCTCATGTTTTTCAAAAAAAAAAAAAAAATATTCCTACCTAAAATTATAAAAAGATACATTTGAACTATCAACCGGAACCTATCATTTTCAGTAAAGAAAATACTTACATTTGAGGCCTATTCATCCTCATTCCCAATTTGCGGGCAACAGAATTCAAAACACCAAGCATCTCCATAGTTTTGTCTTTATCTCTGTTGGTAAAAATAACAACCCAATTCCCAAGATCAACAGATTTGAACATGGGATCGGCACGAATTTGAATAGTGAAATCCTTTTCTGGGGGAACTTGCTATAGGAAAAAAAGAAAATAATTCAGTACAAAATAATTAAAATGTAGGATTTTCAAAGACCTTTATTTTATTCAAACAATATTCAAGAAATGCATTTTAACTTTTCTGTTCTGAACAATAACAAAACTGGGACGAAAAACAGCTGTATACAAAAATAGTAAAAATGTTGTATATTTTTAAAACTAAATTTGTAGGTTCTTGAAGGAATTTAAACTTTTTTCAATATTTTATTAACAAATTTGTATTTTAAAGTACTAAAAAAACTTTCCACAGGTGGTTCCCTTGAAAGTAATCATTAAGACCTTTGGAGGGAAAATCTTTATTTTAAAGGATTTGTTGTAATAATGACATTTTCTGGCTTAACACATTAAGTTAAAAAATTATATAACCATGAAAGTTAAGAGAAATATAAACAGATACTTCTGCAAATTGACATGTATTTACCATTCAATACTTTCCCAAAATTAGGATGACTTAGTGGGTATATGCTCAGGCTGTTCTCAAATCCATTATTTTGATACATTTCTGAATTCATTTTTGTTAAACACATGATGTCGGTAGATTCTTATTCAAAAACCATGAAATCTATTAGCTTTTCCCTTATTTTATAATAAAAACAGAGGATGACCTAATTTTCAGAAGCAACTGTCTAATAAAGATGCAGGGTTCATAACCTTTAACAAAGTTAATTCCAGGAATTTTCAAGGAGTTTCACATAAAGCTCACAAAGCACCATGGGACCTACAAAATGGTCATACACATCCTACTAACAACTAAAAGTTACTTTGAAGCTGGTAGAAAATACAGATTACTCAAGCTATCTTATGCAATAACCATCATTAAACTCTTGATAATTAAATGATTAACAAGGTTAGCAATATCTTAAGGAACAAACCAAAACCAAATTACTAATTCTTGAAACATTTGAATAACATTCATAAAAAGAAATACCTTTCTGGTGCCACTTAATATCACAGTTTCTCCAGGAAGAATCCTAGCAGCAATCTGGACAAGATTATCACCAAACCGAAGACCCCAAGCAGCCATTTCATTAGTCACATCTGCGTTGCTGTAATAAAAATATGTATATATAAAAAGCATACGTACAACTGACTTGTTTTTTTAAGGAATTTAGATATACAGTAGAGTCCCGCTATTCCGAACTAATTGGGACCGATCACTGTTCGGTTTAGCAGGAATTCGGAATAGGCAGATTTCATTAATAATCAATGTTCGCCTATTGACTTAAGGCGAAATTAAGTGCGGGGAGATCTGCGAGTGTCACCTCTATGCAGCGTTGATCGGCTCGTGGTGAACAGGTTCAGTGAAAGTGGGAACGGAAGGGCAGTGGACCTTCGACCTCTCATCACTCCACCCATCCTACCTATCTCTCTGGCTTACATTGGAATTTGTTAAAACAGCTTTCACACTAGTGGAAGTCTGTCATCTTCCACTAATCAAGAAAATGTCTGGCTATGAAGACACAGAAGAAAGCTGTGTTGAGGCATGTACTGCTATTGACTAGAATGGCCACAGCAGTACAGAGACGAAGATATCGTAGCTATGGTCAGTTGAGATAGACTCTGAGGAAAACGAAGCGGAGGTGAACGCTCAAACTGAACTCATATCACACACAGACGCTGCAAATGCTCTTGACCTCGCCTTACGCTACGTCGAACAACACGCTTAATCAACACCAAATAATGTTATGCTCATGCAGCGATGGCAGAACATTGCATCCTCAAGTCTATTCAGTGCTCTTAGTTAGAAAAAAAATCACTGACTTTAACTTAAGTGTGTGTAAATTAGTTATTTTTTGTGTTTAGAAGGGATTAAAAATGATTCTACAGATTTGTATAAATGGGGCCGACATGTACTGTAAATAACCAGCTTTCATTTCAATTTGGTTTCAGGCGTTTTCATCATGCTTAAGCTCTATATATGTCTATTTAGCTTCTTTGTATAACAATAAATGTACATTTTTTCATGAACATCTTTTTAATTTTTCTTGTTTTTAAGTTAAAAAAATTGGTAATTTTCTGATCTCTGTTCGAAATAGGCGAATTTTCGAATTAGCGGGGTACGAAATAGCAGGACTCTACTGTATATATGAGGGCTGCTACTCATATAGGAGAACAAAATTAATAGACTTCTCAAGAGGTATTTTAAGAAAATTTCAGTTGTGGTGCAGGGTAATGTGATGTCGCATACAGGATAAAATTAAGTACTCTTATTGCATCATTTGAAATTTTCTGCCCATTTGAAGGTGGGTGTTGATGACATTTGAAATTATACTGGTTACATTCTTATTTTAAAATAACAAATATTGCAGAAAATTTTCAATAAGTACATATGAGTTTGGGATGTGTGAAAAACAGAGCCAAAACTAAGGGAAAACATGTGCCCATGGGTGCAAGTCTGAAAATATTTTGACCTGTCCCCCCCCCCTTCCAAACACACACGTGTGCACATACAACGCATGAGATGTGGCAAATACTGAAAATATTTTGAATTCTCCACCCAGACCTCTCCAAATGCACAAACTATGCCCACTTAGACAAAACATTGAAAGATCTCGAAAAAACGGCAAATTTTGAAGGATCTCGAAAAAATGGCAAATTTTGTCGAAGGATCACAGAAAACCCACGAATATCGTCCACAGGCCAAGGTAAAGTCATTAAAGGATTACGAAAAATGACTAATTTCGTTGACAGATTGTGGAAAAAAATGGGCACATCATGGCACAAATTTATTAAATTCTACTACTTTTTGAGACTTTTGCTAAGACATTTAACCCCCCTCCCCACTCAGACTTACTTGACCAATGTCCAAATGCCCTAAATTTTCTAGGCTCTCCAAGTGGCGTAGCAACTAGGTGAGAATTAGCCTCAACTTGCCAAGTGGCGATTAAAAAATCTTATCAATCGCCAAGTTAAATACACCATTTTTAATGGAAATATGGATCTCTCTCTACATTGATTACATCTAATTAGAGAACTGGTTAATTTGTTTCCTACCAGATGCAAACAGATTTCAACGACTTACCTGTATTTTCAATATTTAGGCTTTTAGGTAGATTTTGTAAAAATTACTACCTATTACGTTCTCTTTAAGTTTGAATTTTTGAAAAAGTTTTGCAGATCTACGCCGATCATGACTCCCAGAACATAAAACCATCTCCAGTTGAAGACATATCTATGTCACTTTTTTATGGACACGACAACTCCCATAATTCTGCACAAATCTCTTCCAAACTGATACATAAAATCAAGGGGCATAAAATCGCGGTCACGTTCGTTAATGGGCAAAATCGAACCAGGGGGGGAGGGGAGGGCTTTTTGTAAAAACAGAAAAAACCCATAATTTCTTAATTATGATACATATCAAATCTGTTTAAAGTTAATACTTCTAGGAAAAGGGCCGAAAATTTATGTATGACAGATTTTTGATATTATTAAAAATGACCCCAAGGAGGGGGAAAGAAAAGAGGGGGGGTTAGAAGCACAAAAAATTTACAACTTCGTCAATTCCCACAATATCAAATCCGCTTCAAGAGATACTATTTAATCATGCGAAACACACTCATACAAGAGGTATAAATTTCTTATTGAAAAACACTTTTATATATGATTATAATTTATCTAGATGTCAAGAAAGTTTGAAACATAATAGTGGCCACTAAATGAAACAGTCTACCGGCCACTGGCTACTAACTAAATTTCCCAGTTTTCACCTATAGTAGCAACCCTGTTCAATGGAAAAGGTTCTTACCTATTGATACGTCTAATAAAATGCATCAGGTTGTCTACACGCTTTTGAGGATTTACACGAGTATGATTGGCCAACTCTTTCATAGTTGTGAAATTATTTCGCATGGCTTCAGTAAGACCTATAACAATATTAATTAAAATAAATATTTTATATATTAAATAAGATACAATATTTATCAAATGAAAACTACATACGTAATTAAAAAATTAATTTAACATATACATAATTACAAAAAAAACTTTTCCAATGAATGACCTCCAACTTGATATCTTAACCAAATATTCACATTAGAATCTATGTGTAATACTGGCCTGCCAACCTTTGCAAATGAACAATAGTAGCACACAAAATTCAAATTAATATGGAGGTTGGTCGGTTGTTTTTTTACGCTGCAAATTTTAAGCGAACAAATACTAATCAACTAAATGTATGTGTAATGCGTAAGCATAAAAAGTAGGAGACTGTTTTGTTTGTTTTTTTTTTTTGTTGTAAGTGGGATTGATTAAATGTAATTTCTTCCATTCAATTCATGCTCTGTCCACTTTTAAGCTAAATTTCTGATTTTTCCGGAGAAATTTGTGTAAAACGTCCTGCATTAGGTTGGGTCCACATGTCAAGTATGTGCTAATTTTTTTTATTTTTTTGCATGTCAGGTTAATCTCATTTTTCAAAAGTTAGTTCAATATATTGTTTCAGATGAAAAACTATATAATAATAAACATAGATTTTTGTCTCTGTGTGTACTGTTTTGTGAAGAGACTGCTGCGATGCACACAGATTTACAAGATTTGGCAGGAAGGTACCTGTTATGTCTGAAGTTATGCAACTTGAAGCCAGACTTTTTAAACTGATTTTTTTTTTTTTTTTTAATGTTTCATGGTGAATCTTCTATATTAGTAAAAAGAATATGACATCAATCTTTTAAACCAATACAGTAAATTTTGAAGAAATTCGCATTTTGTGAGAAATTTTGACGAAATTCATGTATTTTTAGCAATAGTTTGACAAAAATTTGTCTTTTCAGTGATCGTTGAACTAAATTAGTGTTTTTTCAGCAATCTTTAGACTAATTTCGCGTTTTTTACACGACCTTTTGACGAAATTCGCGTTTTTACAGTGATTTTTTGACAAAATTCGCATTTTTTTCTGCGATCCTTTTGACAAAATTTGCGTTATTTCAGTGATCCTTTGACAAATTTCACATTTTGTTTTTTGCGCGATTCTTTTGCGAAATTCACATCTTTTTGCAGAAAATTAGTTTTGACCAATTTTCGTAACATCCTAGTTTTTAACTCCAAATCGTAGCAACTATGATTTTTTTGTAGCAGTTGGCAGCTCTGGTAATATTTGTATACTATGTATAATATTTGAAAGGCCCCTGAGCTCATTTCACTAACAAAGACAAAAAGTGTTTAGTTTGATATTTTCATTTACTCTAACATTTTATTAAATAAAGAGAAGGCGCTTAAATCCACAAAATTTAAATCCATTTTAGCAAAAATTGATATAGTACAAGTTGCTTGTATGACATTAATTAAAATCCAGATATAACTATTTTTAAAAAAGAAAAAGTAACAATATTGATTCCCTCTAACCTGTCATAAGGCATATTTCAGGAATAAGGTAGATCTTTTTCGAAACACTAGCTCCTTTTCTGATTTCTCTTTCTTTAGATGTGCACAATAGAAGTGGCTGTGCCGTATCTTTGATAACAATGTCATATTGCTAAAAAAAAAGTAGAATTAGAATATCATACAAATGAATGGATTAAATTTTTAAAAAGTCAAATTATTTAAAGATTCTTAAAATGATTTCAATATTCAATTATTTATTGATACATCATATGGTTAAATTTCTAGCTATATTTTATTACATATTTCAACAAAGACAGTAAGATCAAACTTAAGTGTCAGTGCAAAAAGAAGATAATAGCCCCAGTAGTCAGTCTTGCAACAATCAAATAAATGTCAGATTAGTAAATTATAAAACATTTTATATCATTGTAGGTAACTTCTGGAAAAAGATTGAAAATAAGAGTATATAGTCAATAACTGTGGAAACATGCGGAACTGGTTTCAAAAGTGAAAGTATCTTCGTAAAAAAAAAAAAACCTGTAAAGAAAATCGAAAAAGTAATCAACGGCAGAAATAGATTGATCTCTGCTATCCAATGCAAAAAAAAAATCATTTAAAAATATTGAAATGCAAACGAGATATTACAAAAATAATGTCCCACAGGATTAACATTAGCGAACGGGTGTTCAAGTGCATGAAGAGAACCCTTAATGGAAAAACCTATGCTAACATAGGGCAGCTAAATCATGTCTTCTACTTAAAATCATGTCTATTCAGCATATTTTCCTATAAAACATGTATATCATATCCTATTATAATGTTTTAAGTTCTTAATTAAAAATCCAGATTAAACATCGGAATCCCATATATAAACAAACTAACACTGTTGCCATTCAGTATCACAAATTCAAATGAATCACAAATGAACGACTCTGAAGACTTCACAAACTATTCTGCTCTTAAAATATTTGTAAAAGCATATTAAAGCTTTTAAATATTTTATTTTTGTTTAAAACCTTCAAAAACTATTTTAACAGTCATCTATCGACAAATCCAAGTATATGAAAGTATTGTAGGTAATCATTCCAGAGCGAACAGAGTCGGAGATGCGAACCCACATAGAACTAAATTCCTACTTTCATAGCAAACCTGAGCGTGGCAAAGTGCCATGTTAGGTTTAATGAAAAACATGACAACTAAACTAATTTCTTCTGCCTCAAATCATGTCTGTTCAGCATATTTTCATATCATAAAATATCTATACAGGGATCATTCCAGAACATAAAAAAGGGCAGGGTGCACATTACATAAGGGCAATTTTGTTGAAAAGGGCATTTTTGTAATAAGCGCATACACCACTATAGTAGTGGGGAGGGAAGTCTGGCAACAGTTTAAATTACTCATTAATTTAAAAAAAATCCAATAACATTTCTAATTTCTATAACTTCACCATTTGAAAAGTATTAAAAATAGCAAAATGAAACTTGTTCTCAATTTTTATTGTAAAATTGTTTACTATATTCAGTCATTTCCCCCTTTCCCTACGATATTAAAAAACTTCTCTTGCTAAAACTTTTATTCACCAGATAACTTTTTCCAAAGTTTTAGCAAAACTGGTTTTGAAAAAGCTACAAGTTCTAAAGCTACTTCACAAATTTTTATAAGACTTATGTAAGTTAACATGTCGTCAAAGGCCGTATCTAATACTATATTTCACTAGACAAGGTTAAATTAAATCAATGACCCTTAGTTACCCTATGTCTTGTTCAATGGAAAAAAATAAATGAAAAAGTGAATCTCTCAAACATTAGACATACCAGGACATTTCACAGAGAAATAAAGAGGAGTACTCCTGATGTACCATACTAGCATTCTAAAAATAAAAGATAAGTAAAGAATTTTTGAAAGTACAACACAAACAAGGCAGGATGCTACCCAGGAATAAAAGGAGGGTAGAATTCTACCTGGAGAAAGGACAAGGAGGGTAGAATTCTACCTGGAAAAGGGGCAAGGAGGGTGGGATTTTATCTAAAAAGGGCATGAGGGCAGGCCGCCCTTCTGAAACTCTAGAATGATCCCTGTATCTATATCAACATTTCTGTAATCACTTTTTCAGAAATAGTGGTGACAGCTTTCGTATGGATGGAGGCTTTGCGGTGATCGATCCAGTTTTATATATTATATTATGCTTCTTTTTTAAATATTTTGACACCATCTACCAGCAGATTAATACAAATTTTGAAATTTTGTTTCCATCGTAAATAGAATTATTTTTCTCATGAAACATAATTAAAATATAATTAATAAATAGTACCGAGTAATTTCCATTTAATTTTGCTTATATAATCAAAAAATGAGCTATGTGGTGAGTCAAGGAAACTTTAGAAACTCATTGATAACACTTTACAAACATTTCGCACATGGATTATTTTATTTAATATTTAATTTGAATGTTTTGCCCAAACGGGTAACTATTTCAAAAATTTAATATTGAGTTAAAAAAAAAAAAAAAATTGTATTTGTAGAAATCATGTTATTTTTAAAATATACTTTTCTACAATACATACCTTTCAATAATAAAATCTTCATGCTGTTTGTATGAAGTCTTATGAAAATGCGGCGCAGATCAACTATCCATTTTTGACAGGGGTTATATACTAGTTTAAGGGTGTATTCAAATCCAAACTGCTTATTTTGAGACACATTTGTTAATTCATTTTTGCTCTAAAATGCATCCAATTGGCAGGTTCTCTTATTCAGAAACTTTATAATGTCCGTATTGTCTCGATTTTTTGATAAAAGGCAGAATATATTGAAAAAAGGCTGTCAAAGTGGACATTTTGAACCGAATTTCCCGAAGCGATAGTGTTGAAAAAATAAAATAAAATATCGTACTGTGAAAATAATTGTAAATCAATTTCTAAATTGAACGAAAAATAAAAACATGGGACCCTTATAAATGTCTTCATAAATCACGCCGCCAAGTTTCATGTTTTTATTTTAAAAAATGAGTCTGAGAATGTGTCTCAAAATTTTGAGTTGTTGAGCGTGGAAAAAAATTCTTTTGAATACCGCCTTAAAATTGCTATTTCAATTTGGTTGTCTCTTTTACTTAGCTCCAATTATTTTCGAATGCAGGTTTCAATATATGAATTTTCTTACATCACATGTATGAGCTTAACAGGTAACATTACAATGTGTAGTACAGATAGACATTTGCAGATTATACATTGGTGGATTTCAAAGATGACTGTACTTGCAAAAGCAGGATAAAATATTCATGACAAACTTGTTTTTTAGAATGTAAAAATGCTGAAAACTGATGAAATTTAACGTATCTATACTAAAGTTTCTCGTAAAAAATGGAATTTCTATAATGTAAATAAATTTTAATAGTGTGGATTCATCTTAACAGAAAACATTGCCTATACTTCCCAAACTTATTTCAAACAATAAGAATTGCTACTGCAGGGGTCGATGCAGGTTTTTTTTTTTCTTGGGGCCCATTTTGTGAAAAGTAAAGGTTATTTTTGTGAAATTTATTATATTTTTGTGAAAAATAACATTTTACAACGAAAATTGAAATCCAGTTAATCAAAGTTTTCCGCTCTGGTGAACTTGTTTGTTTACAAATTACACATTTTAAAACATCACAAAATAAATAATAAATAGTAAGTTTTTATGGAATAGAATTTTGTGAAGGGACCCATTTTATCAAATTGATGTTTGTGAAGGGGTCCATTTTATCAAATTGATTTTTGTGAAGGGGCCCTAAACAGTCCCCAAATTTTTCCTGGATCGACCCCTGTACTGTGTTGCCTATCTATTAGAATGAAACAAATTGAAAGTGTGTATGGTTGTATTGTAAATTAAGAGAAAAAAAAAGAAAGGAAACTAATACATAGAGTGGCCTTGACCGAAGAAAGTAATCTTCTAATTTTAAAAACAATTTTGGAACTTTATGTTTCATGACTACGAAAATCCATTGTGTCAGAAATCTAGTTTTCCTGGCATTTGAATATGCTGTAACTTTTGGATCAAAACTGGATAGAGCTCATTAGTTGCAGGTATAATGGAGATATTTCTAGCATTTTGTTCATAAAGTTCTTGTTCAAATGTTTACCTTTTTGTAGTAGTCCATATATGAAATCGGTCCCTCACGTGCTTCAAATGTTTTAGTGGGGTTAAGAGAAAAATCAATATCTTCAATTCGATAAGTCCTGTTGTTATACCTATATGAGAAAACGAAAATTAGAAAAAAATAATAAGCATTTAAACAGCTTTAAAGAAGTTATTTTCACAGACACAAAAAGACTTGTTTACCTGGTCATAACAATTGATCCAGCTAATTCCTTAATACAAGCTTCCTGATAACTCCCTCCTCTTAAGTTGTTGGCTATATTTCTCATAGTCAATAAAGCAGTTTCCTTACGGACTACTTTGTGAACTGTATCGACACACATCATAACCTTCTCTTCATGTTGTCGAATTGATGTAGTACAGCCTTGCCAGATCTGCAAACTGAAAAGAGTTCATGATGTAATGTACATATCTTGCTTATAAATCAGAAGAGTTAGTTTTAAAGTAAATCATAGATGCCAACATTGTAAAAACTACATCAGGAATAAAATAGTTACATTTCAGGAGTTTTGGACATCCATCAGGAGTAAAATTTGAGCATTTCAGGAGTCATACGAGTGTTTTGAAGACATACTTTTTTAATAGTTCGGCGTCATTTCGAAGATCAATAATGATAAACTAATTTCGCAAATTTTTTGTGAAAATGAACTCATGATGAACAAAATAAAGAATAAAATAAGAGTTCTCAGCTTTGAAAGATAAACTAGGAATCTGTGAAGGAAAATTGATTCCATGGGGTTTTGAAGTTTTTTCTGTATATATAAAAAAAAAAAAAAAAAATCTGAAAAAAATTCGCCGTTTTTTAGATCTTTTGATCAAATTTGCCGCTTTTTTAGATCCTTGGACAAAATTTGTCGTTTTTTTTTTTCGAGATCCTTCGACGAAATTTGCCGTTTTTTCGAGATTCTTCGACGAAATTTGCCATTTTTTCGAGATCCTTCGACCAAATTTGCCGTTTTTTCGAGATCCTTCGACCAAATTTGCCGTTTTTTCGAGACCTTTGGACCAAATTTGCCGTTTTTTCGAGACCTTTGGACCAAATTTGCCGTTTTTTCGAGACCTTTGGACCAAATTTGCCGTTTTTTCAAGACCTTTGGACCAAATTTGCCGTTTTTTCGAGACCTTTGGACCACATTTGCCGTTTTTTCGAGTTCGTTGGACCAAATTTGCCATTTTTTGGTGATCTTTCGACAAAATTCACCGTTTTTGGTAATCTTTCGACAAAATTCGGCGTTTTTTGGCAATATTTCGACAAAATTTGCTGTTTTTCGCAATCCGATGATGAAATTTGCCGTTTCTTCGACAAAATTTGACATTTTCCCGTGATCCTTCGACGAAATTAGTCGTTTTTTCTATGATCCTTTGACGAAATTGGGGTTTTCTTCGTAGTTCCGATTTTTTGCGTAATTTACGTGCTATAGTGCGTCCGCAGCATCGCTAAAGACGCAGATTTACGTATTTTCAACTTTACCTCCATACTACCGTATTTTACCACGCATTTCCAGAGTTGTTGGCATCTATGAGTAAATGCATGATAAAACAGATTAACTCAATGCTTACTTATATTGTTCGACTTCTGTGACAGCATTGGGATCAAAGTAATGCCGCCCAAGCAGCTGAAATTTCAGATGCTGCAGATTTCTAAAAAGAAAGAAAAAATAAAGAATGTTACAGATTTCTATTTATTTGTAAGTTTAAATATGGCACAGGCATGAGATTGCAGAAAGATATAAAAAAGAGAAGTGCATGAAAAGGAGAAATGAAAAATTTTAACATGTGAACAACACAAGTAAAAAAGCTATTTTATGCAACAGAATAATCAATAATATTTTCGTTCAATGATGAATTTTACTATTTATTTGGATGATAAAAAATGCCTATCAAAATAAACATAAGCAAGTAAAATATGGAAGGATTTTATTCACTTCCAGGTTTTAGATTTTAATAAAATAAATTCTGACATTCATATTATGGGATGGATGAAGACTGAACACTAAGCATTGTTACAACTTTTGTAGACAAAAAATTGTTAATGATTTTTAAAAAAAATCCCTATGGAGAAACAAAATATAAACATTTCGTGATCTACAAAATTTACAACCAATTGCCAAATTTCACCAATTTTTTTTTTTACACAACCCTTACGAAATTTGTGATCCCCCCCCCCCCCCCCCCTCTTTTGATGAAATTCTTAATTTTTTTTTTCAACAGTTCCTTCAAAAACACTTATTAAACGATGAGGTAAAAACCAAAATACAGAATAACTGAACGTAATAGAATAGATATGCAGCTACACTTTGTAACACCAAAACTGTTTTGAACTGTCAATTGGCAGGTCCTTGTTACAAAGAACCGTGCAATACTTATGGGAAAATCAACTGATTGTTTGGTATGAAAACAATTAACTGTTTTTTAATCATTTTGTGACCAGAGAGGCAGCAGGTAACTCATAAGTACCATTTCAATAGAGAAAGTCACCAAAGAAACATACAATGTAGATATTAAACAGGCACATACACGCACACAAAATGTTTCCAAATTTTACATAAAAAATAAGCCCCTCAAAACGACGAGGATTTAGTGCCAATTTGCTAATCTCAGTTATTAAATAAGCATCTTTTGTCTACCCAGAGACTACCCTATAACTGGAGATTTTTCCATAATAGAGTACAGAAACAATTTATGTATGCTGGCAAGCATTGTCTGTCGCAAAATTAAAATATTGTAATTCTCTTACACTGAATTAATTATGACCAGCTTGACACTAACATTGGCTGTGGATCAGATTAGAAGATTAGTTCTATAATAGATATTTTACCAGAATAAATTGCATGTTCAGTTACATGTCAGTTATTTTTAGATGATAGAATAATTTGCATTTAGATACCAGATACAGTGTTTGTAAAGTATTGTACTCTCTCCAGATTTTTATTAATATACATTTCTTAGCAGAAATCACCAACAGACCTGCTCAGTCTAATCTAATGAGGAAATCAGCCCGAAATAGGCTCGCAGACCATTCCCTTCTCTTACAGCAACACTGATTGCAGATCAATGCTTGTAAAGATAGAAAATGCCCTTGCGCAAAATAACATAACGTAAACATACCGCCTCATTTGAGTGTTGAAGAGACGTTGCAATTCCGGATGCGACGGGGCTAATTCATTCACTCTCTTCATAGTAATACGTATTGTTTCACCATCAGTAATACGCTTCGATATGAGCTCCAAATTCTAAAAACAATATATTTAAATATTAATATGACAATTGTTTACCTTTAGAAAAATCAATTTTTTTTAAAAGAGTACAGAGCAAAAAAATACATACAAAAAAATAAAATCTAAATATGTATGACAGTTATCACTGTTTTATACATTGTAACATACTTTATAAGTAAAGTTAATAACATTTATTTATTATTGTTTAATAAAAATTATATAACTATATGCAAAATATTACAAAATTGGAAAAAGAGAATTTTTATGGATCAGGAGAAAAAAAATGACAATAGCCACAGAACAACATACCCCTTAGAACACTGTGAATAATGAAAAGTTTTGAACTAAAATCAATAATATACAGAAAGTTTGGTGTCTGTGCTGAAAAGACTTAGGTTACAAGACTTGGCAGGTAGGTACCCGTATGTCTGAAGTAGTATACAGAGAACAGTTTTGGCCAAGTTGCCAAGTACTGAATTAAAAAATCCATTTTAATTTCATACACACTATACATATATATATATATATTAAGCAAGAATTTGATACATTCACGAAACACACGTTTTAAACATGCAAGTACAGTCGAGCCTGCTTACTGTGAGAACGTATATAGCTAAGTATAGGTTAATACATTTTTTTTTTTTTTTTTTTTTTTTTTTGTCCCATTGGATCTTGCAAAGTTTTTTTGTTCCGAGTACAAAACTAAAGCTTCAACTACTTTACTATCTGAACTGAATGAAAATGCGATATTGGCAGTACCAAGGCTTGAGAATTGCAAGTAGGGATATCCCTGTCTTTTCTTAGAATGTGAGGCTAGGCATCTGGACAGGATGCGATATCAGAAAAACAAAGGCTGGAGAAACGAATGTACAGATTCCTGTCTTATCTTGAAATTCGGGGTTGGGCATCTTTGCTGTGAATTTCACCCTTCAGAGTGAAAATATATTCAAGGCTCATCGCGACCTTGAAATTGTACCCAAATAAAATTGAACTCCAATTATATTTTTTGTCCGGGACCGGACAACAAAACATTGCTCAGTAAAACATACAACTCAATTTATGGCCTACCAGAACTTTTTTTTTTAAATATATCATAAAAATTAAAATATTCTATATATTATTATAATAATAAAATTGTTCCGCTGAGGCATTACAGTTTTATATCTGAAAGGGAATTTTCGTAAGTATTACTGCAGCTATGACAAATTTTCGGAACTGGAACAGAGTTTTTTTTTAAAAATTCCCCAACGGCTCGGCCTTCAGGCACAGGTAGATTTCGAAGACTCAGACCGTGAGCAGCCTGTTTATTGAGAATTGCAGAAGAAATTACCTTTTTGTTATGATGCAGCAGTTAAGACCACCCACTTCAAAAATCTCCCAGTGTCTGTAGATAGAGCCTGCAGGGATTTTTTTTTTCAGTTTAATTTTATTTTTGCTGTAAGGGTTGGTCTTATAAAAAAACTCAACATAAAACTTGTAGATTAGAGGATTTATAATAAATTTAAGCGGATTTGACATCTTATGAATTGACGAAGTTATGATTTTTTTTTTCCTTCTTAAACCCCTATAGGCCATTTTTAATATCATCAAAAATCTGTCATACATAAATTTTTGGCCCTTTTCCTAGATAAATAACTTTAAACAGATTCGATACATGTCATAACTAAGAAGCTACACTTTTTTCTTTTCTCAAAAAGCCCTTTCATTTCCCCCCTCCCTCTTGGTTCGATTTTGACCATTAATGAATTTGACCAAGATTTTATGCATCAGTTTGAAGTTTTATTAAAGTTATTGTGTCCATAAAACAGTGATTTATATATAGTTTTGAACTGGGAGTGGTTTTGGGTTCTGGAAGTCATAATCGACACAGATCTGCAAAATTTTCAGAAATTACAACATACGGGAGAATGCAATAGGTAGTATTTCTTATGAAATTTACTTAAAAAGGTACGTAAGTACACATGAGGTTATTTTATCATAAAATTTTTATTAAAAATATCTTTGTGGTCAGTAGGGATTCGAAATTTTGTCATAGGACGCAGATTTTTTTTTAGTTTTGGAGTTTGGTTTAAACCAAACAACCCTAATACAAAGTACATTTAAAATAAAAAAGGAAAACAGAAATTAAAGTAATTTACAATAATTGATCATTAAACAGAAAAATTATACCTCTCCTAACTGATGAGAAGTTTTTAAGTCTGACATCCCATCAAACAGATAGCAGTTGCCAAGTTGTTCTTTATGATCACGTATAAAAGCCCGACGCATTTTTGATGATTCAACTACAGGAGAAAACTCGCAATGGTACTGGTAGATACACCATGTAGGTTTACTAAGCAACTCAAAGTAATTAGCCAGTACAGTTATTGCTTCACCAGATTTTCCTAAGAAATAAACAGCAAAATTATCTCAAATTTCATGGTGAACATAAAATAATTATCTTTAAAATAACTTAAAAGAATTAAAGTTATAATTTTATGGATTTTATTTAGCATTATACAGTTAATGGAGCATTGCTTGCATCAACCGTTAAATATGAGTATTAGAGAAGAGTATGATATACCTGTATTTTTAAAGAAAATAAATTTCAATACACAGCTAGTGTACAATCAACAATATCATTAGCATGTTTATATTTTTTTCCTTATAAGAGATACCATACAATTTTGATCAAGGATTACAGATCTTTAACAAAACTATTCACATAAGACATGAGCTTTTGAACATATCAAAGAGCAATTATTAAATACATATAGAAGTTTAAAAATATTTCAATACGTATTTGTTTACCCTATTAAGAGTGACAATAACATCTAAAGCTTTGGAATCCAATTTACATATACTTTTACAAATGCTATGCATTGGATGTCTTTGAAAAACAATATATGGCAACTGTCAAAATTGTCCAAACCATATTACATCCTTCCAAAATATAAACTGTTCAAATAATAAATCATTAACAAAAAAACAATTATAAATGATGTGTAACACCTTGGGGACAAGTGACACTTATACATGCCACATATAAGGTACTCAGAACCCTAGATTATTCCCAGCAGTTATTTTTTATTTAAGCTTTGCCTTATTTAATCTTAGTATTTCTGCAGTTCAATTAAGTGGAAATTTCCATTTTGAAAAACTGGTGGTAAAAGATTAAAAAATCTGTAAAGGATGCTCGTTGCGAAGGGGTTAACAATCCAATTACTACACTTGTTAACGAGTAATAAGCAGCTTTACACCCCCCCCCCCTAAAAAAAAAGGCGGGAGGAGGTTTAAAGCAATTTTAGTTAGAAACATTTTGGCAATAAAACTGCAGCAACCAGGGTTGTTTGGTTTAAACCACGCTGGTTTAATGTTCTCCTTAATGTTTTCATTTACTTTACACATTATTGAAAAATGCAAAATCCAAGTTATGCACAAGCTACAAACGAAGCAAAAAAAAGAGAGGAAATTTGTAAAGCGACAAACATTTTTAATCAATTCAATCAGGGGTGGGGGATTACATGACATTACCTGCTAGTGGCTTGTAAACTAATTAGGCGAGTAAGTTTTCAAACAGTGTATTAAAAAATTAAATTGTATAAAAATTTGAAAACATTTCTAATTTTCAAAACATTGGCCATATTTCGCATTTTTCTCAGTTTGCTGGAATGTAAACATGGCACTAAGTTCTGTTTTGCACTTGCATATATTTTTTAATTGTATGTAACAATTTTACAGAAATGTTAATATGAAAGTGCATTTTTGTAAAAAAATATTTTAGACATTAATTCTGTCTTAACAATGTGATTGTTGCATCTTACTAGCTGGATGGTAGAAAAAATCCTTGGCTAGTATGATTTTCTGAAAATTCCCCACCCCTAAATCCAACTTTTCTTATAAGCTGTAATCTACATGACAAAATAATTCTTCTAAAATTAACTGTGGAGGGAAAAAAAAAGTAAAACAAAAAAGCAAGTGTTGAAAGAATATTTTCAACATTTGGATTAGTTCAATCAAAAATACAAAATAAGTTAGGATTGGAAAAGGCTTCAAAACTTTTCTTTTTATTTATAGCTTTTAATTAAAATTAAATGCATGGAGTTGCTTTTATAAAGAAATTGTTTTTCTAAATATGTTTAACAAAAAAAAAGTTAGTATTTTTAAAATTATAAATGATTTTTTTAAGTCTATGTCTCAATTTCTATAAGTGTTACACTCACAGATAAATTAGGTAAGTCAATACATATGTATTTTTCCTTTTAATTAGAAAAAAATGATTTTTTTGATTTTTAAAGTAAATATATATATATATATTAAGAGACTTGTTATCATTTGTTGATGTTGATATTATTGATACTGTAAATAATTTTTTGGTTATGAACACAAATTATGCTTATGAAAATACTTTCTATTTTAGTTTATTAACACTTTCCAACCTAGTTGAAAAGTGACTTCGGTTTGTCTGCCGTATGGCGGTCTGGCTGTGCTCCAACTCTCATAAATATGCTCGGATTGCCCTGCAATTTTTATATATTATTGTCGTTATCTATAGCATGTTCCCTATTTCAACAGAAGTGTGTAGCACTTTTTTTACAGGGACACTCAAAAGAATTCCGTTCCATTACGGTCTATGGGGGAAAAATCATTTGCGGTTTATTTTAATGATGTTATACAATTTCAAACACATTGTAATTGATATATATCACTAAGGTGCATTACAAGAAGCTTAATATGGAATAGGATGTGCATAGCACTTATAGTTACTTTACAGGGACAGTCCGTTACATTACGTCTATGGAGAAAAATCTTCTGCAGTTTATTTAAACTAGTCATTGGGGGCCACCGTAATACTTACCCATCATGGATATGCATAATGTAAAATATTAAAATAAAAATGTGTAAACAACTTATAAAATGCATTGCAATTCAAATAAAATCGTGGCTTGATGACATCACAAACTTTAAAGACTCTATTACTGAATTGCTTGAAAGAAGTTTTTCCTTATAACTCCAAAAATAATAATCCTATTAACTAGCGGTTTATTGCATCTGATTAAGCGTCAAATTTCCAATTAAAATATATCTTTGAAGTGAAATTTGGATGAAATACAGGGTCATGAAAAATCGAAGAGTGTGGAAAATAGGATTCCAAATATCTCGGCAACTCATTATCCGATCGACTTCATGCTTTATGCAAAATTTATGTTTTTTTGCTGTCTTTTATGTTAATTTCTTAAAATAAACTATTTCGAAAATTTTTATATACCTTTTATCAGAACGAATATTTCGAGAGTCCGAAAAAAATAGTTCCGGTTAATCGAGGTTATTGAAATGAAATAGGCTTCTTCCCATTATTACATACTAAGTACATACCAAATTGCAAGTCTCTATCTAATTTTTTTCGGGAGATAGAGCGTTTACAGACACACAGACGGACGGCAAAAAAATTTCTAAAAATGTTTTTCGGAATCTCCAGTGTCTGAAATGTGTAAATCCGTCAAAAAATTTTTTCCGATTTTCAAAACTATTACAAGACTTACCCTATACTACGTATGATGGGTAAGTAATAATGTTTCACTATTTTAAACGCATTGAAATTTATATATATCACTAAGGTGCATTACAAGAGGCTTGCTACAGAATATTGTGTGTATAGCAGTCATCGTTCATTTACAGGGACACACAAAAGAATTCTCTACTGTCTGTTAGCAATAATTCCTGGAAGTGCATTATAAGTTACTGAACACGATTTTAAATTTAACTCATTTTTTGTCTATTACTTTGTGTGTATAAATTTTGTAGATCCTATACAGGGAAGCACAAAAGTTCGCGAACACATTTCCATTTATGGACAGAAACTCCAGAAGTAGAATTTTAAACTGTGCTATGAGTTTCCTAACTGAACTAAAATTTAACATCCTATGTAGTCTATATACAAATCTATAGATCCTTTACAGGGCTGAATAAAAGTATTCGGATATTTTTCTGAATATTGTATATGTTGGAAATTCTTCAAACTATGTTTTTAAATATGTTATGCGTTTTCAAAATTGTTTACTTAGATGTTATCTTTCAGCTTATTAAACGATATGATTTGTAAAATTATTTTGGAAGCATTGGAAAGTTACATAATCTATGCTTAACGCATGATTTTTTGTTGGTTTAGTGAAATGTTTTTTTTCTTAGCCCCTCATTATGTTTTGTATCAATACTCATAATAATTTCTTTAATTATTTTCCAAAAGTTTTATATTAAGTAAGTAATAAAATAGCTAAGTTTTTCAAACAATAAAACTTTCCCTATAGAAATCTATACTTATGAGGTAATTTAATTATAAATTTTTGTATTTATTAATAATAAAAAAAATTAAAATACTAATCTGAATGTTTAACATTTATTAACTATTAATTATAAAAAATCATCATGACTTACTACAATCTATACTCTTTTTCTAAAAAGGCTATTTATATAATTTTTAAAAACTCTGTTTAAATCAAAAAAACCTGTTTTTTTTTTTTTTTTTTTTCCTAAAAAACAGTTTTTTTTCCCCCCAACCCTGGCAGCAACTTTACTATTTCTCAATAATTCATTTCTTAATTATTCATATATGTTAAGGAATAAGAAACTAGCACAAACAAAAAAGTGAAACAAATGTATAGACTTCGAAATTTATTTTATGATATTAGTCGTTAAATTCTAAAATTGATTTGAATAGAAGCAAAACACTTGAGTAAATTAAAATAACCAGTGGTGCCAACTTATATGGGCTCAGAGAGGCTCGGGCCCACCCAATAATTTGTTCTCCGGAATTTTCTACTTCGTTATTTTAATTCATTTTTTTTTTTATCACTGGGAAAAAAAAATTTGTTCTGTTGATTTTCAGAAAATTATTTTGTTTAAAAACTGTAAGGACAGTAATAACAGACACATAAGAGTATGAAAAATATTTTCCAACGACATAATTCTGTAAAAATAAATCATTACTTCATATTTTATCACTAAATATAAGTCAATGATCATCTGTTTTAATCTTTGACATCCATAAACCACTTAAGTGACTGAAATACTTAGCTTTTTTTAAGCATTGAACTTTTTATAATCATAGTATCACTTATAGTCATGACATTATCTAACATAAAAATCAAAATTTGTCTGTCCTATACAAATCAACAATTTAGAAGAGAGATTCACGAAATTTTAGATATAGTATTAAAGCACAGCCGAGGCAACTAAAGTAATCTGTAATCTAAATGAACACCCCAAAATTTTAAATTTTTCCATTGGGATAACATTGAGATTGAAACATTAGCTCCATTGTTATAACTTATGCATTTTAACCTCATTGTTGTCCGAATCGTTATGACATCAACATTATTTGCGCACACATTTGTGATTTTCAAAGTAACTTCTTACGTACATAACGGCCAATTAAGTGCCAACTGATATGTAGCTAAACAAGACTTTACATTCTTTGTAACTTCCAAATAGATGCAAATTGGTTTGGATTTTATATTTAAAATAGAAAATCTAATACGAATACAGGTACTTCTGTATTTGCCGCATGCCAACAGCTAAGACTACTACTGAATATTAACTTTCTACTAATACTCTAGCTACTTTTTCAAGAGGAAAGAAAATTTAAAAAATGCACCATTTTGTTTGTTAAAGGTCATAGGTTAAATTTGAGAGGTAGGGGGGAGAGAGAGAGAAGTTTGGTTGTACTTTCAGACATTGTACAAGCCCACCAAAAAAAAGCTTAACTACGCCTACACGCACCCCCTCGACTTGGCAGCGTACGAATACAGCACTTATTCTCACATTTTGGATGTATTTCGTCCACTTGCACCCCCCCCCCCCCCCAAAGTCAAATTTTAATGCATATTTGCATTGATCTCAGGAATGATAAAAGTCAGTGCCAGAAAAATCTGAATTCTGCGTTTCCGCGGAAAAGTAACATGTCTGTACTTTAATATTGTGTTAAACGTATATAGATCTTGGGACCCTTAGTGATGAAAAGTTCAGCAAAGCGGGCATAGCCTGCTATTAGTAAATGTGTCTTTATTAGGAAAAATGCATGCAAATATAATTTAATAAAATTAATTTCATACTTCTGTACTATGTGTCTATAATTGTTAACATAACTGTTTTAATTTTATTTTTTTAAATGAAATATACTACAGAAGTAAAGTTTTAATTTTATTAACTATATTTGCATGAGTTCTTTCCTATAAAGACAATATTTACAATACCATGATTAATCTATCATCTTTCTCCAGCCGTCTGTGACCCCCCCTCCCCCCCAAATGAAAAAAAAATGACTCATTTTACTTCAAAATGTTTGAGCACACCCAATATCTGAAAAGTTGACACTACTGATGATTAACACTTTTTTTAAATTCAATTTTCTACATGTGGATTTCTTAAAAGTATACCAAGTAGTAAAAATTTCAGAGTATAATATATTACATTAATTGATAATTATATAAAACATATTTTAATTTATTGCTTTATTAATTTTAAGCCATATTACTAAAACAGTTGACGAACCTTGCTTATCCTGAACATGAGGAGGACGAGTATTATCATTGCCAGAGGCAACAGATGTATGAGCTCTGCCTCTTCCTTGAGGATTGGGTTCGGATATGGAAACAGCTGCCATTGCTTGAGCAACACCTTCCATCTGAGTTGGTGGTGGACGCTGATCACCCCCTACTGGATCAACTCGAGGAGCACCTCTGTGTGTACGCCGTCCACCATTACCTTGCTGAGGATGAACTGCGGCCTAAAAAAGCAAATGAAAAAATGAGCTGTCAAGAACAATAAAACTTGGAAGGCAAAAATTTTTTTTCCCCTTATCTACAAAATTATACTAATCTTATTCCCATCCACATACCAGGGTTCATAACCTTTTTAACAAAGTTAATTCCAGTAGTTTTCAAGGAGTCTCAAAAAAAAAAAAAAATTCCCCCAAGAGATTTGCTTTGAGTTTTTAATACACTATCTTTTTTAAAGATGATATACACAGGGATGTGAATGCTCCTCCTGAAATGTGAATCTTCAACAATCTTACTAATTTTTAAATTTAAAATAGTAAAAAAAGCCTTTGAAATTTGAGACTTGTTGGACTGAGAATAGACTGAGAATGTTGATTTCTCATTATGGATCATTAAGCTCCAGTTGATACATATCTGATGCAAAAATTAATTTTAAAGATGTTTAAATTCCTTCAATATTTTAATGTCAAATTAATTGCTAAGAATTAAAAGTTCCCAGTTTAATTCAATTTTATGTTCCCCCACACGCTCAATTGTTCTTAGCTGGTAGCTGCGCATGTTTACAGGGGTCTGTCTAGACTTTTTTCACAGGGTCTTGTTTTTGTGAAATTGTGAACAGCTTTTTACATTTGTGTTAAATCTAATCATAATTTTGTGAATTTGAAATGGTCGATATATTCAGGTTCTTGTTTATGCATTTTTAAGAAGATATACGGATATAAAATACATATATATTCTTTATATATGTAAAAGTGACAGGTCAGATTTTACTTTTAAATGATTAATTTGTGAAATGATTGGTTTAAAGATGGAAAAATTGTGAAAAACCTAATTTTAAGACAAATAATTTTGTGAAGGGTCCTTTTTTGAAATGAAAAAGAGTCCTTTAAAGGTCCCAGATTTTTCCTAAACAGATCCTTGGTTTACTGCGTAATATACTTTCAGTGCTGGTTGTGCGAACTATGCCAGTTAACACTGTTCCATGACAAAATAGATTTTTTGCGATTCCTTCAAAATCAATAAATTTTTAATGTTTAATATTCTCAAAATAATAGAGGGTAAAACAATTAAAATATCTTAGTTTTAATATTTTCCAGGAGTTTTTTTTATTTCCAGGAGTCACAGGTATATTCAAGGAGTTTTAAGGGCCCTTGAAGAAAAAAATTGAATTCCAGGAGAAGTACGAACCCCGATATACACATTGAAACAGTAAAAAATTAGTTTAATATGTCAACTTTGGCTACAGAACATAAAGATATTATAGTGGTCCCTTTTTCACATTAATATTTATAATGCAATACAAAACAAATCAGCTAATATTTTCTAAAATAAAGCATAAAAAAAAAACTATGTAAAATACAGGATCGCAAAATTCTGATTATAGTTCATCAATTTCATCAGTAAAAACACGAAAGGAATAAATTTATATAAAAAAACCCTGAAAAGACAGTTAAAAATCAAATCTTCCTCTAAAAAGAAAAGTTGGCAGTAGTATTACCAGGTGCAGTGTGGAAAAAAGCAGGACAGAGAGCTGAGAAGATTAAAAAATAAAAATCTCAAACAGGACATCAGAAATTGTAACTTTTCATCATGTTAAATTTGTTAATCTGTAATTAGTCTTTTGTTGTACATAATGTATATATTAAAATAATTTCTTTTTCCTTTTAATTCCAGAATATTTTGTTTGGTTTTTATAAATGCTTTGTTTTTGGGGTTTTCTAGATTTTGGGCATCTGCACCTATACAGAGGGACCCGAGATTTCAAAAGCCTAGCAACATCACCGTAAAACATTTTCCAACAGTTTAAAACTGTTTAGTCTCTCTACTGTTAGGGATGTAGTGGAAGGTATATGGTGGTAGACACCATAAAACACTATCTTCCATCAGCAATGTGCTATAGCGAGCATTTAAGCAAAAAATTGGAGAAGGGACGCATTAATTTTTAGGTGCCCTTCAGGATGCATATTTTTTTTAATTGAAACATCGCAAAAGTATATGTTGTATAAAATATTAAATCTGTCTTATTTCTAAGAGAGGGTCTCCTTTTGTAAAAAAAGAACCAATTTTTTTTATTGGTGTCTGAGTCCCAAGGATCCTGGATTTTAAAAGTCTAGCAGCATGGCATCACTGCTCTATATCGTATGCATTTTTAAATTTATCTAATTTTTAGTGTATTACGTGGTGTGTATAAAAATTCTAGATTATACACAGGATTGCATAAAAGAATTTGCACACATTACTGAATATGCACAAGCCAACTGCTGAAAATTAATTTTACTGAGTTGTGTTATTTAACTTGCTTATTTAGATATTTTCCTTGTATGAAAAAATGAAATTCAATATTATTCTACCAGTGTTGGAAAGTGTTTCATAATCTATGCCTGGTTCTCTTCATCCTTGTTAAACCTGGGGTGGGAGAATTCCAGTAAACGCTGGATACGTGTCACGTATCCAGCGTTTACTGGAATTCCATTACCTGCGATCTTTTCTGTTGAGCTGATTAAAATATCAGACCAGATGCTTTGATCAATAAGGTTAGCTGGATGAATTATGCCCTCCAGATTCGACCGGGATAGCTCAGTGGTAGAGCGTGGCGGCTTCAGCCAAGCGATCCCAGGTTCGGATCCTGGCCCGGACATTTTTCGTCCAGTTGGAAATTTACAACTTGTATGATTGGCTTTACCAATTTGAAATAATTGTGTTAAAAAATAATCCTGAGATTAATCATGTTTTTATAATGGAATAAAGTTGCAAGTTCTGTAAATAAAATAAAACAAATGCCATAAGAAAAACTTAAAATTTTTTATTTAAATTTAATTGTAAATTAATAATGGTAACGTCAAATTGAATAAAATATTTTTCATGCACAAAACTTTTTTGGTGTCTTAATGAATGTAATTTAAGCAAATTTCAATGCAAATAATACCACATTTTATAAAATTTCTATGCCTGGCCTAAAATGGGTTAAAAACGGCTCAGACGATTTTAACTAAATTTTGTATCTTATAGTTTTAGGGAACGAGAAGAGAGATAGGTCACATGTTCAAGAAGTTATTAGTGGGTCATTTTGGTCACTATATTTGAATGCAAGTATATAGCTCAGCCTTCCCTGCTCGTATTATATAAAATTACAGAAATAAACTATTTCATCGTTTAAGTTGAATTCATTAAAATGCACATTTAAACACTCATTTTACAAGCAATTTCCAAACGCATTAAAATCTCATTTGGCACAGAAAAGTTGTTGCTCACCAAACCAGGTCTTTTTGCACCAAATATTACAAAATATTTTATTTTTATACATTTTCTACTGGATTCTGCAGCTAAATTTGTCTGATCCTGTATAATATACATGAGTAGGACTTTTCTTTTAAATTCTGAGCATGTGCTTTAAGGGGACCTACCTTCTTTGTGAGTAGAACTCCGATAATACAAGACCAATCACATGGAGCCCAGTACTGAATAAATCAAACTTTTTTTAATTCCCTTCAAAATCCCAGTAATAGGAACCAATTATAAGTGAACATTTAATGAATGCTCCCTTCAGCTTTGTTAAAAGCAGTTTCCAGATTATATTTTAAATATTCAAATACTATACCGGTGCAGCAGCTTCACCACCTCTTTCTTCTCCAGGTCTACGTTGCTGTTCCGCTGTTGTTTGGCGGGCCCTACCTCTTGCTCTTCCTCTCGGTCTGTCTTTGTCAGCCATTTTTAGTTATCCTAATGGAAACAATACAAATATTTAGAAGGAAAAAAAATATGTTCCAAAAATCAGTTTTTATTTTTTTTTTTTACAAAAATCAAAAGTACTTTAATTTATATAATATAAGTATAGGGACTTATATTGAAGTATATTGAGTTTAATATATTCTATTTCCTGACCTCACGTTTAAGTATTCATTAATAAATGGCCATAAGAATGTCATTTTAACATGATTTCCAGAATCTGGAAAACACAAGCCTGACAGTTAAGTTCTACTACTGTTGTGACACAGAAACAATATATTTAATCTCAGAGTGTCAGAGTACTTATTGTACAAAATTTAAAATTATAGAAAGAATTATAAAACTTAAGTTTTAGAATAAGTATATCACAAGTTTATTTTAAATTTCTTAAGACAAAAAAAATAAAAAATCACTTAAATTGAAAACATCCAAGAACACTTATTTAAAAATATCTCATGCCAATGCTTTGTTTTGATAAATGTGAATAAAGCAGTTTTTCAACTTTAAAAAAATGGATTTAAAAAATAAAGTGGTTACTGATAGCAATAATTTGTAAGTAAATTGTGGTTAGTAAAAATGATGGCTTATAAACCAAAAACAGGGTTTAAGTTTCACATAGGTCTGTAAGGCCAGGGCCTTAGGCCCCAAATTTCAGGGACCCCAAGATAATTTTGTGGTTATGTCTATAGATTATTTGTTGATATCATATCAATCTGACAATTTATGTAAGAAAAGATGTGTATAATGCCCCCCCCCCCCCCCCCATAATTTTCTCCCAAGTCAGCTTTGATTAAAATATAAGATTAATACTCAAAAAGTCATTCTTTTATTTTACAAATTTGTTTAATGTTTTAAAATTTTATTGGCATTTATATACACTAATTGCCATGTATGTACCTTGTAAGTAAATCACATTACAAAATTATTTACAATTATCAGGTAATATAAAAAAAGCTAAATAAAAAAAGAAACATCTTTAAAGTGATCCCTTGTAATCAGGGTTGGGTTTTTGACGTCAAAAAGTGGTTTTTGACATGACATGTCAAAAACCTGTCTAAAAGTGTCAAGAACATTTTACACATTTTTTTTTAGCAATCATTAGTGATATTTTATATAAAAACTGATTAAATAATTTATATGTTATATAAATAATTTTTAATTACTTATGCTATAATTAAGTACTAATAAAATTATATATCACAATTCAAATTATTATTTCTCAATTGTTATGCTAGGAAAAAAAAAATATTGAAACTACTATTAAGTGCATTTTTCAAAGTACTATTTATATCTTTATTACTATTAAGTGTTCAGTTTATTATTAAAAAAATTAGCAATCTAATTTATGCTTAAAAATCTTGTGTAAAGCTAAAGTGGCCACTATTCAGTGACTGATCATAAGTTACCCAGACTTTTAATGATTCTAAATGCTTGTTTTTGTACATAAACATTAGATATAAAGCACCATTGCAACACAAATGTTCTCGGAGTTATTAAATGGATTATTATAATATGAAATCAGTATAATTAAAAATTCTATAAATCAATAACTAATCAAGATAGTTTATTATTTTCAATATTTACACATATATAACATGTCCTCATTTTATTATGTTAGTTTCAGCTTAATTATTTAGAACATTGTTTATGTTAAACTTAATTTTTATACATTATAAAATAGTGCCTTTTTATTTATTTATTGGAGCATATTATTTCAAGTTTGTAGCTGCAAGTCCAAACTTAATCTTTAATCATTTGTTTGTGCAATGTGCATTTACAGGCAAAGAACGGGTGTAAAAAAATTTCTTTGTTTCTATTCTATTAATTTGGGATAAAAATTAAAACAATATAAAAATTATACGAAATTTTATACATTAAATTATACAAGTATTTAATAGTTTGATTAGCTTATATTTTTAATGTAACAATACTTTTAATTATTTTTTATTCTATATTTATAGTTTACAATTATTTTCTATTTTCTGAACAACTTGTTAAACCAAAATCATGTCTTGAGTTTTCAAGGGTCGGTGAAGATTTTTTTTTTCTTGGGGCCCATTTTGTGAAAAAAAATTGAAATTTATATTTTTGTGAAATTATATTTTTTTATAAATTAACATTTTGTTATGAAAGATGAAAGCTGCTCAAATTCAAACCAAGCATTTAATAATAACTTCTTTAGGTCCTTCTTCTAAAGTTTTCCTTTGTAAATTATACATTTTAAAACCTAACAAAATAAAAATAATCCATGGAGAGTATGTTTTTATGGAATAGAATTTTGTGAAGGGGCCCGCTTTATTAAATTGATTTTTGTGAGGGGAGGGGGGGGGGGGGCTAGATAGGTCCCAACTTTTTCCTGGATCAACCATGGTTTTATACAGGATATGTGGTTTTTACTGTCAAAAAGTGTACCCATGTGCTTAACACTAAAAATTATGAAAAATTGTAAATTTAATGTTGTAAAAATAACTTTAAAGAGTTTTTGGACTCAGTTTGAGGTTTTTGACAGTCATTGTCAAAAACTATGTCAGAAAGAGGTTTTTGACATGACGGTTAAAACCATGGTTAAAACAGTCACACTGTCAAAAACTTGCCAACCCTGCTTGTAATATAAATTTAATGCTATTTTGGATCGCCATTGCCATTTTCACACACAATTGATTTTTCAGCAAGATGCATACATTTTTTTCGGTTTATGATGAAATAAATGTATTAACACTCAAAAAGCCATTAATTTGTTTTCAGTCTTTTAGTTTATACATTTAAATGTAATTTTTTAAAAAAAACTGCTTAGTTAACTCCTATGCCTCTTTACAAAATTATTTGAAAAATCTTTTTTTTTACAAAACTTTCTAAAAAACAAATTTGACTTTTTTCTCTCTTTTTTTTTTTTTTTTTTTTTTTTTTTTGGGGGGGGGGGGGGTTAAAATATAATCAAACCATTTTTTTTTTTAATATCTCCATCCTTTTGTGTACATTTGAAAATTTCAACTTTATATGTTGAAAATGCATAAAATTATGATTATTTTTTTCTGAAACTATATGCTTCTTAAATAGAGCTTTCAAAGTGTCATTTATGCAACTTCTCTTTATTTCAGCATTTTTTTTTCTCAAAAAGTACTCGAGATATTGAAGTATTTTATTAATAAGGATGGTAAAAAGACCTACAAATATTTAACAAAATCTGAGACCATGGGTTTCATTTGTGTTTGGTTGGGTGATTTGAAATGGAATGACCCAACAGTCTTCCTAAACATGCTCGATATATTACTTTTAGCAATTTACATAAAAATATCAAATGAAAATGTCGGTTGAATGCTTTTTAAATACTAAATATAATTATTTCAAAATAAAATTGCAGAATTGAGATTTGAGCCCCCTGATCTGCAGATTTACAACTTTCATTGCTACTATAAAAAAGAAGAAAAAAATTCTATGTACGCAGTAGTTGCTTTGTAAAAGATTAAAAATCAAATATTTAAGACAGAAAATAGATTTTTAATAACTAGTATATTTAAAAAATATTAATTTAAATAGGGAGAGCTTGAATCCCATGAGCCCCTCATTTTCCTGTGCCCTTAAACATTATTCTCCGCTTCCTAATTGGATGTTGCCATATTATAAAATATGCAAGGCACGGTTAAAAAAAAATAATTTGATTACAATCGTAAAAAATTTATTAATTACGTGAAATTAATAAAAACAGCTATTTATAAATTGTTATTACAGTCTGATAAGTACAATTAAATTAAATTTGATTACTTAGCTTTTCAGTTAAAAAAAAAAATAAAATAATATATGCACTATGAACATTACTGAAATTGCTTTTTTAGTAACATCCACATGGGGTGTCCATTACTGGAAATTGACTAATTAAGCATTCCAGCAATGGGCCATGGTCCTAAAACCTGAAAAATAAATGAAATTTTGTATATTGCCATTGGTATATAAAATTCAAAGTTTTCTATAACTATTAAAATAATAACATGCAATTTTTTCAAGAAAATAAAAAAAGTCAAATTAAGTGAAGCCAACATGTTCATTAAGATTTTCACAGAAAAACAGTGGAACTGTGAAACATTTTCTGCTTCCTGATTGGGTTAATAAAGAGTGTCAACAATAACCCAGATTATAAAACATGCAACGGGGACTAATGAGAAAAAAAAATATAGAAAGCTAAATTTTTATTGGTTACTTTTTTATAAACCAAAAACTTTGAAGGTGGCCCATTACTGTCACATCTACCCTATATTATCGGATCCTATATTATTATTATCCCTATATTATTATGATCCCATGGAATTAACAGGGATGAGATTGACAAAAAAGCGGAAAACCGCGGATCAGCGGAAAACCGCGGAAGAATCTCATCCCTAAGGGATGAGATTGACAAAACAGCAAAATAGCGAAAATCCGCGGATCCGCGGAAAACCGCGGAAGAATCTCATGCCTGAATTAATTAAAAGCAATTACTATTATATTTAATACGATATGAAGAAAAAAAAATATCCGAAAGCTTTGTAAAAAAGGAGTGGCAGAAATACTTTGTAATCATATTAGTATTATTAAACTGCACTGAAGAATGAGGCCACGGAAAATGAGAAATTTTATATTAAAGAAACTATACACAATATTTTAACAAAGACACCCGAAGTATGAATTTTCAAATTTATTCCAGTATAATTTAAAGACAAGATATCAAATTATCTTAAGTTTGCGATAATAACACGACTTTATCAATTATTTTGATTAGTACAAAAGAATTACTCATGCATTTTTACACTTTATAATACATTACATTCAGACAAAGAACTTTCATAAACAAGGCAAAATTCACTCATTATTTCTAGAACAAAATATAAAATAATAAAGATAACATATATAGCTTATAAAGAACATTAACTATTCTAAAATTTACATTAATGAGCCTCATATTAAAAGAATTTTCAATAAAACAAAAGACTTACTTGTTCCACGTGGTAAGAATATATCCAGACAAAATAAGCTTGCTAGCAGAAGTTTTCAAATTCTAACACAAACAACGAAACACAAAGGCGGCGAATGAAGTGACGGAATATTTTTCTTTCTGCTACACCAGCGCCACCAGCGGTGAGAATTTGTCTGAGCATGCGCAAAAACTACTGTACGGCGAGAGATTTCTATGGGAGGAAGAGCGAAATTTTAAAATGCAGAAGGAAAATCACAGGTCAAATGCAGCCACTTCATTGGTAGTTTATTCGCTTGCTATTTGTCCAAGGTAAAAAACACGGAGTCAGAAGCAAAAATCATGTCGGTAATTTTGAAGCGATTATTAACTTTATTTTCATTTATATAAGTAGAGGGCTCTAGCATTAAAACGAATACGAAAAATTGAATTAGAAATAAACGACCAGTGGCGATCTCCTGTAATCAGGTTTCCCTTTGACTGAGGGATTTTGAGGCCGAATATCAACTACTGTCGAAACAACAGACGCTTTCAGTCGTGACGTCAATGATGACGTTTTGCTTGGAAACTGACTCCAAACAAATAGTTGCTATGTTGTATTTTCTATTATGTTTGTATATTATACCTAAATCTTATGATTATATCTCACGGCAAAGCGTTTTAATACATTATATGCAGTGGTAATATTTTCTACGATTTATATTTAATAAGAAATGACACATAGCAACCGTTTGTTTGGAGTCAATATCCAAGCAAAACGTCATGACTGACGTCACACTGAAAGCGTCTACAGCTAACAACTGCTTTCGTGATTGATTAAATAAGTTATATTAAACATTGGAAAATGAACTTCCATAAAATGGCTAAGTAAACAATATAGCTGCCTCAAGGAATTTTATAACGACCCTATAAGAAAACTGGTATTCAAAAAAAAAAAAAATTCCACGCTCAACAACTCAAAATTTTGAGACACATTCTCAGACTCATTTTTAAAAGTAACAACTTGAAACTTGGCGGCGTGATTTATGAAGAGATTTATAAGGGCCCCATGTTTTTATTTTTAGTTCAATTAATTAGAAAATGATTTACAGACAATTATTTTCACAGTGCGATCTTTTTTTTTTTTTTTTTTTGTTTCCAGCGCTATCGCTTCGGGAAATTCGGTTCAAAATGTCCACTTTGACAGCATTTTTTAAAATATATTCTGCCTTTATTAAAAAATCGAGACAATACGGACATTATAAAGTTTCTGAATAAGAGAACCTGCCAATTGGATGCATTTTAGAGCAAAAATGAATTTAAGAATGTGTCTCAAAATAAGCAGTTTGGATTTGAATGCACCCTTAAGTAAGACGTTTTAAACGTATCGTTTCTAATATAACGTAATTTTCATCACAGTTTTTTTCCCTATTATTAAACGTAAAAATACAGTTTTTAATGAAAGGAAATATTTACGCTGTTTTAAAATTTGCAACAATGGGTAAAAGATTTTTTGGAAATAAATGAATCTCTCGTGTAAATATATTTTTAAAACGTTTGGAAATATTATTTGAGCATTTTAAATATGGCGTAATTTTCCTCATTTATTGCTTTTAACGCGTAATAATTTAATAATTATTTTAAAGTTTTATTTCTGTTTTTAATTGTCACGTATAAATACATTTTTTAATTTAAAAGGGGGTGTTATAATATGCGTTATTTTACAAATTGCCAACAATATAAAAAAAAATGCCTTTTTGAAATAGGAAATAAATTCCAATCAAAATAATGAAAATTTGAAGAAATTTTTTTAAGAAAACACTAAAAAAATCAGTCAAATTAAAAAAATAATTGCACACTGCAAACTTGTCAATTATATCCCTTCATATTATGATTAAATTACTACGCATATAGTTTTTCTTTTTATAAAACTTTTTTAACAGAATATTTTGAGCGCATTCACTATTAAATATCGCTTCAAATAATTTTTCGATTTAAAGACTGTCTATTTCAGCGTGTTTACGAGCATTTTTAGGGTTTCGTTCATCTCACGAAATCCTATTACTCCCGCTCCGTTGTCTGTCTGTCACAGAGCTATTCTCAGAAACTATGTAACTTACAGAGTGGAAACTTTGTGTATATAGTTGAATACCAGCTATTAAGAGCTCAAAATATTAAAATTTGAAAAATTCGTATCATTTTAATAAAGAGAGATAAAAAAACAAAATTCTAACAGCCTTTTCCTATTAAATTTAAACATTTTTCGTTATAGCAGATGCTAAAAATTAAAAATCCACGATGAAATTCTTTCTACAATAATTAATTTTCTATATGAAATAAAAATGATTTACGTCATAGTGGTAATAAAACGGAAATTTTCAAAGATTTCTCAATAAAACAAGGAGTATGAGTATGTGTATGTACACAAAGCAGATTAATATCACGTCATTAGAGAATTAAATGAAAATCTGACGTCATATTGGAAGTTTAACGAATTTTTCAGATGTTTGAGAATAATACAAAGCGAGTATCAATATGAGTAATAGAGAAAATAGTAAATATATGAGTTTGAGAAACATATTGAATCATGATAAAAATCCGATTATGGAAATATTCGTATATTTTAACATTTTGAAGCTGTACAACAGGTTTAATTTTGAAATTATTTTTTTATATCGCATTTAGTCCGCGTGACAGATATTATTATGACAGAATATAAAAGCCGGCTTCGCCCACTATCGGGCTGGTTTGATACTCGAAAAAACGAAAAAATAGACCGGTCAATTTTTACTTTATAAAAAACAAAAAACATGAGTTTTTTTTTTTTTTTTTTGGTTGCTAAATGAAATTTATTTGGATTTATTAAAGAAAGGATAAAGTGTTTTGAAAGGAATATTAAACGAAACCCTTTGAGCGATCTTCGATCACACTTACCCACTTGTTCTTTATAAAACTACCAATTAGGTAGATTTCGTAAGAAATATTACCTATTACATTCTCCCCTAAGTTGGAATATTTTAAACATTTTTGCAGATTTACGCCGATCATGACTCCCAGAACCCAAACCCACCCTCAGTTCAAAACTTTTTCTATCTATGTCACTTTTATATGGACACGATAACTCGAATAATTCTTCACAAATCTCTTCCAAACTGATACATAAAATCTCGGTCAAGTTCGTTAATGGGCAAAATCGAACCAAGGGGGAGGGAAATGGGGGGGGGGCTTTTTGTGAAAACAGAAAAAAACCCATAACGTCTTAATTATGATACGTATCGAATCCGTTTAAAGTTATTATTACTTCTAGGAAAAGGGCCGAAAATTTATGTATGACAGATTTTTTGATATCATTAAAAATGGCCCCAAGGGGGAGGGGGGAGGGGGGTTTTAGAAGAAAAAAATTCATAACTTCGTCAATTTACAAGATATCAAATCCACTTAAATTTATTGTAAATCTCCTTACAATTATCTACAACTTTTATATTGACAAGTTTTTTATAGGACCAACACTTATAGCAAAAAAAAAAAAAAAAAATCCCTGCCGGCTCCGCCTGCGAACAAGTTAGATTTCGAAGTGGGCGGTCCCTTATGGAACTCAACTGCAGCATCATGGCAAAAAGGTCATTTCTTCCGCAATTCCCAACAAACAGGCGCCCACAATCTGCGTCTTCGAAATCTACCTATGCCTGTAGGCCTAGCCGTCAGGGATTTTTTTTTTATATGCAATAAGTTTTTTTTATTTGTGTATATATATGTATATACTCCGGAGGACACAAAAAAAATCACTGGCAGTGATGCTTCATCTAAAAATATGGGGGCAAAATCTTTAAATGATTGTTTATTTTCTGGTCCTAATTTAAATCGTGGACATTATTTTACGATTTCGCCTTCACAAAATTGCGTTCTTAGCAGATATAGGCAAAGCGTTCTTCCAAATCCACATAGAAGATGAAGAAAGAAATTTTTTGAAGTTCTTATGGTTTGACGATATCATAGAAGAAGGAATATAAATTACTTTACACACTTTATTACTTTTCATTACTTTATTACTTTTTCTATGGACAATATAACAAGTAACAATCCCATTAAAGGTTTTTTGCATGATCAGTGTAACTTTTGGTGTAACAACCTCAATATTTTTCCTTTGTACGACCATCAAACATCATATTAAGGTGTATAAAAATTTGTTTGAAAAAACTGTTAATATGCTGGATATATTATTATATGAGGATGATCTGTTCTATGGTGCAGATTCAGTAAATGAAGCGTTCATTTTATCAACTGGTGCAGAGAAGATATTGAGTGAGGCTAATATGAAACTTAGAAAATTTAAGAGTAATTCTAGAGATTTGAAATTTTTATGAAAGGAACATGGGATAAACTTTGAAGAAGACACTCTTGAACTGATTTCAAAGATTTTAGGAATTATATGTGTAACAAATAGTGACACTTTGAAAATAGATATACAACAACTTTTGGTAGGACTTGATAATAAGATTATCACCAAACGTAGTTTTACAAACTGTGGCTAAAATGTATGACCCTATTGGACTAGAGATGGGAATGCTCGGAAAAAAACCGGAAACTTTTTTTTTCCCCGTTTTTTTTTTCGAAGGTATATCTTTCAATTTTTCCGAATTGGAAAAATTGAAATTTAATTTATAAAATAATACATTCAAAATGTTATTATGGCTGCAGACTGATATTTTTTTCATGTTCAGTGTCTCGCATGAAAATGTTTACCATGAAAAATATTATCTGCAAGCAGTTTAGGAAGAACTTCAGTCCTTTAAAGAACGATTCACAGTTTTTTTCACCTTAAAACATAGGACACTTCACAAAATTCAGAAAAATTTTCAATCTTCATTTTGAATCCTCTAGAAATGTGATAATTTTAGAATAACAAAAACTGTCATATAACAGCTGAAATCATCGATGAATCTATTATCTAGCTGTATGTATGAAGAATCTTATTAAAAATATCTAAATAGGAACCTAAATATAATGATAATTTCTAATTCACAAAATTTTGATAATATTTTGTATGACAATTTCGTAAGATTTTTTTTAGGTAGATTTCGTAAGAAATACTACCTATTACATTCTCCCCTAAGTTGGAAATTTTGAAAATTTTTTGCAGATCTACGCCGATCATGACTCCCAGAACCCAAAACCACCCCCAGTTCAAAACTTTATCTATCTATCTATCTATCTGTCTGTGTCACTTTTTTATGGACACGATAACTGGAAAAATTCTGCATAAATCTTTTCCAAACTGATACATAAAATCAAGGGGTATAAAATCTCGGTCAAGTTCGTTAATGGGCAAAATCGAACCAGGGGGGGGGGGAATGGGGGGGCTTTTTGTGAAAACAGAAAAAAACCCATAATTTCTTAATTATTGTACGTATCGAATCCGTTTAAAGTTATTATTACTTCTAGGAAAAGGCCCGAAAATTTATGTATGACAGATTTTTGATATAATTAAAAATGTCCCCAAGGGGGGAAAAAGGGGGGGGGGGGTTAAAAGAAAAAAAATCATAACTTCGTCAATTCAGAAGATATCAAATCCGTTTAAATTTATTATGAATACTCTTAATATTATCTAAAACTTTTATATTGACAAGTTTTTTATAGGACTAACCCTTATAGCAAAAAAATATATATATTAATAATAATAATCCCCGCCGGCTCCGCCTGCAAACAAGTTAGGTTTCGAAGTAGGCGGTTCCAACTGCCGCATCATGACAAAAAGGTCATTTCTTCCGCAATTCCCAACAAACAGGGGCCCCACGGTCTGCGTCTTCGAAATCTACCTGTGCCTGTAGGCCGAGCCGTCAGGGATTTTTTTTATAAGGCAATATATTTTATACAAAGGTTTACAAAAGCAGGATTGTATGAAAAAAAAAGGAAGCAGACCCATGCAACTTCTCTGGTTAAAAATGAAAATCCATGTGAAAAATTATTTTAATAATACCAATAGGTTGAAAATTGAATATAAAAGTTGAAACATGCATTTATTTTTATTGGCATAGCTGTGATTTTTTGTGTAATCAGATGACAATCTCCAGAAATATTTAACTATTATTAGAAACACATTATTTTTTAATAACAGGCAATTGAAATTATTTAGTCTTTTCAAGTTTTTTTCTCTTCTCTTCCTTTTATTTAAAATATAGATTCTAAGACTTGTCTAACTATATACCTATTTTTTTTTAATTTAAATGCATACAAATAAACTTTGCAAAGAAAATGTAAATTTTCTGTGAAAAATTTAGTTGAAAACAATTTTTATAAATATTAAAAAATCCACCTGTTTTATAATTTTCATTAAAGAAATATACATACGTATATATATTACTTTGATATTAATAATCTAAACTTAAATTAAAACCAAAACATATAGGGTTGGTTTAGGTTTAGACTGGAAAGCTATACCAAAACTAAATATACGTGAAATGAAAATTCTAATAGTGAGAAAAAAATTTTGTGATATTGTAAATTAGTATGAATTTTTACGGAATGGAAGATTTAAAAAGAATAATATTTATAATGTCACAACTACAATAATTTGTTTCTTTCAAATGGCGTCATTTATATACTAAGGTGTCTTATACAATACTATGTTGACTTGAGGTGATATTTAATGCAATTTAAATTTGCTTTCAAACTGCAGTGATATTGGTTGAAACTCAGTAGATTTTTTTTTTTTTTTTTTTTTTTTTTTTTTTTGTTATTTTTTAAATTTTCTTTACTGGTAATTAAAGAAATGCAACTAAAAAATCATTTCAACTGAGAGAGAAAAAGCTACTATGAAATTCTGAGATTGAAAGGCTAAACTTTTAAAAGCTGATTTCTTTTTTGTAATAAATTCATGTAAAGTGAAAAAAAAAAAATTTTAGCATGCAGAAATTTAAAAAAAGTTTATTATTTTGTATATTTTAAGAAAATGTAACTTATTTTTGAGAAACATTTGTAAAAAATCAATTTTTCCAAAATTTCCATTTTTTCCAGAAAAAACCCGGAAAAAAACTGTTTTTTTTCCGCCACTTCAAAATTTCCGGAAATTTTACATCTCTATATTGGACTAATTTCTCCCTTTGTGATAAGAATTACATTTTTAATGCAAGAACTTTGGGAACATGGGATTCTGCATTACCAGATCCTTTAACTGAAAAATTCTTGAAATGGTATCATGAAATCAAAAACTTAGCAAATTTTGAAATTTCTAGAAAGTATTTTGTAAATATTGCAAAATTGATTCCTGAAACTGCTCAACTTGTTTTATTTTCTGATGCTTGTTTAAAGGGATGGTTCATGGTTCAAGGGATGGATGTTTACAGAGCCGTCCGACAGCGAGGCCGGGTGCAAAAACTTTTGCGAGGCCCTTCACTTCCGAGCTAGTTAAACCCCTCACAGTCCTACTAATGTAACAAATTTAGCTCATTTTTTTATTCATCTACTAGAAATTATTTCAAATAGAATGTTTTGTTTTATTTAATGACAGACATTCCGTGATTAAATAAAGTAGAGGTAACTATTCGCAAATTCTGGTAGATATTGTGAATTTTAAAAAAATCTGCTAAATTGGCAACACTACTTTCCAAAATGCAATCAACTTTTGAAAAAGCAAGCATGCCACACACTACAACGCACACAGGATTATGCTGTTTCTTTGAAGGGGCAGGGGGAGGTAGTAGATGTTTATACATACTTCGACCAATTTTCTTTCATAATACTAGGACTGGACTCAGGTTCGGACCAGGCCGTGAATTTATACTTTGGAATGACCTTATTCTTTCTTTCTTTTTTTTTTTTTTTTTTTTTTTGTAAATTAGTGATTTTATACTGTACATAGACTTTAAAGAGAGAGAGAGTATACTTTTTAATCGCCAAATCGCCGCAGAGAGATGCGAAAGGTACTGTTCAACTGGAAATTGTGTCTAATTTTCGAATTTGAACACATATTTTGAAATAGAGGTAGGTCATTTATATATTAAAAATCGTATTGACTGTGAATTTTCCAATGGTAAAACCCACTTTTGACAACATTTTTCTTTCCTCTCATTAAGGTAGCTCGGCAAAAGAGCACTAATTGTATAATTTTCAAAAATCTTCGTAAGTTTGAAGATACTAATATTAATTCTCTTTTATTTGTTATTTCCCCCCTAAAAAAATCAGATTGATTTTTTTTTTTTTTTTTTAATGCGATACAATGCATAGACCAAAATATATTTCAGGCATTCTTTTTTAATTAAAACACAAGATTTGAATTATAAAAAAAATATTATTAAATTCACATTAAAAATTATGAATTATGACCTACATTAATTTTCACAGAAAACGAACTACAATTCTTTAAAACGTCGGCATGTAAGTAGATTGTCACCGGGGAAAAGTTCCACTAGTAAAAAAAGTCTAGGTATTTTTTCTTATTCAAATTCTGTTGAATAAGGCATTTAAATAATAAAATTTTCTATTGTTTACTGGTGGAAGTTTTTCCCTCTTTGTAATCAGGCCCTGTATATATGTGTACAGCTCATTCCAATAATTAGTTTTTGAAATATAGATAGATTTAAGTTTTTGATGCTCTATCTTTCTCTCTCTCTCTCTCTCTTTTTCCCTTTTTTCTTGACGACTGCACATTTGTTAATGGGATCTTTAGAAATTTATTTTGGCTTAATAAATTAAAAAGAAATATTTTTTAAAAAATCTACCCTGTTTTTTTTCTTTTCTACAGCTTCAAAACTATAAAATTTTTAATCATCCTTTTATTTTCTTCTAAATTATTTAATTTTAATGAGTGTTCATTTGAATATGATCATTAATATTGTAATTCCGTATACCATGGCTTTTAGTATAGCCTTCTCTGGCCAGGGCTGGACATTAGGTTTGGAAACTTCAGCCCGTGCAGAATTCTAATACACTTACATGTCATTCTTGAGCAGGCGATTAGTCATCAGCCGAGAATCAATTAAAATTATCCAAAATCAAGCAATTTTTAAATCAGTTTAGAGGAGAAAATGGTTAATTCCTTTCTGATAATTTAAATAGAAACATAAATCAAATATAATGTGTATAAAGTATTTATGTATTTGGTTACGGCGGGATCTATACGTCCCACGGACCGATAGCAAGGCTGCCAATATCGAATATTTTCATATTTTGTTTCGTACTACTCTTTACAAAAAAAATTCTTTGTGAGAGATTTATCTTGAAATTGTCATAGAGATGTACGACAAAGATTTATTAAAAATAGTTGTTGCTGCAATTTCTAATAAAGAAAAATTTAGTAGTCAAAGTTTAATCGATTAAATTACTCGATCAAACTACTTCATATTATGGCAGTAATGGATGTGATAAAAAAAATACCTATAAACTCTATTCTTTCTTTAATTGCAGCATGATTAAAGTTTTTTACTTAATTAGACAAATTAAGTATGTTAATGTTTTTTTATTATTATTATTTAATAAGAAAACCAAAAAATAGGAAAAAATCTGATTAAAAACCAATATGTCCCAAAATTTTCTTTTTCCTAAGAACCTCTAAAACCTTTCATAATTTTTGGAAACTTTAAATCTTTTGTCTCGTAGTCCGGAGCGCCAAAAGATGAGCCAAATCTTTAAAAGTTTGGTTGGTTTGTAATTTCGCGTCCAGCAAGGCTGGGGTTTCAGCTTTCTTGCCTATGCCTGTCAGCCGTGTTTATGCGACAGGACATATGCGTATGCGTAAAGATAATTCGTTATTCATCAATATTTGTATAATAAAAAGAGAATCTTTATTAGATAAGAGACAAAGCAAATCTGTGTTGTTACAGTACAAATAGTTATTAAAATCTATTCTTCCCAAGTTAACGACTCCCTCTCCTTCTTCATTGCAATGGCCTTTCAGTAAAACTCGCATAACCCATGTATGTGTAACAATTAATATTCAGTTCGTGCACCTGGTGCTACCTAGACTGAGTATAATAAAGGATATAGATTCAATATAAGCTGCAAACAATCTGTTCTCTTTTCGAGCGTCCACAACTTGCACCAAACATATTACTGATAAAACATTTTACATTTTATAAATGTGTTTTATATTGTGTTTTTATAAATGCATTTTATAAATGTGCATGTATACACACATAAATTTTATTAGGAAATAAATAACTCACAACAAAATGAATAATAAATATTTAACTATTTCGCATTATTTTTTTTTCGGGCGCGAGGCCCTGTGCGGCCGCACCTGTCGCACACCCCTAAGGACGGCTCTGGATGTTTATCTTCGTGATCCTTTCTCCTGTGAAACTTCATTTGTTATGTCTAAAACCAGACTATCACCTCTCAAGAAAATAACCCTGCCCCCGACTTCTTGGAGCACTCACAGCTGCAAGATTAGCTAATTATTTAAAGGGAATATTAAAAATCTTGAATGAAAATATATTTTGGTTGAGTGATTCACAAATTGTCTTGCATTGGATTGCAAATTGTCTTGCATGGTAGTGCTAATAACTGAAAATCTTTTGTGGCAAATCGTGTTCGTGAAATACAAAATCTTGTTGCTCCAGTACAATGGAAATTTTGTAAGGGAAAAGAAAATCCTGCAGTTCTCTCTCGTGGTTGCTCTGTATCTTAATAAATAAATAATAATGTATGGACACATGGCCCCCACCTGGCTGGAAGAAAAATCTTTACAGATATTTTCTCTTGAAACTCCAATAAATCTACCTGGTGAAGAGGTCTTGCAAGAGCATCGCAAAACGCTTGTTTGATCCGTAGTCCGTAGCCCAAGGCCGTACAGAGAGACTGCGGGCCCTGGTAATAATTCCATTGCGGGACCATAACACCTGGTTAGATGGAAACGCAAAAAAACCGTTGAAAAATTTCGTTTTAGACAGGCTATTTTCATTTTAAAATGTAAAATTGCATGGTATTTTTTTCCGTTTACAGTAAGATCCTGCTAAAAACAGATTGTATTAGAAAATAAATTTTTTGAATAGTACTTTTTTTTTAGGAAATCTATATAGTATTTGCTTACAATTTTATTATTTTTCTTTGGCAGTATAGTTTATGATGAATTTGTAATACTTTTTCATCTAAAGATTAAAAAAGAAATTAAAATATTGAAAATATCATTAAATTTTAATTTAATTCGTCAATTAATTTTGAATGAAAAAGTGAAAAATATGAAAAGAAATAAAATGCGAAACCTTAACATGTTACTTTACCCAACTTTCCACCTAATTCCTGTTCGCTCATCTGAAATCATCCACTTCATATAAAGGTGCCATTTCAAAACTTTTTTGAGTGGATGGGGGGGGGGGGGTAATTTTTTTTTATTTGTTGTGCACAGTTGAGAAGCAACCGATACAGGATTATTCTCACATTTGTTTATAAAATTAACCAAAGTACTCACTACACTCTTAAAACTGTGCCTCTGATTTAAGAGGTACATTCTGAATTTTTGTGCCTCTGAATATTAAGAGGCACATGGTGCCTTTGAAATTAAGAGGTACATAGTGCCTTTGAGATTCAGGGGCACAGCGTAAGTGCCTTTGAAATTAAGAGGCACAGTGTGCCGCTGAATTTATATATTCAAGTGCCTCTTATTTAAAAATACATTCTCTGCCTCTTATAATGGTGGCACATGCATGTGCCACCATTATAAGAGGAACAGAATGTAATTTAATTATATTTTATATTATGTTTATATCTTTACAGTGAATTCTGTCTACTGCAGAAAGATTTTCCAGCATGGCATATCCAAAGACATATTAAATTTTGTGTAAGGCAGAATACTATGTATAATAGAAAATTTTCTCACTCCCAATTTATTGAAACAAATTTGAAATAAATATTAAAATGTGTGTCCATGTGGCCTAAGTCAGTTCTGTGGTTCAATAAAGAACCTTGTCTACATATCGGTTTATTTTATACATATCAAAATACATAAAAGGGCATAAAAGCTTTATTAAAAACAAATAAGACAAACGTTAAAAATAATCAGCGTAAAATAATCACAATATTGATCTTGTGATAATGACAACAATTAATTTCAAAAAGTAACTCTGATCATAAATATTTCATTACTGGTATCCTAAATGTTAAATTTATTTGAAAATAACTAATTTGTTTCATTAGTATATATTTTCATTATACTGAATTCCGATTCTAAATAAGATACGATTATAAAAACAATATCTATTACTTTCTGTAGGATGTCCATTGCTGAAATTTTGGGTGTTTTGATTTATTTTGGTTATTGCAGTTAAATTTCGATTACAATGGGGAATGTAGCTGAGATTAGTTAAATATCGTTGACAGGTTAATATCAGTGTTTAATTCAGACATTTTTCTCCGGGAAGGATTTTTGCGGCTTTGCTTCGGGGGGGGGGGGGGGGGGGGGGGGGGGGGTTGCACTTTTGTCCATTAAAAAGAATAAAATCTCACACTTTTCGATCATTGTTCCGGAGAGGGAATGCCCCCACCCCCGGGCCACCCCCTGAATTCAACACTGATTAATATAATACAAAAGAAACTGGACTTTATTAGCTATAACTATTAATAAAAAAATTAAATTTCTCAAGGGAATGATACATTTACCCGCGATATATACATATGTTTGTAACATAAAACATTTCTTTTACAGTGTCGATTTTTATACTATACACATCAAAGAAAATAATCAAGTACTAAACTAAATACACTTACTTATTGCAGGCTTTTCTATAACTCTCTATATTCATTATAATCCGCCGGTGGATGATTGCAATAACACCATTACACATAATTTTATGTTTCCTAACATAAATTCATTGTATTTTCCACAGGAACATTTACCTCTGCGGCGTCGTTTTATATCGTAGGAAAATCTAACTCCTATTATCAGCGATTGATATTGTTGCAATCCTGAACGACAATAATAACACGAGCGTAATTAAAAAACGAAAGCACAAAACCTCTTGAGTCAAAATAATCGTCTTGCGAAAAGGATATATATACAGGGCCGTAGCGAAAGAAAATTTTTGGGGGGGGGGCAAAAGGCAAGATTGGCCGACTCAAAAATGTTTCAAATCCGACTAATGTAAAATAGTCAATCTGTCGCATTATTTCTTAATTAATAGTTTTTACAATTAATTTTAACTGATTAATTATAATTGATAGTTAAAAATAAAATATATGATTTTGTATTACTAAAATGTTTCTTTGATATAACTCAGTAATTATTTAAAAGATTTACCAAGAACTTTACTGGAAAAAAAAAATAATATGTATTGATAAGAAAAAATCCTACAGTTATATTTGTGAAAAACACATTTGTTTAGAATGATATAATGAAGTGATAGTTTAGTAAATAGAACGTAGTGATTTTCAAAATAAAAGCTAAATAAAAATGTGATCTCTTAGTTCTAAAAATTATGATAATGTAATGAAGGGGAAGTACTTTCAATATTTTATTAGCATGTGATAGAAAATAATTTGAACTTTATATTCCAATTAGAGATAATATCGTATGGAATTAACAACGTACACTTTCAGTAATTCTAATTGTAAAACTAAACAAGAACGAAAAATCATGCGTCAAGCATAGATTATGTAGCACTTTCCAACGCTTCCAAAATAATTTTACAAATCATACCGTTTAATAAGCTAAAAGATAACTTCTAAGTAAACAATTTGGAAAACGCATAACATATTTAAAAACATAATTTCAGGAATTTCCAACATATACAATATTCGGAAAAATATCCGAATACTTTTATTCAGCCCTGTATAGGATATATAGAATTGTATATATACTACATAGGATGCTAAATTTTAGTTCAGTTAGGAAACGTGTAGCACATTTTAAAATTCTCCGTCTGGAGTTTGTCAATAAACAGAAATGTGTTCGCGAACTTTTGTGCTGCCCTGTATAGGATCTACAGAATTTATACACACCACGTAATAGACAAAAAGCAAGTTAACATTAAAATCGCGTTCAGTAACTTAAAACGCACTTCCAGGAATTATTGTTAACAGACAGTAGATAATTCTTTTGCGTGTCCCTGTAAATGAACGATGACTGCTATACACACAATATTCCGTAGTAAGTCTCTTGTAATGCACCTTAGTGATCTATATAAATTTCAATGCGTTTAAAATAGTGAAACATTATTTAAATAAACCGCAGACGATTTTTCTCCATAGACGTAATGTAACGGAATTATTTTTACTGTCCCTGTAAAGTAACTATAAGTGCTATGCACACCCTGTTCCATATTAAGCTTCTTCTAATGCACCTTAGTGATATATATAAATTTCAATGCGTTTAAAATAGTGAAACATTATTTAAATAAACAGCAAATGATTTTTCCCCATAGACCGCAATGTAACGGAATTCTTTTGAGTGTCCCTGTAAAAAAACTATAAGTGCTACACACTTCCGTTGAAATAGGGAACATGCTATAGATAACGATAATAACATATAAAAATTGCAGAGCAATCCGAGCATATTTACGGGAGTTAGAGCACGGACAGACGGCAGACGGCAGACGGCCAGACGGCCAGACGGCCAGACGGCCAGACGGCAGACGGCCAGACAAACCGAAGTCATAAGCACTTTTCAACTAGGTTGGAAAGTGCTAAAAATGTACACTATAGGGGTACTGAAAATATTTGGAGGGGCCTCAAAATTTAATTGCCCCTGGAGCCTCTTGAGTGTTTAATCCTTTAATCCACCACTGATTGTGTTTTATAAGAATGTCAAGGGACCGACAGAAACATTTGAACTATCCACGATTTCGAATTATACACGTTCGAATTATTCAAGTTTGACTGTACTATTTTTACATGAATTACACATCACACTGAATAAAGCAATCCATTCATACCTTTCTTATCACCATTCTCTGTCGAGTGGTTTCCACTGTCCAGCCATGTTGATAACTTCTTCGAACTTTTTGCAGCCTCCAAGTTTTTTCTTTTTAGAGTCTGTCTTTTTTTAATTTCCACTTGGCTGGTGCCGAATTCTTTTCATAATATAAACTATTATCTCAACGCAAGCAAAGTAAGATTAACCCCTTGGGGACGAGCGACACGTATACGTGACGCATAAGATGCTCAGAATCCTCGATCCTCGATTATTCCCACCAGTTAATTTTTATTGTAAGCTTTGCCTTATTTAATGACAGTATTTCTGCGATTCAATTAGGCGAAAATTTCTGTTTTGAAAAACCGGTGGTAAAAGATTAAAAATTCCATAAAAGACGCTCGTCACGAAGGGGTTAAGTAATAAACTATCGTACTGTCACTACTATGTGACTCTCAACTGCTCTGATAGTCCGATATTGATGAGCAGTTAATAAACGAATGACTCATCATAAATAGCACTACCTCACTGCACGTCCTAGCCTGCACTTGACTCATCACTCGGCAGGCACCTGGCGCGACATGACACATTCGACTCGACATTCTGCTGTCTGCTCTAGAGATGCTTTTGCATGCGAAGCGTATGGAGTATTTGAACGGACACGCAAAAAGATTTACTCTAGCACTTTGATGGATTTTTTTATTATTAACTTTTAGCTAGGTACTGGGTATTTTATAGGAAGTTAGATTAGATATTAAAATACAATAATTTTTTAACCATCAGTTTGGGGCCCCGGGGCTGTGCCCCGGCGGTAGTTACGGGCCTGAAACTGGCCTATTTATATTGTTTTAAGTGCAAACGTGTTAATGTTCCGCAATTGCTTCAAGTTTTTTTTTTTTTTTTTTTTTTTTTTTTTAAACCGTGAAACTACTTTTAATAATTTAATTTTTCCTGAAATCCTCTACTTTCTGAATTCTTTATTTAAAAAAATAATTCCTCTTACGTATGATTTAGTTTTTAAAAAAAGTAATCGCTAACATGTACCGTAATTTCCGGCGTATAATCCGCGGATCAAACAATTATGTTTAGATCCAGAAATTTTATTTAATAATTGAAATAAAATATTTACAGCGATCTAGTATGTTCCATTATATAAAATAAAATTTCTGGGTCGAAACATAATTGTTTGATCCGCGGATTATACGCCGGAAATTACGATAATCAGGGTATACAATAAATATTAAGTAATTAATAAAGGCTCCAATTCTGATTTTTATAATAACAAGTGAAAAATCAGTGAAAATTATGTAATTATGTTATGTTGGCACAAGCATATAAATTTAGTTTTAATTTTATCAAAAAAAAAAAAAAAAAAAAGGTAGAAGTTTTTTAGGCATTAAATGTTAAATGCACGGATATATTTTTAAATTTATTCATTTTCTTTTTTTAAATAGTTTTGAAAATTCTTCGTTTTTATTTTCCAAACGTTCCTAAAACAGTTCCAAAGGGCATAAACATCATATCATTGCTAGAACCTACTATGTATCAAGTATAAAATTTCTTGAATTTTCTTAAGCGACTTTTGCATTCGGTCGACCTAGTTTATATTGATAGTTTTTATCTAAGTTGCGAGTCTTAATGTAGGACAAATTTCTGATATTTTCAAATCAATAGATCTGATTCATTTTTTTCTCCTATTGGCCTATGTATCGACGGCCGACTTAGCTTTTCCATGTGTGGGTAAGGTATAATATATGTCCAACATTTCCGGCTCTGCAGACAAGATGTATACATAATTTTTTTTTCAGTGGGTAGGCCGACTAGCTATTTATGTGATTCGAAAATGTGACAGAACACGTGACTTTCATACCGGCTGACCAGATAGATCTATTGAAACCGTTACTTCTTTTACTCATAACCTATCTATTGACAGACCGACTAGCTTTTGCCATATGATTGTAAGGGTGTAGTGAAATGCATTCTGAAGACTTAAAGTCCTGCCAACCAGAATTTTTCCGAATTGTTTTTTTTAATCGGCGTACTGACATACTACAGAGACACTAATTAAAGCTGCTGATAAGCCGACTGAATCCTTTTACCAAACATTGGGGGGCAGCTGCCCCCCTTGCCCCCCCGCTCGCTACTCCCCTGTATATATATATATATATATATATATAAACTCTGTTTGTGTCGTCAGGTACCGCTTCTCGAATAATCCACAAGACGCCATTTCTTATGGTCAAGCGTCCATTCTTCCTTCTCCCCTATCCCTCATTGTAAGTAAATATCCCGCGCCCGCTCAATGCATCATGGGTTAAACATTTGTACGCATGCGCGCTTTCCCACTGTACCGCTGAATGAATGACCGCTTTTTTTAAGAGGCACACATTTCGCGTCGTGACTCTGATATATTTCGTTCTGTCATCCGTGCCTCTGATAGGTTTTGAGACCTTCATTTGTGCCTCTCATTTCTTTGTGCCTTTGATATTTATCGGCTAATCAGAGGCTCATATGCGCTGGTGCCTTATATATCAGAGGCACAGTTTTAAGAGTGTACTGCTTAAAGTTATGATGGGATCATATATTTTACTTAATTTTTATCAAAAATCAGTTATTATCATTCTAAATTCTTTTTCATATAAGATAATGTAATCCTAAAGTAAACACTTCCTTTATTTTATCGATATAAATGTTACGTTTCTAAATTAACTGCAAACGATTTATTTATTACTTTTATGCCAAAATTTAAGAATGCTTTTCCATTAATAAAAGGTCATAAATCTCTTTCTAGTTATTATCAAGTTTGCTTATTTTACATTTATGCAGTCTATATTATATACAAATGTGAAGCAATGAAAAATCTTCACTAACATATATTTACAATTTATTTAAGCATTTTCTGTCACTAAATTATTTAGTGATTTGATTTATTAGATTTCATATTGCTGATGCAATTGTAAACATTTGATCAGTTAATTTCGTTTCCTTTGATAGGGTTTTACTTAATATAAAAATGTTATAAATCTTTTACATTATTTATTTAATGACGTGCGTACAATTTTCATTTCACTCTTTCTTGATCTGATGCAATCGTTAATTACTTTTTACAAGCTCTCATAGATGTTAATAGATAATAAACATGTCAGTTTTTAATCAATTGTAGTTATTTAATGACACTTTCGATAAATATATTTTTGATTATTACAGGGTTTCCATACTAGGATTTTATTTTATGGAAATGATAAATAATGTTTGATAGTAAACCTTCTAATTCAAAAATATCCATTCACCTCAATCTACCGTTCAGTTTGAAATTGGCGACTTGGTTCCATCATGATCTGAGCCAAGGAAATGTTGGTGTTAAAATGAAAAGATTCTTTGACACACTTGGATTGTATCTCTTCTACGAACAACACCTATATATAAGGGGGCCATCCCATCTCATTAACTATCAACTTTTCGTACTTCATGCTTCAAAAAATAAACAGACTTCTGCTTTCGAAACTAGTCTCCTGATTTTTATATTTCTTTAAATTAGCTTCCTCGGCAACGTATTTGTGGTTCTTGCATCGCAATGTACCCCTTAGATTATACGGCTATAGACAAGAAAAGTAACCATACCATACGTGGTGCGTGAAATGAAGTTAATTGTGATGGGATGGTCTCCCGGTGTTGTCTCTCGATGTGGTCTCCCAATGTGGTCTCCTGATGTTCCTGATCCTACAAATTTTGCGGATTATAATGCGGACTTGGCACAGATTTTGTTCCTCCCCCGGCTAGTTACATCAATATGGACTATGTACGGACTGTATTTTTTAAGCTATACTTGACTTCGAAATTACCAACGTACCATTGGAAGGAGGATCCTCTCTGTTCTGTCGCCTGTAAGATCTTACTCTATGTACGTCGGCGTTCCACTTATCGAACGATTGAAAGCGACATACAGATGCGGAATGTGTTTGGACTCAACCCGCTAATAATTATGATATTTTTTTTCTCAACGATTATCTAAAATTGACGATTCTATGATCTTCTCCTGTCGATGCCTACCACATTGCTGCGCCTCTGCTACGGACTTTTTTTGCATTTTTAAATAGATATTTTTCTGGCGATATCCAGGTGTCCTCATTGTACTATTATGTACCTCATTGTACCTTATTGTACTGAATCGAAAGACGTCTTCTATTATTCGCTAATGCCTCTTATAAAAAAAAATTCAACTTCAAAAAAAGGATTCATTTGTGTATTGGACTTGTTACAGACAAAGACTAATTCTTACTAATTTATTCGAATGGAAACAGTTCATACTTCTCCCCTTACAGTTCTGGACTAACTGCTTCTGCTCTTAAGGTACTTTCCGTGTTTTTGTTGACAGATGATCGCTCTCAGCAATAATTTATGTATCGGACGTCCTGTATGATCTCTATATGATCTGCATATGAATCTACAACCTACGTTTCTTCAATTATGCATCCTCTACCATTGCAACCGTACATGTTTTGTGTTCCTACTTTTTTGGTGATACAGTGTGCGTGCTCGTTGTGTTCAAGTCGTCCAGATAACGGAAAATAACTAACCATATATGTGCAAATTATAATTATGGATAAAAGCATACATGTGGAATTACAGCTTCTGGCTTTAAAAAGTTATAACAGGTTAAAATATATATATAATAAATAAAAATAAGCTATGCTTATATATATATATATATATTAAAGTGTTATCGTGTGACTCAGGCATTCTTATGGTAGAGTAAGTACATCATTTAAGACTTTCAAAAAAAATTTAGAAGTCAGTTAATCAAAAAAATTGTAATTGTAAGTAATTTAAAAATTCATATGTTAATTCATTGATATACTGATGTACTCACCGTAATTTTTCTTATTTACTGTAAGCTATAATTTTGTTTTCTTTAATTTAACATTTTTGGGGCTTTATTATGAGCATATCTTGTTATTAAAAATTTTTTTCAATGAATTATCATATAATAATTATAATACAGCATGTTATACTAGTTATTTTTAGATATCTGCATAACTATTTAATAGATAGACATTTTTTGAAATATAGACATAATTATTCTACTAAATATTTACATTTTTCTTATGTTTCAAAAGAAGAATTCTCAGTATTTAAGTTTTTATTTTACCCATATAAGTAAAAAGTCAATAAGATGATATTTTTTTCAAGTATGCATACATGCCATTTGTTTATTTTTTTAAAGTATTATTCAATAGTAGAATTTTATGTATATAACTTCTTGTACTTTTATTTAGATATTGGCCCATTTGCATACCATAAAAAAAAAAAAATGGATTGTCTCCTTGCAATTTAGTGGTTTGTACTGATAATTATATGAAGATAGTTTTATTATTTTAAGAGTTCTTAATTTTAAAGAAAATTTGATAGGTAATTTGTTTCGCTTATATGTCAAGGTAATATAGCTTTTCCTATAAAAGCATCTTTAGGGACCGGTAATTAAAATATTTAGATGTATTGACGATATATAAATATAAGGTATTTATATAGATAAGCAGTTTAATAAATATTTTGGTTATTATACAAAGCATTTTAGTGGATTATAGTGAGTTACTATGTATTTATAGTCTATGTATCCCCATTTTATTAAAATTATATTCATCATAATGCTTGAAAATTAGAGGTTAGGAACATGGAATCGTTATAAAGAAAGCTATTATTTTTCTCTTCCTCATTTCCGATATGCATGTTAAATAATTTTGAACTTTTATAAGGGTAATTTTTTTCATTCTAGTTTACTTGCGTGTAAATGATACTGCCATGCCTTTAATTTCATAATATTTTAAATTCTAGTTATGTTTCGTTTTTTATATATATTTGTACCTTTAAAATAATTACATGCTCTACACATACATGCATGATCTCATTTTAATTTTTTCATACAGTAATTTTTACGCTTTTTTAATCTACTTTAAATGGTCTTTTATATCTTGTTACTGTCTACCTACATTTTAGAAACATTACATTCATTTTAGCAATGGTTCTTTTACGTAATTTTGCACAATATTATTCATAAATTTAGACGCAACGACATTTATTTTTATTGGAATAATCAAGATTCCATCGTTTTAATGTTTATTTAATTCAATGTTTGTGTGGGTACTCCTTCAAATGAGTTGTTTTCAGCTGGACAACTCATTGATGGTTTGTTTTATTTCATATTTGATCTTAGTGAGATGGCCACTTACTATGGTCAGATGTTGAACATATCCCTCACATTCTTGTTTTTTTTTTTTTTTTTTTTTTTTTTTACTTTCATCTCACGTGTATTCAAATTTACATTTTGTTCTGCTATAAGTTTTTTTTTCAATCATAGTTTTATATTTTCTTTTAAATCTCTGGATGTATAATTTGTTAAATTGTTATTAGGTTACTAAATTTTTTGCACACTTACATAATTCATAACATTGGATTTTCTTTAGTTATTATGCTTACTGTTACAAATTGTTTCTGCATCTGCACTAATGGATTTTCGCAATTGATTCTCTTGCGGGACCTGCTGCAATTACAAAGTTGTACAAAGATGAATGCTTACACAGTTTACATAGTTATATTTTTGCAGTATGCCCTGCAGGTTGTTGGCATACAATTACATGTTTTGCGCAGTTTCTTTTTCGAATGTTCATTGGTGCTTAATGTTTCAACAATAGTCTCATACCTTTATTTGCATGGTACTCAACAGTATATATTTTCATTTACACTGTTCACTATTCTTCAAGGTTTGGCTACAGTTCTTTGCATGTGCATAGAACATATACATTGATTGTTATGAAACATTCACGGAAGTTTCATCTCTCCATGGTTCTGTGCATATGTATAAGAGCTTTTGTACATCGATTGTGATGGGATATTCACGGAAGTTTTACCAATCCATGTACATTTCGGTTTGTTTTACAGATTGATTTTTTTAGAGTTTGATATTTACACACACGTACCTTTTTTTTCAATTTTCATGATACATGCTTTTTAATGTTATTAGAAATATAGATATTGTTTTATTTTTATTAGTATTTTGCTAGATTCTTTTTTTTTTAACTTCATGGGGGATAGGTAACAAGACTTACTTTAAATTAATTTATTTGCAACACTTATTATCATTTATTATGTTTTTTTTTTACTTTTTTTGTTACTTTCAAGTTACATTTGCTATACATATTCTAGGAATCCTTTTCTTTATCGTGTAATCTTTCATACAATATACACAATACCTGCCCTTAAAGTTTTGTAATAATATCTTTTCTTCTGCATATCAAGTCATTCGTTATTCCATAGTTCTGATAAAATTCAACGATCGTTTCTTTTAGCTTTGGTTCATAAGTAATACATTATACACTTGTTCTTTAGGTCTTGTTATGTTCTCTAGTAGAATTTTTTTTTATATATACACTTATTTGTCTTACTCAAAAGACTAGGCACAAATGGTCTTTTGAGGGGATTACACGTACCGTTGGATTTGTTCAATTGTCAACTTCATATTCACATTACGAGACAATTCACATTTTAACATTACGAAATATTTTTTTCTTCACCTATTATTTTTCTGGCTTGACAAACGGCATGTACATGATAACATTCACAATTTGTGCATGTCGGACATCTTTCTACTCTTTGAGATATTTTTTTTATAACTGATTGGTAAGTGTAATTTGGGTACAAGTGGATTTCGAATCTACTCGGTGTGGCTTTCATATGGTCAAAACGGTAGGTCTGATATTTCAATAGTCACATAAAATTTCAATTTGAAGTCATATGGCAAGTTGCAGGATCTTCCACATGGCGAACAGCAGGTCTTCCAATTTCAATCTTTTATTCTAACACAAGTACTTTTGGAATTACACTGTGTCTAATACACTTACCTTTTGATTTCAGAAACTTTCCAATTTAAATTTTCATTCATGAAGGTTAACACACATTTTTACACATTAACATTTTTGTTTCAATATTTGTTGAAATTTAATATTTTATACATTTAATATTTTATACTACATTTAATATTTTAAACAGTTTTCCTTTCCATTTTTCATATACACCAGTCATATCCCTTTTCTCTAAAATGATAGAATTTTCTAAAAAATAATATAATGTTGCATTGCATACACAACAATACCTTTTTCATTTCAACACAATTTTAGGTATTGTATTATTTTTTATGTCATGTCTAATTTTGTTCTGCATTGTTTTTACTTAATAATAATATGATTTTCAGCTAAATATTAGTTATATAGAGGCAAGAAATTCATTGGTTGCTTGTTTCAAGGTATATGGCATTAGCAGTATTCATATTTTACACACTATCATTTAAATTATAGATTTTTAAATCAGAGGCTATACTAAAAATTAATTAAATGATCTCAGATACAGTGTTCTACACATATAAGTGTATTTTGATACATATTGGGAAGTGAATGCCAGTTGGCATAAAAAAAAAATGAAAGAAAGAAATTTTACCTGCATCCTAGTACTGGTTGGTTTTATTTTATATTATGTGTACACAAACTTTTATGCAGGCAACTTCAACATGAAGATAAAAAAAAATAATAATGAAATAGACATTTATGTCTAAATATTGAAATGTTGAAAATGCTGCAGCTTTCTTGACATAATAAAAATTTGTCAATTTCATGATACATGAGAAAGGGTACCCGAACACTTACGTGCTATATATATATATATATATAGTGTACAAGTACTTGTTTCTTTGTAATTTTGTATCTGTGTATTTTTGTATTATGTGTATTACTATTATACTAGTATGCAATTCTTTATTCCTTCTTGGATGGTCCCCAATTATATACTTATGATTGAATGTTTATGTTATGTTTTTCTGCCAATTTCAGATCATGATGGCATACAATTTTTTTTCATTTCTATTGTGGGGGGGGGGGGATAATATATGATGGGATCATATATTTTAATTCATTTTTATCAAAAATCAGTTATTATCATTCTAAATTCTTTTTCATATAAGATAATGTAACCCTAAAGTAAACACTTCTTTTATTTTATCGATATGAATGATGCGTTTCTGAATTAACTGTAAGCGATTTATTTATTACTTTTATGCCAAAATTTAAGAATGCTTTTCCATTAATAAAAGGTCATCAATCTCGTTTCTAGTTATTATCAAGTTTTGCTTATTTTACGTTTATGCAGTCTATATTATATACAAATGTGAAACAATGAAAAATCTTCACTAACATCTATTTACAATTTATTTAAGCATTAACTGTCACTAAATCATTTAGTGATTTGATTTATTAGGTATAATAATTTTCTTTTCATATTACTGATGCAATTGTAAACATTTGATCAGTTAATTTCATTTCCTTTGATAGGGTTTAACTTAATATAAAAGTGTTATAAATCTTTCACATTATTTATTTAATGATGTGTTTGCAATTTTCATTTCACTCTTTCTTGAGCTGTTGCAATCGTTAATTACTTTTTACAAGCTCTCATAGATGTAAATAGATAATAAACATGTCAGATTTTAAATAAATTGTAGTTATTTAACAACTGTTTCGATTGATATATTTTTTATTACTTACAGGGTTTCTATACAATCATTTTATTTTATGGAAATGATAAATAATGTTTGATAGTAAACCTTCTAATTCAAAAATATCCATTCACCTCAATCTACCGTTCAGTTTGAAATTGGCGACTTGGTTCCATCATGATCTGAGCCAAGGAAATGTTGGTGTTAAAATGAAAAGATTCTTTGACACACTTGGATTGTATCTTCTCTATGAACAACACCTATATCTAATGGGGCCATCCCACCTCGTTAACTATCAACTTTTCGTACTTCATGCTTCAAAATACACAGACTTCTGCTATCAAAACTAGTCTCTTGATTTTTTATGCTTCTTTAAATTAGCTTCCTCGGCAACGTTCTTGTGATTCTTGCATCGCAATGTATCCCTTAAATTATACGGCTATAGACAAGTAAAATAACCATGCCATATGTGGTGCGTGAAATGAAGCTAATTGTGATGGGATGGTATCCCGGTGTTGTCTCTCGATATGGTCTCCCAATGTGGTCTCCTGATGTTCCTGATTCTACGAATTTTGCGGATTATAATGCGGACTTGGCAGAGGTTTTGTCCATCCCCCCGCTAGTTACATCAATATGAACTATGTACGGACTGTACTTTTTAAGTTATACTTGACTTTCGAAGCTTCCAACGTACCATTGGAAGGAGGATCCTCTCTGTTCTGTCGCCTGTAAGATCTTCTTACTCTATGTACGTCGGCGTTCCTCTCATCGACGGATTGGAAGCGACATACAGATGCGGATGTGTTTGGACTCAACCCGCTATGATTGACGATTGTATGATCTTCTCCTGCCTGTCCCTACCACATTGCTGCGTCTCTGCTACGGACTTTTTTGCCTTTTTAAATAGATATTTTTCTGGCGATATCCAGATGTCTCATTGTACTTTCGAAAGACGTCTTTTTTTTTTCGCTAATACCTCTTATAAAAAAAAAAAAAATCCAACTTCAAAAAGAGGATTCATCTATGAATTGAGCTTGTTACAGACAAGGACTAATTCCTCCTAATTTATGCGAATGGAAATAGTTCATACTTCTCTCCTTACTGTTCTGGACTAACTGCTTCTGCTCTTGAGGTACTTTCCGTGTTTTTGTTGACAGATGACCGCTCCCAGCAATAATGTATATATCGGACGTCCTGTATATCTGTGCGATCTCTGAATAATCTGCGTATGAATCTACAACCTACGTTTCTTCAATTATGCATCCTCAACCATTGCAACCGTACATGTTTTGTGTTCCAGCTTTTTTTGGTGATACAGTGTGCGTACTCGTTGTGTTTAAGTCGTCCAGATAACAGAAAAAAATTAAACATCTATGTGCAAATTATAATTATGGATAAAAGCATATATGTGGAATAACAGCTTCTGGCTCACAAACTTATAACAGGTTAAAAAAAATAATAACAAATTAAAAAAAAGCTATGCTTATATATAAATATATATATTAAAGTATTATCGTGTGACTCAGGCATTCTTATGGTAGAGTAAGTACATCATTTAAGACTTTCAAAAAAAATTTAGAAGTCAGTTAATCAAAAAAATTGTAATTGTAAGTAATTTAAAAATTCATATGTTAATTCATTGATATGTTGATGTACTCACCGTAATTTTTCTTATTTACTGTAAGTTATAATTTTGCTTTCTTTAATTAAACATTTTTGGGGCTTTATTATGAGCATGTCTTGTTATTACAAATTTTTTCAATGAATTATCATAATAATTATAATACAGCATGTTATACTAGTTATTTTTAGATATCTGCATAACTATTTAATCGATTGACATTTTTTGAAATATAGACATAATTATTTTACTAAATATTTACATTTTTCTTATGTTTCAAAAGAAGACTTTTCAGTATTTAATTTTTAAGTTTTTATTTTACCCATATTAAGTAAAAAGTCAATAAGATGATATATTTTTGGGGGGTATGCCATTTTTTTAATTTTTTAAAAAGTATTATTCAATGGTAGAATTTTATGTATGCAACTTCTTGTACTTTTATTTAGATATTGGCACATTTGCATACCATAAAAAAAAGTGCAATACTGAAATTAATTATGCTCAACTATTCATTTTTGTGCCTGAATTATTTTAACCATTTTCTTTTAAATATTAATACATCTGGGAAAAATCATAGAAGCATTATTTTAAAATAATATAAAGATAAGATTTTTATTTAGTTAAATTTTACGATGTTACACAACTTCAAATCACACAGAATTCTTTGCTATATCATGTTAGATATTTTTAATTGCATTTTTAATGTTTGTTAATATACTGTCATTTATTCTTGCACTATCACTTAATTCTATTACTTTGAAATCTTTTAGTTAATGTGATAATTTGAATCATAGATCGTACTAGTTTAATTACTCCCCCCCCCCCCCCACCCTTTTAAAAAAAAAATGTTTATGTCATACGTGGATGTTTTGGAGTTCCGGAGATACAAGATATCCAAATATGCCTGCACATTTCATTTCTTTTTTTTATATATATTTATAGTGGCAGGTCCAAGGGCGGATCTAGAGAGTCTTCAAGGGGGGGCGATATCAGAAATTTGTAAGTTAATATACGACCCGCAATCTTGGTCGTGTCGGGCCTAATTTTTTTTAAATTGCGGGTCAGGTTTACTTCTACGTTTTTGCTACGGGTCGGGTTTGGGTCGGGTTGACTCCTACTTGTTTACTGCGGGTCGGGTTTGGGTCAGGTTAGTTTGTTTTCGGTACGAGATGGGTTCGGGTTGGGTTAATGTTTACTTTTGTTGCTGCGAGTCGGGTTGACGTCTACATTTTTTCTGTGGGTCGGGTTGACTTAAATTTTCGGGTTGGGTTTTTTCCCTCTTGCGTGCCGTGTTCGGGTTGACCCGATTTTTTAAAAGAATGTGAAAAATATTTTTTCCGATAAAATCTATATGCAGTAAAAATTTCATAACGGTCAGTCCCAAATAGCGGAAAGCTTTATGTAGGGAATACTTTTTAAATCTTTTATTTAGTAAAACCTCCGATTTGCAGACACCTTGGAGCCGTCGAGTTTATCCGCAAATTCAGAAGTAATAGCATGTACAGTAAGACCTCCGTACGGTCACTCCTGAAGGGCGGAGACAGTCCTCAATACAAATGTTTGCATATTTGTGCGTACTGCTCCGGGTAAGAGATAAATTCGATGGCACCGAGGTGTCCGTAATTTAAATGTTTTACAGTATTTGAATATTAATGAGTATATATATACTACATGTTTATATTTCTATATAAAAGAAAATTGAAATTAGAGATGTAATTGCATACTACATTTTATAATTATATTAAAATATGGATTAATTTTCTTTCATTTCGGTTTCGGGAGGACGAATATTTTTTTTCGGGGTTCGGTTATAATGGAAATTTTGGGTTCAGTTTGGGACAACCGATCTACACAGGTCTCTAGGGGGAATTTTACGTTGTATGTTCAAAAGGTGGATTTATTTTGAATGGGATTTTTGTAGTATCTTAAAAATTGCCCAGTGTGCTAATTTTTTTAGAAACTCCAAAACATCGCTGTATTAAAAATTACGGTATAAGAAACTACAGTAGTCTCTAGGGAGCGAGAGCAAATTTTTAAATTTCTACAGGCGCTTAAAACACAGTCTTTGCTGCTGATCTTGCATTCTTATATGTGTATTAATAGCAATGATTTTGTAAATTTATCAGAAATAAAGTGAGTTTGTTTTTGAGAACTAAACTTACAATTCATTAAAGCTTATGACCTATAGTACAGAGCCCTTTTTTTACTATGGGCCCTGGGGTGAAATAATGCCCGCCCCTGTCAGGTTGTCAGCCTAACGCGGGACCATCAATGTTTAGTCCCCAAGTAAGCTTGGTACTCAATTTTTAGACCCCAAATGGATTAAGGCCTGAGTTATTAGCCTTGATGAGTCCGCAGTCAAAGTGAGAACATGTAGCGTGGTAGCGAGAAATAATTGTTGTTGAGAGTATTAACAAAAACAATAAACAAATGTTGTAAATGTCCTTACCTTTTTTATCTTTATCACCCTTTTATAAGCGAATTTTTTTTATAATGAAAGAAGCCGAATTTACTTCGAAATTTTGTTCCTTTTTCTGGTTCTGTTTTGAATAAAATGTTGCTTTTTTTTTCCTGAATTACACATGCTTCTCCAGTTCTTCTCGCTCTTCGCGACAAACACATAAAATTTTGAATGCGAATCTCTGCAATCTACCACTTTGTACAGTAATTGCTGTATCACTTGATTCTTTTTACTCTCACTTCTAGTAAATTAAGGGGAATGGAGAACGGGAGGGAGCGAAGATTATCGTAGGTTATGCTAACTTGAAAGTTGTCGCCAACTAGACAGATGTAGGGATAGGTACAGTGAGACTATGTGAGCTCTTCTCCCTGTAACATTGCCTATGATTCAATCGACGTACTGTACCTTGTAATAAAACGCCCAAAGAAACAACAAACACTTCGAAGATAGACCTATATAGAAGAACGACATCACATTACAGTACTAATAAAAAGGTTGTCCAGATTTTTATTAGAATCATACAGCAGTAGGACGAAAAATATACAAAGCATTCATATAAAATTCTTTTAGAAGAAATGTGTATCTGTGGGCACTTTGGGAGATACCTTCTAGAAGTCTCATAAAGGCTCGGATGTTTTGAAGGCTAATATAATCATAGAGACAATTTTAAGCTTTGACTGATCCCCACATTTCAGAATTCTGTCAAAAAATACTAACTGGGTGTAAGACTTCTTGTTTCTTTATATCAAAGATCAGTTCTAATTCAGTAAAGACTGTTTTGAAACTTATTAACGAAACATATATTCAGTAGCTATGGGACGCTAGCTGAAAAAAGCATTTAGAAAAAACATTAAAACTTGCTTACATATCTCGGTTAGAGGTCTACACTTTCCGAAATTTCGAGACTCGGGCAAGGCCGGACCCGTACAAGAAATATTGCCCGGCCCGGTATAAAAGACCAAGTTCGGCTCGGCCCGCTCCAGTATAAAAGCTAAAAGTTTGCCCCAAGCCCGGATCTGCCCGTACAAAAACTTAATTGGTACTTCACTGCCAGATTTAATTTCTACAAAACATGCCTATATTTCTGAAGCAACATTATTCTACAATTAAAATTATTCATAAAGCCCACTTACTTACGCGCAGATTTTTTTTTCCAGATTATGTTCGAAATTCATGGAATACAGAATGACAACAATATTAATGACAGTTATATAATTGTGTACATAAACACTCAAAAATATTTGAATTATACAGTTACATTCAGATGAATATTCATTAACGTTAACGTAGTTTAGAATTAAAGAAACAAATAATAAACGAAAGTCATAATTTTAAAGCTCTACGTAAAAAAAAAGTACATTTTTACTTTCTTCTAATATATAACAGAAGAAAGAATTGTAATTGAAATTTATTTCGACATCCGATTTTCGAAGGATTTACACCGAAAGAGAACACGAAAAACATGTTTTTACAAAATGTCATTCCGTCCGTGTGTGTGTCCTCTTTGTATCATAGAAAGTTTATGATGTTATGCATAGAATTAAACCAAATTTCATTTATAGGTTTTTGACTACGTCTAGCAGGTCGTACTTAAATTTGGGGATATTCCGCCGGATGGGGTCTCTGTAATAGCGATTTTTGTGTCATTTTCATTATTGTATCATTGGAAAAAGTAGTAAGTTATGCATAGAATTGAATCAAATTTTATTTATAGGTTTTCGACTATGGCCAGCAGAGTCCTAATTGAATTTAGGGATATTCACCCGGAAGTGGGCATTGTGAGAGCGATTTTTCGTAGTTTAACATAGGCTGTTCATGCAACGAAGGTAACTCGGCGCTTCGCGAGCTTCTGACGTAAAACATAATTCTGGGATAGCGAATTTTGAAGTATTAACATGTATGAGATAGAAGAAAGTTTTGGGATTGGCACATCCGACTAATTAAAAACATATCTCTTTGATTTATTAAACCAAATTAAATTTCTAAAAATTATGCTAAAAAAATACATATCACTACAATTTTTACAAAAACAAATAAATACTAGTATGTTGTGACTATCACAAAACTTTCTTCTATATAAATCAAATCGTCTGCAATAAAAATTAAATGACAATCTATTCGTTCTTGAAGTATAGCTAACGCGGAAATCGTGAAAAACAGATAATAGTGGCGACATCTGTTGGGCGGTATATACCCAATTCTAATAAAGATCTATTTATGCCAAGGTCAAACATAATCTAAAGTTTAATGAAATTCCGTGCGTTAATTCTTATTGCGCGGAAATCACAAAAAATGCAACATAACAGCACCACCTGTTGAGTAATTTAAACCAAAACCTCATCAGCACCAATTTATGTCAAGGTCTAACTGAATATGAATTTTCATTAAATTCCGCACATTAGTTCTCGATATAGAAAGCCCACAAAATTTGTATCACATAGATAGACACATAAACAGACCTTTTTTAAGAACAGGACCTCCTAAATTGTAGAAATACGTCGAAAATGTTTACCAATCCAATACTTTGTTCTTGTAAAGATAGAAGAAAGTAAAAAAATGCCACCCGAATATAGGCTCGGAGGGAACAATTTAGAGGTATGTATGCACGAGCCAATAATGGTTTCCATAAGGGTTGAGTCAGACACGGGCCGAATTCTTAGCTTTTATACCGGGTTGGACCCATGTCTGGAAATTTTAACTCGTGCAGATCTCTAGGAAGAATGAATTCCATGCCAAAGTCGTCTCGAAAAAAAAAAAAAGTCTAGCCCGGCCCGGCTCGAGTCTACAGACAAAAAGGAATACCCGCCCAGGAAAGAGTGGGGAACAGACAAGGTCCAAGTTTCGTGAATGAAAATTGACTCGAGATTTTTTTTGGGCGAGACCCTTTCCCGCACAGACCTCTGATGTCAGTTTAGCGCAAGAGGGGAGGGGGGGGGGCAGTTGATCCGCCATTGATAGCAACCGGGCCGAATTTTCAGCTATTATGCTGGGTCCAGGTCTGAAAATTTCGGCCCGTGCAGACCTCTAGAAAGAATGAAATCTAAGCCAGGCTCGAACCGAAAAAAAAGAAGTCTGGTCCGGCCCCAATCTCCAGAAAAAGCAAGGCCCGGTTCAGGCCCAAGTCTCAAGAAAAAAATAAGGCCCGGTCCCGACCCAACCCTTAAAGAGTGAAGACCTGTCCCGACCCGAACCGCGGGTCGGGCTGTGATTCGCCAGAGGCCTTTTTTTGTAGAGGCCTCTAATGCCGGGTTTCAGACCATGTTTTAGCCCAAGGGGGGCGATCGTCCCATCGCAGATCTTTTATTAGCGCAAGGGAAAGGGGGGGGGGGCGTCGATCCACCATTGGTCGCAACCAGGCCGAATTTTCAGCTATTATGCCGAGCCGAAGCTTGAAAATTTTGGCCCGTACAGACTTCTAGAAAGAATGAAATCTAAGCCAGGCTTGAACCGAAAAAAAAAAAGAAGTCAGGTCCGGCCCGTCTCTAGAAAAAGTGACGCCCTGTCCAGGCCCAAGTCTCCAGAAAAAAAACCCGGTACCGACCCGACCCTTAAAGAGTGAAGACCTGACCCGGCCCGACCCGCGGGACGGACCGTGCTTCGCCAGAGACTTTTTTCTGTGGAGGACTCTAATGTCAGTTTACCGACCCTTTTTTAGCCCAAAGGGGGGCGATCGCCCCATCGCCCCTCCCTTAGATCCGCCATTGGGCAGGTCCACTTTTGTGTTTTAAAAAGATGAAATGCTCTGTGCCGCATATCAGTTTTGTGCATATAACATCTCCTGCATTTTCATTATGTGTTTGATGGTGTTTATATATATATATATATATATATATATATATATATAATGGATTGTCTTTTTGCAATTTAGAGGCTTATAATAATTACTCATATGAAGATAGTTTTATTATTTTAAGGGTTCTTAATTTTAAAGAAAATTTGATAGGTAATTTGTTTCACTTATATGTCAGGGTAATATAGCTTTTCCTATAAAAGCATCTTTAGGGACCGGTAATTAAAATATTTAGATGTATCGACGATATATAAATATAAAATATTTATATAGATAAGCAGTTAAATAAATAGTTCGGTTATTAGACAAAGTATTTCAGTGAATTATAGTAAGTTAATATGCATGTATAGTCTATGTAGCCTATTAAAATTATATTCATCATAATGCTTAAAAATTAGAGGTTAGAAACATGGAATCGTTATAAAGAAAGCTATTATTTTTTTCTTCCTCATTTCCGATATGCATGTTAAATAATTTTGAACTTTTATAAGGGTAACTATTTTCATTCTAGTTTACTTGCGTAAAAATGATACTGCCATGCTTCTAATTTCATAATATTTTAAATTCTAGTTATGTTTTGTTTTTGATATATATTTGTACCTTTAAAATAATTATATGCTCTACACATACATGTATGATCTCATTTTAATTTTTCATACAGTAATTTTCATGCTCTTTTTATCTACTTTAAATGGTCTTTAATATCTTGTTACTGTCTACCTACATTTTAGAAACATTACATCCATTTTAGCAATGATTCTTTTACGTAATTTTGCACAATATTATTCATAAATTTAGACACAACGACATTTATTTTTGTTGGAATAATCAAGATTCCATCGTTTTAATGTTTATTTAATTCAATGTTTGTGTGGGTAGGGTACTCCTTCAAATGAGTTGTTTTCAGCTGGACAACTCATTGATGGTTTGTTTTATTTCATATTTGATCTTAGTGAGATGGCCACTTACTATGGTCAGATGTGGAATATATCCCTCACATTCTTGTTTTTTTTTTTAACTTTCATCTCACGTATATTCAAATTTACATTTTGTTCTGCTATAAGTTTTTTTTTCAATCATAGTTTTATATTTTCTTTTAAATCTCTTGATGTATAATTTGTTAGATTGTTATTAGGTTACTAAATTTTTTGCACACTTACATAATTCATAACATTGGATTTTCTTTAGTTATTATGTTTACTGTTACAAATTGTTTCTGCACTAATGGATTTTCGCAATTGATTCTCAACTTACTACACCTTGCGGGACCTGACGCAGTTACAAAGTTGTACAAAGATGAATGCTTACACAGTTTACATACTTATATTTTTGCAGTATGCCCTGCAGGTTGTTGCCATACAATTACATGCGTTGCGCAGTTTCTTTTTCCAATGTTCATTGGTGCTTAATGTTTCAACAATAGTCTCATATCTTTATTTGCATGGTACTCAACAGTATATATTTTAATTTACACTGTTCACTATTCCTCAAGGTTTGGTTACAGTTATTTGCATGTGCATAGAACATATACATTGATTGTTATGAAATATTCACGGAAGTTTCATCTCTCCATGGTTCTGTGCATATGTATAAGAGCTTTTGTACATCGATTGTGATGGCGATGGGATATTCACGGAAGTTTCACCAATCCATGTGCATTTGGGTTTGTTTTACAGATTGATTTTTTTAGAGTTTGATATTTACACACACATACCTATTTTTTTCAATTTTCATTATACATACTTTTTAATGTTATTAGAAATATAGATATTGTTTTATTTTTATTAGTATTTTGCTAGATTCTTTTTTTTAACTTCATAGGGGATAGGTAACAAGACTTACTTTAAATTAATTTATTTGCAACACTTATTATCATTTATTATGTTTTTTTTTACTTTTTTTGTTACTTTCAAGTTACATTTGCTATACATATTCTAGGAATCCTTTTCTTTATCGTGTAATCTTTCATACAATATACACAATACCTGCCCTTAAAGTTTTGTAATAATATCTTTTCTTCTGCATATCAAGTCATTCATCATATATTTTACTTAATTTTTATCAAAAATCAGTTATTATCATTCTAAATTCTTTTTCATATAAGATAATGTAATCCTAAAGTAAACACTTCCTTTATTTTATCGATATAAATGTTACGTTTCTAAATTAACTGCAAACGATTTATTTATTACTTTTATGCCAAAATTTAAGAATGCTTTTCCATTAATAAAAGGTCATAAATCTCTTTCTAGTTATTATCAAGTTTGCTTATTTTACATTTATGCAGTCTATATTATATACAAATGTGAAGCAATGAAAAATCTTCACTAACATATATTTACAATTTATTTAAGCATTTTCTGTCACTAAATTATTTAGTGATTTGATTTATTAGATTTCATATTGCTGATGCAATTGTAAACATTTGATCAGTTAATTTCGTTTCCTTTGATAGGGTTTTACTTAATATAAAAATGTTATAAATCTTTTACATTATTTATTTAATGACGTGCGTACAATTTTCATTTCACTCTTTCTTGATCTGATGCAATCGTTAATTACTTTTTACAAGCTCTCATAGATGTTAATAGATAATAAACATGTCAGTTTTTAATCAATTGTAGTTATTTAATGACACTTTCGATAAATATATTTTTGATTATTACAGGGTTTCCATACTAGGATTTTATTTTATGGAAATGATAAATAATGTTTGATAGTAAACCTTCTAATTCAAAAATATCCATTCACCTCAATCTACCGTTCAGTTTGAAATTGGCGACTTGGTTCCATCATGATCTGAGCCAAGGAAATGTTGGTGTTAAAATGAAAAGATTCTTTGACACACTTGGATTGTATCTCTTCTACGAACAACACCTATATATAAGGGGGCCATCCCATCTCATTAACTATCAACTTTTCGTACTTCATGCTTCAAAAAATAAACAGACTTCTGCTTTCGAAACTAGTCTCCTGATTTTTATATTTCTTTAAATTAGCTTCCTCGGCAACGTATTTGTGGTTCTTGCATCGCAATGTACCCCTTAGATTATACGGCTATAGACAAGAAAAGTAACCATACCATACGTGGTGCGTGAAATGAAGTTAATTGTGATGGGATGGTCTCCCGGTGTTGTCTCTCGATGTGGTCTCCCAATGTGGTCTCCTGATGTTCCTGATCCTACAAATTTTGCGGATTATAATGCGGACTTGGCACAGATTTTGTTCCTCCCCCGGCTAGTTACATCAATATGGACTATGTACGGACTGTATTTTTTAAGCTATACTTGACTTCGAAATTACCAACGTACCATTGGAAGGAGGATCCTCTCTGTTCTGTCGCCTGTAAGATCTTACTCTATGTACGTCGGCGTTCCACTTATCGAACGATTGAAAGCGACATACAGATGCGGAATGTGTTTGGACTCAACCCGCTAATAATTATGATATTTTTTTTCTCAACGATTATCTAAAATTGACGATTCTATGATCTTCTCCTGTCGATGCCTACCACATTGCTGCGCCTCTGCTACGGACTTTTTTTGCATTTTTAAATAGATATTTTTCTGGCGATATCCAGGTGTCCTCATTGTACTATTATGTACCTCATTGTACCTTATTGTACTGAATCGAAAGACGTCTTCTATTATTCGCTAATGCCTCTTATAAAAAAAAATTCAACTTCAAAAAAAGGATTCATTTGTGTATTGGACTTGTTACAGACAAAGACTAATTCTTACTAATTTATTCGAATGGAAACAGTTCATACTTCTCCCCTTACAGTTCTGGACTAACTGCTTCTGCTCTTAAGGTACTTTCCGTGTTTTTGTTGACAGATGATCGCTCTCAGCAATAATTTATGTATCGGACGTCCTGTATGATCTCTATATGATCTGCATATGAATCTACAACCTACGTTTCTTCAATTATGCATCCTCTACCATTGCAACCGTACATGTTTTGTGTTCCTACTTTTTTGGTGATACAGTGTGCGTGCTCGTTGTGTTCAAGTCGTCCAGATAACGGAAAATAACTAACCATATATGTGCAAATTATAATTATGGATAAAAGCATACATGTGGAATTACAGCTTCTGGCTTTAAAAAGTTATAACAGGTTAAAATATATATATAATAAATAAAAATAAGCTATGCTTATATATATATATATATATTAAAGTGTTATCGTGTGACTCAGGCATTCTTATGGTAGAGTAAGTACATCATTTAAGACTTTCAAAAAAAATTTAGAAGTCAGTTAATCAAAAAAATTGTAATTGTAAGTAATTTAAAAATTCATATGTTAATTCATTGATATACTGATGTACTCACCGTAATTTTTCTTATTTACTGTAAGCTATAATTTTGTTTTCTTTAATTTAACATTTTTGGGGCTTTATTATGAGCATATCTTGTTATTAAAAATTTTTTTCAATGAATTATCATATAATAATTATAATACAGCATGTTATACTAGTTATTTTTAGATATCTGCATAACTATTTAATAGATAGACATTTTTTGAAATATAGACATAATTATTCTACTAAATATTTACATTTTTCTTATGTTTCAAAAGAAGAATTCTCAGTATTTAAGTTTTTATTTTACCCATATAAGTAAAAAGTCAATAAGATGATATTTTTTTCAAGTATGCATACATGCCATTTGTTTATTTTTTTAAAGTATTATTCAATAGTAGAATTTTATGTATATAACTTCTTGTACTTTTATTTAGATATTGGCCCATTTGCATACCATAAAAAAAAAAAAATGGATTGTCTCCTTGCAATTTAGTGGTTTGTACTGATAATTATATGAAGATAGTTTTATTATTTTAAGAGTTCTTAATTTTAAAGAAAATTTGATAGGTAATTTGTTTCGCTTATATGTCAAGGTAATATAGCTTTTCCTATAAAAGCATCTTTAGGGACCGGTAATTAAAATATTTAGATGTATTGACGATATATAAATATAAGGTATTTATATAGATAAGCAGTTTAATAAATATTTTGGTTATTATACAAAGCATTTTAGTGGATTATAGTGAGTTACTATGTATTTATAGTCTATGTATCCCCATTTTATTAAAATTATATTCATCATAATGCTTGAAAATTAGAGGTTAGGAACATGGAATCGTTATAAAGAAAGCTATTATTTTTCTCTTCCTCATTTCCGATATGCATGTTAAATAATTTTGAACTTTTATAAGGGTAATTTTTTTCATTCTAGTTTACTTGCGTGTAAATGATACTGCCATGCCTTTAATTTCATAATATTTTAAATTCTAGTTATGTTTCGTTTTTTATATATATTTGTACCTTTAAAATAATTACATGCTCTACACATACATGCATGATCTCATTTTAATTTTTTCATACAGTAATTTTTACGCTTTTTTAATCTACTTTAAATGGTCTTTTATATCTTGTTACTGTCTACCTACATTTTAGAAACATTACATTCATTTTAGCAATGGTTCTTTTACGTAATTTTGCACAATATTATTCATAAATTTAGACGCAACGACATTTATTTTTATTGGAATAATCAAGATTCCATCGTTTTAATGTTTATTTAATTCAATGTTTGTGTGGGTACTCCTTCAAATGAGTTGTTTTCAGCTGGACAACTCATTGATGGTTTGTTTTATTTCATATTTGATCTTAGTGAGATGGCCACTTACTATGGTCAGATGTTGAACATATCCCTCACATTCTTGTTTTTTTTTTTTTTTTTTTTTTTTTTTACTTTCATCTCACGTGTATTCAAATTTACATTTTGTTCTGCTATAAGTTTTTTTTTCAATCATAGTTTTATATTTTCTTTTAAATCTCTGGATGTATAATTTGTTAAATTGTTATTAGGTTACTAAATTTTTTGCACACTTACATAATTCATAACATTGGATTTTCTTTAGTTATTATGCTTACTGTTACAAATTGTTTCTGCATCTGCACTAATGGATTTTCGCAATTGATTCTCTTGCGGGACCTGCTGCAATTACAAAGTTGTACAAAGATGAATGCTTACACAGTTTACATAGTTATATTTTTGCAGTATGCCCTGCAGGTTGTTGGCATACAATTACATGTTTTGCGCAGTTTCTTTTTCGAATGTTCATTGGTGCTTAATGTTTCAACAATAGTCTCATACCTTTATTTGCATGGTACTCAACAGTATATATTTTCATTTACACTGTTCACTATTCTTCAAGGTTTGGCTACAGTTCTTTGCATGTGCATAGAACATATACATTGATTGTTATGAAACATTCACGGAAGTTTCATCTCTCCATGGTTCTGTGCATATGTATAAGAGCTTTTGTACATCGATTGTGATGGGATATTCACGGAAGTTTTACCAATCCATGTACATTTCGGTTTGTTTTACAGATTGATTTTTTTAGAGTTTGATATTTACACACACGTACCTTTTTTTTCAATTTTCATGATACATGCTTTTTAATGTTATTAGAAATATAGATATTGTTTTATTTTTATTAGTATTTTGCTAGATTCTTTTTTTTTTAACTTCATGGGGGATAGGTAACAAGACTTACTTTAAATTAATTTATTTGCAACACTTATTATCATTTATTATGTTTTTTTTTTACTTTTTTTGTTACTTTCAAGTTACATTTGCTATACATATTCTAGGAATCCTTTTCTTTATCGTGTAATCTTTCATACAATATACACAATACCTGCCCTTAAAGTTTTGTAATAATATCTTTTCTTCTGCATATCAAGTCATTCGTTATTCCATAGTTCTGATAAAATTCAACGATCGTTTCTTTTAGCTTTGGTTCATAAGTAATACATTATACACTTGTTCTTTAGGTCTTGTTATGTTCTCTAGTAGAATTTTTTTTTATATATACACTTATTTGTCTTACTCAAAAGACTAGGCACAAATGGTCTTTTGAGGGGATTACACGTACCGTTGGATTTGTTCAATTGTCAACTTCATATTCACATTACGAGACAATTCACATTTTAACATTACGAAATATTTTTTTCTTCACCTATTATTTTTCTGGCTTGACAAACGGCATGTACATGATAACATTCACAATTTGTGCATGTCGGACATCTTTCTACTCTTTGAGATATTTTTTTTATAACTGATTGGTAAGTGTAATTTGGGTACAAGTGGATTTCGAATCTACTCGGTGTGGCTTTCATATGGTCAAAACGGTAGGTCTGATATTTCAATAGTCACATAAAATTTCAATTTGAAGTCATATGGCAAGTTGCAGGATCTTCCACATGGCGAACAGCAGGTCTTCCAATTTCAATCTTTTATTCTAACACAAGTACTTTTGGAATTACACTGTGTCTAATACACTTACCTTTTGATTTCAGAAACTTTCCAATTTAAATTTTCATTCATGAAGGTTAACACACATTTTTACACATTAACATTTTTGTTTCAATATTTGTTGAAATTTAATATTTTATACATTTAATATTTTATACTACATTTAATATTTTAAACAGTTTTCCTTTCCATTTTTCATATACACCAGTCATATCCCTTTTCTCTAAAATGATAGAATTTTCTAAAAAATAATATAATGTTGCATTGCATACACAACAATACCTTTTTCATTTCAACACAATTTTAGGTATTGTATTATTTTTTATGTCATGTCTAATTTTGTTCTGCATTGTTTTTACTTAATAATAATATGATTTTCAGCTAAATATTAGTTATATAGAGGCAAGAAATTCATTGGTTGCTTGTTTCAAGGTATATGGCATTAGCAGTATTCATATTTTACACACTATCATTTAAATTATAGATTTTTAAATCAGAGGCTATACTAAAAATTAATTAAATGATCTCAGATACAGTGTTCTACACATATAAGTGTATTTTGATACATATTGGGAAGTGAATGCCAGTTGGCATAAAAAAAAAATGAAAGAAAGAAATTTTACCTGCATCCTAGTACTGGTTGGTTTTATTTTATATTATGTGTACACAAACTTTTATGCAGGCAACTTCAACATGAAGATAAAAAAAAATAATAATGAAATAGACATTTATGTCTAAATATTGAAATGTTGAAAATGCTGCAGCTTTCTTGACATAATAAAAATTTGTCAATTTCATGATACATGAGAAAGGGTACCCGAACACTTACGTGCTATATATATATATATATAGTGTACAAGTACTTGTTTCTTTGTAATTTTGTATCTGTGTATTTTTGTATTATGTGTATTACTATTATACTAGTATGCAATTCTTTATTCCTTCTTGGATGGTCCCCAATTATATACTTATGATTGAATGTTTATGTTATGTTTTTCTGCCAATTTCAGATCATGATGGCATACAATTTTTTTTCATTTCTATTGTGGGGGGGGGGGGATAATATATGATGGGATCATATATTTTAATTCATTTTTATCAAAAATCAGTTATTATCATTCTAAATTCTTTTTCATATAAGATAATGTAACCCTAAAGTAAACACTTCTTTTATTTTATCGATATGAATGATGCGTTTCTGAATTAACTGTAAGCGATTTATTTATTACTTTTATGCCAAAATTTAAGAATGCTTTTCCATTAATAAAAGGTCATCAATCTCGTTTCTAGTTATTATCAAGTTTTGCTTATTTTACGTTTATGCAGTCTATATTATATACAAATGTGAAACAATGAAAAATCTTCACTAACATCTATTTACAATTTATTTAAGCATTAACTGTCACTAAATCATTTAGTGATTTGATTTATTAGGTATAATAATTTTCTTTTCATATTACTGATGCAATTGTAAACATTTGATCAGTTAATTTCATTTCCTTTGATAGGGTTTAACTTAATATAAAAGTGTTATAAATCTTTCACATTATTTATTTAATGATGTGTTTGCAATTTTCATTTCACTCTTTCTTGAGCTGTTGCAATCGTTAATTACTTTTTACAAGCTCTCATAGATGTAAATAGATAATAAACATGTCAGATTTTAAATAAATTGTAGTTATTTAACAACTGTTTCGATTGATATATTTTTTATTACTTACAGGGTTTCTATACAATCATTTTATTTTATGGAAATGATAAATAATGTTTGATAGTAAACCTTCTAATTCAAAAATATCCATTCACCTCAATCTACCGTTCAGTTTGAAATTGGCGACTTGGTTCCATCATGATCTGAGCCAAGGAAATGTTGGTGTTAAAATGAAAAGATTCTTTGACACACTTGGATTGTATCTTCTCTATGAACAACACCTATATCTAATGGGGCCATCCCACCTCGTTAACTATCAACTTTTCGTACTTCATGCTTCAAAATACACAGACTTCTGCTATCAAAACTAGTCTCTTGATTTTTTATGCTTCTTTAAATTAGCTTCCTCGGCAACGTTCTTGTGATTCTTGCATCGCAATGTATCCCTTAAATTATACGGCTATAGACAAGTAAAATAACCATGCCATATGTGGTGCGTGAAATGAAGCTAATTGTGATGGGATGGTATCCCGGTGTTGTCTCTCGATATGGTCTCCCAATGTGGTCTCCTGATGTTCCTGATTCTACGAATTTTGCGGATTATAATGCGGACTTGGCAGAGGTTTTGTCCATCCCCCCGCTAGTTACATCAATATGAACTATGTACGGACTGTACTTTTTAAGTTATACTTGACTTTCGAAGCTTCCAACGTACCATTGGAAGGAGGATCCTCTCTGTTCTGTCGCCTGTAAGATCTTCTTACTCTATGTACGTCGGCGTTCCTCTCATCGACGGATTGGAAGCGACATACAGATGCGGATGTGTTTGGACTCAACCCGCTATGATTGACGATTGTATGATCTTCTCCTGCCTGTCCCTACCACATTGCTGCGTCTCTGCTACGGACTTTTTTGCCTTTTTAAATAGATATTTTTCTGGCGATATCCAGATGTCTCATTGTACTTTCGAAAGACGTCTTTTTTTTTTCGCTAATACCTCTTATAAAAAAAAAAAAAATCCAACTTCAAAAAGAGGATTCATCTATGAATTGAGCTTGTTACAGACAAGGACTAATTCCTCCTAATTTATGCGAATGGAAATAGTTCATACTTCTCTCCTTACTGTTCTGGACTAACTGCTTCTGCTCTTGAGGTACTTTCCGTGTTTTTGTTGACAGATGACCGCTCCCAGCAATAATGTATATATCGGACGTCCTGTATATCTGTGCGATCTCTGAATAATCTGCGTATGAATCTACAACCTACGTTTCTTCAATTATGCATCCTCAACCATTGCAACCGTACATGTTTTGTGTTCCAGCTTTTTTTGGTGATACAGTGTGCGTACTCGTTGTGTTTAAGTCGTCCAGATAACAGAAAAAAATTAAACATCTATGTGCAAATTATAATTATGGATAAAAGCATATATGTGGAATAACAGCTTCTGGCTCACAAACTTATAACAGGTTAAAAAAAATAATAACAAATTAAAAAAAAGCTATGCTTATATATAAATATATATATTAAAGTATTATCGTGTGACTCAGGCATTCTTATGGTAGAGTAAGTACATCATTTAAGACTTTCAAAAAAAATTTAGAAGTCAGTTAATCAAAAAAATTGTAATTGTAAGTAATTTAAAAATTCATATGTTAATTCATTGATATGTTGATGTACTCACCGTAATTTTTCTTATTTACTGTAAGTTATAATTTTGCTTTCTTTAATTAAACATTTTTGGGGCTTTATTATGAGCATGTCTTGTTATTACAAATTTTTTCAATGAATTATCATAATAATTATAATACAGCATGTTATACTAGTTATTTTTAGATATCTGCATAACTATTTAATCGATTGACATTTTTTGAAATATAGACATAATTATTTTACTAAATATTTACATTTTTCTTATGTTTCAAAAGAAGACTTTTCAGTATTTAATTTTTAAGTTTTTATTTTACCCATATTAAGTAAAAAGTCAATAAGATGATATATTTTTGGGGGGTATGCCATTTTTTTAATTTTTTAAAAAGTATTATTCAATGGTAGAATTTTATGTATGCAACTTCTTGTACTTTTATTTAGATATTGGCACATTTGCATACCATAAAAAAAAGTGCAATACTGAAATTAATTATGCTCAACTATTCATTTTTGTGCCTGAATTATTTTAACCATTTTCTTTTAAATATTAATACATCTGGGAAAAATCATAGAAGCATTATTTTAAAATAATATAAAGATAAGATTTTTATTTAGTTAAATTTTACGATGTTACACAACTTCAAATCACACAGAATTCTTTGCTATATCATGTTAGATATTTTTAATTGCATTTTTAATGTTTGTTAATATACTGTCATTTATTCTTGCACTATCACTTAATTCTATTACTTTGAAATCTTTTAGTTAATGTGATAATTTGAATCATAGATCGTACTAGTTTAATTACTCCCCCCCCCCCCCCCACCCTTTTAAAAAAAAAATGTTTATGTCATACGTGGATGTTTTGGAGTTCCGGAGATACAAGATATCCAAATATGCCTGCACATTTCATTTCTTTTTTTTATATATATTTATAGTGGCAGGTCCAAGGGCGGATCTAGAGAGTCTTCAAGGGGGGGCGATATCAGAAATTTGTAAGTTAATATACGACCCGCAATCTTGGTCGTGTCGGGCCTAATTTTTTTTAAATTGCGGGTCAGGTTTACTTCTACGTTTTTGCTACGGGTCGGGTTTGGGTCGGGTTGACTCCTACTTGTTTACTGCGGGTCGGGTTTGGGTCAGGTTAGTTTGTTTTCGGTACGAGATGGGTTCGGGTTGGGTTAATGTTTACTTTTGTTGCTGCGAGTCGGGTTGACGTCTACATTTTTTCTGTGGGTCGGGTTGACTTAAATTTTCGGGTTGGGTTTTTTCCCTCTTGCGTGCCGTGTTCGGGTTGACCCGATTTTTTAAAAGAATGTGAAAAATATTTTTTCCGATAAAATCTATATGCAGTAAAAATTTCATAACGGTCAGTCCCAAATAGCGGAAAGCTTTATGTAGGGAATACTTTTTAAATCTTTTATTTAGTAAAACCTCCGATTTGCAGACACCTTGGAGCCGTCGAGTTTATCCGCAAATTCAGAAGTAATAGCATGTACAGTAAGACCTCCGTACGGTCACTCCTGAAGGGCGGAGACAGTCCTCAATACAAATGTTTGCATATTTGTGCGTACTGCTCCGGGTAAGAGATAAATTCGATGGCACCGAGGTGTCCGTAATTTAAATGTTTTACAGTATTTGAATATTAATGAGTATATATATACTACATGTTTATATTTCTATATAAAAGAAAATTGAAATTAGAGATGTAATTGCATACTACATTTTATAATTATATTAAAATATGGATTAATTTTCTTTCATTTCGGTTTCGGGAGGACGAATATTTTTTTTCGGGGTTCGGTTATAATGGAAATTTTGGGTTCAGTTTGGGACAACCGATCTACACAGGTCTCTAGGGGGAATTTTACGTTGTATGTTCAAAAGGTGGATTTATTTTGAATGGGATTTTTGTAGTATCTTAAAAATTGCCCAGTGTGCTAATTTTTTTAGAAACTCCAAAACATCGCTGTATTAAAAATTACGGTATAAGAAACTACAGTAGTCTCTAGGGAGCGAGAGCAAATTTTTAAATTTCTACAGGCGCTTAAAACACAGTCTTTGCTGCTGATCTTGCATTCTTATATGTGTATTAATAGCAATGATTTTGTAAATTTATCAGAAATAAAGTGAGTTTGTTTTTGAGAACTAAACTTACAATTCATTAAAGCTTATGACCTATAGTACAGAGCCCTTTTTTTACTATGGGCCCTGGGGTGAAATAATGCCCGCCCCTGTCAGGTTGTCAGCCTAACGCGGGACCATCAATGTTTAGTCCCCAAGTAAGCTTGGTACTCAATTTTTAGACCCCAAATGGATTAAGGCCTGAGTTATTAGCCTTGATGAGTCCGCAGTCAAAGTGAGAACATGTAGCGTGGTAGCGAGAAATAATTGTTGTTGAGAGTATTAACAAAAACAATAAACAAATGTTGTAAATGTCCTTACCTTTTTTATCTTTATCACCCTTTTATAAGCGAATTTTTTTTATAATGAAAGAAGCCGAATTTACTTCGAAATTTTGTTCCTTTTTCTGGTTCTGTTTTGAATAAAATGTTGCTTTTTTTTTCCTGAATTACACATGCTTCTCCAGTTCTTCTCGCTCTTCGCGACAAACACATAAAATTTTGAATGCGAATCTCTGCAATCTACCACTTTGTACAGTAATTGCTGTATCACTTGATTCTTTTTACTCTCACTTCTAGTAAATTAAGGGGAATGGAGAACGGGAGGGAGCGAAGATTATCGTAGGTTATGCTAACTTGAAAGTTGTCGCCAACTAGACAGATGTAGGGATAGGTACAGTGAGACTATGTGAGCTCTTCTCCCTGTAACATTGCCTATGATTCAATCGACGTACTGTACCTTGTAATAAAACGCCCAAAGAAACAACAAACACTTCGAAGATAGACCTATATAGAAGAACGACATCACATTACAGTACTAATAAAAAGGTTGTCCAGATTTTTATTAGAATCATACAGCAGTAGGACGAAAAATATACAAAGCATTCATATAAAATTCTTTTAGAAGAAATGTGTATCTGTGGGCACTTTGGGAGATACCTTCTAGAAGTCTCATAAAGGCTCGGATGTTTTGAAGGCTAATATAATCATAGAGACAATTTTAAGCTTTGACTGATCCCCACATTTCAGAATTCTGTCAAAAAATACTAACTGGGTGTAAGACTTCTTGTTTCTTTATATCAAAGATCAGTGCTAATTCAGTAAAGACTGTTTTGAAACTTATTAACGAAACATATATTCAGTAGCTATGGGACGCTAGCTGAAAAAAGCATTTAGAAAAAACATTAAAACTTGCTTACATATCTCGGTTAGAGGTCTACACTTTCCGAAATTTCGAGACTCGGGCAAGGCCGGACCCGTACAAGAAATATTGCCCGGCCCGGTATAAAAGACCAAGTTCGGCTCGGCCCGCTCCAGTATAAAAGCTAAAAGTTTGCCCCAAGCCCGGATCTGCCCGTACAAAAACTTAATTGGTACTTCACTGCCAGATTTAATTTCTACAAAACATGCCTATATTTCTGAAGCAACATTATTCTACAATTAAAATTATTCATAAAGCCCACTTACTTACGCGCAGATTTTTTTTTCCAGATTATGTTCGAAATTCATGGAATACAGAATGACAACAATATTAATGACAGTTATATAATTGTGTACATAAACACTCAAAAATATTTGAATTATACAGTTACATTCAGATGAATATTCATTAACGTTAACGTAGTTTAGAATTAAAGAAACAAATAATAAACGAAAGTCATAATTTTAAAGCTCTACGTAAAAAAAAAGTACATTTTTACTTTCTTCTAATATATAACAGAAGAAAGAATTGTAATTGAAATTTATTTCGACATCCGATTTTCGAAGGATTTACACCGAAAGAGAACACGAAAAACATGTTTTTACAAAATGTCATTCCGTCCGTGTGTGTGTCCTCTTTGTATCATAGAAAGTTTATGATGTTATGCATAGAATTAAACCAAATTTCATTTATAGGTTTTTGACTACGTCTAGCAGGTCGTACTTAAATTTGGGGATATTCCGCCGGATGGGGTCTCTGTAATAGCGATTTTTGTGTCATTTTCATTATTGTATCATTGGAAAAAGTAGTAAGTTATGCATAGAATTGAATCAAATTTTATTTATAGGTTTTCGACTATGGCCAGCAGAGTCCTAATTGAATTTAGGGATATTCACCCGGAAGTGGGCATTGTGAGAGCGATTTTTCGTAGTTTAACATAGGCTGTTCATGCAACGAAGGTAACTCGGCGCTTCGCGAGCTTCTGACGTAAAACATAATTCTGGGATAGCGAATTTTGAAGTATTAACATGTATGAGATAGAAGAAAGTTTTGGGATTGGCACATCCGACTAATTAAAAACATATCTCTTTGATTTATTAAACCAAATTAAATTTCTAAAAATTATGCTAAAAAAATACACATCACTACAATTTTTACAAAAACAAATAAATACTAGTATGTTGTGACTATCACAAAACTTTCTTCTATATAAATCAAATCGTCTGCAATAAAAATTAAATGACAATCTATTCGTTCTTGAAGTATAGCTAACGCGGAAATCGTGAAAAACAGATAATAGTGGCGACATCTGTTGGGCGGTATATACCCAATTCTAATAAAGATCTATTTATGCCAAGGTCAAACATAATCTAAAGTTTAATGAAATTCCGTGCGTTAATTCTTATTGCGCGGAAATCACAAAAAATGCAACATAACAGCACCACCTGTTGAGTAATTTAAACCAAAACCTCATCAGCACCAATTTATGTCAAGGTCTAACTGAATATGAATTTTCATTAAATTCCGCACATTAGTTCTCGATATAGAAAGCCCACAAAATTTGTATCACATAGATAGACACATAAACAGACCTTTTTTAAGAACAGGACCTCCTAAATTGTAGAAATACGTCGAAAATGTTTACCAATCCAATACTTTGTTCTTGTAAAGATAGAAGAAAGTAAAAAAATGCCACCCGAATATAGGCTCGGAGGGAACAATTTAGAGGTATGTATGCACGAGCCAATAATGGTTTCCATAAGGGTTGAGTCAGACACGGGCCGAATTCTTAGCTTTTATACCGGGTTGGACCCATGTCTGGAAATTTTAACTCGTGCAGATCTCTAGGAAGAATGAATTCCATGCCAAAGTCGTCTCGAAAAAAAAAAAAAGTCTAGCCCGGCCCGGCTCGAGTCTACAGACAAAAAGGAATACCCGCCCAGGAAAGAGTGGGGAACAGACAAGGTCCAAGTTTCGTGAATGAAAATTGACTCGAGATTTTTTTTGGGCGAGACCCTTTCCCGCACAGACCTCTGATGTCAGTTTAGCGCAAGAGGGGAGGGGGGGGGGCAGTTGATCCGCCATTGATAGCAACCGGGCCGAATTTTCAGCTATTATGCTGGGTCCAGGTCTGAAAATTTCGGCCCGTGCAGACCTCTAGAAAGAATGAAATCTAAGCCAGGCTCGAACCGAAAAAAAAGAAGTCTGGTCCGGCCCCAATCTCCAGAAAAAGCAAGGCCCGGTTCAGGCCCAAGTCTCAAGAAAAAAATAAGGCCCGGTCCCGACCCAACCCTTAAAGAGTGAAGACCTGTCCCGACCCGAACCGCGGGTCGGGCTGTGATTCGCCAGAGGCCTTTTTTTGTAGAGGCCTCTAATGCCGGGTTTCAGACCATGTTTTAGCCCAAGGGGGGCGATCGTCCCATCGCAGATCTTTTATTAGCGCAAGGGAAAGGGGGGGGGGGCGTCGATCCACCATTGGTCGCAACCAGGCCGAATTTTCAGCTATTATGCCGAGCCGAAGCTTGAAAATTTTGGCCCGTACAGACTTCTAGAAAGAATGAAATCTAAGCCAGGCTTGAACCGAAAAAAAAAAAGAAGTCAGGTCCGGCCCGTCTCTAGAAAAAGTGACGCCCTGTCCAGGCCCAAGTCTCCAGAAAAAAAACCCGGTACCGACCCGACCCTTAAAGAGTGAAGACCTGACCCGGCCCGACCCGCGGGACGGACCGTGCTTCGCCAGAGACTTTTTTCTGTGGAGGACTCTAATGTCAGTTTACCGACCCTTTTTTAGCCCAAAGGGGGGCGATCGCCCCATCGCCCCTCCCTTAGATCCGCCATTGGGCAGGTCCACTTTTGTGTTTTAAAAAGATGAAATGCTCTGTGCCGCATATCAGTTTTGTGCATATAACATCTCCTGCATTTTCATTATGTGTTTGATGGTGTTTATATATATATATATATATATATATATATATATATATATATATAATGGATTGTCTTTTTGCAATTTAGAGGCTTATAATAATTACTCATATGAAGATAGTTTTATTATTTTAAGGGTTCTTAATTTTAAAGAAAATTTGATAGGTAATTTGTTTCACTTATATGTCAGGGTAATATAGCTTTTCCTATAAAAGCATCTTTAGGGACCGGTAATTAAAATATTTAGATGTATCGACGATATATAAATATAAAATATTTATATAGATAAGCAGTTAAATAAATAGTTCGGTTATTAGACAAAGTATTTCAGTGAATTATAGTAAGTTAATATGCATGTATAGTCTATGTAGCCTATTAAAATTATATTCATCATAATGCTTAAAAATTAGAGGTTAGAAACATGGAATCGTTATAAAGAAAGCTATTATTTTTTTCTTCCTCATTTCCGATATGCATGTTAAATAATTTTGAACTTTTATAAGGGTAACTATTTTCATTCTAGTTTACTTGCGTAAAAATGATACTGCCATGCTTCTAATTTCATAATATTTTAAATTCTAGTTATGTTTTGTTTTTGATATATATTTGTACCTTTAAAATAATTATATGCTCTACACATACATGTATGATCTCATTTTAATTTTTCATACAGTAATTTTCATGCTCTTTTTATCTACTTTAAATGGTCTTTAATATCTTGTTACTGTCTACCTACATTTTAGAAACATTACATCCATTTTAGCAATGATTCTTTTACGTAATTTTGCACAATATTATTCATAAATTTAGACACAACGACATTTATTTTTGTTGGAATAATCAAGATTCCATCGTTTTAATGTTTATTTAATTCAATGTTTGTGTGGGTAGGGTACTCCTTCAAATGAGTTGTTTTCAGCTGGACAACTCATTGATGGTTTGTTTTATTTCATATTTGATCTTAGTGAGATGGCCACTTACTATGGTCAGATGTGGAATATATCCCTCACATTCTTGTTTTTTTTTTTAACTTTCATCTCACGTATATTCAAATTTACATTTTGTTCTGCTATAAGTTTTTTTTTCAATCATAGTTTTATATTTTCTTTTAAATCTCTTGATGTATAATTTGTTAGATTGTTATTAGGTTACTAAATTTTTTGCACACTTACATAATTCATAACATTGGATTTTCTTTAGTTATTATGTTTACTGTTACAAATTGTTTCTGCACTAATGGATTTTCGCAATTGATTCTCAACTTACTACACCTTGCGGGACCTGACGCAGTTACAAAGTTGTACAAAGATGAATGCTTACACAGTTTACATACTTATATTTTTGCAGTATGCCCTGCAGGTTGTTGCCATACAATTACATGCGTTGCGCAGTTTCTTTTTCCAATGTTCATTGGTGCTTAATGTTTCAACAATAGTCTCATATCTTTATTTGCATGGTACTCAACAGTATATATTTTAATTTACACTGTTCACTATTCCTCAAGGTTTGGTTACAGTTATTTGCATGTGCATAGAACATATACATTGATTGTTATGAAATATTCACGGAAGTTTCATCTCTCCATGGTTCTGTGCATATGTATAAGAGCTTTTGTACATCGATTGTGATGGCGATGGGATATTCACGGAAGTTTCACCAATCCATGTGCATTTGGGTTTGTTTTACAGATTGATTTTTTTAGAGTTTGATATTTACACACACATACCTATTTTTTTCAATTTTCATTATACATACTTTTTAATGTTATTAGAAATATAGATATTGTTTTATTTTTATTAGTATTTTGCTAGATTCTTTTTTTTAACTTCATAGGGGATAGGTAACAAGACTTACTTTAAATTAATTTATTTGCAACACTTATTATCATTTATTATGTTTTTTTTTACTTTTTTTGTTACTTTCAAGTTACATTTGCTATACATATTCTAGGAATCCTTTTCTTTATCGTGTAATCTTTCATACAATATACACAATACCTGCCCTTAAAGTTTTGTAATAATATCTTTTCTTCTGCATATCAAGTCATTCGTTATTCCATAGTTCTGATAAAATTCAACGATCGTTTCTTTTAGCTTTGGTTCATAAGTAATACATTATACACTTGTTCTTTAGGTCTCGTTATGTTCTCTACCAGAATTTTTTTTATATATACACTTATTTGTCTTACTCAAAAGACTAGGCACAAATGGTCTTTTGAGGGGATTACACGTACCGTTGGATTTGTTCAATTGTCAACTTCATATTCACATTACGAGACAATTGACATTTTAACATTACGAAATATTTTTTTTCTTCACTTATTATTTTTCTGGCTTGACAAAGAAACGGCATGTACATGATAACGTTCACAATTTGTGCATGTCGGACATTTTTTTACTCTTTGAGATTTTTTTTTTATAACTGATTGGTAAGTGTAATTTGGGTACAAGTGGATTTCGAATCTACTCGGTGTGGCTTTCATATGGTCAACGGTAGGTCTGATATTTCAATAGTCACATACAGGGCTTAACAAATGCGGTCGCCAGGTCGCCACTGGCGACCAACTTTTTCTATTTGGCCACTAAGTTTTTTAATCTGACTTTGTTATTTATTTATTTTCTTTTTTTACAAAAATTGAACTAAAAAATGAGCACAAACGATATTTTGTCTCTCCAACATCCCTACTCGTGCTGGCAGCAAGCGCAGTAATCTTCCTCTTCTCTGGTACTTTTAATGGAAAAGCCAAGTTTAAAAGGCATTTTCCATTTTATGCACACAAAGCGCCATTCTTTTCCGTTCTAGTCGGCTTAGCATATCACGTGATGAGAATGTGGGGAGAGGGGGGAAGTTTCAATAAGAAATATTGTCAATCCAATCTGTGACATCTAAAAATCGGATGCAATGATTAAAAAGGCTTAACGCTTTTTTGTAACCTTCAAATCAGATTTTTGTGTTCAGTATTAAAATTTATTAATCTATCACATTTATTTTAAAGAACAATAACATATAAGTTATTATAAGTAATTCATTCGAAGTAAATCCATAAAACTTAATTAAACTTTCAAGAATAATTTTTTTTAATAAAAATAATATGAATCTTTTAAATATTTCTTCTCCAATAGAAATTTTAGGCGCCTAGCACCTGTTTGCATCACACATGTACGGCGTCATTCTGTCTTGGAGACAGTTGTCTGGTACAGGGTTGTTACTCAAGAATATTTTATAATTACATTGTTTGGATTATTATTTGCAGTAAATGGAAATAAAAAAATCATTGATTGCACTTCAGAAAGGTGAGGTATTTTTATTTATTTATTTATTTATTCTTACATTCCTATCGTTGAAACGTTGGAAAAATGTTTTTTTTTTTTCAAAATAAACTCATCTGGCTGCTCATTCCGTTATGTTATCCCAGCGCGGGAAAATGCATTTATTTTATATTTTTTTTCGTTTTAGCAATGTATATTACTCCGAACGTCACAATGTTTAATTAAATTTCTTGTTAAGATGTCTCATTATAGATGCAGCAAAGTTTCCAAATATTAAGAAATAAACTTGAAATTATATTCACCACGGAGAAAGAACCTGGAGGGGAAACTAGAATAGGCGAGGATATCGAAAATGCAAGTCATATTTTTTTAACGAAAGAGGGCGCTGTAAAATTTGGCGGCTGCCTTTAAACAGAATGTCATTAGATTACATGTTAAATTCCGAAAGTATTTTATTCGATTATTTTTAATTATAGCAATTATATGTCATAAATTTAAGATGGGATATAAATGTTTTATTCCGGGATGTAGATCGGGCTATGATGATGAGATAAGCAAAAGAAAAATCGCAGATTTTTTTTTTTTTTAAGTATGTTTAGAGCTCCAAAGGTGAGTGCTTTTAGGTAGATTTCGTAAGAAATACTACCTATTACATTCTCACCTAAGTTGGAAATTTTGAAAAATTTTTGCAGATCTACGCCGATCATGACTCCCAGAACCCAAAACCACCCCCAGTTCAAAACTTTATCTATCTATCTATCTATCTATCTATCTATCTGTCTATGTCACTTTTTTATGGACACGATAACTGGAAAAATTCTGCATAAATCTCTTCCAAACTGATACATAAAATCAAGGGGCATAAAATCTCGGTCAAGTTCGTTAATGGGCAAAATCGAACCAAGGAGGGGGGGGGGGGAAATGGGGGGCTTTTTGTGAAAACAGAAAACCCCCCATAATTTCTTAATTATTGTAAGTATCGAATCCGTTTAAAGTTATTATTACTTCTAGGAAAAGGGCCGAAAATTTATGTATGACAGATTTTTGATATAATTAAAAATGGCCCCAAGGGGGGGGGGAGGGGGTTTTAGAAGAAAAAAAAATCATAGCTTCGTCAATTCACAAGATATCCAATCCGCGTAAATTTATTATTAATCCTCTTAATATTATCTAAAACTTTTATATTGACAAGTTTTTTATAGGACCAACCGTTATAGCAAAAAAAAAATAAAAAACAAAAAAAATCCCTGCCGGCTCCGCCTGCAAACAAGTTATTTTTCGAAGTAGGCGGTTCCAACTCCCGCATCTTTTCGAAACTGATACATAAAATCAAGGGGCATAAAATCTCGGTCATGTTCGTAAATAATGGGCAAAATCGAACCAAGGTGGGATGGGGATGGGGGGGGGGGGGGGGGGGCTTTTTGTGAAAATAGAAAAATCCCATAATTTCTTAATTATGATACGTATCGAATCCGTTTGAAGTTATTATTACTTCTAGGAAAAGGGCCGAAATTTTATGTATGACAGATTTTTGATATCATTAAAAATGACCCCAGGAGGGGGTGGGGAAGGGGGGGTTTAGAAGAAAAAAATTCATAACTTCGTCAATTCAGAAGATATAATATCCGTTTAATTTATTATAAATCCTCTTAATATTATCTAAAACTTTTATATTGACAAGTTTTTTATAGGACTAACCCTTATAGAAAAAAACCTCTGCCGGCTCCACCTGCAAACAAGTTAGGTTTCGAAGTAGGCGGTTCCAACTGCCGCATCATGGCAAAAAGGTCATTTTTTCCGCAATTCCCAACAAACAGGCGCCCAACGGTCTGCGTCTTCGAAATCTACCTGTGCCTGTAGGCCGAGCCGTCAGGGATTTTTTTATTATACTTTAATTTAAAGTTATATGCATGTAATCATTTTTAAACTAAGAAATTTTTATTCTAGTATATCGATCTTAGTGTATATGTTTTTAAAATGTTATACTTAATGAATGCTAATGTCTGTGGCTAATTGACATGGCCATTTAAATTGTCTTATAGAGTGCTATTTGTTTGGCTGTAATCTGAAGCTGTTTTTATTTGAATAATACTTTTAATCTCTAAAAATTATACATCCATACATTACGGAGGATGTATAAATCAGAAGTATAATACGGATATTGTACTGCGAAGTATTTCTTCGCAGTACAATATCCGTAATATTTATTTTTAAATGACTATTCAGATGCTTCTGCCAGGGTGAACTCTTATTTAAAGAGTTATAAAAAGCAATCGAAACGCCAAATATCTATTAAAATATATGCATGGTGCGAAGAAAACTTTATTTAATGAAATTTTTACTTGTTTGACTTTTTTAAAGTTCAAATTTTCAATCAAAAACATTTAAAAAATGAATGCTTTTCGCATTGAAAAGCATTGCAGAAGCAGGTTAGGACAGCCTTCAGTTTACCGTGGCGCCATCTATAAGGAGAAAAACTGTATTGTAAAATTTCAACATTACTTTCCCCTCCATCTATCTTCCTCCGTGATATTCACACACGCACATTTAGAAAAAAAAAAAGAGTGAACTGTTATTTTTAATTTGGCAAAACTAAGAGAGTTCATTAAATGCAAATTTCGAAATAATAAAATCAGAATTATTTGACTGAATTCGATAGGCTAAATAGGCAAACAATCGTTTTCCGGTTTTACTATTTTATCGATGCTTTCTCATCAGATATAGATTTTGTAGCACTCAACTATTCCGACTTTTGAAGCATTCGGCAATCAGCATTTCCCGAACATATCGGTTATTCAGAGTTTACAATATTTCCTTTTGGATTTTTTTCATAGATCTAAGTTACCTTATAAAACTTAGTGTTATTGTCTGTGTTAATTAAGTGCTATTCTGAGCTATGAAATTAATAATTCTAAACTATGTTTGTTATTATTTTTTCTCACTTAATTCACAAAAAAAAAACATTTGTGCTTTTGGAAATCTAATTCGGAGGGGGGGGGGGGTAATTTTTTTTCTTTTACTGGCGACTAGTATTTATACCTGGCTACCAGATATTTTCAAATTTGTAAAGCCCTGGTCACATAAAATTTCAATTTGAAGTCATATGGCAAGTTGCAGGATCTTCCATATGGCGAACAGCAGGTCTTCCAATTTCAATCTTCTATTCTAACACAAGTACTTTTGGAATTACATTGTGTCTAATACACTTACCTTTTTATTTCAGAAACTTTCTAATTTAAATTTTCATTCATGAAGGTTAACACACATTTTTACACATTAACATTTTTGTTTCAATATTTGTTGATATTTAATATTTTATACCTTTAATATTTTATACTACATTTAATATTTTAAACAGTTTTCCTTTCCATTTTTCATATGCACCAGTCATATCCCTTTTCTCTAAAATGATAGAATTTTCTAAAAAATAATATAATGTTGCATTGCATACACAACAATACCTTTTTCATTTCAACACAATTTTAGGTATTGTATTATTTTTTATGTCATGTCTAATTTTGTTCTGCATTGTTTTACTTAATAATAATATGATTTTCAGCTAAATATTAGTTATATAGAGGCAAGAAATTCATTGGTTGCTTGTTTCAAGGTATATGGCATTAGCAGTATTCATATTTTACACACTATCATTTAAATTATAGATTTTTAAATCAGAGGCTATACTAAAAATTAATTAAATGATCTCAGATACAGTGTTCTACACATGTAAGTGTATTTTGATACATATTGTGAAGTGAATGCCAGTTGGCATAAAAAAAATGAAAGAAAGAAATTTTACCTGCATACTAGTACTGGTTGGTTTTATTTTATATTATGTGTACACAAACTTTTATGCAGGCAACTTCAACATGAAGAGAAAAAAAAATAATGAAATAGACATTTATGTCTAAATATTGAAATGTTGAAAATGCTGCAGCTTTCTTGACATAATAAAAATTTGTCAATTTCATGATAAATGAGAAAGGGTACCCGAGCACTTACGTGCTATATATATATATATATATATATATTGTACAAGTACTTGTTTCTTTGTAATTTTGTATCTGTGTATTTTTGTATTATGTGTATTACTATTATACTAGTATGCAATTCTTTATTCCTTCTTGGATGGTCCCCAATTATATACTTATGATTGAATATTTATGTTATGTTTTTCTGCCAATTTCAGATCATGATGGGATACAATTTTTTTTCATTTCTATTGTGGGGGGGATAATATATGATGGGATCATATATTTTAATTCATTTTTATCAAAAATCAGTTATTATCATTTTAAATTCTTTTTCATATAAGATAATGTAACCCTAAAGTAAACACTTCTTTTATTTTATCGATATAAATGATGCGTTTCTGAATTAACTGTAAGCGATTTATTTATTACTTTTATGCCAAAATTTAAGAATGCTTTTCCATTAATAAAAGGTCATAAATCTCGTTTTTAGTTATTATCAAGTTTGCTTATTTTACGTTTATGCAGTCTGTATTATATACAAATGTGAAACAATGAAAAATATTCACTAACATCTATTTACTATTTATTTAAGCATTAACTGTCACTAAACAATTTAGTGATTTGATTTATTAGATATAATAATTCTCTTTTCATATTACTGATGCAATTGTAAACGTTTGATCAGTTAATTTCATTTCCTTTGATAGGGTTTAACTTAATATAAAGGTGTTATAAATCTTTCACATTATTTATTTATGATGACGTGCGTACAATTTTCATTTCACTCTTTCTTGATCTGATGCAATCGTTAATTACTTTTTACAAGCTCTCATAGATGTAAATAGATAATAAACATGTCAGATTTTAAATCAATTGTAGTTATTTAACGACTCTTTCGATTGATATATTTTTGATTACTTACAGGGTTTCCATACAATCATTTTATTTTATGGAAATGATAAATAATGTTTGATATTAAACCTTCTAATTCAAAAATATCCATTCACCTCAATCTAACGGTCATTTTAAAATTGGCGACTTAGTTCTATCATGATCTGAGCCAAGGAAATGTTTGCGCTAAAATGAAAAGATTCTTTGACACACTTGGATTGTGTCTCTTCTACGAACAATACCTATATCTAAGGGGGGTCATCCCATCTCGTTAACTATTAACTTTTTGTACTTCATGCTTCAAAATAAACAAACTTCTGCTATCAAAACTAGTCTCCTGTTTTTATATGTTTCTTTAAATTAGCTTCCTTGTAGTTCTTGCATCGCAATGTACCCATTATATTTTACGGCTATTCACAAGAAAAATAACTATACCATAATATTCTTTGAAATTCAGTAAAAATTGATTTCAGTACTTTAAAGTTATTTCTTCTGATAATTTGTTGTGTAATGGCTGAACGTTAATTACCCTTCATCTGTAAAATTTTTCTTACAAAGTATATATATATATACAGGGCCTGATTAATGCATGGGGGTCCGGGGCCTTGGCCCTGGGCCCACCAATTTCAGGGGCCCACAAATTATGTGGCTGATTTTTTTTCCTTAATCAAATACTTTTCAAATAATATTGTTTTATAAAATATGAAACGCAAAATTTAAATATTCTGAATGACAATAAAATTTTTAGACGCTTTTAACCTAGGTACTTTTACTTGAAAAAGTGAATGACCAAGAACCGAACATGGGCTTTACTCACGCTTGATAACTCCTGAATGGTATACTGTGTCTGTTGGTTAAAATATAAACGAGGATTTTACAATGCCAGAATTAAAGTTTAAAATGATTATTAGACTGTTAGGGAAAACACAATTTTTATGATTTTGGGTAAGGCGAGTTTAAAAAGACGTCCTCATTTATTCTGCAACATAAACTGTGGATCATAGATGTTTGTGATTTATACAAATGCTTATTTGAGAAAGTGGATGGTAGTTCAATATCTTGATTATTCTTGTAAGTTAAATTTTTTTTGTAAACTTGAAACTTTCACCCAAACAACTTTGTCAACTCATCAAATAAACCTACTTTTTTTTCTGAAAGTGTCGCCGGGAATAGGGAGGTAGGGGAGGGGCAACTTTTTAACAGGCCCTGGGCCCAACTTCAGCTTGATCAGGCTCTGTATATATATATATATATATATATATATATATATATATATATATCAATATTCCTCAGTTTCTTTACAATAGATTTAACAATAATATTTATGTTTTTATCTGATTTGTAGATTTGTTCATGGTTGATGGAGAACGCTATTGGCAATTTTGTAAGTTTTGATGAAGCTATATTGATGTTTTGTGTTTATTCGGTTTGCAAATTTACTGATAGTTTAACAGGAGGTGCTGTTATGTACTTTTGTAAATTGTAATGGATGCATAGTAATATTTTATATTTATTTAGTTTGCAAGTTTGATAATGGTCTCATACTTTTACCACTTTTGTAAGTTATATAAATAGCATCTAAATAAATCATATATTTTCAATAACCAATTTTTCTATATTATTTTATTCTTTTGATTAACATTATGTTTATTTATGATAATTATAATGCTTTACATAACGGTGCACTGTGTTTGTTTTTAGATTATATTCTCATAAAATATATCATTCTTTTTAACTTGTCTTTCCCTTTATGAAAGTTAATGTAGTAATATATATATATTGTCTTTTCTTTTTTCTTTTTTCTTTTCTTTTTTTTTTTTTTTTTGAGGATCTTTACCTTTTCTCATTTTTTTAAACAAAAACCATGGTATTAAAGACAATTTATTGAGTATTTACATAGGTTTTGTTGAGTATTAAAGAAAAAGCTTTATTGAGTATGCATGGAAAGTTTATTGAGTATTTCATGAAAATTTTTATTGAGTATTTACAAAATTTTCTGAGTATTCATAAAAATTTTATTGATTATATTAAAGAATTATGTCATTGTTGGTTAAAACTTATATTATTTTGATATATTGAAAAGTTTTAATAAATTCAACTATTTTGATAAATACTATATTTATGACAAATTTAATATTATTTATGAGAATTTTTTTTCAAATGTTGTAACATTATACTTATTTCATATGAATTTTGAGTGATTATTATTATGCACTTATACTTGTTTTGAATTATTATAGTTGAGTATTTTGTGCATTATATTGAGTACTTACTTTTATGTGATTTTCATAACAAATTATTAATAATGCAAGATATATGACCTTTTTTTTAAAAAAAAGAGTAAATATTTGGGTATTTTATGAATTTTAAATCCTTACACTGGATTATTTTTAACCGACTCAAAAAAGGAGGAGGTTATCAATTCGACGTGTATGTATTTTTTTTTTTTTTTTTTATGTACAGTGTCTCACAAAAGTGATGGGACACTTGTGCTTTATAAAAAGAAACTGCAATAAAATAAATAAACAAACATGTGCAAAAAATTTTTGGGTGTATTTCATATTTAAAGTTAGTAACAATTATTACATAACATACATTTTGTCAAAATATTAAAATATTAATTTAGTAAAAATACAATTGTTCAGAACGGAGCAAAAAATGGCTCACATAAGTGATGGGACACTTACTTTTCCATCAAATATTTATCCAAAAATTTTACTTTTTAAAAGGTTTTAATATTTTGTTGGATTTCCTTTTACTTTTAAAACATGATTTAATCTTTTTGGGATGGATTCGACTAATTTTTTTGTGATTTCTGGAGTGATTTTACCCCATTCTTCTTGAAGCACCGATTTTAGTTGTTGTTTTGAAGAAATGGTGTGTTTGCGAATTCTTGATTCCAATTCTTGCCAAATATTCTCTATGGGATTTAAGTCTGGAGATTGTGGTGGTGTTTTTATTATTTCAGGACAGTTATATAGCAGCCAGAGTCTAACGTTCAGAGCAGTGTGCTTGGGGTCATTGTCCTGGTAGAATTTAAAATCGTTATGAAGGTTCAATTTTCGTGCTGAAGATTTCAAATTTTGCTTTAAAATATCAATATACTTGTACTGATCCATTATACTGTCAATAAAAACAAGATTACCAACTCCAGCGGACGACATATACCCCCATACCATAACTCCTCCTCCACCATGTCTTACTGTTGGTACCAAGTTCTGTTTGCGAAATTCTTCCCTGGGTTTTCTCCACACCAAGATTCTACCGTCAGAACCAAATATATTAAATTTACTCTCATCAGCAAATATAACTTTATTCCAGTAATCAGAATTCTTATTTATGTTGGATTTTGCGAAAGCTAGTCTGAGTTTTCTATTCTTTTCACTTACGAAGAATTTTTTCCTGGCTACTCTACCGTGATATCCAGCAGATCGGAATTACTCTTCTAATAGTCTCAGGATTAACAATTATTCCATATAATGCTTGTAAATCAGCAGCAACTTTTGAAGCACTAATTCTTGGATTTTTTTTAATATTTCGAAAGATAATTCGCTTTATTCCATTGGATAGCTTTGATGGTCGGCCAGGTCTTCTTTTATCCTGAATCATATGATTCTTTTTATATCGTTTAATGATATTGAAAACTGTTGAACGACTCAAGTTAACTGTTTCAGCAGTTTTTCTAATAGATTTTCCACGTTCAATATGCAAATTAATAACTAATTTTCGAATTTCAGGCGAAGTTTCTTTTCGTTTAGCATTCATGGCTACACAGAGCTAAAAAACACAAAAATTCCAAAACAAACTGGAGAGAAATACTGCAGACGATTTTATAAATTATTGCCAATTGCTTTTAAGTAAAAATAAAACCCCAAAAAATATTTTTATTGCTTATTTCAGACGATTTTTGTTGCATATATAATGGTGTCCCATCACTTATGTGAGCTATTTTTTGCTCCGTTCTAAACATTTGTATTTTTATTAAATTAATATTTTAATATTTTGACAAAATGTATGTTATGTAATAATCTTTACTAAATTTAAGTATGAAACACCCCTACAAAAAAAATGTGTACATGTTTTTTTAATTTATTTGATTAGTTTCCTTTTGTAAAGCACAAGTGTCCCATCACTTATGTGAGACACTGTATGTACACCGATTACTCCGGAACTATGCGTCCTATTTATGTGATTTTTTTTTTATTCGAAAGAGAATGCTCTCGAATTGGTCCCATTTAAATTTTTTGAAAATTGGTTTAGTACTTTTTCAGAAATTCAACAAAAACGAAAAAAAAATGAACATTTTAAAAATAGTTAATTTGTTGGCTTTTGAGTGTTGACAAATTTGAAAAGCAAAATTACATAAAATTGTGAATTGGATAAATATAATACAACGTACATATACAAACTATAAGTTATGTTACAACAAATCTACTTTTGAATCTTTTAAAATATTTTATGTATGTTCACCGATTACTCCGGAACTATGCGTCCTATTTATGTGATTTTTTTTTTATTCGAAAGAGAATACTCTCGAATTGGTCCCATTTAAATTTTATGAAAATTGGTTCAGTATTTTTTCTGAAATTCAATAAAAACGAAAAAAAAATAAGCATTTTAAAAATAGTTAATTTGTTGGGCAGACGACTTTCATTTAATATCATTAAATATTCTATTACGTGAATTTGCAAATAAAAAAAAAAGACTGACATATTTAAATCAGCTTTAACTTATCGGATTATAATTCTGCATGAATAAATTAAAGGGGGAGATTAGCCACTGTTCCCCCTCTTTATACTTAACCAATGAGCTCCTTATCACAATGAACGTATATACAAAATTTTAAGCAAATCGGATATTATCAAATCCGGTTCATCAGTTGTTGGGCAAACGACTTTCAGCAGGTTGCAAATAATAAAAAGACTGACATATTTAAATCAGCTTTAACTTGTCGGATTTATTTTCATAGAACAAACTTTTTAAGATCTAAACAAAAAGTTTTGAATGTTGCCAAATTTGAAAAGCAAAATTACATAAAATTGTGAATTGGATAAATATAATACAACGTACGTATAAAAACTATAAATTATGCCACAAAAAATCTACTTTTGAATCTTTTAAAAGTTCCATTGTTGCAGTTTCACAGCGGTTTGGCATATTTTGACGAGCGTTTATTGGCGCATAATTAAATACATTGTTGTTTCAAATCCCATACAAATGTACGAGTTACAGAAAATATTTGGCGATTTATCACCTGTGGCGCACTAGTTGGAAACTGCCTTTAAAATATTCAATATCTATATTATATTATACAATACTGTTGTATATAAATGCTTCTGCAATTGTCTTTTAATATTTCTACTACATAATATTAACTATAGAGTGACAATATAGAAAGAAAGAAAGAAAGGGGTTGCTCCAAATAGTATTATATGCGACATTGTTGGCGTAGTGTATTTACCTTGTACGGATCGTAAAAATCAGTACGCATTAAGCATAAGCACCGAAATCAGTGAGTTACACAGTTATCAAAACTGTAGTATACAGCCCGATTATGACACATTATCCAAGACGATTAGGTGAGAATAATGATAAAAACTTCTAATATTCCGTAATCGAGTCTACTGCCAAGGTTAGCGTGAAATAAAAAAATATATTAGCAACAATATGGTTTAATATAAATATAGATATCATTAAAGGCTTTAGACATTAGATGAGAATAATGATAAATTTTCTAATCTTCCGTAATCGAGTCTACTGCCAAAGTTAGCGTGAAATAAAAAATATATTAGCAAAGATATGGTTTAATATAAATATAGATATCATTAAAGGCTTTAGACATTAGATGAGAATAATGATAAATTTTCTAATCTTCCGTAATCGAGTCTACTGCCAAGGTTAGCGTAAAATAAAAAATATATTAGCAACAATATGGTTTAATGTTAATATAGATATCATTAAAGGCTTTAAAGACATTAGATGAGAATAAAGATAAATTTTCTAATCTTCCGTACTCGAGTCTACTGTTGTAAATATAGATATCATTAAAGGCTTTAAAGACATTAGATGAGAATAATGATAAATTTTCTAATCTTCGATACTCGAGTCTACTGCCCAGGTTAACGTGAAATAAAAAAGATATTAGCAACAATATGGTTTAATGTAAATATGGATACCACTAAAGTAATAAATAAATAAATAAACTTTTTAACCAAAAAAAAAAAAAGAACAGACTTCAAAACCTACTAAAAAGCAAAAAATAAACTTTTTAACCAAAAATTGAACCGACTTCAAAAACTACTAAAAAGCGAAAAATAAACTTTTTTACCAAAAATATAACCGACTTCAAAAACTACTAAAAAGCGAAAAATAAATTTTTTAACCAAAAATAGAACCGACTTCAAAAACTACTACAAAGCGAAAAATAAATTTTTTAACCAAAAATAGAACCGACTTCAAAAACTACTACAAAGTAAAAAATAATTTTGTTTAGGTAATAGTTAATAAGAAATTAAATTAAGAGCATTGTATTTACCATGCATATTATTATATTTATGTACATTAATTTGATTTTTTGGAGTCGGTGCCAGCCAAGCCAAGTACAAAATTCAAAACAAAACATCCAATATAAATCGTAACACGCGTATAAATTATATCTACATAAATACGAGACAATAATAAAAAAAAAAATACATATAACTCATCAAATGGTAGAAAATACAATGATTTAAATGATTAACTAATTTCCAAAGCAATGTTTGTCGACATATAGTTGCTAATCTCATTTGAAAATACACATTTATAACATCAGATGAAATGTTTAAAAATGGTAACATGGCTTTAACTTGGCTTTGCTGGCACCGACTCCAAAAAATCAAATTAATGTACATAAATATAATAATATGCATGGTAAATACAATGCTCTTAATTTAATTTCTTATTAACTATTACCTAAACAAAATTATTTTTTACTTTGTAGTAGTTTTTGAAGTCGGTTCTATTTTTGGTTAAAAAATTTATTAAATAAATATATTTAGATTTTTTAAAAAGAAATATGCTCTTAAAGTCCTAGGCAGTCAGAATTTAAAAATTACTGACTTTTTGTTGTTTTATAATTTCAATTTATTATAATTTGAATTTATGTCTAGACAAGTCAGAATAAATAAAGAAATTACCTACTCTTTTTATGTTGCTTTACTGTTGCAACTTCTTTAACCCCTTGGGACGAGCAACACGTATACGTGACGCATAAGATGCTCAGAATCCTCGATTATTCCCACCAGTTACTTTTTATTGTAAGTTTTGCCTTATTCAATGATAGCATTTCTGCGATTCAATTAGGCGTAAATTTCGGTTTTGAAAAACCGGTGGTAAAAGATTAAAAATTCTGTAAAGACGCTCGTCGCGAAGGGGTTAAATTTTGATATGCTAATTTAAATTTAATATTAGCTTTTTATATATATTTACTGATGATATTTTTTCGATGAATGTTAATGGAAGCTACGCCTTTCTTTGCTTTAAAATGCAATAGGGCTTATGTATACTTCATTATTGTGTATACGTGGTTATTATGTATAAATTATTATAAGAGTTGGTATACTTTTTGATGAGAACTGTTGAGTGTACTACTATTGTGGTATATTCCTTACTCTTTTTATTTTTGGTCACTGCACATCACATTACATTAATTGTTACTTTTTTTCTCATGGCTTTAAATTTAAAATTTAAGTAATTTTATTATTTTTACTTTGGCATTTATAAATTTTGTCTTCCCTTTGGTCGAAAAAGCTTTTTTTTTATATTTTTACGTTTTTCTCCTTCTGGTCATCAAAATTTTTTTCGGCGAATGTAGATATTGTGATATTACTATCACATTCTTTATTTTTATTTACTTTTTATTTCAGTTCAGCGCAGTTTTGCATTTTTATTGCGCGCTAGCTTTTAATCTTTTTCTATTTTCGACGATATTTTCTTGATCGTCATTCGTTTAGGCTGTCCCGATGTTCGGTGCCAGGCCGCTGTTTTTCAGACCTCTTTCTCCTCTTGTGGTCACTTATGCGCATGCGCTACTTTTATGGAGTGCGCTACTTCATGTTGTTTCGCCTTTTTCTCGCAGTAAGCACTGCAGTCAAAAGGGGTGTGTCTGTTTTGCTCAAATTAAAGTGCATGTTTTATTTACCAAATCTTAATGAGTTTTTAATTTGCCCTTTTAATTTTAGCGTCATTTGTAATCAGCGAATGAATTGAAATAGCCTTGTTCATACTTTTGTGTTCCCCATTCATTCATATTTATACCAATGTTAGCTGCTTTTTTGCCAGATTTTTAACGAAAACAGTGCTGTAAAGATTATTGAAAAAGTTTGTTCCAATCCGAGAACCGGCCGTTAGTTGTGATTCTCCGGAATCGTGTTGGCCGCTACTCGTAATTTTTAATATTCTAAAAAGTCTGAAATGCTGTTGTATATGATTTTATTTTAATATTTTAAAAGTTTAGTAAAGTAATATAAAGATTCTTAAATTGATTATTAAAGTATTTTCATGGAATCGGCCACTAAGAATTTAAAAAATCTTCGATTCAAAAATGTATTTTGAGTGACAGTCTTTTTAAAAATGTTGTGCGCAGTGTCCATTATTCTCAAGTATTAAAGCCTTCTTCTTCTGATTAAAAAGAAATAATAAAGATGGATTTCTCTATAAATGGTTTCTTCATTTCTACAAAAAATCAGTGTGCCCTTCACTAAAGTAAGAATATTTTATTCATTTATTTTTATAGTTTTCTCTTCACCAAGAAGTTTGACTGAAAAGAATAAAAACACTTTATTGTGCTGGGTTTACTTCACAACTGCAATAGTAATTAAGTTATACGATCTATCCATTCTCCATATAGAATAATTGTATGACACCTTAATAATTATCAGCATAACAAACAGCAGTTCTTTTAATGATTCGAAATCTCTCACTTCTAAAGATTCCAAACAATTATCCAGATAACCCCTTAACTCAGAAATTAAATCTACCCATAATTCACTCGGTTTTCTTTTATGAATTTTGAATTTTTGTTTTAACGCACCAGTAATCAGCTTAAACCGATCTAACAAAACTTTTTATATGCTCAAAATCCTCGCACTTATCTACTTATTATTTCACACTAATTTCGGTAATACCTGAAGGCAATAGCGGAATTAACTGGTTAAATAGATACTCTCACGTATCCTGATCTTATATCGGCACGTCATCCTGTAGCTCGTTGTGATGAAATTCCAGTACCGGTCTTTGGAAAACTTTCTGACATTACTAACAAAGATTCGTCCAGTCTTGAAGAAGAATAGTTAGATGAATTAATGATGGTGTTCCAATTTCTTTTTCTCATCAGGAGCTCAATGTTGTAGTTCAGGATCTCATCTTGTCGAAATCCTCTACCGAACTGTTGGTATCAAGATTGAAAGGGGAAAATATCTGACAGTGTTCGCATCACCTTCTATCGCAACAGACATCAAGATTTCGTCCATTTTTTCTCAGAAGAGAAGTACTTGGTGTAATGTACAGATATTGGCGATCTTTTGTTCATGTTTGGAGTGTCTAAGTAGGTAGGAACCCAAAGATTGAAGACTGTTCATTGACAGCAGCAAGCGATCACTGAAATGTGTATTGCTGCACAACGGCAACCAATACGCCTCTGTACCCCTCGCTCACTCGACTACACTGAAGGAGAAGTGTGAAGCGATGAAGTACGTGCTGGAGAAATTTCGTTATGATCAGCATGAGTGGTTGATTTTGTGTAGACCTGAAGATGGTGAACGTTTTCTGGGACAACAGTCGGGGTAAACCAAGGACCCATGCTTTCTGTGCATGTGGGACAGTAGGTACAGACCTCAACATTACCAAAAGAAGGACTGGCCTGTACGGGAGGACTTGGTGCCTGAATGTCAACAACAACCCTCTGGTGAACAAAGACAGGATACTCTTCCCACCGCTGCACATCAAGCTTGGCTTGATGAAACAGTTCACCAAAGTTCCGTACAGGGATCCTGGAGGCTTCACTTATTTGTGCTAGGCTTTTCTAAGGATTGACCATTGAGAAGTTGAAAGCTGGTATCTTCGATGGTTCTCAGATCCGTAAGCTCAGTCAAGTTCCACAGTTCGAAAACTTAAAAGTGGAATTGTGAGCGTGGAAGGCTTTTGTTCTGGTGGTGAAGAACTTTCTGGGCAACAAGAAGGCGATGAGTTAACGTAGAACTTGTTACCACTATGCTGACTGCTTTCAGAATCATTGGATGCAACATGAGTATAAAAATGCATTATTTATTCTCACATATAGGTCGGTTTCCTGAGAATCTGGGATCAATGAGTGACAAGCAGGGCGAGATAATCCTCCAAGAGATGAAAGAGATTGAGATCAGGTATCAGCGACGCTGGGATACATTTATGATGACAGATTACTGTTAGACTTCGATGAGAGACATCCTTGCTGCTGAGCATTCTAAGCGTTCAAGGAAACGTAAAACGAAGATCTGAATTTTGAACAATGATGGCTTAACATGCAATTGACATGTACTTTGTAACTAATTACCAATCTCTGCTATACAATGTACACTGCTAAATTTTGCTAAAAATTTAATTGATAAATTGTGTTTTGTTTGAAAAAAATATTTTCCTCTGAAAATCCGAGTTTGGACTAGAAACATTAACAAAATCCACAGGTCATATCACAAAAATTCTATAAATTTAGTTCGGTACTTTTCGGTTAGCCGGGCGCCAGTGATATATGTACATATATAAATACATATGTATATACATATATGTGAGAACAGTAAGGTAGAGAGAAAAAAGTAGTCCAATTAAATAAGACGTACTCTAATTCCTTTTCTAGTAATTTAAACATTTAATTACTTTCTGGTTTACAAGTGAAATGATGAATATTTACAAATGAATTACGTTAGAACATATAAAACCATAAAAAAACGGCTCTGATAGCTATCTTACTATTAAAAGTAGCCGATTGATAAAATGTCGGGACAACGCCCTAAAAATTTAATAAAAAGACGTAAACGTCTTCCGCAGAGATCCTCTCTGCATCAAAGCTGAGGGCCATCTTGCAATTTTTTTAAGATTTTGTCCGGGCTTAGCTCAGATCATCAGAAGATGAGTCATTTTTCCAGGACCTCAAAAGCAATCTGGTCTCAAGTGGGCATCTGGCTTGGCCATGTGCATCTTCGGCCGCCACACTCGGCCCTCCTGACAGGTCTGTGTCCTCACAGATGACAACCTGTTAGTTACTATAAAATAAGCAAAAACAAGCAACAAAATAATAGCAATGTGAAAACACTATAGCAAAAATCAATATGAAGTTAATCAAATTCTTTCATCAAGTCCATGAATGATAGTCTATGAAAAAAGAAGTCAATTGTTGTTGTTTTACATGGAAAATAAAGTTTCTTGATACTGTAGAACAGTCACTAACTTTCCTATATAGTTTGTACACACAGTTTTCTAGATAAGAGTTATTCGCGAAAAATTGTTAATAAAAACACAAATAAAAAACACGGATAAAGAAAAAAAAAACACGACTGAATGCACACTTGTCATGTTAAGCCCATGGTTTCATGTGGTCTGCAGCAGTGGAGGTTATTCTTGGACCTTCTTGATAACCTACCTTTTCAACATCATATCTGTCATTATTTTTTACTTTAATTATCTTGTAAGGACGCAACTTCATTCCTACTCCAAATTGGGTTTTTTGAATCGCGACTAAGTCACCTACGTGATAGCATTTCGCTGTTTTTCGTTTGCGATTGAAACTTTTGCGATTTTCTTCTTGGATTTTTAGTATGTTCTGCTTCGCGATATCTCTGTTGCTTTCTCTTTCTTCTACAAACGCATTCTCATACTCTTCATCAATAATCTGCTTAATTTTTAAATCAGTCTTATCTCTAATTTTTACTCCCGTTAATAGTTCAAAAGGCGTGTAATTGGTGCTTCGTGAACACGTACTATTTATGATTTTCTGAACTATTGGGACAAATTTGTACCATTTTGTTGGGTCATCGATGGAAAGTTTGCTTAGGATAGATATGAGGGTCTTCTGTACCCGCTCAACTTGACCATTACCCCTTGGTATTCCCGTTGTTATTAAGACATGTTCGATATTTTCGCCTTCCAAATATTCTTTGAATTCATTCGAGGTAAACGCGGGGCCACGATCACTAATTATTCGCTGCGGATTTCCAAATGTAATTTGTTGGTTTTTTAACTTTTCTATCACCTCTTTAGCAGAAGTTGTCTTAACTGGATAAAACCACACAAATTTAGTAAACGCATCTACCACGGAGAAAATAAAATTATAATCTTTGTTGGTCGACGGCATTGGGCCTAGATGATCTACATGGTAAGTTTGAAGAGGAAAGTTTTGTTTAGGAATAGGATTTAGCAGTCCTTCACCTTTCCCTCTCTTTCGATTATACAAAATACATTCAATGCAATTTCCTATAACACTTTCTATCTGTTTTCGAATATTGGGGATGTAAAAATTTTGTTTAATTATTGTTTCAGTTTTGGCTACACCGTAATGGCCTTTGTTATGTACCTCACGAATTATTTCTTTTTGCATACTCTCTGGTATTATAATTAACTCTTTCTCATTTTCATATTTATACACAATGTTTTGCCTAATCAAATAATCTTTACTTTCATTTTTTTCGATTAGTGTTTTAAGAGTTTGAATATAATCATCTTCGTTTTGCGCCTTGGCTATTTTCACTGTTACTTCATCCTGTGAACGCGTCATAATTAATACCGTGTTACGACTTAGAGCATCAACGTGTTTCATTTGGTTACCCGGTCGGTGAGTTATCTGGTAATCGAATTCTTGTAAAAACAATGCCCACCTTGCTACTTTCGGGGCAAGATCTTTTTTCTCTAATGTTTTCTGTAAAGCTGAACAGTCTGTTACTATTTTAAATTTATTACCTAGCAGGTATGTTCGGAATTTCTTTAAAGCCTCAACGACTGCTAACGCTTCTAGTTCATAACTACTATATTTGGCTTGGGCAGGTGTTGTTTTCCTACTCATGAAATAAACGGGGTGTAAATTTCCATAATCATCTTTCTGTAACAATACTGCTCCAAAACCCGAACTGCTTGCATCAGTGTGCAATTCCGTTTCAGAACCTCTTCTAAATATGTGTAAAACCGGTTTACTAGCCAATCTATTTTTCAAAGTTTGAAAAGCTTCTCTTTGGTCTGGTCCGAAATTAAATTCATTTTCCGCTTTTAGAAGATCACTCAAAGGTTTAGCGATTTTGGCATAATTGGCAATGTATTTTCCAATTATTTATCACTGGCGCCCGGCTAACCGAAAAGTACCTTTAGTTCAAATATCGCAGTTTTTTTAAACCGACTTAGCAGAAAAACCTGACCTGATAAAAAAAAAAAAAACCTATACCATTTTTGGATTCAGGGGTGCAGAAATGTTCTGAATCTGTTTCAAAACATTAAACAATTTTGAAAAAAAAAATTTTTTTATAACCCAGTGTTATTATTATCAGGATCCCTTATTAGCTTAAAAATTTTTCAACAGCCAATCTTTAAACTCGTTTGTCTCTATATTCTGTCTTTGATATTTTAATCTATATCCAATGTTTCAGAAATTTTCGTTTCTATTCATTTTATGTTTGTATGTCCTTTTGCTCCCCTCCACCCCCCCCCCCTCCCCCACATTCACACATTCCTTTAGTTTAGAACCTTTCTTCGCAATTACAATTCTATTATTCGATGTTCAAATACACCAACGCGACGGAGTGCGGGACGTTTTTCGACTTGTTTGATGTGGTCATTATTTTGTTACACAGCAAGAGAATGCGACGATAGTAGAGAAGGGTTCCTGACATGTTTATCACCTCTCCTGCGGAGAATTTCTTTTGTTGATTTTATGTCCTTTGCTTCGAAAGCTTTGAAGAGCAATGAAAAAGGTCATATAACCACAGAGTCTTTGGAAAAGAGAGTTGAAAAAAGCTATTTATGGCTCTTGTCGCAGTATTTGGTATGCGCAGCCTTTCTGCAGCCCACTTCCACCCCTATATTCCTTTTATAGTTAAATCAAAGAATTGAAAATCTCCTCGCATAATGAGTTTTATCCCTGCGGGTAACCTCTAACCTCCTGTGTGCTAAAATCTATGTAAACGATTTTTCTGTAGCATAATTTAATCCTGCCTTAAACGGAAAACTCTCATGTTCCTTGCGGAAAGAATACCAAATAAATATACCTGTTAAAACGGAAAACTGTCATGGTTCCTGTGGAAAGAATATACCATACAAATACGGAAATCTGTCTATAATGGAAGTATTTTCCTGTCTCTAGCGATTCCGTTTTTGCAAGTTTTTTTGTAATAATGATAACACACATAAGATTTCCGATTGCTAATTATGCAACCATAAAAATATAAGGAAATATATGAAAAAGTACTGCAGTAAAACCTGTGAAAACGGAACCTGTTTCTAACGGAATACTACCTTAAATAGAAATTTTCCATAGTCAGGTCGAAACAAAAAATACCATACAATTATAGTCACTAAGACGGAAACCTGGTTAAAAAGAAACTATTCTCCGGTCTCTTGCAATTTTGTCTTATCAGGTTTTGCTTTGAAAAGATACATACCTTTATGCACCCTTCTGCTTTCATTAGGGTTTCGTTCATCTCACGAAACTCTATTACTCCCGCTTCGTTGTCTGTCCGTCACAGAGCCGGTTCTCAGAAACTATATAACTTACAAGCATGACATTTTATGTACTTATAGCTGAATATCTACTATGAAGCTCAAAATCATAAAATTTGAAAAAATCGTATTATTTTAATACATAGAGGTAAAAAAGCAAATATCTAACAACCTTTTCCTATTAAATTTAAACATTTTTCGTTATAGCAGATGCCAACAATTAAAAATCCACAATAAAATTATTTCTACAGTAATTAATTTCCTATTGAAAGATTTCCACGTGAAAAATGAAAATGAAATAAAAAGTTTCACCCATTGAAAAAAGATTAATAGGACGTCATATGGGTAATAAAACGGAAATTTTCAAACATTTCTCAATAATACAAGAAGTATGAGTATGTGTAAATACAGAAAGCATCTTAATATGACGTCATTAGAGAATTAAAAAGAAAATTAATCTGATGTTCTATTAGAAGTTTAACGGATTTTTCAAATGTTTGAGAATAATACAAAGAGAGTATCAATATGAGTAATACAGAATAGTAAATATATGAGTTTGAGGAACGCATTGAATCATGATAAAAACCCGATTATGTAAATATTGGCCTATTTTAACATTTTGAAGGTCTTTATACAACATGTTTAATTTTGAAATTTATTTTCTTTTAATATCGCATTTAGTCCACATGACAGATATTATTATGACAGAGTAGAGTATAATAGCGGGCTTCGCCCGCAATCGGGTCGGTTCAGATATTCGAAAAAACGAGAAAAATAGACCGGTAAATTTTTACTTTATAAAAAAACATGACTTTTTTTTTTTTTTTGGAAAATGAAATTTATTTGGATTTATTAAAGAAAGGATAAAGTGTTTTGAAAGGAATATTAAACGGAACCCTTTGTGCGATCTTCGATCACACCTACCCACTTCTTTTTGTTTTACCCTGTCCAGTCGAAATTTGGTATGCTGGCCAGACATGTCCGGTTGTCGATGCCTTTGAAGTGAGCCATTCCATCTGGTCTTCGTTCAATTAATCACAGAGCAAATGTTTCGTCGTTGCCTTCCAAAGATGTTTTCCATCCGCACCACAGACGGACGACAATCCCACCGGCCAGTCAGTTATACGGTCGGCTGGAACGTTCGTCCGTTGGCAGCACAGAAAAATATTGCAACTCGCCTTCTAACAACCTGGAAAAAGACAAAAAAAAAAAAAAATTAGATTGAATATATATATATATATATATATATATATATATATATATATATATATATATACACTGTAAAAAAAAACTGACACCCCAGCTGCCAGTATTATACCGTAAGATTAACAGTAAAATAAGCAGTAATACGCTACTGCGCATGCGCGGTAGTGTAATACTGTTTATTACTGTTAATTTTATGGTATAATACTGGAAGCTGGGGTGTCAGTATTATACTGCAAAATCAACACTTTTTTTTTTAAGTGTATATATATATGTGTGTATATATATATATATATATATATATATATATATATATATATATATATATATATATATATATATATATATATATATTGCAGGCTATAAGCAGCTTCATAAATAATAATAATGATAATAATAAACTCCTTTATTAGCAAATTTTATTTAAACGCCAGAGTGGCCTAAGGTTAATAAACACTCTTAATTTTTGTTTTTAAAGCGTATGCATCTTTTGCTACCACTGGCGCACTAATAAAATCTGTAGATGAGGCAGATTTTGAATGTTTTCGACTGACAATTTCTATGCAATGTTTCTTCGTCGTCCTTTTATGATAGAGATGCTTGCAGGTCATAAGGTTTCAGCGGCTGCAGCTGCAATGGACTCAAGTCGCCTCTTCTAGACTCAATGATACTAAAATATGTTAGATGTTAGCTTATATATATGTAATTAAAGTCCCCAAAAATTTCGCACCCGAGCCCGTACCTAACCCGTATACTTATAAGGCAGGCCCGTAACCAGATTAGGGTAAGGTGGGCTGAGTGAGCCCCCCCCCCCCCCCTAACTATTTCAGTATTTTTTTTTTCTTCAATAAAATGTATATTTTAATCTGAAGGAAAAATATATTTGCAAGAAAACCATTTAAAAAGTAGAGCTGTCAGTTGCCTTAAATGAAAAGGAATATGCCAAACATTTTCTACTCAGAACCATATTACAGTTGTGCTATATTATTGTGCGGTTGGGGCAATTCTCAAAATGTAAGCGGAATAGGGAACATTTCCTTCTCCTGAAAAAATTCATTCCAGATGCACAAACCAGTCACCACATGTTTTGGCACATAGTAAATGATCTTTTTAATATTGTTAGGACAATTTAAAAGCTATGGGTGAACGGATGGGCTGCAGGGTCCGACAGGACTATAGAATATTAGACTAAGAATAATCTACTCTATAATCCCCTGAGGGTCCGATGGGAGAATAGAAATAGAAATAGACGTATACGTATGTTATTCAAGCTGGTCAGTAATTAGTGAAGCAGCGGCCAGCCAAACGTCTTCAAGCTAGTCACTAAAAACATGTTTTTCTAAATTCCAATGGTTTGTCTGCTGACAACATGTGTTTAGCTGACAGTGACAGAACAGTACAGTCGGTGAAATATCGTTTGAAAACGAGAATATTTCTATTTATAGAAGGAAATTACGAAGAAAAAAATAGGGTGAAACCCCCAGTTTGACACCTAACCAGTATCTGACACTTGAGCAAAAATCTAACTCAAATAGGCATTTTGTTGTAAAATTCTGCAATGTCATCTAGTCAGTGGCGTAGCTACATATTCAGCGCCCTGGAGCAAGCACAATTGGTGCGCCCTCTTCTCTACCGGAAAAGGTTTCCTAAATTTATTTTTAGGTTTAAAACACATACATATATATAACAGCAAATGTGTGAAAACGGAATCGGCCTATAAATGTACCCTGCCATAAACGAAATTTTTTTTAATGCAAATAGTAGGAATGCCATACAATTATATCTGTTAAGAATCAAACCTGCCTGAAACGGAATTTCTCCCTCTTCCTTGTGATTCCGTCTTAGCAGGCTTCATACTAACATATAACCTCTTTGCTATAAAACACAACTTGCAATACACATGTGAGTGCCCTTAGTTGTGCTTTTATACATTTTTTACAAATTCAGAAGCATAAAATATTAGATTCATATTGTATATTATCTGAAGTAAAAATTTTGATAAGTCAAGTTCAAGGAATACCGTAGTTTCATTTATCTAATTTTTGCTATACAATAATATCTGTTAAAACAAAATCGGAAAACATTAGAGAATAATTCCGTATTAGACAGGTTTTCGTATTATTAGATATAATTACATAAAGACTGGGAAAACAGTTTGTCAAAAACAGGATTCCGCTTTCACAGGTTTCACTAAATATTTTTACAATACTTTGTACGTTTGCGCCCTTACGATTCTCGCGCCTGGAGCAATGTGCTCCAACTGCTCCACAGTAGCTACGCCCCTGCATCTAGTGGTAAATGAGACACTTATTTTTATTTTGGAGTCAATTTATTCACCACTAGAGGGTCAAGAATATATTTAATGAGGAAGAAACTTTTGAGAATACAAAAAGTGTCATTTTGAAGCAACCATCTTATTTCTGAAATTAAGGAAGTGTTTTTCTAGTCTACTTGTAATGCAACCATCCTAATTTTTTTTCTTAAAGTTATACTTGTAGAAATTAGTTTAAAGATGCCTATGATATATTAGGACCACGATTTAGGGTTTATAGTTATTTAGTTTAGCTTAAAGGCGGTGTGCCCGTTATTGGTTCATAGAATTTCATTTCACCAGTCTCTGACAGAAGTGTTAGTTATTGGTTATATTAATTTAAAGAAAGTTGAAATCTATTATTTGAACTGTTTAAAAATACATAAATAATAAATTAAATTTATCTTGTAGTAAACACAATTAAAATTTAAGTTACTTTACCGTTGTCTGACACCAGATGTTAGTTACTGGTTCATAAATGTCAGTTATTGGATATCTGCATGATTAATAATGCAGTACTAAATATTACTCCTATATACTCTTACTAAATACCCTGCATTACTACTTACGAAATCCCACTTATTATAATAAATATTAATGTATTTTCTTTTTATAATAAAGAATAAAGATTTTTTAAAGCATTTTAATCTTTTAAAATAAAGTGTGTCAGTCATTGGTTCACTTTGTGTCAGTTATTGGTGTTTCAAAATAAGGATGGTGTCAGTTACTGGAGTTTTTCACCATATTTATGAATAAAAATATTTTTTTTAAATAAAACGTATAATTTTTCAAAATTTTGCCAACAATATTTTTTTAATATATCTCTACTATCCTTTCAAAAGGATGTAAATTTTTGTAATAGTGATTTGAAAAAGAAAGGATCCTTAAAGTATCAGTTACTGGGGGTTTCACCCTATGATCAATTTGTACAAATCAAATAAGAAAAATTGTTTGAACGCCATTTCATTGTTTCATAAGCGGGAGAGAGGAATGTTGATTTTTGAACTTTTATCTTTTTTTTTTTTTATCTTGTGTTTCATGGCTTTGAAAATTAACTTTTTTCAGTTTGTCTTATAACAATAATTCATTAAGGCTGTTCTATGACAGATTTTTTAATTCCCATTTGCTCGGAAATGCATGAAATTGGCATGTGTTCTTATTCAGGAACTTTGTAATCGAAAAATGTTTTCCATTTTTTTGTAAAGGGGTGGGGGGGGGGGGATCTTTCAGGAAATACTGTCAAAGTCGGCGTTTTGAACTGAATTTCCAACACAACAGCACCAGAAAGGGGGAAAACGTGTCGCCACCTGACACGAATTGCTTATAACTCGATAAGTAATTTATTGATCAAAAATTGGAAAACTCTCGATTCCAAATTGCTTCAATAGTCAGGTCTGCCAATTTTATGCCATTACGTTTAAAATGAGTGGGAAAGTTTCGCGTTGTTGAGCAGGCAATTTGAGAAACCAGAATGTATTATTAGTATTTGAAAAGTATGATTAAGGTTGGGTTTATTATAAAGTTTATGACAAAAATCCCTTCATTTAAACGGCGCACATTGTATTTAAATCTGTTTTCAAGTTTAAACTCTCTATATTTTCTGATAAATTTGCGAAATAATTTTCATTGATAAAGGAATAAAATTTGCAGATATCGTCGCTACCATGTCAAACTATCGAATATGAAAAAAGTCCTTCCGGCCTGTACCGGGAGGAAAAGGTAGCTTTCCTATATCTTCGTTTTAAAATTTTAGCTACTGTTACACGAAAACAGCAAGTTAAAATGCAAAGAAAACGTTTACAAAAGATTCGTTAACACTGAATTTGAATAAGAAATTCGCCAAATTATTGAGCAATACCCAAATTGGCTTCATTTATGAAGACTTATTTTGGTCGCCAAATTTGGCGATATTTTGCCAAATGTCGCCAAGTTTGGCGAGAATTTGGCGCTAACGGATATGAATATATAGTCTTATATGTATGATTGGAAAAATTATTTCAACAATGAAAATTTTTGTAATGTGCTGTCTTGTTTCAAAATGTCAGCCACCCTAGAATTTCAAACTGCTCTATCTCAGCCATTTTTTAAGATAGAGGTAAACCAAAACATGCTCTGGAATCCTCGTATCAAGGCCTAACAATTGATTAAAAAATAAATTTGAATTTTTAACTTTTTTGTATATTTATTTTAGTTTTAAATTTTTAAATGGCCGCCATCTTGGAACAAAATGGCGGACCAAGCTGGCCAACGAACTCGGTCGAGACATTGGTGAGCTTAATACACACAATTAGTTTCATCAAAATTGATTTATAAATACGAGCGTTATCGTATGACATAGGTCAGATATATATATATATATATGGAGATATATATATATATATATATATATATATATATATATATAAATCAACATTTGAACGGAGGGTGGTTTTGGGGTCTGGGGGTCATGATCGGTGAAAATATATCGAAATTTTCCGGAACTGCTTTCCTCCGAACGGCTGCAATAGGTAGCTTTATACTTTTTTGTATTGAAAGCTACCTAAAAATGATTTTTCATCACTTTTAAAAATGGGACGATTGTCGCTTAAACTGCGTTTTGCGTTTTATCAGGCTGTATTGAAATCTAAACCAGGTACTTCCTGACATATTTGCAAAACATTTTTATTGATAAATGGTAAAGGCATATAATAATTGATCACCTAATGGAAAAAGACCTGTTTAAAACAAAGAGTAGGCTGTTATCAAATCCAAAGGAGCTACTTTCAGACACATTTCTGAATTTATTTTTGTTTGAAAACGCATGGTGGTCAGGAATTATGTAAACGAATGGCATTTTCCATTTTTTGGTAAATGCAGAAGATCTTTGAGAAAATGCTGTCAAAGTAGGCCTTTTGAACTGAATTCCCGACGCGGCAGCTCGAGAAAGGGGAAAACTTGTCACGTGACAAGAATAACTTATAACTCTATCAGTAATTTATTTATCAAAATAATGGAAAACTCTTATTAGATTCCAAAATGATTTAATAGTCAGGCCTGCCAATTTTATGCATTTTCGTTTAAAAAATTAGTCAGAAAATGTGTCAGAAAGTTTCGCGTTCTTGAGCAGGGAATTTCCGAACCATCTTAACGAATACACCTTTACTTACAATTGTCCGATTCCATGCCATTTTTGCCTTAATTTCGTTATTTGTCATTTGTACCGAAAGACGAACCAAATTTTTTGGCGCCCCCTTCTACTCGGGTGCCCGAGTTATATGCCCCGCTCGCTTCGCTCTAGTTTCGGTCCTGAGGTCAGGTAAAGTTAGTTAAACAATATCATTAAATTAAATTCTATATAACACATTCTCATGACCAGGGCTTTACAAATTTGATAAAATGTGGTAGCCATAAAAAAATTCTAGTTGCCAGTAAAAAATATTTACCATCCCCTCTTTCCTCGTCATTATTTTTCAAAAAGCACAAAAGTTTTTATGAATTAATTGAGGAAAATAATAACAGGCATTGATTAGAATTATTAGTTACATAGTTTAGAAAGATAATATAAAGTAAGTTTTCTAATTAAACTTATCAAAATCATATATCTTTCAAAAATAAATAAATACTGTAAAGAGTGAATTAACCGGCATGTTCGGAAAACGCTGACTGCCGAATGCTTCAAATGTCCGGATAGTTGAATGCTACAAAATCTATATCTGCTGAGGAGCGCATCGACGAAATAGTGAAGCAGAAAAACAAGTTTTCGCCTATTTTTCTATCGAAGTCTCAAATAATTCTGATTTGATTATTTTAAAATTTACATTTGATGAACTTATTTTTGCCAAATTAAAAACAAAAGTTAAAAATATTTTTTGTGTGAATATAGTTTCAAAGTTTATTTTTTAATATTGGGAAAGGGAGGGGGGTGGCATTTGTGCTCATTTCAAGAAAGCTTAGGTCAATTTTTGTACAAAAAAAAAAAAAAAAAAAAAAAAAAACATTAGATTAAATAACTTGGCCGCCAGATAAAAATATTTTGTTGTCACTGGTCTACCTGGCGACCGTATTTGTCAAGCCCTGCTCATGACTTTACAACGATCTAATAATTCAGCAGGAAACAAAATATTAATAAAATTATATAAATTACAAATAACTAATAATATTAAAACGTATGGAAATAATGTATTAAAACACTTTTTTTAATGATAATATTAAGTTTGTGAATTATTCAAATTATTAATTTAAGGCTGGTCTCAAATCCAAAGGGACTAGTTTCAGACACATATTTTAATTCATTGTTGTTCAGAAACTCATGAAATGGACAGGCGTTGGGATGATAAATTTGACAAATACGACAAAATGCTCTATCCAATTCACCACAATATTCCAGCCAATTAAATTTTCGAATCCACTCATCTTGGAAACTTCTCCCACTTTTTATTCCTCTATGGGGGAAATAATTCACGATATCTCGTTCGCATTTCAATATTTTTAAATATTTTTTTTTTTTTTTTTTTTTTTTTTTTTTTTTTGCATTGAATAGCTGAAGTCGATCTCTATGCACGCTTCTTTGTACTTTTTCAATTTTTGTTTCAGTTTTGTTTATTGAGGATACTTTCACTTTCGAAACCGGTTCCGAAAGTAAAAGTATCGTAATAAAAAAAATTGAAATCAAAATCGAAAAAGTACAAAGGAGCGTGCATAGAGACCTCAACTATCCAATGCCAAAAAAAAAGAAAAAAAAATCATTTAAAAATATTGAAATGCGAACGAGATATCATAAATTATTTCCCCCATAGGATTAACATTAGCGAACGGGTGTTTTTGCCTGAGTGAAGTAAGTTTCTGTTTTTTTTACTGATATGTTTTTTTTTTTTTTTTTCCCCGGCAAAAAGCGCTCTCTTTATAACTTGTCAGTAGGAAAAATAATCTCTTTTTTCTATTCATTCTTACCCGGCTTCTTTCTCGCAAGCAGTCATTATCATTAACAATACGATCATTCGAGATGTACTGGTGACTTCACAGGTGTTAACAACCATGTGGCACAGGTAACTAAAATCCAAAACCATATGGCTAATGACAATCGTAAGTCGTTAGTATTGAAAGCAGGAAAATCTCTGTAGGTGTCTGTGTACATATTCAAACTGATTCAACCAGATGATTTTTTTTTTTTTTTAAGTTTATTATTATTAAAGGTTTTTAGATATTTAAGGCTGTCCTTAAACTTTTCTTTGCCCACCTCCACAAGGCGAATCTTTCTGACGCAAAAAGATTCGAAACATATTTTTTTATTCAAAACAAAAGTACGAGAAATACATGAAAAGACTAAGAGACCTCATACTGAGAGAATCCAGAAAAGTTCTGATGATGAAATTTTATTTTATAGAAAATATTTATATGTATTTCAAAGAGTAATAATGAAGTAAAATGAGTAAGTAAAATGTAAGTAAAATGAGAAATATAGTAGTTTTTTTTTAAGAAAAGATGTTTTATCACATTGAAAAAGAAAAAAAAAAAAACTCTCAGATGATATATTTGCATATGATATGAATAGGTTATGAACGGATAAATCTTTATAAGTGCTCCAATATAAATCCTCACCAGGAAGAGTATATGGTAACCACTAAATAAAAGCAAAAGCAACCCAAAAAAATGCCCAATATCTTTTTCGTCTACATCACTTTCTTCCCCTTTTTGCATTGCATACAGTTTTGTCATTTCTGATAAATGGGCTAAATATTCCATCGGCAAAAATTTGTGGAAAATTTCAGCTGGAGATAAATTTGTTAATTCAGAAAACGATTCGCATAGCTTTATATTACTTATAGTTTCTAAAGTTTTTTTTTGAAAGATGAGTTTTTATTCCAGCTCGGCTTCATATCTTCTTTCTCTGATTTTCTCTTTCTCTTCAAACTTGGTTGAGTTTTTGATGTAGAAAGTACAGAAGCAATCGTCTCGTCATCTGATACATCAACTGATCGATGTGTAAAAACTTCTACTTGTCCGCAAACATCTGCAGGCATAATTTTGTAGGTAGATTTCATAAAAAAAATACTAGCTATTACATTCTCCCCTAAGTTGGAATTTCTGAAAAGAATTTGCAGATCTAAGCCGATCATGACTCCCAGAACCCAAAACCACCCCCAGTTCAAAATTTTATCTATCTATCTATATCACTTTTTTATGGACACGACAACTTCAATAATTCTGAACAAATCTCTTCCAAACTGATATACATAAAATCAAGAGCCATAAAATCTCGGCCAAGTTCGTTAATGGGCAAAATCGAACCAAGGGGCGGGGGAAATAGGAGGGGAGGGGCTTTTTGTGAAAACAGAAAAAAACCCCATAACTTCTTAATTATGTTACGTATCGAATCCGTTTAAAGTTATTATTACTTCTAGGGAAAAGGCCGAAAATTTATGTATGACAGATTTTTAATATCATTAAAAGTGGTCTGAAGGTGGGGGGGGGGGGGGGGGGGGGTTAAGAAGAAAAAAATCACAACTTCGTCAATTCATAAGATATCCAATCCACTTAAATTTATTATAAATCCTCTTAATATTATCTACAACATTTATACTGACAAGTTTTTTATAAGACCAACCCTTACAGAAAAAAAAAATCCCTGCCGGCTCCGCCTACAGATACAGGTAGATTTCGAAGTGGGCGGTCCCAACTGCCGCATCATGGCAAAAAAGGCCATTTCTTTTGCAGTTCTCAATAAACAGGCGCCTCACGGTCTGCATCTTCAAAATCTACCTGTGCCTGTAGGCCGAGCCGTCAGGGATTTTTTAAAATTCATTTTCATTTACATCTTCTTCATCTGTAATAGCGCCATTTTCATCGGGAGGCAATTGGCAAATATCTATGACAGAATCAACCGAAACATCTGAATCTGATAAGGAGTTGAAATATTCAATAGCTTCCTGTACTGTTAAAAATCTTTCTCGATTAGCCATATCTATCAAAGAATGAAAGTATAAATATCGTTCTATCTTCACCCTCTATTACTAACAAAATACACTGTGCGAAAAATTCAAAAAGAGAAACGAAAAAAAAAAAAAAAAAAAAAAAAAAAAAAAAACAAGAACTGAGCGGAAGTTGAACCACGTGATCTATCTCAAAACTCTGTTATAAGATAAGAAAGTAAAAATTATTGCTAAAAGATCGCACCCTGAGCGGGAAAAGTCATAAATATCCTCAATTTTGTTTGGACAAAACTCTCACCCCAACTCTAGAGAGGGAAGAAAGCATGGGAAGGGGTATAGGTGGAATTCGAAAAGCCATTGACCTGCTTTTAAATACAGCAACAGAGATTCAGTATAAATGGGGCAAGAAAGTGCCAAGCCACATTTTGGGTGAAATAAATTTGACACTGTAATCTGTTGCTTATTGTTGTAAATTATAATATCTACCCTATATATATAAAATCCTAATGAAACGAATTTGTCTACCCTATATATATAAAATCCTAATGAAACGAATTTGTGAAACGATTTTATGAAACAAATTTATGAAACGATTTTATGAAACGATTTTATGAAACGACTGATTATGTTTCAGGGCTATTTTTAATAAAATATTAAACGCTTGATGGTGAAATTAATACCAATTGTCCATAAAAATCCGCGAATGTCAAAACTGGTAATAGAATTTTGAAATTGGATTTAGTTTTCGAGATATTAATTTTTTTCTAATTTTAATGACATTTCTGTAATGATGGCAACTAATTACTCAGTTTTTTTGTGACAAAAAAGGGGAAAAAATTGAAAAGGATCTCGAAAGGGATTATTGATTTCTTTTTATTCGTCATTTTCAAATTGAAATTGAATTTATCTTATATTCAATCGATAATGAAGATAAGATTGTGATTAAATTATGTTTTTTATGGAAAATTTGAAAAAAAATCACATTTCTATCGTCAGGATTCAATCGTCTGTCAGGATTTAATTTAATTTATAAACTGAAAATATTTTGAATAAATTTGTCCAAATGACGTCATTTATGCAAACGCAAATGAAAAGAGGAAAAAGGAATCAATAGTAATTATTATTTATTGATATCATATTGTTATTTTTTTGTAAAATGTAATTAAACGAATTTATAAAATCACTAATTCGGATATTTCAAACGAATACATAAAATAATAATGGCCCAACTGAGCGGAAGGAGAATAAAATATCCTGCTTGGTTTTTTCCGCCAAACCTTTTAAAAAAGCGTCAAGTCCCCTATAATAGAAAAGCACCAAAAGTTCATTGGGTTTGTTTTCATAACTTTTGGCAACAAATCTATGTATATTAACGAATCTATCCCTTTTTGAAGCTCGAATTACGCCAAACTTAAAAGCAAAGGTCCACACGAAAAGTACCCGATTTTCTTATGGACAATATTCAAGTGACATAACATGGTGTAAAATTATCGCGGATAGCAAATTTGTTTAAATATCTCATCAATTGATGCCGAATAAATGCAGGCATGCATGCACAGAATATTTAATTAATTTTGTATGATAAATAATTATTAGAAAATTCGTATATACATATTAATTAAAATAAATAATTTACATATTTAAAATAACATGGAAATATGCACGAAAGTGCACTAAAACAGACAGAAAATTAAAACCTGTTACTGAAAATGTCTATAACATAGTACTTTTCAATACTGTAGATCTTAATGTTATTCACAAGCAGATGGAATTTTTCTCATCCTTAAATGCAAAGGAAGAATAGAATACAGATCGTTGTTATAAAAGTCCGAGAGGTAGCCATAATTTAAACTTAACCGTTTTATACAAGCTGGTTTTCAAGTTATAATTGATTTTACTTATCAATCCCGAAAACAGTCGTCAGTTGTTGCAACAGCTGTGTATGAGACCATGATAATAAAAAAAAATGTCCCATTAAAACGTTAAAAGCATGGCAACCCAATTACAGATTTACCAATATTTTTAAAATAAAGCACGCTGTCATGTTTTTAGAGGCCTCGAAGTCTGAGCGGGGGTTGACGAGCGTAGCTCGCAGGGGGTAGGCCCCCTAGTTCTACGTATAATTTGTTTCTAATGTCACTTGGTGGCAGCATATGTACCAGGTTTCGTTTTTGTCCCAGACGTTTATGCCCCCCCCCCCATGAAGATAGCCAATATACAAAGAACGTAATAGTAATATCATTAAAGTAATGCCATATTGTTACTCAGACTATCTCAAATGTTACTAAGACATTGGCGGAAAACTTATGTTATATATCTTGATTTGAGTATTGGATCAAATTTTCAAAATGAAATATCTCAGAAGTTCGAAAATGTGGCTTAGCATTCTCTTGCCCCGACCCCCGAATTCTGAGACTCTCAATATTACAGATTACGAAAATAAAAAAAATCCCTGATGGCTCGGCCTACAGGCACGGGTAGATTTCGAAGACGCAGATAGTGGGGTGCCTGTTTGTTGGGAATTGCGGAAGAAATGACCTTTTTGCCATGATGCCGCAGTTGGGACCGCCCACTTCGAAATCTAACTTGTTTGCAGGAAGAGCCGGCAGGGATTTTTTTTTTTTTTTTTTTTTTTTTTTTTTTTTGCTATAAAAGTTGGTCCTATAAAAAGCTTGTCAGTATAAAAGTTTTAGATAATATTAAGAGGATTGATTTGACGTAGTTATCAATTTTTTTCTTTTTAAACCCCCTTCCCCCCCACCTTGGTGCCATTTTTAATTATATCAAAAATCTGTCATACATAAATTTTCGGCGCTTTTTCTAAATAATAATTTTGAATGTATTCGATACGTATCATAATTAAGAAATTATGAGTTTTTTTTCTGTTTTCACAAAAAGCCCCCCCCCCCCCCCCAGGTTCAATTTTGCCCATTAACGAACTTGACCGAGATTTTATGCCCCTTGTTTGGAAGAGATTTGTGCAGAATTATTCAAGTTATCGTGTCCATAAAAAAGTGACATAGATAGATAGATAGATAAAGTTTTGAACTGGGGGTGGTTTTGGGCTCTGGGAGTCATAATCTTCGTAGATCTGCAAAAAATTTTCAAAAATTCCAACTTAGGGAAGAATGTAATAGGTAGTATTTCTTACGAAATCTACCTATAAACAGCAGTGTAAATAACCCAATTTTGTATAGTGAATCACGCCAATGTTCCCGAACGGGAACAATAGAATTTGATTTCTTATAGTAAACGCATTTTTATTGCAAACTATTATTTAGTATGTTTATTCTTTAAACATGCTAAGAAAAGACATACAAAAGACACACAAGAGTTATTTATCATAACTCTGAAATTTTATAAATTTTGCATCTTTTAGAAATTTTATGTGATTTTTTTTAACAATCCTAGTGAAAATTGACAAAAAAGGATTTTTTTGCGAATTTTTTGTAAGCTAAAATAATTATATAACAGAAATAGTTTTCTTCTAAAACTTTAAGTCTACTTTTGTTAATAAATAATAATTTTTGTAAGTCCACAAAAGTGAAACTTTTTTTTTTTTTTTTTTTTTTTTTTTTGAATTTGATGTTCTCGTTTGAGAACATTGGCGTTTGAAAGGTTAATTTGATCTGCTTTAAAACGATTACGGAAGGCTGAATTATAATTAAACGACTTGTGGCGATCTCCTGTAATCGGTTTTTCAATCATTTCTTTTTGACTGACGAATTTTAAGGCCTCATCAACAGCTGTCGGAACAGCTAACAACTGTTTTCCTGGATGATTAAATAAAATCAATTAAACATTTTAAAATCAACTTGTATAAAAGGGCTAAGTAAACAATGTCATTTCCACAGAGAATTTTATAACGACGCTATAAGAAAATTGTTTTAAGTAAGACGTTTTAAATGTATCGTTTCCAATATGACGTAATTTTCACCAAAGTTTTCTTCCTATTATTAAACGTAAAAATACACTTTTTAAGATAACTTATATGAACAATTCTAGGGCTTGACATCACATATAAGCTAACAAATCAAATAAGAAAATATCTAAAAATTTAAAAATAAATTACTGCTACTTTGTAGTACGGCAATAATTAAAACATTTAAAGGAAGTCTATTAAATTAGAAATATCTAATAAAACAAAACTAAATAATTGACTAATTAAATCCAATTTTTTTTTGTAAAAGACAGAGACACAAAATTTTAGAAAGTGTTATTTTTACTTTTCAAATTTCTTTTAAACTCAGTCATAAAATGTCTCTAGAACATTTTAAAACTAATTTTTAAGATTTTTGATATAATAAAATATTAATATTTATTTTATTTTAAATCATCCTCCTAGAAAACAACAAAAACAAAAAAAAAAAAAAGGCACAAAACCATAAAAAATTAAAAAAATTAAAAATAAAATAAAATAAATAAATAACTATGGGAAAATATCAAAAACCTAAAAAAAAAACCCGATAAAACCCTGCAAAACTTCACTGGGCTGGCTTTTTCTGAAATAAAAAAAAAACTGGGCTTTTGTCAACCCTGTGTTGTAATCTATGTTGGAGGAGAGATGGTCACCAACATTTTGCCACCATCATATTTGAAATCGGTTCGGTAGTTCCAGAGATTACCCTTACAAACAAACACACAAATGTTATTTCTTTATAAGATTTTTATAGATTGAAAAAATACATAATTTCCACTTTTCCAGTCCGAAAGACTACTTCCGTTTTTTTTTTCTTTTCTTTTCTTTCTTTCTTTTCTTTTCTGTTTTTTTTTTTTTTTTTTTTTTTCAGTGAGAATTTAGAAATTAAAATGTATGAAAGCAACTTTTTTATTTATTTATTTATTTATTTATTTTTGGCGGGGGGAAGGGGGTTGTATACTATGGATCCTTTTAATCGTTTTATCTCACAAAATTAATTGTCGAAACGTCAGTTGAGACTGACTGTGGAGACGCGAAAAGTTTTTGGTTTCCGTCTGTTTGTTTGTTTGTCTATTCCGCGATAACTGCCGTAAAAATCGTCCTATTAGGTTGATTTTTGGTGGGTGTGTTGGTGAGGTACCCGGAATCAGCTGTATAGTTTTCGGTTACATTTGGTTCATTCGTTCGAAAAATATAGAACATATCTTTTTAGGTCATAATGCTTTCCTATGAGAATGCAGACGGTTTTCCAATTTCATTTTTAATTGAAATGAAAATCGCATATCTGAATAATGGATTTAAACGTAAAATTACTAAAATTACTAATTACTAATTTTCGATATGGAGATTTTAAATGTGTCCAATAGCTTTGAAAATTTGCTGATACATTCATTAGAATTTAGAAATTAATTGTTTAAATTATTGTAATTTTTTTTTTTTTTTTTTTTTTTTTTTTTTTGCATCTGTTCGGGAAATATAAAAAATTTTATTTTCATATTTTGTACAAATTTTTTAATGCATTTCTTTTTACTTTTCTCTTTAATTTATTAGTTGCTTAGAAAAGAATTTCAAAGAATTTCAAAATAATAAAATTTTAAGTAACTCGCACTATTTTGCTGCGATATTTTATTATCAAAATAAATTATTTTTGTATTCTATTGACATAAATGAAGAATTTATTTTATTACAAGTTTATTTTTTTATCTAAAAAGTTACATGAACAAGAAGTTCATAAGAATTTCAGAATACCATTGCATAAAACTTGTTTACTTTAACGCTTCTAATTTCTGAAACCTCGGAGGTATTTTATATGCCTATAAATATGTATGTAATGTAAAAAAATTAAATTGCGGATTGTAAGATGCTAAATAATATCATAAGTGATATTGAAAAACAATGACTTTTAGAGTTGACGTTGTGGCTCCTGATCTGCAGATTTACTAGTTAATATCAAGGCGAATTTAAGATGAAAATTCGTTTTTCTTTCGAAATATTGTTTTTCTTTATCTTTATTTTATTTTATTAGTTAACATTATATTTTAAGAGAGAATGAAGTACAAATATGAAATTGAGCACACAAAAATTGGAATATTAATAAAATAATATTTTTTTTTTTTTTTTTTTTTTTTTTTTTTTACATCTTTTAGCATTTCTCACTGGTAAGTAATCTTGAGATTAGCGATCGGAAATCTGAATTATGAAATGTTTCTGTATTCAAAAAACATGTCTTATTTAGCAGAAAATATGGCTTCTAATTCTTGAAAATTGAAAATATAACATCAAACAAATTTATATGAGAAATTCGATGTCATTTTATTTTATTTTACATATTTTGAATAAACCCAACTTTTAAAATGTACGTATGCTTATGCCATTCGATTCCGTTTAGTTTTCATCAGAAAGAGTTAATAGATGACAGGACCGAGTTTGAAATACTATAAGCATCTGCCTTACAAAAGCACCTGGCCTTCGTTGTGAGGGCAGATGTATTAAACCCCAGGATAGAGGTTTAGCAGGATAGAGGATAGAGGATAGAGGACAGAGCCAGGTTTTAAGGTGTTTTCCACCAAGATATGACTTGGCAGACCGACTGCGTTTTAATATGCGAATCGAGTTTTAACTCATTCTGGAATTTCAGCCGTGAACTTGATCAGGTGATTGTATGTGCTGCCGCCTCCCGGTCTAATATTCCACATACATAATAAATGGAAAACATTTCTATTAAAATTCTGGTGTCATTGTTCAATTTCGTAATTAAAGTTTTGTGGTTTCCTAGGGAAACCAATGAACGTTAAAGGGTTAGTATAGTATAATACGAGCCCAGTGACCCGGGTTTCTTTTTTTTTTCTTTTGTAAAAATAATATTGTATGTACAATTTTCTTCTTCTTCTTCTTCTTTTTTTTTTTTTTTTTTTTTTTTAGTAAACTAAAAATAAATATATCATTCCAGGATAGAGGATAGAGCAAGATAACTGCTGAAAGGCTGTTAAAAAAAAAAACAAAAAAAAACAACAACATTATATTATTAGTGAATCACAGTTCACCAGTCCCAATTCATCGACCTAAGCACTAAATAACGTCTCATACACTGAAATTATTTAGCAAAACAGAAAATATTTCCTGTCTAAAATTAGCTGCGCTGCTTTTTCTCAAACAGCGTCATTCAGTAATATATATCTTCTTTCGTCAAAAGATATTATTTAGTTTACATTCATTATTTTGAAATACAGCGTTTGTTGCTTATGTTAATCAAATTTATTTACAAATATTATAATTTGCTATTGACATTTTAATGATTAGCATTGTGTATTAACCCTTTAACGGATGAAGCACTTCAATTGCTAAAATGTCGAAATAAATGATTGACACCAGAAATTATAAACAAATTTATTTTTATATAATAAAAAAGCGATATAGACCGGGTGGCGGCAGCACAGACAATCACGTCATCGAGTTCACGGCTGAAATTCCAGAATGAGTTAAAACTCGATTCGCATTTTAAAACGCAATCGGTCTGCCAAGTCCACAGATTAAATATATTCGACCAGATAGGACCAGACTTCGAGTCGATTACAGCGGACTGTAATCGATTACGATTACGATTACTTCCATTTTTTAAAAACAGATTACGATTATATCTCTATTTATGCAATTTGGATTACGATTACGTTTGTGATTATCTCTTTTTTAAGTTCTAGATTACGATTACGTTTAGATTACGATTAATATTTTTTCCTTCGATTTCGTTTACTAAACTAGTCAATTACGATTACAATTCGATTACACGGATTTCGGAGTCTGCATGTTACAAAATAGAGTCCAGCATCGTGTTGGAAGACCTTATTTTACCCATTATATATATATATCATTTTTACAGCAATCAAAAATGTATTAATATAATATAATTGGATGTAATAATTAAAAGATATATAGTTTCACAGATAAAAAGGTTATTGCATGATAAATAATAATAAAAGTATAAAAAAATTTACTTTTTGTGATATACCGTTAAACATGTTAAAATGGAATCGGAAGGGATGGGGGATTTCTTTCGTTTTAAGATAAGTTCTTGTGTTGCATGTAATCTGTAATGTACGCTGCCTATTATAGTTGTATTATATTCTTTTCGGCGGCAATTTGAAAATTTTTCATTTTAGAGAAGATTCCGCGATAGAGATTTCCATTTCTACACCGTTTACTCTATCTAAATATTTAGGTAAAAAAAAAGAAAAGATCCAGTTTGAAAGTTGTTCAATAAAATGTAGCTAATTATTAATACACAATACATTTAAAAGTTATAATTCAGATTTGTATTTTAATTAATTATTCAAATATAAATTTAATATTGTAAAATTTGTGAAAAGTGGCCTGTGTATAACAGTATTCTGATTAAACGGAAAATTTCATACTCCTCGAGAATACAATATATATATATATATATATATAATATATTAGAGTTTCCCGCAGACAGTTTCAGAAGGGTACTGCACCCTGCCTTCCCTTTGGTTTACAAAAAAGACCCTTCTTGCCACCCCCCCCCCCCACCCAGTAAAATAATTAGCACCCTTCTTGCCCCTTAGTAAAAAAAGTGCTCTTTCTCCTTTTAGCATTAAAAAATTTGCTTTCATAGCTAGTCAAAATTGACTAAATATTGTCTTGAAAAGAGTGCCCTGACTTTTAACTATCAAAAGTGACATTAAAACCAAAATAATACAACAATAACAATTAAAAAAAGTGCCCTTAATAATCTGAAAAGTGCCCTTAAGAATAAAAACTTACCCTTTTCTCACCAGCAAAACCCTGCCCTTTTTAAAACCTGGAGGAAACTCTGGTATACATAATATATATAGTAAAAACTGTCAAAACAAAATCTGTCTATAATGGAAATTTTTCGGATTATGAAGAATAGAATACAATACAATCATAATAGACAATGTACCTTCTACGACGAAAATTTGTCTATAATGGACAATTTCCCCGGTACTTAGCGATTCCGAATCAGCATATTTCGTTGCATTAATTTTTCATTATTCCATAATTGATCAAAATATTTTTAAACAGTATTCTAAAATATATTACATTTTTAAAATACAGTAAAACCCAGTATTACAGAAAAGCAAGCACCCGGGGAAATTTTCCATATTAGCAAATGCACTGTGTATTGCTACTGTGTTGTCTTCATCGAGACTCTAATACTATAGAATTATTCTGTTTTAGACAGGACTCCGTTATACATAAGTTCCCTTTTGACAAGTTTTACTATATTCTAGAAAAACGTTGTTAAAAAATACGAAATGTATGTCGCTATTTCTTTTTTTAAGGATCATTAAATAAATGATTTAAATTAAAAGGGCTGGTTCTTCCTATTTAAATATATATATTCCCCGATCTGCATATTTTGGAATTGATTTCATTAGTACAGAGCCATTATGAAATTAAGAGCATTTGTACGAATAGAATAGTCAAATTGAGGATGCAAAATTCTGATTTGAGATTCACTGACATTGGCGTTCACAGGGGAGAAACCACCCCCCCCCCCCCTAAATCTTAAAACAAAAATATGTGCACTTGTTTCACAGCCCTTTTATAAAATGCAGAATATAAGCATCAAATGAGTTAAACTTATGAAGTTATGATTTTCCCCCCAGAATCCTCGCTGCAAGACATTTCGGCCTACAAAGCAAAACAAAAATTAAAAAATTAAGAATTATTAAATATTCAAAAATTGGTTTCTGCCAAAATTTTATAGCTTGGAGAATTGGAACAGTTCATTCAGTTTCTTTCGTGTGGACGACTCTGCCTCCTTGAACCCTCCCCGTCCCCCCTTTTAAAAATAGGTTTCATAAATGAAAAAAGAATCAAAAGTTGTCTTTTGGGAAGAGAGAATTTAGTTGGAGAAAAGTTGCATACCCCCCCCCCCCCCAACAAAAAAAACAACAAAATCTTAGTTCCCGTTTATTTTAATATTTAATTATTAAGTAACTTAATTAAATATGAAAAATATTTACCTGCCATTTGAAAAGAAAAAAACAGGTTGTAAATATACAACATTTCTAAAATAAATTAATAATTCATACTAATATATATATAAACTTACTTACATGTGGGTGGTTAGGTTCAATTTTGTCTTCATTGACACCCAGACATCTGACGAGCGTAGTTTACATTTTTATTTCAGAAACATTACGCCTTTGTCATTTAAATATAAACCCGTTTCATTAAAAAAAATCCTCAATTTTTTTATAGTTTTTTTTAGACATTTCTGCAATATATACAAAATATACGGAAAATTAAAAAGTATATAAACAATCTTTAAGAAAAGCAAAGTGAAAATGAGTTGTTATATAAATTGCCGTATCTCGTATGACATTTAAAACCGTTTTTTTATTGCCAAACCCAAGATTTCCACACTCCCACATTTAAGGGTGGAGTCGGAGTGTTGTGTTATTATAACTGTTATAGTGTGTTACAGTGAAATAAATATGCTTTCTTCTCTTCTTTTTATTTTTTATACTTCATCACTCACTGCCATTCAAGGAGTTTGACACATGACTCTTGGAGTGACCACATGCCAGGATGCTATCCCCAATTCTCACATCTTTGACCAAATCAAATCATACTACTTCTATGTCACATCCTGTTACTTATCCCATTCTAAAGGTCATCTACTGCCAGGACTATAGAATCTCTTATCTATAGTTCTGATCTACTGCTACTGTCCCCTGTGATCTCTGACCTCCCCAGGCTCACCACTTGAGACTGATTTTAATGAGCTGAAAACGTGAACATATCCAAATCTCTTCCTTTAGAAAAGCCGAGTATTTTTTGGGTGGAAAGCGAAAGGAAAAAAAAAAAAAGGTGTAATCGTGACGTAATCGCATGTTTGTGCGAAATTACGATTACATTGCGATTACATTATGTAGCGATTATGATTAGATTATGATTGTAATCTGAATGAAATCTTTTGATTACGATTACTTTGTGATTATTTCGAAAACAAAATTTATGATTACGATTACGGTGCGATTACACAGTTTTTGTAATCGATTATAATCGACTACGATTACACGATTACGATTACTCGAAGTCTGGATAGGACACTTCCATAAGCTCAATGGTAACCGAATCGCACCTGCAGAGCCCCTAGTGACAACAGTCGCAAACGTTCCGCGCGTGTCGCCACAGGTAGGTATTACTTATCTTATTTGTATAGTATCTATCTTTTTTTTATGTAAATGCATCGCCGCAGTTTGTTATTGTTTAAAACATCGAACATATTTTATTTTATCATACAAATACTTACAAATATACATATTTACACGAGTTTCTTACAGATTTACACCTTTTTCTTAATAATTTAAACTGAGAAACTGTCGTGTCGATATTAAATAAACAAAACTGCCAACAGGTACATGTGACCGTGACAATCTGACAGTTTATAGATCGCGCGCGTGTGCGTTAGTTCTTGACTGTGCTCAGTAGTGGCGCTTGTATCGCGCCGGTTCGGGTTTTCGCTCCACTGTCAAATCTGTATGACTATATTTAATCTGTGGCCAAGTCATATCTTGGTGGAAAACACCCGAAAACCCGATTTTAGCGGTTGGGTCGTAGGTTTACCATTGTGTGTTCCTGCTTCCAGTCCTCCATGTTTTCATACCTTTGGGTGCAGGAAAACACAATGGTAAACCTACGAGTCAACCGCTAAAATCAGGTTTTAAGGTGTTTTCCACCAAGATATGACTTGGCAGACCGACTGCGTTTTAATATGCGAATCGAGTTTTAACTCATTCTGGAATTTCAGCCGTGAACTTGATCAGGTGATTGTATGTGCTGCCGCCTCCCGGTCTAATATTCCACATACATAATAAATGGAAAACATTTCTATTAAAATTCTGGTGTCATTGTTCAATTTCGTAATTAAAGTTTTGTGGTTTCCTAGGGAAACCAATGAACGTTAAAGGGTTAGTATAGTATAATACGAGCCCAGTGACCCGGGTTTCTTTTTTTTTTCTTTTGTAAAAATAATATTGTATGTACAATTTTCTTCTTCTTCTTCTTTTTTTTTTTTTTTAGTAAACTAAAAATAAATATTTATTCTTCATATTACCAATTTTACACCCAGACATTACCTAAAAAAAAAAAATGGTTAAAAGTTCCATAAAAACAGTCCTTCATTATTAAAAAATCCCTGACGGCACAGATAGATTTCGAAGACGCAGACCGTTGGGCGCCTATGTTTGTTGGGAAATGCGAAAGAAATTACTTCTTTGCCCTGATGCGATAGATGGAACCGCCCACTTCGAAACCTAACTTGCTTGCAGGCGGAGCCGGCAGGGATTTTTATTATTATTATTATTATTATTATTATTATTATTATTATTATTTTATTTATTATTATTATTTTTTTTGCTATAAGGGTTGGTCCTATAAAAAACTTGTATGTATAAAAGTTTTAGATAATATTAAGAGGATTTATAATAAATTTAAGCGGATTTGATATCTTGTGAATTGACGCAGTTATGGTTTTTTTTGTTCTACCCTCCCCACCCCCTTGGGTTCATTTTTAATGATATCAAAAATCTGTCATACATAAATTTTCGGCCCTTTTCCTAGAAGTAATAATAACTTGAGACGGATTCGATACGTATCATAATTAAGAAATTATGGTTTTTTTCCTGTTTTCACAAAAAACCCCTCCCTCCCTCCGCCCCATTGGTTCGATTTTGCCCATTAACGAACTTGACCGAGATTTTATGCCCTTGATTTTATGTATCAGTTTGGAAGCTATTTGTGCAGAATTTCTCAAGTTATCGTATCCATAAAAAAGTGACATAGATAGATAGATAGATAGATGGGTAGATAGATAGATAAAGTTTTGAACTGGGGGTGGTTTTGTGTTCTGGGTGTCATAATCGGCGTAGATCTGCAAAATTTTTTCAAAAATTCCAACTTAGGGGAGAATGTAATAGGCAGCATTTCTTACGAAATCTACCTAAAATGTTAAAAGTTTCACATAAAACTGTCCCCATTACAGAAAAGTGTTTTCACTCCGTCTAGAGCATGCTCTAGACGTCTAGACGGATCATGTCTAGACGGATGTCTGATATGCATGCCCTATCCATGTCTGACGTGGGTAGTGTCTGAGTGTAAAATTGGTAATATGATGAATAAATAATAAATATACCGACATTATAATTGAATACCTGTTTTAATAAAAATAAATAGTTTTAAAATCTGTTTTTTTTTTCCTTCACACAGTTTCAAAATTATGATTTTCTTTAGCCATATTTTTGTTTCCTTCTGAACTACATTATTTTTTTTATTGAGAATTGTTTGAATGTAAGTATCCAAATTATCATTGTTGGCTCCATGACTTCCGAACATGTAATATGAAAATTGCTATACTTTGAGATTTTTCCATAAAATTGGTATCCAATATTTTTTTTAAAGAATGTCAATTGATGTAAGATAATGTTAGCTGAAAAATAGTGCCATTTTTTGTTGACGTTTTGTGGGGAAATTTTGTTTTGGGTCGGGCCTTATTTGATTAATTTTTTCTCGGTTCAGGCTAGGCCACGAACTGCGAAAAATAAAGGGGGCGATACTGCACAAGACAGTTTTCTTCCAGGGAGGACCTAAAAATTTGCGGATGTAAAAAAAAAAAAAAAAAAAAAAAAAAAAAAAAAAAAAATTGTAAAACTAGTCATATTGATACTGAAGAGAACATAAAGGTGCTATACAGACAGATACTGAAGAGAACATAAAAAAGTGCTATATAGACAGATACCGAAGAGAATATAAAGGTGCTATATAGACAGATACTGAAGAGAACATGTGCTATATAGACATGGTTAAAGTTGACTGACTGATGCACAGTGCTAAATAAAATATGTATAGTAAAACAAGTAAGAAAAATCATGCGCCGAGCATAGATTATGAAACACTTTACAACACTAACACAATACTTTCACAAATATGTGATCTGTAGATGTGTATATATACTACATAGTATGCTAATAAAATTTAATTCAGTTAGGAAACCCATAGCGCAGTTGAAAATTATCCTACAGCAATTTCCCATAAACGGAAATGTACCAGAGATCTTTTGTGGTGCCCTGTAGATGATCTATAGATATTCCATACGCACCAAGTTATAGGCAAAAAATTAGTTAAACTTAAAAGCGCGTACCACAGATGAAAACGCACTTTCAGCTATTATCGTGCTCATAGACAATACAGTAACCGAAATATTTTTTTTGTATGACCCTGTAAATGAACGATGAATGCTGCGCTCACCCTATTCTATAGTAAGCATCCTGTAGTGCATATCAGCCATATATATAAATTTCAATATGTTCGAAATGTATAACATCATGAAAATACACTGCAAACGAATTTTTCCATAGACCATAATGTAACGGATTTTTTTTTTTTTTTTTAGTGTACCTGTAAAGGAACTCTACGGACTTCATTTTCAATATCGGACATGCCCTAGTAAACCTCAATGACATATATCAATTGCATGGGAACTGAAGTATATTTATTTACGTGAGTTACAGCACAGACAGACAGACAAACCGAAATCATGGACACTTTTCAACTGTTTCGTAAAGTGTGAAAATGATGTACAATGGAATTAACATTTTAACATAATGTTATTGATAATGAACATTAATTTACTTTTAAAATTAACGATTAAAATTAATTTACTTTTAAGCAATTGATCACAGGTTCGCCTGCCAGTAATTGTCCCGCAAAAAGCAAAAAAGCTTTATTTTTAGTTAAGTTACTCAGGGGCGATACCTCTTGATAGCTCATGTTTGCCAATTCCCGGGCGCATGCTTTAAGCACCACTGTAAAATCCAAATAAGTGGTAGCATATTACTAACCAAAGTATATAGGTTCAGAATATACTTTTTTTTAAAAACATGACACTTTTTTTTTTCTTTAAATGAAATTTATTTGGATTTATTAAAGAAAGGATAAAGTGTTTTGAAAAGAATATTAAACGAAATCCTTTGCGCGATTTTCTATCATTCTTACTCACTTGTTAATGTTTTACGGTGTATAAACTGGTACGTATAATAATACGTACCAGTGTATTTTATAGTGCATGGGCACCAACAATAAGTGGGGTTGGAGGGGAGTTTCATTAACTCTCTTTGAATTTTAAAATTTATAAAAATAGGTTTTCTTTTTTTTCTAATAGTTTTGAAAAAACAAAAGTAAAATTTATTATTTCCAAGTGACTTAAAATAATTAGAGAAAGAAAAGCTATCAAAGTGGTTCAGCCTGTTCAGCTCTTCTCTCTGATCTCTCAAAACAGACACTTTTTACTGGTGGTTTTCTTTTGCATTCACATTCACGTGTTTAAAATCATCCTAAATTGGGGGGGGGGGGGGGGGGGGGGCAGAGTCATGTCGAAAAAAATACATAAACAAGTTGGAAATTGTACGTCAAACGAGACAAATGAGGTGCGTTTCGTACTATTGTTAGTTATATAAACATTCAGATCTTGAGGATTTTTAATTCCGTAAAATGAATTATATCGTCTGCAGATTAATTTCTGTCATAAAATAAGTATCTCGGTCGCTTGACGGTTAAACCTCGGAAGCTCCTATAACAAGAAAGCACCGATTTCTTTTTAAAAAATTCAGATTTCTTAATAAATATTTTTATTAATATTTTCTCAAGTTTTGATTCCAGTTTCATAAAATTTGAAATGTCACGACAAAATTCTGCAAAGATAATATATCTTAAATTTCAAACCATTCGATTGGGTAGTTTTTGCGTTGTTATATGTCAGACGGACAGACGGACGGACCAGACGACGACAATAGGTGCTACGTATTTATATCATTACGAACGCACCTAAAAAGCTGCTCCAATACTCAGTTTTGTAAAAAATAAAACCCAATGTTGTCAATTGGGCTTAAAAAAAAAAAAAAAAAATTCAGATTGATTGATTGCTACCATTTTTTTTTTTTAAAAATATGTTGATTTTTATGTTAATATTTGCTTTATTTAGTCACAGATTAAATAAGGCAAATATTACTATTTCAAAAAAGTGGTAGCTATCAATGAATCTTAGTAAAAAAAAAAAAAAAAAATATATATATATATATATATATATATATTGCGCAACACTGTGAAACCCAGAAGAAGCTTACTTTTAGATTTTTATTATTTCTTGCTTGTTACATTTCTGAATTGATTTTTAGGTTGATATGCTTTAAAAGCTGTCTTCCACGTAAGTTTTGACCGAAAAATTCTTAGTTTAGCTTATTTCATTTTGCCGGCGCCCACGTTATGGCCTATTATATCTGTAACCGAAGAGTTTTGGCATATTTTGGGTATTCTCGACTCTCGCAGCTTTCAAACAGAATTCCTGAGAACATTCTTATTTATTCTTTCCCCCTCTCATAAATTTTGAGACCTTTACCCCCAGAGTAGGTCCTCTTACTGCAGAAAGGGAACGTTGGTTTGTCAGCAACGCTAGAACGAATGAGTTGCTGAAATTCTGCAGCATGTTTCTGTGACCCTCTTGCTAAAACGATGCGTGAAGGAATGAATTCTAGGACCTCAAATACCTACCGGAATATCGTATTTTTATAGACTGTAACAGAAATTCGTAGACATTTATTACAAATATTCAGGGCGTGATTTATAGGTCATTTGGGAAAGGTTTTTTTGGGAAAATATAATACTTAATCTTAAGAGAGATAAGATACATAAGTTGAAATACATGTTTCAAGCCTACAATTTGCTAAACGCCATGGGTTAAAACTTGATTATTCCTACACTGTAAAAAATGACCAATGTTTCTTATTTTATGAAAATAATATACACTGTAAAAAATGACCAATGTTTCTTATTTTATAAAAATATGCTATAACCACGAACGAAAATATAATATAATCTTCTGAGTTATCCGAAATTTCAAATAGCATGTTACATTGTCTTTTGAATCCCCAGAAACGAATACATTTTCAAAATTTAAAGAATAATTTATAAAAACAAATTATTTTTAGCTGCCCGAATTTTTCAGAAACGTTTCCGAAGGGAATTTATAGTGTATTAATTAGTGTCCTCAGCCTGTAATACCTGTTTTTCGAATGCTATCCATTCTGAAGTAAACATTTTCATGCTAAAAAAAAATGTTTAACAGACAAACATGCAAAATTAACAGCGTTAACAATAACATTAAAATTAAGATTATTTCTTTACTCTTTCATGTATAAATTAACTTATGCGGCTGAAAACGTGTATTTGAGAATGGATAACATTCGAAAAACAGGTATTCCAGGCTGAGGACACTAATTAATACACTATAAAATCCCTTCGGAAACATTTCTGAAAAATTCGGGCAGCTAAAAATAATTTGTTTTTATAAATTATTCTTTAAATTTTGAAAATGTATTCGTTTCTGGGGATTCAAAAGACAATGTAACATGCTATTTGAAATTTCGGATAACTCAGAAGATTATATTATATTTTCGTTCGTGGTTATAGCATATTTTCATAAAATAAGAAACATTGGTCATTTTTTACAGTGTACTATAACCACGAACGACAATATAATATAATCTTCTGAGTTATCCGAAATTCCGAATAGCGTGTTCCATTGTCTTTTGAGTCCCAAGAAACCAATACATTTCCAAAATTTAAGGAATTATTGATATAAACAAAGTATTTTTCAGAAACGTTTCCGAAGGGTTTTTAAAGTGTATTAATTAGTGTCCTCAGCCTGGAATATCTGTTTTTCGAATGTCATCCATTCTCAAGTAAACGTTTTCTTTTCAGCCGCATAAGTTAATTTATACATGAAAGAGTAAAGAAATAATCTTAATTTTAATGTTATTGTTAACGCTGTTAATTTTGCATGTTTGTCTGTTAAACATATTTTTTGAGCATTAAAATATTTACTTGAGAATTGATAGTATTCGAAAAAAGGTATTCCAGGCTGAGGACACTAATTAATACACTATAAAAACCCTTCGGAAACGTTTCTGAAAAATACGGGCAGCGAAAAATACTTTGTTTTTATAAATAATTCTTTAAATTTTGGAAATGTATTGGTTTCTGGGGATTCAAAAGACAATATTCGGAATTTCGGATAACTCAGAAGATTATATTATATTTCGTTCGTGGTTATAGTATATTTTCATAAAATAAGAAACATTGGTCATTTTTTGCAGTGTATTCCTATAAGTATTTTTTAATTGAATATTTTGCCTTATTTAATCAAAGCATTTCTGACATTAAATTAGGCAAAAATTTTTATTTTTTAAAACCGCGGTGACGGTAGATTAAAAATTCTGTAAAGAACGCTCGTCGCGAAGTATGGCGATATTTTCTTTATCATATAAATATATATTACACTGTAAAACAAAAAGAACAGACGTTTCTTAATCTAGGAAAGTGTGATAGAACCACGAACGAAAATGTACAATAAATTATTCCGAGTTACTCACGATTCCGAAAAGCGCTCTTTATCTCTAGACACCACAGAAACCAATATATTTTCGAGATTTAAAGAAGCATGTATAAAAAGAAATTTTATTTTGCTGTCACTGATTTTCGGACGCGTTTCCAAGTAGTTTTTTTAGTGCATGAATTAGGTTTCTCAACCCGGAATACAGTTTTTTAGGATGCTATATTGAAAAAAAAATGCTGATTTTACGGTATAATACTGGCATCCCAGCTGTCAGTATTATACCCAAAATGAACATTTTTTTTTTCAGCGTATCCATTCTCAAGTAAACATTTTCATGTTCAACAAGCATGTTTTAGAGACAAACAAGATATATTAACAATATTTTAACATTAACATTTAAATTAATATTATTTTGTTACTCTTGCATCTAAAAACTCAATTTCGCAGCTGAAAATGTTTACCTATGAGAATTGATAGCATCCCAAATTCCGGTTTGAAAAGAACTGATTAAGTCGCTATAAAAATTACTCGGAAACGTTTTCGAAAATCAGTGGCAAGAAAAGAAACTTTGTTTTTATAAATGCTTCTTTAAATTATATTTCTCGAGTCTATATTGGTTTCTGAGGTTTCTAAAGATAAAGAGCGATTTTCGGAATCAAAGGTAACGCGGAAGAGGTTATTGTATGTGTTCGTTTGTCGTTATTACGAGGGGTTTTCAAAAAGTAAAGATACAATACGTCATGCTCATTGAAAAAACTTTTAATTGATAAAATGTCCGTTACAAATTACTTACTGGGATATGCCTTATTTTTCGACATATTTGCCGTCATTGTCCAAGCATTTGTTAAGTCTGGGTACAAGCATCCCACTGTCATAGAAGTTTACTGCCTGTTGTCGAAACAACATTTCAACTTCCATTTTGATCTCATCATCGTTGTTTAAGTTTTGCCCTGCAAGATGTTTCTTCAGGTAAAGAAATAAATGGTAATCGCTGGGTGCAAAGTCGTGGATCACAGATGGCCTACGCCAGGCCTGTCCAACCTTTCAGTAAGCCAGGGCGCACCTTAGCTTGTGGCACACAATCAAGGGCGCCATTATTCATATGATTCGAAAAATGCAAGAATATTATTTCCCTTTAGCAGTGATAGCGATACCCACATGTCTACAGGATACACAGACAAAGTGGTATGCGTTATTAAAATGGTATGTACAGTGGTTAATCATTGGCGTCCTAAGTTGGGAGTGGCTCATCTAAAAAATTGAAGAAAAAACATATCATAGTAAATTTAACGTTACATTTTTCTGAGGTTTGGGGATGAAAAAGTGGGGGGGGGGGAGGAGGAATTTTAAGGACTTTTGCATCTAAAGCAGGCAAAAATCTTAATAACACCTGTAATAAAAAAAAAGTATGCAAACATTAATTATTTTAAGGCAAATTAACTTAGAAGATGGAATTTTGCTTAAAGAAATCTAGAAAAATTAAACATTTGAAGGGGCGCCAAGAAAATCTTCAAAGGGCGTCGCGTTGGACAGCCCTGGCTTACGTGTTCTGGGTTCTTCATGAACATTGTTCCTAGCTCCAGAGTAAACAAAACATCAATTCGTTAAATTTTATCGATTCATAATGTTCCCATAGACGGAAACAATTTCTTTGAGAATATCCGCTGGACGTTCAGCTTTTGCATGAAGAAAACGTATGACGGAACGTACTTCACATTTGGCGGGATTCTGAGTTGACGCAGCCATTATAAGCACGTGCTACACGAAACAGACTCGCCGTACAAATAACGAATGACTGTGATGGAAAGGTCAAATGTTCAAGGTTACAATATGTGTTGCCAACACTCTCATTAAAACTTTTTCTTTCCTGCTGTCTGAGGTGTATCTTTACTTTTCGAAAACACATCGTATTACATTTTCTTCGATTAAGAAACATCTGTCCTTTCTTACAGTGTACACATAATAAAATAGTAAGTATTATTAAGAAAATAATAAAAAGGTACACCAAGAAACTGAGTGAGAGTTATTTCTTCAGAATGAATTTCGAATTTAAAATTTTCAAGAGCGAGAATAGAACGTGTAGATAAAATCAAGAATTCATTCGTGTGGTACAAACGAATGAGTCACCACTAAAATAATATTTCACCATTATTCACCATAAACGAATGATTCACAAATAATAACGATTCCCCATAATAAAATCAGTAGGAAAAAACTGAAAATTAAGACTACTCTCAAATTTAAAAGAGTGACACATTTAAAAGAGTGACCATGCACTTAGTGACACATTCTTGAATTCATTTTTATTAGTAAACGGATAAAATTGGCATGTGTTGTTATACAAAAAGAATGAAATCGAATATTATTAGACTGATGGATGTGAATTCTCTATTTTTAAGTTTCACGCATTTTAGGTAGATTTCGTAAGAAATACTACCTATTACATTCTCCCCTAAGTTAGAATTTCTGGAAAATTTTTGCAGACCTACGCCGATCATGACTCCCAGAACCCAAAACCACCCACCAGTTCAAAACTTTATCTATCTATCTATCTATCTATCTATATCACTTTTTATGGACACGATAACTTCAATAATTCTGCACAAATCACTTCCAAACGCGGATACATAAAATCAAGGGGTCTAAAATCTCGGTCAAGTTCGTTAATGGGCAAAATCAAACCAGGAGAAAGGGATGTTTTTTTTTTTTTTTTGCGAAAACAGGAAAAAAAACATAACTTCTTGATTATGATACGTATAGAATCCGTTTAAAGTTATCACTAATTCTTGGAAAATGGCCGAAAATTTATGTATGATGGATTTTTGATGTAATATAATAAGGCCTTTTTGGCCTCAAGGGGAAGGGGAATAGGGGTTTAAGGAGAAAAAAATTCATAACTTTGTCAATTCTCAAGATATCAAATCCGCTTAAATTTATTATAAATCCTCTTAATGTTATCTACAACTTTTATATTGGCACGTTTTTTATAGGACCAACCCTTACAAAATAATAATAATAATAATAATAATAACAACAAAAACAATCCCTGTCGGCTCCGCCTACAGACACATGTAGATTTCAAAGTAGGCGATCTCAACTGCCACATCATGGCAAAAAGGTCATTTCTTCTGCAATTCCCAATAAACAGGCGCCCCACGGTCTACGTCTTCGGAATCCATCTGTGCTTGTAGGCCGAGCCGTCAAGGATTTTTTTACAATTAAGGCATGGAATCTTAAGAAATGCTGACGAAATTGTTGTGTGCAACCCGTATTTCCGGATGTGACATGCAAAGAAAAAATGTCGTCATGAGAGAGCAATAACTTTCAATTAAATATATAATACATTTATCGAAAAATGAAAAACGCTATTTGATTCCAAATCACATCAGTGCCCATCACTTCCATGCGTTTGCATTTTAAAAAAAAAAGTGTATGTATTTGTTAGAAAGTTTCGCGTTGTTGAACGGGAAAAAAATATTTTTTCAAAAACTGTCTCAAAAAAGAAAAAAAAAGCAGAAAAAAGAAACATAAACTTGTGCTTCTTTATTTTTTAAACTTTTTAAGTTTAATTTAAAAACATACTTTTTTTTTCCCCGTTCAACAATGCAAACCTTATTGGCAAATTCACCACCTCATTTTCAATCCCATTTTCTTAAAATTTACACGCATTACTATTCATGTGCAAATGAATCGAATAACGTTTTAAATTTACCCTTTAAAAAATCAATGCCATAACACCAATTAAACATAATTAATTCTCATTCTTATTTACAATTGATAAAAATAACTGACACTTTTTCCAGATAATCTTCTTTATTGGGGCAGTTCAAAAGCGGTAATCCAGACGTGGATTCGTGACTTCCTTTTCCCCCCAAAAATTTCAACCCGAAAAAAGAGAGGGGACTTTAGGGATCTTTTACAAATCAAAATACGGATCCGAGATAAGGAGTGTCACACCCATTCATGCGTGCATAACCCTCTTCGCGGGTTCAGGGGTCAAAAAGGTTACTGAAGCGGTCTGGTAGCAATTAAGGTTATAGTCCTTTTTTGACCATTGTCCAAAAAATGAGTATAGAAACAAAGAACTTCAGCGAGCAAAAATGTGTTTATTTTACTTTTGTTTGTGGCAAAATATACCTAACATCCAAAGAAATGTATTGTTTCAAATAAAGATATGAATGGATGTTAATAAAGCTGGGAATAAGTAAGCTGTGTGTGCGTGCGTGGTCAACCAATGGCGATATCTCATTTTACAACAAATACTGTAAATATAAATATTTCTCAATAATTTTCTCTGTATAGTAAAAAAAAAAAAGCAGCTGATGCTGATGTCTCCTTAATTAAATATTTTGTGATTGGAGGTGGCTTATATTAAGAAAACTATTGCATATACAGGTTTAGTAGTTTGCTAAAAGAAAATTGGTAGTTTTATAGAAATAAAAATGTTGAAGCAGGTATTTTTTAAATCGAAAAGAATTCTTTTAAGCGCAATGTTGAAGTCGATCAAAATAATTCCTGTAAAAAAGAGATGCGTTAACTTGCCCCCCCCCCCCCACTTTCGAAAATTTAAATTTCAAAGATACTAGGCATTAGCTCTCAATTAGCTCTAATTTGCTCTCTAATATTAGAATTTGCTCTGGTTATGGTACCGCGATATTCCAATTAGAATGGTGGGGGGGGGGGGGGTAAGTTAACGCCCCCCCCCCACTTTCGAATATCGAAATTTCAAATATGCCAAAATTTAGCTCTCAATTAGCTCTAATTTGCTCTCTAATATTAGAATTTGCTCTTCTTCTGATGTCGAGATATTTCAGTTACAAGAAGGGGCCGAGCATTAATTTAGCTCCCCCCACCCCCTTCACTTTCGAATATCGCAATAAGTAAAATCACCGTTTTTAAAAAATTAACTTTAAACATCAAATTTCCACTTGATCATTTAAAAAGAGTTCATATTCATTTGCACACAACTTCTCTATGAAAACGAATTTTTGCAGGGGGGTTCTTAAGTTTCGTAAGTACTTTTAGCATTCCTAGCAATTACATTCATGATAGAAATCTAGGCATTCATGCATTCAACCTCTTTTTTTGGAGCCTAAGCCCAATGACTCTAAATGCGAACCCGAGTCCGACAGTAGGCAGCAGAAAATCATTAATAAAATTTTAAAATTGTTACAGATTTATTTTGTTATTTAAATATATATATATATTATATATATATATATATATATATATATATATTACATAAAAATAAATATTAATCCTAAATACGCTTTCACGTTTCGTGATTTTTCATATTCCTGAAAATCTGTTTAAAATAACAAATTTGTTATTTATACCCAACTACTGGCAGAAATTAAAATTCTTATATTATTCTTTTTAATATAATTGTACAACTATGGCAAAAAGGCGTGAATTATGTTTCCCAGTAATTTTGGAAAAGGATTTCAAACAGAAAGAGACGATAGACAAAGGATAACTCACGTCTTTTTTATGTTATTAACACTGACCATGCATAGGCTTCAAAATCAGATAGAATATTTCCCCTTTTGTCCCATCAATAACAACTCAATTCCATTTCAAACAAATTTTTAAATGAATTTAAAACACCTTAAGAAACTTAGAGTACATTCTTGTCTCTCTAATAGCAAGTTTTTTTGTCACTCATTTCAATTTGTGATAAAATAAAATAAAATATTTTATCTTGAACTCACCCGAGCCCGAAAACTGGCATAAAATTTATAGACCTAACCCGTTTCGTGCCCAAACTCGGATTCCAACTGATCCCGCTTCATATCTAATGCATGCTTTATAAAAGGAAAAAAAAAAGTACAAATTTTCAGCGTTCTGTAAAATGGTAAATCGATCATACAATCGATCATCATTCATACATATGTGTAGATGTTTGAAGATTTTGCTCAACAACACAAAATTTTCTGACACATTCATGCACATTAGTCCGTTTTAAATATAAATATTACTGAAAACATTTGAAATCGAATAGCATTTTTCATTTTTTGATAAATGCATGGATTAAATATTGAGTCATAAACTATTTTGTCTCATGACGATGCATTTTGGACTGTCGCATGCCTAAAATCTATTCAAAAATCCAACTTTGATATACATAAAATAAGTTTTTAGCATTCAGTCAATTGATAAATCCATATGTGTTTGTGATTAACTTTTTTTTAAATTCATAAACTTAGCATAAATCTAAAATTAGAATTTCTTTAAATTTAAGATTTTACTAAGTTAATATTATCATTTTTGCGAATTTTTGCTTTTTTCCTTTATTTTTAAGAAGGTGTTTTTAAAATTTCATAACTGCTTATTATTTCTATTTACTATTATTAAAAGGGAAAATTTATGCCTAGGAATTTAATATTTTGAAATAGCTTTGTCTTTGATTATTAATCTTTACATATCTTTATGTCATTAGCAAGGGCTTCAAATAACAAACATTTCAATTCAGAACAGAATGTTTTGCGGAAATATGGAAGTTAGGTACATTATTTATCAAATATTGTCAATGTAAAAAAAAAATTCAAAATAAATACATTTATTTTATTTAACATTTTCTTAATTCTTTTTTTTTTTTCTAATTTTTGGAAAAATAACTTTTACGTTTACAAAATTTAAAGTAGTGACAAAAATTAAATTTTACCAAAGTTTAACGAACATATCATTTACTGAAATCAAGTTAATTGCAGTTGGCCATTTTACAAGTTGAAATGGCTTAACAAAAATATTTTTAAGGGAACAAAAAAACATTTTATAAACGTTTATGCCATTATCGGTTAACAGAATAAATAGAAGGTAAAAAAACAATAATTCTCGTAATTATTAAAAAATAATTTTATTTTCAAACCATAACCATCTTCTGTTATGACGTCACATTTTTATAACACTCAGTATAAAACATTTTATGTTGAAAAAAAAAGCATTCTGTAATACCTCACTAACTACAATTTTTTTTTATTGTATCAAAAAATATATACATTTAATGATTAAATATTCTAAAAGTAATGATATGTATGTAAAACATTTCTAAATATCATGACTAACTTTTTAGTTCTCTTCTTCATTAAAACCCTCTTCAATTATGAATCAAATTGATTTATGATTATTTTATTTCTGAATTGGAAGTGACAATAATGCTAATAATTTTATTTTTAAACTAAAGTTTATCAATAGCAAAATCTTCAAACATACACACACATGCATGAATAAATGATTGATTTACCATTTTACAAAACGTTGAAAATTTGTGCGTAATTTTTTTTTTCTTTTATTAACCATGCATTAGATATGAAAAGGGATCAGTTCGAATCAGAGTTTGAGCGCGAAACTAGTTAGGTCTGTAAATTTTATGCCAGTCCACAGGCTCGGGCGGATTCAAGATAAAAAAAATTTAATTTATTTGATCACAAATTGATAAGAGCGAAAAAAAAACTTGCTATTTGAGAAACAAGAATGTACTCTAAGTTTCTTAAAGTGTTTTAAATAAATTTAAAAATTTGTTTGAAATGGAATTGAGTTGTTATTGATGGGACAAAAGGAGAAATATTCTACCTGATTTTGAAGCCTGTGCATGGTCAGTGTTAATAACATAAAAAAGACGTGGGATATCCTTTGTCTATCGTTTCTTTCTGTTTGAAGCCCTTTTCCAAAATAATTGAGAAACATAATTCACGCCTTTTTGCCATAGTTGTACAATTATATTAAAAAAATAATATAAGAATTTTGATTTCTGCCAATGGTTGGGTATAAATAACAAATTTGTTATTTTAAACCGATTTTCAGGGACATGAAAAATCACGAAACGTGAAAGCGTATTTAGGATTAATATATATTTCTATGTAACGATATATATTTAAATAACAAAATAAATCTTTAAACAATTTTAAAATCTTATTAATGATTTTCTGCTGCCTACTGTCGGACTCGGGTTCGCATTTAGAGTCACTGGGTTTGGGCTCCAAAAAAAGAGGTTGAATGCATGAATGCCTAGATTTCTATCATGCTTGTATTTGCTAGGAATGCTAAAAGCAAGGGCGGATCTAGAGAATCTTCAAGGGGGGGGCGATATCAGAAATTTGGAGGTTAATATCCGACCCGCAATCTTGGTCGGGTCGGGCCTAATTTTTTTTAATTGCGGGTCAGGTTTACTTCTACTTTTTTGCTACGGGTCGGGTTTGGGGCGGGTTGACTCCTACTTGCTTACTGCGGGTCGGGGTTTGGGTCGGGTAAATTTGTTTTTTGGTAGGAAAAGGGTTCGGGTTGGGTTAATTTTTACTTTTTGCGCTGCGGGTTTTGTTGAATTCTACATTTTTTCTTCGGGTCGGGTTGACTTACATTATCGAGTTGGGTGTTTTCCCTCTTGCGTGTCGTGTTCGAGTTGACCCGATTTTTAAAAGAATGTCTAAAATATTTTTCCGATAAAATCTATATGCAGTAAAAATTTTGTAACGGAAACTCCCAAATAGCGGAAAACTTTTTGTAGGGGATACATTTTAAATCTTTTACTTAGTAAAACCTCCGAAATACGGACACCTTGGAGCCGTCGAATTTATCTGCAAATTCAGAAGTAATAGTATGCACAGTAAGACCTCCGTACGGTCACTCTTGAAGAGCGGAGTGACCCCAGGACAGGAGCAGTCCCCAATACAAATATTTGCATATTTTTGCGCACGCCTCCGAGTAAGAGATAAATTCGATGGCTTCGAGGTGTCCGTTATTTAAATGTTTTACAGTATTTTAATATTAATGAGTATATTAAAATAATAATAATAATATAAAATAATATAAAATATATATATATATACTATATGTTTATATTTCTATATAAAAGAAAATTGAAATTAGTGATATAATTGCATACTACATTTTATAATTCTATTAAAATATGGATTATTTTCTTTCATTTCGGTTTCGGGAGATCGAAGATTTTTTTTCCGGGGTTTGGGACAACCCGATCCGCGCAGGTCTCTAGATAGAATTTTAAATTGTATGTTCAAAAGGTGGAGTTATTTTTTATGGGATTTTTGTAGTATCTTAAAAATTGCGCAGTGCGCTAAATTTTTTAGGAACTCCAAAACCTCGCTGTATTAAAAATTACTGTATAAGAAACGACAGTAGTCTCTAGGGAGCGAGAGCAAATTTTTGAATTGCTACGGGTGCTTAAAACACAGCCTATGCTACTGATCTTGTATTCTTATATGTATGTGTATAAGTAGGATGATTTTATTTTATAAATGTGTCAGAAGAAAGCGAGTTTGTTTTTGAGAACTAAACTTACAATTAATTAAGGCTTATGGTCTATAGTACCGAGCCCTGTTATCTTTACTATGGACCCTGGGGTGCTATAGAGCATATGCCCCTGTCAGGTTGTCAGCCTAACGCGGGACCATCAATGTTTAGTTCCCAAGTAAGCTTGGTACTCAATTTATAGAGACCCCGAATGGATAAAGGTCTGAGTTAGCCTTGATCTGTCCACAGTCAAACTGGGGACCTGTAGTGTGGTAGCGAGAAGCGCTGACCATGACACTACTGAGCTTACTGTTGTTAAGAGTATTAACGAATGTTGTAAATGCCCTTACCTTTTTAATCTTTATCACCCTTTTTTAAGCCTATTTTTTTTATAATGGAAGCTGCGCAATTTACTTCGAAATTTCGTTCTTTGTTTTATATAATATGATCCTTGTTTTTTCTCTCAAATTTCTCCTGAATCGCTAGTTTTTCTCACTTTTCGCAACAAACACCTCAAACTTTAAATGTGAATCTGTGTTATTTATCACTTTGCCCATTTTTTTTTTTTACTCTCACTGCAAGTAAATTATGGAAAGTGGGGGTAGGAGAGAGCAAAGATTATCGGAGATGCGAACTTGAAAGTTGTCGCCAACCAGACAGATGTAGTGGGGGGGGGGGGGGGGGAGGGGGTATAGTGAAACTGGGCGTCCTCCTTGTAAAATCGCCTATGACTCAATGGGCGAACTGGACATTGTAATAAAACGCCCAAAGAAACAATGAACACTTCGGAGATAGAAATATAGGGAAGAATGTTATCATATTACAGTACTAATAAAAATTATTGTTCGGATTTTTCTTAGAATTATATAGTGGTAGGACGAACAATATACAAAGCATTCATACAAAACGTTTTTTAGTGGAAATGTGCATGTCTGGGCACTTGGAGAGATATCTTCCAGAAGTCGCACAAAGGCTCAATTTTTTGAAGGCTCAATATAATCATAGAGACAATTTTAAGCTTTGATTGATCGCCACATTTCAGAATTATGTAAAAAAAAATACTAACTGGGTATAAGACTGCTTGTTTCTTCATATCAAAGATCAGTTCTACTTCAGTAAAGACTGTTTTTAAACTTATTAACGAAACATATATTCAGTAGCTAATGGGACGCTGGCTGAAAGAAGCGTTTAGAAAAAACGTTAAAATTAGCTTAGATATCTAGGTTAGGGGTCTATACTTGCCGCAATTTCCAGTCTCAGGCCAGGCCCGACTCGTACAAAAAAATACTGACCCGACTCGTACAAAAAATATTGGCCCAACCCGGTATAAAAGCCCGAGCTCAGCTCTGCCAGCTCCACTATAAAAGCTTAAAGTTTCCCCCAAGCCTGGATCTGCCCGTACAAAAACTTGATTGGTATTTCACCGCCAGGCTTAATTTCTATAAAACATGCCGATATTTCGGAAGCAACATTATTCTACAATTAAAATTATTCATAAAGCCCACTTACTTATGCGGAGATTTTTTATTTTTCAGATTATGTTCGAAATTCATGAAATACAGAATGACAACAATATTAACGGCAGTTAGATAATTGTGTATATAAACACTCATTAAATTTATAGGAACTAAGCCTGGCTATGGCTAGCAGGTTGTACTTAAATTTGGGGATATTCCGCCGGATGGGGGCTCTGTAATAGCGATTTTTATGCCTATTCCCATTATTGTATCATCGAAAAGTGGATGAAGTTATGTATGGAATTGAACCAAATTTTATTTATAGGTTTTCGACTATGGCCGGCATGTCCTAATTGAATTTAGGGATATTCAGCCGGAAGGGGGCGCTGTGATAGCAATTTTTGTGCAAATTTTCGTAGATTAACATCGGCTGTTCATGTAGCGAAGGCAACCCGGTGCTTCCCAAGCAGCTGACGTAAAACAGAATTCTGTGATAGCGAATTTTGAAGTATTAACATGCCTGAGATAGAAGAAAGTTTTGGGATTGGCACATCCGAATAGTTAAACTCTTTTTGATTTCTTAAACCAAATTAAATTTCTAAAAATTATGCTAAAAAATGCACAACATCACTACAATTTTTACGAAAACAAATAAATACTAGTATATTGTGGCTATCACAAAACTTTCTTCTATATACGTAAATGAAATCGTCTGCAATAAAAATTAAATGACAATCTATTCGTTCTTAAGATATAGCTAACGCGGGAATCGTAAAAAACAGATCATAGTTGCGACATCTGTTGGGCGGTATATACCCAATTATAATACAGATCTATTTATGTCAAGGTAAAACATAATCTAAAGTTTAACGAAATTCCGTGCGTGAATTCTTAAGATTAGCTATCGCAAAAATCGCGAAAAATGCGGCATAGCAGCACCACCTGTCGAGTAATTTAAACCAAAACCTCATCAGCACCAATTTATGTCAAGATATAACTGAATATGAATTTTCATTAAATTCCGCGCATTAATGCTTGAGCTAGAGCGTCCACAAAATTTGTGTCACATAGATATAGACAGACATTTTTCTAAGAACAGTCAATTCGAGTTCAGGACCTCCTAAAATGTAGAAATACGTAGAAATATTTTACCAATCCAATACTTTGTTCTTGTAAAGATAGAAGAAATTAAAAAAATGCCACCCGAATATAGGCTTGAGGGGAAGAAGTTAGAGGTATGCACGAGCCAATAATGGTTTTCATACGGTTTGAGTCAGACATGAGCCGAACTCTTAGCTTTTATACCGGGTCGGGCCCGGGTCTGGAAATTTCGGCTCGTGCAGATCTCTAAGAAGAATGAATTCCATGCCAAACTCGTACCAGAAAGGGAAACAACAAGTCTAGCCCGTCCCGGCTCGAGTCTAGAGAAAAACGGAAAACCCGGCCAGGAAAGACTGCAGAACAGGCAAGGTCCGAGTTTCATGAATGAAAATTGGCTCGAGATTTTTCTTTGGACGAGAACCTTTCCCGCACAGACCTCTGTGGTCGGTTTGCAGACCTTTTATTAGCGCAAGGAGTGTAGGGGGCGACCTATCCGCCAATAGTCGCAACCGAGCCGAATTTTCAGGTTTTATACCGGGCCTGAAAATTTTGGCCCGTGCAGACCTCTAGAAAGAATGAGTTTGGGGTCGAGCCCGAAAAAGTCTGGTCCGGTTCCAGTCTCCAGATAAGCAAGACCCGGTCCCGGCCCGACCCATAAAGAGTGAAGACCAGTCCCAGCCCGACCCGCGGGTCGGGCCGGGCATCGTCAGAGACCTTTTCCTGTGAAGGCCTCTAATGTCGGTTTGCCTACCCTTTTTTGGCCCAAGGGGGGGGCGATCGCCCCATCGCCCCCCCCTTAGATCCGCCATTGGCTAAAAGTACTTACGAAACTAAAAAAAAAACCATGCAAAAATTCGTTTTCGTAGACAAGTTGTGTGCAAATGAATATGAAGTCTTTTTAAATGATCAAATGGAAATTTGATTTTTAAAGTTAATTTTATAAAAACAGTGATTTTGTTCATTGCAATATTCGAAAGTGGAGGGGGGGGGCTCCCCTCGGCCCCCTTAACGCTCGGCCCCTTCTTGTAACTGAAATATCTCGATACCAGAAGCAGAGCAAATTCTAATATTCGAGAGCAAATTAGAGCTAATTGAGAGCTAAATTTTCGCATATTTGAAATTTCGATATTCGGAAGTGGGGGGTCTAGCGTTAACTTAGTCCTCCCCCCACCCCCCCACACACACACAACATTCTAATTGGAATATCGCGGTACATAACCAAAGCAAATTTTAATATTAGAGAGCAAATTAGAGCTAATTGTGAGCTAATTCCTGGTAACTTTGAAATTTAAATTTTCGAAAGTGTGTGTGTGTGGGGGGGGGGGGGGGGGGTGTCAAATTAACGTATCTGTAAAAAAGTTTTATAGAATCAGAAACTATGCATAGACATTTAACCATCTTTCATAAGCACATACTTGATTATTTTTTAGTAATAAATAATCGTTGTATATCGCAAATTTGTTAAGCGCACTACCATTGTGACTGACACAAAGCTGAACTGTGGCAAAAATCAGACCTTGTAATAATCCTACAAAGAAAATACGAAAGAAAGAAAGAAAATCCCTGGGAAGATACTTTTCACAGAATTTTCTAGTTGTTTTTGCCATTTTATTGGTCAGTGGACATGAAACATCAAATAATACTAAACCTTGCTCAGAAAAGCAATAAAACGATAAATTTTACTCCAACAAGTTCACCGACAGCTCTCGCCGCAGGCTTCTTTCGCGTACCTTCTAAACCCCTTCCATAGCAATAAACCTGTGAGGGTGGGGCTCGTATTTGTCCATTTCAGACCTGGAAGATGACAGTATGAGAGTCCTACACAACCCCCTGTATTTCACTGTCTTAATTGCTTTCCACTGGTAAGGAATTTGACTAGAATGGAACAAACCACGTGGATTGCGGGGGTATTAGGAGAAGGCAGTCCAGTAATATTTGACACGTGTTAGTTAGCTATGCAAGAGAAAGGGCGATGGCCCAGAATTTGGGTTTTTATACTCAGCCGTCATGGGAAAGTTTATGCATACTTTTGCCCTAGCATGCGATTGAAGAGTGCCGAGATATCGAACACGTGTCTGCACTTAAGATTCTCAAACTAGCATCAGACATATAGAAAGCAGGCTATATTCAGTAATGGCCACTCAGCACGTCATTCATTATTGTCACTTGTAATTCTTATGGGTTTCGATTTATTTGAAGTGTTAATTTGGAGCAGATGCAAAAAATGAATCTAGCGAGTAAGAGGACGGTACATTAATTAAATGGCTTCAAGAAAAGATAGAATAAAAGACTTTTAAGGAACAGCTTTGGGATTAGCCTGCAGTCCGCCATCTTGTTTGTTTGTGTAAATGTTTTGTTTCTCATTTCCAAAACAATTTTCATTATAAACACGTTATTTAATTTTATTGACTAATTTATTTCTATTTAACCCATTCGGGACCATGGGTGCATATAATCCCCCTCAAAAAGTGCTTACAGCGCTTGAGCTTGATACCGGTAAAAAAGAAAAGTAAAATTGATTTTATTTAATAACGACATTTTTGTGATTTATAAAGTTAAGTCAAATAATTAACAAAAAGTGGTGCCAAACGAATAACATTCATGTAATAGATGCTGGTCCTGAACGGGCTAATAATAAAAGTTAAAATGTTTTGATTTAAAAAATGAGATGGCTGACCACGGGCGAAAATCCAAACATTTGTTTGTTTCTGACCTAATCAAGTTAAATCAAAACATTTTAACTTTTATTATTAAATATAAATAAATCAGTCAATAAAATTAAATAACGTGTTTATAATAAGTAAATATGCATGAAATTTATTTTGGAAATGAGAAACAAAACATTTACACAAACAAACAAGATGGCGGATAGCAGGTTAATCCCAAAGCTGTTCCACTTTTAAAATAGAAAAGAAAATGGAATGAGACTTGGGCGACTTTAAAACCCTTTCCGGCACAGTGGTCCCACTCCGGGCACACCTAATTTTAATTCCAAACTTGCATTCGGCACCAAGAATATTTTAATAAAATTGTGCTTATACATCGAGAGCTTAAAATAAGGAGCTCTTATTTTCTAAAAAAGTCGTTTGTAAATTCCGGTGTCAGTCAGTAATTTCGCATTTTACGAACAGAATTTGTCTGTGCCGGAAAGGGTTAAAAGAGCACCTTATAAATTTTACAACATCCATAACCAGGGCTTTACAAATTTGGCAAAATCTAGTAGCAAGTAAAGACTTCTAGTCGTCAATAAAAATATTTACCCCCTCCCCCTCTATCTGATTTTCAAAAAGCACAAAAAAGTTTTTTTTAGGAATTAATTAAGAAATAAAAAGAAAACTACACAGTTAAACTGAGGGCATTGAGCTCACAAGCTATTTACACTAATTGTATATTATACTGTTATTTCAAAGAATAATGCCCCTCAAAAATAAACAAATCGACAATATATTAAGGGGGCTCATCCCCCGTGCTCCCCCTTATAATTAACCAATGAACTCCCATAGCTAATCAGAGAAGCGCCTTATTACAATGAACATATATACAAAATTTGAAGAAAATCGGATACTTCTGCATGAAAAACCCATTTATATAAATTAAGGGAGATTAGCCCCTCCGTATCCTCCTTTATACTTAACCAATGAACTCCCATAGCTAATCAGAGAAGCGCCTTATCACAATGAACCTATATACAAAATTTGAAGAAAATCGGATAATTCTGCACGAAAAACCCATTTATCTAAATTAAGGGGGGATTAACCACCCGTATCCCGTTTTATACTTAACCAATGAACCCCCAAAAACTAATCAGGGAAGCGCCTTATCACAACGAACCTATAAACAAAATTTGAAGCAAAACGGTTATTTCTGTCAAGAGTTATCGCGTTAAGCACATACGTACATACAGACCCTGCGGGCACATTTAGAGCTCCTATAATACAAGCTGAATCATACCGCCATTTAATAACCCAGCAGACCAAAAACCAAGCTAAAACCGGTTAGCTTACCGTACTAGTGGACGGCGAGTGACAGTAACGGCAAACACCTGCTCAGGCGGTTTCCTAATGCTGAGCTAGGTTGCAATATGGCGGTTATTTTTGGCAACAGAATGGATATGCGTCAGCTCCCCTTATAGGAGCCTTAGGCACATTAGCTCTCAGGCTTTGATAGCCTGTGAGCTAAAAATAATAACAATCATAGTTTAGAATAGTTAGTTACATAATTTAGAATGGTACACGATTTAGAAAGATAATAAGGTAATATAAACTAAGTTTCGTGTTGAAACTTATCAAAATTACATACATCATCTCTTGAAAAAAAAAAAAAAAAAAAAAAAAAAAAAATACTGTTAAGGCTGAATTAACCAGCGTGTTCGGGAAATGCCTATTCACAAATTCTTCAAATGTCCGGATAGTTGAGTGCTACAAAAAATCTATATCGGATAATGTGCATTTTTCGCATCGTACCTAGTTTTAGGTGCCACAAAGGCTGACTTAACACTATTTCGCAGTGTTTTATTGATAGCTGCCACCTTCCCCCAACATTCTAACTTACATAACATGCTAGCTGGCTAGAGCGATAAAAAAAGGAGGGTTCTTTCTGTGCATGAGATGGAAAATCCTTTTAAATTTGGTTCTTCCATTAAAAGTACGAGAGAAGAGGAATATCACTGCTTGCCGTACACTAGTAAGGGTGGAGAAGATAAAAAATGCAATTTTTGCCCATTAATTATTCCAATTTTTGTACAAAAAAAAAAAAAAAAAAAAAAAAACTGACGGCTCGGCTTACAGACACAGGTAGATTTCGAAGACGCAGACCGTGGGTCACCTGTTTATTGGGAATTGCAGAAGAAAGACTTATTTGCCATGATGCGGCAGTTGGGACCATCCACTTTGAAATATACCTCTGCCTGTAGGTGGAGCCAGCAGGGATTTTTTTGTTTTTAATTTTTTTTGCCGTAAGAGTTGGTCCTATAAAAAACTTGTCAACATAAAAGTTGTAGATAATATTAAGAAGATTTATAATAAATTTAAGCGGATTTGATATCTTGGGAATTGATGAAGCTATGAATTTTTTTCTTCTGAAACCCCTAAACCCCCCCCCCCCCCCTTGGGGCAATTTTTAATGAAATCAAAAATCTGTCATGCATAACTTTTGGCTCCTTTCTTAGGAGTAATAATAACTTTAAACGGACTCGATATGTGTAAAAATTAAGAAGTTATGGATTTTTTTCTGTTTTCACCTTTGCCTGTAGGCGGAGCCAGCAAAAAATTTTTTTTTTTTTTTTAATTTTTTTTTTTTTTTTTTTTTTTTTTTTTTTGCCGTAAGAGTTTGTTCGATAAAAAACTTCTCAGTATAAAAGTTGTAAAGAATATTATGAAGATTTACAATAAATTTAAGCGGATTTGATATTTTGGGAATTGACTAAGTTATGAATTTTTCTCTTCTGAAACCGCTACTCTCACCCCCCCCCCTGTTGGGGGCTGTCATACATAATTTTTGGCCCTTTTCCTAGAAGTAATAATAACCTTAAACGAATTTGATGTGTATGAAAATTAAGAAGTTGTGGGTTTTTTTCTGTTTTCACAAAAAGCCCTCCATTTGGCACCCTCCTCCCCTTGGTTCGATTTTGCCCATTAACGAAACCGAGCAGAGCTTGGTGCAGTAGCTGTTGCACTCTTATAGGCAAAAATGCAATTAAACAAAATACTCGAATTTATGTAAATAAGCTGACATTTTTTTAATTAAAGAAATTCAAATGCAATTTGTTAAATTTCAATTTATTTTAATATGGGCTCAATAATTTATCAAATTCATACCTACCAACCTTCCACATTACCCTCCCCCTCCCCCCCAAAAAAAAAATTAAATTAAATTAAATTAAATTAAACCAGAAATTACATTTTAAAAAAGGCAATCATAAAAAAAAAATCACATGAAAACAAGAAACATTTCATTTAATTTTTCTGGTTCAAAATTATATTTTTATGACCTTGAAAAAATCCCGGAAAGTTCGCAGGTATGCAAATTAAGAAAAGATTTGGAGAATTCAATAGAAAAATGTAATAGAATATAATTCAATAGAAAGAAATATCATTGGGCATGATAAGCAAAAATGTCAATAATAAAATTATAGTGATTTGGTATAAAATTTGCCTTTTTGACAACTTTTCCTCCACCCATACATGCAAATCATCTATTCTATTTTCGGAAAGGAATAATATGAAAAACTCAAATAGGAACCATTTGTCAGATGACTCCAGTTCAGCTTGCATTCCGTTAAAAGTAACCAAGCATAAACCCAATATTTATAATTTGTCATCCAAGATGCAATAACAGAAATCACATATATATTTTTATTACTTTCTAAAATTTAATTGTTACTATAATCAATACAGCGTAATGAGACTACATCTGTGTAGTTCGCATATTTTGTAATTGCTAATAAACAAATATTGAAATAAATTCGATCCACTAATTATTATTATTAGCATTATTATTATTTTGGTTGTTGGCACGTCATGATCACGTAAAATCTTTTTTTGAAAAAATTTTGCTGTGGATGATCTAGTACAATGACAATGGCACTCATACAGTCCTCCTAGAGAAACAATTAAAATCTTAAACCTAAATAAATCTTAAAAAACAATTTTTTTAACTACCCTTTCACCTCCCTCTGCCCCCCCCCCCCCCCCCCCGCGCGCCTTTTCCTCTTGAAGTGTAACGTAATAAATGGATGGACCCTTTGGTGATTTTGAAAGAAATATTACAATTTTCTTCCTGCATAGGAATAATAATTTAAAAAAAAAAATTAAAATAATTGCCATTTATATAGTTGTCATTTAAACCTGTTGTCATTTTTACTGTTGTTATTTTTACCTGTTGCTATTTTTACAGGTATACCCTATTTTACCGTTGCGCTTTTTTCTTTTTTTTTTTTTCTTTTACCGCGCGTGTACATGTACACGGTGTACACCTATTTCTTCCTTTCTTTACGTCGGTCAAAATTGGTTTTGCTGAACGCTGAACGGCTGAACGGCTGAACGGACATGTCCTTTGAACATGATTCGAACATGATTGGAAATGAGTCGGACAAGACAAGACGTACCCGGACAACGAAAACTTTTGTAACCATATGTGCACATGTACAGGCAAGAGAGGACCATACTAGCGCTACTCTTTGTGTCCCGCAATTTTCGTAGCTTTCATGGCTGAAACAAAGAGGGGCGGCAGAGGGGGAATGTGCTCCGCACGCCAGTACGGAAGGCGGAAAGGGCGCCAAATAAAGTTTAATTTGTCGTTTGATACAACAAACTATATGATATTTTGGTAAAAATGTTTAACATCTAGAAAATCCAAAAGAAAAACTGAGTCAAGTGCATTAAAATTGACAAATAGATAATAAGATGGGTAAGGTCGGGACACTAAAACCTAAAGGGTGAAAAATACGCAGTTAAAAAAATATTTTTTTACATCCAGATCCGGCTTTAGAGGGGACCTAATTGGGGCTGGGGCGACACTAATCATTAAGAGATCGAAAATACTTAGTAAAAACTTAACAATTTTTTTTCCCTAAATCACCATTATAATTCATATCATTTGAAAATTAGCGTTAAGTCCAGGAAAACATCTAGACATATCAGTCTATTAACAGGAAGAGCGGTATGATAGTTCCATGAAACTGGCTGTAGATAGTACACAAAGATATTTTACGTTATTGGAATTCATTGTTATACTTACACCTACAGAAAATCCTAGTTCACCAGGTCTTCAGATATTCTGACTGATATCACTATGACTTTAAACGCCTGCCCAATTATAGTGTTATACTACAACTACAGTTAAAGATATAAAATGAAATGTCTATAACGGAAATTTGTCTTAAATGAAAAAAATACATGGTCCCAACAGAATGAATATCAACAATTATACATGCTAAGACGGAATTCTGTATAAAGCGGAATTATTTCCCGATCTTTTCGATTCCGGTTTCACAAGTTTTATTGAATAAATAATTGGCAAAGCTGATTACATAGTTCAATATTACGTACTTTATGATTACATATTTTTAATTTAAAAGTAAGTCTGCTATTGTACATCAAATTCTCTTTGTAAATTTACTATGCGGAGAAAGGAGCGGGGGCGCCAAAATCCATGTTTGCCCCACGTGAACAAAAAGCTAGTTTCCGCACTTCCTTCCTCACCATGTGTCACAAGTTGTCACACTCGCGTGATACGCCCTACCCTAGGGCTCCTATAATAGGAGCCTTACCCTACCCTATTGCGACGTCACACTTTTTGAAACTGTTGTTTAGAGCTAATTTTGATTAAAACAACATTGTAATTACTATTTGTAACACTTTCCAACATAGTTGAAAAGTGTTTATGAATTCAGTTTGTCTGTCTGTCCCTGTCCGTGCTGTAACTTCTGTAAATACAGGGCTGGAAATGGAAAAATCCACGAACAGGAACTCTATTTCAAATTATATATATATATATATATATATATAACCATAAATGAAACATTGTCATAACACCAACTTAAACCATGAAATAATTAGTTGACAATGAAAGATTCCCCAACACACTTAATATGGAATCAAAAAACATTGAAAGAATAAGAAATTAAATAAAAATTGAATCAATGGAATTAAATGAATTAAATGAAATGAAATTTGTGGAATTTAGACAGAATTATCAAGTCCCAATTGCCTTAATACCACAAATAAAATGAGATGTTTCATCTTCATATTAGCCAAACATTGCTAAAAAATATGATATTGGGACTACATCTCAAATAATGATTCAAATCAGTTATATATCTATTTGAAAGTTTTGACAAATCTATTTCTAGCCATACAAAAACAATTTAAACAAGAACAAAAAATCATGCGTCAAATATAGCATAAATTATGAAACACTCTCCAACACATCCAGAAAACTGTCACGAGACATTACCGTTAAATAAGATGAAAGAAGATATGTAAGTAAACAGTTTAGAATACATATAACACATTTTAAAATCCAGTTTAATCAATTACCTTCCATAGTCAAAAATGTAGTCAAATTATTTTGTGCAGCCTTGTATATTGTCTATAGATCTGCATATATAGCATGCTAAAATATAGTTCAGTTGAAAATTCACTTTTAGCAATATTTGACAGATGGAAATGCACTCGAATTCTTTTGTACAGCCCTGTGTATATTATCTAAGGTTCGGAATAGGTAGGAATGTTTTTTGTCTTTTAATGGGAATTAATACTATTTCCATTAAAGATTGGATTGCTTTCAATTAAGGTAAGTATTTATTTATAGTATATATGTGCATTTTTATGAATATTGACAATGCTAATCATTATCTATTAAAATATGTTTACTTTGTCTTTGTTGCTGTTTCACGAGTAGGCTTAATTCCACAACTTTGTCGAAGCTGGTGATGTAAAGTATATTGTATTACTTTTGCACTATTTATTTATTTAGTAAATAATTAACGTCTCGCGCAACAATTTTTGTATTCAATATGAATTTGCTTTATTTTTAAATGTAATACTCTTTAGTTAAAAACTGCCTTTCTTTTCATGCATATCACTAGAAAGTTGTGCATAAATAATTTCATGTATTTCATATTTGTTAGCTTATGATAGCTTTCATATTTTTCAATCCAATTCTTTTAAAGATTTAGCACGATTTATGCAAATAATTTTTAATACTGCTATGAATTTAAATCTCAATTTTTTTTTTCAAGAAACATTTGTTTCTCATACAAAAAAAAAAAAAAAAAAAAAAAAAAAATTCACCAATTCGAAAATATTCAATCAAGTACTCAGCATCATCAAAGTAAAAATTTTTAAATAGATAATGATTAAAAATGCACGTATATACTGTAAATAAGTACTTACTTTAATTGAAAGCAATCCAGTCTTTAATCGAAATATTATTAATTTTCATAAAAATGTGCTAGAACCCAAATATGAACTTTCATTTGCACATTAACCAAAAGAAAAGTGTTAATGAATCATCTTAAAAAGATAGCTTTAATTTTTCAATAAAAATAACTATTTTGTATTTCAAATTTTGTGGTATAAAACAAAAATTACTTGATACTAAATCCTACAGTTTGTTTTATTGCGAGTGTAAAAAGCAAATTGTGTCTGTTTTGAATTAGTTGATCTTCAATTTTATTATGCAAGTTATATATATATATATATATATATAAAAAGAGTCATTTTGAATTTTGTTTTATTGTGGTTTTGGATGTAATCAGTTGAATCATTAACCCATCTGCCGTGACGTCAAAATTGAGCTCTAGGCCTTATGTACAGGTGGCGTTGGCTTAACCCCCCTCATACACTCCGGTATGAACGTCTCATTCAAGATTATTTCAAATACATGAACGTAAAAAGAAAAACAAAACTTAAAATTACCTTCCAACAGCGGGGTGGAGGGGGTCACGGAAGCCTTTGACGAAAAATTATTAGTTCTATTCTTACTGTTTAATTTCTTTAAATTGCTTGCAAAGATTAAATTTTAATATATATATTTTTTCAAAATCATCAGAGAAAAAGAAAATTTATTTAATTAAATTTGAAAATGCAAGGAGGATCAATTTTCCTGCCCTCTCCTCGCGAACGCCCATGGAATGTATTAATGGTGAATAAATTATGGATATTTGGTTAATTCGCCTTAATATTTCTTCTTTGTGAAAAATTTAATCCATTCGTTTTCTTGTCTTAGATGATGCGTTTTTCGTAAATACTGAAAAGGTATAAACAAACCGATTTTAATCTTCAATAAAGTACGATAGGCAAGTTTCTATGACGGATATATCCTGATAGCCATTTTCCTACTCTAAAGATTCTTTGAAACTTTTCTAACAGCACTACTGCAAGTACTTTCGGCAAGAGAACACAACAGTGTGATGCTATCACTAAATACAATGATACAAACGACATTAAATTCCTTTTCGAGATAAATCTTGTTGTATCTGAGATCAGAGCAAAAATTATGAATGGGTGAAGTGCGAAAGATTATAAGTGTTTTTCTACCGCGATGAAGAGCAGGGAGATAAAGGTAGATAGCAAGGATTTGTCACTTAGATTTGAAAAGCGATCAGCATTACCGTTAACCCTTAACTTCTGTTAGCAGAGCGATTATTCTTAGAACATGCACATTACGTGTTAAATTTGTTAGCGCATTCGAGCGCTACTTTCCTCTCCTGCGACCGGTAGTGAAAATAGAAGTGCAATGCAGGCGCACTTCTATTTTGTTTGCGTAACTAATTTTGTTTGTGTACTTAACCCCTTCGCGACGAGCGTCCTTTATAGAATTTTTAATCTTTTACCACCGGTTTTTCAAAACAGAAATTTTCGCCTTATTGAATCTCAGAAATGCCATGATTTAATGAGGCAAAGCTTACAATAAAAAAAAAAAAACTGGTGGGAATAATCGAGGATTCTGCTCATCTTATGCGTCATGTATACGTATCGCTCGTCCCCAAGGGGTTAAATTTTGTTAGCGTACATGAGCGTCATTTTCCTGTGTTGCGTCGAGTTGTCAAAGCAAAGCTTGGGGGGTGGGGGAAGAATAGCTACTAGTAATTCATAGGTTCCATAATCCGTCGCTTAAGATCTTACACTGGTCGCGGGAAGAAACGCTCAAGTTAATGTAAGTGTCTATGGGAAGGTTATTTTCAAATTTCTCGCTCGCATTTTAATATTTTTAAATGTTTTTTTTTTTTTTTTTTTTTTTTGCATTGGATAGCTGAAGTCGATCGCTAACGTTGTTAGTTTTTACTTTTTCGATTTTTGTTGCAGATTTTTTATAACCGGGTCCATTCATACATCTCACTGACTTTACAGAAGCGTGGGTTTTCAATTCAAAGTCCACGCTTGATCTAGTTTTCCATTCTTATCTGGATTAATATTTCCAAAATTCTCTCTGTGAATTTTTTGACTGTAAACTTTTTATTTTCCAGCATGCAAAATAACTGTCAGTCGTAAGAGGGCGCTTTTTTCAACTTGCGAAATTTCTTCCATTCATCTCCTCAGGATTAATATAATAATGGCTTTGGCTATTAGAGATGTCACAGACCACTGCTTTTTCCAATTTTCACAGCTTTACTTGTAAATTTCAGTTTAACTATAGACATTAGTGAAATTTTTTTCGTTTTTAGCTCTAGTACTATGGTAGAGACTTCTGAATAGGGGACTTTTGATTATAAAAATACTGTTCATAAAGTTTAATACAGAAACAATGTTCTATAAGTCAATGGAGCCTTTTATTAGCGGCTTCAGAGCCCGCTCGCAGTAGATATGCGACAATTTCTGTTACAGCCGTTAAGGATTAATTTGATTTTTAAAAGTGCCGAGCCAAGATGAGTTATATAAATTTTAAATACAAAAAAGCATTGCAAGAATATCTACATGAAATTCATTGAGATAAAGGCTACTAATCCGATATTTTTTTTAATGAAAAATGTTAGGTATTATAATGTTGCCCGTTATAACTGAAGAAATCAGTTTATTATTAAGACTAAATCTTACATGACTAAATATCTATTTTTCCCCCTTAAATAAACAGTCTACGTTAAATTCTATTTTATCAAATCCATGCTACAGAACGTTAGATCTTTGCTCATTCAATTGCTTTTTTATCTAGAGAAGCTTTATTTCTACCAGTGACGTAGCCAGGATTTTTGTTTAGGGGGCGGGGGGTGAGCAGGGATGACCTTATGCGAGGCTATGAAAATGGGTATAATTTGGCTATAATTAAATAAAAATGGCCTTCTGACTATGACCTGTCTTTCACTATGAGGTATGGTATAAAAATCGGTTACGATGAAGGGTGCAAAACTTATTGAGGGCATATATCTAATTAAAATGTTAATAAAAACCAGGGCTGTAGTTTTTCTATTGCATTTTAATGTCAGTGGTAGTGGGTATAAGAGAGAGAGAAGTATGCTCATGATCATGCAAAGAAGCTATGGCTGGCCCTGAACAAATTCAGCCACCCAAATACTTTATAATTCTTCATATTTTTTTTTTTTTTTAAAAACCTTATAGTTATATTGCTTTGCGTATAAGTTAAAGATCCAATCAATTTGCTTCAAAATCGAGTATTTGGTCTGAAGTTTTACTACCAGGTAGTTATAAAATTATACGATAGTTAACATCTCCGTACTTTATAACTCAGTTCATTGCAATTATAACATCAGCAGCAGCTCTTAAATAGTTTATCTCTTGTTAAGGTATGCACTTTTTTTTTCTATTTAAATTATTCACGAAACAAATTCTTCTGCCAAGAACTGCACTGATAATCATGAATAGGGTTTTAAATCAACTGTGGTAGATTTTCGAAAAAAAAAAAAATCTCAGAATTAGACACAGTTGTTCATATTACATACTCTCCCACCACGAAATATTTTAGATTTCTATATTGATGCTTGAAATAACATCAATATCATTTATTCATCTGAGAGAGAGTATGAATATTACTTTCATTATTTATTTTTTCAAAGTATTATCAGTGCGTTAAAGAATTTATCCATCTAGCAAAAGTTTAAAAAAGAAAACGAAAGCTATCAATATCATTTTACTTGATCAAGATTGGAAAAATCATATGCAAAATGTAAACAAAACTATTTAACAGCACGTGGTTTATTCAAGGCTGATTGAATCCAAAGTTACGTCGAAAACGTCCTTGCCATTTTGTTTGTTTTTTTCTTTTTCAATTTATAACGCAAGAAATCGTAAACACAAAATGTTCCATCCCGTTCTTGTTTGTACATTTTTAATTTGTAAACAATTCGCAACAAACTGCGCTTTTAACAGTTATCAGATTTTTTATTTATTTATTTTTATTTTTTTAAATTTTCGATGAATGATGATTAGTTATCGTATTTTAAACTTTTGAAATATCCTATGTCTTTCCCTGTCCTCCTTCTTTCATTTGTCGTTATGTGTCATTCTACCAGAAATGTAAATTTTCAGTGCTAAATTTTCCGAAAAAATAAATGCGTAAATAGACAAATAAAATTTAAATCAAGGATAAAAAATATGTTTTTATATTGATTTGAATTTATCTAACAGTATTTTCCCAGATCGTGAGAAACATTTTGCTAAAACTGCATCATGTAGCTAGCTGCTAATGTTCGTAATTATAAGGCAAGGAAAAGGCAGCTGACTCCATTGTGGGATAAATTACTGTGGGGAAGCAAGAAATACTTGTCCGTTTTTATAACTTCTACTGTATAAGGTACACATGAGTTCCGGTGATCTGATCTATATTTAATAACAGGTTAGCGATACGCTTGGTCTATGTTGCTGTGACGATTCCTGCAATGGTCGCTAAGGCAAAAATATTGATTGGTTGACGAGATTTTTTTTTTGTCTGTAAACATGCCCTTTCCACAGATCTGATGTTCTCTTCGTAAATTATTTGTATGTAATACACTAAATATCAGATTGAATCGAATGATGCTACTGAATTGAGTTTTGTGTTATCAATATTCTATTTTGCTATTTGATAATCCTGACCTGTTTTTATCTTGTCAGCTGAACACGAAAGTGATGGTGGTGGGATCTTTACGTTCATGATTATTTCACAGTTATATATAAAATAAAAAAAGTATAAGTTTCAGATCCGATCAAAATTTGCTTGACAATCGAGTGTTTGCTCTGAAATTTCTTACATTTTTTATTTGAAATTTCTGGTAAGAATTCGGATTTTTCTGAATTTAAAAACAACCAAACTGGCAACCCTGTTGGACAGCCCTACTTTTTTCTACAACGAGTAATGCTTTTGGAAACATGGTAAAGTAAAGTATCTATAACTCATTTTAAATTGCATTGCAGCCAAACAATGTGTTAAATGTATGTTACAACAAATTTTCTTTTATGATACTTCAATGTGTCTACCGCCGGGACACCTTATTCATATTTTACACAATTTAGAATAGCATTTTGATTTTTGAATTTTATATTTTCATAATTCGTGATCGGAAGGGTTAAATAAAATCTGAGCAAGGAAGCGTTGAACACGGATTTTTTTTTTTTTTTTTTTTTTAATGTTTAAACAAGTTGGAAATTGTACGTTAAACGTGACAAATGAGGTGCGTCCGTTTCGTGCTATAACTAGTTTTACAATGTAAAAAAATCACCGTTATTATTTCAGTGAAATAAATTATATCGTCTGCTATGAGCGAAACGAGGATGCTTTTCTTCCCCTTATTATTACGAATGGCATGTTTACAGATGCGATTTTTTTTTCTACATCAGACAGCGCTATAAAATTCACCATGGAGATCTTGCTTTGCGAATGATTACCTCTATGGTTCAATATTTTTATGACTCACGATGAATAAATATTTTGTATATGTAATTTACTGGATTGAGATATTGGTCTGTTAACCTAATTTTCACTGAAGTTATCTCAGAATCTATACATTTTTTAATGTAACTAATCTCTCAAACAAACAAATTTTTTGAACGAGCTTTCTAAAAATGTAACTTTTATGCAATTTTATTCGAAAAAATTATTATGAATAAAAATGGTCGCTTGGCCTATGGAAAAAGATGTGGTTAGCCCGTATATGTTTTTCTCAGTCACATGACTTGCGCTTTTATTATATAGATTACGCATGATAGGATTTAATGGAATGGAGAAAACTTTTATTAATATCTTTTTAAGTTTTGATTCGATTTTTATAAAATTTGAAATGACTCGACAAAACTCTGCAACGATTATGTATATATTAAATTTCAAACCATTCGGTTGGGTAGTTTTTTCGCTGTTATATGCGAACAGACGGACGGACCAGACGACGACTATACGTGCTTACGTACTTATATAATTACGAACGCACTTAAAAATGATTTTTTGAAGGTTTTACAGAACATTCAACACAGGCATCCCCCCGTAAATGTCAAATTAAAGTGAGAGTTCGAGAGTATGGAGTCAGTTTAACAAACCAAACTACCATTTTATGGAAGTGATAAAAAGATGTGATGTCATTTTATGAGACAACAGGAGGTAAAATGAATAATGCTATCTCTTCTTCGGGAATACGGTCGGAGTGATAAAACGAAAGAATGTTTTTGAAACGACTAAAGAACAAACAGATTAGAAGCTTCCCCTAAATTCTTTGAAATGCATTTTAATTTCCGCTTTGTCACCCTTTTACCTTAATCAAGTTTTCACGACACCTTTCTCTTTTGTTCTTTCCACCCCTTAACACTTTCCACGCAGGATACTTCTTTGTTATAGCGGCTCTCCCCACAATTACGATTACTCCAGTTTCGCCAAGCTCGTAGGGACATGAAGTGGACTGGTCACGTAATTCCATTGATTACATACATGCACTATATACAATTAAGTTTTTATTGATTTCTGTTTCTGTGCAGACACTGGTCGTCATCAAAATCCTCCCTGTAAAAGTAATGATTGTTTTGTTTCTGACAAATTTAACGATACAATGTTCAAATAGGGCAAACAAATTGCTCCATCACGTACCAAGTTTTTTTTTTTTTTTTTGGCGCAGGGGCGGGGGTGTCGTCTTTAAAATTAAAACAGTTTTTCCTTGCTAAAACATTAGCGCTAAACGCGTGCTATTCTTTTGATTGATATTGAGATATAAGTACGTTTAGGATTATCCTGCACTTTTTAGGTAGATTTCGTAAGAAATACTACCTAATACATTTTCCCCTATGTTGGAATTTCTGGAAAATTTTTTGCAGATCTATGCCGATCAGGACTCCCAGAGCTCAACCCCCCCCCCCCCCCCCACCCCCCCAGTTCAAAACTTTATGCATCTATCTATCTGTATCATTTTTTATGGACACGATAACTTCAATAATTCTGCACAAATCTCTTCCAAACTGTTACATAAAATCAAGGGCTATAAAATCTTGGTTGAGGGGTGGGGGTGGGGGGGGGTTAATTGGAGGAGGTTCTTTTGGTGAAAACAGAAAAAAATCCCATAACTTCTTAATTATGATACGTATCGAATCCGTTTAAAGTTATTATTACTTCTAGGAAAAGGGCCGAAATTTTATGTATGACAGGCTTTTGATATCTTTAAAAATGGCCCCAAGGGGGGTTTAAGAATAAAAAATCCATAACTTCGTCAATTCACAAAATATCAAATCCGTTTAAATTTATTATAAATCCTCTTAATATTGTCTACAACTTTTATATCGACAAGTTTTGTATAGGACCAACCCTTACAGCAAAAACATAAAAATAAATAAATAAAAATAAAAACAAAAAAATCCCTAACGGCTCTGCCAACACATACAGGTAGATTTCGAAGTGGGCGGTCCCAACTGCCGCATCATGGCAAAAAGGGGATTTCTTCTGCAATTCCCAATAAACAGGTGCCCCACGGTCTGCGTCCTCGAAATCTACCTGTGCCTGTAGGCCGAGCCGTCAGAGATTTTTTTTTTTTCGTCCGCTGTGGAAAAAGATTTCCACCGTCTTCTCAATTCAACGATCTGTGTTGAACGATTTGTGTAGCTTCACTGTTGAGAGGTACTTGCAGAGTCTATTGTTTAATTTGATAACTAAACTAAATAATTAATTAGCATTGCTAACTGAGTTACAACAAGTTTTCATAAAATTCAATTGTTTTTTATGTGAATGAAACAGTCGAGCAAGAGATAAGTACGTATATGGGTGAATACATGGCCACTGCGAGAGGAAAATATTCCTGTTACGAAAAACGTTGCATACCAGGTATTTGTTGACGAGACAAAAATATGTTTATCTACTCTCCATATGACTCGTGAACTTATAAAACAATTTTTTAAAGCGATGAATGAAGACGGTGAAGAATCTGAATATTAGATATGCAAATTTCCAGTCCAGAGAGAGACCATAATGAAAGAAGGTATTTTTGTTAGATCTCAAACAGAACAACTATTGCAAGAGCCTACTTAAAAATAAATAAATAAATAAATAAACTCAATGCTGTGGAGTAAGTAACACGAAAAGCACTTTAAAATATATGTAAAAATTGTTTGCCAAACAGAAGTCTCAAAATTATAAAGAAATTAGGGACAGTCTACTCTCCTCATTTAGCATTAGGGTGCAATATGTTTCTAAATCTGCACTTCTTACAATCTCAATTGGTCATTTTTCTGAATATTAATATGATACGGGAGCTCTTTCTGGTGAATATTTGACTGTAAACAACTTGAAAGTTTCATTAGTAAAATGGTTGAATTTTTAATTAGTTGCTTTTAAGTTAATTAAGTATTTACTTGAAGAATTGCTATATTGTATAAGCGATTCCTACAGATATAAGCCAATAGATGTTGCTCTCGGTCCATTATACTCAATGAAGTGAAAGAATTTTAAACTTGTAATTTATAACATATTATGTTTTTTTTTTTTTTTTTTTTTTTTTTTAGCAGAAGTTTAACTAAAAATATTAATTGTATGGATATAGGGTATTTATTTTTACTTATTGCAGTCTCAGTTTTTTGAAAAATTAACAAAATTACTATTTTCTAATTTTTTAAAACTACGCGACTCGCTACCTTTGAAATTTTTCATTAATTTTATTTTTATCAGCCTTACTCTAAAACGCCGAAATTAAAATTTGCTGCTTGCAGCTAACGATTTATAATATATATATATATATTATTTAATTATTAAACCATGGATATCAAGAAATTTTATTTTACAGTTCTTAGAGGAACATTTTTTCCTTCTTTCTATTTTCTCTTATTTTCTTTTTTACGAAAAATAATCACATTTTTCTTAGTATACATATAAATATATTCTTGATAATGGTCATACAAAATATAACAAAAGTTGTAGATCAGTTAAATTTAATTCTCGATATTTACATTCATTTTTTAAAAAATTAAATACTTTTATTACAAATATTTGTTCTTTATATTATTATATTTTTAATACAATTTTTAATTTGTAAAAATATTGAACTTTACTTAATTAAAAAGCATTCGAATAAAAAAATACAAATCATATAACTTCTTTCCTGAAAATATGACAGTAATTAAAATGAATAGACAAAAGTATTGCAGAAATCATTCTGTCTGGAGCGAGATTCGAAACACACGTTCTATGCAGAGAGCCAGAGCTTAAATTAACGCTTGGCCACTGGGATACGCTGACTGCATTCGAGTGTACCATACATTAGATTTAATCTCAGGCATGCGCAAATAGGTCAATTTTTTAGTGAATCTTACAGAAATCCCTTTTCGTTTTAGTATATAGGATATCATAATCATTTATTTACAAGTTCTTTGTGTTTAGACAACACAAAAAAAAAATGTAAACATACATTTTCATTGTAGAAGTCCAAGGTTGTTTGGGTTCAAATAATTACGTCCTATACGTCCTTGAATTTTTATGTTTTGATTTTGAAATAAAAGCGAGGCTTATGGGTAAATATTATTTTTTAAAGTACTTTTAACAGAGGCCATTCTGAATTTCACAGTAGGCGCCCGTATTAGAGGTGGAAAAAATAGTTACTTTTTGTTAATAGGTTCCATCGTTCCATCAACAACTAAGCAATAGGTTACAATAACCTTTTTTTTTTTTTTTTTTTTTTAAAAAAAAAAAAAAACGGGGATAGTTGGTGTAAACTAACATAACTAACTACACACAACTAACATTCAGATTTTTTTTTTAATAGTAAACATTTATATTAGTTGAAAAGTACTGCCAGTATCAGAAAAGTACCGCGACACGTAGGCATTTTTCTTTCTTTCTTTCTTTCTTTTTTTTTTTTTTTTTTAATAACGATTGCGATTTTAATATGCAGAAAAAACGAAAAATTTACTACCTCTACGCTTGAAAAACTATGATTTCCTCGGTCATGCATATAAGCGATTACAACGCAGACGAACTGTCGAAAAAAATTGAAGCTCGTTCATTAGCGTTCGATGAGGGTTTTTGAAAAAATACCTCGGCTAATCATCAAAAAATGAAAAATTTTAGTCTCAGGTACACTTTGTCCTGGTCTTCGTCTATCCAGAATCAAATTTGCAGACCTTTACGTGCAATAGATTTCCCTAGCCATCGCCCACACATACCAGGGCGGTAGCTAGAGGGGTGCCAGGGGGGGCTCAGCCCCCTCTAAAAAATTTGAGCTCCCCCCTGGGAAAGATTCCAAGGTCACCAAATGCAACTCTGTTCAAAATCGAACTTAGTTTTGGGACCCTTTTACAGTTTGCACAAATACTAAATTGTAGTATTTGTATAAAAACTGCAAATAAGTGTTTTAAATTAGTTTAAATAAGTGTTTTAAGAACAATAATAATTTTAAAATAAAATGCAAAATACATCCTTGATTTTGTTAATGTTTCTTATCATATAAAAACACAGTTTTAAAATCCTTAAGGGCAGGAAATATTCAGAAAAAAAAATTAAAGGTTTCAACTCTTTATGAAACAGGGGAACTGAAAGCTTTTTATTTACTTGCTGACATCATCATTTATTATTTCACCAGTATAATTATACACTAGTTATTATACACAGGAAATTTTTATTCTGCAGCCTTTTCTTTTCTTAGTATAAAATGAAGTTATTATAAACAATTTAATAAGAAACATAGTGTCTACAATATGAATATGCACTAATTTATCTTTCTATATCTATATAATACTTTGATCATAATATATCTCTCTGTGTGCATATCTGTTTGTGCGTGAATGTGTCAGAAAGAGAGAAAACATATGAGCCAGCCCTACATTTTCTTGACCCCATCCCTCACCCCCCCCCCCCCCCCCCATCCCCTATTATTCACTTCAAGCTGCAACCGTAACACATACATACACACAAACATCTTTATTTTATTAGCATAGATAGAAATTGTGAAAAATGACTTCCCTGCATATCTACTACCATTGCTGTAGAAGGTGTTCTACAGGTATCTGTGAACGATTGTATTGACTGGTATAGAGGTCGACCTTGGCGAAGATTTCGCAAGAAAGTGTTTCACATTCGACTCGCGATGCATGATTTTTTTTTCTTGATTTTTTATGTATAAGGGATGGTATAGTCAACAGATTAAAAAATCAGATTTTGCAATAATGGTATTCATTTCCAAGAAAACATTTGAAGTAGTAAAAAATCACGATTTATAAGTTAGTATTTCTATTTCCGATAAAAATAGTTTTAAAGATTCTCAAATCTATTGCTTAAATCTCGTATGTATGTTACTCCATTTAACTATATATATATATATATATATATATATATAAATCATAAATATTATGTATTTATGTCTTAATATTTTGAAAGTAAATAAAGATTTTAAAAAAGTATTTAAAGATTAGAAAGATTTAAAGAAATTTAAAGATTATGTCTAGTAATGCCAACAATTGGCAAATTGCGAGAATAGTTGTTCTATTAAATATAGGATTAAAATTGAGGTGTACTGAAGGTGTTATACCTAGTCATGTGGTAGCAAAAGGTTATTTTTCATAATTTGTTTCATTAAGCAATTAATATATATTTTTTACTAGATTTTTATTTTTTTAATACAATACTTAAAGATGATTTTGATATATTTTATTAAATTTTTTAAAAAATATATTTGGAGTTATTGCCGCTCTTCTGATGGGTCTTTCTTTCTTTCTTTTCCTTTTCTTTCTTTCTTTCTTTTTTTTTTTTGGGGGGGGGGGGGTGCTTTTCGGTGATTATTGTAGCTTTAATTTGGCTTATCTGAAATTAAAATAATTAGCGGGTTTTTAATTAAATTAGATTTATTCTAGTGATTGGACGAAGGAATTTATGAAAAACTGATTTTTCGTGAAATGACGGCTGTCTGAAGAGAAAATAAAAATTTTATCTTTAAAAAAAGGACTGTTTTATATATATATATATAATAATAATAATAATAAAAGAAAAGAAAAAACATATTTTTTGTTTAAAGACTACTTAATTATATAATAAAACAGCTGGAAAAATTCGAAGTTAATCGATTCAGTAGTTTTAGAGTAATCGTGATCACCGATTTTAAAAATATAGTTTCAAGAAAAACGAGTTCAATGTTTTGTGTTATAATTACAGTACTATTACTTATTATTATTTTTACACTCCTGTAGTATCATCTATTCCAGTATATAAAGTAGCCCCTTTTCAGTTGATAAAGCCTCTAAAACAAAAAATCGATTTTTCGTAATTCATAACTAGGCGTAACCCCTTAATATACGGGGTTACGCCTATGGGGAGCCTTTTAATATATAAATATGACAACTTGGAAATTGTACGTCAAACGTGACAAATGAGGTGCGTTCGTAAAGTTATTATTTCAGTGAAATGAATTATATCGTCTGTTATTATGATATGAATAATTTCCGTAATAAAATAAGTACATTTTAAGGTCAACAGTTTATCCTTTGTTGACTTTTACTGAAAATTCCAATGGGCCCTAGCTTTGAAAATTTCAGAACTTGAAATCCATATTTAGACTCTTTTTCCATTTAATATCTGTTTCTCCGAAAACATCTATCCAAAAAACTGTCGGTAGATTATAGGATTGCTATAATTAAACAATTTTAGTATACAAATTCGGTTTTTAAATTCAGTAATACGGAACTAATAGGTCTCCATCTTAAATAGGACGTAAACACCATGGCAACCTAGAATCATTACCTATCATGGAATATCATTGAATTAATTACGTATGATAGGATTTAATAGAATGAAGAATGTGACAATAACTTGGTCATAGAGGTTGTAAAATGTCATATACGTCATATATGACTGTAACATCATACATGTTATATAACTTGGCGATACATCTCAGTCGCTTGACGATTAATCCTCGGAAGCTGCTATAACAAGGAAGTACCGATTTTTAAACAATTCAAATTACTTAATAAATATTTTTATTAATATCGTTTTAAGTGTTGATTCGATTTTCATAATATTTGAAATGACTCGACAAAATTCTGCAACGATTATATATATTAAATTTCAAACCATTTGGTTGGGTAGTTTATACGCTGTTATATGCGGACAGACGGACGGACCAGATGGCGACTATAGGTACTACATATTTATAATTACAAACGCACCTAAAAATGTGAGTTTAAGTCAATTTTAGATACAACGAGTCTTCTTAAAATCCATAATAACCATTATTTATAAAAGAATATATTAAAATAATTTTAACAAAATTTAATTGAACAGAAGTAATTTTAAACAACATGCATACTCATTATATACGCATACGCAGTTATATTTTTACTAACGAATACATAAATTCATATTTCAACACTTTTTTTTTTTTCTCGGTTAAATGCAAATTTTTTAACACTCTCTAACATAATTGAAAAGTGTTCCGATTTGTCGGCCATCTGGCTGTCTGTCTGTACTATAACTCTCGTAAATATACTCAGATTGCTATGCAATTTTTATGTTATTGAAGTTCACTACAGAATGTTTTCCATTGCAAGTGAATTGTGTAGCATTTATAGTTCGTTTACAGGGACTCTCAAATTATGGTCTAAGGGGGGAAATCGTTTGCGGAGCATTTTAATCTTATGTTACGACATATTAAACATAATGAAATTGATATATGCATCACTGAGGTGGACTACAACATGATTTCTGTGGAGTATAGAATAAATTGCATTTATACTTTGTTTATAAGGGTGCACAAAATAGTTTCATTACTTTATGGTCTAAGGGAAGAAATCGCTTTCGCTGCATTTTAAGGATGTTACGACACATTAAACATAATCAAATTGATATGCATCACTGAGTTGGATTACAACATGATTTCTGAGGAGTAAAGAATAAGTTGCATTTATACTTTGTTTATAAGGGTGCACAAAATAATTTCATTACTTTATAGTCTAAGGGGAGAAATCGCTTTCGGCGCATTTTAATGATGTTACGAGTTACGACACATTAAACATAATGAAATTGATATGCATCACTAAGGTGGACTACAACAGGATTTCTGTGGAGTATAGAATAAGTTGCATATTTATACTTTGTTTATAAGAGTGCACAAAATAATTTCATTACTTTATAGTCTAAGGGGGAAATTCGCTTTCGATGCATTTTAAGGATGTTACGATGCGTGAAGCATAATGAAATTGAAATGTACAACAGAATGTTTTCTATATACAGATTATGGAGTGCATAGCTTTCATCATTCATTTACAGAGACACACACACACAAAAAAAAAAATCCCTGACGGCTCGGCCTACAGGCACAGGTAGATTTCGAAGACGCAGACCGTGGGGCGCCTGTTTGTTGGGAATTGCGGAAGAAATGACCTTTTTGCGATGATGCTGCAGTTGGAACCGCCTACTTCGAAACCAAACTTGTTTGCAGGCGGAGCCAGTAAGGATTTTTTTTTTTTTTTTTTTTTTTTTTTTTTGCTATAAGAGTTGGTCCTATAAAAAACATGTCACTATAAAAGTTTTAGATAATATTAAGAGGATTTATAATAAATTTAAGCGGATTTGAAATCTTGGGAATTGACGAAGTTATGAATTTTTTTCTTCTAAAACCCCCCTCCGCGCCCCCTTAAGGCAATTTTTAATTATATCAAAAATCTGTCATACATAAATTTTCGGCCCTTCTCCTAGAAGTAATAATAACTTCAAACGGATTCGATACGTATCATAATTAAGAAATTATGGGGGGTTTTCTGTTTTCACAAAAAGCCCCCCCCATTCCCCCCCCCCCCCCTTGGTTCGATTTTGCCCATTAACGGACATGACCGAGATTTTATGCCCCTTGATTTTATGTATCAGTTTCGAAAAGAAACGGGAGTTGGAACCGCCTACTTCGAAAAATAACTTGTTTGCAGGCGGAGCCAGCAGGTTTTTTTTTTTTTTTAATTTTTTTTTTTTTTTTTTTTTTTTTGCTATAACGGTTGGTCCTATAAAAAACTTGTCAATATAAAAGTTTTAGATAATATTAAGAGGATTTATAATAAATTTAAGCGGATTTAAAATCTTGGGAATTGACGAAGTTCTGAATTTTTTTCTTCTAAAACCCCCCTTCCTTCCCCCCTTAAAATATATCAAAAATCTGTCATACATAAGTTTTTGGCCGTGTTCCTAGAAGTAATAATAACTTTAAACGGATTCGATACGTATCATAACTAAGAAATTATGTTTTTTTTTCTGTTTTCACAAAAAGCCCCCCCCCCCCTTGGTTCGATTTTGCCCATTAACAAACTTGACCGAGATTTTATGCCCCTTGATTTTATGTATCAGTATCGAAAAGATGCGGGAGTTGGAACCGCCTACTTCGAAAAATAACTTGTTTGCAGGCGGAGCCGGCAGGGATTTTTTTTGTTTTTAATTATTTTTTGCTATAACGGTTGGTCCTATAAAAAACTTGTCAATATAAAAGTTTTAGATAATACTAAGAGGATTAATAATTTTACTCGGATTTGATATCTTGTGAATTGACGAAGCTATGATTTTTTTTCCTAAAACCCCCCTTTCCCCCCCCCACCTTGGGGCCATTTTTAATTATATCAAAAATCTGTCATACATACATTTTCGGCCCTTTTCCTAGAAGTAATAATAACTTTAAACGGATTCGATACGTATAAAAATAAAGAAATTATGAGGGTTTTTCTGTTTTCACAAAAAGCCCCCCCCCATTTCCCCCCCCCTGGGTTCGATTTTGCCCATTAACGAACTTGACCGAGATTTTATGACCCTTGATTTTATGTATCAGTTTGGAAGAGATTTATGCAGAATTTTTCCAGTTATCGTGGTCAGAAAAAAGTGACATAGATAGATAGATAGATAGATAGATAGATAGATAGATACAGTTTTGAACTGAGGGTGGTTTTGGGTTCTGGGAGTCATGATCGGCGTAGATCTGCAAAAATTTTTCAAAATTTCCAACTTAGGTGAGAATGTAATAGGTAGTATTTCTTACGAAATCTACCTAAAATGCGGTTACATGACTGACTACGGTCGATAATTGCTGGAAGCGTGCTTTCCGCTGTAGTATGCATGCTTAAACCTAACTCGTTCTTATTGTATTTCGTGATGTGCATAAATTCTATAGATCACATACGACGAAGGAATTTGCACACATTACTGGATAGGGACAGCATATGCCGAAAATGGATTTTTAATGTGTTATGTGTCTTTTAAATTACTTATTTAGATATTTCATTGCATGAAAAAAAGGGAAATTTCTTAACAGTTCTTCTTAATGTTAGTGTTGGAAAGTGTTTCATAATCTATGCCTATTGCACAACTTTTTTTTGTTCTTGTTATTTTCTGATAACGATCCGTATATTTGTTGATCCAGATGATTGGAGCTTTTCTGTACTTAAAATGTTGAGACAATCCCTGCTTAGTTCTTTTCTCTACATTTATTTATTGAACAATAGCAAATTCTGATATCAACTAGACAAAATAATAAAACCGTCTCGAAATTCATTTTATTTATATTAGCAATTGCTATATATTCTGCACTATTACAACACATTGTCAACAAGGTAAATATTTATTTCTCCCTTTCGTAATGGTTCGAGATAAACATTGAGAAATTTCTGGATAGTCGGAAAATTAATTTCATTCCAGAAACCAAAAAATTTAAATCACACAGCAGATGATTTAGATTTTTAGACCATGTCTGGTATACCCAGTGGCGTAGCTACGTTTTTTGGCGCCCGGGGCAGGAGGAAATTCAGCGCCCCCCCCCCCCCCACCTCAATATAAAGTAATAAATATTTTTCCTTAAGACAATAAAAAGTCCTTCCGGCTTGTATCAGGAGGAAAAGGTTGCTTCCATCTTCCCTGTTTTTAAGAATTCAGTTAATTTAACTTAAGCACACGACTCTAAAATGCGTGGAACCCGATTATCGAAGATTCTTAGTATTCGTTAATAATAAATTTGAACGGGACTTCAGAAAAATTAGTTTGCTATCGAAAGTTGGATTCATTTATGAAGACCTACTTTTAACGCCTTATTTGGTGACATTTAACCAAATATCACGAAATTTGGCAATAATTTGATGTTAGCGAATATGACTAAGCGTATGAGAGTAACAACAATGATTACAACAATGAAAATAAATTTGAGAGAAACCACGCTTTTTAAAACTCATAAATTAAACCCAATTATGGGGGGTGGGAAATCTGCTCTTTTGTTTCATTTAGAAGTTGCGTACACTCTTTGAAATTTCCAAGGAGTTCTTTATGTTCTAAGCGACGAAACTTCAGCAAATATTTTTCATTTGGCTCATTGTATTTTGCTTCTATTTTGGATAATGCTTCAGGTGCAATTCATAAAATTAAAATAGGATTTTCAGCAATATAAATAGTTTATCTACTAAAAATAAAAATGGTATGTAAAAAGTCATTTTTATTTAATTTTAAAATTTTTCATGACATTTACATTTTAACTATGTTACGGTTGGTTTCAACCAATTTTTTTTTTTAATCTACATTAATTATTTAAATCACCTTCTCAACATTTATTTAAAAGCACTCTTTTTTTTTCTGTTTCTAATAAAAATTTAAATAAATAAAAGTAATTGTAATAATAATAATAAAATCAGTTTTTATTTTTTCTTCTTTCTTTTTCTTTTTGCAAAGTAAATTCAACGTTTATAGTCTAGCTTTGCTTCCTGTTTTCAAATACGAAAGATATATAGCAGGGTGGGAGGTTTCTCAGTAAAAGACCACACATATTGTATTGGGCAGTCGTGTACGTTTTCTCCCATACCCTTGAATCATGTGTTTGTAGTCACCTAGTCTGGCTTTGGTTAAAAGAAAGACCGTCCGCCCTGTATAAGAATTACGTTATCTTATGAGTGTACTATATACGCAATTAGGCTTTGTAAGTTTACGACATTCTTCAATTGGCTCTGCTATCAGGCGGATAGCTGGCGCCCATGTAAACAGAGGCTCACAGGACCCCCCTTCAGCACACGCCATGGGGGTGAAGCATGGCTGCCTTCCCCCATGAAGCGGCCGGCAGAGTGGAGCGGCAAGCTGTAGTCTTCAGGAAGAGTCCATTTTTCCTTTTGTTTCCATTCCCGTACCTTTGACAGAGTGGTTCCGGCCAGTTTTTTGTGAGCAGCGCGGGAGAGAGAATGTTTACGAATTATCACTTGGCTCGAAAACACACTTGCTGCTTGGCTGAAATACCTGTCGTTTGGTTCGAAAAATTAGTGGACGTTGCGTAGCGGTACTTGTGATAATGAGCGAAAAGCTGCTGATCAAAGAAATGAAAATGATAGTCAGTGAAAGAGCGTCAATGGTTCCAGATGCGTAGAGATTAAGTTTTTTTTTTTCCTTGTGCAGTCCAGAGAGGTCTCAACTATCTATGAGACGTTAATATTGTCTTGTTTATAATAAGGAAGACTGATCGCTGTGTGTGTTGGAGCTGGATTTGTGAAGATATGGGTAGTCCGAGAAACCTCCGTCGTCGGGAGATATATGAGGTGTTCGGTTGAATCGCAAAGTTGACAAGCAAAAGACTCAACTCAAATGCTCGCGAATGTTACAAGAAATGCTGAGAAGGAGTGAAGTTTGACTGATGCTCTGGTGATTTAGGAAACCATCCCCCTGAGGTGTAATTACGTCAGATGGTGCCCGTCCACAGTTTTGTTTCTTCTCAAGAGGGAAGGGAAATAGAGTCTGCCCACTGATGATTCGATTAAACCTGCTAACTTTGTAAGTAGTTTTTTATTTCCTCATAAATGTATGTTCTCCCACTTTAAATTATCTATGGCTATTTGGAGAGATTAAGAGTGATAAGTGTGTATTTTAAAACACTATTATATAATGTTTTTACAATTGATGGACTGTTAAACTTTAGACTGTTAAGCTTTAATGTAATGTTATATTTTTAAGATTCTCTGTGCCTAGTTGCAATTAAAATAATAAGCGAATTCAGCAAAGTTGATCAACCTTAAAAGCATGATAGTGTGATAATTTTAAAAATGTGTTGTTTGGTTTAAAATATATATTTAAGTAATTAATCCCCATATTACAGATCAACGTTTAGATTGTGTTTTTATAATAATTTGAAGTAACTCCATTGTTATAACTTTAAGTGTTTGAATAAAAGATTTGTTTGTTCTTAAGGATGGTATGTTTTTCTTTGTATAAATATCTAAATAATTAATTTTTTTTTATATTCACAGTAGACCTATAAGAAAGGCTTAACCTTTCTGTGAGTGATAAAAAAAAAAAAAAAAAAAAAAAAAAAAAAAAGAGATAAAATCCAACTTTATTAAATTAGGACTTTAAAATTTCTTAAGTTTAAATTCATAACTGACTGTTTTAATGAACATTAATTGAAGTTCTCTCAATGTTATACAATCGTATTTTTGATCTTGATTTAAGGATGGGTAGGTTAATAAGTGAAACAGTAATATTAAATTTAAGTTCATAAATGTTAAATTAAGCTTTAACGCTCCTCTTTCAGAAACATTGTTTTTCTAAAATATACACCAAAAATGTTTTATTTTAAAAAGTAAAAAAAAAAAAAAAAAAAAAAAAAAAAGTTTCCAGTTATTTTATACCACTATACGATTCTTGGCTAACCGATCGGATCTTGTTCAGAATCTCCATATTTTGTTCTAAAATTTTTGTATATCATCATATCCCTATTCTATTAACGGATTTAACTCTTTCTCCTTTTGGTCCTCACATTGGAGGAATTTCAGGTTGTCTTCATTTTTCCAAATTGAATGATGATTACATCTTTATTAATCTAATGTGTGTGGAGTTTTGAGCTTGATCGGGTTGGAGTGGAATTGGGTGTTCTTTCGTATTTCAGTATACTACTTGATTTAGAAACCTGTTGCCCTTTCTACATTTAGAATTATTTTAAAATTATGAATTCCAAAGTATCATGTTGTCTTAATTTATTCGGGTTTGTTTTAAGTTTTGATATTTTGATTAGTTTAATATAATTTGCTCCCTTTTCCATGGCAACAGATTTCAGTGGAGCTAATCAGGGTATACTTATTTTTTTTTAAATATTTAATTGTCAAGTGAAGATTGCGTAACAAATGAGCTTTTTAAGTTTAAGTAAGTTATTTTAAAGGAACCCCAAACTCACAACAACTAAATAACTTTTTAAAATCTGGTCGTTACAGTTAGAAGGAAAATGTGAAAAAATGTTGCGAAAAGTTTAAAAATTGTAAGTATAGTGGGGTTTTAAAATTTTCTTTAAAGATTTTGAATTAAGTATTTTTAACACAAGATTAAGTTTATCACAAAAATTGTATTTTAGCTTGATTAAATCATAAAACTTTCATAAAACCATTTAATAATATTAATAAAAACTTCATCTTAAAAATTTACAACGGTGCACCCTGTGTGCAAATTTGAATTACCGTAAAATTTTTACTTTGATCAGCTCAAAGAGAACCAAAGATCTTTGTCCATTCAGATGAAATTTCTTTATTTTCAGTCCCTTTTGCTTTCTTTTAATTATGATGATTAATTCTGGTTTGTAAAACAATTTAAAAAACTATTTACAAACTTCATGAGCTTGTTGTTTAAAAGTAGCGACTGACTTCGGTTGAGGCACCGAAACTTATAATGTTATGGCTATAAAAATTTAATATTGTGGATTAGCCATAAAAAGTATACAAGATGATCTCTTCATTAGCATACTTATAATAAATAAATCCCGGACACAACAAGCGGGGAATTTGATTTCCAATAAGTCTCCAAAAGTTCAGTATATGGTCGGCCCTTTTTTTTTTTTTTTTTTTTTTTTTTTGGCACTAATGAATTTTTATTTTTATTATCTTATAAAGTTTTCTCTTTAAAATATACTTCTGCAGATCTAATAAAACATTTTAGTTATTAAATTATCTATAAATAGCATTATATTTACCCTTGAAATGCAGCTATTTTACTTGTGTTTTTACTCAACAAATGAAGATTTTATTCATGATACATGAATTTATTTTTATTTGTTACACTTTTTTATTTCAATTGATTTTTGTATGTAAAATTGAATTTTCGAATTAGTTTTCACTCGCTTCCTGATAGGCTAGAATTATAAAAATTATGTACGCAAGTGTATTTCCGATGACAATTAAGTACAGCATTTTAATAATTTAAAAACTTAATTATAAATTATAAAAGCAATATAACGCATTTTTCCGTAATCTGGCCGAAGGCGATAATTCACCGAATAGTTTTTATGGTTACTATTATAGGATTTACATAAGCAATGGAGTTAATGATGCGCCAAACCAAGCTTGCCAAAATATCCCAGCTGACTTTTGAAAGTGCAACAACGAAATATTTTAAAACTAAAATGTAGAAAATATGAGTAAAAAAAAAAAAAATAAATAAATAAATAAACAATATAATTATTTAAGAGAAAAACTCAAAGAGAGAGATTAAATAATTTACGAGTTTATGCTGAGAAAATAGTTTAGAAATCCTAAATTGATAGTTTAAATAACATTTTTTTTTTCTATTGCATATCTTAAGAAAGAAACATGGCAAACATTATACTTAAAACAGTTTTCACACTCTACCAAGCGTAAATCAAATCGGTGAATTATTATCCATTATTGGAGTCCATGCCAAATTTACGTATTTCAACGGATTTTTTTTTTAGAATTACGTGAATTACAGTCATGCAATTAGGTGTCATTTTAAAGATAAACATAGAATACGTATAAAAGTATGATTAAAAAATGTATTTATTATTAATTAACTTGCTTTAGAAGACTGATTACTCGTGAAAACAACACCGTCTGTCACTCAAATAACAGAAGAAAAAAACCGACTTTTCAAATGTAAATGTCCATTCCTCTTTGCAAAAAATGACAAAAATATCAATCTTCAAATTTTCTGTTTAGAAATGTATTTAGACATTTTGGTGAAGTTACTTAAAATCCCGATGATTATACATATGTGAAAAATACTTTTTACTGCATCCATTTCCCTTTAAATGCTTCAGAGTTGCAACCTTTAAATTCATTTTCTCTCAGTGCAAACTTTTTTTTTCCTGACATTTTGCCGCTTTTAAAATAATTAAAAAATACATTATCTGAAAAAATACACTAATTACACTTAAAAAAAAATACAATATATTATTTATTTTTATGAAGATACTTGGAAAATATTTTCTTGTTCTTGTTTACTTCTTCATTGTATTTTATTTTCTGCAGTTTTCAATGTTCATTTAATAGATCAGATATTTTGAATGCTTATTTTGTTTTTTCTAGGTTAAATAACATTTAAATGATCTTTGGAAGCTGCATGCCTTAATAACGCTCGCGAAAGATTTTTTAAATCGTCAAATCCTTCTAAAGATCTACACTCTTACTTGCATTCAGCAGTAAACAAGGCCAACAGACTAATTTTGATTTTTCTCCGGTTCCACACAGCCATTTGTACTGGTCATACTAAGGAAGACTGAAAACTTCCGCTACGATTCTTATACGATTTAAGGGAAAATTTTGCGTTGGTCGCCCACATTTTATTATTTGTCTATTCTCAATGTCAACTCGACGAAAAAATGGAATTTCCAATAAAGAGGAAATTATATCTTTACTTACAGTTCCTCCAGCTAAATACATTTTGCAGTAGTTCACAGAATGACAGGAAAATATTCATATGGAATACTAAGAACGCAAAAATTAGCGAGAAAACCAATAGAGAAATAAAGAAATGCTCTTTTGATATCAGAAATGTGACAATAGCGGGTCCTTTGTTAGGTGCGTTCGTAATTATATAAATACGTAACACCTATAGTCGTCGCTTGGTCCGTCCGTCTGTCCGTCCGTCTGTCTGTCCGTCTGTCTGTCCGTCCGTCTGTCTGTCTGTCCGCATATAACAACGCAAAAACTACCCAACCAAATGGTTTGCAATTTAAAATATATTATCTTTGCAGAATTTTGTCGAGACATTTCAAATTTTATTAAAATCGAATCAAAACTTTAGGAGATATTAATAAAAATATTTATTAAGAAATTTGAATTTTTTTTTTTTTAAATCGGTGCTTTTTTGTTATAGAAGCTTCCGATGGATGTTAAATCGTCAAGCGACCGAGATACTTATTTTATGACAGAAATTAATCTGCAGACGATATAATTCATTTCACAGAATTAAAAATCATCAAGATCTGAATATTTATATAACTAGCTGATACATATATATCTGAATATTTATATAACTAGTTAAGATATTTGTATGAACAGTGTCATAAAATATATACTTAACTAGCTGTTTAACCCGTTCTACGCACGGGATATCATGAATTTAATTCTAAAACGTGCGTACGAACGCACCTCGTTTGTAACGTTTGACGTACAATTTCCAACTTGTTTTATCTACATTTTATCTATTTTTCTCCGCAGAGTGAACAAAGGAACCATTTTGATTTTGATATATGTTTATGTTAGTGGTACAAGGACTTATAAAACATTAAATTACATTTAGTGCCTCAAATTCCGAAACCACAGAAAATGTAACGTTAAGTTTATTATGATATGTTTTTGTTCAACTTTTTAGATGAGTCATCTCCATCGTAGAGCGCCAATGATTACCACTATGTAAAATATGTGTGTATCCTGTAGACTTTTGGGTATCACTATCAATGTTAAAGTGAGATAATATCCTTGCATTTTTCTAATCATGTGAATAATGACGCTCTTCATTGTATGCCACAAGCTAAGGTGCACCCTTGCTTACTGAAAGGTTGGACAGACATGATGTAAAGTACAAGGTGTGTTGAGCTATCCCTTAGAAAACATTTACAGCTTTTTCTTTCATTATTCAGCTATAATAAAATATTTTACTAAAGAAAACACTCACACACACACAAAAGAAAGCGGCCAAACTTTTTTCTTTATTGTCAAAATATTTAAAAACCTCTCTCAATTTGGCGCCCCTTGGCAGCGGCGCCCGGGGCGACCGCCCCCCTTGCCCCCCCCTTAACTACGCTACTGGGTATACCAGACACGTTCTAAATCCTATGCTGTTAGAGAATTTTTGCAATAACTTTGTTAGATAAAAGTATTAGGCTGTATCAAAAGTATTTTTATTTATTGAATGCTTTTATAACAAAGCATGACAATGTCAGAGAACATACGGCGTAAACCGTCGATTACACCCCTGTATGTTGGTGAGGTACCCGGAATTAACTGCATAGTTTATGATTAAATTTAGTTCAATCACTCGAAAAATATAGAAAACATTTTCTTTACGACATAATGCTTTTCTATGATAATTCAGATGATTTCAAAATTTACCATTAATTGCGAAGAAAATGACGCATTTAATTAATTACTCCGTCTTAAATTGCTGAAATTAATTTGAAATCTTGTCAATACATATGTCAGGCATTCTACATTCTCTGTATATTTTTTTATGATATTTTGTTCAGCTGTTCGAAAAATATAAATCATTTTAACTTTTCAATTTTATATTTTTGTTAATCAAAAGTGATTGTTTTTACTCTTTTACTTTACCAGTTGCCTAGCAAATTTTATTTCATAACGCCACAGAAAAGAAACTTTATTAAAATAATTCATTTATTGGGATTTTCCCGATTACAAAACATTAAAAAAAAAGTTTATATAAAATATAAAATACTTAATCCTCTGTAATCAAATCAACGAACAAGGTTAGCATCAAACATGAATGATGCTAGCAACAATGTACACTAGTATGCAAAACTTAAGCAACAAACACAAAATGCTAATTTCTGAACACGTGAGTACCCAAAAGGAAATTCTATGAAGAGCAAGTGTAATAAAGAGGTACTACCCTAACAGCACGGCCAGTCGATGTGAAGTCCCCTTGACGTCACATATGGTTACAAGTGTCACAATCGCTACGGTGAATCAAAATATGGGATCTTTCACGCGTCTCATTATTACTCTCAAATGACTGCTATCACTGAAAAGTCACTGTGACTGTTGCTTTGTAATGGGTCACCAGGTGACATTACAATGAAGTCACCATGTGATTCTCAAGTCACTGTCAGTTGAAGACTGAACTTTGAAGTCATTGTGAGCATTGCATTGTGATGAGTCGCCAAATAATGTCACAATGAAGTCGCATGGTGACTTTCCGGTGACCGGCACTCTATTGTAAAGTCATCATTGCACTCCTTTGTGAAAAGTCAGCAGATGATTTCCTTTTCTGTCACTTGGGAACTCGTCACAGAACAGCTATCATGATGACTTTACAATGGAGTGTTCAAATACAGTCACATGAGAGTCACAAGATGACTTCATTGTAAAGTCACCTGGTGACTCGTCAAAAAGCAGCAGTCATGGGGCCTGTTCAGTGGAGTGACCAAATGAGAGTAAAAATGAGACGAATGGAAGATATCACATTTCTGTTCATTGTAGTGACTGTGACAACTGTGACCATTTGTGATGTCAGAAAGACTTCACATCGACTGGCTTTGCTGTTAGGGTAGTACTTATTTTCTACACTTGCTGTTTATAGAAAAAAAAAAAAAACTAAAATCGAAAAAGTAAGACGATACCAGGTTAGATATCGCCTTCAGTTATCCTATGTACTCCTCCCCACACACAAAAAAAAAATATTAATATTGAAATGCAAATAAGAAATTTGAAAAGAACGCTGCCACTGGACGGTTTAACATCAGCTTGCGAGTCTCTTCGGCGTAACTAGCGTAAGCATAGGCTTTTAACTCATATAGGCCTGAATCCCCTCCCCCATCTCATCTCAGAACTTTGTTTAATTATAACTGTCATATATATATATATACAGTTGAGTCTCTATATAACGAAATCCATTGTTCCGGTCAAAAAATTCGTTATATAGAAAAATTCGTTATATAGAGAATAACAAAACATTTTCTATTTAATGTGTAAATTTTGTAAAAAAAAAAAATTGTTTTTGAGCTCTTTAATTAAGATTTTGAAATGTTTAACTCTAAATATTAACTCGATATTGTATTTTTTAATTATTTAAACAGTTTCAGAACGGAAAATAAACATTTATTTGAAAGCATAGAAAAAAAAAAAAAAAACGCTTAAAGGAAAACTTACATTTGTTTTAGACGAAGAAAGCTGTAATTTTTGATTGTTTTGATTTGAAAACTGTTACACCATAAATTTTTTCACAATTTAACAAGGAATACAGAATTATATAAGAAAATCACTTATTATCATTAAAGTGAAGATGTCTATGCTTAAAGTAATAACTGTACACATAAATTATGAATCATTAATTTTAATATTTTAACACATAAAGGCTTATACATATACCTTTCAATAAACATATCAACAAGTTTCGTACGCTCAATCGGGGACATTTTCAAGATCAATAATAACAAACAAACTAATTTCGCATTTTTTTTTAAAAAATAAACTAGATAAACAAAATAAAGAATAAGGTAAGAGGGTACTCAGCTTTGAAATATAAACCAGAAATCAGGGAAGGAATGTTGATTCCACGTGCGTTTGAAGATTTTTCTGAACAAATGAAAAAAAAAACTTCTGAAAAATTTCGTTATTTGGAAATAGATCTGTCGCTATATGGAGATTATTTCTAATGTAATCATAAGAAAAAGTGACCGTTTCTGCTAAAAATTCGCTATATAGAGCCATTCGTTAAATAGAAGTTTGTTATAGAGAGATTCGACTGTATATATATATATATATATATATAATGTAATAATTATTGTATTATATATATAATACAATAATTATTGCATTATACTAATCTGAATAGAATATTATATTTGTAAATTGTATAAAATAATCGTAAAAATTGGAAGAAGAAATATATCTAAAAAATGTATTCATTTATTTTCGAAAAATCATAACATCCCAATTTTGGAACACTAGGCATAAATGTGTTAAGTCATACGTTAGCACTGGGGCCCGATTGTTTTGTGAGGGAGGGGGTGCTTATAGTACCCCCCTTCCCTAGGGAACTTTCCCTATATTAGCTTATTTAATAATATGTAATGGTCAAATAGGGTAGATAAGACTATAAACGTGGTTCCTGCAACAAGTATACTATCATAGAAGAATTATTAAACTACCAATACGCAATTAAAGTCATGTAAAAAGGCAGAGAATATATTTAATAGGTATTAAAAATGACTTTATATAAACTTATGCTACAGTCATATGGTTTATTTATTGACGTTACGGAAATATCATTTTATATAAATATATAAAAATCTATAAAATTAATCTATAAAAATATAATATACAATATATATATATATTTATTTTAGTAACGAAAACAATTTTTTTAAGTAGGGGAGATGGGGGATGAATGGGACATTTTAACAAAAATATTTATTTTAAATATTTTTTTTAAGTTATTATCAATATTATATATCACATTTCATACATTAAGTGTTTGACTACATCTTATGCACAATATCTATTCAAGATTATTATTATATAGAAATATATTATGGAATTTAAAAAAAGTTCCTTTCTGTCCCAATCATCCCCACAGCAGGGAGAATGGGATACAATATATTTCCCTCCTTGTATTCAATGTTAAGGACTAAAAGCTGACAAAAATGCCTCCTTGGTCCTTGGCAAAAGCTCAGAGATTATAAATTGTAATATGATCTCCAGGATTATTTGTCAGCCAATCATCTTGGACTCATCTCAGCTTTGTCTTAAAAGGCCCATAAACGGAAGCATTCAATGGCTGAAGACGATGGATACAATGAGGATGAAAGTTTAAAAGAATAATTACCATAAATTATTAATTTATCAAGCTGTATAATATTATTTAGTTAATAAATATGTTTTTTAGCATCCTCTAGCGATGAATGAGATAGTCCCATTCATCCCCATTTGAAATGTCCCAATCATCCCCATGATGCATCTATTCAATTGTCAGCCATTTTGTCTCAAAAATTATTTTGTTACAATGGTTAATATTCATTCATTTTAATTACCAATATTGAGCCTTTAAATAAAAAACTACAACATATCTTAATTGTTTATAATGCATAAGCTATTTAAGTAACTTCAAATGTAAAAAAAAATTACTTTTGAGCAGAGATTTCGGGAAATGCAAATTTGAGGGAGAATGAAAACAGCCACGTGGTCTTGCTTTTGGTTCTGAAGCACACTATGGTAGTGAAATCTATGAGGATAGGAAGCAACTAAAAAGAAAAGTTTATTGCCTGAAATATTGAGAACGTCCCATCCATCTCTTGTCCCATTCATCCCCCATCTCCCCTATGTGTGAATTGAAGCATCAGTTTTATTTTAATGTTTTAAAAATCCTTTTACCCTTAACATAAACATATTTTATCAAAATCAAAATTATATTACATTCATTCGCTCTGCTTGGAATAAATACGTAAAATGCGAAAATCAGTAAAGAAAATAGCAAATGAAAAAAGGTTTTTTTCCAAGTATGAGCGAAATGAGGCACTAAATGTAATTTAATGTTTTATAAGTCCTTGTACCACTAACATAAACATATATCAAAATCAAAATGGTTCCTTTGTTCACTCTGCGGAGAAAAATAGATAAAATGTAGATAAAACAAGTTGGAAATTGTACGTCAAACGTTACAAACGAGGTGCGTTCGTACGCACGTTTTAGAATTAAATTCATGATATCCCGTGCGTAGAACGGGTTAAACAGCTAGTTAAGTATATATTTTATGACACTGTTCATACAAATATCTTAACTAGTTATATAAATATTCAGATATATATGTATCAGCTAGTTATATAAATATTCAGATCTTGATGATTTTTAATTCTGTGAAATGAATTATATCGTCTGCAGATTAATTTCTGTCATAAAATAAGTATCTCGGTCGCTTGACGATTTAACATCCATCGGAAGCTCCTATAACAAAAAAGCACCGATTTAAAAAAAAAAATTCAAATTTCTTAATAAATATTTTTATTACTATCTCCTAAAGTTTTGATTCGATTTTAATAAAATTTGAAATGTCTCGACAAAATTCTGCAAAGATAATATATTTTAAATTGCAAACCATTTGGTTGGGTAGTTTTTGCGTTGTTATATGCGGACAGACAGACAGACGGACGGACAGACAGACGGACGGACAGACAGACGGACAGACAGACAGACGGACGGACAGACGGACGGACCAAACGACGACTATAGGTGCTACGTATTTATATAATTACGAACGCACCTAAAAAGGGGCAAAATGTACAAAATAGGCCAAATTTGGCCACCAAAATAGATCGGTCTCAGCACTTAACAATATCATTTAAGGGTATTATTTTAGGGACCCTAAAGACTCGTTGCCCTAAAGCGGTTTCGCGATATTCCATTTCTTTACAATCTTTTTTGGTCGTTGAACGGAACTTTATTAAAAAAAAGAAAAATCCTTGACGGTTCAGCCTACAGGCACAGGTAGATTTCGAAGATGCAGACCGTAGGGTGCCTGTTTTTGGGGAATTGCTGAAGAATGACCTTTTTGCCATGATGTGGCAGTTGGGTCCGCCCACTTCAAAATCAATTTGTGTCTGTAGGCGGAGCCAATAGGGATTTTTTTTTTTTTTTTTTTTTTTGCTATAAGGGTTGGTCCTATAAAAAACTTCTCAGTATACAAAGTGTAGGTAATATTAAGAGGATTTATAATAAATTTAAGGGGGATTTGATATCTTGTGAATTGACAAATTTTTGAATTTTTTTCTTCTTAAACCCCTATTCCCCCCCCCCCCTTGAGGCCATTTTGAATGATATCAAAAATCTGTCATATACAAATTTTCGGCTCTTTTCCTAGAAGTAATAATAACTTTAAACGGATTCGATACGTATTATACTTAAGAAGTTATGGCTTTTTTCTGTTTTCACAAAAATCCCCCCCCCCCATTCCCCCCCCCCCCCTCCTTGGTTCGATTTTGCCCATTAACGAACTTGACCGAGATTTTATGCCCCTTTATTTTATGTATTAGTTTGGAAGAGATTTATGCAGAATTATGTAAGTTATCGTGTCCATAAAAGCGATATAGATAGATAGATATAAAGTTTTGAACTGGGGGTAGTTTTGGGTTCTGGGAGTCATGATCGGCGTAGATCTGCAAAAATTTTCCAGATATTCCAACTTAGGGGAAAATGTAATAGGTAGTATTTCTTATGAAATCTACCTTCTCGATACCATGTTTTTCAAATTGGACGACCATTTTTTCAGGGAGTTATTCAACCGATTTTTCTCATTTCTTTTTTTAAATAAAGATAATCGTTTTTACTGGAGATTATATCATCAAAAAGTATAATTTTCATTGATTAATTATTTTTCAAGGTCGTAAAAGGTTAAGAAAATGGAGCAAAAGGTCAATATAAATTAATGCAAAAAGTCTGAAGGTGATATCTCTTTTCTTTGCAACCGAAAAAAAAAAACCCGTAAAAATCACGTGAATTGTAGGCTAAAGAAATAAAATCTCTTCTTAAATGAATCTCTCATCTCTCAATAACAATTAAAAGTAAATTAAAATGTAATTATTATTAATTAGTTGATTAATGCTGCAGTAATTAATTTTTAAAATGTTAAATTATTTGAGCGCAGTATGTGGGTTCTGTGACGCTCTGCACACATCCCCTTCTCCATCGTTAACAATGATCTCAAAAGTTTTTGCTCGCTGTACAAAGCGAGCCTTTCTGACACATTCACATTTTCATTGCTAATTGATTAATTTAATTAATAAATTGTTATTTTTTTAAATTAATAGCATTATGTTTTAGGAATGTGGAAGTATTCACATTCCTAAGAATCGAACATCGATACACATTTTTATTTTTCTTATAACTTGCTTCGATACATCTTTAGTTTCTAGTCTATTCCTATTCGATTATTACACTTCCATTATTGCTATGTATCCCAAAAATCTGTTCAAAATAGTAACTTTGGCATAAATTTCTGAAAAATCCTTTGCTCTCAGAGAAAAATGAGAAATTCTGTTCTGAATAAACATACCTGCGAAATTCACATATTTTCGAATGAAATGACATTGTAAATGTGTCAGAAAGTTTTCAGTTACGATTTGAGAACAGTCTTAAATCCACAGTCATCAATGAATCTCGCCACTAGAGTCCAAAATTATATTCAAAGATATATATTTTTTTTTTTAAGGATATTTTAGTCTCATTGGAGGTCTTCTATAGGGGCTGTTCGCACATTTTTTTAGAAGAGTTTGTTTTGGAATTTAAAGAAAAAAAAAAGGAGAGAAATCGTCTGCATAGAGAAGTTACTTATCACAGCTAATATGTTTTTGAAAGTATAAACTCTCGTTTGGCAACTTAAGTTTTTGTTTACATGCAAAATGAAATGACGCTTTTTAAGAACCGATGGATGGAAGGCAGGGGTAGGAAAATCTACTTTTTTTATTGTAGCCAACTGCAACTACTTTATCGAAAATGTAGTTAACTACAACTACTTGTTTTAAAAAGTAGCTACTACAAACTACTTTTCAAAAGTAGTCACTACTTCGCTACTTTCAGGTTTTGTCAAAGAGTTCCATTTACACTAGAAATTGAAAACACGAATTAAATAATAAAGCGACCCTCGTTATATCGGGTCTGCCGGGATATAATTAAATAAATGCAACATAATCGAAGGCATTAAAAAAGATAACATACAAGAAAATGTTTTGTGTTTGTCTCCAAAATGTTAATTTATACACATATTAAATTTCGTAGCAAAATTATGAGAGAGATTATAATCTAGAATATTACAGAAAAATAACTCTAGATGCAAATAATAAATAAATCTGTAAATCAAGAAATTCCGTATATTAAGAAACCGGCGTTAAAACATGAAGACTTAATAATGAGTATATAGACAAGTGTTGCCATAAAGAAAATTAATTAATTTGGTGGATTAGTGCTTAATTTTAGCAGCAAGTGTCAATGGGGGAAAATCTATCACTTCTTGCAATACGTTGTTATACGCTGCAGCTGAGATTCGCAAATTGTGGAGCAGAACAAATTTTGCACAAAAGAGGCAAATTTCGGCGACGTGATTTGCAGAATGGTTCATTTCCCACCCCTGAAGTATCGTTAAAAGTAGCGTCGGTTATCGCTACAAACTACGGATTTTTTGTATCGCACTACTCGCTACACTACATTATTCAAAATGTAGCGCGTTACACTACAAACTACTGTAAAAAGTAGCAGCTACATTAGTTTCGATACTTGTAGCGCGCTACTTCCGACCCCTGATGGAAGGCTATATTTCTGCACTTTCCAAAGAGTATTCGTTTATTAAAAAACGCTGTGAAAGACATGGTTTTTCTATATCTAAAGCCACAATAGATAATATTGTCAATAAGACAAAGGAAAAACGTGAATGTCTGGCTTCAAGTGAATAAATTGTTCCAAATATGTATCCAAGAACAAAAAAGAATTATTCGAATATAGAAAAGGTAAAATCTTTTATGGTAAAAGAAAATCCTCAAAGTCAAAGAACTGTTGCTACATCGTTAAAATGCTCAGTGTCAACTGTTAACAAAATAATTAACACTGATTTGAATTTTAAAAAGAAGGCCAAAAAAACACAATGCTCATCGTCTTTCTTCACGACATATCGCCGAACGTAGAACACGCTGCAGAATTCTTTATGAGAAGCATTTATCCGGAGAAAAATGGAAAAATGTTGCTGCAATAGATGAAGCTTAGGTCTATTTAAATGATTGTAATAAAAAGAGATTCATTTATTATTCTCAAAGAGGAGAAATAAATTATAAACATGGTTCAATGTATTTGAAGATAGTTTTCGCAAAGGATTTATAATTGTTGCTGGCTTTGCATATAACGACAAATCAAAGATAAAGAGAGTGAAGAAAAATGTTACGATAAACTCCACATACTATCAGAAACATATTTTCCTCCCAATCTTCAAACCTAAAATGCCATCTCTTTACTCACAGTGCCATCAATCTGTTGAACTGCATAAAGATAAAGCAAGCAGCCACACATCAGAATCCACTGTTAATTTCCTGGAAAAAAATGGAACGAGAAACAGGTATCAGTGCTGTACCTTTCACTGATATACCGGCTAAATCTCTTGATGTATCATCCATGGATTTTTGCGCTTTCGGACTTTTAAAAAGTGCGTGATCCAAACGTCGACCTACAACCCTTCATGGACTTTGGAAAGTTGTTCCAAGAGAAATGAGCCAAAATACATCTTCCAAAACTACAAAAGGCATTATTGTTATGGAAATTACGGTGTAGAAAGGTAGTTCAGAATAAGGGTTACCAAATGAAACATTTAAAGCGCAAATATTTTATGTAAAATAGTTTTGTAAATATCATGAAAATCGTCTAAGACCACCCTCTGTAAGCGTGCAGAATGGTGTGGCCCAAAGCGCAAAAATATTTTGGGATCCCAATTTCTTGTTTCAGAGGTTAAAAAAAAAAAAAGTCTTTTGGTCTCAGGGCCACTATAAGCACTAGTGCCGAGTGCATTGCACCCTCTAAAGACCTTACACTGCTGGTAAGAAGACTGCATAAAAATTTTCATGCATGAAAATTAGATTTCGAGTACTTTTCCTTCAGTTTCTCGCTCCAAGAGTATTTTCTACGGTGATGTCACCAGAATTGGCCTCAGACAGTATAATAATCTGAACTAGTTAATCTATTAAACAATATTTTGAAGCCGAATTAAAAATAATAATAATACTGTAGACTGTAGAGATATATAAAAGCAAAGTCTTACTTACTTCTGTCATTCCTTTTGTATCTTGGTGCATTAGCCTCAGCTGATTCCAAAACAGTCCAAAAACGATCGCTGGACAAAGTTAAATGGCCGAAGAAAGGGAAAACGTGCGATATCTCCGATAACGGTACTCACATTACGTTACCATCCCATCCAAAAGTTGTTGCTAAGATGATGCGTTTTTTCTTTGAGTTTGATGGGGGGGAGGGGGGGTGGCACAAGAAGCCGCACACAGTGAAAAGATCAACTCTGGTCAGAAGGGCGTTTTATCTCTTCTCTATCAGTTTATGTTGAAGAAGGATGCTTCAGATAAAATATCTCGGGAGAAGGAGCGAAGTACAAAAATGACTGACCTTTTACGTGCGCCTCTAATATGCCGAATTCAATGAAAAAGTGATTGCTCACTTTTTCTAATCTCTTCCGGCAGGGGACTATGTAGAGATAGGTAGTGCGACAGTTTTGTAATAAACATTGTAAGGTTAAATGATCGCTTAAAAAAAAATCGGTCCAAAACGAAATAAAACAATAAACTAATGACAAGACGTGACATTTTATCAGTTTATTTATTTATCAGGCGACTCTCTGTATATCAGCTGACCGGAAGAATGACGAATATTTATGCAGTTTGTGCAAAAATGTACACAGTTAGTAAATATGTCTGAGATTTTCATTTCTTTCTTTTCCATTTTTTTAATTTGGATTTGACAAGGGATTTTCCCACGATAAGGAAGCGAGTATTTCGTATACTGAGGCTAAATAATTATTGGGGTGTTTAGTTCCAGAATGCCGAAATTGTCAACATATCGGTTCGGCTTATGAGTCGGCTTATCAGTTCATCTAAATCTCAGTTCTAATCATCATCTAATCTAAAGCATATTTGGACTGTCGATCAAAATAAAAAAAGATGAAAAACTTATTATAATCGAGCTACAAGAGTTTTTCACTCTAATTAGATTATTCTGGAAAAAGGGTAAAAAAAAACAAAAAACCAAAAAAAAGACAAAAAGGAAGACATAGCTCTATTGCGAACAGGACCCGATTGAGCCCCCGTTTATGGTACTCATTTGGAAATCCTTTTATCCCATTATCTAAAAATAGTATGCTATTAAGCCCAGTGTTGAATTTATAGATTTTTCCCCGGGAGAGATTTTTGCAGCTCCGAGGGGGGCGGGGGGTGATGCACCCCTGAATTCATCAAACAGTAAGGCTCCGAATACTGAACCATCGTATCGTCGCGTCGATTCGCTTTGCGTGTAATGGTAAAGGTTCTTGATTTAGGTAATTTTTTGTAAAGACCAGATGACCCAGTGGCTCAAAATGGTTATCTCTGAGGTTATAAAGTTTATTGGATGTTCGGAAGCTGCAGCATCAAACAACACAACAATACAAAAGTGTTGCCTGATTTGATGAATCACGATACCTTTTAGATCACATCAATGGTCTGAAAAGAATATTTCGCTTTTCAGGACTATAATCATTACACGCGAGATGGACAGGTGTATCACAGTAGTTGCCAACTTTCCTGCATTTTAACTCTATCGTCTGCTTTTCTGCTCAGAAAATAAAATTGTCTGATTTTTTCCTTTCTTTTAAATGGAAAAATGATTTTTAGAAATATTAGAATAAATAGTAGAAAGAACTTATTGTATTTGACTCCTCTTTTAATCTGTTACATTTAGCAGCACACAAAGAAACTTCTCCCATGTATTAAACAGTAGGAGATATTTTCTATTTCGAAATTAGTGGCAATAGGAAAGAAAAAAAGTTAAAATAATTTAGGAATTATACGTGCTACAGTTAGGAAACTTCGGAAATATGAATCGTCTCGATGCTTGTAAAGGATCTTAAAGCCGTGAGAGACATTAGCAAGCATTTTGCTAGTGGAATAAAGAAAAATAATTGTCAAACTTGGATTTGTATAAATTTCTAAAAAATTGGCTAACTATTTCATAACAATCCCAGCTATAATTTAAATAACAAGGAACAAAAAGGTACTTTATTTGTTAAAGTCTATTAATGTCTTCTGGTGTTACAAAAAAAAAAAAAAAAAAGACTCTACAGTTAAAAATGAATCTTCCATTAGTTTTCTAACAAGAAAATAAGAACATTTTTTTTCTTTTCTTCATATTTAAATAAAGTTGACTTTTCATTCATTTTATTTAAACAGTAATATTAAAGAAAATAATTGGGGGGAACATGTCTATGCTCTGAAATTCATCACTGATCTATAATAATTGCTTCTTCACAATCTTCTGAATTTATTTTGTAAATATTCGAAAAAGCTGTTCGCAGGTATGTTGTATGATAGCTTTATTATACATTAAATAAGTTTTCATGAGCAGCTCTTACCCCAGGGCTTGTTATAGAGAATATCATAAAAATTATTGGCAGTGTGAGTCGAGTCTAAATGTTATAGTTGACCGACCAGTTAATCCATTACAGTCTTTCCCGACAGAAATGGAATCTTTCAACAGATTGTTACAAGGATTGTGCTACTTTGGTTTGAGAGTGAATTTGTGTTAGTATCCCGGCCTTCTAATTCACCGGATCTCAATCCCATTGAATACATATCCGATGTAATGAAGCAAAAGCTGAAAAGTCACGAACTACACCCAAAATTTAAAAAATAAATAAATAGTATTGTATTTTATTTTTATAATATTTTGTAAGAGTTGGGGGATAGGACGCGTGCTTGAATTACTTGGTAGCTTTAATCACATACCAATGCCAAAGACTACTTGCAGATTTTATACTAAGACGAGCTGCAACATAAAAATATGTAAGTGATAATACCAGATTACTGTATCCATGTACTTTGATGCAGTGTGGGCTTTGAACTATCGCGGGAATTCAAAATATTGCATCCTTTACCTCATGGTTACTATAGTTTTTTCTGCTATAATTCGTTAGGCAACAATTTTCTGGCGTCCTTAAAAAAATTACGCTCGGTATAATTGTCTCCCCTCCCCAAAGCCAAAAGTCTGAAACATTATCAAGATAAAACACCTCTGTTCATTAGTGAGCCGCCATGATCTTTTACTTTTGCTATCTGGCATACTAGATCTATGTTTACATAAGCCTGGTGCCATATTCTTAGCCTACCTCTACCATCAACGCCAAGCAGACGAAATTGGAACTCATCATTTCATATACAATACTACTCGCTTGTCGCTTCTACTGAACCATCAATGAGACAGTATTTAGTCACGGTATTTTCTAGCCCATGTAAAATGCTTAGCACGGTGGTACATTGACAAGTGGTGCTCACAGGCGTGTTCAGCTGCTGAAGCCTCCATTCAGTGAAACACTCGCTACACAGTCTATCACTATGATTATCTGTGCCCCTCATTCAGTTGGATAGTCAATAGTCACCTGAGCTAAGGTTTAGTATACAATAAGACTGAATTATCGAAGATCAAGTTCATTCGAGTCTGCCAATTCTTTGCTTTTTATCGAATTACTATTCTTTTTTACGCTATTTGTGCACTCTCGTGCTACTCTTGATACTATGAACGAGACAATTGCAATTTTCGATATCTTTCTGAATTTGAATGACCCACGCAGCGAGTATCTATTATTTGTCTGCGATCGAATGTTTCCAAATGGCGAGTTGTACCTATCATGCATCTTTTTAACACTTTCCAACCTAGTTGAAAAAAGTCCTTCCGGCCTGTACCGGGAGGAAAAGGTAGCTTTCCTATATCTTCGTTTTAAAATTTTAGCTAATGTTACACGAAAACAGAAAGTTAAAATGCAAAGAAAACGTTTACAAAAGATTCGTTAATACTGAATTTGAATAAGATATTCGCCAAATTATTGAGCAATAGCCAAATTGGCTTCATTTATGAAGACTTATTTTGGTCGCCAAATTTGGCGATATTTCGCAAAATGTCGCCAAGTTTGGCGAGAATTTGGCGCTAACGGATATGAATATATAGTTTTATGCGTATGATTGGGAAAATTATTACAACAATGAAAATTTTTGTAATGTGCTATCTTGTTTCAAAATGTCAGCCACCCTAGAATTTCAAACTGCTCTATCTCAGCCATTTTTTAAGATAGAGGTAAACCAAAAAATGCTCTGGAATCCTCGTATCAAGGCCTAACACGTAATTAAAAAATAAATTTTAATTTTTAATTTTTTTGTATATTTATTTTAGTTTTAAATTTTTAAATGGCCGCCATCTTGAAACAAAATGGCGGACCAAGCTGGCCAACGAACTCGGTCGAGACATTGGTTAGCTTAATACACACAATTAGTTTCATCAAAATTGATTTATAAATACGAGCGTTATCGTATGACATAGGTCAGATATATATATATATATATATGGAGATATATATATATATATATATATATAAATCAACATTTGAACGGAGGGTGGTTTTGGGGTCTGGGGGTCATGATCGGTGAAAATATATCGAAATTTTCCGGAACTGCTTTCCTCCGAACGGCTGCAATAGGTAGCTTTATACTTTTTTGTATTGAAAGCTACCTAAAAGTGTTTGACTTCGGTTTGTCTGGCCGTGCTATAACTCTCGTAAATATGCTCGGATCACTAAGGTGCATTACAAGAAGCTTAATATGGAATAGGGTGTGCATAGTACTTATAGTTACTTTACAGGGACAATCAAAAGAATTCCGTTACATTACGGTTCTATGGGGAAAAATCATTTGCGATTTATTTTAATGATGTTACACAATTTCAAATACATTGCAATTGATATATATCACTAAGGTGCATTACAAGAAGCTTAATATGGAATAGGGTGTGCATAGCACTTATAGTTACTTTACAGGGACACTCAAAAGAATTCTCTACTGTCTGTTAACAATAATTCCTGGAAGTGCGTTTTAAGTTACTGAACGCGATTTTAAATTTAACTCACTTTTTGTCTATTACTTGGTGTGTATAAATTCTGTATTTCATATACAGGACAGCACAAAAGTTCGCGAACACATTTCCGTTTATTGAAAGAAATTCAGAAGGAGAATTTTAAACTGTGCCATGCGTTTCCTAACTAAACTAAAATTTAGCATCCTATGTAGTATATATATACAAATCTATAGATCCTATACAGGGCTGAATAAAAGTATTCGGATATTTTTCCGAATATTGTATATGTTGGAAATTCCTGAAATTACGTTTTTAAATATGTTATGCGTTTTCCAAATTGTTTACTTAGATGTTGTCTTTCAGCTTATTAAACGGTAATGATTTGTAAAATTATTTTGGAAGCGTTGGAAAGTGTTATATAATCTATGCTTGACGCATGATTTTTCGTTATTGTTTAACAATTGAGAATGACAGTGGAGTAAGTAGTCAAAAATTTTGAAAATCGAGATAATCATATTTTCACTGAACGTATATTACTTTCTGTTCAATGTGGCAGTCTAATACGTCATAGTTCACTTAGGGAGTCGGTAGAGGGCAAAACAAGTTGGACCGCTCAATGCAACGGCAATACAACAAGTTTCACAAAACCCTTCATTTTTCAAATCATTAAATTTTGACTTACTCCACTGTCATTCTAACCCCTTCAATTGTTTATAGAGGTCTATACATCAAACTATGTACACCATACGGGAGGGTCCGTACATATGTACAAATGAGGTAGCATAACTTTTCCACAATATTACGTATCATTAATTCAGTAGCATTTCAGACATATTTCTGTGTATAAGTTCGGTTAATAATGAAATCTATTTCAGCATTTCTCTTATTTAGCAATACTGCAGTTTCAACTGTTTATAAACATGGATATTTTGGGGTACAAGCAAGGAAAGATATACGGGATGGTACGTACGCATTAGTTACTAACAATCTGGTACGTATCGCACGGAAAGCCATGACCCTCTTTACATTTTTGAAGTGTTTTCTGTAACCCAGTTTGTTTTGAACACGATTCATTCATGAGGAAAAACTCTTCCGTTACTAGAAGATGGAGGCCATTGCTTGTGCTTTTCTTCCCTTTGCCCCCGCACCACGTGCGCGATCTACTATTTTCATTCTTCAATTGATCGGGGCGCGTAAAATCAAAGTTCAGCGCAATGATAACATGGAAGCTTCGTCACTCGAGACTCACATTATCAACTATTACTCAGACTCATAATGGGATGAAGGCTAGGATTATGTTAGTTCTAAGAAAATGCAGACCATGTAAAAACGGAGGTCAATGGACGATTAACACGTGCCAGCTCCTCTGCAACTTGTAACTATTGAATACACTATACCAGTTACCAATGGATTTTCAGCGCCCTGGACAATTCACAATATTGTGCCTGTCCTTTCTGGAAAGGTGCGAGATTACTAGATTTTTCTGGGCTACAGTTTTTTTTAATGCAACTCTAATTTTTTTGTGCCCGGAACAATTGTCGCCCTGGAGCTCCCACCGCACATTCCCCTGTGCTACGCCACTGTGATTAGAGTTCTGCAGCAGGTTAGATAACCAGATTTTACCAGAACCTTGCGGGTAGGTTTAGGTCAGTTTTTTTTTATTATTATTATTTCCTGTGGGTCGGGTTGGGTTGACTGGGGTCTTTTTAGGATAAATCATAAAGGCATAAAATAATCGTTCGATTATTTTGAATTAATTACCATCTACTCTGTAAAAAAGAAAAGCGTTTCTTGGTCTAGCAAGAAGGCGTATGAAAATGTAACATAACCTTTTCCGAGTAACCCCCGATTTCGAAAAAGCGTTCCTTTATCCTTTACCTTCAGAAACCCTTATATTTCCGAAATTAGAGGGGAAAACAAAACAAATATGTATAAGTCTCTTTCGCTGACCGTAATTTTTGCCAAAGTTACGAAGTAACGCATATTAATCAGTTTTCTTAACCAGGTATCAACACAAAATATCTTTTTTTTTTTTTCCTCAATGCTATCAATTCTCAAATAAACATTTTCGGCTGCGTAACAAATTTTATACATGCAAAAGTAATAATTAGTAAATTTAGCATATTTGTCTGTTGAACATGCTTGTTGCACACAGTGGCGCAGCCAGAATTCGGTTCTAGGTGTGTGTGTGTGGGGGGGGGGGGGGGGGGGGGCTGAGTTTATAATAAAGATGGTCGCCGGTTATATGAATCATCGGTTAATGGAATCAGTCTTTTAAATGAATGAAATCATAATGCTTTTCTCCGCAGTTACGTTGGTTATGATTCATTTAAACAGAGTTTACAATATTAGAGTTACAAACTATAAAATGCACCAATGAAATAACACAAAACTAGGTTAGATTTATAAAGTGTTTAAAAATGATGAGGGGAAAACTTAAAGATGGAAGAGCACAGTACAGCAAATAATTTTTACATAGAAAATAACAGAGTTGGAATCCATTTGCTCAATCAAAAATACACAAGGTTTCATTACAAGAGAATCACGAATTCTTATTCCTAACTTTAATAATAATGAAGCAATTTTAACAAAAATTTCAATCAACTTACTTACCTTGCTTTTTGCCAAATGTAACAAGTCATTTAAAACTTTTAGGGCTAGAGTCTTGAAATTTTATATGGATGTTACTTAAAAGACGTAAATGCTCCCCAGAATTTATTTTTTAATTCGAAATTTAAAAGAATGCAAGAGTAAGAAGCATTCTAAAATTGCGATTTATGTGACACAATTAGTATGAAAACTTGGAATTTGGCATGATGATTACTTTTATGTAGTAAATGCTTCCTTATAACATTTTTAAAAACATTTAAAAATTTAAAAGGACGAAATGAGCTGAAAACTTTCTAAAAGTGTTCTAAATTATGATTTAGTTGAAACTGTTAGTGTTAGAAACTTGAAATTTAGTATAGAGATTACTTTTAAGATGGAAATGCTTGGCATAAAGAATTTATTATAAATGGGAAATTTAAAGGTGTGAAACAGCTGAAAGCATTCTAAATTACGATTTATTTAGAACCTCACGTCATATCGGGCCTTTCGAAGACGATCTTTTTTCTATGCTAAAAATAACTAAACGTCTGTATTTCGACACAATCCATTAAAAGCATCTTGGAAGATCAAAATTACCGCGCCTACAAAAATTTGGAAACGCTCTGATGAATAAAAGTATTTAAAAAAATCTGAGAATTTTTCGATGATAATGCAAAAAGAAAGTTTTTGGTATTTTGGCGTGGGTTTGCTCGGCGTCGGCTCATGTTTTCAGTATTAAATGTGACTTAGTCTTTTTTGACGTGACTCTGTGTTTCTGTGACTCTGTTCTCTTCGACTTTAGTCAAAGACTTAGACTTTTTTCACGGAATTTTAAAGAGGGGTTGGATACAATTATATTTACAATCGAATAAAATTTCAGAGAGTTCGGACAGTAACTTTTTTGTGTTGTTATTTTAAAGGACACGTCGCAAAAAAAAAAAAAAAGACACGAGAAGAAAGCATTTCTTTTACAGCTAGATATCAATATTTTTCCACGCTCTGTAAAACCATTATATTTATAACCATGGCTTTACAAATTTGATAAAATCTGGTAACCAGTAAAAAATTCTAGTTACCAGTACAAAAATATAACCTGCTCCCCTCCAAAGTCACTAATTTTCAAAAGCCCACAAGTTTTTTATCAATTAATTGAGAAAAATAATAAGCCTATTGTAGGATTATTAGTTACATAGTTTAGAACAGTTACATCATTTAAAAAGATGGTATAAACAAAGTTTTCTAATGAAATTTATCAAAATTATTTATCTATGAAAAAAAATGTAACGGCTGCATTAACCGGTATGTTCAGGAAATGCTGATTGCCGAAGGTTTCAAATGTCTGGATAAGTGAGTGCTGCAAAATCTATATCTGATGAGGGGGGCATGGATAAAACAGTGAAGCAGGAAAACAATTTCTCCCTATTTTCGTGTCTAAGTCAGTCAAATAATTATTTTTTATTAATTTAAAATTTGCATTTGTTAAACTTATTTTTACCTAATTAAAAATGCCGAAAATGAGAAAAAATGCCATTTATGGTCATTTCTTAGGTCAATTTTTGTACAAAAAATTATAATAATATTAAAAAAAATCGGGTTAAATAACTTGGTGGCTAGATAGAAAAACTAGGTCGCCAGTGGCGACTTGGCGACTGCATTTGTCAAGACCTGTTTATAACTGATGAAAAATTTATAAAATTCAGACAACTGGGGTTATTTTTTTTTTTTAAACTATGAAACGAGAGACCCTTACGAGGAAAACAAACAAACAAACAAACAAACAAACAAACAACAACAAAAAAAAAAACCCCAACCAAACAAGATGTCTTTTAAAAATGCTTTTCTGTCTAATAATCAATATTTTTTAGTGGAAATTTCCTTTAAAAATATAAAATTGATATAAGATATATAATCATACAAATTTGAGGTAATTATCATGAGCCCAGGCACCGCCGGACGGGTGAGCTAGTATAATTTTAATGACATGCGGATAGCATTCGTTAAAATGTAATAAGTGTAAATCAATGCATAACTAATATATTGCTGATCAATTTAAATTAATGCATGGTTAGCGTAAAATTGTGTGTAATTATAGATAGTATTTTTCTAAAAAAATGCATTTAACGTCTTTTTTTTTTTCAAAATCCATACTCTCAGGCAGGGCTTAAATTCTAGGAAAAAAGAGTACCGGAGCTCATACATATACGCTATAAGCAAGAACCCGAAGGCTCTCATCCTGTGAAGAAACATATCGGAGACTTGAGGCATCCATGAAAAAAAATATTTTATTTGAAGAAAGATAATTGAAAAAATGAGGCGTTCCCCCAGCACTCAGAACGTCTATATCTTTACATCATGAAAACTCAAAATCGAATCCCTTTTTTTGAGATGCCACAAATTTATCCGCGTCGACCCATAGGATACAGAAGAAAATTCGTTATTGAGAAACACATTCTAATTTTTTTGAACGCAAACCGACAAACCAGATTACCATATCAGCATCTTTATAACAACAAAAAACTAACTGTCCGAACTTAACATTTGCAGGAATTTTAGCATGCAGATGTATCGAGAAATAGACGTTGCATTTTATCTTTATTTATTCTGTGATCCAAAATGTATGCATTAGGAAGGCACACAGATGCCAAACTGAAAATGATTTCATTTCTCATATGAAAACCGCAAGCACATACGAAAGAAAGAATTTAGACATGTACATTAATTGAAAAAGGATCACTTCAAGCTGCGAAAAAAGAGTTTAAGAATTATGGAATTTTAAATAGAAAGGAAAGAGATTTTCTTTACACAGAAGCGCGATAGAATTAAAAATAGCTAAAAGAGGAACCACAACTAATTTATAAAATTTAACGGTAAACATAAGAATCTCCATCATAAGCAAGACGTCGTTGCTACATTACCAACAAATGAAATATAGTCTTTAAATTTGTGTACAGACCCCTTACGAAACAAATGATTCGAAAGAAACACCGATTACAAAAATCTGCTCATAATCGAAAAATAGCTTTTTTATAACTTTAAGTACTTTTTTTTTATTCTTACTTTTGCAAAGATTTTTTTCTGGGTATGCACATAGCTTGGTCTTAGATATAAGTGAGAGCAAAAAACGCAGAAAAAGCCGCTTGAAACTGAGAGAGACTTACACAGTGTATGTTTTTTTTCTCTGGAATTCGATGATCTGTTATTGTTTCGAACGTGGAACAAAGACAGAAATGCAATTAAGAAACAGACCACTGTATACTATATAACTCAAAGCGTCTGTGTGAGAGTATAAGACCCAGCTTTTACTATAAGACGTCTCGACAAAGTGACGCAGTCCAAAAATCAAGTTTTGACATAACGTATGCGTGTAATATGCGCTTTCACAGTAGAATTTTCGCCGTTTAATTGAATCACATTGTTGAATAGAATTTGATTTAAGAAAGCGGTAGATTCTGCCAAGGCGGAGAGGCCAAAAAACTTAATTTTAACTTTAGTATTTTTGATTCATATAATCAGCAATTATAGTAATTTTTTTAGCTCTGGGGAAGGGGGGGGGAACCCCCCCCCCCCTGGTTGCACATAAAAGTGTTTACGCTGGGTTCATACTCATTTTCCAAAATAAAATCCCCTGAGAATCCCCTGATATATTTTCCGGGATGAAATAATTTTCACATGTCAACAATTAACGACATTTTTTATCATTACGACAACGTGACCCCCCTCCCTAAAAAGAATTTTCAGAAAATAAGATAAAATAAAAACAAGGTAATCTGAGAGAAAGAGTGGCTACTTTCAAATTCTAATCTCATGATGTTAAAAGACGTGTCTTAGTTTGATTTCATTATGACACCACAAAGCACGCAAAATAGCAGCAATTTCCCTCATTTCCCAGAGTAGCTGATCGTTTTGTCAGTTTTTCCCAGGTTTGGAGAATTTTTTAAATTATCCCCTGGTTTTTAAGACTGAAATTAAATCCCCTGATTTTCCCTTGAATCCCATAATCCCCTGATGAGTATGAACCCTGTTACGTGAGAAGAAACATTTTAGGGTTTCGTTTATCTCACGAAACCCTATTCGTTCCGCTTCTCTGTCTGTTCGTCACAGAGTCGGTTATCAGATACTGTATAAGTTAGAGACTTGAAATTTTGTGTACTTACAGTTGAATACCTACTGTGATGGTGAAAATCATAACATTTTGAAAATGTCTTCATTAACGCAAAATATTAATTAAAACCTTAAAAACCCACTCATTAATGGATAAAAATATTTAACTAAAGTGCAGAATTTATTTGAATTGGTGCCAATTTGTAAAATAGCGCGCATAATAATGTCCCTTTTCAATTTAAAAAAGTATTTACACGTCAAACTACACGTGACTATCAAAAACAGAAATAAAACTTTAAAAATATAATTAAATGATCACGTGTTAAAAGCAGTAATTGTAGAAAATTATGTAATAAAAAATATACTTGCGCGTGAATATTAAAAAGAGAAATAATTAAATTATTACGCGTTCAAATCATTAAATAGGGAAACTTACGTCATATTTAAAATGTTCAAATGACAATATTTCCCAACAGTTTCAGTATAAAAATATATTTACACGAGATATTAATTTATTTCGACACAATATTAGTGTTTATGACGTCAGTAGAAACGGATCTGTTGTGCGTAACTATGCATAGCAACATTTTTTTCGACGCTTTTTCTTTTTTAATCGTTATTATTTTTTTAATTAATGAAATCTACTTCTACTATATATATAAAACACAAACGGAAATTTCGTTCCGTTCCTTTATAACTCGAGTTTCACTGAATGGATTTTGATGGAACTTACACTGTTCGAGAGATAATTTTTCAGGGAAGGTTTTAGTATATAACACAACGTTCTACGTATATTAGTTATAGAATTATGATAGAAAGTTCTGTTATTTTGGCCGAAAAGGTTACCATTGCTAATTTTTTGGCGATCATTACTGTTGCAGAAAGAAATGAAAAGGCCGAAAAATAAAAGAAAAATTGTTACTAATTTTATTTCAAAAAAAAAAAAAAAAAAGAAAAGAAAAAGAAAGAAAGAAAAAAGAATGAGAAAGAAAAAGAAGTTTTGATGAGAGAATATTATAAAACGAAAATATTTAATTTAAACATGATTGGGAATGTTCATAATGTTTAAAAAATTATTCAAGGGGCAAGATTTCTATATTGAAACAATATTTGGCGATGTATCTTTTGTTTTTGGCGATTTTGATTTTACTTTTGACCCCAAACAATTTTATTTTAAGCAAAAAGGTGTCTTTTTTTGTTGCAGAAAGAATTGAAATGGCTATACATCTGGAAAAATAAAAGAAAAAACTGTTACTAATTTTATTTTTTAAAAAAAGAAAGAAAAGAATAAAAAAAGAAAAACAGTTTTGATGAGAGATTTTAAGCCAAAAGGTGTTTATTTTAAGTGTACGACTGCATTTTTGCAGTATATTTTTTTGGTACTTTTCGGTTAGCCGGGCGCCAGTGATATATATATATATACACACATATATCTACACAAATACATGTATATATATACATATATATACACTTATATATATATATATATATATATATCACTAGCGCCCGGCTAACCGAAAAGTACCTTTTTTTAAATTCAAATGCAAACTATATTAATGGCAATATACTTCTATTTAAGATCAAGATTACATATATGATTAAGATTACATATAAGATTACATATATGAAATTTCGTTCCGGCTGCTTATAACTCGAGTTCTGCTGAATGGATTTTCGTAGAACTTAAACTGTAAGATAATTTTTCAGGGAAGGTTTTATTGTATAACATATCGTTCTACGTAGCTTAGTTATAGAATTATTCTGGGAAGTTCTATAATCAGATCAATCCGATTATGAAATATTAGCCTTTTTAAAAGATTTTGCCGAATGGATTTCGATGGAACCTACACTGTTAGATAATTTTCTAGGGAAAGTTTTATTATATGACATATCATTCTACATTGCTTAGTTCTAGAATTATAGGGGGAAATTCGAAAATCGGGTGACTATTTTTTCATCAAATATTAGACTTTTCAATATTTAATTCCGATTATGAAAGATGAGCCTTCTGAAAAACTTCTACTGGACGGATTTTGATGAGAATTGTATTGTTAGTTAGATGCTATTTCAGGAATGGTTTTAATGTACTACATATTGTTCCATGTTGCTTAGTCAAACAGTTATGTGTGAAGGTTATATAGTCAGGTGAACCCGATTCCGGAAGATTAGCCTTTTTGAAAGTTTTTACTGTGGGCGTACTTTTTGCGACTTGCATTGTTAAGTAGATAATTTATAAAGATGGTTTTAGTATATTTTATATCGTTTTGTTAGTTTTAGAATTATGTGGAAAAGTTCTATAATCAGATGAACCCGATTATCAAAGATTAGCCTTTATAAAAACTTCTACTGAATGGATTTTGTTAGTTAATTTGTTTGCATTGTTAGTTCGACAATTTTTAGTGATGGTTTTAGTACATTGCATATAGTTTTATCATTCTTTAGCAAACCTTAACTGTAAATGACCAAATAAAAGAGTTGGTCCTTAACAGCTAAAATTTTGACTGCACAATAGAAAATATAATAGCGGAATGACGTGATTTTTCAGTAATGTGGAAGGATATTCCAGGTAAATATAAAGATTGCTTTCAAATAATTAAACGATATATTTCGTTTCATTCAAGGTTCATTTGTAGAAACCGACCAGCGCAGCTTTGCTAGTAACTAATAAATGGGTAATATATCATTAAAAATACACATAAATGTCGAATAAAAATCTCTCGATGACATAACAAACACGTGTAACGCATCTGATGTCAATTGAATGTGACGCCACAGTAACGCAAAATTTTATCCTATATTTTGGCGAGTTTTTTATTTTTTTGTGGTGGTCGACGGGATAACAGATAAATATCCAATTTTTTATAACATCATTATAAAATTCCCCGATGCAGCGACATTGTTTACTTTAGCCATTTTACACAAGTTGATTTTCAAATGTTTAATTGATGTTATTTAATCAATCACGAAAACAGTTGTTAGCTCTTTCGACAGCAGTTGATTCGGCCTTCAGAGAAAGGAAACTCGATTACAGCAGATCGCCACTGGTCGCTTAATTATAATTTAATCTTCCGTAATCATTATAGAGTTAATCAAATTAGCATGATTTTAGAGTTTGTGGTGTCAGAATGGGGATTGGCGAGCGTAGCTCGAAGGGGGCAGAGCCCCCTAGTAGAAAAAAAAAAACGCTAATAGACAATGATGTAATTAATAATGCGAATAGGGATTGTTAATAAAGAAGGGGAGAGGTGGGGGGACTACTTTTTTTTTAAAAGATCGCATTTAGTCCACATGACAGATATTATTATAACAGAGTATAATAGCAGATTCGCCGGCTATCGGGCCGGTTCAGATATACGAAAAAATAGACCGGTAAATTTTTACTTTATAAAAAACATCGACTTTTCTTCTTCTTTTTTTTTTTTTTTTTTTTTTTGAAAATGAAATTTATTTGGATTTATTAAAGAAAGGATAAAGTGTTTTGAAAGGAATATTAAACGAAACCCTTTGTGCGATCTTCGATCACACTCAGAGCCGTCCTTAGGGGTGTGCGACAGGTGCGGCCGCACAAGGCCTCGCGCCCGAAAAAAAAAATAATGCGAAATAGTTAAATATTTATTATTCATTTTGTTGTGAGTTATTTATTTCCTAATAAAATTTATGTGTGTATACATGCACATTTATAAAATGCATTTATAAAAACACAATATAAAACACATTTATAAAATGTAAAATGTTTTATCAGTAATATGTTTGGTGCAAGTTGTGGACGCTCGAAAAGAGAACAGATTGTTTGCAGCTTATATTGAATCTACATCCTTTATTATACTCAGCCTAGGTAGCACCGGGTGCACGAATTGAATATTAATTGTTACACATACATGGGTTATGCGAGTTTTACTGAAAGGCCATTGCAATGAAGAAGGAGAGGGAGTCGTTAACTTGGGAAGAATGGATTTTAATAACTATTTGTACTGTAACAACACAGATTTGCTTTGTCTCTTGTCTAATAAAGATTCTCTTTTTATTATTACAAATATTGATGAATAACGAATTATCTTCACGCATACGCATATGTCCTGTCGCATAAACACGGCTGACAGGCATAGGCAAGAAAGCTGAAACCCCAGCCTTGCTGGACGCTAAATTACAAACCAACCAAACTTTTAAAGATTTGGCTCATCTTTTGGCGCTCCGGACTACGAGACAAAAGATTTAAAGTTTCCAAAAATTATGAAAGGTTTTAGAGGTTCTTAGGAAAAAGAAAATTTTGGGACATATTGGTTTTTAATCAGATTTTTTCCTATTTTTTGGTTTTCTTATTAAATAATAATAATAATAAAACATTAACATACTTAATTTGTCTAATTAAGTAAAAAACTTTAATCATTCTGAAATTAAAGAAAGAATAGAGTTTATAGGTATTTTTTTTTATAACATCCATTACTGCCATAATATGAAGTAGTTTGATAGAGTAATTTAATCGATTAAACTTTGACTACTAAATTTTTCTTTATTAGAAATTGCAGCAACAACTATTTTTAATAAATCTTTGTCGTACATCTCTATGACAATTTCAAGATAAATCTCTCACAAAGAATTTTTTTTGTAAAGAGTAGTACGAAACAAACATGAAAATATTCGATATTGGCAGCCTTGCTATCGGTCCGTGGGACGTATAGATCCCGCCGTAACCAAATACATAAATACTTTATACACATTATATTTGATTTATGTTTCTATTTAAATTATCAGAAAGGAATTAACCATTTTCTCCTCTAAACTGATTTAAAAATTGCTTGATTTTGGATAATTTTAATTGATTCTCGGCTGATGACTAATCGCCTGCTCAAGAATGACATGTAAGTGTATTAGAATTCTGCACGGGCTGAAATTTCCAAACCTAATGTCCAGCCCTGGCCAGAGAAGGCTATACTAAAAGCCATGGTATACGGAATTACAATATTAATGATCATATTCAAATGAACACTCATTAAAATTAAATAATTTAGAAGAAAATAAAAGGATGATTAAAAATTTTATAGTTTTGAAGCTGTAGAAAGGAAAAAAAAAAAAAAAAAAACAGGGTAGATTTAAAAAAAAATATTTCTTTTTAATTTATTAAGCCAAAATAAATTTCTAAAGATCCCATTAACAAATGTGCAGTCGTCAAGAAAAAAGGGAAAAAGAGACAGAGAGAGAGAAAGATAGAGCATCAAAAACTTAAATCTACCTATATTTCAAAAACTAATTATTGGAATGAGCTGTACACATATATACAGGGCCTGATTACAAAGAGGGAAAAACTTCCACCAGTAAACAATAGAAAATTTTATTATTTAAATGCCTTATTCAACAGAATTTGAATAAGAAAAAATACCTAGACTTTTTTTACTAGTGGAACTTTTCCCCGGTGACAATCTACTTACATGCCGACGTTTTAAAGATTTGTAGTTCGTTTTCTGTGAAAATTAATGTAGGTCATAATTCATAATTTTTAATGTGAATTTAATAATATTTTTTTTTATAATTCAAATCTTGTGTTTTAATTAAAAAAGAATGCCTGAAATATATTTTGGTCTATGCATTGTATCGCATAAAAAAAAAAAAAAAAAATCAATCTGATTTTTTTTTTTTTTTTGGGGGGGGGGGATAACAAATAAAAGAGAATTAATATTAGTATCTTCAAACTTACGAAGATTTTAGAAAATTATACAATTAGTGCTCTTTTGCCGAGCTACTTTAATGAGAGGAAAGAAAAATGTTGTCAAAAGTGGGTTTTACCATTGGAAAATTCACAGTCAATACGATTTTTAATATATAAATGACCTACCTCTATTTCAAAATATGTGTTCAAATTCGAAAATTAGACACAATTTCCAGTCGAACAGTACCTTTCGCATCTCTCTGCGGCGATTTGGCGATTAAAAAGTATACCCCCTCTCTCTTTAAAGTCTATGTACAGTATAAAATCACTAATTTACAAAAAAAAAAAAAAAAAAAAAAAGAAAAGAAAAAGAAAGAATAAGGTCATTCCAAAGTATAAATTCACGGCCTGGTCCGAACCTGAGTCCAGTCCTAGTATTATGAAAGAAAATTGGTCGAAGTATGTATAAACATCTACTACCTCCCCCTGCCCCTTCAAAGAAACAGCATAATCCTGTGTGCGTTGTAGTGTATGGCATGCTTGCTTTTTCAAAAGTTGATTGCATTTTGGAAAGTATTGTTGCCAATTTAGCAGATTTTTTTAAAATTCACAATATCTACCAGAATTTGCGAATAGTTACCTCTACTTTATTTAATCACGGAATGTCTGTCATTAAATAAAACAAAACATTCTATTTGAAATAATTTCTAGTAGATGAATAAAAAAATGAGCTAAATTTGTTACATTAGTAGGACTGTGAGGGGTTTAACTAGCTCGGAAGTGAAGGGCCTCGCAAAAGTTTTTGCACCCGGCCTCGCTGTCGCTAAAGACGGCTCTGATCACACTTAACACTTGTTTTTTTTTTTCCAGTGATATGGACGTTTGATTCTATTAATGTGAATTTTCCATCTGAATTGAAATTCGGTATATTGTATGCTGTGATCCGCTACGCAGAAAAAAGGTTGGACTGGGTCAGAGAAAAGGGTGCAAACCTTAGATTTTAAGAGAGTGCAAATATTTTAATCAACTTAACTCATTTTATTAAGTCAGTCATACTTAAGTAAGTCTGCTTGTGTAATACCTATTTGACATTACAGGGTTTATAACACATGCGTATTGCGTATAGTACCAAGTATGAAGATGGGATGGGTTGGTTTATACCTCTGACGGAGTCTGTAGACCAGCCATACTCAATCTTTTTTTCTCGCGGGCCGCAAACATATGTTTGCGACGTTAGGCGGGCCACAACACACTTTGTATAATAATGTAACTAGTCGGATGTGCCAATCCCAAAACTTTCTTCTATCTCAGTCATGCTAATACTTCAAAATTCGCTATCACATCGCCAATAAAATCAATATTTTTCGTCATTCTGTTGTACGTCAGCCGCTTGCGAATCGTCGGGTTACCGGGATGCGATCAACTGATGTATACTAAACTACGAAAACTCCTTCTGGCCTGAACCGATAGGAACAGATAGCCTCCCTATTCCTTGGTTTTACGATTTCAGTTAATTTTACTGGAAAACACGAAGGTAAAATGCGTGGAACCTAATTAAAGAAGATTCAAACCCAGTTCTCGTCAACATTGAATTTGAATGAGAATATCGCCAAATTAGTCCTCTACATCCAAGTTGGCTTCATTTATTGCAACCTATTTTGGTCGCCAAATTTGGCGAGAATTTGACGTTGGTGAGTATAAATATATAGTGATAAGCATATAATAGGAACAATGGTTACAACAATGAAAGAAAATTTGCCGAAACCATGTTAACTAAAACTCATAAATTAAACCCGTTTATGGATGAATTTTGCTGTCTTGATTGAAAATGTCAGCCACCCTAAAATTTCAAACCGCTATATCTTAGCCATTTTTTAAGATAGAGGCAAAACAAAAATTGTTCCGGATTTCCGTCGAAAACCGGAAGTCGAAAAAAATTTCAATTACAATACTTTCTTCTATTATAGAATAGATAAAAGATAAAACAAGTTGGAAATTGTACGTCAAACGTGACAAATGAGGTGCGTTCGTACTATAGCTAGTTACATAAATATTCAGATCTTTTCTGATTTTTAATTCTGTGAAATGAATTATATCGTCTGCAGATTAATTTTTGTAATAAAATAAGTATCTCGGTCGCTTGACGATTAAACTTCGGAAGCTCCTATAACAAAAAAGCACCGATTTAAAAAAGAAAAAAATTCAAATTTCTTAATAAATATTTTTATTAATATCTCCTAAAGTTTTGCCTCGATTTTAATAAAATTTGAAATGTCTCGACAAAATTCTTCAAAGATAATATATTTTAAATTGCAAACCATTCGGTTGGGTAGTTTTTGCGTTGTTATATGCGGACGGACGGACCAAGCGACGACAATAGGTGCTACGTATTTATATAATTACGAACGCACCTAAAAAGGGTAATTAAAATAATAAGATAACAAAAGTAGTATAACAAAGCAAAATAAAAAGTTAATATTATTGAACGTTTATCGTGGAAGGAATGTTATAAAAAAATATTAAAACCACTATTTCCAAAAAATTTACTTCGGGGTAGATTTCTATAGAAAATGATGTAGATTGTTGTTTAGAAATAGCAATGTAAAACTTTTTTTTTTTCCCACGACGACCCGAATAGGCATTATGAACGATATGATAAGTATAAAAGTATAATAATATAACAATGCAGCATCACCAAATTGCACCCCCCCCCCCCTCTCTGGTCAACCCGTAACAATGTTCTAGCAAATTCGGAGTTTTGAATTTTAATGTTTGTTAGTTATTTTAATTTATGTTTTTTACTTTAAAAAGTATGAGTCAACTTTTTCTGGTATTTTATTTTAAAAATAAGCCCGAAACCGGGCCCCAGTTATTTGTACCGGCTTGACTATCACTTATACTCTTCGTATTAATAGACTAATTTGTTTAGACGCTTTCCTGAACCTAACGCTAATTTTCAAAATCATAATAGTGACTTAGAATGGAAAAAAAATTAAGTTTTAAATAAGCATTTTATTTTGTGGATTTTCCCGCTGCAAAACATTTTTATCCAATTTTCATGTACAGTTTTCTGTGTCAAACGACAAATCAAATGTTTATTTGCTGCCCCTTCTCTCCCCCCCCTAGTTTCGGCCCTGAGTATATTTATGCTAGGGAAATACAGAAAATCTTTAAGAAGCAAGATGATGCAATTTTAGCCTCCATGTTCTTCTTGTAGACTATGAAAATGTCCCATTATTGCACATGATCTTTCTTAGAAAGAGAATCGCAAATAAACCTTGAGATACCAAAACGTGACACTTCTAGGTGATTTTTACTAACGTTGCCTTCTCGAAATTATATCTCGCGGTAATTCGTAATGGTGATTACAGCATCGCGTGAAATCCTTTGGAAAATGTAAAGAAAAGAGTGAATAGCGATGAAGCCGAAAAGGCAGAAGTTTGCCATGTAATATCTGGTTTCACAAATGACAAAATACATCAATCAGTGTCAAAATAAAAGCCAGTAATAGAAATGGTTACTCCTCCTCATTTTCGAAAGAAGATATAATAGATACTTGAATCTAGAAGAATTTATATTAAACTATGGTATATTTTAACTTCCAGAAAAAGAAAAAAAGTAGCACAAAGGATTTGCGTTTATTATTATTATTATTTTCCACTCTCTATTTTTTTTTTTTTTTTTTTACTTACCCATTATACGTAGTATAGGGTAAGTCTTGTAATCGTTTTGAAAATCGAAAAAAATTTTTTGACGGATTTACACGTTTCAGACACTGGAGTTTCCGAAAAACATATTTTTAGAAAAAAAATGTTTGCCGTCTGTCTGTGTGTCTGTAAACGCTCTATCTCCCGAAAAAACTGAGATAGAGACTTGAAATTTGGTATGTACTTAGTATGTAATAATAAGAAGCTTATTGAATTTCAGTAACCTCGATTATCCGGAACTATTTTTTTCGGACTCTCGAAATAATCGTTCTGATAAAAGGTATATAAAAATTTTCGAAATTGTTTATTTTAAGGAGTGAATATAAAAGACAATAAAAAAAACATAATTTTTGCATAAAGCATGAAGTCGATCGGATAATTGAACCACCAATTGGAAGAAGGGAATAAATCCAAAAAATAAGAAGGGAGATAATAAAAAAAACTTTATAACTTTTTACTTTCAACTTATAGGCTCATGTGATAACAATGATAATGAAGAAAATATAAATTCTGATTTATTTACTAATATAGCTGGCTGAAATATATAATATTCATTTATATATGTATATGAAATGTGTTGGATTTATTCCCTTCTTCCAATTTATCATATACTACATACAAAATAATTTGAAATAATAAACAATATAATGACAAAAACTATTTATTTATTAGAAAAAACGTAAGGACACTATTATTCATCTATTTCTTCACTTTCGGATCTTGTAATTGGCCAGGTCAGAATAATATAGTAAAAATCTTTGAAATCGTCAGGAATATATTGGATTATTTTTTGAATGTTGTTAATTTTTTCCTCATTTATGGATATTTTAGTAACATATGCCGAAGTTTCTGGTATTTTCGGGTTTGTAGAATGTTTTTGGAGCAAAAATGTAGCTTTAATGAAACCATCGATAAATTCGGAACATGTCAAGTAACCTTTATGACTTGAACTATGCTCAAAGTTTCTTTATTGCGAAATCTGATGTTGCCTTGTCTAATGACTTACAGCTTTTTTTGAAACATCGCTGCCATGAGTTTTTAAAATCAAATATGTTGTTAGAAGTAATGGGTTTAACTGAAAAAACCCTGATTTTTGCTGCCAAAATAAGATTATATTCATTTGGAACGTAAATTCTGTCCTTTCTCCTAATGAGTCTTTTATCGGTCCCGAAATTTCTGTCACACTGTAAAAACGAATGGCCATGCACAAGAAAGTATTGATATATTTTCTCAAAACGATTCATTGCAACAAGAGTGAGAAAGAATCTTATAAGGGTACTAGGGGGCTCAACCCCCCGTGAATTGTGAAGCAATTCACATTGAGACCGCTACGTGGTCACAGCTCGCTCACCCCTTTTTTTCAGCAATTCTAGCCGGAATAAATTCTACCATAAAACATTTGAACATATGAAATTGACAATTTATTTTAATGTAAAAAAGTAATTCTCCGTTGAAAACACAACTGAAAATGCATTTAGTTGGCACTACTAATGAGCATATAAATCATTTAAATACTATGAAAAAAGGAATCTTTTGTACAGCACGACTTAAATTCATTAGAAAAAAAAACTATGTGATAGGAAGATAGTTTGTTTGTCATTGTTTAAATTTCGTTCGACATTTTATTGTTCAAATTGATTATAAATTTTTACAAAATGAATTATTTTTTACTTCATCAATACAGCAACAGATGGCAGCAGGTGATATCTAGACAGTTGATTTTTTTTTTCTCCGTCTTTTGAGTGAGTGAAATTCGTAAATGAATTCTAAATAAGAGTTGAGAATTCATTTGAAATTAACGATATTGCTCATAATTAAAATGAGAAATCATCTCAGACGCTTTGGATTATGTACATGTTATTTTATTTTTAATAATTGATAGTTCGAGTTTCATTCTATAGTTTCACTGCTCTTACACTGAGCGCCATATTGGACGGAGGCGGAGCTGATCTAACACAATCTAGTCTGTTCATTGGTCTGAGCTCTGGAAACTACAGTTGTTGCCAAACCATAAGTTACAAATTCAGCCCTATTTTCGCGCCACGTAAGACAAATATATATATAGATTATTTCTATTTTGTCCTCCACAAGCATCGCTAAAAACGTGTAGTTCTTTGACAGAGGGATCCATGTTCTGTATAGTTTTCCACAATAAACTGCATACTTCATCCGGGCCCCGTTTAGCTTCACCCTCATGGTAAGTGTAGAAATCAGCTGAGTTAGTCTAAGTCGTGAACACAAAACACATACAGCCATAATTTTCTTAAATAAAACATCTCTTGAACTGGGATCTTAGGAATGGGCAGATTTTGCATGTAATCAAATACAATGGCTCCTACATCTTCTCTTTCTTGACACAAGGCCAAAATTTCTTTCTGTTTATTATAAAACTTTTTAGCACGTTTAAGATGTATAATTTTTCCCGCAACCGCCACTCTCTTCGCATTCTCATTGAGAGATGGACTTTTTATTTTTGAATTGAGTTCGTCGCAAGTCGATCAAACATCTACTTGTGGCCGACCGAATCTGTAGACATGATTATCATTAAAATATTTTCTGTAATAGTCGTATTTTACGCATTGGTATTGGGGGTATTTTTTAAAAAAAAGTTCATGCATTATTTTGACGTTTAGGTTCGCTTCTAAATATTGTATATTTTTGATGCTGTCATGAGATTGTTTAAGGGGAAATGACCGGATATGTTCATCAATAGCCCGGAATTGCTTCGTTTTGGTTTATCGGAAGGAGAAAAAAAAAAAAAGAAAGAAAAACAGGCAAAAAGAAACACTATTTCTATACTCGTACAGTTGATAGTTGGAAGAAGGGAATAAAGGAAGGATTTGTTTCCTTCTTCCAACTAACTATTTTTATGGCTGCATGAATCTATACGACGCGAATGTTTTTTGTTTTCTTCAAACTTACAATTAAGCGCTACGTCTAAAGAATGTAAAAGTGTAGAAAAATGATTGTGTCAAAAAGTGGCGTTTATTCCCTTCTTTCAATTGGTGATTCAATTAGTTGCCGAGATATTTCTAATCCTATTTCCCACACTCTTCGATTTTTCATGAACCTGTATTTCATCCAAATTTCAATTCAAAGATATATTTTAATTGGAAATGAGACACTTAATCAGATGCAATAAACCGCTAGTTAATAGGATTATTGCTTTTGGAGTTATGAGGATGTTTCTTTTAAGCAATTCAGTAATCGAGCCTTTGAAGTTTATGACGTCATCAAGCCACGATTTTATTCGAATTGCAATGCATTTTATAAGTAGTTTACACATTTTTTATTTTAATATTTTACATTATGCATATCCATGATGGGTAAGTATTACGGTGGCCCTCAAGGACTAGTTCATCTCTGTGGGTGTTCAAAACTTGAGAAAACTATCCTGCACCGTCAGGTGCCCACGGGGGTCACCGACGCGCGTAAACGACCATCGCGCCCAAGCCTCTGAAGGGCTTATAACGCACCAGGGCTTTGTCTTGCCCAGCGCTGCGATCGGCCTGAGGCCGCTCCCCACTGCGGACCCCCAGGTCATTTTACCAAGGTTGGTGACATAGGTCGTCACGGCAGTAACCCCACGTCTCGGAGGAAACTTCCGCAGAGACGAAACCTTGATGAACCGCCATGGAACCCCCGACGACTTTGTTCGCGAAACCCCATTGGGGGAGACGGTCGCTAGGTCATATGTCGAGCTACCACGACTGCTCTTGCTTTACCACAGCTCGAGGGGTGTGAGCCACCTACAAAGGTAGTCACGTTCCCTCTTGCAGTGGATCTCAAAACTTGAGAAAGGTATTTTCGCTTTTGAATCCTAACACAATCACTATTCAATTTATTCCGCAATACAAAAGAAATATTTAGATTAATTTCGTATTTTAATATCGGGAAAAAAAAAAAAAAAAAAAAGATTGTTTAAACAAGATGCGAGTTAAACGTTTTTACGTGATGAATCGATACTAGAATTAGCTGTTATTTAGAAAAGCATTTACTCTAAAATATTAATTTATTTTTATTTGTTTATTTAATGCTATGCTACCGAATTGAGGATTATCATTTGTTATTGAAAGCAAGCTGACGCTAGGAGAAATGTCTCTGATGAGAAAGCATTTGAAAAAAGAATTTCTATGTAAATCTAATCTATATTCATTTCAAATGTATCTTCTTTTTATTATTTATTTATTTTTTAAGCACCTTAAACCTTGAGGAAGCAATGCTGAAGCAGTGTTGGAGAATGTAAGTACTTGAGGATGCAATATGGTATGAATTAAAATTAAAACATCACGAATAGAAGTAATTTTTTTTAACTATGTATGAAAACAAGTTTTAAATCGAAATAGTTGAGGTTAAAAATAATTTAAAATATCATAGGAATATGCAGATTGTAACAAGATTCAACTATAAAATCCGATTAATAATGAAAAAAAAATGCAAATATTTGTACAAATGTTTATTTTGTTCTTTCCGTGGGTGGTACTAAATGAGTAATAATTTTGCAGCCGAGATCGCCATTAAAACATGCTTTTTGTAGAATATGGGGTGCAAAGAATTTTATTCATTTACAGGGTCAAACAAAAGAATTCTGTTACACATTGTTCTATGAGGAAAAATCGTTTGCAGTGCAATTTAGTGAAATTTCACTATTTCAAACATAATGAAAATTAATGCAGTACTGAGGTGCACTATAAATTGCTCTCTTGAAAGTGTGGTGTGCATTGTGTTTATTTACAGGGACACACAAAAGACATTGGTTACAGTACATGTGTGATATTTACAGTCTATGTGTGATAAGTGTATTTTCAATTTTGGTTTGCGTTTTTAAGTTTAACTAAATTTTTTCATAGTATGTGTGTGTTTATAAACTTGGTAGATCATATGCAGGGCTACACAACGGAATCCGCAAGTATTACAGTCTATAGGAGTGAATTGCTTAAGGGTAGTTTTTAATTGTGTTACGCATTTTTCTGCTGAACTATATTCAGTAGACTAATAGAAGTTTGTGGAATATAAATAAATTCATATACAAGGCTATGCAAAGAAAAAGACACATTGTCATTTACAGTTGGTAATTTCTGCGATTGAGTTTTAAGTTGCTGTTTAGCTTAATAGGTGGTGTGTACAAAAGTCTTCAGATAATATACAAGGCTGTACAAAAGAGTTTGAGTGCATTTCCATCGATTGGCGAAAATGGCTAAATGTGAATATTTTAACTGAACTAAATTTTATCATGCTATGTATCCACATTTATTTGTCATATACAGGGCTGCACAAAATAATTTGACTACTTTTTTGACTCTGGAAGGTAATTTCGAAAACTGTATTTTGCAATGTGTTATATGTTTTATAAACTCTTTAGTTACATATCTCCTTTCACCTTATTTAACGGTGAAGTTTCATTACAGTTTTCTGGCTGCGTTGGAAAGTGTTTCATAATCTATGCTTGACGAATGATTTTTTGTTTTTGCTTGTTGTTATTGTTTATTCATATGCATAAACCTGAAGGTTCTTGGGGCTTAGATTTAACCATGCTGAACAATAAATTAACATAAATAATATAACAATAAATTAACATAAATAAGATCTGTGAAAATTTAACTATCCAGAAATGCATGCAGCACACACGTAAAACTCAGCAGCATGGAACACAAATAACAGATATTTTGCAGGTCCAAAAGTTGAGAAAATTCAATGCAGTTTTATTGCTAAAGGAGGATAATCTTCCTAAAATTCAAAACATGCTGAATGTATCTAAAATCTTCCTTTATGAATCTAGTAAACATGACACATAAAATTTTTAATTAATAATTTACCTATTAAAAAAAAATAGTAGTAATAATAAAGTCTAGCTCATCTTTGATGCAAAGAATGGCTGATTGACCCCTATAAGGACTTTGAAGCATAATAATGACCTTGAAAGACAAATTTTTGCTAGTAAAACTTACCTCCAAGAATAACAACCCTATTACTGCTGGAATTACAGCATTCTGCCTACAGAATTTATAAAAAGTACTTGTACTTAAAAAAAAAAACAAAAAAAAAAAAAACCCTCTAAGCGATCCGGCTGATTTTTTCTGTTTTCTGAAATCAACTTTAATTAACTGCAAACAAAAACTTTTTAAGAAATATCTTAGATTAAGAGAGATGAGAGGCATTTTAGAATAAAACTGTGAAAGAAAATTTAACTTAGTGAAGTTTTATGAAAATGCAGGAAATCCTCCCAGACACTCAGAGGTTTAAAAATAAATCTTGAATGCATGATGTGAATCGTCTTTTGGCAAAGTCTTTTGACAAATCATTATGACCCATACAATACTGTACTCTACACAGCCCTCTGAGTTGAGGAAGTTTAATTTCAACAATACTGTATCCAACAAATCTGATAGACCTTCTTTTCTTTTTTTTTTTTTAAAGGATTAAATAAAAGCTTGAAATATGTTCTATCAGATGGATGATTAATCTCCAAGTGAAATTACTCTTACTCCACATAATACCTACAGCCATCTGTTGGCAAAAAAAAATGCAAATACTTATTGGCCTTGGCCTACATAATACCTTCATTTTAGGTTTTTTTTTCTTTTTAACATAGAAAAATATCCAGATAAATATAAAATTTCAATTCAGGAAATATTAGTTAAATACAATTGAAATAGCAAGCATTTGAAAAGTTTCCTCCTTATTACTTTGTACATAGAAAGAACATATTTTCTTGTGGCCTTATTTTCTGAAATAATAAAATCACAGAAAGACGGCAGTGATGAGCATCTCTGAATAAATTTATGAAGAAATGTTTGAATGCAGCTTTTATCATATGAATACTTCCAAACAAGAATTTAATAATGTAAAACATTGCTCCATTTGAAAACTTTATTAAAAATCAAAAATTTCACAATTGAATAATTTTTAATTGAAAATACAATGATCATCATAATAATGTATATAATTGAAGGGTTTCTTAGCAAAAACAATACTTGTTGAAAACTCAGAATTTTCAGAGGAAAGGAAAAAACTTCTCTGGATAAGTGATGTACCCATGGGATAACCAAAACATATTCAACTCATACTGAAGATACAGATTGTTTTTTTAGTTACATAGTTTCACAGCATTGTGAGTACACTTGAGAACAACACTGATTATTGTGCTGTCAATTCATTTTGCAGTTTTTGAACAAGTGTTATTTTTGTTGAGAGCCCTTCAGTTAATATGACAGTTGACATTAAATTAACTTGCAATCTAAATTCATTTCATATACAAATTGATTATAAAAAATACATCTAAACATCTGATGATATAAAATGAATGATTACCCATTTTCTGATGTCTACATATTCATATCCAAACAATTATAAACACATGTCCTTCAAAAGGAGAACCCCTCCCTTGGGAAGTAAGAAACCCCCCCCCCCCCCCATCCAAATGTATAAACCTGAGCTTATTGTTTTAGGTTTCCCACACTTAATGAAAAATAGACTTGACTTTCTAAAAATTTTTTAAGGATTTGTATAAAACAAAGCACATTGTTAACACATGTGATCCTATTTTAGGAAAGATAAATACAACAAATAATAACGAAGAAAAGAAGTACGTTACATTGTTTACTTTTTCTTTTCTTTAAATTTTGTGTATTAAGGCAGAAATAATATAGCAAAAATAGTTTTAGTAGAGTAAAATATCTGGAATAGTCACAAAAAAAGTACAAAATAAATTTCTTTACTTTCTTAAACCTACAGTATTAACTATTTTGAGTTCACCATGTTTCATCCATGACACAAGTGCGAAAATTTTTTGTACACTATCATTTCAGGGGTAATGTAGAATTTAACTACCCCACAAACAGTAAATTTCGGAGCAAAGTATTTCAGAATTATATTACAGATATAAAAAGATAATTACAACAGTCTTTGGACAAAATTTCAATATGATAAAATGTAGAAGTGTCATTATCGAGAATAAGTTTGCTTAAAAACAAAACTAAAACTTCACTGGTGAAAACTTCTTTTTTAGAAAGAATTTTAAAGGAAGTTAAAAAAATTTCCAGAAAGTTACCTTGGCATAATAGTACAATACAGAACCATTTATCAAGAATGGTTGAGGTCAGACATATTCCAGATAACTGGTTGGGCATAGCAACATCCATTTGACCAAATTTGTAGAATATATGTGGCCGTGACATTGTTTCAGATTTAAAATTAATTATTAGATTACTCAGATTAAGAATAAGATTAAAACAAGATTAATCAGAGTTTGAAATACAGCAATTTATGGGAAATCATTGGAAATAAAAATTTCTCTGTATAAAAATCAAAATGTCCAATATCTAACTAAATATGCTTCCATTTCAAATCCTAGATGTTGGCATTAAGTTATATCATGTATGTTGTAATGTTTCAAGCAATGCACATGCCAAACTAGCACTGTATAACATTTTTTTCTGGAAAGATTCTGAAATCGGTCAGTTAGAAATATCATTCTGGTTAACTGGTTTTTGGATAAACGGTTCCATGCTGTAGTTGGTTTTTCAGCAACTTAAGCACTAAAAAAATTATAGTCACCTTCAGCTGTAAATTGCCACCTCTTTGTCTATTTTCTTAAGTTATTTAAATTCCCTATGGCAAGACACACATGTGACTGTGTTTTTCCTGCATTATAAGGCTTTTTATTGCCATTCTGCCACTAGCTGGAATTAAAATATTTAAAGAAAATTGCCTCACTTGAAAATTGCACAAGAAAAAAAATAAGAACTTTCTACAGACTATTGGTGGACAGTAAGTACTTATTAAAGGATCCTTAGAAATGGAAATTAAAAATAATGACTTTTAAGCACTTTATTAATTATAGTGGGAATCCTGCAGATTCTCAACACATACACATATATTTAACGGATAGCACCTGGACAGTACATCCACAAATCATGCACATACATATACATAGATAGTAAAGTAATTACCAATACATAAATTTATTAAGATAATCTTTTTTTTTTCTTTTTTGTAACAAATATCCCATCTAATAATAATAATAATAATATATAGATTAAAATAACAAACCATTAAAAACAATTTTGATCAAATTATAAAAATAAATGCAACATAAAACACAAAGACTTTATACTTTAAACAAATTAAGTGAAAATGGAAACATGAAACAAGTATGAATTACTTATGAATAAAAAGTGATTGGAACATTTAAACCATTTTCTAATGATACAACACTTTTCAATATACAGTAAAACCTCCATAATGGATACTTTTGAACAGTGGGCACATCTATTTCCATCTGCAACACATACGTATTTGCATATTTTTATATCTGAAAAGCAGACAAATTCCACAGTCCTGATGTTTCTACTATTGAGAGGATTTACTGTATTTTGAATACAATAAAACAAATAAACTGAAACAGGGTGGTCACAAACACCTTATGTTAAAATTCCCTGACATTTCCAGATCAGTGATAAAATCTGCAGGCCAGCATTAAAATAGGGAAATTTTCATAGGTAATTCCTTTCACAACACTATTCTGACACATACAATCACTATTTAGTAAAAATGGGTACTAACCCGTTCGGAACTGCCAGGCATGGAGAGAAAGCTCTTACTCATGCCAGCGAGTGGCAGAGAAAGATCAAACCTACAGGCCCAACCAATTCTCCAAGTTAAGCTTAACGTGTTTAAAAAAAAAAAAGAATCTGGCACTCAAATTAGAATATGGATGATCATGATAAAATTGAAAAATTAAAGCGGTACAACACTCTAACGTTTTCAGACTCCATCATGCTGTTTTTTTTAAGTATAAAAGCATTAGGAAGTGTTGTTCATTTTGCCAAAATAAGGTGAAGAAAAAGATTTTACTAAGTAAACATATTAAAATAAAGAAGTAACTACATTCTTTATCATTTAAGAATTTTTCTTCTTATTAAATTATAGTCATGTAACATTTCCAATGTATAAGATCAAGTGGTTTATAACTAGTCAATTAGCTTACACTTTTAATAGTTATTACATTTAATTGCTATATTAACATAAAAGAACTTGAATATATTTTAAAATTAATTATTAGCCATCGTGTAATGGAATAGCCACATTTCTTTTGTATGACACATTGCTGAAGCTTTAAAAATTTTTTACTAATGATATAAAATAGTTTTTGATAAATAGCATTGCCTTCCTAGCGCCCATATGAAATCTTGCAAAAACAACAAGGTAAACAGAAATTTATCTTAAAAAAGTAGGAAAAAATTAGAAACATTTCTGCGCTAAAATATTTTTTACACAAAATAAGGTAAATATATATAAAAGGAAAAAAATACATATATTTCAATTTTGAAAAGGATACAAAAAGATAAATTTATACTTTATCAACAAATTCTAGCTCTACACATGGGTGCATATTTGGATTATGCAAGGCATTTAATTTTTAATTTTAATATAGTATATTCAATATAGTGAAAATAGCATTTATTATTAGTAATACACTATACAATTTAAAAATAATGTATTTATAATAGAGAAAATGTATTAAAAATAAAGATTTTTTATAAATAAATATAGAATAGTAAAATTTGGGGAGAAGGAGGTGCTTTGCCCTGGCTATATATAAAGCTTTGAAAATTTTAAAATTATCAGGAAAGAGCATATTAGTCTACCAGGCCACCCCGTTAATTCAACATTAGAACCAAACAGACTATATTCAAGATGGAAAGTCACTTAGGTGCCAAAATTTCATCGAGTTGCTGAAAAATATCTTAACATTTCTCAATTAGTCATATTTTTGTATGCTTTTGAAATTTTTTTCCAGATTACTGTGACTGGCAAACAATGGAAATCAAAATCATGTTTTCTCGGATTTTCTCCCAAATTTTTCCCATGGTAATTCCAGGTTGATTAAATTCACCGAGATTGCCATATGTTTCAGTTCTGTGACCACCCTGTGAAAAGACAAACATCAACAAAAATATATATATGAAGACTTCCACAAATATGCAACATAATCTAAATAAAAGAGGAAGTGAAGAGAGATACAAACAATATAAAATACTTGAGTAAAAACTTTGTACTTGATTAAATCTTTCCATAAAATTTATAAAAAGTCCTTCCTTGTATAAAACTTGTCTCTAACAATCTTCTTCTTTTGTATAAAAATACAAATCTTTACAGATAAAATAATTTATCGCATAACTCCTCTTTCGGTTCATAATGAAGAGACTGTCCAGCAAGAAATGCTAACTTGTGGGCATACTGGCAAGGAGCAGGAACACTGATGGTGGCCTAAAGGAAAAGAAAACATTTAATAAAGAGTAAAACCAAGAATTGAGGGACACATTCAAACAATTTAGTCATAAAATTATTTAAAAGAATTGCACAGCTACCAAGTGTGGATACAAGGGTCATGACCTCCCCCCCCCCCCCCCCCCCACTCTAAACGAAGAACATTTTGGTAGAATGTTACTTATTTTTAATATAAGTTATATAAAAAGAAATATATAGATTTTTTTTTTTTTAATGTAGAACATCATGACCATCATCTTGATGATGGCCAGGTTCAGGTCGAAAGCGCTCAGGACTCCGATGAAAATTTTAACATCTATAGAAGGGTTTTAATGTTTTAAAACCTTTATTTCATTTTACACCTATCTTAATTATAAATAAATTGTGATTCATTTTAAATGCTTTCATGATTTTAATTTACATAAAAGGTGTTTTGATATATATTTTTTTCTCCATTAAAAATGCTATTCTTTTTGATACATTCACAGAGTTATTTTTTATTGCAGACATTGTTTAAGCATCACAGAATCAAACGCTTTTTATTTTTCTATAAATCTTATTTACATCTTGAATTGTATCCAATAGCAACCTTAAGGCGACATTTCCATGACTGTTGAACCCCGAAAGTCGGATTAAAATGTGAACTTTGAGAACGTTTTCCATAAGATTAAATAAAATAAAAAATTACAATAAACTCTGATTTCTTAACATATGAATAGAACATAGAATCTACAAATTTTATGCATTTACCAGGGTTGCTATGGCTCAGGGAATTTTTCAGAGAAAATAGCAGTATTTTCTTATAGAAATATTCACCTAATTTAATCATATGATCAAATGAGGCGAGTTTTTTTAAATAAGAAAATACTGGCATTTCCCCAGAAAAATTCTCCAACCCGTAGCAACCCTGATTTACGAATATACTGCAAATTTCATGCATTTACGAATGAAAATCATTTCAAGTATAGGTCAGAAAATAACCAATTTGGACTTAAGATATAAAAAATGTTCATGAAGACATGTGACCTCTCCCCTCCCTCCAAAAGATACATCCTCCCCCCTCTAAATGGAGCGCTGGATCCACCTCTGATAGCTACCAACACTGGAGAATAAAAAATAGAGAGATTTTGAATGCATTGCACAATTTACAACCATGTGTGCCTGCAAGAGGAAGACACTGTAACTAAATTTTGTTTTTTCTCCGATGATTTTGAAAAATAAAATAAAATTTATTCTTTTTAAATGAATGTGAATTGATCTCAGAGATAAACAGTTTTTTGAAATAGTAAATATTAATACTTTTCAAAACCAAATATACCACCAGAACAGGAAAAGTATGCTAAATAAGTGGGTATTTTTTTTAATATATATTTCTGCCCAGGACATGGATGCGGCAGTTTTAAAATGTTAAAAAAAGAGAAAACTTGAAAGGAATAAGGTCTAATAAAAATGTTTTTTGAAACAGCAAATATTAATATTTTCTTTAAACGAAAGATACCATTGGAACCAAAAAGATAAGGCGACAATATCTGTGTTCCTCTATCTCCCTCTATTTTTTTTTTTTTTTTTTTTTTTGTAACGCTATGGGGGACCCATCAACCGTAATTTCAAAATACAGAAAAAAAAAAAAAAAAAAAAGAAAGAAAGGACGAAAGCATGCTTTTGTCTGCAAAAAGAACCGTGTAATATCTGGAGATAAACAGGCACAATCCTTCTGAAGAAAGGGAGCTTGCCATTTTGCGACATTCATTATCTTTAATTTATAGCTTGGCTAATTATCAAAAAATGAAAAATTGGAGCTTAAGTGCATTCAGACATAACTTGGATTACCCTCATCCAACTTTTCAGACCTCTTTGTGCAGTAGATTTTCCTAGATAGCGAACACACACATCTTTCTTTTATTAATATAGATAATGAATAAGTGTGACATCAAAACATACTCAGATGTTTCCATGGTTTTATGTAACCCAGCAGTTTAGCTACTTGTAGCACGCTACTTCTGACCGCTGTTTCAGATTTTAGTTTGAACAAAAATATGCCAACTGACATGTAATTCTCCAAATAATGGCAAAAACAAATCAATATTTTAAGTAACATTAAGCAAATCTTGAATGCTGTTGAAAAATAAATCATGAAAAGGGGAGAGAAATGAGGAAGAAAGTCAGGATGAAACAAATAATCTGAATGAGAAATAAAATAACAATACTTACAGTGCAGTTGAAATAAAGATGAGTTAGCTTGTATGACAAACGTTGAATGTATTCTGGTTTGAGACCAGTTGAATCCTCAATAACATTATACATAGTAGGACTCACGGTACCCTGGGTAGCAAGTTGAGATACAAGGAAGAAATCATACCTAGTAATAAAAGAAGAAGAAAATTACAAATGTCATATGTACACAGTCTAGATAAATAAAATGAACTTTTGGATTAAAATTTTTTTCAGAATATTCCCATGATTCAACACTAGAGAATATTTTTATTGTTAAAGGATACTTTTGACATAAAAAAAAAGAAATGACTATACATATACAAAACCTAAACACACACCAATAAAATATGACCAGTAAATCTGTGCAAAGGTTTCATAACTTTCAGGAAAAATTATGGATCTGCAAACAGCATGAGTTAAACCAGATTATTATCTCATTTATTCATTCAAAATTACAATCAAAACTGATCAAATATAGCTAAAAAAAGCATGTCCAAAGACTAAAGCATGTGCAAAAACAACAATTTCATTTTAACTACATTAAAGAATAAAATCACTCTCTTCGGCCAAAAAAAAAAAAAAGGAACAAAAAAAAAAAAAATTGAAATACAATTTATTTAAATTACAATTTAATCTAATGTAACTAAGCATATGTCTTAGGCTACATATGAAATTTTTTATTCTTGTTTAAGAAAGTATTCATGGAAAGTGAAAATGAAGAGTTATTTAATTGGTTTAAAACAATTTCTTAAAGAAACAATGTTCTTTTATTCTTTTTTCATTCACAATTATATATCTAAACAAAAGTTAAAAAGAAAAAAAAAACTTTACTAACATTGTTTAAATTGTGATAATATTTTTATTTTGAAAATTACTTTCGTGAAAAGTTTTAAGATATATATATATATATATATAAATAACATACAAGGAAAGATGAATAAATAGCACTGAATCGTTAACATTTTACTATTTAAGTCTGAACAATATATTACCTTAGGAAAAAAAATAAAATAAAAAAAAGCCATTATCATAACGGGGAAAGAAAAACTTACCTATCAAAACGAGTGACAGTCTGATCAACCACAGTTCCATGTGGGGGGTTACTTATAGCTCGCTGATGCACTCTGAAGAATCGTGTGTTTATTTTCTTGTTAACCACGATAAATCCAAAGCGAACTCTATAAATATAAAAAAAATCGTATGATAAATAATCAGGAAAAAAAACTTCCACCATATAATACATCAAACATTCAAAATTTCTTCACATTGGAGAAAACTTCTAATCTACGAAGAAGGCATAAACAGAATTGCACACATGGGTGATGCCATGGTACTAGGTACCAAGGTGAATAGGCACTTTATTGGTACAACCAGTTATCACTATTAATGTACCCAGATACTTTTGATGCCTCTGCAAGCATGTTCTGCACATTAAAAATCAAAAATACGCAGTCATGTTGCTGGGCTTTTGAAGTCTGGGTCTCTGGGATACAAAAGACTGGGTCTTACAACAGTGGGCTCAGCTTTTAGAATTAGTGCTGATGCTAAAATAAAGGTCCGCTCAGAATTCAATAAATTGGGCACAATGATAAAAAAAATGGTTTTTGCATACTGTTCATAAAACATATTTTGAACTGCTTGGTTTAGAGTCCCCTTTTACCAGTAGTACTTGTACACAAAAACATACTGGATTGATCCCATCATTAAATGATAGTGTTCCTTCTATATTTAAGTTTAATGATATTAGTGGGTTCTTACCTACAATGCAATGCAATATTTATTTTTTGGTCTGCCTTCGTCTTATGAGAAAATCTCCACGAGAAAACATTTGAATTAGGAAAACTGGTAAATAGACAATTTTTTCCTAAACACTATATGAATAAATCAGGATTCATGCTCTATTTTGAAAATAAAAATGTAGGTGTTTTACAAGAGAAAAATAATACTTTTTAGGTTGGTAGTATTTTTGAAATCATAAAATAATAAAAAAAAAAAAATAAAAAAAAAATCCACCAATTTATAGCAGAATAATAATAATAATAATAATAATAAAAACCCAGAAAAAATCTGAAAAAAAGAGGAAAATTTTTGCTCCCCTTTACCAACTTTTAAAATTTTTAAAAATGATTTAATTTAATTGGGACAAGATAGAGGGAACTTTTTGAATAGGCTATAAACTTTATAAACTAGATTTTTAGGGTGTCTTCTGACCAGTTTGGAAAAAACATAAACTTTATCAACAAATTGGAATATTAAATATCGACATTTAAGTAAACAGATGGGTTAAGTCTAATTTTGCTATTTCATGGAAAATTAAAAAAGAAATTTCATGTATCTGTTTCGAGCACAACACACTCAATTTCAACAAAAAAATAATTGTTGGGAAAATACAATTTTTTGTTTTTCCTTATTTTTATATTTTGTTATTGCACACCGGACTTGAAATGCTTGTGGTCTTGATTCTACCTTTGATAACGATTTGTTTCGGTAAAACATAAACATAGCACATCAGTAAATCTCCAACTAAATTTTGCTTTAAAGTAGGATATTTAATTGTGGATATCTGTGATTAAATAAGGCAAAATTTCTATTAAATTTTAGTGGCAACAAAAAAGCATAAAAGTTGGCAGTTATGCACCTGTGCTTTTAGGTGCCAGTATGAATAGTTTACTAATGTTAATAAATTCTAATTATTAATTACATATATTTAATAATAAATCAAATTATAAATTAGTAAAGAAAGTCTAAGTTTTCTAAACATAATATATATATATATATTGCAGCTAATTGTGTATTATTTAAAGTTGCTTTCCAAATTTCAAAGTTAGGAGACACATTAGAAATTAATTGAGGCAACAGATTCAATGCCTTCAGCAATGAATTTTGACGAAAAAAGATGTTAAAAAAGTCAAAATTTAGGAAACATATATATGCAAGAAATATTAGAGAGGGGATTTTTCCTTTTGTATTTTTCATTTTAATAAAATTACTTTAATGTAAATTCTGACATTCATGCTGTGGATGGAGAATGAATATTTTATCCCTTGTTGCAACTTACACAGATCATTAATGGAATTTTTTTATGGAGTGCAAAATTTCTAATAGATATAATTGCATTAAATATAATGATTTTCTTCTCCGCGACTGAATGACAAATTTTGCAGGTTTATTACGTGACAGGATTGACAAATTTCACAATATTTTCCAGGGACCTATTGCCAAATTTTGTTCTCCCTTCTCCCCAGGACCCACAATTTTGTTTTCCATGACCGAAAAAGGAAAAGAACAAAAACGGTGCATAAAAAAGGCAGCAAGGATCGCTGGGCATGTAAAATATTATTAAAAAAGGACTGTCGAGTGTGTAAAGTAGTTAAAAAGGGCCATGACATTCTGGATCAAAACATAGCCATTGTAGAACATAGAATCATCACAATATTATAAACATATATATATATATATATATATATATATATATATATATATGACATTTTTGTTACATTTAGTTAAATAAGCATAAGTATCTTTCCTCTTCAATGCATGCAAGTTCAACCACTTTTGGTACTGGTCGCTTTTATGCCTGTCTTTATTTTTGTAATTCACTAGTCCAAAATAAGTCAAGGAATATTTTTGCATTTTGAAAGAAATTCTAGCAGTATCGCTGAATTCACCAATTATTGGTACAAAACAAAATTTTTTTCCACTAGGTGCCAAAATGGTTCACAAAAAATGCAACACTTTCATAAAAAGAGAATATATAAATCAATCATGAGGGATGTAGCTTAGGGTATACGGTGGTATATGCCATAAAAAGAAGCTCTGTATATCCTTTTTTTCACAAGTAAAACCTGTAGTGTATACTCTCTGCCTAGTGTCTGCAGTGTATACACTCTTTTTTTTTTTTTTTTTTTTTTTTTTTTAACGATTACAATACTGTCAATCCTGGGATTTACTTATGTTCAAATGAATAATTAGTTATTTATTAAAGAAGAAATGTGAACAAGAAATACATCCATAGCATATATACAACCACAAATGAAAAGACAAACTTACGGCTTTCCTTGAAAACTTTGATTGATGACAGCCATCAATTGTTGAATTTCATGTTCACGAACATAACGTATTTGTCCATCTCCTACACCATCACGGTATACTAAGATTATGTCTGGCAAGAAAGAGTTTTCCTTGTGATACTTTCTCAAGGCAGCTACGTAAGAGAAAAATTATTGTAAGATTTCTCATGGGTTATAAGATTAAGAAAACTGCTTAAAATAAACTACATCTTACTCATGTGTTTATGCCAAAGCTGTAAATCCTTTAACCCTTTTAGCATTTAGCCCATATTTTTCCATTTCCCCAAAACAAATTAAATCGGCTGTAGACAAAAATAACAGAAAGGTATTTTAAAATATATGCAGGCATAAAGGCATATGAAATATATTTTAGAAACAAATGGGGAAAGAAAATTAAAATTAATTTTATGAACATTTTTATTAAAATGCACGAAAGCCCACAGACGCTCAGAAGGTTAATTTAATTTGTAAATGACAGCAAAATAAATATTTAAGTCAGAATCACACTAAAATTTAACAGTACTCTAATTTTTTTTTACTTGCTCAACAATGCAAATGTTTCGGACACATTCAGATTCATTCTCATTTCTATTTGCCTGAAAATTTCAGGTAATAATAGTCTGAAGGCTAAGAATCAAACAGTATTTTTAATTTTCTAATAAATTCAATACAACTTGAATTATAACATTCTATCAGTACTATTATCCTGAAAATCATTTCAAATGCTAACTTTGACATTTAAAAAAAGATTTGTTAAACATTGATTTTGTAATGAATAAACCATTTGTTTTAAATATTTATCCTAAATGACACATATTTTATTGTTTATATTAAAAATACATTAGCTCATGCTTAAAAATCATTTGATGGAGTTTTACATGATTGGATAAAAAAACTTTTCTGCAATTCATAAAATTCTGCCAAGCCCCAAGCAATCACAAGTAATAAAATATACCAAATTATTTCAAGCTTAGACACAAATACTTCTTTAATTCATTCAGTTTTTTAAATTAAGTTTCATACTGAAGTAAATGAATTTTCCCAGTCTTTTTATCAAGACACTCTAGAAAATGTGAAAAAAAAAATTTAGCTGAAGAGATGTACTCAACAAATTAAATTAATCTACACTTATACGTAAAAGGCAGGGGCCTTTTACGTATTAATTACATCCGGGGGGGGGGGGGGGGGGGGGGGGGGGGGGGGTGCAACCCCCCCACACACACACACGAAAAAGTCAGTCGGAAAATTTCCCATTCGATCGGAAAAAAGTACGTTTAGTCGGAAAAAATGGTATTAACCTATAAAAACTTATTAATTGGAAAGACGAAAAAATCAGTCGAAAAAATTCCCATTTGATCGGAAAAAATTCGTTTAGTCGGAAAAAAGTGGTATTAATCGATAAAAAACTTATTCATTGGAAAAACGAAAAATTCCCGTTTGATCGGAAAAAAGTTCGTTTAGTCGGAAAAAAGTGGTATTGACCTATAAAAACTTATTCATTGGAAAAACGAAAAATTCCTGTTTGATCGGAAAAAAGTTCGTTTAGTCAGAAAAAAAAGTGGTATTAACCTATAAAAATTTATTCTTTGGAAAAACGAAAAATTTCCGTTCGATCGGAAAAAAGTATGTTTATTTGAAAAAAAAAAAAAAGGTATTAACCTATAAAAACTTATGAATTGGAATAATGTTTTTGTAGTTTTTAATTAAATAAGAAACACTTTTTTTCTGTGGCCTTTGACTTCGAGATATCGAGATCCAACCCGATTTATTTATAATCTGAAAGCTTTTAGTTTAGACTGGAAATTTTAAGATATACTGACTGAAGTGAAGAAACTTCCATTTTGTATCTAACTTTAAATTTAGTTAGATATGTGTATCACGGAATTCAGGTGATATCCTATTAAAATTCAAAACTGAATTGCAAATATTTAGTACTTTTCCATATCAAAATCTGGATATTTTCCACTCTACACGAATTTTACCTTTAATCGAAAATAATTATGGTTTTATTTTTTGTACTACTAATCTTGTATTTTCTTCTTATTTTATTTTAAAAAGATGTGAATTTTTTGTACTTTTTTATGTAATTTTAGATTGAGTTAAAAATGTGTTTCAAGAAATTTATAATGATACAGGATGAAAATTGAAAACACCCAAAATACTTTAAATTTTTATCTCGAAAAAATCTGGATATTTTACAATCTATATGAATTTACTTCTATCAGAAATAATACTTTCGTTTTCTTTTTCCTTAACCAATTGTATTCGATTTTTTTAATATACATTATTATTACTACATTTTGTTTAGTCGGAAAAACAGGTATGACACCAAATTTTTACACTGCTTTAAAGTATGTCGTTAGAAAGAACTATAAACTTAAATTACGAAATCCCTAATTTTTGACAAATTCATGTCTTTAAAATATTCCCCAAGCAAACAGATTTCAATTTTACTCAGAAAGAAACACTAAAAAAATTTAACTGATTGCTAAAAAATAGAGAGATAGAACTTCCACGTCTCTTCCAAGCTTTTCCTGATGATCACAATGTTTAAAAGGATATATTGAAATTACTTTTATAAACAAGTTTTCATTTGTGATTAATATTAAACGTGTATTGGTATATTTGTTAAGTAAGTTTCTCCAATTGGAATCAAGACACACATGTATGTGTGTCTTGACATCAATACATTCATGTCCAACATTTTAGCATATATGATAAAAACGAAGAAAGAAAATCTTAAATATCTTACGAAATTATTAAATTTTATAGATGAAATTCACAAAATAATTATGATTTCGCGTATCGAGATACTCAAATAAGTTTTAAAGGTCTGATGTTGATTCCTTTTGAATTATTAATAAATTTATCTAAAAATTAGGGGTCAAGGTCCATGATTAATATGTGTAGAAAAATGCGGATTAGAACTCGAAACTGCTTTGTTACATAGCGATATATCTTGTTACTAAACGTACAAAATTTGATTAAATTTTATTGAAGTACAAAGAAATGGATATGCGTTTTGTTCATTCGAAAAATTTCAATCTTTTAAATTTTGGCTTTTTTTAATGTCGTAGACGTACACGGGTAGCAGGAGTCCTTATGCTTAACTCAGAACTTTATGAATTTCTATCTGGATTGGAGTCTATATGAATAAGTATGCCATACACAGAAAAGTAAAATGCATTAAGCCCTTTATGGGTAAAAAAACGGGCAACGAATCCGCAGCTCTTCAATCCAGTTTCATAAAATTTGGTACATTTAGAAACAAGATATATCGCTATCAAACAAATCAGTCTGGAGTTCCAAACCGTAATTTTCGACACATATTAATCATAGCATTTCGCCACTGATTTTTAGAGACATATATTAATAATTCAAAAGGAATCAATATCAGTGCTTTAAAACTTATCTGACTATGTCGATACTGCTAAGTCAAAATTATCTAGTGAATTTCTCCTATAAAGTTTAAATAATTTCGTAAGATATATCTATACCCTTTCTTCGTTTTTATCATATATGCTAAACTTTTGGGCATGAATATATATATATATATATATATATATAAAACTTTAAGTAAAATTTAACCATTGAAACATAAGAAACTGACCACATACACTGAAATCCAGATACCAAAGAGCCCTGTCAATTTACAAATTAAAATTGTAGTCCTAATAAAAGTAACATTATTAATTCAAATTAAGAAGAAGAAAAAAAAAAAATTAAATAAATAGAAAATAAGGAATGAAATATAAACCACACGAGTATATACACAAATAAAAGCTTATAAAGTAATTTACTTTTTCAAGGGCAAGAAAATCACATTTATAAGCAAAGAACGATTGTTTTCTGTATATGACACCAGCTTTTGCTAAATATAGTGCCATATCTTGCCCGAACAATCGCTGAAACAATATTGAATAACAAGACCTTTACAATGGAATATTATAAATTATACATACAATTTGAAAAGGAGTGTGAAAAAGAATTAAAAAAAATTAAAAAATATATATATTACTTATATTAATAATATCCCAAGATATTTAGTATATTGTGAGCACATGTACAAAGTTGTATCCAAAAGAAGAGGTTAAATTCACAGTTAAATAGAGAATCCTTCAGATCATAAATTGTAACCTACAGTTACAGTTATTTTTATTTAACTAAATAGATTACAACATTTTAAAAAATGTAGAAAAAAAAATTATGATATACATATAAATAAAAACCATTAATTATTTTATTTTAATTTTAATTTAATAAATTAAAATATATAATATTACTTGATAATTTGAAAGTATTTCATATATATATATATATATGCAAACAAATATATAGATACAGTAGAACCTCCGTTATCCGACCCTCGTTTAACCGGAACTCTCCATAAAGCGACGTCGGTTTCCTGAACCTTTTTTTCAGCGATTTTTTTTCACATTTCTTGTGTATGCAAACAGTCATTTCCGAACTACCAGTACAGATAAATATTTTGATTCCTCTTTCTTAGAATTCCTTTTAAATTAGCTTGAGCTACCGCAAGCTCCGATCCCGGTGTAAGTGTACTCTTCTCCCTCCCCTCCCCCCCCCACACACTCCCTGTGTACACATCCCTGTTCGAAACAAAAACACTCCAAATTTTGAAATTTGGGAGGCCATACTGCCGAATGCCACAACATTCGAATGTTATTGCACCCTCTGATTGTAAGCAAGAACAGGGAACAAAACCCCTTTTGTCATCTTTTCACAAGCAGAAATTTTTACAGCTGCAGAATTTAAAAAGGGGAAGGAGAATTTTCATGTATAATTTGAATTTAGATATTTATTTAGCAGTTTAAGTCGTCATAATAACAGTTCGATGACGATGTTACACATTAAACTAGATGATTATTGATAAATTCTAGATTATCGGGAAATTTCGATTATCTGATGTAGGTTCGATCTAAATTACGTCGGATAATCGAGATTCTACTGTATATATATCATATATTAGTCGGCATTTTGTTTTTCATAGTACTCGGAAATTTTCCTTCTTGGAGTCGGAAATTTATGAGTCCACACCCCCCTATGTGACTAGGGTGGTTTACGCCCCTGGTAAAAGGCTTTTTATTAAGCATATTTTTGTAAAAAATTATGAAGCTAATGAATCAGCATAATGATCTTTTATTATACACAAAAATAAAAATTAATGGAAAACTATCTTCAATAAAAATGATCTTTGCAAAGCAACATTAAATAAAATCTGAAATTACAGATTTTGATGCTGAAATTGCATAAAGACTTTTCTTAGACAATTTTTTCCAAATCACAATTTCACCGACAAGTGAAAGAAACCTGTTAAGATTTAAGATATGTGCATGTACACTTTTATCCTACCTGATGAAGAATACTGGTATTTTATTGTTGGCAAAGTTATAGTCATATTATAGATTTGAGAAAGTTAAAAAAATTTGTATTCGATATTGTTGAACTCATTTCTGCTAATAATTGTCATAATACTGCTTGGAAGCAAGCAGACTATGAAAAATTTTAGTATATTGTTATTATAAAAACAAACTTTTAAAAATATTTTGATGCTCTTTATCATAGCAAACGCTACCACGTTTGCTATAATATGTTTAAGAAATAGAAAATGCAAACGTTTTTCTGAAATTTCTGGCGAATCAGTAGACATACGACAATGATTTTTTTTTTTTAAAGGTAGAACTCGACGAGACGAATAAAATGATAGCATTCAAAAAATTATTGTAGCTTACTGTAGTTTTTTATTTAACTTTAAACGAAAAAATGAAGCCGAAAAGTTCAACAAACAGTAGCTCAACTTCCACTAGCTGGATTAACTTTGTTTTTGTTTTATTTTTTTCCTCTTGGTAAAACTTAAAATAGATTTTTTTTAATCTTTGTATGTTTGACGGTCGCTGAGAAAATCGAATTTATGTTGTAAACCTTCGGTTGAACATTGGTTTTTCTTTTCTTTTTTTATCGTAGCAAACGCGTGCGTTTGCACGAAAGTTTAAATAAATATTATTATTATGTATGTAACAGAATTCATTCAAATTAAATAAATCATGTGATAAACATGCTTAATTGTTTTTATTTTCATACTAGCATAAATGCTCGTTACAGGAGAGTAATCGTAGGTAGAAATCGTGGTTTTCACATTAAATTTGAAATAATACTCATATACTATTCATCGACAATGAGGAAATATATATATTGGAAAATTATATCGCCTCGCATGCTCCTGCTATTCACGTTCAAATTCACTAAGCATTTTATATGCTTATATAAAAGAACTGTGTTTCATAATTTCATGTAATTCACGTAAAATATGCGGCAAACAATTTTCGGCACTATTATCCCGTCGACCACTTTTCATAACAAAAATCTATCGCCAAACTGTAACGCCAAATAAAAGGGAGAATGTTGCCATTGGAATATCAAAATAAATAAATAAATAAAATATAATAATTTACGGACACAATTGTTATTTTAATTAATGGAATAACTAATAAGTCAGTAAAACATAATGAATAATACACGCAAATGTCGAATTAAAAACCACTTGATGACATAACAAACACGTATAATGCTTCTGACATCAAGTAAATGGGACTGCATTTTTGGTGTTTAATCTTTGAGTTGGCGATAGTATTTTGTTATGAAAAGTGGTCGATGGGATGATAGAGAAGTACCCAATTTTCAATGTTGTCGTTATTAAGTCGTTCCTGTACAGCTTGTGCTGTATCTTTTATTTTGGTACTTTTCCGTTATACCAACACCATGCGAAAATGTTTGCTAATGCGCCAATTATTTCAACCCTGACCGAGCAGATGTTGTCTACAAATCGTGTTGTCATGCAAACCGTGCCAAACATTTTGATTTGTTATTTATTGAATGTAAAACATTTTTCGGTACTTTTCCGTTATACAAAAACTATTGTAGCCAAGCGTAATATTAAGCGCAAAATGAAATTCCCGTGAATCAAAACACTTGAAAAAAAAAACAACAATGTTGAAACGAAAGTAAGCATTTGAAAAATATAACATTTGAAAATTACAGACTTTTAAGCACTATTTTATTAAAATTAAAACACAAATATATACTTAAAATAAGAAAACAAATAATTGTTATACAATAAAGGGAAAAATCCTGTGCCGGTAGATTTAGTGGGCTCTTATCTGCGATAAATGTTTGATGTGGTTGTTGCGATCTTGTGAAAAATCTTCAATCATATCCACATTTACACTGTATCCATATTGTTGCTATAATATCTTTTGGTACTTTTCGGTTAACCAGCTGCTAGTGAAGTATATATATACATACATATATATATATTTCACTGACTCCCGGCTAGCCGAAAAGTACCTCATTTTTTTGTTTCTCGCTAACATTGTCTGTATACTCGATTACGGAATATTAGAAAATCTATCATTATTATCATCTAAACGGTCATGAATAATGTGCCATAATCAGGCTGCATATTATTACACATAATTTTCATGTATGGTTTGGTGAAACATTGAACTTTAAATTCTGTTAAAGACTGCATTTTATCTCGAAAAGGTGGACACCATGTTACAAAGTTATGTGGTTTGAAACAATCAGAAAAACAAACTTGGATCAATGATTATAATCCCGCGATTTTGTTCATGTGAGCCGCCAAAATTGACATCCAGTTTGTTGGAGAACCCACTTTGGTGTTAAATCGTTACATTACACGTTATATAACCAAACCGAAAAAAAAATCGTAAGGAAGAGATTTAGAAAGACCATTGGCAAAAACAGAAGTCTCGGTGCCAGATAAAACTTGATTAGTCAAGAAACTGGAAGTTACGAAGCCGTAGACAAAATTCTTGGCTATAAATGTTTCTATTCATGGGATGCTGTACAATACTTTTTTTTTTTTTTATACCGCTAACCAGGCCCCTACCTGCCCGGCATGAATGCCTAGCTTAACGGGTTAGTACCTGGGTGCGGGGCGGAAATCGCCTGATCACAGCATGGCTGTGATCCACCTGACTATTGATTTGTTCACATCGCTGCTGTGCTTGCTCTCTTGTGATTTGCTACCGCTATCTTTGTTTGCCGGTTCAAGGTTTCTGTTTAACTTTGTTGAATTGACAGATTTAATAGGTCTCGTAATTTAGAACCTTGATCAGGTGACGAGACCCTCACCTGACTAGGCACCCCCAGAGGTATTATTCACAGGTAACTTGGAGGGCTTTGCACCCACGACGGATTTTACATGCACCAGGTGCCATTAGCGTACATAGATTTACATATTTACCATGTCTGTTGGCTTGTCACGTTCATGGTGGGTTGTCGCTGTAGTGTTTATCGCCTCTTTTATGGGCTGATTTCCCTTCTTGTTGTATTTGTCTCTGTCAAGGCTTTTTGGCGTTTTTATAGGCTTGCCCCTGTTGTGGGTTGTTTTTTGTCTATCATTCATTGGTTTTTTGTCTCTTTCTTGATATATTTTTACCTCTAGCTTGTGCTAGAGCTGGTTTTCCCATTTTGAATCTTGGTCTTCTTTCGAGAGTTTCACTGGTTATTATGTCACTATCGTGGGTTTTGTCACGTTGTAACATTTGTTACTGGTGGTTGTCACATTGTAACTTTTGTTACTGGTGGTTGTCACATTGTAACTTTTATTACTGGTGGTTGTCACATTGTAACTTTTGTTACTGGTGGTTGTCACATTGTAACTTTTGTTACTGGTGGTTGTCACATTGTAACTTTTGTTACTGGTGGTTGTCACATTGTAACTTTTGTTACTGGTGGTTGTCACATTGTAACTTCTGTTACTGGTGGTTGTCACATTTCTGGATGTTGCACACTCATTTTTGTTGTCTTTGTCACTTTATCTCACCCAAGCATTGGGGATTTTGATTTTTTTTTCCCTTCGTGAATACGCTTTTTGCGATCAGTCCATTGAATCCTAATGGCTGTTATCACTGCTTTTGAATTTTGTGCAACTTGTTGATTTGTTGTTTGAGAAACTTGTCGCACTAATGGAGTGGGGCTTGTTCCGTGGCCGTTAGTCCGTCATGTATCTATGAGGCTGTATTCACTTGATTTGACACTGTTTTTTTCCCCATTAACTTTCTTTGGCAGGTGTGCTTTGTGCATTCACCATTTAATTATTTTGTTCACTTTTTGTTGGCTATTTGCCTTCATCAGTTGGTGAAATTCAGTCCGTCACAGATGACTTCCACTTCTCACTAGTGCTGAAAAAAATCGATTTTTTTTTTGGCGTAGCAAAGAGGTTCCATTGCTACTTTTTTTTTTTTTTTTTTTTTTTTAATTTTTAATTTTTAAAGATATATTAGAAAATATACTTACCAAATGGATGGCTTTTGAGAGTGGGATATGCTTTTGAGGAATCTCGCTGCTGGGAAGGTGTATTTATTGTGATATGAGATCGATGTTTTCTACTAACCATCTCATCACTGCTCTTCCTTTTGTTTGTACTTGTTTGTTGTTCGCTAACTGGTTGTGCCATATTTTTTCGTTGTTCGGTGTGATGTGGATCAGATGTAGTGTTTGGGTTAGTGGGCAGTCTGTTAGATAGTGTTTGGGGGTTCCCAACTCCCCGCATGAGCAGTTTGGTGCGTCTTTGCGCTTAAACCTGTGTAAGTAGTCCGGGAATGCTCCGTGACCCGTGTAAATTTGACTTAGTAGATTGCAGCTGATGATTCTGCGAGAATCTACTTTTGGGAAGTATTCATGTGTCTTCCTGCCCGTTTCCCCATAATCCCACTCGAACTGCCATTGTTTGATAGTGAGTTCTTTTAGTTTTCTTTTTAAGTTTGATATCGGTCTTTCTAGATGGTATGGTATTTCTTTACTTTGGTTTTCTGCAGCCTTTTTTGCTAATTCGTCGGCATCCTCGTTTCCTTGGATACCCACATGTGCTTTGACCCAGCTAATTTTGAATTTATTGTTTGAGTCTTTTACTGTTTTTTGTATTGTATCGATTAATTTTACTACATTGAAGGGTTTACTGAGTGATTGGATGGCTGACATGCAGTCCGAGCGAATGCTGTATTCCTTCCCTGTGCTATTTCCCCATTCTGCTGCTTTTAGTATAGCCAGTAGTTCGGCTTGGAAAACACTGTTGTACTTCCTTAATGGAGCTGACCATGTTTTTATTTTTTGTTCATTTTTGAAAGCTACGAATGCCGAACCCGTAGCGCCTGTTTCCAATTTTGAGCCGTCCGTATATATTACTATGTCCTTGTAATTATGGCCTATTCTTGGTTCTATGGTGTCCGCGGGATGTGTTTCCCATACATTAATCTTTTTTATATAGTCTGTATGGTGGATAGTGGTTCCGTGTATTTCTGTCGTTTCTCTTAAACGAGATATTGTGCCGTATTCTGCCTCGTATTTAACTTGGAGGTGAATTGAATCAGGCCAGCAAGTACCTGAAGGGCCGCTGTTGGGGCAGTTTTATATGCCCTAACTATAGCCAGCAAAAAATGCCTTTGGCATGTTGTTAGTACTTGTTTACTTCTTTGGTTTAGCTTATGTCCCCATATTGAGGCTGCGTAAGTCAGTGTTTTCTCAGCTACTGTTCTATACCATATTTTTAAGATGCTTGGTTTCAATCCCCAACCCCGTTTGGCCATTTGTCCCATCATCCAAAACGCTTTCCTTACTTTGGCTGTTTGTGCTTGGCAGTGTGTTTCCCAATTTAGGTTTTTATGTATGATTACACCTAGATACTTAATGTTTTCTTTTCCTTCAAATTCCCTTTCTTTGAATTTAATTCCTTCAATTTTATATGTGTCTGCTGTTGGTAGGTTTCTTGTGTGTGTTCTATTAAGGTACAGTAGTTCTGTTTTGTCCCAATTAAGCGTTAGGTTATTTTCCGTTACCCATTCATAAAATTCTTTTATTATTTTGTTTGCTAGTTTTACTAATTGTTCTTTTGTTTTTGCTTTTATTATTAAAATAAAGTCGTCTGCGAAGGCCTGTATTCTTACATTTTTACCCCAGTTTTTCTTTAGGGCTGTATCTGCTATTAGCAGCCACAGCAGTGGTCCCAGACAGCTGCCTTGTGGACAGCCGCTTTGTTACTTTAATGCCGTTTTCTTCTAAGGATACGTATCTATCTTCTAAAAAGCTTAGTATCCAATTTATTAAGTAAGTGGGGCATGGTGATTGTTTTAAGTTTTCGGCTATAATAGGCCATCTGATATTATCAAATGCACCCTTTATATCCATTGCTATTAGTAATGTTTGGTATTTGTCTTCTTTGTCTTTCTTTATTGTTTTTATTAGGTTATTTAGTGCGTGTTCAGTTGATAACCCTTGTTTGAACCCATATTGTTTGTCGCTCCAGTATTTGTTGATTGTTAGATGATGTGATATCCTGCCGTGTATTATTTTTTCTAGTATTTTACTAAGTGTAGGTAGTAAGCATATGGGTCTGTAATTTTTTGGTTCTTTTGGATCTTTTCCCTTTTTATGAAATAGGACTACTGTGCCTATTTTAAATGATTTTGGGAAGTAGTTGAAGTTAAGGCATGTGTTATATAATGTTAGTAGTAGTTGTGGTGCTGCTGTGTGTATTCTTTTCACTAGGTTATGGTCTATGTAGTCAAAGCCCGGAGCTTTGTTTTGTTTTATGTTTTTGATTATTCTGTTAAGTTCTTGTTTTGTTATAAGCTGTGGTTTTGTTTCATTAAATGTCGGTGTCTCTGGTTTTAATTCATGTTCTATTGATGGATCTGTTAGATATAGGTTGTTTAGGAAGTGGTTTAATGTCTTTTTGACGGTTACTTCTTGATTGCTGGGCATGATGTTTTCTAATCGTGATGGGCTTGTTTTTTTGCCTGATGCCAGTTTATATTGAGGGCCATATGTATTAGTGACTTCCTCACAGTATTTTTTCCATGTATCTCTTTTGGCTTTTTGGACTATTTTCTTTAATTTTGCGCGTTCTTTTTTATATTCTATATGTTGTTTGTGTTTTAGTTCCTCATCTTGTTGTTCCTGGAATTTTCTCTATTTCTTGCTATTTTGACTTCTTGTGACCACCATGGTGGTGCCATTAATTCTGGAGTTTTTCTATGTTTGTAGCAGGCGAATGCTATTGCTGTTATTTCTCTCTGTAATCTTAGAGTTATGTTGTCTAACTGATCTATATTTGTTGCTTTTCTTAGTTCTTTTGTATATTTGTTTCTGATTTGTTTAATTTTCTTCTCGAATTTTGCGTGTTTGCCGTGTTTTGTTTCTAATCTATGTCTTTGATAACACGTATTTTTATATTTTATATTAAATTTTATGTATTTGTGGTCACTGTTTGATTCGTCGTCGCTTACTTCCCAGTCTGTTATATTTTCTCCTAATTTAGCTGTTGCTATTGTTAGATCCGGCCATCCTTCTAGCTTCCTTTTACCTCTCATGGTGCTGAACGACGCTTTTGCGTGTGGTGGGTTTTGTACAAAGAGGGCATTCAGGAGGAGGAAGTCTGTAAGTTTTACCCCCCTGTCATCTAAGTTCGCATAGCCCCATTGTTGAGAGTGTGCGTTAAAGTCCCCCGTCAGTAGTACTTCGCCCTTGGCTATTTTCAGAGTGTCTTCTACCTCCTGCAGCACATCTTCGAAGTCTTCTACTGAGGGGGGTGCGTATACATTGATTATTGTTATTGTTTCTTTTTTATTTTCGATTTTTATTGCTGTTGTGTATTCTTTTTCTGCTATTGTTATTGGATTGGTGCCTGTGTGAGTTACTATTGCTGATCGATTTCTTTTTGTTTTTGTTATTTTCCAATTACCATTATTGAAACCTGTTATTTTTCCTGTTTTTTTATTTTGGTGAAAGTCTTGTAAGAGTCCAATATTTATTTGTTTGTCTCCCATATATCCCATAAGTGTTTGTGTTGCATGGAGACTGTTATGTAGGTTTATTTGTATTAGTTTGATGTTGTCTTGATTTTTATTGTTGGAGTTTTCTTTTGGATTTTTATTTTCATTCAGGTTTGGATTGTCTTGGGTGCCGCAAATACCAGCATGAAAAACGACCGACGAAGAAAACTGAAAGTCACCATGATTTGGTTTTATTGGCAAAAGAGGATGAATGATCTACTGAAATTTACTGTCGGAATTTTATTGATGATTATTACCCGAATCGACATGACAAATTGGAAAACATGTGTTTATACGAATTGGCCACTAGGTACTAATACGAACGAAATAAACCAAAGTCTGTAGAATATTACTAATTAAAAAAGAACCTCAGTTGGTTCCGAAAACGTTTGAAACCAGTTGTTTTGAAAACCCTATCATAATACGAAAACGGACACTGGAATTGAGTTGTACTATCATCATTCTTTGCTGATGTTGTTCAAGCCTTGGCGAAACAAAGAAGACCTATTGGGAGAATTTAAACTCTACCGTGAATCCTTTGAGCACAATATGAAAAAATTTTCAGAAATGGAAGAATGTCGCAAAACAAAACAACGATTACAAGCTGCAATCGACTTGGCTGAAAAGTTGTAACAAGAAAGTGATTTGCACAACCAGCTTTAAAATATCGAAGACCCAAATGAAGACGTTGATATGATAGCCGCAGATTCTGATAACACTGAAACTCATAAGCAAATTGTTATTAATGAAGATAAATTGAACAAAAAAAAATGAATGCTGACCAAAGGAAAATATTCTATTCTAATCAATTATAAAGCACATAGAAGAACAAAAGAAAGACCCGTCTATTCCACCCATAAATCTGATTGTACGCGTAGTTGCTGGTAGAGGAAAAAGCTTTCTAATTTAATTACTCAGTCAAAAAGTTCGTTTAATGAGTAATCACAATAATGATGCTGCTGCAGTACTAGCACCAACGAGAATTGCTGCCTTCAGTATTGGAAGAAGTACACTTCACACGTTTTTCAAATTGCCCGTCCAACATACGAATGAAGCAGAATAATTTAAGCTTGATTCTGACGATTTGAAATTATTTAAGCAACAATGGAAATCATTGGATTTAGTAATTATCGACGAGTGCAGTATGGTTTCGAATGTACTTTAGCGATGATCAGCTAACGATATGGCGAATGTTGTAAAAACAAGCGAGATTACTGTTTTGGTGGCAAAAACATTATTTTGTTTGGGGATTTATTGCAGCTAGCACCCGTAAAGGCCCAATTTTGATTTCAGGAACTGCCTTTAAACAAAGTGAAACAATTGTTTGGTGGTGTTGGTACATTCAACTTTTGGTACGAATTTGAATACAGTGAGCTAACAATGAACATTGTGTTATATACATAAAAAAATATATAATGCGGCATAACTTTCTTAAATAACAGTCTCATGCACCAAATAATGATGCAAAATCAAAACTCAATTTTTATAGCATCATCACTGAACTGATCGTTAGTGTAATTATCTGAACCTAATATTTGGCCCCATTCAGCGATTTTAAGAAAGACTAAGAAGAGTAGTAAGGAAAGATACCACTGAAAGAACAACTCAGCCTATAGCAGGTGACTTCAGTGCAGCAGAAACAGTCCATGGATACGACCGAGACAATTATAGAATCCAGTTTCTTTATGAGGTAATAGCTATGGAAAACCACCATTTAATTATTGATGTGACGGTCCCTTGACATTTGAGAGAACAGGTAGACATGAAAAAATGCTACTTTGGCGACGAACAGTCAACGATTTGGCGAGTGTTGTAAAAACAATGTAACAATAAAATTTTGACAATAGCAAAATTTTTTCGTTTTCAAGATATTAAAAAAACTTTAGTTTTTATCAAAAAATTTAAACGACTAGTATTAAAAAATGCTCTGAAGCGCACCAAAAAAGGTTAATATGTTTAAGTATGAAAAAGGGTTGGACAAGTGCTTCTAATTGCGCATGAGAAAGGAAAGGGGGTTCCTTCTTGACTGCAGCTCACTGTCAATGCCAACTTTTGAAAAAATCATATTCGCGCTTTTTCCATATACAGTACAAAGTCCAAAATCTGGAATCCTCCGGACTTCAGCGATTCCGGATTTCGGATTTTTCCGAATTTTGGATCATTTGCAGTTTGCCCCCCCCCCCCCCCCCCCCCCCGTTATTTATTTACGACAAACGCATTTCAATACTGAAAAATATTATACTGAAGCAAATTAAATATTTAAAAAAATGAACATATTTTTTAAAAAGGTAAAAAAATAACAATAATCTACACCCTACCCCCGTTTATTTTACTGAAATAAGGTAATAATAAAGCAAATATTTCAATAGAGGAATATATATATATATTTTTAATTATCACAATTTCAGGAAATTTTACTTACAAAACGTAATTTTTCTGTCAGGTAATTGAATATGTCCGTTATTTTACGCTGCTTTATCAATTATAAATCATTTGCAGTTATTAAAAAACTAATCAACCTCCCCCCCCCCCACCACCACCACCACCACCACCACCACACACACACACCGATTTATTTACATCAGGAAGGCATTTGCAATGCTGTATAAAGATACACACTAATACGATATTCCAATGACGTGAAAAATGTGTCTTGCCCCTTTTCCATGTTATCTTCTTTACGTCCTCTATTTTTTTTCCCTTTAAAAATATTTTTCCTTTATTTTTTTCGTGCAAAAATAGAAGAAAACAGAAGCTTTGACTCACATGTCATCATTCCTAATCCGCTTAACAAGCCTAGCCTAATAATAAAAAAAAATCTGTGCATGGTTTCTTTCTGCATAACGAAACATAGTATCTACTGAAAGCTAGTATCTACTGAAAGCTAACGATCTCATCAGAAGTTACTGACTAAAATAAACAAAACAAACAGCCAGATAATTCAATCCTTTCTTTTTCTTTTCAGTTACTCTAGTGGCCTTTTTTGTGTGGTGCTCCGATGTTGGAATAAATTATCATATTTTGATAAAATTTGGGAAAACAGCCTAATTTGCTATTATTGCAACTTGCTGTAAATTTGAACATAATTCGTCAAATAACGACAGAGATATATTTTTTTAAATTTATTTTTTATGGTAAGGAAAACGTTTTTTTCATTCTTTTCTTTTAATTATATTTTTCTGTTTTCCTGTAGCTAAATACAATTCCGAATGCAGCGCTTCCTATGGAATATTGGCAAGTCGCCAATAAAGATTATCGGACATCGATATCACGGCTTCAATTTATTGAATAAATTGATGCAATTTTCGGTGATTGGTGGGGAGGGGAGGGTGTTGAGTAAGGAATGATTGAATAAAAGTGTAAAGATATCAAATTGGAAAATATATGGAGATAAATATAACACAAGCGGGAAAAAGGATTCAGTCCAAGGCATATATAAATAAATATTAAAAAAAAAAAAAAAAAAATAAGCTAGTTGCAAAATGTCCGGATTTTGGAGAATTCCGAATTTCGGATGTCCGGATTTGAGACTTTGTACTGTAAATGAAATCACTCACAGTTACGATAAAAATGTATAGTTTAAAGACGTAGCCAGTAAAGACGCAGCTTGATTAGACATGAATGTAAGACAACATAGTACCAAAAACCTCAGTTCCTGCAGGGTATCACACTCACACAGTGCTACCAACAGGGGTCGATCCAGGCAAAATTTGGGGCCTATTTAGGGTCCCTTCACAAAAATCCATTTAATAAAATGGGCCACTTCACAAAAATCAATTTGATAAAATGGGCCCCATTCACAAAAATCAATTTGATAAAATGGGCTCCTTCACAAAATTCTTTTTACTAAAATAAGCCCTTTCACAAAATTCTATTCCATAAAAACTTACAATTTATTATTTTGTGATGTTTTAAAATGTGTAATTTGTAAACAAACAAGTTCACCAGAGAGGAAAACTTCAGCAAAAGGATTTAAAAGAAGTTTTTGTTTATAAATGCTTGGTTCGAATGATTAACTGGATTTAAATTTTCGTTACAAAATGTTATTTTTCACAAAAATATAATTAATTTCACAAAAATAACCTTTATTTTTCACAAAATGGGCCCCGAGAAAAAAAACCTGCATCGACCCCTGACCAAGCATGCCTGCAGTGTAGAACTGCACAGAAAATTGATCTGTATTGCAGTGCAGGGTGTTGCAGCATTCTGAACAGGAACAATTTCACATATGTATGCATTACAGTATAATGCATTCATTGATTGAAATTATATGCAAGTGGCTGTGGCTCCACAATGCAATATGCAGTACAGCAATGCATATGTAAGCTATAAACGAACATTAGGTGCATATATCTTTAATACGGAAGTACAAAAGAACAGTGCGGATGTGCACTGAGGCTCAAAAGTATAATAGGAGTGTACAGTGTAGTATAGTCTGTAGAGCAATAATAGTACACAGTGCACTGTACAAAGTTGCATTACAGACGCACGCCCAGTACAACAGTAGAACAGTGCAGTTGACATATAAAGCACGTTGGAAAGTTTTACTACAGTACCGCAAATTTCTTTTATATGAAAAAGCACGAATATGATTTTTTCAAAAGTTGGCTTTGACAGTGAGCTGCAGTCAAGAAGGAACCCCTTTCCTTTCTCATGCTCAATTAGAAGCACTTGTCCAACCCTTTTTCATACTTAAACATATTAACCGTTTTTGGTGCGCTTCAGAGCATTTTTTAATACTAGTTTCTTTAATGGTCATTTTTGTATCTACAACATAAAATTTAATAACAAATAAAAAGAGAAAAATCACAAACACATGAGAGGAACAAACAAAATATCAATAACATATGTCACACAAACATGCAAAGAAGGAAAAATAAGTATCAAAAATCGACAAAAATTCATCTATTTTTATCTACTTCAGTAAAAACCATGGCAGCCATGGTAAAAATATACATGAAGCGAGAGACAGAGAATATTAGGACGTGGGATCAAAGAAAAGTTGCAATGTTGCTAATTTAGTGGGATTTTTTTATTCACAAAGCTACTATTATTTCCAATTCATAATATTAGTCTTAATAAATCTGCCTTTAAATAAGGCAAAATTACTATTTGGAAATAGTGATAGATATCTGAATAAAAAAAATTCCAATAAATTACGTGGAGAACTGTAAAACAGAGTAGAAATTCGCATCTTGGTCTATGAATTTGTATATTTGGCGAGATTTTTTACCTTAAGGGACTGAAACTTTATCGCGTATTAAGCGAGATCGCTAAATAACTGCTCATGTATTAAACGTGATATTTTTGCATTAGTCTTATTAGCGATGTTTAAGGAATCGTAAAAAATCCATGTATTAAGAGGGATTGCATGTTAACCAAGAACGTCTTAACCGGGCCCGACTGTTTGTTTAAAAAAAGATTTTGAAGTTAAAGACAATAGGAATATGTCTTTTCTAAAACTTGAAAAAAAAAATTTTAATTGTTATTTTCATTATCAATTACAGACATTCTCTGTACTTAATCAAATAAAATTAATTTAGCCTTTGGACAGCAAATATATTTTCATTGTCCAAATATAAACAGTGATGAAAGATAGTATTGTGAAAGAATAAAATATCTAACACATACTCTAATACCAAGATTAGTCACTAAGAATTCCGATAAATATTTTATTTTCAATTTAAAGCTTATATACAGAAATGACAACAAGATTTACAAAACATCATAGAAACTTGTGTTAAAGATTTTTTTTTAATGATATGCTTGCTTTACAATAACTTTAGCACAAAATTTTCATATAATTTTATGTAATAGCATTCAAGTTTGGAAGCTTTTAGATACAAATGATCCAATAAAAGCAATGAAAAGAAACATTCCACTTTAATAATTCTTTGATCTATTTCATCAAAATTAAATTTAAGCTTTTTTTTTAAAATGTATTTGTACATTAATCTGTATGATTTTGGGTTACAACATATTTTAAATTACATCTTATCTTCCACTATGTGAAATCGAAACAACATGCTGTGCATTCAGCATGCAAACTTCTTTTCACCAATGATACTATATAATGAAGATTATCTAAAAAGATTGGTGAAAAGACAACACATATTTCTTTTTTGGCAACATAATTAAGTACAAATTGAAAAACAAATGATGAAATTAAACACTTAAGTCTCATGAGATTTCAAAACTTGCTATCAACTTCCACTCAATAACAGTTAAACTGAAGTAAACTTTTATAACTTCTTTGAGTAAACATAGCTTATCTCTATTACCTGCCAAAAGCCACAGCACTTCATTCTCATTGGGCAGTTGGACCATGACTACACCCACTTACAATGTGACGACAAACCTACTCACTAATCAGGAGAAAATTGTTTTGTGTGTTCTTTTAAAGATGGGTTGGTTGGCAGATTCCATTTTATGCAATAATGGGAAGCGAAAATGACAGAAATTCGTATATAGCAGAAAATTGAGAAATTTTTTGGCAAAATCAGGAGATTTGGTAAGTCTGCTATGTATTCGACTAAGATTTAACAATACTGTTGTGAGCTCGGGGTTCGAAAGGACTGATGCCAATATATAAGAACAATCAAAAGGCTTTATTCACTATAAACAGTGCAATACGAACCCCAATATCTTCTGAAAATTACAAGATATTCAGTAATCTTCAAATCCAATAAAAGCACAGCAAAATTTCACTAAGAAACAATGCGTTCAATACGACGTATCAACGACAAAATCAATCCGAGAAACACAGTTCTCAATGCAAAGCCTCTCGTATGAATTCAATCGCAGTTGACAGACAACTAACTGAACTGAACTGATGGAGGTCCTTATATAGGTTTCAGAGATCTTTCCAGATTATTCCAGAGCCTTCAGATGCTAGAAATTACCAGAAAGTGCTTTAACTTTCGATAGAGAACCTAAGCGAGAAAGGATCCCAATGTACAGGTATAAGGGGGGGGGGGGGGGGTTTGCACAAAAAGTCGCCAAATCCGTCGCCAACTTGGCGATATATCGCCAAATTTGGCGACAAAAATAAGTCGCCAAAACCATCGCCAACTTGGCGATAAACCCATTCCTTGGCGATTTTCCAATAGAACTCATTATAAAAACCGATGCTGTAAGGTTGTTTTTCTTGCAAAGCACCTGAGGCCTTTAGCATTGAGTTACATGATGCTCAATAGGAAATACATTAATAATACTGCAATTTTCACAATAATAAAATAAAATAAATTAAAAAGAATGAAATATTTACAAAATTCATAACAATACATTATGAACTAATGTAATTTTAACACCACCAGACTTAAAAAATCTTAATGCCGTAAAAGCATCATGTAACAAAGTTTATATGGAGTTAAAAATTCAAGTTCACAAACCTGTGAAATTCAATTGCATGAAATTAGACAGCTCCTGCCATGCCCCAGCAGCATGGAAAGAAACTTTCGAGTACCAACGGGTACAAGTTTGATCAAGGCTTGCAACAAAAGCACCAGCAGAATGTCCTTTTCTAGAGGAGTCATGGTATGTGTCATAGCCACAAATCATAATATTGGCTTTAATCTATGCAATAAAGGGAAAAAAAACAATTAATAAAATAGAATCTATGCAATAAAGGGAAAAAAAACAATTAATAAAATAGAAGTATTAAAGAAATATAAATATTTAAAAGCAGAATTTCATACTTACTGGAATGGACAGAGCCCAAGGTATGCCGCCTAATTTGCAATTTAATTGAATTGCTACTTTAGTAGCAACAGTCATCAATCCTTTGGGTCTGCCAATGGTCCTAGATAGCACAACCTGGCTTGGTACTAAATAAAGAAAAGAAAAAAAAATAGAAGTGATAGACTAAAACTAAAGATAAATCTAAAAATTTTATCTTTTTAATACTAACCCAGAGTGTTAGTAGTGTTTTACATCAAGCAACTAAAGTTTAGAAATTCAGCAAGAGCCAAAAAAACTGATAGAGAAGTGAGCTCAAGGGCCGAATTTATTTTCACAGTAATAAGTCTATATACATTAAAATTTTAAAAAATCATGAATTTTTAAAATTTAAATCAGATTTTCATGATTTTTTTCTCCTTGTTAAGGTATTGAATGGTTACCAAGAACTGTAGGTTTACAAAACAATTAAACCTCTAATTAGACGATATTAAGGAGTATAATTTATATTTTTATGCTTTAATAAATAAAATAATATTTAGTAATTACAGAATTAATAAAAACAGCAAATAAAAAATTTAATTAGTTAATAATACAAATAATATATGAAACAGATATCATGGTAGTTTTTCTTGCACTTGTACTTTGTAAAATTACCACAATCACATAAATCTAAACTTACATACATGTATGTATATGCTAACCAAAAAAAAAATTAAAATTAATCACACCTATTAATTCATACATACACTAGTGATAGGATGATTGGAGATCTTTCAAGAATCAAAACCAATAATCGAATACTTTGTGCTCAAGTATTGTAGCACCGAGAATTAATTTATACTTTGTTCAAACTAGATGAGGAGTGACATTTCGCTTGTTTTACGTTTGAAATCTTTAGTCTATGTAAAATCGTTCACTTACAAAAATATATATCATGTTTTATAATCCACAGCTCTGAGAGCAATCTGTTTTTCATTTTCATGATTTTGAGTTATGATGAAGATTTGGATTGTCATATGTTTTCTTTTTCGCATAATTTTTGAATTGTGAAATTTTCTTTATAAATTTAAACAGTAACACTTTGATAGTTAATCTTACCAGAACTTTCAGAATAAATCCAGAAAGGAAAGCAATTTTTGTTTATTTATTGGCAAAATTTTTTCAAAATCTACAGTTTTACTTTCCAGTATGCAATGCAAAATCGATTATTTTATTGTTGTTTTTATTGTTATATTTCTAAAATAATAATAATAATAATAATAAATAAATAAATAAAATAAATACAAGGTACAAATGAATACTAGAATTTGAGTACTACTATTTCCAGTTAGTAATATTCACATTATTTAATGATGAAAATTCTGCAATTAAATAATTTAATGCAATCAAATAATTAATTAATTTCTATTTTGAAATAGTGGTACCTGAAATTCAAGGACTCATGGGAACCCTATAACAAACCTTATTATTTAATACTTGATAATCTTTATACGTGATAACCTTAAGTACACATAATCTAGAAAAGTAAGTATGGACGTACAGTTTTTGTTTTCTTTTGGTGGTGGTGGTTGTGGCGTGTGTGTGGGGAGGGATAAGACTCCTATAATAGGAGCTGACGCAAATCCATTTTGTTTCGGATTATTGGTGCTCAGTTCAGCATCAATCTACCGCAGCCGGAGTTGGGGTTGTCTAAGACTCGGTTCTGATTGGCCGAATTGGTTCTGATTAGCTTGGTTTTTCGACTGAACTTCAACTTGAGCACCAAATCTGCGAGGATGCGTCAACCTCTATTATAGGAGTTCTAGGGAGGAGGAGTATACCTGGCTGGTATATTCTGTTATCATAAGTGCCAACAAGGCGTGCAGGAGAAGGCTGTTGCCCCTCTCTAGATTTTGAAATTTAATTGAATTTCTTTTTTCCTGAGTAACTAAAAACTAAGAGGAAAAATAACTAAAAATTTTCATCAGAAAGGCTTTATCCCCCTGAGTTCCTCTCCCCTACCCATGGAAAGACAATTTTTAGGGTTTCGTTCATCTCACGAAACCCTATTACTCCCACTCCATTGTCTGTCTGTCACAGAGCCATTCTCAAAAACTATGTAACTTACAGAGTTCAAACTTTGTGTATATACCCGAATACTAACTATGAAGAGCTCAAAATATTAAAATTTGAAAAATTCGTATTATTTTAATAAATAGAGATATAAAACCAAAATTCTAACAGCCTTTTCCTATTAAATTTAAACATTTTTCGTTATAGCAGATGCCAAAAATTAAAAATCCACGATGAAATTCTTTCTACAATAATTAATTTTCTATCAGACGATTTTCACATGAAAAATGAAAATGAAATAAAAAGTTTCACCAAATGAAAAAAAGATTAATATGAAATAAAATTGATTGACGTCATAGTGGTAATAAAACGGAAAAATTTCTCAATAATACAAGGAGTATGTGAGTATGTGTATGTACACAAAACAGATTAATATCACATCATTAGAGAATTAAAAGGAAAATCTGACGTCTTATCAGAAGTTTAAAGGATTTTTCAAATGTTTCAGAATAATACAAAGCGAATATCAATATGAGTAATAGAGAATAGTAAATATATGAGTTTGAGGAACGTATTGAATCATGATAAAAACCCGATTATGGAAATATTCGCATATTTTAACATTTTGAAGGTGTACAACATGTTTAATTTTGAAATTAATTTTTTTTTAAATATCGCATTTAGTCCACATGACAGATATTATTATGGCAGAATATAATAGCAGGCTTCGCCCGCTATCGAGCTGGTTTAGATTAAAAAAAAAAAAAAAAAAAAAAATAGACCGGTAAATTTTTACTTTATAAAAAAACATGACTTTATTTATTTTGGTTTCTAAATGAAATTAATTTGGATTTATTAAAGAAAGGATAAAGTGTTTTGAAAGGAATATTAAACGAAACCCTTTGAGCGATCTTCAATCACATTTACCCACTTGTTAATTTTGTTTTCTTTTTAATGCTCATATGCTTCAAACTTATCTTAAATGAAAGTTCAGGGCAGTAAAGTCCTCTTAATGTGAAAAAAAAAAAAAAAAAAAAACCTTTCAGTTCTCCATTTAAAAAAATGTTGGTAGTTTATTTTTGAAAATTTAAGATTTTTTAATTGTTAAATTTTTGCATTGCTTTTTATGTTGGTATGTTTGAAAATTGTGTTGCATGAGGAGATCCGACGAAAACTTTTTAGTTCAGATTATTTCATTTTTAAAAAGCAGACTAGACTGTGGACCATAAACACATGCGTTCCAAAATCTTATCCTTCCTCGGATTTTTTTCTACCAGTGCCCATGTCTCTTTAGTATTTCAAGTTTACCTTATTATTTTCCAAAATTTAGAAAAGGGAGAAGCGGCACTTTCTTGCACATGCCCATGAAAGTAAGAGGTTTTTCTTTAATTACTGTAATCAAGAAAAAATTTGAATTGTACAAATTTATTTTCCACTATGAGTAATTATTGTTTGTTATATTTTTAAAAAATCAATAAAACTTGATATTTATTATTCTTAAATACAAATTTACAGAATTTAATACATTAGAACTGTTTACTGAAATTTTAATTCATATACTCTTCAACTAAAAAAGTATAGCTTAGCTGAATTGATAAAACATTATCGTAAGTATTAAGTATTTGTGTATAAGATATTTCTTACATCGCAGTTCTCAAATAAATTACTTTTATTTCATTCTTTCAAGAATTTGACGAGATCTGTTCAGATCCCACAGGCAATCTGCAGTATACGATTATGGGATTCCTCTTTGCAGGATTGCAATCCCTATTTCTAGAATATAAGAATATCTCAAATTATATCTTAATGATAAAGGGACCAATTTCAAATACAGGGTGGTCACAAATAGCTTGTTAAAATTCCCTGATATTTCCAGGTTTGCGTTAAAATAATGAAATTTTCATAGATAATTTCTTTTACAACATTACTCTAATGCATACAGTCATTACTTAGTAAAAGTTTATATTAAAAAAAAAAAAAAAATCACACAAGTTCTGGCATAGTTAAACAAAAATAGACATTACCGCTTGTTAGATCTTGTGGTACTGTACAAGGTAAGAATACTGTCGTATCAGAACAACATCTAGTGGGGAGCTGAATAAAAAATTACTGTGCATCAAGGTAATGACAACAGAGACAAACTTCAAATAAGGATAACTGGTACTTGTCTATTATCCCGTCGACCACTTTACATAGAAAAAAAAGAGTTTAGACAAGGCTCACTGTTGAGGTCCGAAAAGTTTTTGGTTTCTGTCTGTCTCTTTGTTTGTTTGTTTGTCTGTCTGTTCTGCGATAACTGCCGCAAAAAAGGTCCGATTAGGTTGATATTTGGTGGGTATGTTGGCGAGGTACCCGGAATTAGCTGTATAGTTTTTGGTTACATTTGGTTCATTCATTCGAAAAATATAGAACATTTTATTTTAAATTCTAATGCTTTTCAATGGGAAGTCAGACTATTTTTTCAGTTTAACATTCACCGAAAAGAAAATCACGCATTGGGATAATTGTAAATGCTAAATTATGGATATTAAATTTATGAAATGGATATCTTAATTTAATTTCGCTTTGAAAATTTGCCAATATATTTATTAGAATTTCGAAATTAATTGTATCAATTATTGGGAAATTTTTAGCATTATTTTGAAAGATATGAAACATTTTAATTTCTCATTTCTTATAAAAATTTCCAATACATTTCTTTTTTTTTCTCTTTTATTAAATGGTTGCCGAGCAACTATATTTAAAAAAATATCCACAAAATAATATTAAAGTTAATCGCATTATATTGACGAGAAACTTTATTAAGAAAATAGCTAATTTTCGGGTGTTTTTAATATGCTTTTTCTAATGAAATAGATAAGGATTTATTTTAACTACTACAGAAAGATGACCAAATTGGTTTTCCAAACGAAAATTATAAAAACGTTGAATGTGTAAATTGAACATAACTCATAAGAGGAATTTACATTTGTATAAGTATATTTAATACATGAAATTTTATTCAATTTCAGCAACATACTATGTTTAATGGTTGAAAAATATTCTTTTAAGGGTAGGATAAAATCTCCTGTACAAAGATATGGTTAATTTAATGAAATTACAATAGTAAATGCACTCAGACATATACTCGAATAATTAAATAGCATAATTACGAAAAATTGATAATAAAAAATGAAAATGACAACAAGGGTTTCAGGGGGGCACTGCCCCCCTGAAGGAATGTAATCTTATCTTGAAAAAATACAGTAATAAGTAGTTTATCCTATCATTTATCCAACATAAAATTGTGTTTAATGTGATATTTCTAAAATTTTCGGAAATTTCAATAAATCCTTTATTTTTATAAGTGTGTAAATAACTTTTAAAAAATCTAATTTTGGGCTATGAAATATTATGCAGATTATATTAAAAATTAGTGAGATTAATGAACAATGATTTGTAGAGCTGACGATGAGGAATCTGATCCGTAGATTTACTAGTTATGTCATCAAGAGATTTTTAATTCGATGTTTTCTCTGTATTTTTAATGATGTTTTACTAAATTTTTTAGTTCTTTCGTTGATTAAAATAACAATTATGTCATTTAACGATGATATCATGATAATAAAACAGAAAAACACAGCAAAAATATTGTGATGCGTAGAATCTATCAATTTTAACTAACGTCACAAACATTTATCCACAAGCCGAAATGATAATTTAAAAAACTAAGAACTGTTGGATTTAACTCCAAAATAACAAAAGGACAAAATATTGTTTGATTTTAAATACAAAGCTAGCATGTGATGTACATTTTCCATTTTTGTTTAATTTGAGGATAAGTCAGTTTAGTGTTTCTAATGAATGATATTAGTTAACTTCTATTTCCATGCTTTCTCTTGCATTTTGAGAAAAATTATACAGATCTGTGATCAGCCATCTAAAGAAAATGGGGCAATAACCTATTTTCAAAAATATGGAATTCTGTCATGAAAAAAGTATGTATTGATGGGCATGATATGAGACTATCTACAAACTGATAAACAGTGATGGTCTAATGTGAATAAACTGTGGTAAAAGAATATCCATTAGAAAAGGAAGCTGGTTGGATAGCTACAAATTAACATTTGTAACTGCATTAAGGTTCATTTATACCTGGCCGGATGAATCAACATCAATAAAATGGAGAAAAAAAGCAATTGGATTTAAGTCATTGTATAGTTATTGATTGGAATAATTATCTCAGAGAAGTTTGTATATCTAACCTTCTTAACAAGAAAATCTGAAAAAATTGGAGGGTCAAAAACAACTGTAGATATTGATAAAAGTTTCTTGTAAAAGCGAAAAGAAATCAAGCCAGTTGAATTCTTCCCCAGCAATGGTTGTTTGGAGGATTATTCTGCGAAACTGATGAATGTTTTATAGTAAAAGTTTCCAACAGAACTAATGGGAGAAATAAAAGAATATATAGAAGATGGCTCTATCATTTTTTCAGATCCATGGCAGGCTTATGAAACTGACTAAATTAAATGCTGCAGGATTCTCAAAATCGGTATAATTTTGTAGATCCCAATACTGGCGCACATACACAAAACATCGAACGCCTTTTTGGCTCAGCTAAATGGTGAAACAAGAAACACTGACGAACAGCGCGTCAACACTTAGATTCCTGTTTAACTGTGCTTATATGGCATCTAATGCATAAAAAGGATGATTATTTTGTCACTATTTTGAATGGCATTAGAGATTTTTGGCCTTCGGAATAATTACGGCAAATTTTGACTTTCGTTCAGGCGATTTTGGGCAAAAGAATGTTTAGAATAATTGGCGTTACGTTATGAATGCTAAATTTTTGCTATGCAATGTCTTAAATTAATCAAATCTGTTTGAAATTTCTAAAGCACCCTATTCTTCAGGGATGTTTTAAAAATTTCCTTAATATTCTTACGTATAAAAGTTTGGAATAGCAACATTCTTAGATTTGTTTCCTTAACATTATATTTTGGCACTTTTTTTTTTTTTTTTTTTTTTAAACAGAAAGTGATTGACAAGGTATTAGACAAGAACCCGATAATTAATTGAAATGTTTTCTGTTTTCCCTAAAATGTCAAATGTGTAAAAAATAGACAGGAAATATACTCGCATAATCATTGCATAGGTTCTAAAGTTTTCCAAATCTTAAAAATAAGGGTTTCAATTAATAAATTTGAAGTTTGGGACAAGCCTTGCAAATAACATTTACAACTTTTTTAAATATTGATTTTTTTTTTTTTTTATTTAAAGTACATAATGTATTGAGTACTTAAACACAAATGCTCACAAAAACTAAACATTCATAGTTGACTTGATTAATTCATATTATTTAGAGAAGAACATAAAATTCCCCATTATCTGAAAATTACTTGCAATTTTTTTTTTTTTTTGGTGGGGGGTGGGGGGGACTGCCATGATATCGAAAGTACACAGCAGAAATTTGTTAACAACATGATAACGTAATATTTTCATTTAAAAGCCTCAATTTTAATGTTCTTGAAAATCATTTAAAATGGTGCAAATTTGTTTTTTATTTCTAAACACTCGCAAAAATCTGTAAAAGTCACTGTTTTCATTCTGCTAAAATATCATTGTACAACTATGGCAGAAAGAAATTAGTTCTGTTTTCCAATAAACAAAGGACTTCAAACAGATGGGAAATATCTCAGGGCTTCTTTATGTTACTAACAGTGACTGTGCAAAAGCTTCAAAATCAAAAAGAATATTTCTCTTTATATCACATTATTATCAATTCAGTTTACTTTCAGTTTTTAAAGGATTGTAAAACACTGTAAGAAACTTAGGCCACCTTCTTGTTTCTCAAATAACAAGAGTTTTTTTTCTTTCTTTTTTCCATTTTTGTATAAATAAAATTTTCACCATGAGGCTGAAGGCTGAGCCTAAAGACTGGTATAAAAATAGAGTCCAAGCTGGTTTCAAGCAAGGACTGAGCCCGAGAGCTGATTTTTTTTTTCTTCCAGATTACCGCAATCGTAATGTAAATTAACATTTGTTTCAATGAATTTCCAGGTTTAGTTTGAATTTCCCTGATATTTCCATGTTTTCCAGGTCTGTGACCACCCTGAAATATTATCAGCTTTATTCAAATAATAATTACCCATAAATGATTGTTGACATGGTCCTTTAAATACGTATGATACAATAATTGTATAAAAGAAATACTTTGTGCTATCTATACGACACACTTCATTACAATCTGAACATTTTTATAATAACTATAAATCTTAATAGGTTTCAAAAAATTTTATGAGACTTTGCAAAATATTATGTACAATGCAATGATTATTTTCTAAAGGAAAACATTGCTTTTATTTCCAATGAGATATTTACTTTAAATATTTTCAATAGACTGAGTGTGAGGGGATAAACAGACAAGCAAACACAACAGGCCACTAAATCACAAATTTTTCACAAGACTATCAGGAAACCAATGCTAAAGGCCTCAGATGGTTTGCAAGGAAAACAACCTTACACCCTCATCTTTATAATGGAAGTCTATGGTAAAATCGCCAAGGAATGGGTTTATCGCCAAGTTGGCGATGGTTTTGGCGACTTATTTTTGTCGCCAAATTTGGCGCTATATCGCCAAGTTGGCGACGGATTTGGCGACTTTTTGTGCAACCACCCCCCCTTATACCTGTACATTGGGATCCTTTCTCGCTTTGGTTCTCTATCGAAAGTTAAAGCACTTTCTGGTAATTTCTAGCATCTGAAAGCTCTGGAATAATCTGGAAAGATCTCTGAAGCCTATATAAGGGACCTCCACCAGTCCAGTTAGTTAGTTGTCTGTCAACTGCGATTGAATTCATACGAGAGGCTTTGCATTGAGAACTGTGTTTCTCGGATCGATTTTGTCGTTGATACGTCGTATTGAACGCATTGTTTCTGTGTGAAATTTTGCTTAGCTTTTATTGGATTTGAAGATTACTGAATATCTTGTAATTTTCAGAAGATATTTGTGATCGTATTGCACTGTTTATAGTGAATAAAACCTTTTTATTGTTCTTATATATTGGCATCAGTCCTTTCGAACCCCGAGCTCACAACATTTGGTGTCAGGAGTGGGGTTGAATGCCGATCACCAGAGCAATGGAGGGTCAACTGAAAGAATTATTGGAGAAATTAACTGCAAACCTTGGCGAGTTGAAAGAAGAAATGAAGAAAGATATGTCAGCGATGGATGAGAAAATGACTGCGAATCAGGCTGAGATGTCAACCAACCTTGGCGAGTTGAAAGAAGAAATGAAGAAAGATATGACAGCGATGGATGAGAAAATGACTGCGAACCTTGGTGAGTTAAAAGATGATATGAAGAAGGATATGTCAACCAACCTTGGTGAGTCGAAAGAACTAATAGAGGATAAAATAACATCTTTAAATGACAGAATTGACGGCGTGGAAAACAAAGTTGAAGAAAGATTTCAAGAAATAGAAGAAAAAGTTCAAAATACAGCCAAAACCGTAGAAGAAAAGGTAGAAGAAATTCAAAGGACAGCCAAAACCGTAGAAGAAAGGATTGAGAGTGTAGAAAAGGAGTTGGAAAATGTGAAGAAACAAAAGATAACTGCCGAAAACTATCCTGAAGATGTCAAGTATCAAGCTATGCTTCCTCGGGTCTCTATTAAACTCTCGACCTATGACGGAAAATCCTCATGGCCAGTTTTTAAGACACAATTTGGGATCGTAGCGGACGCCAATGGATGGGATTCCCAGACAAAGGCTTGCCAGTTAGCTGCTTCTCTACGAGCTGATGCTGCCGACGTCCTACAGACTTTGCCTGCAAATGAACCGCTGGATTTTGAAACGCTCGTCAGTGCCTTAGAATTGCGCTTTGGCGAGAAATGCATGAAGGAATATAGCAGACTCCAGCTCAAATCTAGACAGCAGAAATCCACTGAATCCCTGCAAGATCTTGCTACGGATGTCGAGAGACTTTCCCATCTTGCTTATCCTGGCTGTCCGACTGAAATTAGAGAAAGCTTGGCTCTGCAGCATTTTATTGATGGTGTGCGTGACTCTGAGATCCAGAAACAACTCCGGATTGCAGATCTCAGTGACTTAAAAGGGGCTTTAGTTTATGCCCTGAAATTCGAGGCAGCCCAGCAAGCTACAAGGAAAGATTGACACTTTGTGCGAGTAGCCAACCTGCCTGAGACGTCGGATAGAGCTGTGGAGCGCTTACAGCAGCAGATGAATGACATAATGAGAAAGATGAACTCCTTAAGGGCCAACAAACCTTACAGGAAGATCAAGTGCTGGAAATGCGGTGGAGAAGGCCATATCCAAATCGACTGCCCAAGGCGACCCAGCACCGAAGGTAATAGCTCACCCGCTAACGGTGGAGCAGGAAAACTGATCAATGGCCATCTTGCGGGGCGGAGGTTTCCAGATCTTAAGCAGCCTCATTTTCAAGTATGTGAAATTTCTGCAAGAAGTTGCGGCGAGAACGGAGTTTTTCTGGTCGGAAGTGTGAATGATTTGCCCTGCAATATGATCATCGATACAGGAGCCAATGTGACCATCATTCGAAAAGATCTAGCTCAGCAGCTGAAAGAAAAACCCTTCTGGATCCCGCCGCGTGTTATTCTTCAAACTGTGACCGGAGATAAGATCGATATACATGGAAGAATGACACTGAAAATAAAGTTTGGGAACGCCGCTTATCGCCATACAGTCTACGTGGCCGATATTTCAGATTCTTTCATACTCGGACTGGACTTTTTAAAAGAGCATGGATTTACACTGGACTTTAAGAATAATGAGTTACGCTCTGCTCAAGAAAATGTCACTATTTTCAAACTTGGAAATGAGTCCGGGTCTATTCAACGGATCACAGCCAAGGCAGATGTTATCATCCCTCCACGGACCGAAATGATGATACCTGGATTAACTGGAAACGAAAGAATTTTCCAGTATGGCTTGACTGGATATCCTGAGAAGAGCCCAAAGGGAGTGCTAATAGCATCAGCGCTAGTAGATCTCTCGAGAGATGTGATACCCGTGAGAATTGCAAACGTAAGTGAAAAGTCTAGAATTATCCAGAAGGGTGAAGTGCTTGCAACCTGTGCTCCAGTCACCTGTGTTTGCAAAGACCCGAGCTTGACGTTGTCGGAGCCGTCTACAAGTTTAACACCTGAAATTGGACGAAATGAGAATTTATCTCCTGAACAGAGACATGCCGCAGAAAGACTGTTCCAGGAATTTAAGGATGTGTTTTCTCAAAACGAGAGTGATATTGGTCGCACTTCACTGACACGGCATAGAATTGATACTGCCGGCCATCCACCGATTAAACAGCATCCCAGACGTTTGCCGTTCGCTAAACAAGAAGAGGTGTCTAAGCTCTTACAACAGATGCAGGATAGTGACATCATCGAACCGTCATCAAGTCCGTGGGCCTCTCCCATCGTGTTGGTCCGAAAGAAAGATGGCTCCACAAGATTTTGTGTGGATTATCGTAAACTTAACGATATCACGAAGAAAGACAGCTATCCTCTACCAAGAATAGACGACACGCTAGATACTCTTTCAGGACATAAATGGTTTTCCACGCTGGATTTGAAGAGTGGATATTGGCAAGTAGAGATCCATCCTGATGACAAAGAGAAGACCGCATTTACTACTGGACAAGGACTTTGGCAATTTAAAGTTATGCCGTTCGGGCTCTGCAATGCTCCAGCAACGTTCGAGCGCCTCATGGAGACAGTGTTAAAAGGTCTGACTTTTGAAGCTTGTCTCATCTACCTAGATGACGTCATCATTGGTGGCCGTACGTTTGAAGAACATCTAGAGAATATTCGAAAAGTGTTAACGAAACTAAGAGCGGCGAATTTAAAGCTGAACCCTTTGAAATGCAAGTTCTTCCAACGCGAAGTAAATTATTTAGGACACATCATCTCAGCTGAAGGTGTTCGAACAGATCCTGAAAAAGTGTCTGCAGTAAAGAACTGGAAGCGTCCGGAAAACATCCATCAGTTGCGAAGCTTTCTGGGACTATGCACTTATTACAGAAAGTTTGTACAGGGGTTCTCCAACATCGCAAGACCCTTGCATAGGGTCACTGAAAGCAAGCAGAAGTTTCTATGGACACAAGAATTTGAGAATTCCTTCCAGCAGCTGAAAGAAGCTCCCACATCCTCTCCAGTCCTAACCTATCCACACCCCGACAAACAATTCCTTGTGGACACGGATGCTAGTCATGAAAGTGTCGGTGCTGCACTTTCCCAAGAAATAGATGGCCAAGAACGAGTCGTAGCATACTGGAGCAAATGTTTGTCGAAACCAGATAGGAATTATTGCGTCACTCGTAAGGAGTTATTAGCTATAGTAAAAGCCATAGAACACTTCCATCACTATCTCTATGGCAGGAAATTTCTCCTTCGTACTGATCACGCATCCCTAACATGGCTGATGAATTTTAAGAACCCAGAGGGCCAAGTAGCCAGATGGATACAACGACTCCAGGAATATGACTTTGACATCAGGCATTGCAAAGGCTCATCGCATGGAAACGCCGATGCCCTATCAAGAAGACCGTGTCCCGAGAGCTGTCGCTATTGTTCCAGAGCGGAGAGCAAGTATAATCCCGAATATGTCATACGCCAGACGAAGACTTCACTATTGACGCCACCAGATCCCTGGAGTGATGAGAAGATTCGAGAAGATCAAATGGCAGACTCTGAGATCAAACCAATCTTGGAGTTATTAGAATCTTCTAGCACGAAGCCCAGTTGGAAAGACATCTCGACTTACAGTCCTACGACGAAGCAATATTGGGCTCTTTGGAACTCTCTCCACGTCAGGAATGGTGTCCTGTTCCGAAAATTCGAATCGGAAGATGGGAAGACATCTCGGTGGCAGTTGGTACTTCCTCGATCCCGAATCCCAGAGGTCCTCAAGGAATTACATGGCAGTCCCACTGGTGGCCATTTTGGAGTCATGAAAACATTACACAGAGTCCGAGAGCGCTTCTTCTGGGGAAAAGCGAGAGCTGACGTCGAACAATGGTGCAAATCTTGCGATGCATGTGCAGCTCGGAAAGGACCAAAGAAACGTAGCCGAGGAAGACTACATCTCTACAATGTAGGAGCACCTTTTGAACGCATCGCCCTTGACATCCTAGGTCCTCTGCCAAGAAGTGCTGATGGCAACAAATACCTCCTTGTTGTCATGGACTATTTCACAAAATGGCCTGAAGTTTATGCCATCCCTGATCAAGAAGCTTCTACGGTTGCGGATGCCTTGGTACACCAGTGGATATCAAGGTATGGAGTTCCCCTTCAAATGCATTCTGACCAAGGGAGAAATTTCATATCTGCTGTGATTGAGGGTCTCTGTCAACTTCTCGGAATGGACAAAACTAGGACGATGCCTTTACATCCGCAGTCGGATGGCATGGTTGAGAGATTTAATCGTACCATCCTCAACAATCTCTCACTTCTAGTCTCAAGAAACCAGCAAGACTGGGACCAAAAACTTCCCTTGTTTCTTCTCGCCTATCGCAGCGCCGTCCATGAAACAACCGGCTATTTCCCGTCTCAGATGCTTTTCGGTCGTGATCTTCGTCTACCTTGTGATCTGATTTTTGGTCGTCCTCCAGATGCGCCTTCATCGCCAGAGGGATACGTGCAGAATCTCCAGGCACGATTTGAAGACGTCCACAACTTGGCTCGAGAGCGGATCAATATACAGACGGAGAAGATGAAGACCAGGTACGACACGAAAGCCACGGGACATCAATTCAAAGAAGGTGACAAGGTTTGGTTTTATAATCCGACTCGACGTAAAGGACTTTCTCCCAAACTGCAATCGCACTGGGACGGTCCTTATACAGTCCTAAACAGACTGAACGATGTCGTAATTCGGATCCGAAAGTCACCAAGTTCGAAGCCTAGAGTCGTTCATTACGACAGGCTCGCTCCATACTATGGCCATAGTACTTAGTTCATTGATTGTAAATAGTGTAATGTAAGTAATGTAAATTAGTATGACCATGGTCTTGTATATAAATTAATGTAATTATTTATTTTGCTTAGCATTATCATTATTATTGTTATTATTATTTAAATACTTGTATGTAATAATGTCTATGCTTTAATTTTATTTTATTTTTAAATAAGTGTATATTTTGTATAATTCAGCATTATGAATGTGTTTTGAATAGTATAGCATTTGTTGGTAACGGGTTTGCTTTCCGATCAAAGGTTGAACTGCCCGGGACGTGCAGTCCTTGAGAGGGGGGCAATGTTATGAATTTTGTATATATCTGTAAATATTCCATTTGTTTGAATTTATTTTATTTTATTATTGTGAAAATTGCAGTATTATTAATGTATTTCCTATTGAGCATCATGTAACTCAATGCTAAAGGCCTCAGATGGTTTGCAAGGAAAACAACCTTACACCCTCATCTTTATAATGGAAGTCTATGGTAAAATCGCCAAGGAATGGGTTTATCGCCAAGTTGGCGATGGTTTTGGTGACTTATTTTTGTCGCCAAATTTGGCGACGGATTTGGCGACTTTTTGTGCAACCACCCCCCCTTATACCTGTACATTGGGATCCTTTCTCGCTTTGGTTCTCTATCGAAAGTTAAAGCACTTTCTGGTAATTTCTAGCATCTGAAAGCTCTGGAATAATCTGGAAAGATCTCTGAAGCCTATATAAGGGACCTCCACCAGTCCAGTTAGTTAGTTGTCTGTCAACTGCGATTGAATTCATACGAGAGGCTTTGCATTGAGAACTGTGTTTCTCGGATCGATTTTGTCGTTGATACGTCGTATTGAACGCATTGTTTCTGTGTGAAATTTTGCTTAGCTTTTATTGGATTTGAAGATTACTGAATATCTTGTAATTTTCAGAAGATATTTGTGATCGTATTGCACTGTTTATAGTGAATAAAACCTTTTTATTGTTCTTATATATTGGCATCAGTCCTTTCGAACCCCGAGCTCACAACAATATAAATACTTACCAGCATAGTCGACACAAGTACATTTTTTTAGCGCATCATATCTCTCCTTTTTATTATTAGGCAACACAAACATGACCAACTGAGAAGAACCTGAATGGAAATTTTCTTTAAATGCTGAGAGATATGTATTTATCCTATCATCCCGTATTTCAAACCTATAAAGTAAAGATGCTTAGTTTTAAAATGCAGTTAAGGGGTATATATATATATATATATATGGGAAATAAAAAATTAACATTTTTACAAAGATATTTTCAGAGAAAAGTAAAAGTCTCAGATAATTATAGCATGAGAAATGATTCAGAAAGATGAAAGCTAATTTTGAGAGGTGAATACAGCCAAACTGCAAAAACGAGGAATTGCTTTTCCCCTTATCTGAAAGTACTCCTTTTGCAGGGGAGCAAACAAAGAGTGGAATTTTTGAAGTGAAATTCTTTGGCCGACAAGTAAACTGAAAAGTTTTCTTTTAAACACTATAGGTAAATTATTTTAAATATATAATTTTAAATATGATGTAATTTTCACTATTAGATCCTTTTGCACATAATAATTTAATTCTTTTAAAGTTTTCCTTCATTTTTAATATTCACATGTAAATATATTTTTCTATTGAAGAACATTAAAAAAGAACTTAAAAATTTAGACAATTTAAAAAATAATTGGACGTTGCACACCACAATCTACAACCTAGTCAAGTACATGCCTGAAAAGATGTTATAATTGCTATGCATAGTTTTGATCCTATAAAACTTATTTAACTGAACCAACTTGACAGATTTCAACAAAAATAGCACTTAAAATAATTCTCCAATGTAAAAACTGTCTGCTTCAGTGTGTTTATCATACATTTCTCTAGAAAACTACCAGTTTTTATGTTTTTATATGCAATAGTTTTTGCAAGATAAACCAAGAAAATGAAAAGGTTGCAATAAATTCAATTAAGGCAACAGCAGTGTTAGTTACTTTCTTTTCCCCGAACTAGAGAGACTGCCCCTTACCCCGCATAATCGTTTTGGGATACCAAATGGTATCCCACAGCAATTCCTATTTTCTAGAAGAAAAGTTTTAACCATTTTTCTTTGAAATTTGTTAAAACTGATTGATTATTAAAAATAAACAGTGAAAAAGCAATATATGCTAGCACTCATGAAATAAGACAAAACAGCAATTAAAGGAGCAAATAAAAACCACTTGCAGTGTGGGCCTTTGGATATGCATATCCAACTTTCTCGCAACTTGAGATAGCATACTAAGCATTTCAGTAGTTCTATCTCTGTCTCGTGAAGTGCAAATTACAAGCCAATCCTGAAGATTGCAAGACTTATGCATGGGATCAGATCGTACAAACATAGTGAAGTCCTTATCACGGGGGACATCCTATATTAAAAATATGAAAAACACATTTAAATAAATATATATAATACTATTGCAATACTATGCATTTGCAGGTACTACACAAATTACTTACTAAAATTTTCTACTCATTAAAAATTCTTTTATAACAAGTAAATTTTAAGAGAAAAATAAAGGAAAAATCAAGGGAATGTTCCTTACATTATTGCATGCCAGCTGACATATTTTAGTAAAAGTGAGAACAATTTTCTAATTTTTTAATAAAAAGGAAATCTAAAATTATACTAATTAAATTATTTAATTAAAAAAAATCTCCTTAAATTTCAAAATCACAAATAGATACTTATTTTAACAATCTATCATTTGAAATAAATAAATAAATTTCCCCTTTAAATAATTTATCTGCAATAAAAACATCAATATAATCCTGTCATTATACAGAGATTTCTTAAATATGCTTACATAGAACTGTATTTATAAAAGTTGATAAAAAAATATGGCATGCAGACATATAAAGGTCCACTGTCTCATTCAAGCATACCAGTTTTAGATCCAAATAAGATTAAAACAGGACCACCACCAGTGGAAGACCTTTCCAACAACAACAACAAATCATGAAATTAACACCATCTGTTAGTTATGAGCGGACAAATAGACATAATTAAAAATATGTACGATATATTCCATCGTATAACACACTTAAATTTTCAGATTTCATTTTTTATATTTTTAGGTTATTTGCGTTATAACACACATCTATGTTTAAAAATGTTGTAAAACTTTAAACCTGTTTTACAAATCGGTACTAGGTAGAACTCGAGATTGGATTGAACAATTTGGTTGAAACTTTCATGCTTTTCTAGTATATACTATTTTGTAGTCCCACACGGACACGTTTTTCAATATTCGAATTGTAAATATTTTTTTGTGAGATTTAAATCTGAAAATTTTTGTAACCAAATTGACAACTTAAAATTTGAATGGTGGCCTTTTTTCTTCAGTATCGAAAAATTCATAAATCCATCAGAGGGGGATTACAAAATATCGTAAATTTTAAGGTTTTTTTTTTTTTTTTTTTTTTTTTGGTTACAGATAAGCAGATTCATGTAGTACTGCAGAACACTTCACTTTTTGCACACCCTGGTATCAAAGGTTGCCAGAAGACCATTTTTCAACCAATATCCAAATAAAAAAATGTTTTTAAAATTTCAAGATATGCTCTTTCATTTGCAAAAAACCCCATTATTATTACTGTATAATTGCGCTAAAAAAATTGCAAAAAAGTGGAAAATTTTTAAGCAAATTTTTTTCTTTAAAGCATTAAGACAACAAGTTGAAAAGCATATTCAACTAGAAGCATCTCAAATTCAAAACATGAACACCATGGCCAAATGCAATGTGGACTTTGTGAAAAGTGCATGCTCCTGTATCAACAATATTATTGTTGATTTCATGCAATTTGTTTTTTTACACTCTTCATGATATTTGATTCATTGCTAAAGAATGATAGCAACCAATCTTTTGACAAATTGGCAAAAGCCGACTTCATAGCAATCACTAAATATCCTGATTCGATGTGTCCCATAAAAAAGACTGCAAATGATGAATGAAAATTGCTTATTAGTATCACTAAAATATCTGATAACAACTTCAAACCGATTAATCCGTTTCTGTGAAATAGGAGTTTCATCCACTTGTATTGTTTAAAATGAATCATTCTTTTGAACATCTTCCATTAGCGTTCGTTTCAAATATGGTTCAATACCATCAGATAGTCAAACAAAATTAGTAGCATTTCTGTTTTTGCTATACCATTTCAATAGTGAAAAATTTTAAGGAAAAAAAAAAAAAAAAATAGCAAAGCTTACAAAATCAGGAAAAACAGATTTTATATAAATAGTAATAAGTGGAAAATCATCAATCTGCTGAAAATTTACATTCCTGAATGACACAATAACAAGAAATAAATGGTGAATAAATTTTAAAAAGGTTTATTAAATGAATCATTGAAAGAAAGATATTAATAAAAAAATGCAACATTACATGCGACACATTCCTTATGAATATTTTTTCGCAAGGAACCATTCTTCCTGTTACTTCAACTAATTTATCAGAAAACTTCAGTCCCCAAGCATCCATTTCCATAGCAACATCTGGATTTCTACAAACATAAACAACAAAATTAAAAATAAATAAACATTAACATTCTTTGAAAGAAACTATTAATAGTTAGCAGAAAACGCTCAGAAAAAATTATGCACTCCAGAAAAATAACAATTGAGAATGAATATGGTAAATGAGTTATGTGAAAATACCAATGCAAAGCTTATGATGAATATCTTACACATTTTTTTAAATCTATACAAATAAGAAAACATTAAATTTTAATATAAAGTAAAAGCTATGTTATCGATGCTATGTTGTTGTTAAATGCATAGTTATTTAACTATTCATTTTATATGTATAACTGCAAGAAGCATTGAATTTGCTTATTACAAAATTATTCTTGAAATTATACAAGGCATGCCAGGCAAATTCTCCACATAAATTCCTTTTTTTCTTCTTTCTTTCAAATGTGTTTAATTTTCTAAACTGCTCTGTATTATAAATTGCAAACAGTTTAGCTTAGTGTATTAAAATTTTACAATTGGACATATCTTTACAATTAGATATAACTTTAGATATATCTAAAGTTAATTTTTTTATGTTGCACAACCCATCTAAAAAGAAAATATAAGTATACAACAGTTAAGAATAAATAAATACAAATTCTAGGGATAGCTTTTTAAAAAGGGTCCACAACTCCTTACTACTACAGTCAAACCTCGTTAAGGCTCCTCTTCAGTAAACTTCCCGATTCCCTCGCTAATGTTATTCCTATGGGCGTAGGATGCATTCGTATTTTTAAAATATCTCCTCGGAAAATTAATATTTTTAACTTCTGTTTTCTTTGTATTGTTCTTAAAGAATGTCTCTTTTTTTCTTAGTTATCAAAATATTTCTAAATTATGTGTTTAATTTACATTTTTTTGTTTTAAAATCTTAATAAGATTTTAACGTTTCATATAAAATTAAGTATATATTTTAGAAAAAAATTGACAACTAAGAAAAAAAGAGACATTCTTTAAGAATAGTACAAAGAAAACAGAAGTTAAAAATATTAATTTTCCGAGGAGATATTTTAAAAATACGAATGCATCCAACGCCCATTGGAATAACATTAGCGAGGGGAATCGGGAAGTTTACTGAAGAGGAGCCTTAACACGAACACGTTTAACACGAACTACTTTTAACACGAACGAAAAAAGTTTCCCCTTGAGTGTTCGTGTTAACGAGGTTCGACTGTATTTTTAATTTGGTTAATAAAATTGCTTGTTGATCATTTTAATATATAAGAATATACTTTTGAGAAACAAGCTTGATATCTGTACTGCTTATAAGTCTCCATATTTTTGTCAACAGTACCTCACAACTTAAGCAGAATGAACCCTCACTGTTGCCTAATAGAAAACAGAAGTTGCACAATGTCAACTGACTCAAAAATAAATGAAGGTGTGCATGCAGCTATCGTAAAGTAAGGTTGTGAATATCAGAGTGCAAAGAACACAAGATTTTATCACTTATTAAAGGATGTTGTGGTTCATACCAACTAAAAAGCACCGACAAGAAGCATTACTATACTGTTTTAATTTCAAGAAGTCTGTCATTGAAAATCATTGTTTGCTAGCACACTCTTTCAGAAACAACTTGCAGAAATTGTCTTTGACATTTCAAAGACAACAATTATTGCATGAAAGACAAACAGTTGAAAAACTTTGAAAATGGTTAAATGGAAGCATTACTGGAAGATGATATACAGTGAAACTCCAATTATTCAGCATAATGTGTACTGAAAAAAAGAAAGGTAGAAACTTCTTAAAAATACCATAAAAATAAGTAATGTTGAGTGCTTTGTGAAAGAATGGTGTCTTTCTCCATCAGGCATAAAGAAGACATGTTACCACTTTGAAAGTGTGAATGGTTCACGATGTTAGAGGAGAAAATAATTTTGTTCTGAAGAAGCCAGATGGTTTTTCAAGCAAGAACTAATTAGGTGACTATCTTTATTTAATGAGCGAAAGCAAAAGGGCTTCTCCATTATATTAGTGATGTAAAATAGCCAAATAGCCACACTTTTAATTGTGCTAATCAACTGTACAAGTATTTTCTAGTCATTTTTGTGTATTTCATGTCTCATTAAATGTAATTATTGTCTTCACATTCAAGTGTATTGTGGTTAAGTTCTAATTGTTTACCTATATCACAATAAATTTGAGGGCTTGGCTGGGAATAATTTTAAAAATATTTTGAATCAGGATATAAATAAAAAGTAAATTAAACCGAGTTATTTGAGCTGTGAATTTGAATTGTGAAGAATAAGTAAATATCTTCCATAGTCTGATGTACAATTCCTGCAAAGCTGACCAACTTTTGATATATTTATTCCATTGTAACATAAGCAAATTAGACAATGTAATCTTTGAATAAAGCTAGAAAAGCAGATTTATCAACCTTAAGTGATGATTTAGGACTGGTTGTTTCTGAAAACCCAAGACCCAAAAATCCTTGATTTAATCCCAATTAATAACTGAGTCTAAAGAGGATTTTGTTAAAGATTAACTTGAAGTTATTGTCGCTGAAAGAAAACTAGAAACAAAAGCAGAAAAAGAAGAAAATTAGAAGCAGAGGAAAAAAAGGTTAGAAGCAGAGAGAGAAAGGGAAAGTGAAGAAAAGAGGTTAGAGATGGAGTATGAATTAAAAAAGCTAGAGCTTCAAAGTAAACTGAAGAATTCAGGAGACTGTTCTTTGACGTCTAATTCAGGAAGCAACAAGATTTGTTATAACCGACAACACATTTTGATGGAACAGACGATAATAGCATCTATTTTGCTTTATTTGAAATGCAAATTTCTAGAATGAATATTGTAAAAGAAAATTGGGTTATGTATATATTAAGTTTCTTTCCATTAGAAATTGTAAATATTGCATCCAGAGAACCAGACCCTGTAGCAAATAATGATTATGTATGATTATGTAAAAAATTGACTCCTTAAATGTGCTTTTAAATGATCCTAAAATTTCGTGTCTCATAAGAAAGAATTTTCAGCCTCTTGGCACGATTTTTATTTAAGAAATTCCTTTGAAAAATAGGTTCAAAGTCTTGAAATCTCTAATTTTAAAGAGCTAAAATAACTAATAAAAACTGATCAAATTGAATAAAAATTACCTTTAGAAATGTGAGGACTTTTTTATTGATGATCTCCCTAAAATTAAAAATGTCGATGTAATGAAAAACAAGCTTGATGATTATGAAGCTGCAAGACATATTAAAACAATAAATAGAAATTCATATAATTTTGAAAATAGAAAGCCCGGTGTGAGGGAATCCAGAAATTCAAAACTTTTTTTTCATCTTCAGTACTATAAGAACAGAAATAACGGCCAAGCTAATGATTTTGGTCAATACTCTGCTCAAAATCTTCGAAATTGCAACTGCCAATACCCCTATACCTATTCACGGAAAGAAGTTAACTTTAATACAGCTGCAACCAAAAATACATCTAAACCTAACAAAATGGAAAAAATAATATTGATGGCAGGAAAGTAAATCTTTGATACAGGATCTCATTTAAGCCTAACGAGCTACGAAACTTATGTAAATATTGGGTCATGAAAATTATCTTTTGATAATGTCTCACTGTCTGGCATTGGTAAAGGAATTGTGTATCCTTTAGGCTATTTTTCATATGAATTCTGCATTGATGGTTTTCCAATTTCTACAATTTTTTATGTTTTGCAGTCACTTGCATATGATATGGAATGGAATTAGGAATGGATGTAAGTTAAATTTGGCGATAAATGAAGATGGAATTAAGGTTGTTGGGTAAACACAATAATTTACACATAGATTACATTAAAATTGTGAAAAATTCCGTTAAAAAATTAAATTTGACTGCCAATTCCTATAATAAAACATAGATATTGGAAATAAAAAGAACTCGGAAAATAATTTCATGATTAATTTAGCATGTGTTATGAAAGTTGATAAAATTCATCCAAGTCACAAGATCAAATCATCAATTTCACCTTTTAAGTAGAAAATGAATATATGTGAGAATAATGAGGAATGTCTACATGAACGACCCGATGGAGTATAAAGGTTGTCGAGCCATGATAGATTCACGGCTTACGATGTTAGAAGAGAACATGATTAGAATTTGTTCCGAAGAAGCAGGTTGGCTTTTCAAGCAAAGCTTAATTAGCTGATTATCTTTATTTAATAAGCGAAAGCAAAAGTGCTTCTCCATTATATTAGCAGGGATCTGTCCAGACTTTTCTCCCAGGGTCCTGTTTTTGTGAAATTGTGAACAGCTTTTTACATTTGTGAAAAATCTAGACAAATTTGCGAATTTGAAATGTTCGTTATATTCCGGTTCTTGTTTATACATTTTTAAGAAGACATATGTATGTATGTAAAATACACATATTTTCTTTATATATGTAAAGTGACAGCCATATTTTACTTCTAAATGATTAAATTTGTGAAAGATTCAGTTTGAACAGGGAAAAGTTTTGTGAAAAGCCTATTTTTTAGTCAAAGAATTTTGTGAAGTGTCCTGTTTTAAGGTGAAAAGTTTTGTGAAGGGTCCTGTTTTGGGTTGAAAATTTTTGTGAAGGGTCCTGTTTTACAATGAAAAAAAATTGTGAAGGGTCCTGTTTTACAATGAAAAAAATTGTGAAGGGTCCTTTAAAGGAGCCAATTTCTTCCTAAACAGATCCCTGATTAGTGATGAAAAATAGGCAAACAGCCACATCTTTAGTTGTGCTAATCAACTGTACAAGTATTTTCTAGTAATTTTTGTATATTTCATGTCTTATTAAGTGTCTTTTATTGTCTTCACATTCAAGTGTAATCTTCATTGTGGTTAAGGTCTTATTGTTTAGCTAAATACCCCATATAATAAAACTTAAATCTGATGAAAATTGACATAATATATATACTGATTCATATTCAAATATATACACTGGTGTCCAAAATTAAGACCACAAGCACATTAACAGTAATTCAAAATAGCTAGCAGAAAAATTGATACCACATGTATTTTGGGGAACAGATAACATAATTTTAGCACCCAATTTTGAATAAATGTTATACCTACCCATTTATACGTCTAATGAAAGTATTCAAATTCTGGACACGTCTATCTGGAGCAACACGAGTATAATTAGCCAACTCCTTCATTGTTGTGAAATTTGATCTCATTGCTTCTGTTAAACCTGCAATATGAAATTATGTCATAAATGCTGAATTTGTAACAAACTTTCAAGAATTATAAAAAATAAATAAAAATAACTGATGAATAAATACATGTACAACATTTAACATAAGTGGATGTCTATGGGACTATGACTGGGAAAGTGTGAAATAATAAAACAGGTTTTCAGATTACTCTAACCACATATATCTTAACAATTTTGATTTCATAATCAGATTTAGTCAATTTTTAATTTAGTTCTATGAATTCAAAGGAGCATAATACATTCTTTGTGTTTGTATCATGCGATTTTCTATTTTCATGTGCTTTAAGAGTGTAGGTGATTTTATGACCAATGATGCTGCATCAACAAATGTGTGATATATTAGTACTTCCTGTCTAAAATTAATCAGTCTAGTTAAAAATTTTACTGCAGACTTTAAATTTAGAGCGGTCCACTTTGCAAACAAATATAGCAATAGTTTTTTAATTCTACTAATGCTCTCTTGCTAATTTCGTCTTCTTTACTATTATTATCATCCTAGAATACTCTTGAACACTAAAACAGTTTTCAACTTGCTTAAAAATGCTATTTAAGTAACTGCTGAGGGGGTAATTAATTTTTTTTTAATGTTATAATTATCTTAAAGAGAGACATTTATTTAATTATTTCTAAGTTTTTCTCTAAGGAAATTTAACTTCAATAAATACTTTGTAAATATAACCCACATATTTTTCTCACCATCTACTTTAGGCCCCAAAGAAATGGTAAATAAAGTGAAAATATGAGAGTTTCACGTTATAAAAAACAGTTAACAGTATTCTTATATTCAAAGATGAAAATAGTAAATATAAAAAAATCAGAAAGCATATAAAAGATTAAGCTAAATACATAAAAAGAAGGAAGATATGAAATACCAACAAATGTTTTTATATGCATTTATTTTTTAAAAACCAAATAAAAGGAATAAGTTTTGAGCCAAAGCCATGCAATTATCTCTTTCTCTCTTACATACACAAATGAAAATGTTATTATATTAATTTTTAAAAATAGCACTGCAGGGGGGGGGGGGGGGGGGAGGACTGTCCAAGAACTCTTGTCCACCAACAAAAGAGAACTAATTGCTGCACTGAAGCATGCATTGGAGAGTAACTAGGATGAATCTAAAAAAACTGGTGGAATCGATGGCATAAAAAAGGCTTGTCCAACCTTAAGTAAAGGTGCACCTCAGCTAGTGGCAATGTATGAAAGGTGTCATTATTCGCACGATTGGAAGAATGCAATAATATCTCGCTATATAGCAGTAGTAAAAGACACCAGCATTTACATACATCATACATACACACATCTCAAAGTGGTAGCAACTGCAAACTATATGCTCCTTGAAAAAATAAATTTCAGAAAAAAAGATAAATTATACAGTCGAACCTCGTTAACACGAAATCGCTTAACGCGAAATAATTTTCAGGTCCCGTCAGATGAGTCTGAAAATCAATGTTAATTAATTCGTTTAACACGAAATAGAATTTCGGAAAATCCCGCTTAAGGCGAATTTTTTTTTTTCGCTTCAAAGTAAAAACATGATTCCTTATGCAATGTTTTTGATATTTCAAACTTAAATGTAACATACTCTTATTAAAAGTGGAATTTTCTCATGGTTTGAAAACGATTTAAAGTGAAAAAGGGTTTCAGAAACTTCTGAAATACTGAATTCCTGAATAATCCCTGCTTTTCTTTGATCTCTGATATGCGCAAGTGTTCCCACATTAACCATATGAGCAATAGATTAGTCACAATGAAAGTTTGGGGAAGGAATTTCTTTTTTTGAAAGTGATTGTTCCATTACTCGGTTGACTGTATTGACAGTAACATAAACTATAAACCGGGGGTCTGAATTCTCCTATCTGTGAGTGAAAGAAGTGACTATCTCTACTTCACTTCCTAACTAACATAATGGAAAGGCTGTTCACAGTTGCTCTGTAGAATTCTGTGAAAGATGAGTTGAAAACAGCAAGCCGTATCTTAAGAAACCAAGCAAAAAAATGAAACGAAGTGCTGAAAAAAATCACAAAATGCGGCGAAGTATGGGATACCTACAATTCTTCTACAATTTTAAAGAATCGCGAAAAGATTGAAGCGGTTTATGCTGTGAGTTAATTCAAAACAGTAAGAAAACGAATGTGTAGAAGAAAGAATGAATAAATTGAAATTGCTCTATCGCGGTGGATAAAAGAGGCAATAAGCCAGAACATTGTTTTAACTTTTGCAGTTTTGCAAGATGAAGCAGAGACTTTTGCTGATGCTCTCGGTGAGAGCGATTTCATATTTTTTAACCGATGACTGACAAGATTTAAATAGCGTCATAGACTTATCTGCAGAAAGATATGTAGCCAAAATCGGTAAATTCTTTCTCAGACATTGTTCTTTCCAAGTACATTTGCATATAGATGAAGATATGCTGACTTCGGATGTGACGACAGATGAAGAAATAATTGCTGAAAAATAAAGATGACAACATTGAAGTGTCAGACGAGGAAGAAGAAATTGACACAGAACGGAAAAGTTTAGTGTCAATAAATGAATCTACCGCAGCATTGAAAACTGTACAACGTTTCCGTATGGATCAAGAAGATACTTCCCGAGCTTTGGACAAATCAGATTAGGTCCATACGTTCCTAAAAAAAAGTACTCTACAAAAATTGAAGCCAAAGTCAATAACAGACTATTTAAAAATATGATTAGCATGTAAATAAAATTATTATTGCCTAAAAAACGATAATTAATTTGTTAATGAAATTTACTATTTATTTCTTATTAATTTATGATTTTTTGAGCAGTGATATATTTGTAGGTTAATTTATTTAGTTTTTATATCTAACATAGATGGCACCACTATTATGACGGTTAACACGAAATTTCGGATAACACGAAAAAAATTCCCAGTCCCTTCAATTTCGTGTTAACGAGGTTCGACTGTAGTAAATTTAGTATTACATTCTCCTGCTGGAGAGAATCTATATAAGGGCGTGGGATGGGGGGGGGGGGGGGGGGCATCACACATACAAATGAATACATTAATTAAAGAGAAACAAATGACAACAAACACTATTATTAGCCATTTTAAATTCTATATAAAAATTTTAAATATATAAGTATTTTCAATGCTACAAATTAGAATAAAAAAGGATTGTCACTATAACAAAACTTAAGTCTAAGAAGTAGTAGTTAATATATATATTTTTAAATACAATAAATATAATCAAAAAAGGATAATTAAGTTAACTTCCATTACCTTCACAAATAATTAGTAAGATAGATGACAGAATAATAAATACCTGTCATTACACAGATCTCTGGGATAAGATATAATTTCTTAGAAACTGATGCCCCCTTTCTAATTTCTTTCTCTTTAGATGTAACAAGAAGGAGAGGTTGACCCATATCTCGTATTGCGACATCATATTGCTAGAGATTAACAAATACATAGGGTAAATCAAAATGTTTATCTTCATTACAAATGACAGTAACTCTATTGTAAACAAATAATTGGAAAAAATGCTTTAAACACATTAAAGAAAGGAAGCTCAAAGTTTAATTTGCACACTTACTTCATAACGGTTCTATCTGACTACTTTTTAGTCACGCAAAAAACATCCAAGTGGTAGTCCATTTCGTGTCAGACATTGTAAATGCATTGTACAAGACTCCTTGTGACTGTTTTTTATAGGGATATGCAAACTTAGTCTATAAAAGCAAATGAACTGAAGGTGCACATAGAGAATGCAGTGACATCAGTATCTATATGAACATGCTTCACAATATCTGGTGCAAAACAGATTAATTGATTGGTTGATTTCATGGATGTTTTGTAAGTGTCTAAAAGGAGTAATATAGAACTGGTACGAAGTATATGCAAACAAAACTTAGAGCTTCTTTCTGTAATGGCTTTAAAACATTTCTTCCAATTATTGCTTATATAACACAGTTATTGCCATTTGTAATCAAGGTAATCATTTTGGTTCACACTTTACAGATAAAGAATATAAAATATTATAAACTAAAAAGCAATATTTAAGACAGTGGAACATAACAAGCAATTTAAAAAATGTATATAAGAGGGACTTCAATGATTGGCCTATTTTTAAAATTTATTACATGCTGGTAGGTGTATTTTAGACAGAGTGCTTTAGCACAACTGAATATCTTTTATGGCAATGCTTAATTGTTGCCCGCATTCAGTTTAAACCACATTATTGCTACCATTGTTTACTTGAGGTGAAGTAGATTATCCTATATTAATTTTTTTATGTGTCTCTCAAAATCTATACACAATATGAAAACAAATTTTAAAACTTAAATCAGTACTGTGTAGCTTAACAGAATATTCAAATCTCATGGTAATTGGCCAGTTTCTATGAAAGTTAGACAGACAATCATACAACTTCTCAATCTTGGGAAAATTGATATAGAATCACTATCAAAAGCAGCCTTTCCTCAAAAAACAATATCAGAGCATTCTATCTGAAGTTTACACATACATAAAAAAAATATACAAATAAATTGTACTAGGGGTCTGTTAGGGCATTTGCCCCAATGTAAATAAAAACTCTCACGATCAAGACACCTGTTGAGTGGTGTCTTGCACCAGTTTGTTACAGGAGGAGGAATGTTCTCCCTTCATTCCCATCCCATTCCAGTTCAAACTGAAGGATTTGTTTTTTAAATAAAACTCTCCAGTACATTATAATTTTCTCATAAAGTTACCTACTGCCGTTATTTGCAAAATAGGCAGAACTGTGACCCCTTTTAAACTGTTAGAAAAGGTACCCTGATCTCAACAGAAAAATTTAAAAGGAAAATTCAATAAGTAAAAAACAGAGATTGACTGAAATTTCGGTTTTGGTGCAAAATCTGAGTTTTGCCGAATATCCATTTTCAGTGAAACTGCTGCCAAAATTTCAGCCGGACCGAAACTATATGTATTTCAAAATCTCATTTCTTCTTTCGGAAATTTTCAACTTCACTCATTGATATGAGTTGTATCGGCTCAAATGAGACACTATTTATTGCTGTGAACTCCACTGTTTATAATTATCCGTCATGACTGATTCATGATGCAAGTGTAAATTATAAAGCAAGCAATGCATATAGAACTAAACTTAAACAACGCTTATCACGTGATCTTTAAAAGCTGCAAACTTAACAGTAATAGAAAATTTTTACTTTGAAACTCCTGATTGTTTCGAATGCTTTATGAGAAAGGTGTTGTTAAAACATATGAAGATTATGAAAGTTATTACGAAAGATATATCGAGGTATGTATACTAGAAATATTTTTTTATTAGATGAAATTCGTATAATTGGAAATTATTTCTGTCTTATTGATAAATTAATTATGTTTTATTTTATATGAAAATAAATAGTTTTGGATAGAGGCACAGAGAATTAACTTGGCACCAGAGATAAAATTTTCAAACAGGGGTGCCATTTCAATACTTTCTTAGGGAACAGGGAGTGGCAAAGCTTTTTTTTTTTTTTTTTTTGGGGGGGGGGGGGGGAGGGGGAGGCGGTGAGTGAGCAAAGATTTATTTTGATCTTATTGTGCACATCCTAAAAGAAAATTAACAACTGTTACATTTTTATCCTTATATATATATATATATATATATATATATATATATATATATATTTAAAATTAGCTAAAGCACAAAATAATGTTAAACATGTCTTACTTTGAGAATATTGAAATGGAAAATAAAGTTTATAATTAATAATTTCTAGGCTTAAAATGTTGTCTTAATGCTAATTTTATAAAATTGTTTGTAATATAATATAATGTAAATAAAAAGTTACCGTATGAATGTAAAAATAATGTCAAGTAAACATGTTATTTAAAATTTAAACATACGTACCACAAAAATGTTTGTACAAAATTTTAAATTATTAATAATAATATTCAGCAATATTTAAATATATATCTATATTTAAACATTATTAAATTAATAATATTTATAATTATAAAATGATTAAAACACATTCAATGTTAATTTCCTAAAAAACCAACTTTTAAGTACTTTATTTCAATCAATTTAAATACAAAATATTAACAAACTGAAAATATGAATATTTTTAAAAATTAAATATTCATAATTGAATTTATTTTATATTATTTAACTTCATTGTTAATTAATTATTGATAAATGCCTATAATTATTGGTTGTTATAAAATAATAAAAGTTGTATTATTTATGTTTCATTTTTGTTTGAAACTTATACACACACACATATATATATTCACATTTTTTTGTTAGAAATGTGGTTCAATACATGTATAATTAATAAATTATTTAGTAACGTAATTAGTTATTACTGAGAAATTATTAATTATTTGCAATTATGCATGTATTAACCAGTTTTTAAATTTTATTATTGACAGTTTTGGTTTCGGCCAAAAGTGGGAAGATCACCGAAATTCGGTTTCGGTCTTAAAAACCTGTTTTGGTCGATCTCTAGTTAAAAACACCAACCACTGTGTTTAGGTGGGCTGAAGGCATATAAATACAATGGACAACCAAGGAAACTTTGAGCTTATCCATTAGTGCCATGCGTAGTTCTGGTAGTTTAAATGCAATCTCATTCCATGCTCTGTTACATTTCATAATACAGGTCTTCTTCAGGCAGGTTTATCATGGTTTTCCATCTTTGAATTCCAGCAGAAAAATGAAGTAGCAGCAATTATTTGCACACGAAGAACAGGTGAAAATTGAGAAGCATTAATGGGGAGCTTTGATTTAAGAACAATTTTAATTCCTGCTGTCATCTTTTAAAGTAACACACACTTTTTTAATACATCACAAAAAACTTACTGAAAAAAAAAAAATCTTTGCATAAATTTAGAACTTTTTATGACAAATTGTATCAGAAATCATTATACCTTTTCACGTGAATAACGAAACACCCATTGTATCCCATTTTCATAATGGGAATTTTTGTTTGCATTGAAAATGAATCCCAATAAAAATTGGAGGTGTCAGAGATGGAAATTTATATTTTCCCCCCACATCCTGGGTTCAAAGCTCTGTTCTATTAAGCTATAAAATGCACAGATTGGTCCAGTAGTTTTCACAAAATTTTGAAATAAGTTTTTTCTTTACGGAATTATATATAGAGATAACCTGTTGTTGGAAGTCAATTAAAAATCAAACTGTTATGGCAGCATAAGAATGTCGCCATCTGAGGCAAAAATGCTGCAAAGAATTTTTTTTAGTTCATATACTTATAATGAATTGGATTGTATAATGAATTAAAAAAGTCCATAAGAATGGGTCTGAACTGACCAATAGAAAAAGAGCTATGTTGGCCTAGTGGAAGTTAAGAGTTGTGAATTGTTATTTTATGATTTTATCGCACAATTTTTTATTCACAGATTAAAATATATAAAAGCTTAAAAATAAATACCTTCCTATAATAATCCACATAAGTAACTTGTTCCCCACGTTGATCAAATGTCTTGGTAGGATTTAGAGACCAATCTATATCTTCAATACGATATGTCCTGTTATTATAGCTATATTCAATAGAACAAGAAAAGATGTTTTAAACATATAATACATATTTCCAGCATTACAAATATAAAGTAGATTTAATATATATGTAATAGCTACAGTTTAGTTACAAACAAAGGGAAAAAGGCTAAAATGGAACATTCTATTAATAAATTAAACCTTACAATTGCATTAACTTACCGTGTCATGACTATGCAACCAACTAATTCCTTTATACAATTTTCTTTGTAGTTTCCTTTCTGCTCAGCTATGCTTTTGATCATTTGCAGAGCAGTATCTCTCCGTACAACTTTATGGACAGTATCCACACACATCAATATGTTTTTTTCATGTTGTCTAATAGAAGTCACAACTCCTTGCCATATCTGCAAACTGAATGTAAAGAAAATACATTAGCTGAAAAAAAATAATATTGAAAAATAAACAAAGCAACTGCTGCAAAAAATAAGAAAAAAAAATCTTTTTTTAAGCAACTATCATATATTATGAAGTATAAGCACTTACTTATGTTGCTCCACTTCACTAACAGCTTGTGGATCAAAAAGATTGCGACCAACTTGCTGGAATTTCAAGTGATGTAGATTACTAGATAAAAAAAAAAAAAAAGAATATAAAATATGTAATATAATTTTAGGTAATACATAAAATACTTTCTTATTGGTCTTACTGGTACTTTCTTATTTTAAGGGTTTTGGCAAGTCCCAATTAAAGGGGACAAGACAAAAATCAAGGAAACCTGGTAAAAAACGAAAAAGAAAATTTGTTAAGAACATACAAAATCATGCAATAATTTTTTGAACCATAGATGCTGATGTTTCCAAGCTCCTGATAGACAGGTTTCATTGCCTTATGAATTTTGTTATCAGAAAGATTCATTCAATTTTGACAAGTACAGATTAAATCAAGCAGATTCTGAATTCATTCTACACACCATTGCTTTGTGATGTAAGAATCCTCACCTTGTTTGTGTTTTTGCATTCAGCACTTTTTCCTTATTGCCATGGTAGAAGGAATTTTTGTTTTTCTCCGGTGCCATTACATCATTGATCTCATATGCTCTCTGCAATCGTAGGTGTGGCCGATCACGTCACAGATGGTGTAAAGCATTTCCAACATATCATTTTGCACTCAGTGTTGACCATTAAGTTCGTTTTCAGTGCATGATTTTAAAGCTTTAATAAGTTTTTCTCTGGGACCTTACTTACAATATATATATATATATATATTTCTGATAGTGTCAATCAGAGTCAGTTGAGTTTGTACCATCGATACTCTGAGGTGATGCTGATGCTTTACTAAAGAAAATGCCATGAACCTAGTAAATGTATTTCACAAAAATTATCATTTCCAGGGATCTTATGAAAAGCCCTAAAGGATTATATTAATTTATTTTTGTTTTGTTTTTACAATATTTTAAAGGCCCAAGAGGAAAGCTCATTTAATACTTCATGCTGATCAAATAGAAGATTTATATTAAAAGAATGTCTTCATTTCATAACTTCAGTTATATTATTCCTGGATGTTGGTAAGAAAACAATTTTTTACGCAATTTCTGTTTCTGACCTCAATATTTTTAAATATGAAAGGAATAAACTAAAAACTACAAAGGAAGGGAACATACCGTCTCATCTGTGTGTTGAATAATCTTTGAAGTTCAGGATGAGATGGAGCCAGCTCATTAACTCTCTTAAGAGTGATGCGTATATTTTCCCCGTCAGTAATACGTTTCGAAAACAGCTCCACAGACTAAAATAAAAATAAGTATAAGCAACAGGCTTATTTAAGAGACAGATGATCAAAATGAACATTTAAGCTAAAGCAAACAAGAACGAAAAATCATGCGTCAAGCATAGATTATGTAACACTTTCCAACGCTTCCAAAATAATTTTACGAATCATACTCTTTTATAAGCTAAAAGATAACATCTAAGTAATCCAAATACTTTATTCAGCCCTGTATAGGATCTATAGATTTGTATATATACTACATAGGATGCTAAATTTTAGTTCAGTTAGGAAACACGTAGCACAGTTTAAAATTCTCCGTCTGGAGTTAAATAATACGGAAATGTGTTCCCGAACTTTTGTACTTCCCTGTATAGGATCTACAGAATTTATACACACCACGTAATATACAAAAAGCGATTTAAAATTAAAATCGCATTCAGTAACTTAAAACGCACTTCCAGGAATTATTGTTAACATACAGTAGAGAATTCTTTTGTGTGTTCCTGTAAATGAACGATGACTGCTATACACACAATATTCTGTAGTAAGTCTCTTGTTATGAACCTTATATAAATTTCAATGCGTTTAAAATAGTGAAACATTATTTAAATAAACGGCAGACGATTTTTCTCCATAGACGTAATGTAACGGAATTCTTTTGACTGTCCCTGTAAAGTAAGTATAAGTGCTATGCACACCCTATTCCATATTAAGCTTCTTCTAATGCACCTTAGTGATATATATAAATTTCAATGCGTTTAAAGTATTGAAACATTATTTAAATAAACCGCAAATGATTTTTCCCCATAGACCGCAATGTAACGGAATTCTTTTGAGTGTCCCTGTAAAAAAACTATAAGTGCTACACACTTCCGTTGAAATAGGGAACATGCTATAGATAACGATTATAACATATAAAATTTGCAGGGCAATCCGAGCATATTTACGGGAGTTAGAGCACGGACAGACGGCAGACGGCCAGACAAACCGAAGTCATAAACACTTTTCAACTAGGTTGGAAAGTGTTAAAAAGGAAAAAGAAGAAAAGTAGACGCTCGTTTTTACGAACCTCTTTTTTGCGAATACTTGCGATTTTACGAACTAGAGCGTGGTCCCGAATACATTCCCATAGACGCTATGTAAATTTTCGCTCCCATTTACGAACTACAAATTATGAAAATCTCTTTTTTGCGAACATAACTTTCATAATTCTGCATTTTTATTTATTTATTTTAAATACCGAAAAGAAGTGCCAACGTTAATTATTCTCCCAACAGGTGCATTTCAAGAATGTGTTATTACCCCCCCCCCCCCCCCCACGCTTTCAAGAGAGAGGCAGCGTAGCAATAAGTTTATTTAGCGTCACGTGGTTTATTACGTATGACTGATTTTAAAGGCACGTGTCTGGAAAGCCTCTGATTGGCGAGTGAAACTTAAATGTATAAGCAGGTGTCATTGTTGAAAGAGGAAATGAAATCTTTTAAAAGATTGCATTTTGTAATCGTCGATTTTCTCATAACTTCTGGACTACTCAATCTGTGAAGTCTCGTTAGTCGAGAGGGAGATTGGGCCAGAACATTACAGAATTTCAGTATGTCGCAGTTGAAAAAACGCATGTGCTTATCCGTTGAGGTAAAGAAGAAAATTTTAAAAGAAGTAGATGAGAAAATCTTAAGTAAGACAGAAATTTCGAAAAAGTATGGAATTCCAAAGAATAGTCTCTCCACAATTTTAAAATCTCGAGAGAAAATCGTCGGAAATAGAAGCACCAATAAAACCCCTCTCGTAAATATTTCAGAGAAGCAAAACACACCCAATTGGAGAAAGCTTTGATTTCTTGGATGAGGAAAATGAGAGGACTGAACATTCCCATAGATGGTAATCTCCTTAAAGAACAATCGAATTCTTTTGCTTTGAAGCTGAATATCAAAGACTTCAAGGCCTCAGACGGTTGGTTACAAAAAATTAAGTCCAGGCACGGTTTGAGCTTCAGAAAATTGTGCGGTGAAAGTGGAACAGCAAATACGACTTTGGCAAATGAATGGAAAGAACGCGATTTAAAAGCATTGCTAACTGAATATGCTCCAGAGGATGTCTTTAACGCGGACAAAACAGGTCTGTTTTTTAAGATGCTGCCGGAAAAGACACTTACTTTCAAAGGTGAAAAATGTAGCGGAGGCAAAAAGGCTAAGCAGAGAATCTCAATCTTGTTGGCAGCCAACATGAATGGAACACAAAAACTGCCCTTGCTTTTCATTGGAAAAAATTTGAAGCCTAGATGTTTCAGAAATGTTAACAAATTACCAGCTGCATACCATGCTAACCAAAATGCATGGATGACTGGGTACATTTATGAAAAATGGTTAAGAGACTTGGATCGTCAATTTGTTTTGGAAAAACGTAAAATTTTGCTAATTGTGGATAACTGTTCAGCTCACGTTGAAGTCTCAAATCTTAAATCTATTCGTGTGGAGTTTCTTCCACCCAATGTAACTTCAATTTTACAGCCGATGGATCAGGGTGTGATTAATAGTTTCAAGCGCATATATAGAAGAGTGCTTTTGCAAAGAATAGTCATGGGATTGGAGCTGAATCAACCATATGAAATTGATGTTCTGGGTGCAATGCATTTGTCAATACGTGCTTGGAATGATGTTCAAGCGACTACAATAGCTAAAGCATTTCAGAACGCAGGCTTTAGTACCTTAATTAATGAAAACCAAGAAAATGTAGCCGACGATATCAGTGGAGATGAGTTACTTATAAATGAACTACGAAAAAGAAATCCACTGTTACCTGAAATTTCATTCGTGGACTTTTTGAGTGTAAATTCAGATGTGATTTGTACGGAAGAAATATCAGATGAAGAAATTATTGCTGACGCAATAAGTGAAAAGGAAGAAGAACTTTCAGATTTGGAAGAAGAAGAAAATGAAATAATCCAACGTCCGACTGTCAAACAAGCAGCTCAATGGTTGTCAGGGCTAAGGCACTTTTTTGAAGGGAACAATAATTGTGAAATGATTTCAAGCATAGATAAAATGGAAACATGTATTTTCCAAAATGTGATTTTAAAACAAAAAAAGATAAGTGATTATTTCCATTCCTAATTTTTTATCTATGTATTTTCATCCATTAAGTTCTAATACAGTCTATGTTTTCACATGTAATGTTTTCAAAGCTTAATACCATATTCTTCTGAGTGCTAAATTTTTTTTCTGTGCATAAATTTGTATTTTGAATTATCTTATATATTTAAAAAATATATGTATAACTTTATTTCAGAATAAATAATCTTAAAATATTGCATCATCTATGAAGAGGGGGGGGATATTGATAGAAATAGACATAAATAATGTACATATTCATGTCATTTTTGATGATTTTCTATTTTACGAACTTTCTATTTTACGAACCATTTGAATGTTCCCTACGAGTTCGCAAAAACGAGCGTCGACTGTATATATATATATATATTATTAATGAGATATTGGAAATTGGGTAATGAATTATTATTACCAACTCAAGTAAATAATTAAGACAACTTAGGTAAGATTATGTTAATTTTATGCAAATTAATGTTAACCCATGTTCCAACATTTCATAAGGCAACAATATCAGTGACTTAAAATGTAAAAGTGAGCTTGCATTGTGATGTATTTAAATTTAATCTTAAATTTAATTCCATAAATTGAGCTTTAAATTTATATAATCCAAAGATCAAAATCAATTATTCATGTTTTGCTTTAGAAATTTGAAAAGAAGATGAGATTATTAAAATAAAGATTTAGCATTAATACCATCACAAAACATTATAATATTGAAAAATAAGTGTACTACCCTAGATACTGCTTATGTAAAAAATGCATGATTAAAAGAAACTTTATCACATTTTATAATTTATTAAATTAAATTAATAAGTAAATGGTGGATCTACCTACATATATTTGCAAAAAAATTTTAAAATAAGATTGCCAGATGTTCCTTATAAAAAAAAAAAAAAAAAAAAAAAAATCAAGAATTATGAAGTAGTCCTCTTATATGATGCAAGTGATCTCATATGATCTTCTAAATGCAAAGTTTTTGATTAAATATATTCATAGTTCAAATTAAATAAAGTATCAATGACTGATCACTAAATGCAAAGTTCTTGATTAACTATTCTTAGGATAGAGAATGCAAAGTTATAAATCAGTTAAAGGTAATGCTAAGTGTGAAGGAGAAATTATTTAAGAGAGAAGCAATTGATGGGAATATTAATGTGTGAGCAATAACCCAATGCAAAAAAATTGCATGACGTTCTTTAGGTCAATTATTCTTTGAGAAGAGAATAAAAAAAAAAAAAATATATTAAACGGTCTTACTTGAGTGAAGAAATAGATGCAGACTATAAATGATGAATACTATAAGTTGGATCCAATAATGTTTATTACATTTTCTTGAAGGAGGAAGGATGAGATGAAAGCTGCACATCAAGTCTTTAAAAAGTACAGACTCAAATTTCGTAAATTTCGAAGAATCTTTAAATATTCCTTCTGGTCGCGTCCATGAAGAATTATAGAATTAATTCAGAAGTCAATTACCAGTTGATTTAAAACTTTTAAAATATTAAACTTAAAATTTACAACAGCATTTTTATAGAATAATTAAAAACTTGAAAACGCGAAATTGATCTCCAAAGAATCAGCGCATGGTGATTCTAGGATACGAGCGAGCGCCGGCACAGGCCAGCGGGCCTCCAGACCATACGACGTTTATCATAAATTTACAGCATCATTTTTATTAAAATTCTGTTGGAAAAATGCGCGACATTAGTATTTATACCCATAAGAGGGGTGCACAAATGTGCGAGCAAGATTAATTTAAACTAATTTGATGATTAGGAATTACGTGAAAATTAAAAGAGCAAATCAGAAACAAATTAACATTTAATAATTAAAAGAACGATTCTAATTTGTATTTGAAAGACACGCCCCTTTTCGGCCGCAGCGCCAAAACAAAACAGCTCCCGAAAACACAGGGAACAAGAGCGACGGTGACGCATGCGCAAAACGTAGGAGCGGAAAGCCGTCGATGACGATGACGTCACAGCTCAGCGCCGATTGAATGCCTTGCAGAGAAAACAACATCGCCGATTCAACGAACGCAAAGCACAATGAGGGGGGAGACGGCCTTGCCAAAAAAAGCAACGTACAAGGTGCGCGACTGCCGATAAATAGCTTTTAAAGAACGACAAATTTAAACTGGAAAGGCTATAAAAATACAGAAATACGTTGAGCTGAAAAATAAAATACTTAAAAAAGATAAAACTGTGATATATCTTTATCACAATACCCCCAATCACCGACAAAAATTATGACTGACCAGAAGGAGAAAAAGGGTTAAAAACATTAAAAGCCTTTTTCGACAAAGGGAAGACAAAATTTTTAAATGCCAAAGTTAAAATGACACAATTACATAAATTTAGATCAATGAAAAGTAAATTAATTAAACTTTGATGTGATGTGCAGCGACCAAAAAGAAAAAAAGAAAGAATATACATCATTTAGTACATTCAAAAATCTCATCACAAATTATACAAAATGTATACAATATAACATAGTATACAAAAGCCCCATTGCATTTTTTAGCAAAGAAAGGCATACCTTCCATAAATCTTTGATCTCTAAACAAATACCATCAAGTATATAAAAAAAACAAGCTAATATTTTCTTTAAATTAGCAATGAGATCATATCAAAATAGTTGCAACAGTAAAGCAACATAAAAAGGGTCGGCAATATCTTTCTTATCCGACTTGTCTAGACATAAATATTTAAATTATAATAAGTTGCAATTTTAAAGCAACAAAAAGTCAAGAATACTTTAAATTCTGACTGATGCCTAGGACTTTTAAAATATAGAGCATATAAACTTAACTCTGAATAGCATAAATGTGCACAAAAACAATCCATTGTAAGGATTTTAAATTCATTCAAAAAGGCCTTGCATTAGTAATAATTCAAATCATATAAAATTAAGTATTTAACATAATGCACATAATACTAATATCAATTCTAACCAAGTATATATAAGTGCATAACAATTATTACCCAAAATTTATATGAAAAGTGCATAAAATTATGTTGCAACAATATTTAAATTCATTTGTCATAAATAATAGTAATTCATCAAAATAGTTGGATTTAGTAACAACTTTTCAATATATAATAAATAATGAATAAGTTTTAACCAACAATAAATGACACATTTCTTTAGTAATACTTCATACTTAATATACTTGCAAGTACTCAATAAAATTTTTCCGTAAATATTCAATAAAAATATTTTTCATGAAATATACTCAATAAAACTCTTTCTGAAATAGTCAACAAAATTCCTGCAATTATATTCAATTCATTTTTCTCTAGTATACACAGTAAATTTTCTTTTCATACACAATAAATTTTCTTTCAATATACAATAAATTTTCTTTTAATACTCAATAAATTTTCTTTCTAATATACCATGGTTTTTTTTTTTTTTTTTTTTTTTTTTTCTTTTCAAAAAAAATAATCAGAGAAAAACTGAGAAAAGGTGAGGATCCTCAAAAAAAAAAATAATTTAACCATTAACTTTCATAAAGAAAGACAAGTTAAAAACAAATGACACATTTTATGAGAATTATGAAAACAAACACAGTGCACCGTTATGTAAAGCATGTTATAATCATAAATTTATATAACATTAATGAAAAGGATAATATATCCTATAGAAAAATCAGCTATTGACAATATATGAATTATTTGGGTGGTATTTACAAAACTTACCAAAAGTGGTAATAGCCTCTCACTACCTTGAGACCATTATCAAACCAGTAAATCAAATAAATATAAACTATTAATATGTATTCATTACAATTCACAAAACACTAATAGCCCCCTTATAAACGATTAGTAGATCTGTAAACCGAACAAACACCAAAACTTACAAGACTGTCAAGGGCAATCTCCAGAACCGATGACGAATCTGTAAATCAAATAAGCATAAAACATAATATAAATTCATCAAAACTTACAAAAATGCTAATAGCGATCCGTTAAACCATTAGCAAGTATGTAAACTAGACAAAAACATACCACATTCTTGCTAAAACTATTGTAAATAAACAGATGAATATTGCTAATAAAATGCTTGAAGGAAAGAAAAAAAAAAAAATTGTTTGTGTACAGATGAAGGATAATAAACGTTCTGCTTTTACATATCAAATAATCAGATGTAATACCTTTAAAAGTTCTAAAATCAGTCTGATTTTAAAAAGATAATCACATTCAGAAAAAAGTAACTACTTGCTGAAAAGTTTGCAAGTTAAGTGGCACACTGGTTGGTTGATTGACACAATGGCAGTGTAGCAGCAAATTGGCCTTTTTGCCTGAAACACACACCACTAAAATAAATTGAAGACTTTATCAGGAGATTTTAGCACTAAACAATGATGAGCATTTGAGGACACATCACGTAAGAGCATTTGAAGACACATCAGGTAATTAGCAGAGACTAAATCATGAACTGTGGTCCATGATGTTGAGGAATAATATGACGAAGTGGCACTTAGAATAAAATAACACAGGAGCACAAGACTCTTGTTGAGAGGCACTGGAAAGTCTAAGTTGCCCATATACATTTTTTTGTAAAGGTGTATTCAAGCAGGCAGAAATTGCAGATTTGACAATACAACACTACTTGCACATTTTAGAGACAAAATTGGGATTGGTGACATTTGAGAAAGTCACTAAGACTATAAAAACACTTTAGATTCTTAGAAAAACAAAATATTCACCAAAATGATTTCACATCGAAGAATATTTCTTTATAATGCGCTGGAAAGTTCTAAGAATATGTGTTGCTTTGCATGTAAATTTGCAATATATTTTAATACAACAAAAAATTTTCTTCATTTATAAATTTTCTTCATCTATAAAATAATTTTCTTTAAGTGAGGCATATAGTAAAAATGATTTAGAAAACATTTGGGTTATGAAATAATACTATAATAACAAGAAAAGGCACTATAATTTAAGCATACTAAAAATTTTCAACTAATAATAATAATAATAATAATTTTTCCAAATTTGAGAAGTTCCATTTGAAGCAGCAATTTCTGTAACCGGTCAATTCACCACCAACCTTCAACTTCCCGATCAACTCTCAGTTGAGTAACCCGAGGTTCGCGAATGTAACTGCCGGTTGATATTTCCGAATTCTTCGTTAACTTCAGGGACATGGTTATTCGACTCTGGGTTACTCGACGGCAGGTTGAAATGTGTATATCTCATTGGCCAAAGGGATCACATGACGTAGCAATAGTCTTTATGGGTTCTGTCCTCCCTTGATTCAGTTTTCAATAACGGAACAAAACAGAATATTGAAAGAGCATAATTGGAGTGTTTACTTTTTGATAAATAAATTTACAAATAAATTTTGAATTAACATTTTGATTTGGTGGTTTAAAAATATTGTCACAGTCATAAAATGCTCATTTTTACAAAATTTTATAGTTATTTTTTTATTTTTTATTTATTTATTTTTTTAAAGTTTTTTGATTAAAGAATATATATATATATATTATCTACGTTTAATAAACAATTTTATGACCAGGCTAACACTAATAAGTGGAATAAAAGCAAATAGGGAGCTAGATTTATTTATTTTGCAAAAATATTATATAAAAAGATATTTTCATATATTTCTAATGTATGTTTTTTATTTAACTAAAATAATTGATTACAGATTCAATTAAATTATCTTGGATGAAATTGCATGCTTGGTAGCATTTATCCCTTATACGAGACTCAAAAAAGTGTTTTTTTATGTGTAAATTATTATAATTAATATATATATATATATATATATATATATTTTTCATTTCATATATAATAATTTTAGAAGCTGTTTGAAAAAATTCTTGTGAACTGCGAATTTTTTCAAATAAGCCTCTTAAAAAATGTTTCTTTCAAACAAAAATAATTATTTTTAACTAACAAGGTTTTTTTTTTTTTTTTTTTTTTTTAGTTATTTGATTAAAGGGAAATTGGAGTGTTTACTTTTTGATAAATAAATTTACAAATAAATTTTGAATTAACATTTTGATTTGGTGGTTTAAAAATATTGTCACAGTCATAAAATGCTCATTTTTACAAAATTTTATAGGATTTTTTTTTAAAGTTTTTTGATTAAAGAATATATATATATATATATATTATCTACGTTTAATAAACAATTTTATGACCATGCTAACACTAATAAGTGGAATAAAAGCAAATAGCGAGCTAGATTTATTTATTTTGCAAGAATATTATATAAAAAGATATTTTCATATATTTATTTCTAATGTATGTGTTTTATTTAACTAAAATAATTGATTACAGATTCAATTAAATTATCTTGGGTGAAATTGCATGCTTGGTAGCATTTATCCCTTATACGAGACCCAAAAAGGTGGGGTTTTTTTTTATGTGTAAATTATTATAATTAATATATATATATATATTTTAAAATTTCATATATAATAATTTAAAAAGCTGTTTGAAAAAATTCTCGTGAACTGCGAAAATTTTCAAATAATCCTCTTAAAAATGTTTCTTTCAAACAAAAATAATTATTTTTAACTAACAACTACATATTAGTTTAAATTATTTATCTATTACAAACGGATAAACATTTTTATATATTATAACGATATTTTAACGCAAAATTCCATCTTCTATAATTTTATTCTTTAAACAAACATGAAGTGTAGGAATAAATCTGAAATTTAAGAAAAACTGCTGTTTTTTATTCTTAAAAAAAAAAAAAAAAAAAAAAAGATTTGAATCTTATATATAATATTTGAGTGTAAGAACATTTGACTTTATATTCGTTAGATGGCGCTACCAAATATTCTCAGTAGATATTTTACGTCTTGAAAACTTTCTTAATAATCACTATAATCTTGACTTTACAGAGTTAAAATATCCTAAAAGGGCTAATAATTAAAAGTAACACATTCTTTCACATTATTATAATTTTTTAAATTAACATTTCGTTTGCTTTCTGCATCACAAATAGCATTGAAAACGAAATAAACGTCAAAACAGTTGTCAACGCAACCGCCATCTTTGCTTCAATTGCACATGCGCGTGTCGAATAACTGTAGACGAATAGGTTAGTTCAGTTACTGAACTTATGTTTCGTTTTCTCCTCCATTTTCGGCTAGTTGAGTTAGCGGAGAATTTGATTTCAGGGTCAACCCAGAGTTACAGCGTAACTCGCCAGTTGAGGTTGACGGTGAGTTAGGGGGTAAATGCTGTGAAACTGAACTTTAAAATAGATGACAGTACACTTCCATAATCGGGTCTTGCAACAGAGGATAGAAAAAGATAGAAAACTATTGCAAATAGGCACAGCTATAAACTTGTAATACTTTAGATCCATAAAAATGAGTAACATTGATGAGGGAGAAACAAGTTCTACAAGATGAAGAGGACTGACGAGGAGCAATCATACGGATATATTTGCCTTATATGAATGGCGACCATCAACAGTCACTTCAACTCGCAAAAGAGTGCAGGTAAGTAATTGTACTATCAGGAACCATCATATTTGCAGACAGCAGAGAAAATCAGCCAACAATGGATATAACACATTCTGACGACTTTTCCACCAAGTAAGCAAAGTCAGATGATAATAATAATCAGTTTATTGAAGTTGTCAGTATATATTCAGATTGTAGAATGTTAAAAATATAGCATGAGTAGACAGTAACTATTTCAGGAACAAGAATATGGAGCAGTTAGGTAATGGCTATAACTTCTCAAAAAAGAAAAAATATATATAATACCAGTCTCCTTTTTGTGATTATGGTATGAGAATTTCAATAAAAAGATGCAGATGCTGTGTAATATAAAATATATATATTAGGATGAAGCAACAATTCCTTGAAATTAAAATAACAGTTCTCAAAATGTAGAACAGAAAATGCAAAATATTGTGTAATATTTTCAAAATATAAATACAGTTCTTGAATTTTAATTTCTAGAAAGAACACAGACTGCTTGCACACTATAATCATACAGAAAATTTGTAGAAAATGGCGAGAGTCAATGAACTTGTAGTGTTATTGCAATAAGTAATTTAACTTTAGTAGAAGCAACCAAGAACTCAAAAAAATTTATGTATGATAAAACAACTACAAAATCACATGAAAACTTGAGCTTCTATGAAGGCAATTCATTCATATTGAGAATAAGTGCAGCAAAATTAGTAATATGATGAGAACATTAGCTTCAATAAATTTAATTCCAATAAAATTTGCTTCAATATTTTTTTTTTATATATATATTCATAAAATATATCAATTTCATTTAAAAGTGCCAATAAATTACCAAAAATTAACCCAAAACAAGAATAAGAACAACCATAGCCTCTTTAAATTTTTTTCTCAAAAACTTAGAACAAGAACAATTTTCATATTTTTCAAAAAATATCTGAATTCATCATGACTTATATATATTTTTTTTTAGTTTACATATATATAAAAAGCACCATAATTTTTCATTTGTTAACAAGAATAAATTCTTTTTTTTTTTTTTTTTTTTTTTTTTTAATTTCATTCTTCATGAAAATTTTCACAAAATATTCAATAAATCTCATGGAAAAATACCAGAATAAAAATTAATTTCTGTTAGAATATCATTTTTCAATTATAAATAAATTATTAAATATATGCAAGCCAGTTGAGAATAAAAGTTCCGAAATTAACGATGTATTGCAAACATCGCTCTTCTGTGGAGCACAAGAATATTTTTTAAGCTTCTAAAAATTTAATCAAAATCAGCAATTCTTCAAATAATATTTCATTTTTAATATGAATTAATTAATAGAGCATCAAATCTTCAAATATATTCTATTTTATAAGTTTCAAAATTTGAGAATATTTTTTAAGAACAACAAAATTTTCAACTTTTCTCTTCATAAAAGAATAAACACGGCACCAAATGTGAAGGAGAAATTATTTAAGAGAGAAGCAATTGATGGGAATATTAATGTGTGAGCAATAACCCAATGCAAAAAAATTGCATGACGTTCTTTAGGTCAATTATTCTTTGAGAAGAGAATCAAAAAAAATAAAATATATTAAACGGTCTTACTTGAGTGAAGAAATAGATGCAGACTATAAATGATGAATACTATAAGTTGGATCCAATAATGTTTATTACATTTTCTTGAAGGAGGAAGGATGAGATGAAAGCTGCACATCAAGTCTTTAAAAAGTACAGACTCAAATTTCGTAAATTTCGAAGAATCTTTAAATATTCCTTCTGGCCGCGTCCATGAAGAATTATAGAATTAATTCAGAAGTCAATTACCAGTTGATTTAAAACTTTTAAAATATTAAACTTAAAATTTACAACAGCATTTTTATAGAATAATTAAAAACTTGAAAACGCGAAATTGATCTCCAAAGAATCAGCGCATGGTGATTCTAGGATACGAGCGAGCGCCGGCACAGGCCAGCGGGCCTCCAGACCATACGACGTTTATCATAAATTTACAGCATCATTTTTATTAAAATTCTGTTGGAAAAATGCGCGACATTAGTATTTATACCCATAAGAGGGGTGCACAAATGTGAGAGCAAGATTAATTTAAACTAATTTGATGATTAGGAATTACGTGAAAATTAAAAGAGCAAATCAGAAACAAATTAACATTTAATAATTAAAAGAACGATTCTAATTTGTATTTGAAAGACACGCCCCTTTTCGGCCGCAGCGCCAAAACAAAACAGCTCCCGAAAACACAGGGAACAAGAGCGACAGTGACGCATGCGCAAAACGCAGGAGCGGAAAGCCGTCGATGACGATGACGTCACAGCTCAGCGCCGATTGAATGCCTTGCAGAGAAAACAACATCGCCGATTCAACGAACGCAAAGCACAATGAGGGGGGAGACGGCCTTGCCAAAAAAAGCAACGTACAAGGTGCGCGACTGCCGATAAATAGCTTTTAAAGAACGGCAAATTTAAACTGGAAAGTCTATAAAAATACAGAAATACGTTGAGCTGAAAAATAAAATACTTAAAAAAGATAAAACTGTGATATATCTTTATCACACTAAGCACCTTAAGAGTTAAAAAAACAGTTAATGGTGATGCAAAGTTGCTTGTACCAATTCTTAGGATAGAGAATGAAAAGTTAAAAAAACAATTAAAAATGATGCAAAATTGCTTAAATGAGAAATTAAATTCCGTGAAAATTAAAAGGATGTGTCTTTTTAATGAAAAACACAACTTAAAACAACAGAAAAGACAGACTAGGACCCAGTATTATATCCTTAGGCACTTATTAACATAACTTTCTAACTCTGTCTCTCATTGAAAAGGTAACAGCTTCCCAGATCTTTCCCGTCCAATAGTTTCCAAAATTTTAAGCTCCACAATAGCATGGCTGTTGCCAAATCCAAGAACCACCACAAAGTCGGCGAAATAGCATGGCAATTTTACTGACGCTCAGCTATTGCTTTGACGAATGATGATGTCGACAGGCATGAATGACAACATCATGACGACAGTCATGAAAATGTTATTTTCCTGGCATTATTACTAGGATTGTCAACAATACCCGAGCATTCAGAAATATAAGGAATGTTGTTCACTACTCTGGAGTAAACAGGTACATGATTTTGAAAGAACAAGATGACTGCTAAAGTTATTGTTTTCTATGAAAGATACTGATGACTACCAAAAAAGAAGCAAAAGACATGAAAACAAGATGGTGACGGTGGAAATGTTTAACATCGCAAATATTCGTTGCAATTTGATAATGAGTAAAATTTTTATATAATTGTAAAAAAAAAAAAAAAAAAAGTGTATACAGTAGATCTTTATAACACAATTTTCTATATAACGTACAACTTCTTAGCACTTGAATCGACAATTAACTCCATTTTCCACAAAAATATCAGTCGATATAAATCCAGTATGAAAATTGAAAAAAACACATTTCAAAATATTTAAAGGCTTTAATATGCTTTTACAAATATTTTAAGAGCAGAACAGAATGTTAAACTGTATTTTTTTTAAAGCTTTCAAAGAGTCATTCATTTCTTTTTATATTAAAAATTTGGGTACTTCTTCTCTATTATCCCGTCGACCACTTTTCATAACAAAAAACTATCGTCAAACTGCAAGATTAAACGCCAAAAATGCAGTCCCATTTACTTGATGTCAGAAGCTTATATTTTATTTATTTTGATATTCCAATGGCAACGTTCTCTCATTTATTTGGCGTTGCAGTTTGGCGATAGTTTTTTGTTATGAAAAGTGGTCGACGGGATAATAGAGAAGTACCAAAATTTGTAATTCTGAATGCCAACAGTGTTTGTTTATATCTGGTAAACCGATGTTTAATCTTTTTAATTTAGAACTTCAAACATTATAATTGGATGTTATATACATGTTTTATATGAAAATATGCTGAACAGATATGATTTTAAGTAGAGGAAATCAGTGGCGTAGCCAGGATTTCCTTTCGGGAGGGGTCCAAATTTTTTCTTCAGCTTATATATATATATAGTAAGACCTGCCAAGATAATACTGCAAAGAGTGGTAAAAAATTCCGTGTTAGACAGTTTTCCGTCTTAGCAGGTGTATGTCACTCTTTTCTATTTGACGAATGAATATTTCCGTTTAAGGCAGCATTCCGTTATAGGCACATTTCGTTTCCACAGAATTTGCTGTATATATAAAAATATAACTTATGTATGTAATATGTATAGTAAAAGCTGTCTATAGCAGATTCCTGTCTTAAATGGAAGCATTACATGGCCTTGATATGGATAACTATACAATGAAGTCTGCTGAAAACCTGCCTGAAACGGGATTTTTCACCGTTCTTCTGTGATTCCGATTTCGTCTTGTCAGTTTTTATCCTACTTATAAATACAGTAAAGCCTGTGAAATGGAAACTTTCTATAACGGAATCCTATCTCAAACTTAAAAGTTTCGGGATCCCATAGAAACGAACTGATTGAAATATAGTGTGACAGGATTGACCGTGTGTGTATATATGCAATAGAAATATTTCGAGTAACTTTAAGAAATTAGATATTTCCTTATCAATATCTTAATTAAAAAAAAATAGCATGTGTAAAATAAAGTAAGATCAATCTCTATAACTGTGGCTAATAATACAATGGAATTACATTAATATTTACCAAATAAAAAGATTTTACAAACAGTATGATATAAAAAACTGAGCACGCACTGAAGAATGCATTTAAATCAAGTTTCATATAATATAAACATTTGATTACGTTAAAGTTATGATCAAAGGGTTAAGTTTAATACAGCATTTGGTTGAAATTTTTTTTTCAATTTTCATGCTTAATTTCCTGTCATTGAATTAAGAACTTGTGCTGCAATAGGTATAATGAATAATGAGTTGACACAATTGCCAATGCCGTCAGCCGTTGATTCACCATGGGTGTTTCTGAGATAAGTTTTTAATTTTTAAGAAAAAAATCTTGTAATTTCGGCTACAGAAACTAGTAATGTAACAAACACACGCAGCAAATATAGTTGATGTTGGGAAAAATAATTTTGTTACAATTGTCTAAAACAGCCATAATTCTTTTTCAAGTTTCACCGCTTTTGATACTAATGTAAATATTCGACCTGAATAGTTGTTTCCGATATCTGGTCGACTTAAAAGATGTTAAATTTTTATAAAAAAAATTATTACGATGGATTAGCACATCTTGGAAAGTATTAGATTGTGTAAAAAATAATGGTAGTTTCTGCTATTTTACTTTTCAAACAATTTATTTTAAGCGGTTGGAAATAATTTTAGAACGTACTCCAAGTTCAGCAGCAATCTTTCAGACTTTTGGTACGTAGATTAGCTTCAACCTTTGCTTTCAATTTCTCATTGTTAATAACCGAATGCCACGTACGACCTTCATATTCAAACTCTCATTGCCATCATGAAATTTCTGAAAACAATGTTAAACTGTGAGTTCACAAGTCGTACTTCGGTCAAATGTAATGTGGAATTCAGACATTTTTTCTCCAGGGGGTATTTCTGCGGAGGGTACCATTTTTCTCCTGAATCTCCTGTACACTCTGGAGTTCAAGGAAGGAAAAAGATTGCACTCCTAGATTATTAATAAGCATAAAATCTCAGATCTTTTGAGGGGTCATTTCGATGCTCCGGAGTGGATGCTCCACCCCCGCTCTCCTGCATTCAACGCTGTAGTGTGGTTGATATACAAGCCGTTTCCGCTGGTTATCGTACGAAATTTCCCAAAGCTCTACAACTGCCTTAAATATCCCTGTACAATAGCGAAAAACAAAATTATAATACTAAATGAGTAGGTAAATACTTGCCCTTTAAAATAATATACAACAACGTAATATTCCATTAAGAGTTTATTAAAAATAGCTCAGGTTGAAAAGTTTAATAACAAGAATTACCATTATTTTGTACAAACCCAGAAGAACGTCAAACTCTTTCAATATTCCTCTGTTCTTTTCTTTAATGATTAACGAATAACGAGATCAGAAATAAAAGTATCAAAAGGAGGAAAAAATTGATCTCCCGAAATATTCTTCAGGTTGGACATTGAACCAGATGTATCTGATGGTCAACTTGACAAGGAATATGTGTGACTAAAGAAAATTGTGTCAGACTTTTCTTTAGCAAAGGACTGTGTTCTCTTGAACAGGTCAGAAAACTTTTAAACACCAGTCTCCTCTTGAATGCTTACTGATTAATGTAAAGTTACATAAAGTTGAAAAAGGACGTCTTCAGCATGGTTTACAGCAGAAGACAAATCCCATTCAGATGCAGGTATTTTGAAAGTGGCAGTGTAATGTTGAATAAGAATTCACAAATATCTAGTCGAAGAATAAAGTTAATTTTTTTAAATTCCAGCAAGCAGATTTAAAGTAAATGATAACATTGCTCGATATAAAATTATAAAATGAACAAAGATAAGGGTCGCAAAACTCTGATTAATTTGCTGTTATTGCATTCGTCTAATCTAAACTCGTCTTTTCCCCGTAAGTGTTGGCAACAGTTGGTCCCATCGAAATCTCTGTAGAAGAAGTTTTGCGTTTAATCTAGTTACATTAAAATCTATGAAAACGGAATCGTCAGGTATCCTTAAAAAATCCGTTGTAGATAGATTTCCGTCATATCAGGTATACTTGTATAGTTATCCTTCCGTCATCGAGACCATGAAATGTTTTCGTTTACAAGAGGATTCCGTATTCACAGGAAACCTGCCAACAAGGAATCACAACCAGAAAAGGTTCCATTTTAGATAGGTTTCAAATCATAGAAGGTATAAATATGTAGTGTTGTTTACGTTGAACCTTGAACTTTTGCTGTTTACGATAGCTCTCATCTTCACAGATTTTATTATAATACATCTATGCTTTTCAGAAGTATACTATAGAGTGGATACGTTTTAACAGTTTTGGTGGATACCTGACAAAATGGGACGTATTTATGACAAAAACCTGTCTTAAACGGAAAAATTTCATAGCGTCGGCGAAAGACATACCTTTTCTAAGACAAAAAGGCCTGTCTAAAGCGGAATTTGTCATTGGTTAATTGCGATTCCGTCTTATCAGTTTTTAATATTGTTATATCTATGATTCAGTAAACCAGTTCTTCGTTCGGGGTTCGGGGGGGGTCCGGACCCCCTGGACCCCCCCCTTGGCTACGCCACTGGAGGAAATTATGACTTAGCTGTTATATGTTAGCATATGTTTTTTATCAAGCTTAACATGGCGTTTAGCTACGGTCGATTCGCAGACCAGAGTGGTCGGAACCGGCATGGTTACCAACACGTCCAACCATTGCATTTTATTATAAGTAGATTGAATAGAGGCAGGCAATCCCAGCTGATTTTGTTAACATTAAACCATTGATAGCAACCATGAACACATTAAGCAGCATCTTACTGTATTATTAAACACTGTGCAGTTATACATATTATACATGATCTTAAATAGAAGCATTATAAAGTTCTAATTGGGCAATAAGCTGAAGTTGCCAGTGAAATGACTCCGGGAGAAATTTCATAAATGCATTTACAGGACAAGTAGTAAAACTTTGTAAAATTTTAGGGGTAATTAATACGAATTATAAAGTTTCTTTTTGGTATATATTACACATTTATAGAAAATATACTTCTAATTATTGTACATAACACTATAAATTATATCTATATTTAAATTTTACATTAATTCTATTTAAACTTTAATCCACTATTATCTATCCACTTTTACTCAAAACAGACATTTCAGTGGAAGAGGATTTGATGATTATTTTTACTGCAAAGTAACAAAAAAGGCAGAAAATTTTCAAAATATTAAGGTGCTTTAAGGATTTTAAACTGTGTGATGGAAAAGGAGAGGGAGGGGTTAGATGATTATTTTTATTGCACAGTAACAAGTTGGAGTGTTTTTTCTTTAAAAAAAAGGGAGATTTTATGTATATAAAAAAATATATACTAAAAATTTGTAACTTTTGTGCACTGTAGGGAGCAAAAATTTCAAAGTGGGGAGGAAGAGAGGGTACTTAGATGATACAAATTACAAATCAGTCTGAATTTACTTTTACAGCAAGTTATTTAGTGGTACTACTGAGAAAGGGCTAACAGAAAAAAAACCTCAAAAAATCTATTTAAAAATTTAAACATTGTGTACTGTGTAAAGAAGGTACATCAACTCTGTATGCTGTGGAGCAAACAAAGTAGTGACAATTTTAAAAAGGAGGCAGAGGCAGGAATTTATGTGGAAATTTTAAAACAATGGAAATCTGCCAAAATGTGAGAGACTCCCTCAATAAAGGTACTTCGTAATATATATATACTAGTTGACCCGCCCGGCGTTGCCCGAGCCCGTGTAATAAACTGAAATCTTTTAAAAAACGAAACTCTGGCCAAGCTTTCCGATGGCTTCGACACCGTATACCGGGAACGCTCGCACGCTCCGGAAAATCTTTTATTTCCCCCTTCCACCGCCAGGGTAGCAACCTCTTTCGGAAAGAACCTCTGAGACACGTTAACGTTGCCTACGGTACTGTATAGTAGGCATGCGACAAAATCGAGCTGGTTTCGAGAAGATGGGAACATTATAAGCCAACTTATTGAAATAAGGCACAGCTAGAGAAAATAATCATGAGTGAGGTGCCAGGTGAAGGGGATGTTCAAGTGTCCTTCAGAAAATGAGTAATTAGGAGGACTACGATGAATTTTTAAAAATTCGTTCATTTGGTTAAGCTAGAAACTTAATTAGAAATTTGGCTTAAACTATTATTCAGAAATAGTGGTAATCGCTACTCATAAATTTACTTTAATGTTATAGAAGGTTACTATTGAGTTAATTATAACGTTTGGAATCAGTTGCGTAGAAATTGAAAATATAGTTACGGAAACAGGGCATAGTTAGAGGAAAAACTTTGAAGGAGGGGGAGGGGGAGGTTCAAGTTCCCTTCAGCAAATGACTAATTAGGAGGATCACTATGCATCTTTAAAAATTCGTTCGTTTGGTTAAGCTAGAAACTTAATTACAAATTTGGCTTAAACTATTATTCGGAAATAGTGGTAGCCTCTACTCATAAATTAAGTTTAATGTTATAAAGGGTGTCTATTAAGTTAATTATAATGTTTGGAATCACTTGCGTTCAAATCGGAAAGATAGTTGCTGAGATATGGAAACGGGAAATAGTTAGGTAAAAAACCTTGAAGGAGGGTTCCGGGTGGGGGGGGGGGGGGGAAATTCAAGTTCCGTTCAGCAAATGACTAATTAGGACAACGACTATGTATCTTTAAAAATTCGTTCGTTTGGTTAAGCTAGGAACTTAATTAGAAATTTGGCTTAAACTATTATTCAGAAATAGTGGTAACCGCTACTCATAAATTTATTTTAATGTTATAAAGGGTAACTATTACGTTAATTATAATGTTTGGAATCACTTGTATTGAAATTGGAAAGATAGTTGCTGAGATATGGAAACGGGAAATAGTTAGAGAAAATTTTGAAGGAGTGCCCCGGAGGGGGGGGTGGGGATGGCGAATGTTGAAGTGACCTTCAGCAAATAACTAATTAGGAGGATCACTATACATCTTTAAGGATTGATTCATTTGTTTAAGCTATTAGCTTATTTTGAAATTTGGCTTAGGCTATTATTCGGAAATACTGGTAATTGCTTTTTAGAAATACACCTTGAAGCAATGAATGCTGAGTTTTACGATAATTTAGTAAAAATGGAACTAAATGGAGAAGTTCGGAACACTATTACTGAGATATTACAGAGCAACTGAGATTTAAAATAGCGGTATTCTGTATATAAAACAAGAATTAAACGCTTCGGGTTAAAATTGTTAAATGTAATTAGACCCCTATCCCTCGCCATTCCCGCAAATATATAACAAATAATCTGTTAAATAAAGTTTTCTGTAATAGTTGTCTCTATCATAATAGTATATGTCCTGTTTTAAAAAAACCTTAAACCCATATACAGTGAATTCTGTCTAAGGTGGACTCTGTGTAAGCCGGAATTTTGTCTAACGCGGAAAATTTTTCAAGTCCCGGCAAACACATAGGGAATAACATTAATTCATGCTCCATAAGCCGGAATTTGCCTAACGCGGAAACGGAAGGGTTTTTAAAGTCCCATCGAAATCAAAATTTTGAATAAGACGGAAAAAAGGTTAAAAAATGAAAGGCATTTGGTTTATGAAACTTCAAAACAGATATACATACATCGAATGCTAAACATTCGTAATAGATTTATAAAGTTGATTCATCAGAACGGAAAATGTTTAAATATTTAAGGAATAATTTTTTATTCCATTATTTCTCATATATAAGCAAAATGTTTTTCCTCTTAAAAAAAAGAAAGAAAAAGCATCATACCAAGTACATTTTTTACATTTATCTCAATTAATTATTCAAAAAAAGAAATTGATAAAATAAAATCCCTATACATTAACATTTCTCTCTTTTTCATTGTATTAACGAAAGAATATCACTTTTTTTGCTTGCTTCGGATTTGAGTTCTGATCATTGTGCAATCAGTCTTTGGTAGCCATAACTCTTTGTCTAATGTGAGAGGGAGAGGGCGGGGAGGGGGAAGCTACAATCATTTACATTCTGTATGAGGTGTGGTTTCAGAGGGGGGAGGGGATGGAAGATGAATTCGAAGTGACGTATGTTTTATTTCAATAAATCACATGGTCAGAAAACGAGGTCGTTGTACGTGTTATTTGTTCTTCTCATTTTATATTGTCTACTGATATTACTAAGTGATAGTAAAAAATGGCTTCAAAATCTAAACTCAATACGCTATCTCTGCGGGATAAAATAGAAGTTATTAAATTAAAAGAAAAAAATTATTCTGTAAAAGATCTTTGTATTAAATTTAAATGCGGTAAAACACAAATTTATGATGCTATAAAAAGAAGAACAGAGTTGGAAAAGGAATTGGAAAGCAAATCATCCAACAGAAAGCGAAAAGGTGCTGTGAAAAATGAAGACATTGATGCATTAACACTTTAATGGTTTTCTAACGCTAGAGCTAAAAATTTGCCCATACCTGGAACACTGTTGCGTGAAAAGGCTAAAGAGATAGCCGAAAAATTTGGTAAAGCGGATTTCAAGGCTTCTACTGGATGGTTAATGAGTTTCCTTAATCGACACAATATTGCCATGAAGCAAGTTTGCGGAGAGTCGAAAGACGTCCCAGACCAAGAAATTCAGGAATGGAAAATAAATTTTCCTCTACTGATTGAAGGATATCAAGCTAAGGATATATACAATTGCGACGAAACGGGACTATTTTATCGTGCGTTGCCCACTAAGTCCCTTGCAAAAAGAGGAAGTGAATGCCACGGTGGTAAAAACTCCAAGGAGCGTGTCACTGTTTTGCTTTGCGCGAATATGGAGGGCAGTTTAGAAAAGCCCTTAGTGATAGGAAAATCGCAAAAGCCGCGATGTTTTAAGAATGTGAACATTGATAAACTGCCTGTGATTTGGAGATCTAAAAAAAAATCTTGGATGTCGACTGCCATAATGGAGGGATGGCTGACTGAATTCAATAACCGTATGATCAAAGAAAATCGAAAAATTTTGTTATTTCTCGACAATGCACCTTGTCACGCCAATTTCGAACTATCGAATATAAAATTACAATTTCTTCCCGCAAATACTACTGCAGTAACACAACCTATGGATCAAGGAGTTATAAAAATGATGAAAACCAATTACAAAAAATATCTCTTGCGGTCCATTATTGCGTCTTTAGATAATTGCTCTTCTGCCACCGAAATGGCAAAAAATATAAGTGTTTTAGATGCTGTCAAATGGATTGCCAAATCCTGTTTAGAAATGTCGCCTGAAAAAATTGTTCATTGTTTTAGAAAAGCTGGTTTTGTTTCAGAAAATGGCTATGAATCAGTTGACCAGTTGGAAGAAAATGAGTTACAAAATCTAATAGATGACTTAAAATGTGTTCACAGCAATGAAAAAATAAATGAAGAAGAATACGTATCAGCTGACAATATAGTGTGTACTACTGAAGCTAACACTTCTGTGGACATTTTGATTCAGCGGTATCAAGATTTGGAAAGTGCTGGTGAAAATGAAGATGAGCACGATTATGAAAACCATAAAGACAATGGAGGAATCCAAACGTATCAAGACGCCTTGAGAAGCATTAGGTATCTCGAAAATTTTTTTCTTGCTCAAAAAAATGAAGAATTGATACCCATAATAACGGACTTGCAATGTGCTACTGAAAAATGCTTGGTAAAAAGAAAGACAAAACAAGCATCGATAAAAGATTATTTTTCGACTGTTTAAAAACTACTATGCCACTATGTGAAGTATGAAGTAGTTGTTAAGGTAAATGATTTTCATTAACTTTTAAAATGGAAGAAATTTATCATTGATACTACTATTTATTTTATTATTCATATAATGTTTTTGAGATTAATAATAAATTTAATAAGACGTATAATTTCATTTAAAAAACTGTACTGAAGATTATGAACGTAAAAATAGGACTTGCGCATATATATTTTATTTATTTATTTTGGCTGTTTTGCATAAGGCGGAATATTGTCTACGGCGGAAAATTTTCTCGGTCCCGTTTGATTCCGCCTTAGACAGAGTTTACTGTAATTATAATGAAGAAAAACGTGCCTGTAAATGTCTTAAACAGGTGGCGTTTATGTAATTTACCTTGCGTAGATGGCGCTGTATTAGCTTGGCTATATGCAGGTAACTGCAATCAATGTTGGCACTGTTTCGTTATAAGTCCTTATCTATGCATCGTTCTTCTGATTTATTTAATGTGTTCTGAGAAGATATTCTACACAACCAACCAACCGATGAAAAAAAGCATATTTTTAATGAGAGTTCTTTGTGCATTTTAATTAATATTTCAAAAAGTAATTAAAATATTAAAATTCTGACGCAATGTTGCACCAGGAGAGGGTTTGGACTGCCTAAATCTAAATTTCCAGCCTTCTAGGTGGGCTATATTTTCCTAGCCATCGCCAACAGACACACAGAGTGAAACTTTCTTTTATTAGTATAGATACACACATTATTTAACTATTTCAGAAGATAGAAAATTTAAGTATAATTTTTGAGACATGTAAAAATTTTAGGGGGAATGCGAGCCTTGCATTTACTAACTAACTAAAGAAATTTAACATTAAATGCAATCAGAGAAACAAACAGAAAAGCAAAGCATGCACAAAGGAAAACATTGAATGTAAAAACAAGATATTAATAAATTACAACCGGGTGATTTATATTTTCCTAATTTACATACTTCGCCTAATTGTCTAACAGTTTTCAAGTCAGACATCCCATCAAAAATGTAAGCATTTCCAAAAGTTTCTCTATGTTCCCTCATCATGCCTTTTCGCATTCTTGAAGACTCCACAACTGGAGCAAAATCACAGTGATATTGATAGATGCAAAACTCAGGCTTGTTTGTTAGCTCAAAATAATTTGCTAACAGTTGAATGGGCTCTCCACTTGTACCTAAATAAAGGAAAACAACTGTTTTAGTAACTTATTAATTTGAATCAAACTCTGTACTGAATATAGGTGCAGATTCCCAAAATTTGGAAGGAGTCACTGGCTCCTAAACCCAAAAAATCCAGTGGAAACAATTGTAAAACAAATGCATAAAAACAATGGTGTTTATATGGGGTAAAAAACTACAAAAAACTCAGGAATTCAAAGTGTAAAGTAATTTATTTAATATAAACACATGTACAACAAAATTTGAATATTAATCAAATCTTAAATCATGTACAGTCAGAAGATAAAGTTGGGCAAGATACGGTTTAAAAAAAAATATGTATAAGCTGAGCAATCATGATAGCGGGGAATATCAGAAAAACAATATTTCTTATTTTGATTTTGCCAGACAAAAGTACACATGAAAGAAAATCTGAATTTGTGAGATTATTTTGCACTATAAAAATCAAAACACACTTCAAACATTTGTTTATATTATATTATTTATATATATATATATATATATATATATATATATATATATATATATATATATATATATATATATATATTAAATCACAGACTATGTAAAATTATCAGATTCATACTATTCGAAAATATATTTAATAGTTTGCTGTGTTAAACAGATCATTCTGAAATGTTATTAAAAGATAATAATAATGTTTGTTATGTGTTTTGGTCTTAATCTTTAAAAAAAATATCAACATTTCACGATGGGGACTGGGAATACCAGAAATCGATTACTCTTAAATCACATGGCGACTTAAACACCGAAAGTTAGTGGCCACAGCAAAAAATTTAGTCGCCACGTGGCGACTGTGAATCTGCACCTATAGTACTGAATTGATGTCATAGTCATTATAACATTTCAAATCGGGTTTGACCAATTTCGATCAAGACAATTAAAAACAGTGGCAAAAAAATAAAATAAATAAAATAAAATAAAAATAAAATATATATATATATATAAATACGAGCACCATAAAAGTGAGATTTACTGGCAGTAACGTAGAAATTGACTTGATTTTTTTTTTTTTTTTATGATACACAATATAGTAAAATAAAGCCATTTTAGAGTAAAATTGAAACTTTTTTAGAATATTTATTCAAATGTTTTAGTAATAAGTGTGTGTGAAACTGCTTTTTGAAGCTCAAAATTTTTTTTTATGAAGCCACATGCCTGTTGGTATGGATAGTTTCCCAGTTTCTGGCATGAGATGACAAAACTGGTAGGAGTTTCTTCTTTCAAAACAAATATTATATTAACTAACCAATTATTAAAACATTCAAAATTTAATAAATGAAGAAATTCAAAGAAATTTTGTTGGTACAATTGATAGATTGTGTAATATACAGTAAATCCAGATATTATGAGCCAGGCTAAATCAAAGTGTAATACAAATTAACCATTTTAAATTGCCTGCAAATCACAGTCTGGTTTTAAAACCTTTACAACTATTTGGTTTTACAACTTTATGTTACTTCCCCAAATAGCTTCATCATTAGTTACATACAATTTCAAATCATGGCAATTTTTACATTCCTTGCTTTTTTAAACCCTTTTAACTTCTTCAGTCCTGAGGTCCAGCATATGTAGACCTATTTGGTACTTCTTTGTTATAGTGGCCCCCATAATTAGGATTATGCCAAATCGGTCAATTTTGCTAAGGTCATAAAGCACGAAGGTAGCGTAAACGTATAATAGACATATATATAAAATACCAGTGTATTCATTTTATAATATTTTATGTTAATAAGAATATATTACAATATTTCATAACAATTTCTTACAATGCTTCACAAGAATAACTTTTTTAATTTTTTAACACCTCTCTCATGCAACTATTTCAATCAAGTGTCGCATTTTCACAAATTCATAGTTGTTCCTTATGTCATATTATGGATGTTATTTCTCTGCCCAACAGTACATAAACCTTAAAGCAGTTTATGAACGGTATTCTCGAATCACTAAACCAATTTCCAACACATAGGCAAGTTTTTTAAACAACGTTTTAGGTCACATCTCCAAATAGCTTTATTGTTAGTAACATGCAGTTTCATATCAAGGCCATTTTCGCAAAGTTGTTTGTTCAGTAAAAGGCCTTGCTTTTGAACATGATTGGAATGCACTTGATTAAAATAGTTGCATGAGAGAAGTGTTAAAAAAAATGAGATTGTTTCGATATTTATAAAAATAAATGCAGGCGATTAAAGAAAAAACAATACATCAAGTAATTAAAAAATAATGTTCAGGAACATCAATCAATGAAAAAAACAATATGATGATAATCATGTGCGAGATTGCAAACCATTCAACATGATTTTACAGCCTAGCTTGGCAATATATCTCTATCACTTGGCAATTTATCCTTAGGTGCTGCTCTAACAAAGAAGTAACCCTCTATTTTTTTTTTTCTCATAAAAAAATAAGTTAGAATTCTTTGAGCTTTTACTTTTACGACTACATCAATAAATGGCAGAACTGATACTGATTTCCTTAAAATCTTGAAATTGAAAATTTTTGTATTACATGGGATAAAAAAAAGAAAGAAAACAAGGATGATAAAGAACAATGCAAAATCTGAATATGGCATATAATGAAGTGTTATATCAAAATATACATAAAAAGAAACCTTTTTGGAAATCCATTTGCTTATTTATGAGTCATTCTTAACTCACAGCAGTGATAGATTAAGGCATGGGATACAAAATTTCAAAAGCTCCAAATCTGTAGATAAACTTTTAAAAAGTTTCATAATTTACACAGCTTTATGTTGCACAACAGCAAGATGTGAATACTTGATCATGAAAATATCCCCCCCTCCTCCTCCCCTCAAACGTATGATATATTTTGTAAATTGTTGCGTAGGCTCTTAAAACACTAGTCACGCAAAGAAACGCTCAAACTAATGTTAACTCTATGGGAAGGTTCTTGCATGATTTCTCGCTCGCATTTTAATATTTTTAAATAATTTTTTTTGCATAGGATAGCTGAGGTCAATCTCCAACGTTGTTAGTTTTTACTTTTTCGATTTTGGTTTCAGTTATTTTATATAAGGGTACTTTCATTTTCAGAACCGGTTCCCAAATTTAAAATGGCTGCTTATTAAAAAACTGCATCAAAAAGCTGATATTTGCACAGCTCTATTATAATTTACATATACAGTAAACTCTGTCTAAAGCAGAAATCTGTCTAACACAGAAAAATTTTAAAGTTCCGCAGAATAATTTTCACTTCAGTAAAATCTGTCTAAGATTGTAATTGTTAAGGTTTGTAACAATATATATACAACGATTTTAGATTATATTATATAAAACATTTAAAGTGACAATTACCTTTTTTATCAGTAACATGTTGGGGACGCGTGTTATCATTGCCAAAACCTTCTCTACTCCTGCCTCTGCCTGAAGGAAAATCGCTAATTGAAGCAGCAGCCATAGCTTGAGTGACTCCTTCCATCTGTATTTGAGATGGTGGTCTTTCTTGAGATGGCACAGGATCAACTCTTGGAGCACCTCTATGGGTTCGGCGTCCACCTCCATTGCCTTGTTGCGGGTGCACTGCAGCCTAAAAGATAAGTTATATATTAATGTATTGATAAAAAAAGTAAAATAGAAAAATTTGATAGAACAAAAGATGTTACAAGCTAGAAAAATATATGTAGGTATATACTATATTTGTGAGAAATCTAATCATAATTTTGTGAATCTGGAATTAGCACTGTAATCAAGTTTCTGCTTTAATGAGGGAAAAAAAAAAAAAAAAAAAAAAAAAAAAATATATATATATATATATATATATATATATATATTAAATGCATTAATTTAGATATACTTACACTACATATTTGATTACAGCTCTTTTAGGACACGTCCAATTTTATTTTAAGCTGTTTAATATTGTGAAAGATCCTGTTCTAAGACAAAAAAAAAAAAAAAATTGGAAGCATGCTGTGTCTTACGCTGTAAATATTAATAGTAAAACATATTCATACATCTAACTACATATATTTACCTGTATACATAATTTATATTTGAGCAATTCTATGTTTAAAAAGATGTGGCTTCTGAATATTAAATTATCTTTTTTTCCTATAAGTGTTATACATAAAATTTTTTAGAATCAATTGAATTTTCATATTTTATGCAAATGGGTGAATTCCTAATAAAATGAGACAGACGCTTGGTTAATTAATATAAAATCTAAGAAAAATGTTCTACATAAAAAAAATTTACTACTGGGGGACTGACACATGTATTCAAACTGCATGTTTCAGTTTAAAAACTATTTAGTCGAAATTAAATTATTTTTATTTTTCCTACTGTTATTTTTTAAACATACTTCGTAAGGTAACTAGAATTTTTTTAGTTAAAGTATATGTATTATTATTCCCCCCCCCCCCCTCCCCATTGCCAAGTTACAAAATTGCTTAATCACTCTAAAAAACTTTATAATGTAACATTATCAAAATACATGTTGTAAAATGTCCTTCCATTACTATACTGGAAATATCACTTAAAATAAACAATGAGTATATTTTTAAATAGGCATTTGTTTATTATTTTATGAATGGAGATCTTAGTACTTCTCCATTATCCTGTCAACCACTTTTCATTAAAAAAAAATCCTATCGCTAAACCAGGGATCATTCTAGAACATAAAAAAGGGCAGGGCGCACATTACATAATAAGGGCAATTTTGTTGAAAAGGGCACATCATTTCATAAAAAGGGCATTTTTGTAATAAGTGCATGTACCAATATACTGATGGGGAGGGAAATCTGGCAACAGCTTAAAGTACTCCTTAATTTAAAAAATCCAATAACATTTCTAATTTCCATAACTTCACCATTTGAAAAGTATTAAAAATAGCAAAATGAAACTTATGTTCTCGATTTTTATTGTAAACTTGTTTACTATATTCACAGTCATTTTCCCCTATTCCTACGATATTCAAAAACTTCTCTCTCTAAAGCTTTTATCCACCACATAACTTTTCCCCAGTTTTAGCAAAACTGGTTTTTAAAAAACTACAAAATAAAAGTTCTAAAGCTACTTTCTCAAATTCTTTATAGAACTTATGTAAGTAATGTGGTCAAAGGCCAAAATGCCTGATCCAATACTATATTTCTAGAGAAGGTGAAATGAATCAATGAAAATTAGTTACCTTTTATGTCTTGTTCAATGGAAAAAATGATAAATGGGAAGATCACTCTAAGTCAAAGATTAGACATACCAGGGCATTTCACAGAGAAATAAAGAGGGAAAGGGAGTACTCCTGATGTACTAAACTAGCATTCTAAAAATAAAAGATAGGTAAAGATTTTTTGAAAGTACAATGCAGGATTCTACCCAAGAATAAAAGGAAGGTAGAATTCTAACTGGAAAAAGGGCAAGGAGGGTAGAATTCTAACTGGAAAAAGGACAAGGAGGGTAGGATTTTATCTAAAAAGGGCATGAGGGCAGACCGCCCCTCTGAAACTCTCTAGAGTGATCCCTGGATAAACTGTAGTGCCAAATAAACAAATGGAAGAATGTTGCTATTGGAATATCAAAATAAATAAAATATAAGAAATTTCGATAAGCCCCACTCCATGGTTCATACTCTCTTTACATGATAAAATTCAAGCACCTTACCCAAAATTCAAGCACCTTTTCAGAAATGAAAATTTTAACGTTACAAAATACTATGTCTGTTTGTATAATGCAAATATATAAAGGAAAAAAATTTTCATTTTCATATGTTTTCAGGTGAATGCCATACATAACATATAGTAGCGAAGTCTTAAATGTGAAATTTTATGAGAAAGTCTCCGAAAAATACCGAAAATACTTTTGCAGTATACTTTGAAAGTTATCTGTGCTAACACTAGACAAAAGTAGACACTTGATAATTCTGTACTGCTATGATACACACAATTTTAAATAAAATAAAAAAAAACTAAACAATTTTTCATACTTTACCTTAATTTGAAAACATCCACTAAATCATTTTACAAAAAGGTATATTAAAACACACACACACAAAGAAAAATTTGCATGTTTCAGCATGAATAATTTACTGCATTTTAAATACAAGACTTTTTTCAGCCTTTAAGCTTTTTAACTGCCTCTTCTATTTTTTCATCTAAAATTTTAACTTCAGCCTGTTTTTCTTTTACGGTTTTTCTCAGACTGTTTGACTATATGCAGAAAGTCATTTTCTTTGTAGACTCTGCCTTCAACTCATCCGCTGAATCCAGAAGTTCTTTGATGTCAACTTCCAGACATTTTTTCTTTTTCTTTAAGTCATATAAATCATCTTCAAGTTTTCTTTTCTTGTTCTCAGTGAGACATTTTTCCTTCTCTTTTTGCTGATCTTTCAGGTACATCATGTACCTTTGTCTACCACTGGATGCAGACGAAAGTAGCTCTATTGTTATAGGTACTTTAAGCACGCCACCACAATACTCTATATGATCTTTTATAAGTCTTAAAGAAATATAAGAATGTTCTTTTAGGTTTTCCACTTCCATATTTTTGTTAATAGAGAATCTTCTCTCGACAGAAGCTTGTCCATGGGACAAAAGCAACACAAGTTTGGTCACATGGAAGGCTTTAACGTGTCCTTTAACACACATATGATCATAAGAAAATCATCTAATCTATCTGTCGATTCATTAAAGCTCATGAAAACTGATAAGTTTGTTGTTTCAAGGAAATCTTGATAATCCAGAAGAGTGGTTGGCATTTAAGGAAGCAATTGTTATTTTAAATAATGAAATAACTTAAATAAGCTTCAGTAAAACATAATGAAAAATACATGTAAATGTCGAATTAACCACTTGATGACATAACAAACACGTGTAATGCTTCTGATGTCAAATGAATGGGACTGCATTTTTGGCGTTAAATCCTATAGTTTGGCAATAGTTTTCTGCTACGAAATGTGGTTGACGGGTTAATAGAGACGTCCCAAGATCTTTAAAACTGGAAAAAAAAAAAAAAAAAAAAAAAGATTTGTCAATTTCACATTAATTAATTGTTTAGAAAGTAGAAATAATGTAATATAATTTTTGCAAAATGTCCTTCCATTGCTGCATAGAATGGCCCATTTTTTCGACATAATATTTTAGAGTTACAATGGGTTTTATAGATTCCTAACACCATTGTAAATAAGAGAGTACTTGTATTTAATAAGTTTTTTTTTTTTTTTTTTTTTTTTAACCAGCTGCTTAAAATCACAATTTAAATTACCTTGCAAAGAACAAAAAATTCCAGGTGCAAAATATGAATGAAATAAACTAGTGACAAATTTCATATAATTCATTCTTTTGAAGCAGATATTTTAGATGCTGAACTTAATACAATATATTTATGAAAAAAAAAAATTTTTTTTAAACATGTTCTACTACAACAAATAGAAAAAATTCAAATTTTCAAACTTTTGTTTTACAGTAGCAATGGCTCATTTTTATTTGTACAAAATACAATGCTCTTTTTCAAAATGAAATTAATTCAAATGAAAGTCCAGACAAAATCCATTAAAAATTATATAATCAAAATTATATATAATATATTAATAAAAAGAAAATTTTACCACCAGCTTAATATTAGATTTGGTGTTAAAATTTTTAATTTAAAGAGTTAAATTTTCTACTCATATAAATCATATACTATGATACAACATGAAAGTACAAGAAATAAAAGCTATAATACAACTCATAGTACCGGAGCTGCTGAAGCTCCGCCCCTTTCAGGTTCTTCCCCAGGCCTACGAGCCTGTTCTCTTGCTTGCCTGGCTCTTCCGCGAGCTCTAACATTTCCTTTTGGCGGATCCATCTCTTGCGATTTTCAAAATTCCAGATTTAAACCCTATAAAATATTTATTTTATTAATTGCAGAAAATCTTTTGCATCTTTAGCCAGCTAAAGTAAGTAAAATATGTGTATAACAACAACAAAAAAAAAAAAATCATTATAGAGTTATGAGTAAAGGCCAATTCAAATATTAATATACACAATCACCCATTAAAGAGTAACAGGTGTTTTTACATTGTTTACTTTCCCTTACATTTAAAAAATGCAGGTTAGGATTAGTTTTATTATATTATTAAAATTTAAAATTAAAACATTTTCCAACTCTTTGTGAATAAACAGTCAAGTTCTAAAGAAATAGTAGTTATTTTTAACATATCTGCAAGCGTATTATTTCACACATTAAAAAATTTATAATCTTGCATATTTTTAAATTTCATATTTTAAAATGTATTTTACCCTATTTTATTGCTTAAACTTAATTTTTACCATTTTGAATAAATCTTATCTTACGAATGTGAAATTTTACACATTTTATACAGTTCAAATATAATATATAAAAAATTATATTGAAAGTAATAATATTATTAAAATTGATTAGTTCCTGTTATAAAATTCATACTTGGCCTATGCATTTTATGGCTGAATGTGTTAATAAGTGAAAAATTAGAATGGCACAAGTTTCTCCCATGTGTAAATTAGGGGTGTACAACCTTTTTAAGCGAAGGGCCACTTACAAAAACGACTGTTGTCGAAGGCCACCATCAGTAGCACAGAGAGAATTTTGTTTCAAAGAACTGTGGCCGGGGCAGGGGTCCTAAGCCTACAATCAGATAAAAAAAATCATCAATTTCAGAAGGGTAGTTTTAACCCCATAGGTAGGTTCCTTCTTTCCCAGTCAACATATTCAGTTCTGTTGGCAAGGATAAATCAACAGTTTACATTTGTATTTATAAAAGAGATTTCGCTAAGATTTTATTTTCAAAGAGTGAAAATACTCCTTGACTATTTTTGAAGGAGTAAATTTAGCTGTAAAGGTTGTCAGTGCAGAAAAAAATTGTGTTTTCATGAATGAAGGTGGGGAAGAGGAGAAACATATATTATTCTAAATTGTACTTCTTAACATATTCAGTCATAAAATGTGGATATCAAGTAGGGTAGCACAACCTTTATAAGAGGGCCAGTCACAAAAATGACTGGATTGTCGAGAGCCAACAACCATAGTTTGGATAAAATTTGGTTTCGGGGAAAGATCGGCCTAAAAGTTCATAAAAATGCTAATTTTAAAAGGAGCGTTAGCCCCCTATACTCAACCACCTCCTTAGTCAGCATAACCCAATTCAGTTGGCAAGGATGGAAAAAACTTGCTTTTTTTTTTCCCACATGCGATTGACAATATTCACAAGTTTTTTCTAGTGATTGACGAAATTCACAATTTTTACACACCTGTTCGGCGAAATTTGCGATTTTTATGCACCCGATCAGCGAAATTCGTGATTTATACACACCCGATCGGCAAAATTTGTTTTTTCAGGCTTGATCGGCAAAATTTGTGATTTTTACGCACCTGATTGGCAAAATTTGTGATTTTTACACACCCGATGGGCAAAATTTGCGATTTTTACGCGTCTGATCGGCTAAATTTAGCAAAATTCGCGATTTTTTCGCATCCGATCGGCAAAATTGATCCGCGGGCCACAGGTTGTGCACCCCTAGTGTAAATGTTCAGTTTTGTTTGGTACTGAGTACATTCAGGCCTATCTTTATTTTTGAACTTTTTACATTGCTAAATGCACCAATCCAAAATAAGTCAAGTGGAGTATCTTCATGCCTTGGAAAATTTCCTATCAATATTTTTAATTATAAATTTATTATAATCTCCCTCTAGATTTCGGAACTTAAACAAAACAAAAACCTTTAGAATTTAAAACAACTGTGTTATCTCTATAAACAGGGGTGGGAAATTTTCAGAAAATATTAACAGCCAGCAAGATGCAACGTACAGTTGAAAATCGTTCGGACAAAATGTAGGTACAAGATCACAAAAATAGTTAATTACTATTACTACAATGTATTTTCGGTTAGCCGGGTGCCAGTGATATATGTATTTACATATCTAAATACATATGTATATACACAGGGCTCGAAAATTCTAAAAATTTTAAGTTTCCTAGCTGGCAACCTACATGAATAGTGTAGGTTCCCAGAAAAATTTATGCGTTCACAGTTTTTTAATAAATTTAGAGCTTAATGAATGAAGATCAGAGCCGTCCTTAGCGAGGACGACTTAAAGCGAGGCCCGGTGCAGGGATTTTGCGAGGCCCTTTCCTTTCAGATTCTTAACATAATCTTATCTATACTATGAATATAAAAGAATGGTTTTCACCTATATACTGTAAACCGGGGAGCCCGGGTTCGATCCTCTAGCTACTATAAAGAAGTAGCATTTGTTTGTGTGTTTGTAGGGATAATTTCTGGAACTACTAAACCAATTTCAAAAGTAATGGTGGCAAATTGATGGTGAAAGTCCCTCTTCCAACATAGGCTATATTTTATGTCAAGATCACTATCTTTTCTTAACTAAAATCATAAATTTATATTAAGGATTTTCTATTATACCTTCTTCTTTTTATTAAAGAAAAAATATTTTGCGTCCGTGTGCGAGGCCTCTTTAGGCGCGAGGCCCTGTGCGGCTGCACCTGTCGCACACCCCTAAGGACGGCTCTGATGAAGATCTTGTGTCACATACACAGTTTTGAATAATAAACAAAAATTTTAGTTTATGGTTTATCAATTAATGTTTTGAGTGTTCTCTATCCAAAAGCACCTCATCCATCCCTTCATATTCTTATAGATGTAAAACTTAAAAGGGAAATGTTGCATTACATTTGCCCACTGAGATTAAGCATTTACTAATTTATTCAAACATATACAGAACAAATAATTAATATATATATCTATACAATATTTAATTTTTAAATTGTTCTGTGTGTGCTCGGCGCTCCACATGCTCTTTGTCCCACCTCCTCCTTCCGAAAATCGCTGCGGTCCATAAGAGAATAAAAATTCATAGCTGATGGCGGTCGCCAAGGCAACTTGCGAGTGCTTCTCAGCCGGGAACCTGAGTGGAAAAAATACGTTTCCAGAAATGATTTCTGGGTTTCCCAGGATCCCTGTTTTTCGAGCCCTGATATACATAATATATATATATGCATGTGTGTGTGTGTGTTTATGTATGTATGTATGTATATATATATATATATATAAAACTAAGTAAAATTTAACCATTATATATATATATATATATCACTGGCGCCTGGCTAACCGAAAAGTACCATATTTTCATATTTTTTTCTATAAAATTAAAAAATATATACAACACGGGAAAGCTTATTATAGGTTAGAACGTAGTACATTGTTTACATCCACAGTAATTTAGAAAGTTATCCAGCTAATTAGTAAAAAAATATATAGTTTTCAGTATATCTTCTATAGCCTGCCGTTTTTCAAATTCACTTGCCCCAATACAAAATACATATACTTTGATATTTCCAATTTTCTTATAAACACATTATTTTTATAAGAAAAATAAACTTTTATTTTATTTAGAATCTGAGTTAGAAAATCTGAAATTTTGATGCTGGTATGAATGAATATTAGTTTGGGATTCAACCCTTTTGTCTGCAGATTTGGGGAAGAGGGAAGGCCCCAGGCCCAGTGCTTTAATTTGACCTTGTTTGTGAGAATGGAGGATTCAGATTAAAAATATATGGTACTTTTCATTTAGTCAGGTGCCAGTTAAATATATATAAAGTAGACTTCCTCAAATCCACCACCATAAAATCCGCACATCGTCAATAAAACTTACAGTTAAGATGTAGGTGTAAAATTCCAGTTTTTTTTTTTATCAAATAATTTATGTATTAATCAAGCTTTTTTGGTTATTAAGTATGGCTGAACATGAAAAAAAAGTTTGTTATTTTAAAATTTTTATGTGAATTATTAATGTACTTCATAAGATTAGTTTCACTGAATAATCTGAGAAAAAAAGTATCTCATCATCAGTATGCATATCTAGTTATGCAATATCAATTATTTACTTGACCTTTACATTAAATATTTTAAATGTTCTTAATTTCTATTATTTTACTTAATTATTTCACTTTTATTGTAAGCATTCATTATAATTTCGAATGCATTATTAAATTCAAATTATTGTTTAAAAAATTTAAACAAACAATGACCAGAAATCTGCAAAATTCTAAAATCTGCACAACTTTCGGTTTAAAGCTATGTGGATTTAAGGGAGTCCACTGTATATATATACATATATGTATGTATGTAAACCTTAATGTAGTCATATAGACATGTAGAAAGGTTTATTAGCAATACAAAACAATTTTCACATTATATAGTCATATACAATAGTATTTGATAAATGAATCCAGTGAAAATTCTTCTTTTTTTGGTGTAGAGTTCGAGTTAAAATGTAGGTTTGATTAACATTGATTTCCCAAAATTGTAATAAAACATTTGATAAAACTACCACATAAGTTCGAAATAAATACATAAATGCTGTAAAACCATGTAAATGTCATCACCATTTTTTAAATGTCTAACTTTTATGCAATTATTGTAACAACAAAGACTGGCAATTTCAAAAGTTTACTCATTGGGTATTTGCCAAAGAATGAGTACATGGGTATAATTATGCTAGAATATAAGAAAAATAAACAGAAGTTAGAACCAAGAGCGAGCTCACCACAATGATAAGCTTTTAATTTTGTTAATAGCACCACAATATTATCATAAACAATCCATAATAAGAGATGTCAATCTTTTAATGGGGGGGGGGGGGGAAATTCTAAATATCTTTCGTCTCACACTGAATTTCAAAATATCTCAAAATAATAATTTTGTCGTTCATTTTTATTTCTTCGAGAGGCTCTATTACAATTATGTAAAATGAAAATTTATTAAAAGCTGTAATATTTACGATGTCATTGCTAGGCTCAATAGCGCACAGGGCTAAACTGTTTTTATAAAAACGTTATTTAGAATTGCATTTTGCTGTACTGCGTGTGTTTCAAGATCTGCGCCCCTTGGCCCCTGTCACTAAATTGTACTTAAAGGGTTTTAAAACATCTGTTTGCGCAACTCTGGGTCAGACCCTAAAACAGGGATGAACGTGGTTATATTTAGCTCATCAAAATTATTACTATTCTAATGCGAATTGCAACAGTCTTTGCTAAAAATTATAATATTGTAATTAGCAAATATAAAATATACAATTGTCAAATGCTAAAATAATAGTAAGATAAATAAACAGACTGATTAATATATATACTTTTAACGAAGAAAATTAAATCAACACCAGCATACTGTTTATTGTATTTTTAATCAATAATTACCTTTAAAATAGCATGGATGGAAAACAAATAAAGGTTCCCAAATACGATCGCGTCCAGTACATAAAATAAGCCACGACAGCAGAAAATAAACAATCAGAATTAATAATTTTCAGTTTGTTAGCTTTTTCTTGTATTTAAAGAGAGAAATGTGTTTTGATGATTTCACACAAAGGGACTGGCCGGGATTGGCTTGTTTTAGCGGGAAAAAAACATGGACGCAAAGATAGCACTAGTAGCCTATCGCATAAGGGTGCCTCTATATGCAAGTGGCCACACACGATATATAAAATTTGATTGGTTGAGATAATTTTGGACAACACCAATTGCCAAGCACGTGGAGCCTAGTCGTAACCTCAACTGAAGGCAGTGACACTCCCCAAAAGATAGATGGGGAAATAACGTTCCCTTCCAGTGTCCAACAAGGGAAGACGTTCTGTTTTACTAGAAATTATCACTAGAATTTATTTCTGTGAAGTATTTTTTGAAATTTCGGGAAAATGTATATAAATGAATATAAAAAGCATACATGGAGTTATTATTTTATTATTATTATCGTTTAACTGGCTTTATTAATATTAAAAAAAAAAAAAAATCATCAATATATATTTTGCTTGCATTAAGACTCAAAGAAATGATATAAATCCTTAAAAATATGCCTAAAAAATCTGTTATATAGTTATATTTGTATATGAAAAACATCATTGTAGAAATTATCACTAGAATTTATTTCTTTGACATTTTCGAAAAATGTATATAAATGAATATAAAAACTTACATGGAATTATTATTTTATTATTATTATCATTTTACTTACTTCATTAATATCTAAAAAATTCTAAAATTTCTACTTTACTTGCTTAAAACTCAAAGGAGCGTTATAAAACACTAAAAAAATGCTTTAAAAAAACTGCGCCTGAATGTGTTTGAAAATAAAAATCATTATAAAAATAATCACTAGACTTTATTTCTTTGAAATTTCGGGAAAAAATGTATATAAATGAATGTAAAAAAGCATACGTGGAATTATTATTTTATTTTTATTATAATTTTACTTGCTTCATTAATATCTGGAAAAAATCTCCAATTGCTACTTTGCTTGTTTAAGACTCAAAGGAATGATATTAAAAAATTGTAATATAGTTATATTTGAAAATAAAATCATCACGGGCAGGGAAGACCGAGCTATGCTCGGTCAAAATTAGCTTTGCGTTCAAATATCATGACCCATGACCAAAATGACCTACTAATAAAATTTTCTCGAAAATGTGACCAAGCCCAATTGTCTTCTTGTGCCCGAAACCCGTAGGATATAACATTAGTCAAAATTATCTGAGCCTTTTTCTAGATAAAGTTACTTGACCCACAGTGACCCAAAAATGACCCACTAATCGGATTTTCTCGAGTATATGACCTAGCCGAATGATTTTCACGTGCCCCAAAACCGTAGGATACAAAATTTAGTTCAAATCGTCTGAGCCGTTTATCAGATAAAAATATTTTAAACCATAATGACCCACTAATCGAAATTTCTCGAACATGTGATCTAGCCCAATAGTCTTCTCGTTCCCTAGAACTGTAAGATACTAAATTTAGTTCAAATCCTCTGGGCCGTTTTTAAGATAACATTAGCTTGACCCATAATGACCCATGAGCAAAATGACCCACTAATTGGATTTTCTCGAGCATGTGACTTACTTAGCCTAACTGTCTTCTCGTGCCTGAAAACCATAGGATTCAAAATTTAGTGTAAATAGTCTGAGCCGTTTTTAAGATGAAATAGCTTGACCCATAATGACCCACTAATCGAAATTTCTCGAACATGTGACATAGCCCAATGATTTTCTCGTGCCCAAAAATCGTAGGATACAAAATTTAGTTCAAATCGTCTGAGCCGTTTTTCAGATAAAAATAGCTTGACCCATAATGACCCATGACCAAAATGACCCACTAATCGAAATTTCTCGAACATGTGACCTATCCCAATAGTCTTCTCGTTCGCTAAAACTGTTTGATACTAAATTTAGTTCAAATCCTCTGAGCCGTTTTTAAGAAAAAATAGCTTGACCCATAATGACCCATGACCAAAATGACCCACTAATCGAAATTTCTCGAACATGTGACCTATCCCAATAGTCTTCTCGTTCGCTAAAACTGTTTGATGCTAAATTTAGTTCAAATCCTCTGAGCCGTTTTTAAGAAAAAATAGCTTGACCCATAATGACCCATGACCAAAATGACCCACTAATCGAAATTTCTCGAACATGTGACCTATCCCAATAGTCTTCTCGTTCGCTAAAACTGTTTGATGCTAAATTTAGTTCAAATCCTCTGAGCCGTTTTTAAGAAAAAATAGCTTGACCCATAATGACCCATGACCAAAATGACCCACTAATTGAATTTTCTCGAGCATGTGACTTAGCACAACAGTCTTGTCGTGCCCAAAAACCATAGGATGCAAAATTTACTGTAAATAGTCTGAGCCGTTTTTAAGATAAAATAACTTGACCCATAAAGACCCATGACCAAAATGACCCACTAATTGAATTTTCTCGAAAATGTGACCTTTCCCAACAGTCTTCTCGCGCCCGAAAACCATAATATGCAAAATTTAGTGTAAATAGTCTGAGTCGCTTTTTAGATAAATTAGCTTGACCTACAATGATCCACTAATCGAATTTTCTCGGATATGTGACCTAGCCCAATGATTTTCTCGTGCCCGAAACTCGTAGACTACAAAATTTAATCAAAATCGTTAGAGCCGTTTTTTAGATAAAATGACTTGACCCGCGTTGACCCAAAAATGACCAACTAATCGAAAGTTCTCGAACATGTGACACAGCTACACAACCCAATAGTCTTCTCGTGCCCGAAAATAGTCGGATACAAAATTTAATCAAAATCGTTTGAACCGTTTTTTAGATACAATTAGCTTTACCATAACCAAAAATGACCCACTGATCGAATTTTCTCGAACATGTGACCTAGCCCAATGGTTTTCTGGTGCCCCAAAACGATAGGATACAAAATTTCGTCAATATCGTTAGAGCCGTTTTTAAGATAAAATTTGCATATATATATATATATATATATATATATAACCACACACACACACAAGATTTGCTCGTATTAGAATATATGATTTTAGAAGTAATCACTAGAATTTATTTCTTAGAGAGCTTCCAAAAAGCGTTTGTAAATGAATGTTCAATTAATATCTGGAAAATAAATCATTTTATTAGTTCTTAGTAAAATCTAAACTATTGATATGAAAATGTTTGGAAAAAATGAATATAAATAAATGTAAAAAGCATAAATGATAAATGTAAATATAAGTCTTACTGTTATTGTTTTATTTACTGTACTAATGCTTAATGAATATTCTGAAATATTTCTCATTTATTTTCTTAAGACTAAAATTTGTATTTTTTTGTTTTTGTTTTTTTGAAACATAAATGCGAAAATATTTACAATAAAATATCGACTTAAGGAATTACAACTATGTGTAAAAAGTATCAATATTAAACTATCATTAAAACTAATTAATTGAATATATTAATTAAAGTATACTTTAGTGAACATACAGGAATATAGTTGAATATATTTATTTTTATTCTATGCTTTTCATAAGCTCTTTTGTATAAAAGTTTATTTTTATTTAGTTTTTGAGAGAAATATTCATGTATTTTTGTGGTGCATTATAGGACGGAAACGTCCGCCATGTTTATATACTGTCACGGCCTTGTATCTCGAAGGTTACGGCCTAGTCTGTTATTATAGACAAGCAAGTAAGCGAGTAATCGCCAAGTACTGGAATGTAAGTTTGCCATAGTTTAAACAAAATCGTCTCTAACGATTTTGACGAAATTTTGTATCCTATCGTTTTAGGGCACCAGAAAACCATTGGGCTAGGTCACATGTTCCCTTCTGTAGTCCGACTAATGTTGGGCAACAGAGTTATACAGAGATGAAATGCATACGTTTGACGTGATGATAAAAATGAAACCCAAAAATCGGCCCAAACAACTGGCGTCTTGTTTTGAAAACCTCCCCGTCCAATGAATTCAGCCCTTGTTCCACTTACTTGTCTTGTTTGGCCTACTTATAAGGAAAGGGCAACTGACGTCACTGTTGGTTAAACTACTGTTGGTTTGGGAGAAAAACCGGTTCGTTCTTTACGACTCCTATAGTACACATGAGATGGAGCGATTTGATTGGTCTACGTTAAACTGGTCTGTGATATGATTGGCCTACGTAACCATGACGATTCCTGCAGTGATAGCTGAGACAAAAATGCAGTGGTAGATTGGTTGATGGAACTGTTTATTTGTAAACATGCCCTTTCCTTATTTGAGCGATAACCGGCTTTATATTGCAAGCCGTTTTTACGGTATAGTGCCTCTCTAGCTACCTCTTCGATTTCGCGATTTTAGGAGGATATCTATTTTTTTAATTATGTCAAGTGTTTCTCGATGACTCCGATCTTATCAAAAATCATTTGCGGGTGAGCAGGGATGAGTCAGCATTAATAAAGGTTTCGGTCACTGATTAATTCTTCTTTAAGATGGAGTACTGAATTTTTTTCTTTCTAGTCATGATGTCATCCGGGAACATGCATCTCGGATAATATTATGGGTCTTATACGGGTTCCCCTCCCCTCACGCGCACAAATTGGCCGATTTCCCACATTTCTGCGTGTTTTCCAGTTCGCCCTCCACCCTTCCCCTACAGTTTTCTTCTCAGGATTCATTCTAGGAGTGGATCAATATAGCCCATATTTGGGGCTCATCGATTACGCTTCGTTTCTACCATCGATTACGTTTCATATATATATATATATATATATATATACAGTGAAACCTCTCTAAGGAGACCACCCATTAGACCATAAAAAATTGGTCTTTTAGAGAGGTGGTCTCTGAATAGAGGTGATGGGTAAAGCAAAGTTTCATGAAATACATGTTACAAAAAAATATGTTATTGAATTTTTTTATTATATTTCATGTCTATACAGAATTAAAGAAGGAATTAATTGTAGTTTGCTTTGATTTTAACAATTTCTCAATAACAATTTTGTTTCTAAACATTCTTTGATCTCTTTTAAACAAATTTTTAATATTAGTATCATCTCTAGCAGGTATGGAACTTTCTATCAATCTATTGATTTCAACAAGTGTTTTTTGACATGAAATAGAAGCCCCCCCCCCACACACACACACACACTTAACCGTTAAAAAAATACTCCTGCACTTTACAGGTGTCTGTTACTTAATTCCAGGTCCAGGAAAGGCGACAATAGCCCTTCTCCCACCAACACTAACTTATCTTTCCGTAACCATAGTCACATGAAACATGCACGAGACCCGGCGTTTTCCTCTTAAACGGGGGGGGGGGGGGGATGACCATGATTCATCAGGTCTAAGGAAGCAAACTTACTGAGCGTGCTTTCCGGAGATGAGTGGAATTTCGAGATTTCCCCAAACAAAGGAAAGTAATTCTACTCTTCGACTGAAAAGTGGTCTTTCAGGGAGGTTTCACTGTATATATATATATATATATATATATATATATATATATATATATATATATATTAATGAAGAATTAGAAATTTAAACTAATAATAATTTATAATAATAATAATATATATTTTATATATATTATTAAAGCTAATATAATAAATTTGTAAATCAAAATTAATTTTTGTATAATTATTTTTCCTACAGAGGGCAGCACATTTCTTGTCAAATAATGGTTAAAAATATTTTTAATTTACCTATAGGGTGAGCTAATGTTATTAAATTTTACTTTTAAATATTAAAATTATATGGGAAATTTGTATATTCACAAATATAAATATGTTTTTGATTGTATTTAATTATTTTTATTCACAAAAAGGAATTTGGTGTGTTTTAAATCAATTTGTGGTGTTGTGTAGTATTTAAGGTATTATTTCAAAATATGTTCTCTCAACTTGACTATCGTATCAAGACTATGTTGTTTCATGTTGTGAGCCATGAGGTCGATATGTTAGCCAAATGTGAAATGTGGACCTTGTGATGTTTACGGAATGTTTGATAATTATTGTGAGTAAAATATTTATCTATTCTTTACAGGTTTTTTATTTCCAATTTTACTATTTCCAATTGTTTTCTGGTAATAATACAGCATACCTGGTGGAATGTACTGATTTTAGCATAAATGCCAGTACATTTTTATGAAATACTGTATTATTTTTAAAACACGTGTAGATACATCCAGGCTGAAGGTTAATATTTACACGTGTTTATTCATATCCAATTCTATTTTAAATTTCTTGTTATCCAAATTTCCATTATATTACATTTTGTGACAAATTAATTCATATTTCAAAATCCATTTGTATTCACTTGATATCTACTTCCAATTATTTTACATTTTAAGGTTTATTACAAAATTTTTTCCTTTTTTTTTTTTCTTTCTTATTAAATATTTTTCACATTTTCAGTATTTTTGGCCGATTACCATCGAAGCAAATGCTATGGTAATATCATGATTACACTTGTTAATTATTAACTTTGTGGTATTCTGTCTACACTTTATTACTAATTATCTCTTTGGAGATTTAGTTAGAATGTTACAAGAACTTGATTAATGTTTTTTTGAAATTCAAAGATATTATATATATATATATATATATATATATATATATAATAAAAAATGTTCGCCATTTTACCTTAATTAATTTATTCCAAATTCTTACAATTCTACCTTTTTTCCCTGTCTTTTAATAATATCATTAAATTTTATTAAATATCATTTATATTTTAATTCCATATCTTTAATCAACATATTCTTTTAATTCTTATTTTAAAAACCTTATCCTATTAAATGCAACACTTCTTGTAAAAAACATCTATTTTATTTCTTCATATTTTGAGACACTGAACTTTCATTTCTTTGGAACATTTGGTAATACCATTTTTATTTTGATTAAAATTAACATTCGATATCCCATGATTCATTTCAACTCCCGCCTAAACTTTTCACCTTTTTAAAATTCCGCTCTAAAAGAAAGATTTACGACATGATGTCAATGGCACCTCCCTTTTGGCCCACTTTTTCAACCATTGGCGAGCAAGCTCCGCCCTTAATATCCTTTTTTTTCTCCTCCTGTCACAGATTTCGTTGGCTCCTTAGAGCGCGCCTTGTAACTTTGGGCAAAATCTTTTTGATATTTATATCGCATACACTGGCCTGGAAGACAGATTATGGATGGAATGAATATGATATGTATGGAATAAACTATAGTTTATTCAATATATTGTTATATATATTATATTCAATATATTGATCTCAAATCCAGTCTCCTAAATGTCTTGGAGAAACACCTTTGGAACCGTCTTGCCACTACTTAGCTTGATAGTACGACTGCAAATACAGTATATATTTCTACTATTGCTTACACTAAGAGTGTGATTTATATCAGCCATTTAGTTAAAGCTCTGTGACATAGTCAACGCTTGTCTTAAGAAATGAATTTTCATTGATTTCGGCTACTTGAACATCTGTCTTCTCAACCGATGCTGCATTAAAAACAACATTCAGGGCCTGATCATACTGATAATCTCCTATATATAATTTAATATTATATATATATATATATATATATATATATATATATATATATATATATATATATATATATATATATATGTATATTTATATATATATATATATATATATACAGAGTTGCCAAGTCTCCGGCTTTTTGCACACCAGTAATTTTTTAGAGAAAATGTTGTTCTTTTAAATCTCAAAATACTTCAATTAAATAAAACAACATTTTCTGTACTAAATTACTGGTATCCAAAAAGCCGGAGACTTAGCAGGTCTGTATATATGTATATTTATTTATATAACTTATATATATATATATATATATATATATATATATATATATATATATATATATATATATATTGAAACCTTTCTGTATATATATAGTCAAAACCCGGTTAAGACGCGTTTCAAGGGACTGTACAAAATTCACGTATTAAGCGGGATCGCGTATTAAACGTGATTTGTATAATGTTGCAGGAACTGAGGTTATTTACACATCCAGATCTAATAATCTAAATGAAATTTAGAGCTTTCACTTATATGTTTACGGTAGAACATAGTGTATTTTACGCTTAAGTAGATTGAAATTTAACTTTTCTTAAATTCATCTTTGTCAAATTAAAATAAAAAGTACACACAAAAACACGTGATTCCATTGCCTAAAAGATGATTAAAACTTTATTTAGATTTTAAAACATTAAAATAAATCGAGCACTTTCGGCTGTGAACCCAGCCTTCATCAGGATTTATAATTAAATGAACTCTCTGGTAGGCTCTCAGTACACAGACATACTGTTTACAAGAATGTGATCTGGACGTTTGTGTTTTAACACCTGTTTTAATTATAAATACTGATGAAGGTTGGGTTCCCAGCCGAAAGTGCTCGATTTATTTTAATGTTTTAAAATCTAAATAAAATTTTAATCATCTTTTAGGTTATGGAATCACATGTTTTTGTGTGTACTTTTTATTTTAAAATTTGACTGTATACAACTTTAATTCACTGTGTTTTTCTAGACCGACTAAAAAAATAAATGAAAAAATATATGGATTCAAATATGACTTTGGCAGGAATCAGAAAAAAATGTCGAAGAAATAGAATTGAAAAAGAAAAAAACGTTTCCATTTCTCTTCAAACACGTTTAAAAGTACACAGTACTAGGGTGGCTTTATTTTGTACAGTGTACAAGAGGGAAAAAAAATCCCTGCCGGCTCGGCTTACAGGCACAGGTAGATTTCGAAGACGCAGACCGTGGTACGCCTGTTTGTTGGGAATTGCGGAAGAAATGACCTTTTTGCCATGATGCCACAGTTGGGACCGCCCACTTCAAAATCTAACTTGTTTGCAGGCGGAGCCGCAGGGATTTTTTTTTTTTTTTTTATATAAGGTTTTCTTATAAAAAACTTGTCAATATAAAAGTTTTAGAAAATTTTCAAACTCTAATGTGGGTCGTATAACAATAAAGCTTGAGAACCGCTGGTCTAATGATAAAGGTAATTGTGCTTTAAAAGCATTTTGCGTATGTTTGTGTGTGTGGGGGTGGAGGATTAATATTAAAATTAATTATTAACACGTTGACGGACACTTGTGGCTATAGCCGTCAAAGCGAAGTTCACAATGTGGCATGACGGCTATAGCCGCCCAAAACGAAACGGTCGTTTTTAGACACTACGGCTATAGCAGCACAAATGTGCATTTACCGGCGTACAAGTAGAAGCTCAGTGTCATGTTTTGGAAACAATTTTTTAGGTTGAAGTTCGTTTTCCACCTGTTATACGAGTTGCAGCTTCAGTATGCACGTGCAGGGTGGCTAGTGGTCAGGGAAAAATACAGTAACAAAATTAAGTGATATACACCAGTATATTCGTATAGAAAAATTCAAATTAATTATTTGATCGAATAATCAACATAAATTTTTCTATAAGAATATACTGGTGTTTATCACTTTTTTTTACTGTATTTTTCCCTGACCACTAGCCACCCTGACGTGGTTGTGAGGGGAGTAGTGCAACCTAATTAAAGGTGCTGAATTAATCAAAATTAAGTTTATTTAAGCAGAAAGAGTAAAACTATACTTCTATTATTCTAAAAATTACAAAAACATATAGTGTCAATTTTCGAACTTCACTTGTTCCTACTGTCCGTCAATGTGTTAAGAGGATTTATAATAAATTTAAGCGGATTTGATATCTTGTGAATTGACGAAGTTATGAATTTTTTTTCTTCTAAAATCTCTTCCCCCCCCCCCCGTGGGGCTATTTTTAATGATATAAAAAATGTGTCATACATAAATTTTTGGCCCTTTTCCTAGAAGTAATAATAACTTTTAAACGCAATCGATACGTATCATAATTAATAAGTTATGGTTTTTTTTTTCTGTTTTCACATAAAGCACCCCCATTTCCCCCTCCCCCTTGGTTCGATTTTGCCCATTAACGAACTACACCGAGATTGTATGCCTCTTGATTTTATGTATGAGTTTGGAAGTGATTTGTGCAGAATTATTGAAGTTATGCGCGGCAGCGTATTACTGCTTATTTTACTGTTTATTACTGTTAATTTTACGGTATAATACTGGCAGCTGGGATGGCAGTATTATACTGTAAAATCAATAATTTATTTTTGCAGATAATTTATATTTGCTAGTTAATTTAACAGCGCGATAGATTCGAATGAATCATTGTCAAAAATTGAAAAGTTTCAATAACAGAAGTCCCGCACCTGCATATAATATTGTTGCTGGTTTTGAATTAAGCGATCAATATTATACTACGTGTTTACAATTATTGCAAGAAAGATGTGGTAGGTGCGAAAATATTATAAACTGTCAAATGAATAAAATTTTAAATTTAGAACCAGTAAAATTTAGGAAATTATATGATAGTAGGATAGAAACCAGTGTTAGAAATCTTGATGCATTAGGAGTAACACCAGGCTCCTAGGGTTATTTATTGTTTCTTACCCATTTTAATGACATTATTGCCAGAAATTTTAATTTTGGATTTTCACAGAAAGTGAGATCCTGATAAAGATGCTTAAGTAACTGCTTTAACGCGAAGCTACAAATTTAACCCATAAAGGAAAGAATTATTTTTCTCAATAAAATACAAATATTGCGATTCATACATACCACTTTTATACTATAGCGACCTAAGAGTTACTTTATAATGGTGTTTCTTGCATCAAGTAAAGTGAATATTTATCCTGAAAATGAACTGGTGTAAGAAACATAATGGTGCGAAAACGCAACGTCAGTCTTTAATGGGTTAAGGTAAAAATAGTCCTAATTTTTAATGTAAAACAAAATCAAAATTAACGTTTTCCCTATAACTAGATATATTTAGAATTATAAGGTAACGTAACACCATTAAAAATTCAATTTAAAGTTCCATGCTAATTTATAAACTATATTAAGAATCGTTCCATGAGTGTTGGGCAAAACCGGGTGTACCCGGTTTTGACCCACTTTTAAATACCCTGTTTTACCCCAACATGACACAGATTTAAAAACATGGTATTACTACTATCAATCTTATATTGCTTACCCATCATACGTAATATAGGGTAAGTCTTGTAATCGTTTTGAAAATCTAAAAATATTTTTTGATGGATTTACACGTTTCAAATACTGTAGATTCCGAAAAAAAAAAAAAAAGAAATTGCCGTCCGTCTGTTTGTCTGTGTGTCTGTAAACGCTCTAACTCCCGAACAAATTGAAATAGAGAGTTGAAATTTGGTATGTACTTAGTATGTAATAATGGGAAGAAGCTTATTGAATTTCAGTAACCTCGATTATCCAGAACAATTTTTTTCGGACTCCCGTAATATTCGTTCTGATAAAAGGTATATAAAAATTTTCGAAATTGTTTTTTTAAGGAGTGAATATAAAAGACAATAAAAAAACATACATTTTGCATTAAGAATGAAGTCGATCGGATTATTAGTTGCCGAGATATTTGTAATCACATTTTCCACAGTCTTCCATTTTTCATGGCCCTGTATTTCATTCAAATTTCAATTCAAAGATATATTTTAATTAGTAAAGAGACGCTTAATCCGACGCAGTAAACTGTTAGTTAATAGGATTATCATTTTTATAGTTATAAGGATGTTTCTCTTACGCAATTCAGTAATAGAGCATTTAAATTTTATGACGTCATCAAGCCACGATTTTACTCGAATTGCACAATGCATTTTATAAATAGTTTACACATGTTTTATTTTAATATTTTACATTATGCATATTCATGATGGGTAAGTATTACGGTGGCCCCCAACGACTAGTTTTACTATAGGATCGGTAAAAATGTTAAAATATTAGCAGGAAAGCAAAGAATTAGATATAGTACTTACCAATATTCAATATACTGACAGGCAGTGAGTGTATCCGTAAAACCGTAAAACCTAGAATCAAACAAAGCAATTGTAGAGTAATTAAAACGACATTCTTCTCATTCTCACAAAAGATAACAGCACACAGTAGCGTTTCGTTTAGCTACAAATGCCATAATGGCGATCGACAAGTAATTCTTCGTGTTGACCAATAGATAGCAGAACCAAGAAGGAATCTGCCCTATCCGGTTTTACCGGTCAACCCGGTTTTGTACAACTTTCCACTCTTCCCTATTGTCTGATGAGATATATTATATAGATCTGATATATATCCATATACATCTGAGATATATTATATAGATCTGAGATACATTATATAGATCTGAGATATATATATAGATCTATTTGAAATTTACGTGCGTTGCATGGCCATTATATGTTTAATATTGAGGAGAGGAATTCGTGAGATAAACGAGAGTTAAAACGATATTTTTTAGTTTATTAAAGATGCATGTAACACCCCCCCCCCCCCCCCCACCCCACACATACACACACAAGCATACGCAAAATTCTTTTAAAGCACAATTACCTTTATCATTAGACCAGCGTTTCTCAAGCTTTATTGTTATACGATCCACATTAGAGTTTGAAAATTTTTCTCGACCTACTTAATATGTAGGTATACAGAAATTTTTGTATAATCTAGCTTATGGAAAAGAACTTAGTAACAAAGTGTATATACGAAGGCACTAATAAGTAATTTTAATTTAAAATGGAATAATCATAAAAGAAAATAGTGATATTAGGCGTAACGATTATTTTGATTATTCGAATGAATCATCCGGGCATGTGCAGAAGGATATCTGACAAACTTAAATTTTGTTTTATTCAACTACTACCAGAAATTTTGAAAAAAAAAAAAAAAAAGAAGTTTCTGATTTTAATTAGAACTAGATCAGAAAAATATTTTCCATTTTTATCTGGCGTCTAATTCTAATTAAATTCAGAAACTTCTTTTTTTTTTTTTCTCAAAATTTTTGGTAGTAATTGAATAAAAAAAATTTGAAGTTTGACAGATATGCTTCTCCAAATGATTCATTCGAGTAATCAAAATAATCGTTATGCTCATCACTAAAAGAAAACCTTCTTTTGTTGCGTTATAAAAAATACGTTTATTTATAAAAGTTACTTTTCAATATCCAATTTTAATTTATGATATTGAGAACGATAATTTATTCTTTATACATACTATCAGAAAAATCGACGAAGTTATTTACTTATACGTTTAAAGATTTTTTTTTCACTTTAAAGTTGTAACATATTGTGTTTATTTACTGCAGATAAAATTAATAATATGTTTTTGAACACCTGACTGATCGTTCCGTGATCCAGCAAAACATCGCCCGCAGTTTGGGAACCGCTTATTTGACTTTAGATGACAGAGATATTTCCATTCAAAACATGTGTTCACTGTAATTCAATTTACTGTTATAATTTTTATCTCGAGTTAATTTCCTCATGTTGGAAAATTGCCACTTTCAAATAATTTTGCTCTGTCTAAGTCTATGTCCAGACAGCCTGACTGACCATGACCAGATCAATTGACAATGCATAATCATACTATATGTAATATTTTTGTTCTCCAATCTTTTAAAGGTACTAAAGACTGCTAAAAATTCAACAGCATTAAAAGAGTTTTTTTTTTTTTTTTTTTAAGTGCGTTTAATTTAATGAAACATTGTTGTCATCCCCCCCCCCCCCAAAAAAAAAAAAAAAAAAAAAAAAAAAGAAAAAACTGGGAAAAAGAACAGTGAACGGAAGAGTTTGTTGAAGTTAAGTATGCGGTGTCAAATTTAAAGTAAAAGATTCGCCAATGCACAAGATCTGCTGAATATATCGAAAGTGTGCTGCAAATATATGTCCTATTATCGAATCTACTGAAACTAAAATTATGAAAAAATTAGGGATAGTAGGAGTTTGTTAACTAATAAATAGTAAATAAATAATAAATTTAATGTACGTTACCCTTTGAGCGCGAGTTATACTGGCACTTGACCGATTTTTTTATTCAAAATTTCATTATTCGAATAGAGATTTAATGACACTAAACTATGAATAATAACTTTGGAAATTTGCATGAATATTTCTTTAACATAGTTGTATTTTGTATGTATACATTTTATTCGGTGCGTTGGTAATAATATATAAAGTATATCCAGGCGTATAGCGCGCAGCTCAAACAAGCATATTTAGACTCAGAAATTTTATTTCTTAAATAAAATAAAATAATTAGGACGAAGCGATAAGTAACATTTAATTAAATAAAATTTCGGGGTCTAAATATAAATGACCCCACCAGTGGCTGAGAAGTTCTGCTCTTAAAGCTGGTAGACGGGAGGTGCTGGGTTCAAATCCCTGTCGCGCTCGTCGACCTAACAGTTCGGAGTTTTCCGTGGTTTTCTTCGAATTTTGCCGTAAATACGGGTTAGGATCCCTTAGACCCCCCACGGAGGGCACTCCCTCTAGGGCCTATATCCCCCGTGTTGATAATTGGCCGCCATAAATCAACCAAACCCAACCCTAAATATAAATGTTTGAGCTGCACGTTATACGTCGGAATACACGGCATATATATTTTTTTTTAAATGTGGCCCACAGCTTTGTGTATAGTACTTAATTTGGCCCTTGGTGGTAAACGAGTTTGACATGTCTGTTTTATAGGCAATTTCTTTATTAATTTAACACTTGTAAAGGAAACCTCTTTTAAAGATTTTCTAAAGGTGATAAAATATTAATGATTGATTGTAATTATCGATTTTTTTAAATTTTAAAAATTGATTTGATTGAATCTGCTATGAATTTACTTTCATTGTACGACAATGAATTTTAGGTGATCATTTTAACACATCTTATTATCTTTGTAACCATTATAGAAGCTCTTAGTTAAATTTTCTATTGATAAAGAGGCGAACTGAGAAACACGTTCATTCAATCTAGTGTATGTCCCAAAATCATATCTAGATATTCTACCAATCTGGAGTCAGTTGTAAACAAATTACATTATTAAATTAAGTAAAATCTATAAAATTTGATGGGGATGAACTGATGTTTATATTGACAATGGAAAATTCGGGACTAACTCGAAACCCTCATGCATGCGATGGTTACTATGATGCCTTTATAACTAAAATTAAATAATAAAATTTAAAATATAACTAAGGAAGCCTAATTGAAAAAATTGTAATCATTTTGGAAAGTAATAAATACTTGTTTTTGTTGTTAGGTATTATTTTAAGCTTTTTATGTAGATTTAGCACTTTGAGATGTGCCAGATGTGTTAGCACACATGTGTCTAAATTTCTTCTTAAAGTTATTACCGTAATGTCGTAAGGAAATTGATTATAACGAAACCCGTGCATAACGAAAAATTTTCACGCTTCTTCGTTATAAGCGAATTTCATTATATACGATTAAATTAAACTGCATGGTTCAAATGTTAATATCACTGTCAAGCATAAAATCTTAATAATAAATTTTAATAATTAATGAGGCCGATAATCTGCTATAAAATATGCACGTATTACATGTAAGTATATTATAACAGTAAAATATTCCTTTGAAAATATATAGGAAAAATAAATGCGAAAAAAGAAAGTTTATTTGAAATGGGCAAAAAGTCTAGAATTACCAAGCCCATTTGCCCCTTAAAATGACACTCCTGTGTCATTGTGCTGTCCTCTAAAAAAAAAAAAAAAAGATTTTTTGAAATTTTCTCTATGTAAAGACGTCTAATAAAGAATTCTAAAAAATTAAACATGGCAAAATTTTTAAAGCTTGTTATGACTAAGATTTTAATGTTGGGCATTTTTCATTTTAGCACTTTTATTACAAAATGACAGCCAATTAAGCGAGAATTTGAACAAAAAAAAAAAAAAAAAAAAAACAAAAAAAAAAACACTTTTCCAAAAATTAATCCATGTTACCTGAAAAAAAACCCACACCTGACATAATCAGCTGAAATGAAGCATTTTATGACGTATTAATGGTTTAACATTAAAAACTAATAATAATTTATGTAGATCATTCTAAAATCCTATTATAACAAAAAAATCTGTAAAAATGAAGCTCATGTTTTGCCAGAATTCTCCATTTGTTAATTTAAATTATTTTAAAACTAAATAAGCACTCCTTAGGTATTTTTTAACTATTTTTGTTATTCTAAATTGTGCAGAAAAACAGAACAAAACAATAAAATTTACTTTAATGAAATATTTGATGAAATACTAGGGTGGGTTTTTTTTTAGGAAACATTTCACTGTGGTTTTTTTAGAGGACAACAAAATATGCCGTCAAATGTAGCTGACTTTTCTTTTTAAAATAACTCTAAGAAATAATTATAACTTAAAAACTCTCAGTTTATGTTTTACAGTTATTTAGTGTAAGCACGGATTGTAAATAGCATGGACAAAATACGCGTACATCCTGACTATTCATTTAGCATTATTTAGAGACGAATGAAATTCTGTGATTTTTATGTGCGGCATGTGTAAAAAGACAAAAGTCAATAGTGCGGTTTTGGACATGAATTGCATATTTAAATCCAGTTTTGCACATTTGCTGCTTTATTTTACTGAATCTACTTCTGTGACTTCTTATGCATTGGAAATTTCATGTGTTTATAAATCACTAGTATATATACAATAGCTCATGGAATGTCTCTCAGAGGACAATTTGGAGTTAAGATGTAATTACTTTATATTAGCTTATTTGATTAAATTAAATGTTGTTAAATTAAATAAATAATGCAATTGTCAAAGCAAAAATAAATAAATAAATAAATAAATAAATAAAATAATAATAATAATTAATTATGTAATTTACAGTAAAATTATTAAATAGTTCTTTTGAAAGATTTAAAAAATTTGGTACTTTTTGGTTAGTCGGGCTCCAGTGACATATGTACATATATATATGCATATATAAAATGGAAGGTTCATATGATGAAGGATATGCATATATATATGCATAATTATATACGCATATACATAATTATATATATTCATACATATATGTGTATATATGTATGTATGTATATATATTTTTATGTAGATACATGTGTATATATATGTGTGTGTATATATATACATGTATATATATAATTGGCGCCCGTCTAACCGAAAAGTAGCAAAAATTTTCAACACAATAAGCCGGATTTCCTTCCTTCTCCCTTTTCCGCGCACGGCGTGCGTCTATATATTATACAACTCTGTATATATATATTAATGAATGAAGTACTGTTTTTATGAAAAAATGGCAATATTTATTAATGAGGAAATTAGCATTTTCTAAATGTTCTTTTAATGTACTGTTTGAAGCCTATTAATTTACTTCATCAATATATAGCTGCTGTTAAATCTAATTATGACAGTTGAACCTATAATTAAAAAAACAAAAAGAAAAAAAAAAACTATAATTTTTTTCAGTTTTTAATATTTTTATTATAGGCATAAAACGAAATAAAAGTACTTAGATATTATGTAATGACTTTACAAATATTTTGAAATATTTAAATTTCATTAAAAAAATGTCTTTAAAGCATTCTTAAAAATAATAACATTGCAATATAATCTAAAAATTTTAATATCAACTTGAAAAAGACACTAGAACATTAATAGCTGCTAATAAGACCATTTTTAAGTATAGAAAAACAAACAAGAAGTAACTTAAAATTTAAACCATATTTATAAATATAATAGAAAAAAAAAGAAAATCGTACAGTATAAGTAATATTTTGAGAAATCTTTAAATAAAAATTTAAAAAATCTTCAAAATTTTCCCTAAATATCGATTAAATCTTGCATTTGTTTACATTTACCAATGAATGTGAAATAGCCACCCTGCCATACTATTACAATTAAGCTTAGCTATAAAATATTATACTGTTTTTAATTCCAGAATAAAGGAGAAAAATAGCTGCTCTTTTCAGAAGAATCATGATGAGAAAATTATTATCTTTATTAAAAATAAAAAAAAAACTTTTTCTTATAATGCTAATTCAGTTTGCCTAAAATAACAATAATATTTTTATTACATTAAACTAAACCACTTTGTTATAATAATACTATATAACTTGATATCTTATCCAGAAGTCGTTTTAATATAATAATATAAATTAATAACATTTACAGCAACAAAATAACAAATATTTTAAGCTAAAATGTTAGTATGAAATAGTAAGAGCAACTGAAAAGAACAATAAATATCAAAATATTGAGCTGTTTTGTTGCGAGAACAGCTGTATTACATTAAAGAATAATTATCTGAGTAGACGTCCTCCACCTCACCATCAGAGTTCGCCAGAATATCATCTACGTTATCATCGTCATCATCATCATCATCATCATCATCAGAATTCTCAAGAATATCATCTATACCATCATTTTCATCATTATCCTTATCAGAATTCTCAAGAATATCATCTATATTGCCATAATCAAGTGGAGAACCTTCCATTTTATCAAAATCATCAGGCAGAAATTTTCTCATTTCTGATGTGTATACAGTTTCAAAATTGTAACCAGGTGGTATGGGAAACATTGCATGGCAGTAATTGTAGCATTCATTAGCTGCTAATCGAAGTGCTTTACTGAATGCCTTATTACCTCTTATAAATGATATTGTGTGAACCAAATGTGGGACATAGAGTAAGCCAGCGGGGGTCACATTCGCATAAAGAAACTTCATCAAATAATCCTTTATTTTTCTCTCATCAATACTACCATTGAGCAATTCTTTCAAGATATTTGAGCATAATTTTGTAACATATATTGCCTTATTTATGTTTTCGTGCTGTTTTCTAATCCTATTCAATTTCTTATCATTTTCAGACATGCTTTCCTCTTCATCTACCAATTTTAAAATTTCATCGTCCATTCCTGTCTGCTGCATACAATTAAATCTTCTTTCATTCCTTTCAACAGCTAAGTCATAACGCTCTGTAAAAGGTCCTTCTTCGTTCTGAAAAACATGATTTCCAATTCGCTTTACTGTTATATCAGAGTAATTAGAAAAAGCAGTATCTTCATTAGGCATTCCCAGCAATTCACTTTCTTCATTTGCATTTTTCTCTGAAAATATGTCGTTTTTATTGGGTTCTTCAGCTATTTCTTTGATGTTAAATAAAGTATCTTTTTCTGTTCCCTTTCCAGACTCAATTTTAATTGGCAATTCCATTAAATGTTTACATTCTACTGGAATACCTCCTTTTAAATCCCCATTAGTTGATCCGACATCTTTTAGATTATTCCTTTCTTTCATATTCTCATTTTCTTTCAAATTTGTTTCAAATATTGGCTCTTTTTTCATTTCTTCAGATAAATATAAGTTGCAATCTTCGAATTCTTTAGTCAATATATCACTTTCCTCAGATTCTAAATTCTTCGAAATAACAGCATTGCCAATTCGAGGAGTTGTTATATCAAAGTAATTAGATAAAGCAGCATCTTCATTAGACATTCTCAGCAATTCATTTTCTTCATTTGCCTTTTTAAATGGCAAAATGTTGTTTATATTGGTTTCTTCTGCTATTTCTTTAATATTGAATAAAGTATCTATTTCTGTTCCCTTTCCAGACTTCATTTTAATTGGCAATTCCAATAAATTATTAATTTCTACAGGAATACCTTCTTTCAAATCTTCTTTAGCTGATGCGACGTCATTCAGATATCTTTTTTTCATATCGCCATTTTCTTTCAAATTTGTTTCAAATATTAACTCCTTTTTCATTTCAGGCAAATCTAAACTGAAATCTTCCAGTTCTTTCGTCAACAAATAATTTTTCTCAGATTCAAATTTTTTCAAAATAACGGTTTTGTTTTCTGGTATTCTATTTAATTGTTTTTCCCTTTCATCAACATATTTCTGTTTTTCATTAACCTTATAATCATCTTCATAAGTAACATTATCCTTTGACTGGCAACCTTCAGTTGATGATAATTGAAATTTATGGGCGCTATCAGGATTTTGGTGTTTTACAGTTATCATTTTTTCATCCTCTTCATTGTTTGATCCAATAGAACTTATCAAATTTGATTCAGAATCTTCCTGATTCAATGAATTTGAACAACTGACAGTGTTATCTGTGGAAATAATATTTTCTTCCACATCTCTGAACATTGTACCAGATTTATCTTCTTCTTTAATATCTTGAAAAGATTTTAAAGTCTTATAAACTTCAGAATTCTTATTCATTTCAATTTTAGATAATTAAAACGATGCTATCTTGACTTTTTTCGCCTTCGAACAGTTTATGAGCATAACACTTACAATATCAACTTTTCAAATCAAAATAAAAAAATTCAAATCGCTCCAAAATGTCTTACTTGAAAATTTCTTCCTTTTTTAAATTCGGATAATTCTTTTCTACAATAATTATTCGAACAACTCGCATACAAAAAAGGCAAGTACGTTACACGAACACATCAGTTACAAAATTCTTAATTAGAACAAACTGCAGAATCAAAGTTTAATTGAATTTATCCTGAAAAAAAAAATCGTCTGCTGATATAAAATTACCCAACAAATCAAGTTTTAAAAAACAATTCATTCAATTTTCTTATTATGCATTTCCCTAACATTTATTTTTTTTTTAAATAAAATTTGTAGCATGTCTAAATAATTAAAAAAAGATTAAAGTTAAAGATCTGTCTTGACGAACGTAGTAAACGATATTCTTATCTTTGAGGACGTTATACTGGATTTTGAAAAGTTAACTTTTTTTTTCTTTTACAGAATCAATGAATATAAATAAATCTGAATAATAAAATAAAATATTTATATAATTTTAGTGTCGCTTTGTTGATTTATCTAAATTAAATAGTTTCAATCCAATCAACCTAAATCAACCTGTATGTCAATTTAAAGATTTTCTGCGTTCTTATTTTTGAAAATTTCAATTTAAATTTATCACGCTATTCCTTCATCATATTTTTTTCATTAGGAATTACAGATTAAGAAATTGTTAAACAAAATAATTTGACATATAGGCACCGATTTTTGGTTTTCACTACGGGGGCGATATTCATTGATGACCGTCTACAAAACAAAAAACACTATTCAGAGATAGTGGTAGGTAGGTATCTTTACAAAAAAAAAAAAAAAAAAAAAAAAAAAAAAAAGCTAAATTTTCAACATTAATTAACACAGTCCTTGAATTTTTTTTTTATTATATTAATATAATATAGCGAATTAAGGATTTCCTCGACTGATGTTATCTCACATTTTGTGATATTGAAATTAAATGAGAATTAAGCTTCTCTAATGCTGTTACGCAGAAATACAGCGTCAGAAAATTAACAAATAATGGTGGGGCGACATTTCGAAAAATCAATATTTATACAACATAGATTTCTGAGATTGAGGATGCAGAGGATTGCCTATGGATTGACTGTTGAGGGTGCTAAAATCTACAACAAGCTGTAATGATGTAAGATTTATTAAGGGGTAACATCATTTGACAGGATCAAACTTTCGATTTTTTTTCTTTGGGCTCAAAGTATTCTTTCTGGGGAAAATAATTCTTTATCAGTTAGAAATCGAATGCGAAAGGACAATTTTGGAGCTATGAAAGAAGAGAGCGCCATAGTGTGTCATGTTAAATAGTAGCGAAAATTTTAAACGCGTTTTACTCAGAGCGGCATTTAAAAATTGTTGGGTACTCTAGCTCCGTCAATTTGCACCTCTGATATTTAAAAAAAATTAATCGTTACATATTTTCCTAGTGAAATACGTAGGATGCTTTCCAAATATTAACATAACGCTTCTCTGTACAATTTTAAGTAACGGTGTTTTTGTTTGAAAAATTGCATTTCACTTTGAATCGATGTCATTTCACTAAAAATGCATATTTTTTAAAACGACTAAGTATTTCACTAAGTCATGGACTGTAAAAAATATTTTCGTTTCATTTTTCTTGCCCAATGAATTATCGTGCCCACCGCTTTTTTTCCTACGTCATTAAATACATTTTCTTTAAGTAAAAAAAAAAAAAATAATAAAGCTTCCTACTTTAAAATATATGGATAAGAAATTAGTGTAAATGGATTTTTAAAAACACTTTGCATTAAAAAAAAAAAGATATTTTTACGCAACTTTGTGGGTGCACCCCATTCAACCAGGGTTATCGGGTATCTCAATATACAAGATGACCTTGATTGAATCACATAAATAATTTATTAGTGATCGTTCACTTATACGCGATGTACGTTAATTGTTTTTATTAGTGCCACTGTTTCTGAGTTATAATTTTTAATATAGCGGCTTATTTAATTGTATAATTTATAAGCCGAATATTAGTAATCAGAAAGAGTGATACTAAAAAATAATTACCTTACATATCGTATAAGTAAGAAGTGTCATTGTATATGTGTGTGTGTGTTGAGTAAATATTGCATTTTCCATAAACCCACATGGATGGATAACATAAGGAGGAATGGATACCATAAGTGTGGACACATGAAGATTGATAGTGGTACATTACAAATAATACCTAAAATGGTATACTGATGGCTCACAAAAAATACCTAAAATGGACTGACTGATTTCGAAATTCAATAACTTTTACAAACGGTGACAGATGTTTAAGAAATTCTTCCAGGAAAGTAATGTATAATGTGAAGAGTTTTTTTTTTTTTTTTTAACTGCGATTACTGATTTTAGTTTGAATTAGCAGCAATAGATGGCGCTGTGAGCAATAGACATCTAATCATTACAAAAGCAGAAATCACCCAGCATGGATGTAAAGGAAGGAGGTTCAATACATGGAGTGGGTCTCATTCATCCATAAAATCTTATTCAGAATCGGGCCCTAAGTACAGTGCCTAGAATACATAATGTGGAAATCTGCTACAAAATAGTACTAAAAAATGGAATCCAATAAATGTACAACGTTGCTGAAAAGATAACGATGGGATGGCAGCGCCAGCTAAGCTAGTTCTTCTCAACGTAAACATTGTATTAGAATGTTTCGGCTGGTGGTAAGTATTTTAAATACTTAAATTATATCCTTTTCTCCTCTGACTTATTGTGATTTTTATAAGCTTTTTTTAAAATTATGAAAGCATGGCTTAAAAACGTGATACGCATTGTTTTGTCTCTGGCAGCAATACTCGATACAAGAACAGTAGGAGCACCGTTGCACATTTATAGGCTACAACTTTTTAAAGCATTACTGGGATAGCCGGTTTCCACACTATGTATTCTAAGCGCTGTACCCTAAGTACACGATTGTGTTAGTGAATGAGAATGAGACCTACCCCATGTATTGAACCTCCTTCCTTCGCTTCAATGCTGGGTGGTTTTAATCTTGGACTGTATTGCATTCCTATCGCTCGCAGCACCATCTATTGCTGGTAATTCGAACTAAAATCAGAAATCGCACAGTAAAAAAACTCCTGACATCATACATTACTCTCCTGCAAGAGTTTTTTAAATATATGTAACCGTTTGGAAGTTATTGAATTTTAAAATCAGTCAGTCCATTTTAATTTAAGACACCCGGTAGTATGTTTCAAAGGAATTTCAAGTGAAAAGAGTAGCGAGCTTCGTTACAATTACCAAGGATATAAAGAATGATATAACGCTGGAAAATCTCTTTTTGGATGTGAGTGAGACTTTCAATATTTTTTGCGCAGCAAATTCAAAAGAAAAAAAAAATCTTTTATTCCCCCGCCAATCAGAACAACGTTTTACTCTTTCAAGAATGTAAAATATGTAAACGTACATATAAATTTATGCAGGGGGATTCAAAATAGAGGTTATATTGATTATCTTTGAAACCATTGATGTTACAAAGATAACTTACAAATGACAAAAATCATACAAATCAAGTATAGCTTTTGCATACATTGCATTCATTTTGCACGGAGATGTATGCATATTAAAATAAGTTGGAAATTGTACGCTAAATGTGACAAATGAGGTGCGTTCGAACTGTTATCATTTCAGTGAAAATAATTATATCGTCTGTTATTATGATATGATTCATTTCCGTAATAAAATAAGTACATTTTAAGTTGCCAACATTTTATCTTTTGTTGACATTTAATGAAAATTCCAATGGGAAACTTAAACCTAACTTTGAAAATTTCAGAACTTGCAATCCATATTTAGAGAAAAATACCAAAATATAACTCATAACTAAGTCATAAAATGAAATATATTCTAACTTGATATTGATTTCAGCAGTTACAAAGGTTCATAATAAATTACTAAAAACATTATACCTCTCTAATTTTTAAAACGTGTACTCTGTGACAGAGCCGTCCTTAGCGAAAGTGAGGCCGGGTGCAAGAAATTTTGCGAGGCCCTTCCTTTTTAAATTAGTTAGTCCCCTCCCTTTCTTACCAATATTTCCCATTTAACTGTTTTTTTTTTTTTAATTATTATTATTATTCATCTATCAGAAATTTAGAATAGTAATTTTTGCTTTATTTAAGGACAGACATTCCGCGATTAAATAAAGTGTAGGTAACAATTTGAAAATTCTGTAGATATTTTGAATAAAAAAATCCGCTGAATTGGAAATATTACTTCCCACAACGCAACCCCAGCTCGCATGACATACACAGTGGCGCACTCTAGATTACTCTTTTGGGGGAGTGGTGGGGAATAATATGTTTTAGTAGAGGTTTATACTCGGGCCAATTTGCTTTCAAAATACTTCGGACTAATTCGGGCTATTTTTCTGCAGATTTGGGCCGGACAGGAAATTTATTCTTTCCATGTCATGTTGGAGCGATATTTTTTTGTTGTAAAGTAGTGATACTAATATAGTACAAATAGTATTGTACAGCTGTTAAAAAAAGGAGACAGAGAGAATATCCCCGTACTTCATAATCGCCAAATTGCTGCAGAGACATGCGAAAGGTACTCTTCGACTGGTAATTGTGTCTACATAATTTTTCAGCACTTTTTTTTTTCAATTCAAAAACAAATTTTGAATTATGAAAATTGTTAATAAATTCATATTAAAAAATCATGGACTATGATCTAGATTAATTTTTAAAGAAAACAAGCCACAACTGTAAAAAACATGGATATATAATGAACAGCTCATTCCAATCATTACTTTTTGAGATATAGATAAATTTTGCTTTTTGACGGCCTAAAAGAACCGTCTTTTGTTATCAAAGCATCTACAGAAAAGAAAACATTAGATTTTAACAGGAAAAAAAATTATGTTATTTTCTTACATATAAAGTGAATTTGTTTTGCATTAAAAAACTCTGTAACATTTTTCTGGTATCTAATAAGGAATGTTTCCGATACATCTCCTTGTAAGGTATTAACTTTATTTTTAAAAAATTACACATTTATTTTATAACTTTATGATAATGTAAGAAAAAGTTCATAAACAATACATTTTTTCGGAATGCCTTGATTTAAGGAACTCGATATGGTGTCAAAAGTGATTGTTGCTATTTGAAAATTAGTTATCGCAATTTCGAAGACGACCTTTATTGCAAAATTTATATTCATATTCGGAAACTAGACAAAATTCTGAGGCGTATCTTTTATATTTCTCTGTGACATTTTGAAGGTTAAAAAGTATGGGGGGGGGGGGTCTCTCTCTCCACCCCCTCCCTCCTTCCTTCTTTTTGGGCCCTATACATTTGTTAACGGAGTCTTTAGAAATTTATTTTGGTTTAATAAATAAAGAGAAATATTTTCTGTATCTACTTTTCCCCTTTAGAACTTCAAATGTATGACTTTTTAAATAATCCATTTCTTTTCTCCTAAGCTATTTAATTTTAATGTATTTTCATTTGAATATAATTGTCTTATGTGCTCATTAATAATGTAATTCCGCATACAATGGCTTGTGGACATATAATCTGGAAAATGCTATATACTCTGTATCCAATATTCTTTAAAAAAAAATTGTAATTGTGGGATAATTCTGGCAAAGAAAATCGGACATTTTTGTAGAAATTGAGTCGAATCAGGCCTGGTTTTAATGATTTTTGTTCAGCTCAGGCCGAGACCGAGCTTTTAGCTTTTACACCGGGCCAAGATAGCACGGGCTGAACCTGGGTCTGAAATTTTCGGCACGTGACATTCGTGACCAGGAGATCAGGGATCAGCCGAGAGTCAATTAAAATTATGTAAAATCAAACAATTTTTAATACAATTTGGTGAACAAAATTGTTTATTCATTTATGATAATTTAAACAGAAATTTAAATCAAAGATAATGGTTAGCATATTTATGTATTTGACTACGCCGGGACATATACGTCGCACGGCCCAATAGTAGAACGGCCACTATCGAACATTTTTATAAACTATTCGAACTATGATTAGGCAAAAAAATTTTTTAATTTGTAATAGAAAAGGGGGTCTAAGTTTAATCGATTAAATTACTCGGTCAATCCACTTCATATTATGACAGTAAGGAATGCGATAAACTTGAAAATTTTGACCTATAAACTCTATTCTTACTTTAATTGTAACATGCTAAAAGTTTTTGATTTAATTAAATTTTAAACATGTTAATATTTTTAATTTAGTAAGATAATTTAAAAATAGGAAAATATCTGAGTCAAAAACAATATTTTTCAAAATTTGTTTTCCCTAAGAATCTTTAAAAACATTAACCTTTATAATTTTTGGAGACTTTAAATATTTAGCTTAGTCTTGGGGCCTGGGGCGGTGTGAGTTTCAGCTCTTTTGCCTACCAGACGTGTTTACGTGACAGGACAAACGCATACGTGTGGACAGGAACATCGATATTCGTATAATTAAATTAGAAACTCGATTACACATCGACGAAAGAAAATTTGTGTTGTTAGATTGCGTAAAATCATTAAACTAATAGTGAGCAGTTTGTTAGAATTACCATCAGCATCGACTTCTTAATAACTCGCACCCAGTTCATGTACCTTTCCAGATTTGTTGAGCGCCTGATGCCTATAGAGAGATTTAATATAACCTATAAACAATTATTCTTATCTCGAGTGTCCGCAACATTTTATGGATAACGTTTTATGGCCTAAAATTTTATGGTTACAAAAATTTTCAATTTATAAATAAGCATGTTTACACATATACATTTTATTACGAAATAAATAATTCAGAACAGAATGAATAATTAATATTTAGTTATTTTGTATTAGATTTATTTTTAGGGCGCGAGGCCCCGTGCGGCCGCACCTGTCGCACACCCCTAAGGACGGCTCTGCTCTGTGACGTCTCAAATTTAATTTGTTGAGTTAATGTAGAACTTACAAAAAATTCTGAAAGGGACACAATATGGTAGAGAAGTATGCTCGAGGACCGCATTTGCATTTTTGCAGTACCGTTGCCACACACCATAAGGAATTACTAATACGTACTACTCAATGATGGTTAGTTATTAATTTAACCAATGTTAACAATTTAATATTAAATGCGCAGAAACGCAGGTTCATTCACAGAGTTCCCAAATGGTCCCCCTTTTTAGTTGCGTTCCTAATTATATAAATGTGTAGCATCCATAGTCGTCGTCTGGTCCGTCCGTCCTTCCGCATATAACAGCGCAAAAACTACCCAACCGAATGGTTTGAAATTTAATATCTATAATCATTGCAGAATTTTATCGAGTCATTTCAAATTTTATGAAAATCGAATCAAAACTTAAAAAGATATTAATAAAAATTTTCTTCATTCTATTAAATCCTATAATGCGTAATCTATATACTAAAAACGCAAGTCATGTGACTGAGGAAAACAAATACGGGCTAACCACTTCTTTTTTCATATGCCAGGCGACCATTTTTATTCAAAATTATTTTTTTTAATAAAATTGCATAAAAGTTACATTTTTAGAAAGATAGTTAAAAAAAAAAAAATGTTTGTTTGAGAGATGAGTTACATTAAAAAATGTATAGATTCTGAGATAACTTCAGTTCAAATTAGGTTGACAGCCCAATATCTCAACCAATTAAAATTAATAAACACAAGAGATTAATTCATAATCATAGAGTCATAGAAATATTAAATCATGAAGGTAAGATCTCCATGGTGAATTTTGCACCGTTGTCTGGTGTCGAAAAAAAAAAAAAGCATCTGTAAACGTGGCATACGTTTTGAGCATGCTCATTTTGCTCAAAAAGGCATGCTCGTTTCGCTCAAAACGGTATGCTCACTTCGTTCATAACAGAAGATATAATTCATTTCACTGAAATAATAGCGATGATTTTTTTTTTTTTTTTTTTTTTTTTTACATTGTAAAACTAGTTATAACGCACCTAATTTGTCACGTTTAACGTACAATTTCCAACTTGTTTTATTTCTACATTCATATTCGTTTTTGTTCCTTTTTTTCTTTTTCCGGAACAAAAGACAGGTTTTTAGAATTTGAATCAACATTTTATCGTCTCAAAGATTTTTTTCTTTCTCTTGTTGATTCTTCAAGAGATCCAGAATCTTTATTTTGAACTTTTGAACTCCCTTTTCAGAAACGAAAAAAGGCGGCAATTTTTTTTCATCATCATAAATAAAAGAATGATATTGTTTGACTTAGATCATTGCTTTTCCTTGTATTAATTTAAGAATGGTAGTCTTCATTTCCTTAAGTTCATATTGTAAGTCAAAGAAAAAAATTAGATTATCTCTCATATTGAAGACAGTAAGTAATTTTTGTTATTAAAAAACCTTTCACATATATATTAATCAAAATAATGGAAATACAGAAACTTAATGGGACACTGTAACCTTTCCTTTGCAAAAAATGACAAAAATATCAATTTCAAAGCAATTTTTTTTTCATCATTATAAATATAAGAATGATATTGTTTGGCTCAGAAAATTCATTTTCCTTGTATTAGTTTAAGCGTTGTAGTCTTCATTTCTAAATGTTCATAGTGTTTGTCAAAGAAATAAACTCTGTATATTGAAGACAGAAAGTAATTTTCGTTATTAAAGCACATTTCTCATATATATTAATCAAAATAATGGAAATACAGAATCTTAATGTGACACTGTAACCTCCCCTTTGCAAAATATTAATTTTCCAATTTTTTGCTTAAAAGATTTGGCGGCATCCTTTTAGTATATTCTGTTGAAGTTACATAAAGATCTGATTATTATAAATACCAGAGTATTTGACTTGTTCCCTATAGCGGCCTTTAGGGGGAAAAAATAATAAATAATAATAATGTGCAAAAATTGCCGCGAAACGCTAAACATAGCTAAATCCAAAAAAGCAGAGGGCAAAATTTACTACACACAGGCTAAAACATTGTAAATGGAATTCTTTCACGAAATGTCAAAAACTCGCCGCATAACGCAAAAAACATTAAAATTCATTGAAAATACAATTAAATATCGCTAGAAATTCAAAAGTCACGGAGGAAAAAAAATTACCACATTAGGTTAAAAGTTTGAAAACAAATTTCTTTTACGAATATCGAAAATTCGCCGTGGAACGCGAAAAAACTTTAAAGTCGCATTAAAGAATTCGCGAAAAATTCAGAAAACGCTGTACAAATTCCAATAACTTTTTTAAAGAAGTGGGTAAGCGTGATTGATTATCGCTCAAAGGGTTTCGTTTAATATTCCTTTCAAAACACTTTATCCTTTCTTTAATAAATCCATTCAGCAACCAAAAAAAAAAGTCATGCTTTTATAAAGTAAAAATTTACCGGTTTATTTTTTCCTTTTTTTGAATATCTAAGTGCCCGCTGTTGTATTCTGTCTTAATAATCTCTCATGCGGACTAAATGCGATATTAAAAAAAAATAATTTCAGAATTAAACATGTTGTACACCTTCAAAATATTAAAATATGCGAATATTTCCATAATCGGATTTTTATCACGATTCAATATGTTTCTCAAACTCATATATATTGCTAAAAATTTAACAATCAATAGAGGGCGAAATTTTCTATGGGCTATAACATTGTAACCGCGGTATTCTTTCACAAATGTCAAAAAATCGGCGCGGAATGCGAAAAAACGCAAACTATTCTAAAATCGGGGAGCACAAAATTTACTACATTAAGCTAAAGGTTTCAAACCAAATTCCTTTCACGAATGCCAAAAAATCGTCGCGAAACACGAAAACACGTTTATAAAATTAGGCTAAAAGTTTGAAACCTAATTCCTTTTACGAATGTCTAAAAATTGCATAAAAAATTCGCGAAAATTTCAAAAATCCCTGTATTAATTCCGAATAAACTTTATTGAAAAGAGGGCAAAATTTACTACATGAAAGATTGAAACCGGATTCCTTTTACTAATGTGAAAAAATCGCGGCCAAACGTGGAAAAAACAAATCTAAACACTGGCTACGATGTGTATAACTTCAGACATACACTGCAAAAAAAAAAAAAAAAAAAAAAAAAAAAAAAAATGTTGATTTTACAGCATAATACTGGTACCCCAGCTACCAGTATTATACCGTAAAATTAACAGTAATAAACAGTAAAATAAGCAGTAATACACTACCGCGCCTGCTTTCATTTCTTTAGAGACACCCCGAAAAACCCCAGACAGAGAACACGAAATGAAATGATTGGGTGTTTTTTATATTAACATTCCCAAAACACCGTAAAATGCATATAAAAGCAAGGAAATCTCCCTAAATGATTGTCAAAGCTGCCTACTCGACAGTTGCCAGCATTTGTACGCAGTTTAGAGGATTATTAAGTATTATAAGTAAATTTAATGTTTATTAAATTCATCCTAGAAAAAAGAAAACATATATCATAATCTAATAAAAGTATTCTTTTAAGCGAGAGCTAAGTCGATTTGAAACATCTGTAAATTCCAGAATCGAAGTCCCAGACGAAAATCGATTGAGTATCGATATGATGATCATACTTTATAAGAGTGGTATGCTATATTTATTCTAAATATTCGTGCTTCGATTAATCTTTATGTCACATATTTATTGTAATAAGACTTCCGTAATCTTTATATCACATATTTATTGTAATACAATTTTTCATATATATCCAATGTGGTTGATACTGTATAATATAAGGCGCAGGGCCTGACTAATGCAGGGGCATGCGGGGCAGCTGCCCCTCCCCCCATTTGAGAGCCCCCCCTGGGATTAATCAGAATTGTTATAAGGGTGCAAAAAGGTTAAAATTGGCCAAAAGTGACAAAATTTCTTACATTTTCAAAGATTTAGGAAGGAAGTGTAGCTCTCTACTTCCTGTGTCCCGTGCCCCCCTCCCCTCCCCAAAAAGGAACAGTCAACATCACCAGAAAACTAATGTTATCAAATTTTATACAAAAGTACTTTAGTGCATGAGGATTGAAGTAACAACATGGCAAGTGTTGAAATTTGTTGCGATTAGTATAAGTGCATGCCTGCACTTGCTTTTCCATATTACGGAATCACCGAAATGCATGTTGATGCAATACAAAGATTAAATTTTATAATGCGATAGAAAATTTTATATTATGACAAATAACAAGGAATGACTAAAAGACCTGTATTTACACTTCAAAAGCTCACAGGAGTTGTTATATTCCTATACAAAAAAATAGTGTATTCTGTCATCTGTTAAAGTTGAGACCATCTTTCTTGTGGTATACCCTGTATGCAGATGTGAATAGTACTTGGCACGAAATTTATGTATACATACAATACATATGAAGTTTAGTACTAGTCACTTCAGCATAAATCACTACCAATTATATGGATAGATAAAAGGCCACCCCCCTCCCCCGAATGATGCTTGCCCCGGGACCCCAGATAGTCTAAGTCGGGCCATGATAAGGCGTATAAACCCGAGTTTCTCAATTGAGATAATTTATTGAAAACCATTATACCAGCATACAAATGATGTTCGAGAGTATTATGTAAAACAAACAAATTGCTACTGGAATGCTTATTAAAGCGACAATTTGTTTCTTCGACATAAGAAATACTTGCCCTGAAAGATAAATTTGTGATGAAACCAATGTTTCATTCAGTTTCAGAATATATTAAAATTGTAATAATGTAACAAGGAAAGAAAGAAACAAAATCCAATATTTATACTATATTTTTAAATCTATATACTTCCATAATTCTGTGTTGTTATTTGCTATAAAATAAATATATGAGACCTTTTACATGTAAATCTGAAGATCTACAAAATCAGCAAAGACAATTCAAAATAATACATATTGGGTGAAATAAACAACTTTGTAATTGTTTCCATTTGCTGTTATAAATAAGAGTTTCACGAAATATTATTTTAAAACTTAACCAAAAATGCTTTTTTTTTCTTCTTTAAATATAAAATTAAACTATTTAATCTTTAAAAAAGCGTATACTAAATATGGGGGGGGGGGGGGTGGGGGGCTCTTGGGCATTCTAAATATGAAGCATCTCCTCAAAATTTGGAATGGAATTTTACTGTCAGAGAAGACACACTGAAAAAAAAAAAAAAAAAAAAAAAATGTTGATTTTACGGTATAAACGGGAAGCTGGAGTGCCAGTTTTATACTGTAAAATCAACAATTTTTTTTTTTTTTTTTTTTTTTTTTTTTTTGCAGTGCAGAAAATTCTACTCGTCTAGTTTTGATCTTACGGCCAATTTCAAAACATTTGCTTGTGTGCTCCATAATTAGGAGGATAAAGTTGAAATAATATCCCTATTTGATGAGTACGAGACGGTTAATTTTAAGCATAGGAGAAATGATAACAGGGCAGCAGTTTTATCTGCTATTTTGCCTTTTTTTTTCTTTTAATGTTTTTCCTAAAACATACTTTTAGCAAACCATCACGTGATTTTTCCGTGATAGTTTGAAAACGTGTAATTTATTCTCCTTTTATTATTTAAACTGCTTTTTTATTCTCAAATTTGATAGCCTTTTTGTGCAATCACATGCAGCACTTTGAAAAGAAAATAATAAAGTAAAAAATGCCCCTAACCTCTAACCCATTAAGGCACAACCCTTATTTAGTCTTCTCGAAAGTAGAAGATTTATTTATTTTTTCTTTTTGAGAAAGTAGAAGAGCCGAACACCATTATTTAACCAATAATGAGTTCTGTGAAGAGCGTCTTTGTTTGGAAAATTTTCGTCTAGGGCAGGGCTGCCCAACGCGGCGCCCTTTGAAGGTTTTCTTGGCTCCCTTTCTAATATCTCTATTTACTAGCTTTTCTTAAAAATAAAAACCCATTTTAAAGGTTGCATTCTTATAATATTAGTACAATTTTTGTATGAAATTAATTTTGCATATTATTGGCTAAACGTGATTAAAGTTTCTGGCTCCTTCCCAAAGTATTTTTGAGATGGGTGTCCTCGTAGAAAAAATGTTTTTTCTAAGTTTGCTAGGACGTGATTTTTTATTCTGAAAATTATTTTCACATGGAATTCTTGAATCGTAGGGGGCTTATGGCTACCACTGTGAGGTATATGGGCATTGCTTCAGATTCATAATTTTCATTTCAGCTCGTTTTTTATTTAAAACTAGCGGCCTGGTTCCGGCTTTGCACGGGTAGACAATGTAATTTTTTAGTACATTTTTTTTCCTGAATTTCGCGCTCCTACCAGAAACTGTTGCTAAGATATGGCGAAATGACCTAAAACTTTCGAATCCCCCTTTAACCACCTTCGGGGGGAGGGGGCGGGTTCTAAATTCACTGAAATACGTGTTTAATCATTTGTTTTCCTGAATTTCGCGCACCTACATAAAACAGCTGCTGAGTCCTAAAATTTTCGAAACCACCCGCTTTAAAGCACTTCAGGGGGGGGGGGGGGATTTATAAAATCACTGAAATGCGTGTTTATCCCTTTTTTAGTAGATGTGTGTTGCTGAATTTCACGCTCCTACCTAAATCTGCTGCTGAGATATGGCGAAATGACCCAAAGCTTTTGACTACCCCTTTAACCACACCTTCTGGGTGAATTTCCAAAATTGCCGTAATACGCGTGTTTAACCAATTTTTTAGTAGATTTGTTTTAATTAATTTCGCCCTCCTACTTAAAAGCTGAGATATGGCGAAACGACCTAAAAAATTCGACCCCCCCCCCCATTTAACCACCTTCTAGGGCGAATTTCCAAAATTGGTAAGATACGTGTTTTATTTATTTTTTAGTAGATTTGTTTTCCTGATTTTCGTGCTCCTAACTAAAACTGCTGCTGAGATATGACGAAATGATCTAAAACATTCTACACCCCTTTTAACCCCCTTTGGGGGGGGGGGGGGAATTTCTAAAATCGCTGAAATACGTGTTTAACCAATTTTTTAGTAGCTTTGTTTTCCTGATTTTCGCGCTCCTACCTATAACTGCTGCTGAGATATGGTGAAATGACCTTAAATATTCGACCACCCTCCTTTAATCCCTTTCGGGGGGGATTTCTGAAATCGCTGAAATAGGTGTTTAATCATTTTTTTAGTAGATTTGTTTTCTTGAATTTCAAGCTCCTACCTATAACTGCTGCTAAGGTATGGCAAAATGACCTAAAACATTCGAACCCCCCCCCCCCCTTTAACCTTCTTCGGGGGGAATTTTCAAAAATCCCTTCTTATTGCTTGCCTAGGCCATAACAGCAATCTACAGTCCAAATTTCGTGACCCTGACTTTAGTAGTTTCGGCGGGGCGTTGATGAGTCAGTCAGTCAGTCAGTCACCTTTTCCTCTTTATATAATAGTATAGATATCTACCATTATTTCCGTATAGTAATCTTTGCTTTGTTTAATTTCAGATATTCGGTGATTAGGAAAAGCGAAGATCACTAGTCGAAAACAATGGTAGATATTTTGAATTAAAAAAATTATATAAATTGGTAACGTTGTTACCAATTTATATATATATATATATATATATATATATATATATATATGTGTGTGTGTGTGTGTGTGTGTGTTTGTTGTCTAACACTTACAGCGAGATAATATTGTTGCATCTTTTGAGTCATGTGCATAATGGCGCCCTTCATTGTTTACCAACAGTTTAGTTCATCATAGCGAACTTTTTCACAATCTGCGTACCAAATGTTTCCAAAAAATATTCTGTGTGACTCAAGAAGTGCGAACAACCAAAACCGTTAATGGATCCAATAATAATGAATCAAAATTACTTGAAATTTTGTTATTAGGATTGAAAAGTGACGAGTTACATAACATGTAAGTTGTTATGTTTTTGAATGAATATAAAAATATTATTGAGATTTTCTGTATTGCATAATAGATGCAAAATAATTGATATCACGTTTATGCTTAGATTAAAATCCTCCGACAAGCGTTTTCTACTCGTGTTTACAAATTATTCACATTCTAAAACAATAACTATATAAGCACGCATTAGACCAGTAGAAATAGCGTAAAAAAGGGCCTTGCCTTGCAAAAATTCGGGTAGTTCTGATTTTTGGATATGTTGTAAAGGTTTACCCTCTAATAAAAAATCAAGTTTTCGATCTTCTAGACCTTGTGCGTTTTTCACAATATTGAAAAAAAAAAAACAATATTTTTCGGCATTTTATTCGATTTTTCTTAAATAACTTAATTTCAGTGCATTTTACATAAAAAGCACTTTTACTATTTTGTAGAGCATAAAATTCTCTACAACATGCAGTATTCATGTTTGTAAATTGTCCAAATAAGGGGTGAGATACGGAGCCGGGAAAATAGGGTAAAATTTGCAAAAAGTGCAAAAATCCACAAATGACGTTAGTTTTTGCTTAATAACCGACTTTTAGTGCGTTTTAGAGACAAAAGTGTCAATATAAAGTTTGTAAAGCATGAAGTAGTCTATAAGTTTCATTTATTAGATCATTAAATATCTATAATAGACTTTAAAAATCAAAATAATACAATTTATGGTCATTAATTTAAAAACGAGCTTTTTTTTTTATATTGATTAAACGATGCAATTAATTAATTATAGTATGTACAATAATAGGTAACTGTTGAATAGTTGAGGGGGGGGGCGAGCGAAGTTAACCAAAAAACCTAGTCGGTAGACATAGGTGCAGGGCCAAGAATTCAAAGTCGAAAGCAAAATTAATAGCTGGGAATAATGTAAAAAAATACGTGAAAGATAAATAAGTTATAATTTAGAAATTTTAAAAAAGGAAAAGGAGTATCTAAGGCCGAAACTAAGGGAGGTGGGAGCAAAAGGAGCAAATGGCCCGGGCGCTAGAATGGAAGGAGAAGAGGGCGCACAATGAAGATTTGGTTGTCGTGTTTGTATTCATTTGTCCCACATATTTTTGTTAGTCAAAGTTTACATTGATGGTAAATGTATCTCAGTTTGAGAATGTTAGTCCCAACAGAAAGAATAACAACAATTATACCTGATAAGATGGAAACCTGTATAAAGGAGAATTGTTTTCCGGTGTTTTGAATTTAATTTTAAATTTTAAAATAAAGAAAATATTAGAAACTTATCCTGAACATAATCAAAAAAGTATAAAAAGTGCAGAAAGTGCTCGTCGCTTGAAGATTCATACTTCTGCTGAGGTTAAGTTCAATGAGACTATGTTTCCACAGATGCCACAAGAAAAATTGTTGGGGAATGAAAGAAAAAATAAAGAACTTTTCATTTATATGCTTCGAAATGAATTTGAAAAAGCACAAATGATCATTGCGCAGGCCACTGAAGATGCAGATGTGCTAATAGTGAACACAGCTATTTCCTAAGCCCGTGATTACGATGCTGTCATTGTCAATGGTGAAGACATGGACCTTCTTGTTCTTGTGGCTTCTCTAGCTGCAGACAATGTTTATTTCCGAAGGGCCAAGAGAGGGAAACTGCCGTCTCTACTCCAAAGAGTGTTTCAAATTTAAGGAAGTTGCACAAAATATTCTTTTTCTTCATGCGCAGTAAGTGGTTGTGACACCACTTCTGTGCTTTACAGCCATGGGAAAATGAAATATTGCAGAATTCTTCAGAACCCATCCCTGAACCAAAAAGTTCAAATCTTTAAAGACTCAAATGCAGAGAGGCACAAACTTGTTGAAGCCACAGGTGTACTTCTTGCCCTGTATGGAGGTGATCCCAACCAAAACTTGAATGTATTGCGGTATGTCAGCTTCGCTAGAGCAGCTAACAATATTAAATTAAATTTAGCTAGACTACCACCTATTCGTGATGCTGCTGAATATCATGCATTCAGACATGGCTGGGAAACGAAAAGGATCCTCTCGAATGCGGCTGGAAGTGGAAGGGGGTTGGTCATGGGCTCATTCCAGTCACCATGATGAATGGACCAGCTCCTCAAACTCTACTCGATTTCATATCTTGCCAATGCAAAAAAAAAAAAAAAAAAAAAAAAAATGTAGTACGAATTGCAGCTCTTTAAAGACAGGCTTGAAGTGCTCAGTTATCTGTGTGAAGTGCCACAACCAACTATGTGGCAACGCTCCTGATATTATACTGGACCTTGAGGACTTTGATGACCTAGAACAACCAATCGAGTCAAGTACAGAGACGGACGATGAAGTATCTGAGACGATGGTATCATTACCAGGGCCAAGCAGCAGAAAAAGGAAACATATATGACAAAGCGACTATATAATACTTACTATGTATTTGTTGATTAATGTATTGTGCATTCTATAATTAATTAACCACATCGTGTTTTCAATATCAAAAATAAAAGCTCGTTTTTTAAATTAATAACTTGTCAGGCGGTATTTTCCTGTTTTCACCCAAAATCTTTTTGCTGTGATTTTTAAGGTCTATTACCAATATTTAATTATCTAATAAATGAAACTATAGACTATCTCATGCTCTAAAAAGTTTATTATGACAGTTTTGTTTCTAAAATGCACTAAAAGTGGGTTATTAACAAAAAATAACGTCATTTGTGGATTTTTGCATTTTTTCCAAATTTAACCCTATTTTCCCAGCTCCGTATTCACCCCTCTATTTGGACAATTTACAAACATGAATACTGCATGTTGTAGAGAATTTTATCTTCTACAAAATGGTGAAAATTCTCCTTTTGTAAAATGCACTCAAATTGAGTTATTTAAGAAAAATCGATTCCATTCTAGCGCCCGGGCCACATGCTCCTTTTGCTCCCACCTCCCTTAGTTTCGGCCTTAGATACTCCTTTTCATTTTTAAAATTTCTAAATTATAACTTATTTATCTTTCAAGTATTTTTTTACATTATTGCCAGCTATTAATTTTACTTTCAACTTTGAATTCATGGCTCTGCACCTATGTCTACCGACTAGGTTTTTTGGTTAATTTCGCCCCCCCCCCTCAACTATTCAACACTTACCTATTATTGTACATACTATAATTAATTAATTGCATCGTTTAATCAACATCAAAAATAAAAGCTCGTTTTTAAATTAATGACCATAAATTGTATTATTCTGATTTTTAGAGTCTATTATAGATATTTAATGATCTAATAAATGAAACTTATAGACTACTTCATGCTTTACAAACTTTATATTGACACTTTTGTCTCTAAAACGCACTAAAAGTGGGTTATTAAGCAAAAAGTAACGTCATTTGTGGATTTTTTGCACTTTTTGCCAATTTTACCCTATTTTCCCGGCTCCGTATCTCACCCCCTATTTGGACAATTTACAAACATGAATACTGCATGTTGTAGAGAATTTTATGCTCTACAAAATGTTGAAAATGCTTTTTCTGTAAAATATACTGAAATTGAGTTATTTAAGAAAAAAAGAAAAAAGTGCCGAAAAATATTGGTTTTTTCAATATTGTGAAAAACGCACAAGATCTAGAAGGTCGAAAACTTGGTTTTTTTATTAGAGGGTCAACCTTTACAACATATCCAAAAATCAGAACTACCCGAATTTTTGTAAGGTATGCTATTTCTACTAGACTACATTGGTAAAGGAAAAATATGACAAAACGCAAATGGAAGCTTACTCAAACAATTGTGAGTCTTGAATTCCAAGTTGCTATACAGCACCACCTTTAGCGAAAGCCAGACCCAGTGCAGGACATTTTGTGGGGCTCTTTCCTTCCAAACTAATAAATACCCCCCCCCCCCCCCCACACACACACACAAGAACACAATTAACTTTTCGAAAAAAAAAATTGTATGACATACGTAATGGAACCAAACGTCTCTTTAACGTTCAAACGGGACGGAAGTCGTGTTAGTTTACGTAAAAGTTAGTTTTGTGAAATGTATTATATTTTTGTGAAAAGCAACACCTTTTAACGAAAGATGAAAGCCAGTCATTCAAATTCGATCCAAGCACTTATTAATAATAACTTCTTTAAGTCCTTCTTCTAAAGTTTTCATTACTGGTAAACTTGTTTTGTTTGCAAATTACACATTTTAAAATCTAACAAAATAAAAATAATTAATGAAAAGTATGTTTTTATGGAATAGAATTTTGTGAAGGGTCCTATTTTTTTAGTAAGAAGAATTTTGTGAAGGTAAACTTGTTTTGTTTGCAAATAACACATTTTAAAATCTAACAAAATAAAAATAATTAATAAAAAGTATGTTTTTATGGAATGGAATTTTGTGAAGGCATACCTATTTTATTAAGAAGAATTTCGTTAAGAGGTTTTATAAAAGGAATTTTGTTAAGGGGTATGTTTTATTAATAAGAATTTTGTGAAGGACCTCTATTAAACATGTGTTAAATCTCATTTCTTTAAACGATGCATATCATTAATAATGAAGAAAATTGTCTTGGTTGCTTAGCAATTGTCGAGCAGTGTATTACGTAAACAGCATTTTCTTGAGAATTTCTTGTATTTGTTTTTCCCAAGCAAAATTCCCAAATTTTAAAGTTTAATTCTCAAATTTTCTAGGATTATTTCCTTGTTCCAAATGTCGTGAAGTCCCGATATATCGTAATGAACATTTCTTCTTAAACATTGCCGAGGTACACTATATTTCCAATGATGATCGGTCACTTGCGATTTTAGACGTTTTGTTAAATATCTGGAAAGATACATGAGGAATTATCCTGAAACTTCAGGAGTGTAAGCAACATGATAGACTTCATATATTTCCGCGAAGATTTTTTCCTGAAACCCCATAAGGGGCCGTCAACAAATTGAAGAAAAACGAATATCTTTTGGATAACCCTGTAGAAACCAATTTTACAAAAGCATTCAAACTGTAGATTATGATTAAGTGGCTTATTGTAATAATTTGGGTACATTTTTATGAAGATAGCATGTATACTCGAAGATAAATTCAGGTTTTTATAAAAACAGTCCCAAATTTTACCAAGTTTTTTGCTTATAATTTGCAGAGTTTTTAATATAAAAACAAGTTATTTTCAGAAAATATGACAAACAAAATTGTACACAATACCCTGCAATCAGAATTAAAAAATAATAAAAATTGTATGAAAAATGAGCGGGTTTACTAAATATTGTTTCTTTGCGCATGCGCGAATTCAATCAAAATATACTGTGCATAATATATTAGCTAAATGTATAGACCAACTTTTCTGAAAGTCTCAAAAACATAGCTTGAAAATTCTGATAGTAATCGTCGATAGAATAAGCTCGAATTTCGCTGTTCCCAAAAGGAAGCAAAAAGATGAGGGGTTGTATCCAAATATACTAGCTTATGAAAGTTGACATAATAAGAATGAAGTGTCTCTCATTCTATATTTGATACAACCCCTCATCTTTTGTACCGCAATTCAGTCCGTTTCCTGGAAAAATAAATTAATCCATACAAGAGGCACTAGATGAAAATAAGTCTTAATAATCCATGGAACTCTTTTTATTATACCAGCACATCGACACAAGAAAAAAGAGGGTGGCCTTCGCTTACTCCACAAAAACTTACCTCATTATTCGACAACAGCGAGTAGAGATCTGATCTAATTTTGCAGATGCATTATCGCCAACACATTAGATGTAACATGCCAATCCTTACATTTCTAGCCAGGCTTAAACCGTCAAACTTTTGACAGTCAGCAATAAACCAATATTGAGAATTTTTGACTAAGAAATGAAAGGATGCCATAATTTGGCGGAACATCAATTTTTGTGATTTTTAACATACAACCCGAACGTTGTTTTGGGAAAGTTAGACATGTGTTATAAAAGCGAAGAAAAAGAGTTGATACTGCATATTTTTGAAGCATTCAATTTGTGAAAACGGCGCATAGTTTTAGCATAAGAAAAAAGAAACAGGCAAAGGACAGACGCTGCAACGTACCTGAACAAATTAATATGCAGAGAGAGAAAAACCGCATGGCAGACTACATCTGTGCATTAAATGCGAAGACAAAATAACTGCGAGCTTTTCGAGTTCAGGAAATGGATTAAAGAATAGAAAATTACTTTTAATAAAGACATTAATTCACATAGAGAAGCTTTAAGATAGGGAAATTAAATTTTAGAATAAAACATAAAATATGTATGATTTTATATCATACCAAAACTACCGGGGTTGACTCCTCTTAACGGGTGGGTCAGTGAAGCCCTGGCTGACTGATGTGCCGAGAATTAGCAAAGTTTATGGGTTTCTTTATTTGAAAATGGAAAAATATTTAGTATCCAGAAAGATAATACAATTCGTTATGTACAGTTGCACCCCTATTTAACGAAGTCCCTAAATCTAGCAAAAAAATTCGTTATAGGGAAAATTCTTTAAATAGAGACCCATCTTTGCAAATATTTTAAACTACATAAATATATATATTTTTAATTAATAAACACTAAAAAATATATAAGTTATAGCTTATATATTTTTTATAAATTATATCCATTTGTTTTAGTTATTTTATTCATAAAAAAAAAAGAGCATTTGTAGAAAAAAACAGAATAGAACAACGCATTACTTACTGTAAGAAATACACTGAATTTCCAATTTAAGAAAATAATTTTACATTTAAATTTAATGACTTAAATTTTTTTAATAGTATTACCGTATGTATAAAATACGTAAAAATAAAGAATAAGTTTGAAATGTCCAGAAATATTTTGAGAAATGGAGATAAAAAAAAATAGATCACAATAAAAGGTTCCTTAAATAGAGAATGAACTTCGCTATTTGGAGGTTATTTTACAAGGAAATTCGTAAAATGTTCTTCGTTCTAAGGAAAAGTTCGTAAAATAGAGGTTCGTTAAATAGAGGTCCAACTGTATTTCTTTGTTGTTGTTACAGTATAAAGTTTTTCTCTTGACAATATCATACTTTCCTATCGCAATTCACCTAAATATTTATATGATAAAAAAATTTTCAAATCAAAAATATTTTTTAGATTAATTATTAAAAAATTCAATTGTATAGCTCTACAATGGTAAAACTTTCCTCAATCGAATACAATTAGGAAAATAAGAAAGTATATGTTAATATGTAAGAGACTGTCGGGGACATAAAACTGTCGGGTCCAGAGTCCCCCGAACGGCCTAAGACGGTGCAATAGTTCTAATATGCAACTTCCATGAATGAGCCTTTGGCCCTTGCAAAATTCCCGCGCATAAGTTTTAACATATACAGGTCATATTAATTCTAAATATACATTAATATGACTCTCACCGATGGACGAGTTCGGAAGGGTCGGGGCCGCGTTTAATACGTCGGACGACCGCAGCGGCTTCGAGCTAATTTCATCAATATGAAAATAATGTTAATTTTAATATTAATGCTGTTAATTTAGCATGTTTGTTGAACATAAAAATGTTTACTTGGGAATTGAAGCACAGGAAAACCAATATTTTGGACTGAGAAAAACTGAATAATGCACTGTAAAACTACTCGGGAACATTTCGTTTTTTTTCTTTTTTTAAAACGGAAAGGAAAATATACTGTTGTTTCAGAAATGCTATTTTAAAAATCGGAAATCTATTGGCTTCTAAAGTTTCTAAAGATAAAGGAACGCTTTTTCGGAATCGTGGCTTACTCCGAAGAGATTATATTATATTTTCGTAATTTTTTGCTAGATCCAGAAACATTTTCCCTTTTTCAACACTTTCCAACATAGTTGAAAGGGTTTATGAATTCGGTTTGTCTGTCTGTCCGTACTCTAACTCGCGTAAATATATTCGGATTGTCATTCAATTGATATATGTTATTGGGGTTTACTGTATCATGTTCGGTATTGAGCACTTATAGTTTTTTTACAGGGACACTCAAAAGAATTCCGTTATATTACGGTGTATGGGAAAAAATTATTTGCGGTTTATTGTAATGAAGTTACACAGTTTCAAACATATTGAAATTGATATATATCACTGAGGTGCACTACAAGAAGCTTATTATAGAATATTTTGTGTATAGCATTCATTGTTCATTTACAGGGACACACAAAAGAATTCGGTACTGTGTATTTACAATAATTGATGGAAGTGCGTTTTCAGTTGCGGAACGCGTTTTTAAATGTAACCCATTTTTTGTCTATTACTTCGTGTGTATAAATTCTATAGATCCTATACAGGGTAGCACCAAAGTTCTCGAGTATATTTTCGTTTATTGACAGAAATTTCAGAAGGGGAATTTTAAACTGTGCTGCGCGTTTCCTAACTGAGCTAAAATTTAGCATTCTATGTAGTATATATACAAATCTATAGATCATATACAGGGCTGCACAACATAATTCGGATATTTTTTCGAATATTGTTGGTAATTTCTGAATTTGGGTTTCTAAAGTATGTTATGCGTTTTCCAAATTGTTTACTTAGATTTGAGCGGGGCTAGTTGAGCTCAAGCCGAAAGGTAGGCCTCCCCGCCCTGTTTGACCTTGGCCTTGTTTACTTAGATATCATCTTTCACCTTATTAAACGGTAAATATTTGTAAAATTATTTTGGAAGTGTTGGAAAGTGTTACATAATTTATGCTTGACGCATGATTTTTCGTTCTTGTTTTACAATGAATTGTGACAATTTCTTCATTTAGTCACTAATTAAAGAATGAATAGGTCTGTCATAGAGCCCCTATATCTCCCTCTCTTTCAAGACGTACCAAACTGGAGAGCTGCAGTAAAGTTATACAAATTCCTAGAGCGTTTCATATGTTCCAGTCAAGAACACTTCAAGTGACGTTACAGGAATATAATTCTACCTAAAATTTTTAAGTGTGACACTATGGAGACCGGTATGTCCCTATAACTTTCTAGCCCTTGAGACTACTTGATAACTTCTCGAAACTACTTAGAATCCGGCGACCCATATATACGAAGAAAAAAGGCCCCAAAGGGGACTTCCAATCGAACTGCTGAGAAAAGCATATCTCCCGTTACTCTAGTTATGTAATTATGTATATTACATGTAGCAACAATAATTTACCAAACAAGTTTTATGTACTTAATGGTATCACAATATTTCTTAAGCCGGAATGGCAACACTAATGTTTGTTGGTTAAGTGCTGGTGCTTGCTACATTACCAAACCTGTGATCACGATGCATGCCGTAAATCAAAGCCCAGCTTCTATGTAACTATTAATTGAATATAATTTAATAAACATAGTCAAGACTGAAGAGATGTTTAATCTATTGAATCCAAATACAGAACATGGTGCCAGTTAATCGAGTACTTGGATGAAAAGAGATTCCTGAAATGATGAGTTACTACGCTGTCTGGTGAAGGAGGTTGAAGGGTTGAAGCTGCTTTTAGTAGAACTTTTCTGTTCTGTATCACGTTATGATGAATTGGTAAATAACTAGATGAACTCTGATGTTCAATAGTAATAATATTAATAAGGCATGGGAAGTTTCAAGCCACCTAGTGAACTCACCTTTAGTGCACCGAATTTGTCGGACAATTGGCTAAAATGGAAGCAAAAGTTCGAGAACTTCATGTTGGCCTCTGAAAAAAAATGAAAAGGATGGCAAAATCAAAATAGAGATTCTCCTAAATCTGATCGGTAATGAAGGTGTAAGTGTATTTAATACATTTAGATTTGAGGAAAATGAAAGCAAGGAAAAGTTTGACGATGTAGTTCAAAAATTTGAAAATCACTGCTTGCCTCAGAGTAATGAAGTATTTGAGCGTTTTAAGTTTTTCTCCTGCTCTCAGAAAGACAGACAAGCCGTAGATGTCTACCTGACAGAGTTGAAAACATTGACATCCTCCTCTGGGTTTGGAGATCAAGAAGCAAGACTGCTAAGAGATCGAATAGTCCTTGGAATCCGAGACAAAGTCTTACAGGAAAAACTACTTCGAGAATCGGATCTAACGCTGAAGAAAGCCGTGGACAGCATTCGAGTCTGCAAAGTTAGCAGAGAACAGATGAAGACCATCAATGTCCTCAAAGTCAGTGAAGTGAACTCTGTTCAACATCAAATGAAAAAAAAAACGCGAACTTTAAATATTCTAGTGACTGTAAATCATGTAGAAGAAAACATGTTAAATGGCAGTGTCCAGCATTCAACAAACTGTGCAATCGATGTAAACAGAAACATTATTTTGCAGCTATGTGCTGCAAAGGTTAAGGTAAGCCAACATAAAACTAATGTGCAAAAAGTGAATGAGGTAAATAGTTCTGAATCTAATTGCTTGTACATTGATATTGTTTTATTATCTTATGGCAATCATAAACTTAAACCTGAAGGGTGTATTATGATTTCTTGTAGTACTGATAAATGCTCTAATGTAAAATTAAATTTTGTTGTTGTGGATGTTAAGGCTAAGCCTTTATTGGGTTTACAGGTATGCCAAGAGTTACAGCTGATACAATTAATTGATGAAATTAATTTAGATTCAAAATTAAATGTAATCAGTAAGTATTAAAATGTTTTTGAGGGTTTAGGTAAATTTGCTGGCAAGCCACTTGAGTAATCCCAAGCCTACCCAGATAAATCCATCGCGTAGAGTACTTCAGTCCCTTCACAATGAATTAGGCAAAACTCTGAACGAGTTGACAAAATTAGGCATTATATCCCCTGTAAATGCACCGAGAGATTGGATTAGTAGTCTTGTAGTTGTTGAAAAACCAAATCGTAAGTCAAGAATTTGTTTTGACACCAGAAATTTAAATAAAGCCATTAAAAGGGAGCATTATGTTAATCCATTTGCAGATGAATTCCTTAGTAAACTTGAAGTAAAACAGTATTTTTCAGTGCTCGACTTAAAAGAGGGATTCTGGCAAATTGGGTTAGATAAAGCTAGCTCTGAATTGTGTACTTTTAATTCTCCTTTTGGCCGCTACTGCTTTAATAGGCTGCCTTTCGGAATCTGCTCCGCACCTGAGGTATTTGAAAACGCAAAGTTTAAACTGTTTGGTGATATACAAGGTGTTGAAATATATTTCGATGATTTGATTATAGGAGGTAAAACTAAGGAGGCACATGACCAAATTCTTTTGAAAGTTTTAGAGAGGGCACAGTCAAACAACATAAAATTTAATCCTGACAAATTTCAATTTAGAGTAAATGAAGTTAAGTACATGGGCTTAATTATTTCTAAGGATGGGATTAAAGCTGACCCTAATCATGTTAAGGCATTTAATGAGCTTGAGAAGCCATCATGTAAACGTGATATCAAACGGTTACTGGGTATGGTTAATTTCCTAAGTAAATTTTTACCTTATATATCAGCTGTAACAGCCCCAATGACAGAATTGTTAAAAAACAATGCAGATTTTCAGTGGAATCATGAGCAAGAGAATAGTTTTGAAAATATTAACGAATTAATAAGTTCAGCACCTGTTTTAAAAGTTTTCAATCCTTCATTGCCTATAATTGTCCAATGTGATAGTTCGAGGGATGGATTAAGTGCCTGTTTCTTACACGAGGAACATCCAGTGTCTTTCGCTTCTAGAAGTTTGAGTGAATGTGTAACAAATTATGCTCAAATTGAAAAAGAAATGCTCGCAATTGTATTTGTAACTGAAAAATATCGTAATCTGTTGTATGGTCACAAAGTATTAGTTGAAAGTGATCATAAACAACTAACATCAATTGTGCATAAACCTATTGGTAAAATTATCACTCGCTTGCAATGACTGTTACTTAAGTTGCTTGAATATTATTTCACCATAAAATATGTCCCAGGTCGTAAAATATACCTTGCTGACACTTTGTCAAGAGCAAGCTGAGAAAGAAGTGGGTGAAAAAGACCCTGAAATGTTAAATATGGTGCACTCTGTTGCAAAACCCTTGTCTATGAGTGAAAACCGATTCAAACAGCTACAAAAGCTCACAATGGATTTAAACGTAAGATTACGGATACTAAATTTTCGATATGGAGGTCTTAAATATATGCAACAGCTTTGAAAATTTGCCGACACATCTATTAGAATTTAGAAATTAATTGTTTAAATTATTGGAAAATTTTTTGCAACTGTTCGGGAAATATAAAACATTTTATTTTCCTATTTTTACAAATTTTAAAATACATTTAATTTCTTTTTCTTTCCTCTTTTCTTTTGTTATTAGTTGCTTAGCAACCATATTTGTAAGAACATCAAAATAAGAAATGCATTTTTTTTATCTAAAAGATTACAAGAATAAGAAGTTCATAAGAGTTTCACAACATCATTGCATACATCGTGTTTAATTTAATGTTTCTAGTTTCTGATACAACCTCCGAAGTATTTTACATACCTATAAATATGTATGTAACATAAAAAAAAAAAATTGCGAATTTGTAGATGCTAAATAATATGAAAAGTGAGTTTAAAAAACAATGACTTTCAGTGCTGACGATGAGGCTCTTGATCTGCAGATTTACTAGTATAGCGTTCTATGTTCTATGGAGTATGTGTTATTTATGTTCTTTTGTTTAAAATGCCGCAAAACAATCCATTGTTGTGGCAGTAGATATTTAATATATTGTAAAATAAAATTCAAAATGTTGTTCGTTTTCCAATAATATTCGTTAAATTTGCAAAATTTCGGTTAAACATTATGCATGCTACTTGGGTCCAGGCTAAAAGTCGTCTGATGGCGGTGTTTGCGGCTGCACATACTGACATTCTGTCGCTACAGTTGCAAGAATATCGGATCACGATAGTAGATAATAATTAGGGGTTCTGCGCCAGCGGCGTACGCGGCGTAGGCTCAAGGTTGAAGGAAGGTCATGGAGCCGGAAGTAGCAGGTGTGGACACCGGAAGTTGTGCGGGCTGTGAAGGTCACCGGAAGTCGCAGGTAGGGATAACAGGCATGTTGAGACAGGAAGTGAACAGGAAGTACGATCGGAAACGCGAAAGGAAGTTTAACCGGAAACACCACAGGAAGTGAATGCGATAAGGAGAGAGGGGGAGGGCTTATTTTTGTGGGGGGCTTATGCTAACCTGAAATAAAAATGGAATTATTTCTTACTTTGTAAAAATTTAACATAAAATGTATCTTTTTTTTTTTTTTTTTTTTTTTTTTTTTTCACCTGAAATAAAAATTTTATTTGCTAACTAACATCTAATATAAAAATGGAAATCTTTCTGACTTTGTTTTACTTTCTAAAAGTTTTACATGAAATTTATTTTAAGACTGGAAACGCGACAGGAAGTAAGACCTGAAACCGGATTAGACATGCTTTTTCCAAAAAGGGTTTTCAGGAAGCAGTAAACATGTTTTGGGAACATGTTTGGGAGCTTGTTGCAACAGGAAAGGCAGTTTAAAAGGCCGGAAGTGATTAAGCGATAAGAAAAATACAGGAATATACACGTAGATTTTGTTCTTTGTAGAGGGTGAAATTTTATTTTATTTTTTATTTAAAGAGTTTTCTTTTCTTTTTTTTTTTTTTTTTTTCATTTAAAGCGTTTCAAATTATTTTTTATATTATTATTTTTTTTTTTTTTTGTAGTGGGTTACGTATTATTTTAATTTTTAGTGACGTTAGAACCTACAATGTTCTGTACCACACATGTCTTATCTTAGGTTATCAAGGATGTGTATGTGTTGTTATCTCTTTAAATGCGAGAGATGGGGCTTCAGACCTGCGTTGAGATATCTTTATCATAGTTTTAATGAACTGCAGGAAATTGTCTTTAGCTATTGAGTAATTCGCGAGTTTTGGTTTAATATGAATGCTAGTACATCTCTTTGTTTAATTTATAAGCACATTTCTCTTACAACATTCTGTCAACAGATCATTTCTATATTCGAAATAATAATTTAGAAGGAAAATTTTTATATGAAAATACTATGAAATGTCATTTATAGAGATTGACAAAAATAGCATGCTTGATTCTTTCTTGTATTAACATTATATTCGAAATAGAGTTTTGTTACGAAAAATAACGTGTTTACATATTTTAAAAACGAAAGCAAAGTGATTAAAAAAAAATGTAAATATAAGCTATACACCTACGCATTTATGTTATTGAATTAAATTACAAGGCTTAATATTGTATTCAGCGTAATATTTTCTTATAAAAGCCGTTTCACAAACTTGTATACTAAAAGTAATGTGTCATTTTTAGGGGAAAAAATTAATTCAAGTCATTGAGACTAATCCTTTATGGGGGAAAAATTTGTGTTACATTATATCTTCCGTTTTTTAAGTTTACAAATTTGTGGACTAACTTAAATAATCGTTTTTAGGATACTTAAACAATATATATATATATATATATATACTTTTTAATTATATAATTTTTTTTAATTGACTTGTAATATAGCTTTTTTTTTCTTTTTTTTTGTTCTTTTTTTTTTTTCTTAAAAGGGTACTGTAGAATAACTTATGTCACAAATACTACATCCTTCTTTAGTTAAATATGTTTCACTTAAGACATGACAAAGTGTCTTAGAAACATTTCATTTTGGAGTTAAGTGATTAAACAAGAAAAATATTATTTATAAAAACACAACACATAAGACCAGTGACTGAGAGGTTCTGGTTTTAAAGCTACTAGACGTTTGAGTTTAAACTTCTCTCGCGCTCGTCGACCTAACCGTTCGGAGTTTTCTTCGAACCTTGTCAATACGAGTTAGGAGCCCTTAGAATGACCCCTAGAGTGACCTATATCCCAAGCGTAGATAATCGGTTTTAACAAATAACCAACCATCCACAACACATAAGACATTTTAGATCATTTTAGATCATTCCATTTAGTTAATAAGTGATTTAACGTGCAAAATATTATTCATAAAACATACAATAAGAGAATTTTAAAGAATTTTTTCTTTCAAATGAACAATTTTTAGTGACTGTTTAACTTATTAAAGAGAGCGGGTATTTTGTTTATAGGTATACGATTAAAATAAATTTTCAATAGATTTGATTTTATACAACCAACCTTTTTAAAAAAGAGAATGGAATCTAGTTTTTATAAATTAACATATTTCAATTTTACAAATACTTCACACCCCGTCTTTTTTTCCCCTCTTTTGGTAGACTTTATACACATAAGACATAAAAAGCGTTTTAGAATACATTATTTAGAAATTAAGCAATTTGATAAGTAAAATATTATTTATAAAAGCAATAGATACAAAAGTAATAAAGATTTTTACTTACAAATGTACGAACTTCTGATAGGTAAGACTTTCTAAATCATTGTGCAAGAATTAAGTGGTTATTGAACTTATAACATTATAGGATGAAATAATCACGTGACGTATTTTTAAACCAATAAAATGTCAGTATTTTCAAACAAATAAAAAGTTAGTATTTTTACACAAGCGCCCTCTATCATTATATAAATTTCAATGAAACGAGTTCATAACATTCTACTGTGACCTGATATCGTTGTAATAGGTTGTATTTTTCATTTAAGTTATTGTGGAACGAGTTATGAATTCATATGTTGGTGATGTAACCAACTTGGAGTGTCAACACTCATCACCAGAGTTAAATAATCAAGAGATGAATTCTACACTTTTATCCAAAGAAGGACTCGTTTCGAATTATGAAGTGAAACTCACCTCATCAGGACTAAAGAAACAGAAGTTACCCCATGTGCGTAAGATGTGTAACACAGCATTTCCTCGAAAAGTTAACTTAGTGTTTCATATGAAAAGTCATCTAAAGGAAAAATCTTTTTGCTGTGAGGTGTGTGCTGAAGTTTTTTCACAAAAGAGTGATTTACGTAATCATCAAAAGATTCACAAATTGCCCAAACAATACAAGTGTAGTGATTGCAACGAGATATTTTCAAGAATGTCTGACTTATTAATACACAAGAAGACCCATAAGATTCGTAAACAATATTCATGTGCAAAGTGTTGTGAAATATTTAAGTGTGAATCGGATTTTTTACAACATTGTGATACTTTTCATAAAGTTTTACCTAACATTGCGAAATCACCCTGTTTAAAAGATTTGTTATTTGAACTTATAGTGAAGCTTATAGATTAGTTCGAACTTATAGTGAATTAAAAGACAAAATGATATGCAAAATATATCAACTAGAATTAACAGACCAAAACATACATGTACATGCTGAGAATGCCTTTTTAAAGTTGTACAACGGCTTTGAAGATTTCACAGAACGAGTGTTTAATTGGACATTACGAAAAATTTTGAAATTAGAATTGATTACAGCTCAATATGACAGGCTTATTTGATTTGTATTATTTTAAATGATTAATAAATAGTTTGATTGCGAAAAAAAGTGTTTTCTTTAGCATACACTGTGTGACTTTTAAACTAATGTTGTGTATTTTGAATGTGTCAGACAAAACAGGAGTGTGTTGACATTTAAAAAAAAAAGATTTTACATAATATAAAAGTTTTACAATAAAAATTGACTTACCTAAAGTTTTTTCAAGATAGTCACGATATCCTTTCCATTACAATTATTTTAAGGAAATAGAATTTAATTTTGTTGTGAATAACACTTTGTTGTTAACATCACGTGGTTTGTCTTATCATAACTATGAGATCCTAAGATCACTTCCTATTAACATGATAACGAAGAGTAAAAAAAAAATGACTAATGCAAGCCGATTTTCCTGCCTAAACTTGTTATCAGCTTGCATGAGTGACTCATCTTTACATGTGTGGATTTGTATGTTGAAAAAATGATTGCTATGTTTAACCCGTGTAGACGATTTTTATCCGGAAGCTGTTTGAACTACCAAATTTCAGATATCACACATTTTACTAGAACATTTAAATATTTTAATGTCTTTTCGCCCGCAAATTGGAAACTTAGGATTATCACCTTTACATCGAGACATGGAAGGTAGAAAAATAATAACTTTACACTTAGACAATATTTTAATTTAAGAAGAATTAGACTTAACACATTGTTAGAGTTTCTTTGAAAAATATCTAGTTGGTTGTAAATTTTAGAAAATTCGACCTAACGAAATTAACACACTTAAAAATATCTAGTTGGTTATACATTTTATAAAATAAGCAACAAATAAACATTTCGATACATTGACAAAAGAAAATAATTAAGTTTAAGTAAACTTTACACTTAGACAATATTTCAAACTAAGAAAAATAATAACTTTACACTTATATAATATTTTCAACTAAGGAAAATTAATAACTTTAAAAATCAGACTTAACACATTGTTAAAGTTTTTTTAAAACAACACAACATTTTCAAAGCAGTGGAAATAGTATACCTGAAAAAAATTCAACTTAGTGGAATTTAATAGTGAAATTTTTTAACCTCACTCATTTAAAAAATAAAACTTTGTAAATTTTTTCCATTTTTAAAATAAAACTTATTTAAAAAATAAATAAGCAACTATTAAACATTTTGAATGTCTTAGACAAAGTGTGAATAAATTTGTTGAAATTATATAAAACATGAAAAATTTCATTACTTTTAAAAGAAATTTTATTTTTGGTGAAATAAACTCGAGGTATTTATTATATGTTACTTAAACTACATGAGAATTGATTGAAAATGTGTTACTTTTAATCACTCACAAGATAAGACATGATGTTACAATATACACATAGGAATGACATAGGAATTTCAGATGGGTTTTTCTCCCACACATGACGTCACTGATAACATATTTACTGATCAAGTCATAAAATCATAGTTTAGGGTAGGTTTTTAAGCATGAAGTTTAGTTGAGATTTAAGATATTTGAGAAATATAAACTACAACTTTGGCTACTTTTTGAAATTTCCCTCTACATAAGAAAAAGAACATAGAAAAATAAAATGAAAAGTCGTATTTGAATGGAATCAAATTATTATCCTTTCACTTAACAGCTGAATGCGTCGGTAATTACATCACAAAGGCACTGATAACAACTGATTGAATATATTGTGTTTCTTTTTTAAGGTTAAATTGATTTAATATTCAAGTTATTTCTTAATGATACACTTAAAAACAATAAACTTAATTAGCATTCAAAAAGCAAACGATCACATTATTGTGTAAAACAATCAAATGTTTTAAAAGTCACGAGTTAAAATTTGAAATGACTTAGAGTTTAAGTAGAATTTAGATGTGAACCTTTTAAAATGAAATAATAGTTTTTTGTATCGCCCTCTATCGGTGGGTAATAGAATTAAGAGATAATTAAAAGTTTTAACTTGAATTCGAGCCCACAACAAAAATTATTTTTCGGTTTTATAATTTAGGGTAGGTTTAACTGAGCAAGCCATGATATTTCAGTATTTATAGACGATTTAAGATATTCGATAAAGCAAATCATTTGAATTTTTAATTTAATTGAAGGGTTTACTGCTTAAAGTACTACAAAATGAGTACAACACGATGCATAGTTTTTTAATTAATTATATTTTTCGAAAGGTGACTTATTGATAAACTTAGGATTTATGTTTAAAGTGAATAAATTTGACATGTTAGGTTCACTTAATAACAGAGGGTTGAATAAGTTATTTTTAATAAAAATAAAGTTTACTAAAAGTTTTTAAAGTTAAAAAAATATAGTTTTAAAAAATTTAAAGTTTACAAAAAGTTTAAAAATCTTTAAGTAAATCAAAATTAACTTTTTAATTTTAACTATTGAGAGACTATAATCTAACTGTTTATCCTTGTAACCAACTGGTGCATATCAACTATATACTCTGTATCTGCATATGCGGAGAAAAACATAGACATTTAATCTAACTTGAGTTCGACTTTAAATTATTTGCCAACTTTTAAGTTTAATTACTATACACAACTCGATTACCTTTCCCACAAAACACCTTTCAGAAACAAAACAGAAATTAACACTTACCGAAAAACACGTCCACTTTGGGTGTTAGTCTTCACTCAACTAACGTTTCTCCCTTATCTTTGCTAGGGGGCGCTGCAATCGCCGCTAGAGTCGTTAGTAGTCTTCAGGTGTGTGATAAGAATAAACTTTAAATCCAACTTACACTCGCTCAGTCATTCTTGCTTCTCTCTACCTTGCTAACAACCGTTTGCTGCTGGCTCATTGTTTGGTTGTTTAAACTTGTTGAATGACGTCATCATGTGTTTGTCTAAACTTGTCCAGTCTTGTTTTTATGCAGTACGTCTATTTAGATGAGTCATCACTCGTTTATCTTGGTTGACTTGTCCAAACTTGTTTTTGTGTGGCACGTCTATTTGGGTGAGTCATCGTTCGCTTATCTTGCTTTACTTGTTTGAACTTGTCTAGTATCCACCACCTCATGTCTTTTGTCATAGCTTGAATATACTTTACACCAATCACTTAAATATAAAAGTCTTGTCACAACTTACTTAAACTTTGATAAAAATATTAATTATTTATAAATTTCATCAAATTCTTATTTTTCTGATACATTTACTATGTAATTTTCGTTCAAAAATATGGTAAAGCCCGATTTTAAATCGAAGTCTAAGATAAATTCCCCAAAATTTGTAACATTTTAACACTAATAATAAATATTGTAAGCACCCAGTACATACAAGTTTTGTAAAAATAATATTACTTATAGCTAACTCGTTATGTCCCATGATACAAAACTTCAATATAACTAAAATCAGTGTTAAACGAAAATCTAATCACGTGTCTTTATATATTATTTTGAAATGCAAAGCATTATATCTAAACGAATGATATAAGGAGTAGTTAGAATAGTTCTTATATTTTTGTTAGTAAAAAAATTATACACATTATCTTACAAGGTTGCAATATTCAACACACGGTTCACCATATTTAAAAACGATTCACCATGATTTAAAAACTTAGTAACATATTTTAAATTTATAAATTTAAATTAAAAATACTTAAGTATTTATAATTGTTTATTTATAAAAATATGTTTTAATTTAAATTTATAAATTTAAAATATGTTACTAAGTTTTTAAATCATGGTGAATCGTTTTTAAATATGGTGAACCGTGTTTGAATATTGCAACCTTGTAAGATAATGTGTATAATTTTTTTACTAACAAAAATATAAGAACTATTCTAACTACTCCTTATATCATTCGTTTAGATATAATGCTTTGCATTTCAAAATAATATATAAAGACACGTGATTAGATTTTCGTTTAACACTGATTTTAGTTATATTGAAGTTTTGTATCATGGGACATAACGAGTTAGCTATAAGTAATATTATTTTTACAAAACTTGTATGTACTGGGTGCTTACAATATTTATTATTAGTGTTAAAATGTTACAAATTTGGGGAATTTATCTTAGACTTCGATTTAAAATCGGGCTTTACCATATTTTTGAACGAAAATTACATAGTAAATGTATCAGAAAAATAAGAATTTGATAAAATTTATAAATAATTAATATTTTTATCAAAGTTTAAGTAAGTTGTGACAAGACTTTTATATTTAAGTGATTGGTGTAAAGTATATTCAAGCTATGACAAAAGACATGAGGTGGTGGATACTAGACAAGTTCAAACAAGTAAAGCAAGATAAGCGAACGATGACTCACCCAAATAGACGTGCCACACAAAAACAAGTTTGGACAAGTCAACCAAGATAAACGAGTGATGACTCATCTAAATAGACGTACTGCATAAAAACAAGACTGGACAAGTTTAGACAAACACATGATGACGTCATTCAACAAGTTTAAACAACCAAACAATGAGCCAGCAGCAAACGGTTGTTAGCAAGGTAGAGAGAAGCAAGAATGACTGAGCGAGTGTAAGTTGGATTTAAAGTTTATTCTTATCACACACCTGAAGACTACTAACGACTCTAGCGGCGATTGCAGCGCCCCCTAGCAAAGATAAGGGAGAAACGTTAGTTGAGTGAAGACTAACACCCAAAGTGGACGTGTTTTTCGGTAAGTGTTAATTTCTGTTTTGTTTCTGAAAGGTGTTTTGTGGGAAAGGTAATCGAGTTGTGTATAGTAATTAAACTTAAAAGTTGGCAAATAATTTAAAGTCGAACTCAAGTTAGATTAAATGTCTATGTTTTTCTCCGCATATGCAGATACAGAGTATATAGTTGATATGCACCAGTTGGTTACAAGGATAAACAGTTAGATTATAGTCTCTCAATAGTTAAAATTAAAAAGTTAATTTTGATTTACTTAAAGATTTTTAAACTTTTTGTAAACTTTAAATTTTTTAAAACTATATTTTTTTAACTTTAAAAACTTTTAGTAAACTTTATTTTTATTAAAAATAACTTATTCAACCCTCTGTTATTAAGTGAACCTAACATGTCAAATTTATTCACTTTAAACATAAATCCTAAGTTTATCAATAAGTCACCTTTCGAAAAATATAATTAATTAAAAAACTATGCATCGTGTTGTACTCATTTTGTAGTACTTTAAGCAGTAAACCCTTCAATTAAATTAAAAATTCAAATGATTTGCTTTATCGAATATCTTAAATCGTCTATAAATACTGAAATATCATGGCTTGCTCAGTTAAACCTACCCTAAATTATAAAACCGAAAAATAATTTTTGTTGTGGGCTCGAATTCAAGTTAAAACTTTTAATTATCTCTTAATTCTATTACCCACCGATAGAGGGCGATACAAAAAACTATTATTTCATTTTAAAAGGTTCACATCTAAATTCTACTTAAACTCTAAGTCATTTCAAATTTTAACTCGTGACTTTTAAAACATTTGATTGTTTTACACAATAATGTGATCGTTTGCTTTTTGAATGCTAATTAAGTTTATTGTTTTTAAGTGTATCATTAAGAAATAACTTGAATATTAAATCAATTTAACCTTAAAAAAGAAACACAATATATTCAATCAGTTGTTATCAGTGCCTTTGTGATGTAATTACCGACGCATTCAGCTGTTAAGTGAAAGGATAATAATTTGATTCCATTCAAATACGACTTTTCATTTTATTTTTCTATGTTCTTTTTCTTATGTAGGGGGAAATTTCAAAAAGTAGCCAAAGTTGTAGTTTATATTTCTCAAATATCTTAAATCTCAACTAAACTTCATGCTTAAAAACCTACCCTAAACTATGATTTTATGACTTGATCAGTAAATATGTTATCAGTGACGTCATGTGTGGGAGAAAAACCCATCTGAAATTCCTATGTCATTCCTATGTGTATATTGTAACATCATGTCTTATCTTGTGAGTGATTAAAAGTAACACATTTTCAATCAATTCTCATGTAGTTTAAGTAACATATAATAAATACCTCGAGTTTATTTCACCAAAAATAAAATTTCTTTTAAAAGTAATGAAATTTTTCATGTTTTATATAATTTCAACAAATTTATTCACACTTTGTCTAAGACATTCAAAATGTTTAATAGTTGCTTATTTATTTTTTAAATAAGTTTTATTTTAAAAATGGAAAAAATTTACAAAGTTTTATTTTTTAAATGAGTGAGGTTAAAAAATTTCACTATTAAATTCCACTAAGTTGAATTTTTTTCAGGTATACTATTTCCACTGCTTTGAAAATGTTGTGTTGTTTTAAAAAAACTTTAACAATGTGTTAAGTCTGATTTTTAAAGTTATTAATTTTCCTTAGTTGAAAATATTATATAAGTGTAAAGTTATTATTTTTCTTAGTTTGAAATATTGTCTAAGTGTAAAGTTTACTTAAACTTAATTATTTTCTTTTGTCAATGTATCGAAATGTTTATTTGTTGCTTATTTTATAAAATGTATAACCAACTAGATATTTTTAAGTGTGTTAATTTCGTTAGGTCGAATTTTCTAAAATTTACAACCAACTAGATATTTTTCAAAGAAACTCTAACAATGTGTTAAGTCTAATTCTTCTTAAATTAAAATATTGTCTAAGTGTAAAGTTATTATTTTTCTACCTTCCATGTCTCGATGTAAAGGTGATAATCCTAAGTTTCCAATTTGCGGGCGAAAAGACATTAAAATATTTAAATGTTCTAGTAAAATGTGTGATATCTGAAATTTGGTAGTTCAAACAGCTTCCGGATAAAAATCGTCTACACGGGTTAAACATAGCAATCATTTTTTCAACATACAAATCCACACATGTAAAGATGAGTCACTCATGCAAGCTGATAACAAGTTTAGGCAGGAAAATCGGCTTGCATTAGTCATTTTTTTTTTACTCTTCGTTATCATGTTAATAGGAAGTGATCTTAGGATCTCATAGTTATGATAAGACAAACCACGTGATGTTAACAACAAAGTGTTATTCACAACAAAATTAAATTCTATTTCCTTAAAATAATTGTAATGGAAAGGATATCGTGACTATCTTGAAAAAACTTTAGGTAAGTCAATTTTTATTGTAAAACTTTTATATTATGTAAAATCTTTTTTTTTTTAAATGTCAACACACTCCTGTTTTGTCTGACACATTCAAAATACACAACATTAGTTTAAAAGTCACACAGTGTATGCTAAAGAAAACACTTTTTTTCGCAATCAAACTATTTATTAATCATTTAAAATAATACAAATCAAATAAGCCTGTCATATTGAGCTGTAATCAATTCTAATTTCAAAATTTTTCGTAATGTCCAATTAAACACTCGTTCTGTGAAATCTTCAAAGCCGTTGTACAACTTTAAAAAGGCATTCTCAGCATGTACATGTATGTTTTGGTCTGTTAATTCTAGTTCATATATTTTGCATATCATTTTGTCTTTTAATTCACTATAAGTTCGAACTAATCTATAAGCTTCACTATAAGTTCAAATAACAAATCTTTTAAACAGGGTGATTTCGCAATGTTAGGTAAAACTTTATGAAAAGTATCACAATGTTGTAAAAAATCCGATTCACACTTAAATATTTCACAACACTTTGCACATGAATATTGTTTACGAATCTTATGGGTCTTCTTGTGTATTAATAAGTCAGACATTCTTGAAAATATCTCGTTGCAATCACTACACTTGTATTGTTTGGGCAATTTGTGAATCTTTTGATGATTACGTAAATCACTCTTTTGTGAAAAAACTTCAGCACACACCTCACAGCAAAAAGATTTTTCCTTTAGATGACTTTTCATATGAAACACTAAGTTAACTTTTCGAGGAAATGCTGTGTTACACATCTTACGCACATGGGGTAACTTCTGTTTCTTTAGTCCTGATGAGGTGAGTTTCACTTCATAATTCGAAACGAGTCCTTCTTTGGATAAAAGTGTAGAATTCATCTCTTGATTATTTAACTCTGGTGATGAGTGTTGACACTCCAAGTTGGTTACATCACCAACATATGAATTCATAACTCGTTCCACAATAACTTAAATGAAAAATACAACCTATTACAACGATATCAGGTCACAGTAGAATGTTATGAACTCGTTTCATTGAAATTTATATAATGATAGAGGGCGCTTGTGTAAAAATACTAACTTTTTATTTGTTTGAAAATACTGACATTTTATTGGTTTAAAAATACGTCACGTGATTATTTCATCCTATAATGTTATAAGTTCAATAACCACTTAATTCTTGCACAATGATTTAGAAAGTCTTACCTATCAGAAGTTCGTACATTTGTAAGTAAAAATCTTTATTACTTTTGTATCTATTGCTTTTATAAATAATATTTTACTTATCAAATTGCTTAATTTCTAAATAATGTATTCTAAAACGCTTTTTATGTCTTATGTGTATAAAGTCTACCAAAAGAGGGGAAAAAAAGACGGGGTGTGAAGTATTTGTAAAATTGAAATATGTTAATTTATAAAAACTAGATTCCATTCTCTTTTTTAAAAAGGTTGGTTGTATAAAATCAAATCTATTGAAAATTTATTTTAATCGTATACCTATAAACAAAATACCCGCTCTCTTTAATAAGTTAAACAGTCACTAAAAATTGTTCATTTGAAAGAAAAAATTCTTTAAAATTCTCTTATTGTATGTTTTATGAATAATATTTTGCACGTTAAATCACTTATTAACTAAATGGAATGATCTAAAATGATCTAAAATGTCTTATGTGTTGTGGATGGTTGGTTATTTGTTAAAACCGATTATCTACGCTTGGGATATAGGTCACTCTAGGGGTCATTCTAAGGGCTCCTAACTCGTATTGACAAGGTTCGAAGAAAACTCCGAACGGTTAGGTCGACGAGCGCGAGAGAAGTTTAAACTCAAACGTCTAGTAGCTTTAAAACCAGAACCTCTCAGTCACTGGTCTTATGTGTTGTGTTTTTATAAATAATATTTTTCTTGTTTAATCACTTAACTCCAAAATGAAATGTTTCTAAGACACTTTGTCATGTCTTAAGTGAAACATATTTAACTAAAGAAGGATGTAGTATTTGTGACATAAGTTATTCTACAGTACCCTTTTAAGAAAAAAAAAAAAAAGAACAAAAAAAAAGAAAAAAAAAGCTATATTACAAGTCAATTAAAAAAAATTATATAATTAAAAAGTATATATATATATATATATATATATATATTGTTTAAGTATCCTAAAAACGATTATTTAAGTTAGTCCACAAATTTGTAAACTTAAAAAACGGAAGATATAATGTAACACAAATTTTTCCCCCATAAAGGATTAGTCTCAATGACTTGAATTAATTTTTTCCCCTAAAAATGACACATTACTTTTAGTATACAAGTTTGTGAAACGGCTTTTATAAGAAAATATTACGCTGAATACAATATTAAGCCTTGTAATTTAATTCAATAACATAAATGCGTAGGTGTATAGCTTATATTTACATTTTTTTTTAATCACTTTGCTTTCGTTTTTAAAATATGTAAACACGTTATTTTTCGTAACAAAACTCTATTTCGAATATAATGTTAATACAAGAAAGAATCAAGCATGCTATTTTTGTCAATCTCTATAAATGACATTTCATAGTATTTTCATATAAAAATTTTCCTTCTAAATTATTATTTCGAATATAGAAATGATCTGTTGACAGAATGTTGTAAGAGAAATGTGCTTATAAATTAAACAAACAGATGTACTAGCATTCATATTAAACCAAAACTCGTGAATTACTCAATAGCTAAAGACAATTTCCTGCAGTTCATTAAAACTATGATAAAGATATCTCAACGCAGGTCTGAAGCCCCATCTCTCGCATTTAAAGAGATAACAACACATACACATCCTTGATAACCTAAGATAAGACATGTGTGGTACAGAACATTGTAGGTTCTAACGTCACTAAAAATTAAAATAATACGTAACCCACTACAAAAAAAAAAAAATAATAATATAAAAAATAATTTGAAACGCTTTAAATGAAAAAAAAGAAAAAAAAAAAAAGAAAAGAAAACTCTTTAAATAAAAAATAAAATAAAATTTCACCCTCTACAAAGAACAAAATCTACGTGTATATTCCTGTATTTTTCTTATCGCTTAATCACTTCCGGCCTTTTAAACTGCCTTTCCTGTTGCAACAAGCTCCCAAACATGTTCCCAAAACATGTTTACTGCTTCCTGAAAACCCTTTTTGGAAAAAGCATGTCTAATCCGGTTTCAGGTCTTACTTCCTGTCGCGTTTCCAGTCTTAAAATAAATTTCATGTAAAACTTTTAGAAAGTAAAACAAAGTCAGAAAGATTTCCATTTTTATATTAGATGTTAGTTAGCAAATAAAATTTTTATTTCAGGTGAAAAAAAAAAAAAAAAAAAAAAGATACATTTTATGTTAAATTTTTACAAAGTAAGAAATAATTCCATTTTTATTTCAGGTTAGCATAAGCCCCCCACAAAAATAAGCCCTCCCCCTCTCTCCTTATCGCATTCACTTCCTGTGGTGTTTCCGGTTAAACTTCCTTTCGCGTTTCCGATCGTACTTCCTGTTCACTTCCTGTCTCAACATGCCTGTTATCCCTACCTGCGACTTCCGGTGACCTTCACAGCCCGCACAACTTCCGGTGTCCACACCTGCTACTTCCGGCTCCATGACCTTCCTTCAACCTTGAGCCTACGCCGCGTACGCCGCTGGCGCAGAACCCCTAATTATTATCTACTCACGATACCGCCAGCTCTGGCGTGTGACATCACGTGCATAAGGCCCATTGTCCAATCTAGCTTTAATTTTCAACTTCGACTAGGTTTAATTTAGAGTATTAACATGTATGAGATAGAAGAAAGTTTTGGAATTGGCCCACCCAACTAGTTGTTGCGTATAGTTAGCCTATAAATGTTCTAAGACCTAACTTTTCATGAATGTCGCAAGGATCACTTTTATATGCTTCTCGACCGATTTCCAATTAATAAAACAACCATTTATTTTCTGTTCCTTCCTTTCTTTTTTTTAATTTTCGAATTCAAACAAAAAAAGAAAATTGCCAAGTTTTAACACTTTGTAACATTTATTTCGTCTATAGATACGTCTGCATCTACTGTTAACATGTAGGGTGTTTTTCGAATATACATATTAATAATGTACACGGAGAAACTTGTCGACGAGTCTCGATGATAATGGCTGCAAACCTATAGCGAGAAGGGATGGGATCTGTTCTTGAGAACTGCAGCAGCTACCAGAGTTAAGGTTGCGAAGAACAGTATCAGCAGAGATGAAATCAAGAAACCTCTGTTAGACTTGGCAGGCCATTGACCTGAAAGAAAAAAAATCAATGGATTATAAGCAGGGTATGATGATACATATCAATGGACATATATCTTGATATGTATCATGATATATAGTAGACTCCCTTAAATCCGCATAGCTTAAAACCAAAGGTTGTACAGATTTTACAATTTTGCGGATTTCTGGTCATTGTTTGTTTATTTTTTTAAACAATGATTTGAATTTAATAATGCACTGGAAATTATAATGAATGCTTACATTAAAGTGAAATAATTAAGTAAAATAATAAAAATGAAGAACATTTAAAAAACATTTAAAATATTAAATGTAAAGTTCAAGTAAATAATTGATATTTCATAACTAGATATGCATAATGATGATGAGATACCTTTTTCTCGAATTAGTCAGTGAAACTCGCCTTATGAATGTACACTAATAATTCACATAACAATTTTAAAATAACAAAATTTTATTTCATGTTTAGCCATACTTAATAACCAAAAAAGCTTGATTAATACATAAATTATTTGATATAAATACCGCGATTTTCACTGATTGCACTATCTTGAATTTTTTGAAAAATAAATTTATACTTCCTTCATGAGAAAACATAAGTTGAATCATATTAACCAGAATTACATATACTACTAATAATAATATACACTACTAATTACATTACTAATAATGCGTACGAAATAATAATTATAAAAAAACTGGATTTTTATACCTACATTTTAACTGTAAGTTTCATTGTTTACATCGGAAACGATGTGCGGATTTGAGGGAGTCTACTGTATATCCAATATTTATTTTCAAAATGTCATGAAGTTTGATATTTTCGATATTTTCATATATTTGATATTTATTTTCAAAATATCGTTATGTGTGATATTTTCAGCCAAAACAAGTGTAAATGAACTTTTCTACTGTTATTGATTGTGTCATTGTGTAGATAATAAACTTTTGCTTTGGCAATGACTTTTTTAGGCAAAAAAATACTCTTCCAAGCACCAATAATTATGTGGGACAACATTTATTTAGAACAGCGATTGAAAGATAAACTGTCTAATTTAGGTAATAAGTTATTTACAGCTTGATTAAAAATAATGTCTTTTTGATTTAGTTCAGATTAAACTGCACAACAGATTAGGAAATGGAATAGCAGACAAGCTTACATGTAAATAATTAAATAACAAAGCGTTGTAAGAATCATCATAAAAACAAAAGAACACACAGGATGCGTTTCGGGTTGGAAATTTTTAACAGCCCGTCATCAGATATAAACACGTGTCCGTAAGGGGACGGGGTCACAAATGAACTGGAAGGGTTAAGAGGAGAACTTACAAAGAGTGCGACAGATGGTGCTAGCTGAAAGGTCCAATCATAGAGGAGCACATGCAAAAGGGGAAAGTGTTGCCAAAAATGGTAGAAAAATTAACAAAAAAGAAAAGAGAAACGGAAACAAATAAATAAACAATTTAAAAGAAAAGAAAAGAAGTAAATTAAAAACTAAAAGAGAGCAAATGCAAGAAAAAAAAATAAAAGATATGTTTTTCCATAAAATGTAAATAGACGGAAAAAGAGGGGAAAGAATTACAAAATTAATTTCCAAGCTGAAGAGAGAAAAGGAGATGATGAGAAGTCATTGACAATATTATCGATTTTTTAAAAAATAAAACATGTTTCGTGAAAATCCAAGTGAGTGGTAGAGACAGGAGAAGAAATAATCCTGGAAAAATAATAATAATATATATACTTTATTATTCCAAATTTTTCTTGAAAAAAAAAAAATACAGTGAAACCTCTCTGTAAGGGCCACTTGCCGTTCCATTGAAAATTGGCTCTTATGAGGGGTGGCCCTTGAATAGGGGGTGACATAAAAAAATTGAAATAAGGAAATCAAAACCTATATAGGTGAAAACACTGTTTATTAACATTTTCAAACTCCCTGATTGAAAAAAATTTCTATTGAAGTTTGTTTACTTTTCATAATTTTTTCGCAGACAATTTTGGTTTCTAATGATTCTTTTACTTTATGGAACAAATTACTTAAATTTGCATCATCTATTAATACCCTAGAGTGATATATTAGTTTATTTATTTCTGTTAGCATTTCCTGACAGGATATATTCACAGCTGCAGACTCATTATCATTATCTGAATCAAATTGAACTTCTAAAATAAAAATTAAAAAAAAAATTTTGAAAGTAAAAAAAAAAATAACATTTTAACAAAATTTAAAACAATATATTTTTTATGTTTTATCTGTATCTATTTCATATCATCAATTTCATATCATCATAATCATCAATTCTTTTCTTCCAATCTTCTTTCTTGCAAGTGCAGTTGTTTGCTGAACTCTTATCTTTTGAATCCGAAATTCATTCACCTATTTAGGATTTAAGGCACATGTGAAAAAAAAAAGTCCTTTATGAGGGGTAGGTGCGGCCCCTAATAGGAGTAAAATTAACATTATGTCTATGGGAAAATTTTCGTTCCTAAAAATATTGACCCTTAACAGAGGTGGCCCTTGATTAGGGGTGGCCTTTAAAAGAAGTTTAACTGCATATATATATTTTTTGTATGGCCACTGAAAAGTGTCTTTTATTTATTTATTTTATGTTAAGCTTCGTCTACCTTTTCCAACCTGGCATTAATGTGCTGTTCTTTCGAACTTGTCCCGAACCCTATTTTTATCTAAACTTAATCATCAGTAGTAAATCTTACTACAGCTATACCATTTTACTTTCATAAATTCTCAGACTCTATCCTTAATCTCTTTTGCTTTACTATGTTATTCCAAATTTTTTCTTCTTTTTTATTAATTGCTCATTGTAGTATTTTATCTTTTCCTATTGGCTCACCTTTTCAAGACATTCTATTCTCAATTGACTGGGAGTAAAGTTGATAGCAACTCGGAAGCCCATTAACCGACATCACCTGTTCGGACCTGTTCGAAAAAATTCTAGAAATTGAAACAGCTTACATTTATGTTTAATTTTTTGAATAAAAACAAAAAATTAAAATTTTGTTGTATAAAACATAAAATTTTCTTGATACTTGATACTAAATGCTGTAGTTTATTTTTTAATAAATAAAAAGCAAATTTTTTAAATTTCCAGAAAATTGTTTCTGTTTTCAGTTAGTCCATCTTTAGTTTTGTTGAAAGAGAAAAAAGAAAAGAAAACGATACCTAGAATATTGGGTTTTATTAAAGTTTCATGCTAAGTGCAACATGTTTTAGTTTCTCACTTATATTAAGTCTGAAAATATTTATCAATAAATTGACTATTTTAAAAATATCGGAAATATATCAAAATATCGCATATTTCTTATATTTTCGAAAATATCATGATATTTACGAACCCTGATTATAAGTTTTGTTTAACACAGTGAAACTGAAACATAATGATAGCAAGAATAACAAGATAGCAACCATTTATCCTAGCCATCAAAGGAGATCATGCACTAAACATAAAATCCCGATTAAATTCCCCCCTCCCCTCCACTACCTTTTCCCATATGCACAATTTTTATTTCTTGTACACTCTTAAAATTAAGTTTCCTTTAACTTCTTCTGCCTGTGAAGAAACTCGATTTCACAGTTTGGTGTATCATACCTTTTTCTTTTCCCTGGAGAGTTGTCGTTTCCAAAATCACCTCTTCACTGCTACCAATTTTATTTACAGAACTAATTATTACTTCAAACGTGGATCCCGACGGCAGATTCGTCAGAGTGAACACCGGTACACGGGCATTCAGCGAAACTTGTCCGTCCGACGCGTCTTTCAGCCAGGCTCTGAAGTGAAAGTGCTGGGTGGAACCGCCGTCGTAACTCGGCTCGCAGGACACGACGAATGAAGACTGTGTCCGGTTCGAGGATCGACAGTTTTTCGGAGGATTGGGTGTTGCTGAAAGAAAGAATAGAAAGCAGGAGTAAAATTCAGTTTCAGAAAAACAGAAGTTTCGTTAGCTCTCTCTCATGTTTTTTGGATGCGAATAATCATACAAAAAGATAAACGCAGATTTTTAGAAATTACAAAGTGAATATGACGCGTTTGATTTGATTTGGTAGGCAAAGAGGCACTGCTCAGACGAGGAAACCAAGTCCGTCGAGCATAATGTCCCTCTCGGTTCTCTTTATTAAGGTATTTAAAAAAAAAGAAGAATATATACAATGTTCAGCTGGAGCTGAACCCGCCGCGACATGGGCGGAATGGAAAATATCAAACACCTGCCCTACCTGGGGATAACCCACACATGACACGGGGCAGGGTAGCTTTGAATAGACTATAAAAAGTAAAATGCGTACATATGTATACATACACTGCCGGAAAACAGATTTCCCCCACGACACTGGGCGGTAAAGTTTGTGGTAGATTCAGTTCATGAAGGCATCATATACCAGCGTTTGCATTGTTTGAGGCATATTTTGTGGCGCATGAGCAAACTCTAATTGTGACACTGGGCAGCGATAAAGGCACAGGGCGTAACTCAGGCGACTAGTAAGTTAAGTTGGAAAGATCATCTAAAGGGATGTGACCATTTTTAATCTTTGATATCAGTGTTTGGCGTGTGAGGATGTTGGGTAGCCAGCCCTCAGAGGGCGTGAATGGGCGAATGATGTGCCAGCGCTGCATGAGTCGCAGTGATGAAATACACCAGTAGTGGTCCACAGCTTAAAGCACTCAGCGGGGGAATCTGACACATTTGAATTTGTGTAAGTAGGTACCCAGGCAGCACATCCTTATGGGCCCATGTGGGCAAAAGTGGGTCAGGGATATAGATCTATATGGGCTACCGATATGGGCCCGCGTAGAATGTCCACTTTTTTTTCCATATGGGCCCATATGTGTTATTTATATATATCTATATGGATGCCTATGTAGATCTATAACGATATCTATATGGATCTATAAGGGCTACCTATACAGATCTATAACGATATCTATATGGATCTATATGGGCTACCTATATAGGCCCACGTAGAATGTCCACTTTTTTTTCCATATGGGCCCATATGTGTTATTTATATATATCTATATGGATGCCTATGTAGATCTATAACGATATCTATATGGATCTATAAGGGCTATCTATACGGATCTATAACTATATCTATATGGATCTATAAGGGCTACCTATATAGGCCCATGTAGAATGTCCACTTTTTTTTCCATATGGGCCCATATGTGTTATTTATATGTATCTATATGGATGACTATATAGATTTATAGCGATATCTATATGGATCTATAAGGGCTACCTATATAGGCCCATGTAGAATGTCTCCTTTTTTTTCCATATGGGCCCATATTTGTTATTTATATATATCTATATGGATCTATAAAGCTATTTACACAGATCTATAAGGATTTACATGTTACAGATTTAAAAATAACATTAGTAATGTACTTTAGCAACTGTAAAGTTTTGAAAAGTTGCAAAACTGCTGCAACTATTTAATTTGTGGTTATATGTCATATCTATATATTAAAATATAATCATAAATGAAATAGTTATAACGATTCAAAATTTGTTTAGCTTTAAAAATATTTTCGCAGGCTAAGCACACAGTCAAAGTATCCTAACAATATAAAAAACTTTAGACCAATATTGAATATTTCTGTTATCCATATAGAAAATAAGTGTAAAACCATGAATTCAATCAGCTTTCATTATCCTATTTCTTAATACCAAAACATAAGATTTAGTATCTGAGCAGCATGAATGGTTTGACACTCCACATTTTCAAAATGTTTCATAAAACAGTCAAAATAAATTTTAACACTGTAAAACATGAATTTTCTCAAAAATATTTAAATTAAATTTTTTTTTTTTTTTTTTTTAATGACAGATTTATTTTTAAACCACACTAGAACGTACCCATCCCAAAAAATTTACAGAATTTATTATCATTGCATAGTTTTATGTTATATGCTATGCATTGTATCATTGAAATTGAAATAAAAAGCTTCAAATTAAAGACTAACTATAGCAAAAGAAATTCTCAGAAACAACCCAGATCAAATTAATTGGCAAATCATTACTCTGATTTTCTACACCAATTAAATTACATTATTTATTTTTGCACTGAATTTATAATTATTTATTTTTCGTTCAATAATCTCAACAAGTTGATCTGCTGTAAACTGAGTACTGGGCTAAGTAGAAAGTAATAATTAAACAATAAAGCAAGATATTAGATAAGAATTAAGCAAAGTAGATGATCAAAGTAGAAATGTCAATGAAATACATTTAATTTTGAAGATATGTAGAAAATCAGAAATCTACTTCAATTGAAGATTATATTTTGACAGAGCTACACGAAACTATGCAGTTAACACATTGACCACCGTAATTTAAAAAAAAAAAATTACATTTGAGCCTATTTCTTAAAAAATAACCACAATTTTTTATCAACTTTTGAAGCTAAATACATTTATTTAATGCAAATCATGTGTGCACCCATGCAGCCTGAGAAGCATTTTTTGTCCGATGGGAGTGGGGAATGTGTGCACATGTGATTCAACAAGTTTTACTTTTTCTATAAATAAAAATTTATCATTTTACTGAATAGTAAAAAATATTTAGATATTTCTTCATATTGTTAATAAACACAGGTACAATGGTTACACAAGATTTTTCATACCACTATTTCAGGTTTTAAGCATTTTAATAGCAAAATTTTAAACAGTCTAAGTTTGCAATAATTTAAGCAATCCTTTTTTTCACAAATTTAAATACTTCTAACCTTCACATATTTTTACACTGTCAAATAGAAGAAAAAATATCTCATTTCAAATTCAATTAATTTAAAAACTGTATTTCAATTTATTGATTTTTTTATTTTAAAAATAATTTAAGCATAACTTTTTAAAAAACACATTGCATGCAGCTTGATTATAGACGATTAACACGTTTGTGTTTAAAACAATATAAATAGTTTGATGTTTGTCTTTGGCTTCAATAGAGCACTCAAAAAGGTCACTGCGAGTAGAAAAATTTTTGCCGATTTCCTCGGGTAAGCAGCTCATTCAAAAATATTATTTTTTCACAGTTTCATACTTACTTACTCTGCTAGCCTTAATTTGATAATAGCAGGGCTGCCACTGGTAACAATTTTTTTTTTGTTCTTATTTTATTCAATATTTCATAACAATAATACAGCATCACAATTTTTTTTTTTTTTTTTTTTTTTTTTTTTGAAATAGAGATAGAAAAAAAAAAAAAAAAGTCGACAATGGCAGTCTTGCAATAGCTGAAATAAAAATGGACACCTATACAATAAAGTAGGAACACAATTACACAATTTAGTTGGTTTGCGGTACACCGCTCCATTTATTGAAAGTACAAATTATACAGATTAAAAAATATCAGACTAATACTTTTCAATTATAATCTTATTTTACTTACAGATTCCCCTCAAACAGTTTACTGAGGGTTATGTACCTTGTCTGCTCTTTGGTTTAAAAAATAAAGTAAAAAAAATATGCCTTTACTTCTTTTCATATAAAAATCGAAAGAAGAGCTTACAATGAAGATCATTAATAAATACATGCCGGGTTTTAAAGCTTGATATAATATTCGGAGTCTGGTAACATGAGCTCCAACCTTCTGGTAAATTTCACCACCTGTTTGAAAAAAGTAAGGGTAAAATTTTTAAGATATAAAATGGCTTGTGCACACATAAGATAATTAAGAATGCAGAAATCTGCTCATTAATGTTAAACCTATGGAGAGGTTCTTTTCAAATTTCTTGTTTGAATTTTAATATTTTTAAATGATTTTATTTTGCACAGGAAAGCTGAAGTCTATCTCTAATAGAGCTATTTTTTTACTTTTTCGATTTTGATTGCAGATTTTTTTAAATAAATGTTCTTTCACTTTCGAAACTAGTTTCGAAAGTGAAAAAAACTTTTATTAAAAAAAAAATCTGCAACCAAAATCGAATCAAAAATAGCCATAATTCAAGATTGATGTCAGCTATCCTATGCAAAAAAAAAAAAAAAAAAAAAAAAAACTTTGTTTGAAAATACAGTCGAACCTCGTTAACACGAAATTGAAGGGACTACAATTTTTTTTCGTGTTATCCGAAATTTCGTGTTAACCGTTACAATAGTGGCGCCGTCTATGTTAGATATAAAAACTAAATGAATTAACCTACAAATATATGTCTGTCCTTAAAATCACAAATTAATAAAAAATAGAAAATTTAATTAAAAAATAAAACAAATTGATCATCATTTTGGGAAGTGATAAATTTATTTACTTGCTAAACATATTTTTAAACAGTCTGTTATTGAGTCCATCAATTTTTGTTCAGTACTTCTTTTAGGAACGTATGGAATTTATCTAATTTGTCCAAAGTACGGGAAGCATCCTGTTGTTGCATAATGAAACATTGTACAGTTTTCAATGCTACGGTAGATTCATTTAATTACACTGAACTTTTCCGTTCTGTGTCAATTTCTTCATGCTCTTCTTACACTTGTGTCTGGTGTTGTCATCTTCTTTTCAGCTAATGCAGCATTTATTTCTTCGTCTGGCATCACATCCGAAGTCAGCATATATTCATTTAAGCAAATGTACTCTGAAAAACAAGGATTTCCCATTTTTCGATTGTAGATAATTCTATGACGCTCTTTGAATCTTATTAGTCATCCATTAGAACATGTGAAATAGCTCCCACAAAGAGCACCAGCCTGTGCTTTCTCTTGCAAAACTGCACCAGTTAGAACAATGCTCTGGCTTCTTGTCTCTTTCATTCACAGCAAGAGAGGAATTTCAATTTCTTCATTTTTTACTGTACAAAGTCGTTTTCTATCTGGTTTGAATTGACTCAAAGCATAAACCACTTCAAATCTTTTCACAATTCTTTAAAATCGTAGAGAGTGTGCTGTTGGGTATCCCATACAATCCCTGATAGCTGCAATTTCTGATATTTTATGACTTCTTTGATATTTCTGATACTTTATCGCTGACTGTGTTTAAAATGTTTTGCTTGGTTTCTAAAGATGACCTTGCTGCTTTCAAATTTTCTTTCATAGAATTCTACAGAACAACTGCAAACAGAGTTTCAATTACGTAAGTCAGATGGTAAAGTAGGGATTGTTACTTCTTTCACCCGAAAATAGAGGATATCAGAAATCCGGTTTATGGTTTACGTCACTGTCAATACTATCAAACAAGTAATGGAACAATCACTTTCAAAAAAGAAATTCCTTCACTCAAACTTTCACTGTGACCGATGATCTATAGCTGATATGGTTGTGTGAAAACTTTCGCATATCAGAGGACAAAGAAAAGCATGAATTAGTCAGGAATTCAATAGTTCACTATTTTTTGAAACCCTTTACCACTTTAGGTCTTTTTAAAACCATCAGAAAAATTCCATTTTTAAAAAGATGTGACATATAAGTTTAAAATATTGAAAACTTTGCGTAAGGAATCATGTTTGGACTTTGGTGTGGGGGAAAAAAAAAAAAAAAAAAAAAAAATCGCGTTAAGCGGGATTTTCCGAAATTTCATTTCGTGTTAAACGACTTAATTAACATTGATTTCCAGACTGATCTGATGGGACCTCAGCATTATTTCGTGTTAACGAGGTTAGACTGTGCTAAAATTCAAACAAGAAATGCGAAAAGAACCAGGGCATAGGTTTAACATTGGCAGGCGGATGTTTATATGTGAGTAAAGAGTCCCCTTAACATTAACTTGGGATTGTTGTCATTAGACTAGCAGTCTCTTAAAACAGAAAAAATCATATAATTACAACTTTATACCACTTCAATTTTCAAGCAATACTTTCACATTTGAGCTATATTTAAATTTTTTTGTTTGTTGATTATTCCCATTTCATTTTCATAATTTAATTTGAAAATTAAGACGACAGTGGACAATAATACTTTATATTTATAAATCAATTGCTATGATGAAGCATTGCATGAGTTTATAGATGGATAATACCAAATTGAAAATAAGATAAAATTTAATTAAAAATGTTCCTTGTGCATCAATTTTTGCTCCAGCCACCATTTTTTTTTTAAAGTTAGATTTATACAGCTCAAAAGTTCATACTTAATTTTAAAAATAAAAATGTAGGAATTTTTCTAGATTTTTTTTTCCCCAGAGTGCTTTTAAGGGAAAAAAAAAAGAAAGAAAGAAAAAGCTGATAAAAACTGCGAAAAATTGGAAAATGTTTGCCCCCCTTCCCCCCCACCTAAAAACACACATTTTTATGGGAATTTAGATTACTGAAATTTATCTATACTACGAAGTAAGGAATAGGAATTTTTTTTTGGATGGGGGGGGGGGGGTAAAGATTTTAAACAGTATGTTGAGGAGGATAAGTTTAAAGATATACTGAAAAATGAGGTACATTATTACAGCAGTAAGAAGAGCTAAACTACAAAAAAGAGAAAGAAATATCTTTGCCTCTTCCCACTCATATCTAGGAACTCTCTCTTTTTTCTGTGAGAAGAATGGGGGAAAAGTATAAAAATTTTTTTTTTAATAAAAATTGATATTTTTATTGCAAAACAATCACAAGTATAATCTTTACATGGGTATAAATTAGGATAGGTGGTCAAGGCGGAAAATATTTGAACACACACAATGCACAATCAGACAAAACCACAATTTGTATGTTGTAAAATTTAGTTATGACAAAAGTGCATTTAAAAACAAACTCCATAAGCACATAAAATATTGGTATGCATATAAATTGTAAACAAAAAGTTATATTAATTAGAAGAAACTAGATAGAAACAGTTGAAACCTAATGAATCTTTAAAATTTATTTTGAACACACACACACACACAAACTGTACAATTTGCAAAAAAATTAGTAGCTCGTAAAAGATATTTATCCCACCCCCACATTATTGTCAGTTTTCTTTCTTGATTTTTAAATTTACATATGAGTTTTCAAACAACACAAAAGCTCTTTATAAACTGATTGATAAAGAATCATCATGACCCTACTAATAAGTATACAGGGTGATCATAAAAAAACTGCTGATATATCGAACTCTAGCGGCCGGTCCGTTCAACCGATCGAGATGAGATTTCATGATAGTTATCACAGGTATAAGCTCGGTATTATGTGAACAGCAACAAATGGCGCTCACAGTTACGGTTATAGCTACAGAAACTCAAAACTTTCAAATAGCAACACCCATTTTTTTTCAGCGCATGCGAAAACCCTAAAGAGCGTTGGAACGGTATGTGTACCGCAATAAACAGACGCGTTATGCATGCACAAAAACAGCTCTGCGAATGGCCAAAAAAAAAAAAAAAAAAAAGAAAGAAAATGATCAGGGCGCACGATGGAAATTTGCATGTGACAGAGGCAAAACAACACCAATCACGGAACGCCATTCGCCAGATAGTCAGTGTAGAAAATGGATAAAAAGTGGGGTGGGAATGTTAGTTATTCAGTCAGGAGCACGCACATGCCGATGAAATGACTTCCAGTGACAGTTCGTGGTGAATTGGTAAAACTCTATTATCAAAATGGGATGAATGCTGCGAAAACCTTGCGTGTTTACCGTCGAAACCATCGCCAAATATGTGTCCCATGTAGCCCGCATGCTCTTCGTGATTTAGTAAAGAAATTCGAAGAAACTGGCTGCACCTGTGATAGACCGCGATCCAGACAACCAACTGTTCCTGAGGATACTGTTATGGAAGTGTATCACACAGTGACTACAGGACACATGCAAACTGCAAGATATACATGTATTGGATATACTGAAATCAACCGTCCTATCCTAAAGCTACTGCGCTCTGTAATCTGTATATTTCCTTACCGGTACCAGCACGTCCAAATGTTGGAAGTGGGAGACCATCAACAACATATAGACTTTGCTAATGAATTTCTTATCCGATATGATGGAGATAACGATTGGCCTCTTCGCATATTATGGACGGACGAGGCACATTTCACCTTAACTCGCAGTGTCAACACCAAAAATTGAGTGCACTGGGCAGAAATGAATCCACACGCTGTGGCACCAGTACCTTTTTACGACGTCAAAGTTACTGTGTGGTGCGGCATTGCAGGCACAATTATTCTCGGGCCGTACTTCTTTGAGGAAGCGACACCAATGGGATTTGTAACTTGCTCTGTAACAGGCTCCCGCTATACGGCAATGCTGCAAAATTACGTCATACCAGAATTGCTGAAGCGAAATGCACTGAATGACTTTGTTTGGATGCAAGATGGTGCACCTCCACATATAGCAAAGTCTGTTCACAGGGTCCTGGAACAGCATTTTGGCGACAGTGAAATCTCACACCATTTTCCATTTCCGTGGCCTCTGCAATCCCCCGACCTCATTCCTACGGATTTCTGGTTCTGGGGCTATCTCAAATCTAGAGTGTACGTGTGCAATCGGCAAACTTTGCCGGATTTGAAAGATTCTATCAAACGTGAGATTGCAAACATCCCTCATGTGATGTTACATTCGGCTGTATTGTCCACAGTCACCTGCATGCAATGTGTAATTGCATTTGATCGCACCCATGTGGAAAATGTGTAATCAAAATAAGTTTTCTTTTCTCCAATCTGTGTTGTAATCAGTGATTGGTGTACTGACTCTGTGTCATATGCAAATTTCCTCTGTACGTCCCGATCGTGTTTTTTTTTTTTTTTGGGGGGGGGGGGGGGAGCGTTTGCAGAGCTGTTTTTTGTGCTTGCATAAAGAGTCTGTTTCTTGCGATACATGTACGGTTCCAACGCTCTTCAGGGTTTTCGCATGCGCTGAGCATTTTACGACGAAAAAAAATGGCCGTTGCCATTGGAAAATTTCGAGTTTCTGTACCTATAACCGTAACCACCACTTTGTTGCCCTTCACAGAATCCTGAGCTCATACCTCTGAATAACTATATCTGAAATCTCACCTTGATCGGTTGAATGAACCGGCCGCTAGAGCTCCATATATATCGGCAAAGTTTTTTATGACCACCCTGTATTTTGAATTGCCTTGAAATTTTTGCCACAATTTTACAATTTGGATGTTATTTTGAATCCCATGAACTCCTAAAGAAATAAATCCACTTTTTGTACTTTTATCAGACATCAATTACTTGAAAAAATAAAGATAAAAGAACTTCCTAAATTATCTGAAAAATCTGATCAGAATGCAGTTTGGTTTAATTTCAGTTATTGAATATATTTCACATAATATGTGATTTCATTTTAAATATATAATTGTTTAATTTTACAATGAGTTTTATACATATATATATATTAGGTCAAAATTACTATTGTTTTCAATGGCCAGTTTTTTTAAGCACTGGCCAATAACAAATTTACAAATCCTTAATAAAATAAATCACAAAATTCGTTACATGGTCTCAGGAAAAAAAACAAAAACGAAATTTGTCAAACAATTGCAGAATAAATAGCAAAATTGGTCAAATTGTGTCTGGAAAGAAATCTCTATATTATTCGTCAAATGGTCTGAGGAAAGAAATTAGGAAATTGTCCCAGGAAATAAATTGTAAAATTCATCAATCAATAGTGGGAAAAATCACAAAATTTGTCAAACAACTGCAAAAAAAAAAACACTAATTTGTCAAGGAATCGCAAAAATAAAAAGCAGATTTTGTCAATCAATCACAAAAAATATAGCGAATTTCACAAAATTATTGTGGGAAAAAAAGTTCCTTCAAACTATTATGAAAAAAATTAAAGAAATTCGTCGGTCTCTTGGGAAAAAAGTGTGAAATTCGTCAAATGATATGGGGGGAAAAATCGCGAAATTAGTCTAACAATCATGGAACAGAATTGCGTAATTTGTCGAACCACAGCTAAAAAAGTGTGCAATTCGTGAAACGATCGCAGAAAAAAATTCTAAAAATTTGTCAATCGATAGCAGAAAAAACACTATATTTGTCAAATGGTCTCGAGCAAAAAAACGGCGAATATCGTCAAATGGTTTTGAGAAAAAAAATGTAAAATTTGTCAGATAGGTGGAAAAAAAAATTTGCTAAATTTGCCAAATAGTTTCAGGAAAACCTTCGCAAATTGTTTCAAAATTTGTCGAGCGACAGCAGAAAAAAATCACATGTTCCATTCAATCTTCACAACTGGCAAGTGTGACTATTAAGTTCGGCCAGTGGTGGTAATAAAGTCAATCGTTAAATTTTCAGTATTACTTGCAGACTGGCAAATGATAATTTTGTCCTATAATATATATATTCAATATTTAGAATAAAATATTTTCATTTTTAAAAATGTAAATATTTTTCAGCAAGTAATAACATGATCTTTAAGATTTTGGTCAAGTTGTAAAAGAATTTTCTCGTTTGGGGAAATTATTTAAGAATTTGATAAAGAATTTACAATATGAAGTTGAATAAGTGCAGATTAAAAAATTTGGAGCCAGTTACAGCATTTCAATACCAGTTTGTCCTTCATTGTGGAATTATCTAATGACAAAAAATGTTAACTTGGAGGTATTAAAGAAAAAACAAAATCACAAAAAGTATTTTAATATAAAAAGTAGGGATGCACCGGATGTGAATTTTTGCCGGATACCGAATATCTGGTACAAAATTTTACCGAATATCCAGTATCCGGCCGAATAATTTCAATAGTAATATTTCTATTTTATGCTTGCTTTAAAGAAGGAAAACTTTAAATTATTATAATTTTATGTCATTCAAATGTTAATAATAGATTAACTCCTTTATTAAGTTAAAAGTTGCTTAAAAACAAATGCTTTTTACTAATTAAGTATTCAAATTTAATAATGTTTTGTCTTTTGCCTATTCTAATATACATATTAGTAGTTTTTTTCCCCTTTATTCAAAGTCATTGAACATAATAAGATAAACCATTAAATAAGTTTAATTTCTCTGTTTTTCATACTTATAAATCTTTGTTATTTATAAATACTAAACATCCTATTGAAGCGTCTTTTTCTTTTCTTACATACTGATACATATTATTACTTACTTTTCCTATGACGAATGTTTTCTAACAGAATTTAAATAGAGAAGCTCCTCATTGCAAGTATCTTGTTTTGTAGTAGAAAGGGGACAGTGAACTATTCAAGAAAGTGGCACAATTCTTTTCATGATCAGTATTATTTTACCACAGCTGGTCTTCCATCCATAGACAAAGTAGTGACAAAAGATTCAATAAAGTAATTTTTACTTTAGAATTGTTGAAAACACAAGAAAACGAGACAACCAGAGGAGTGAACGCTTATTCTCAGAAGGAGGAAAATATTTGTGATAAAAACGTAACAGAGCCTGAAAATGCTGAGCACCATAACTTGTCTTTAATTATAAATAATTGTCTTATTTTAAATATTATATTTTCATTTATATATAAAGCCTATAATTTCATTTTTGCGTAAATATGAATATTTATTCCTACTAACATTGTTTTAACGGGATAATGTTGGTAAGAAACAAATTAATTTTGCACTAACCTTTTCTGATAATGTTAAAAAATGATTTTGAAAATGAGTCACTATTCGGCAACCGGATATTGAAGTATTCGGCCGGACCGGATATCCGGTTTGAGTGCCGAATAAGCAGGATATCCGGCAGGAGACGGATATCCGGTGCATCCCTAATAAAAAGTTAATACAAATAAAGAGTAATTCAAACATTTTTAGATAAGTATATGCGTAAGTACTGGTTTGTATGATATTTTTAGAGTATATTGAATTCCTAACACGTATTCCAATATAATAAAAACAACAAAACATACTTACATTAATCATCTTTAGCATCTCATCGTTCAGCATCATCTTTAAAAATAGACTCCAAATTAACAATCTGCTAAAGTTGCTGTTACTTGGTGTTAAATCTGTTAAATTAAATAATAAAAAAAGAACTATCAATTCTTTTAAATTTAAAATATTTTAATTTCATTTTAAATACATGTTCTGGATCTGTTTTGTGCAGTAAACTGAAAATTTTGAAAATTGCTGAAATATGTTGAATTTGTTGAAAATATCAGCATTTTCAGTAAAAGAATTTTTTTTTCTTAATAACTATACAAAATCAAAAATTCAATGCAAAATTTAACTTTTAGTTTATTGCACAACTACAAATGCATAAGTCAAGTTACAAGAAATTTCATAAGCATCTCTGTACGAGCTTTAGAGTCAACAAATCTATAAATATTTCAAATTTACAAAATTTTTAAAAAATAAAATTAAAATTATAGATTAGTTTTATGCTAACATACATATCATTGCAGGGCTTGAAATTCAGAGCGGGGTGGCAGAATTCACACACAAAATTTTCAAATCCTGCATGAAAGTATATTGTGGACAGGAGACTCCACACCGAAAAAAATCAACCTTTTCCGGAGAATTTTACTTTATGAAACGACAATAAAGTCCCGCGACCGACTGACAAATTTTGCAATATTTTCCTACGACAGACTTTGTACGCTTTTACCACAATTTTTTATAGAATTTTTGTATTTAATATTTAAATAGCAGAAATTGTAGACGCCTCGTTTAGTTGCAGGATTTATAATACTTTACTGCATTTAAATAAGGCGAAAAATTCTATTAAAAATTGTGGTAAAAGCGTATGAACACTGTACGATTGACAGATGAAGTTTGCAAATTTTTTTTTCCTCGCAACCAATCGATATATTTTTTTTTTTTATTTATTTTTTTTTTTTCTATGACCAATCGACAAATTTCGTGATTTTTCCATGGGACAGATCAACAAATTTCACAATTTTTTTACCGCAACCAACTAACAATTTTCTCGATTTTTTTATGATTGATTGGGGAATTTCATGGTTTCTTCTTGTGACAGACCGATGAAATTCTAAATTTTTTTTCCTGTGTTATGTACAACAGAAATTTTATTTTATTAATTTTTTTTCCCTGTGACTGATTAATGAATTTTGCAACATTTCCCTACAACCAATTGGCGAATTTCACAGTTTCTTCTTGTGACAGATTGATGAAATTCGTAATTTTTTCCTGCGATCGACTGACAAATTTTGCAATATTTTAACACGACCAATCGACAAATTTTGCAATTTTTCACCATGACTAACAGACAAATTTCACGATTTTTTCTGCAACAGATTAACAAATTTCCCCGCTTTCGTCTGGCAACAGAAAAATGACATTCACAATTTTTTACCTCTTGCCCGACTATAAAATTTTGCATTGTTTTTTTCCACAGCTGACAGATAATTTTGCATTTTTTTTCTCATGAGCAATCGAAGAATTTCACAATTCTTTCCCCTCGACCAACTGACGAAATTCACAATTTTTTTCCCTAAGGGTACCTTGTGAAACAGGCTTCAATGTAACCTTTAATGTAAAGGTTGACTTTCTTCCTTTTTTAAAAATAAATATTTTGAGTAATTATTCTGAGTCACTGATTTAAATTTTTTTCAATGGTATTCTGTCATATCTGTATTAATGTATTTTAAATAGCATGCAAAACAATAGCACCATAAATTGAAGAAAATCTAAATTCAGAAATTCATTTAGTAATACAATTAATAACCTTCTCACCGTCGTGAACTGATATATCCATTCACTATGCTGCAGAATATGCCACAAATATAAAGCAGTTTTAAAACTCAAGGGTACAAACTCATATACATAATTAAGTTTTTTATATCAAGTTTGAAAATTTCTCTTTTTTTAGCATTTTTAGAAAATTGCAGAGAAATTAACATTACAAATTTACCCTTTTGCTCGGCAGTCAGGGGATTAAGCGCCCATAACATTTGATGAAAGTTTAAAATAGTCGTCGTATATGCAAAGGTTGACTTTCTTCCTTTTTTAAAAATAAATATTTTGAGTAATTATTCTGAGTTACTGATTTAAATTTTTTCAATAGTATTCTGTCATATCTGTATTAATGTATTTTAAATAGCATGCAAAACAATAGTGGGTTTTTTTTCTCCCTCCCAAACAAGTTCAACCCCCCACCTCCTCCCATTTAAAAATGTTGGGAGGGAGATTCCCCTAATAGGGGAAATTGAATTTCAAGCACTGCATTGTATAAAACTTTCTAAAATTTCAACAAAAATTAAATTGCTCAGAATATTTTCAATTTGCTCAAGCAAAAAAAAAAAGTTGAGAAAATAGTATTTAAAAGTACATTTTAATCACTACTGCATACACCTTATTTTTATTGCATACACCTTATTCTTTAAAATTAAGTAGGGGAGACTTGTGTACCTAGGGCCATCATGTACCTAGGTCCTAACAATAACTATTTAAAAAAAATTTTGAATTAAATAATTTTTTCCTGTCAGACAATTTTGGATTCAATTTGGTTTGCCAATGCATGGAATTGGCAGATACTTTAGAAAGTATGCAATCAAAAAGATTTTCTATTTTTCAGTAAAGACAGAAAATCTTTTAGAACATGCTATCAAAGTTGATGTTTCAAACAAAATTTCTGAATTCAACAGTGCAGGAGAAAAAAAAAACTGTGATCATGTGACAAAAATCATTCATAACTCACGATGTATTTAATTAACAAAAAATAATAATAAATTACAAGTAACTTTAATAAACATGCCTGCAAGTTTCATGCATGTAAGCTTAAAATTTTACTAATCAGAAAATTTGTCAAGAAAATAGCTGGACATCGGACTTTCAGCTATTTAAGCACAACGTCTGATGCAGGCCCTGACTATCGCACGGGCACCCGGGGCCCACGTCCTGGGCACGAAATTTCTGAGGGGCATGAAATTAGAATTTAAAATAGAAGTTGTTTTAATACTTTTAGGACTTTTGTTTGCACTCAGTTTCATTTTATCATTTAATATCAATAACAGTACTTTAATATCAATAACAGTATCATTTAATATCAATAAGTAGACTTCCTATCATTATTTTATAGTAAATGATGTACTGTATTTATCAAGTCATTCAATTGTATCATATTGCACATTTATTCGAAAAGTGACACAACTGAAAATATGTGATGTTTGAGATATTAATACGATGAAATGACATAAATATATCTCAATCTATGGTTAAAAGCACATTTCAATAAATAATAGAAATAATATTTTATTTTTATTCTTGGAACTGTTTTTCAATTTTCCAGAAAACGTAATTTTTTTAGTTAACACTTTTCGAATAAGTAGACTAAAAAACTAGTATCAGTAAACCATCCAATCTATGGGGGCACGAAAAATTGAAAGTGCCCTGGGCACAAAAACTTGCTAATCGGGCCCTGGTCTGATTAGTAAAATTACCCCGTTTATTTACAGATTTTGTTTCCCAAACTACACAAGTTTGGTTTGAATGAATTACTTTTAATTTTTAGATGATGAAACTGATATTTTCCAAAATAATTTCTAAAATACCTGTCTAAAACAAACCTGCATCATTTTCCATACTATATCTGGTTGTTTGTTTTCTTAAACAGTTTAAGATGAAAACTATTTTATAAATTTTAAATATTTAAAATAAAAATTATTAAAACAAAAAATATTTACACTAACAAAAGCATTGTTATTTATAATTAAAATTAATTATCTTCAAAAGATGATTATATATTATATATATACAGAGTTTCCCCCTAGTTTAAAAAAGGGCAGGGTGCTGCTGGTGAGAAAAGGGCACTTTTTTAATTGTTAAGGGCACTTTTTGGATTTTTGAGGGCACTTTTCAGATTCTTAAGTGCACTTTTTTAATTGTTAAAGGTATTTTTTTGGTTTTTAAAGGCACTTTTGATATTTCAAAGTCAAAACACTCTTTTTAAGACAACATTGAGTCAGTTTTTACTATGAAAGCAAATTTTTTAATGCAAAAAGGAGAAATGGCACTTTTTTTTACTGAGGGCAAGAAGGGTGCTAATTATTTTACTGGATGGGGCAAGAAGGGTGCTAATTCTTTTTATGAGGGGCAAGAAGGTTGCTATTTTGTAAACCAAAGGGCAGGCAGGGTGCAGCGCCCTTCTGAAACTGTCTGGGGGAAACTCTGTATATATGTGTGTCAGTTTACTTTACACATCTAAACCATCAAAAACTATAAAATCCAGAAGCTTTCCTTAGGGGGGGAATCTCCCTAAACATGCCCTGAATATGTAACTGAATGCTCCTTATACTATCCATTAAACATATTTCAAAACTTCATATTCCGTGTTAAAATAAAAATTAAAAAGTGTTTATTCTTTATTTTGGTCTTGGAACAGCTATCATATTCGCTCGCTGTCTGCCATCTTGTTTTTTAAACATGGTTTTAATTATCATTTAACTAATATGCACAGACAAAGTTGTGATAGACTGAATTACAAAATTATATGTTTCCTTATATTTTCTTATAACTGCAGGAAAAGAAGTAATAGTTAACTTAGAGGATAAAGTTATAACCTACTGGAGGAATTACTATAACAAAAATTGGAACAGATGCGTTACACTCATGCACCGATGTTTGGTGACTTTTTGATTGGCGTGATTTTCAAGCCTGCGCCAAACCAATAATTTAACACAATAGCTAGGTTGCCATTATGGGAAAAAATCTCCTAAATTTGGCGACTTTTCCCTTTTTATAACCAATTTTTTTAAAAAAAAACTGTGCGTGAGTGTATGACATCATAGCCCAAAAATTTAAATTGGGGATAATTTACATTACATAATTGTTGAAGTGTCAGTGCCATAGGAGACAAAGGCACATAAAATAAGCAATTGGAAAAATGAATCAGTCTATTTTAATATAGAGTGATCATAACACAATGTAAACAAGCGGGATTGCTTAAAAAATTTTTTAATCAAAACATGGTTTGATTCTCATTTCCAAAATAATTTTCATCCCTATTTACTTATTATAAACATATTATTTTAATTTACTGACTAATTTAGGTACTTCTCGGTTAGCTGGGCGCCAGTGATATAGGTACATATATAAATATATGTATATATATATATATATATATATATATATATATATATATATATATATATATATATATATATATATATATATATATATATACATACATACATAGATATATGTGTATGTAATATATATGTATATGTAGATATGTGTGTGTGTATATATATCACTGGCACCCGGCTAACCGAAAAGTACCCTAATTTATTAATATTCAATAATAAAAGTTTAATATGTTTTGATTTAAAAAACAAGATGGCAGACCATGGGCGAATACGATAGCTTAGCCTTGATCTTGGCTACTTTAATATCACTGTAGCTGAAATTTTACGTTTTAATATGTAATGTTAGCTTTTTAATGCAAATATATTACACTTTCACAACAGCATTAAATTTGGGGTCTTTTTTGTTTTTCATTTGACAGATAATCATTGTAAAATTTAGAGGCACAGCACAGTTTTTTTTTTTTTTTTTTTTTTTCTGGATGAAGTTATGAGCTTTGGATAATTATTATTCATAAAAAAGAGAAAACAAAAATAATTGTTGTTTAATGTGCGTGAAAATATTTTGTACTGAAAACATGTCACATTCAAAAACAAACAAAAAAAAAGCCCAAAAGGTTAGTAATAATTTTGCATACAACTTTTACAGCTCTAAAAGACTCCCAATTGAGGAAGATATATATATATATATATATTTTTTTTTTACTGTCTTTTAATATATCCTTGAAATAGCAGTAAGCTGAATTCTTTCTAATTTGTGCTTTTCTTTATATTGGTTTTTAAACATCATGGCATTTTTTTTTTTTTTTAATGAATGTTTAGTGTTTAACTTTCTTAATAATCCCCCCCCCCCCTCCTCCATCTCTTTACCTTTGGTGCACTAATGTGAAATGTGAACTATTTTAGACTCTTTAAATCATAATCATTGCATTTCCATTTCCATAACAGTGAATCAGCAGTTGTAAGAGATTGGGGGAAAAAATCCAATACAAGCCAAAAGATTTAGCAGTTATTTTTAAAATTATCAAAAGTGCAAATTCTGTTTGAAATCCACAAAAGAATATAATAATAAATATAAATTTAATAATAATAGCAATAATATGAAAATAGTAAACAAATATTTAGTATACTTAATTAAAAATAATCCATATTTAAAAATACAGTATCAAATTCATATAAAATAAATTTGTATTAGAAGGAATTATTTTATAAATAAAAACAATACTTCTCTATTATCCCGTCGACCACTTTTCATAACAAAAAACTATCGCGAAACTGTAAGATTAAACACCAAAAATGCAGTCCCATTTACTTGATTCAGAAGCATTATACGTGTTTGTTACGTCATCAAGTGGTTTTTAATTCGACATTTTATTTATTTATTTATTTTGATATTCCAATGGCAAAGTTCTCCCGTTTATTTAGCGTTACAGTTTGGCGATAGTTTTTTGTTATGAAAAGTGGTCGACGGGATAATAGAGAAGTACCATAAAAACAAATATTAGTACTTTTACGTTTGCTGGACACTAGTGATATTACATAATATGTATACACACACATATTTATATACATATATACAATAGGTACATATGTATATACATACATATATAAATTAAATTATATATCACTGGTGCTCAGCAGACTTGTATAAAGCCAAAAACTTTCTGCAAATTATTTTAATGTTTAATGAAATTACGCGTGATATTATTTTGATGCTATGAATTAAAAACAGTAGTTTAAAATAATTATGATTTATATTAAAAATTAATTAATATTAATAAAGAATAATTATTTTGGTTAAAAAAAATGCAACATTGAAACAGGCATTTTAGAATTTTCTCAGAGAGCAGGCTTAGAAGAATTATCTAAAACTTTAAGAGTTTCCTCACCCCAGGAAACAGTCAATTTAGAGGAATCCGCCTTCAATATTTTTAGAAATGGGATCAATATTTCCATTTCCATGCTTATTTTAAGGCTTGACAAAAACTGCAATTATTGATGTTTGATTTCTGCTTGGCTGTGCTTACATTGTAAATGCAGACTCATCACAATCTATTTAAAATTAATTTTAAATTAAAAAAAGAAATGAAGAATAACTATAAAGTTCAATAGAACAAACGTACTGGCCACACTAAGTACCACTTTGAAGCGAGTTGCACATGTTTATGTTTGATAGTCTGCTAAGGTATGTGGCGGCAGCTTTGGCTATGTTTGTGAGTTGTGAGTTGCCATTCGAAAGTAAAAAATTTTCTGCAGAATCTAATTTTAGAGTTAATAATTCAGCCCGAATTCAATCTCTGCAGAATCTAATTTTCCAGCCACAGATTTATCTTTGGCTAGCCGCCAGTCAGTCATTGATGTTCATTAAAATTTGATGCACTTTGAAATATTTAAATTTAGCTTTAAATCATTTTAAAGAAATTCAATTTAAAATGTTTTCTAAGACTACGAAAATATTTAATTGAAAAAACCTGGTTAAAACCGTCCTGGCAAAAATAGGTTTTTGCCAAAGTGGTGGCAAAAATAGGTGTTTGCCAAAAATGGTGGCAAAAGTACACTATGTCCATTTAGTTTTTTTCCCCAGAAAAAGAGAAAGAAATATTTCATGAAAGAAAAAAGAAACTTAATACGTAGTTAAAAGTCAATATTCTAAATTTATTTTTTAACTCTAAGCACTATTTTTTAAGTTAAATATAATTATCCTTTTTATGAAAGAATACTAACTTATAACAAAAATTATAAATGAACAAACAAAACGTTAAACACAAACAAAAGTATAACAAAATTATAAATGAAAAAAATACTTATTTTACATAAATAAATAGAAAACTTAATTATTTATTCATGTTTATACAATAATTATTATTGATTATACGCATAATATTATTGATTATTCACATTGTGCAGGCTCTAAATGTGTAAAGCATTTATGTTTATATGTGTTAGAAATTCAAATAAACAATTATATTCTAAATTCAATTTATATAAAATTATATTTAAAGCAGAACACTATTAAATTTCATGTAATTCAGTGATATCTCCATCACAACCTAATTATTGCTGTTTTAACATTTCATAACAATAAACTAGTGTTGGGCATTTTGCCGGCAAAATGGTATTTTTGCCAGGACAGTGGCAAAAACTGGAAAAAACCTGGTAAAAACCGGCAAAAATTGGCAAAAACTGGCAAAAAAGGCTGGATTTAATAAATATAATGAAATAATATAATTTTGTATATATTATAATTGAGACTTAAATCAGAATATTAATTACATATTTCACTAATATTAATTTGATTAATTAAAATAATTTTCACTGGTAATATGAATAAAAAAATATCAATAATCAATCATAATCAATTTTGTAGATAAATTTATGTGATGGTGACAGGTAAAAACTTTTTACTTTTCACAAATTAATGTAGTAATGTTGCCTTTAAAATGAAAAAATTTAAATCAACAGTTTCTACATTTAAAAAATCTATAATAAAAAACAATATTAATGCATAAACATTTGCCAAATTAATCTTCATTTTATCTTTATTTGAGCCTTTAGGTATAACTTTTACAAATACTTTATAGAAGTAAACGGTACTACTTGTTTATCCCGTCGACCAATTTCACCAAATTATACAAATGAAAAAATATTGCCATTCTAAAATTTTAAGTTGGAAAAATGAATGAATTTCAATTTAAAAAAAAAAAATCTAAATTATAGGTTACTTTAATGATAAAGTTCACTCATGACGTAACGACACAGCAAATATAAAATTTGAATTATCCAGATTATTTCTGTCAAAATAATACTAAGAATACAGTTTATGTGTTTAAATGCAGAATTATTAAATTAAACCATAAGCAAACAGATATTTTTAAGATATTGAATTTGTGAATTAATTGTAAGTATTTTAAATGTAATAATCGAATTTATTAAGGAACATAGTAAACATCAATGATAACGGAAGATTGTAAAGAATTCAATCCTCTTTATTTAGTCAAAAAACGTAGAAAAAAAAAAAACTATAAAATATATGTAAACATTAGATATGGGCTTGAAGCAAATATAGAAAAATAAAAATATTTTGTGGACAAAAATTGGTGACACCAGTTGAAACTAATCTGTTATATTTTTTCTTCCTTTAATATCACGAGGTAATCATTTATTGACATAATTTTCATTTTAAATAATGAAAAAAAAAAAACAAATTAGTAAAACTTTAATAAAAATACAAAAATAAATTAAAATTCACATGACATAACAAACACATGTAACATGTTTAATATCAAGTGAAAATGACATTTACAATGATCCATAATTGGCATTTAATCTTATAGTTTGGCGATAGTTAAGAGAGGGGAGGGTACAATAATTTTATTAGGTAATTTTTCTTACAATTTTTCCCATTGTCATTATACCTGCTACAGACTTCAATCTTGATTTGATCATAGGAAATGAGAATGAATTATCTTGCAAAAGGTTTTGTTTCTATTGTTTTTAAATTTAACTTCAAATAACTGTTGTTCTCATAGCATAGCCAAATTGGCAAGTGCTATTTCTCTCTCAGACTTTGCTGCAAAATTAACTGAAGCATAAGGATTGATTGTTTAATAATTATGAGAGTTTAAACCAAAGCCAGTAAGTTATTTACTAAAAAGTAAAACTGATTACTAAAGTATTTTACTAAAAAATACAATCTACTTATATTAACTGTTTAAATGATGCATTAAATATTCTAAGGTAAATAAAAAAATAAAATTACATATTATTAGAGTTGAAATTATTAAAAATTAAAATATATTAATTACATCGCTGTAAATAAAACATATCTATTTTTGCCACTTTGGCAAAAAGTGGCAAAAATGTATTTTTGCCAGGACGGTTTTTAGCGTTTTTTTCCATGGTTTTTACCACCTTTGGCAAAAATGTGCAACCCTACAATAAACTAGTTTAGAAAAAGTATTTGTAGAAAATCTATTTCGAATTTTAGTTTGCACAAATGAAAAATTCTAAAAAAATCTTTCAATAGCAGCACTACTTGCTGGACATATTTCAAGATGTGCAACTAATGAGAAGTCTTCTGAAATCTCACAAGTTTTTTCGATACTTCTCCACCAATTATACGCATTGACACGACTAATCACTTTTTCTGCAAAATATGAATTGGGGAAGTTTCTCTCTTTTAGCTCGAATAATCCTCCATAATCTGCAGTTGTACTTACGTATTCTACATATTATATATTACGTAAATAATGTACTCTTATTACATATGCCATGTTTGTACTATTTTTTTTTAAATTGATAATTTTTGTGAAAACACTAATTTGAGAAAATCTATCTTTTCATTTAAGAAAACAATGCCAATTTAATTTTTAATTAACCACAATTTTTAATTAGGAAACATTTTTTAACAAAATCTAAGTGTACTATGTCAGAAACTTGTTCAAAATCCTTTTATATGGTATATAATTTATTGTTCTGTGTTTTGTATTTGCTTAGATAAAAGAGTGTTGGCAGTAGAAATAATAAATATGATGACTGACAAAATGCTGTAGTTAAGGGAAAAAAAAGATAGATATCTGGTTTTTAATTTGGTTCTTAAGTTCCTATTAGACTGAATCCCACCTATTTTATAAACATTTAAAATATACAAAATTATTTTAATTATGTTTATTAATTAGCAAATTAAAATAAAAATATTAAATGGTATGTTATTAAATCTAATATCCAATTATTTATACCATTATGATCCTTTTTAATTTATAGATCACACATTAAAGACCAATAAGAATTTGCCATTTTTTTCCATTTTTGCCCTGGTTTTTTCCAGTTTTTGCCGGCAAAAATGCCAACCCTGCACCTGACATAATCAGCTGAAAACGAAGCATTTTATTACATATTAATGGTTTAACATAAAAAAATTAGGTACTTTTTGGTTAGCCGGGTGCCAGTGATATACATACATGTTATATACACACAAACACATATATATATATACACATATCTACATATAAATATATATACATACACATATACATACATATATATATGTATGTATATACATATGTATTTATATATGTGCATATATCACTGGCGCCCGGCTAACCGAAAAGTACCAAAAATTATGTAGATCATTCTAAAGTTTTATTATAAAAGAAAATCTGTGAATATGAAGCGCTCATGTTTTGCCAGAATTCTGCAATTGTTATTTTCATTTATTTTAAAACTAAATAAGCACTCCTTAGGTATTTTTAACTATTTTTAATATTCTAAAAAGTGCATAAAAACAGAGCAAAACAAAAACATTGACTTTAGTAAAATATTTGATGTAGTAAGGGTGAGGGTTTTTTTTTTTTTTTTTTTTTAAGAAACATTTCACTGTAGGTTTTTTTTTTTTTTTTTTTTTTTTTAAAGGACAGCACAATAATAATTCTAAACTATGCTTCTTTTTTTCTCTCAATTAATTCATAAAAAACCCTTTTTTTAAAAAAATCAATGACGGGGAAGGGGTTATTTTTACTGGCTACCAGATTTTATCAAATTTGTAAAGCCCTGGTTATAACCTACGCTGCATTCTTTGAATTTAAGTAATACATACATATATGTATTCTAAAAATTTCCCAAATATGCTTAATAAGGCATATTTAAGTTTGTTTCTTCAGCAAAATATGCACCATATAATACATTAGAACAAAATATAAATGGTTGCTATATAATTGGGTCATTCTAAAAATAAACGTCCCTTTTGAAAAAAAAAAATTTCAAATTTTTTTTTCACAAAAAATGAAGTAAAAAAAATCTTTGAGAGGATTGTATACACCTTCAAAAATAGAAATTGAATATCAGCAGCACACTTTAAAAAATATATTATTTACTACACTTAGAAACGTAGACACATTGAATGAAAAGTGTCTCCTGTGTTACCATATTTTAAACAATCTCCCCATTTTGTCTTATGAAAGTAAAAAAGTATTTTTACAATTTTAACATTTTGATATGAATGTTCTTTCTCACTGCCACATAATTTTTTGTTTATGTATATATTTTTCTCACAAAATGGACATATTATGTTCCCTGTGTTACCTTTTTAGTATTCTCACAATATAAAACTTTACATAATTAGGTAAAAAGTATAGCAATATAATAAAATCTCAGTCAACCTTATTTATACATATTAGTCATTGCATATTTAACCCTCTGAATCTTAAGAAAGTTTTTTCTTTTTGTTAAGACACAAAAAATGTCAGTAACACAGGGGACATACGGTAACACAGGGGACACCAAAGTAACAAAGTGCACACATGTTCAGCACTAAGAATGCAATAATCATAGAAATGTGCTATATATTAATTAGAAATTTATTTCTCATATTTTCGAATGTGAACTGAGAGGAGCTACAACATAAAATTGGTAGTTTGCAGTAAAAGAACCATGGCAATATTTTCCACTTTCTTAGAAAAAACTAACTTAATAATAATACAATCTGCATATTTTTTGAGTTAAAATAACATACAAAATTTTATATGTAAGTTTTAGCCACACAATTGCCTAAAAAAATAAATTAAGCCCCTGTGTTACCTCATTGTCTCTTGCGTTACCAACATCATGGTAACACAGGGGACTAGTAACACGGGGGACAAAATGAAATAAAATATTATCTTTATAATTATATTTTTATAGAAACAATGCCAAAGTCATATGAATGTTTTCTTTTAACTGAGATGTACAATTTAAACCGAAATTAATTAATATATATATATATTATTAATGTAAATTAATGGTAACACAGGGGACACATAAAAAACACACCTACCTTCAAAAATCACTTTAGCTCAGATAATATTTTTCAAAATTTAACATATGAAATAATGACTACTTAAGATAAATGATAGATCTAAAAGAGCATAACTGACTGTTGTTAACAACATTTAGGTTACAAATTCTTGTTATAATATTAAGAACAAAGTAGAAGTAACACAGGGGACAAATATTAGGGGACACAAGAATTTTCCTTATAAAATGAAAACATATCTAAAAATATATATTTAAAGTATGTAGATATAATAATCAGACTACAGAGACTTAAATAATATAATCAGACATAGCTTTTAAAATATATATGGTGAAAAAATGATGGTTTGAAAATAAAAAATTGCTCTTGGGACAAGGCTTTTTATACGATACAATTTTAAGTAAAGCTATTTAAAAAGTAATAAATGCAATTTATCTAAAATTTCAGAATTGCATTAAAGAAAAATATTTCTGAAATATCTTTTCAAGTATTTGAATTTAATTTTGGAACAAAATTGTGGGAAATATAACCTTACAAAGTGTCGGACCCCAAAAGGGTGCTTTATTTTTGGAATGACCCAATTATAAAAAGTTCCTTAATAATAAATTTAGTGTCAAACAAGAACTTAACATCGCATATGGAAATAGATTACTCTATTAAAATAAATTTTAAAACGGAAATTAATGTATTATTTTACTTTTAACTACCTGAACAAAACCTTCATATTTAATAACGACATGGCATCTTACGGAAAAATTGATAAATGTCGTCAAAAACAAAACGCTCGGATCGCAGATTTAAATACGGATTAAAGCTTTAAAACTTGTAGATACAAATATAAATTGTATGCATAAAGGATTAAAAAAAACAGCTAAAACAAGTATACATTACAGAGTACTTGGTACTTACCTTAATTCTGAGACGTAAACACAGCGATCCTCCCTGAAACAGCCGCCATTGCCATTAGTCCGTCTGTGTTGCCACTCGAGTAGATATAAGTTATCGCAAAGCAGTTGTACCAGATTCAGCCAGATTTCTATAAAGATCTATATCGACAACCTATCTTGATCCACACAAATATACAAGTTTTACTGTGAATGCTGCACAGCTATGGCTAATTCGACATTTTATAATTTTTTACGATTAATTTAATGAATTACTAACGAATACACATATGATATTAAAATAAATACACGATAAATGCGCTCCGAACGACATATTACAAAATCAATTTGCATAGATACTATATTATCATTATTAAATATATAATGATAATAGTTAATTACATATTATTTATATTATCACGAACTTTTATTTTAAATTAACTTAAAAAAGGCTATGTGTAACGCTGAAAAGTTGTTCCCAGATTCTGGTAGATTTTCTATTAAGATCTATATAGGTAGCCAGTATCCATCCATGCAAATCTATGTAGTTTTACCGAATGCTGTACAGATACTATTAATTCAGCATTTTCTTGTTTTTATGGTTCATTTAATGGATTACTAAAGTAATATACATCTGATATTTTTAATTAAATACATGATAAATGCGTTCCGAACGACATATTACAAAATCAATTTGCATAAATATTATATTATATCATTATTAAATATATAATCATAATATTTAATTACAATATAAATAATTACATATTATTTATACATTATCATTAACTTTTATTTTAAATTAACTTTAAAAAAGTTATGTAACGCTAAAAATTTGTTCCTAGATTCTGATAGATTTTCTATTAAGATCTATGTAGGTAGCCCATATCGATCCATGCAAATCTATGTAGTTTTACCAAATGCTGCACAGAGACTATCAATCCAACATTTTCTTGTTTTTATGGTTCGTTTAATGGATTAATAAAAATGTATACATCTGATATTTTAAAATAAATACATGATAAATACGCTCCGAACGACATATTACAAAATCAATTTGCATAGATATTATATTTTCATTATTAAATATATAATGATAATATTTAATTACATTGTAAATAATTACATATTATTTATATTATCATTAACTTTTATTTTAATTTAACTTAAAAAAGGCTATGTGTAATGCTAAAAAGTTGTTCCCAGATTCTGATAGATTTTCTATTAAGATCTATATAGGTCGCCCATATCGATCCATGCAAATCTATGTAGTTTTACTGAATACTGTACAGATACTATTAATTGAACATTTTCTTGTTTTTATGGTTAATTTAATGATTAATAAAGTAGTATGCATCTGATATTAAAATAAATACACGATAAATGCGCTCCGAACGACATATTACAAAATCAATTTGCATAGATATTATATTTTCATTATTAAATATATAATGATAATATTTAATTACAATGTAAATAATTACATATTATTTATATTATCATTAACTTTTATTTTAATTTAACTTAAAAAAGGCTATGTGTAATGCTAAAAAGTTGTTCCCAGATTCTGATAGATTTTCTATTAAGATCTATATAGGTCGCCCATATCGATCCATGCAAATCTATGTAGTTTTACTGAATACTGTACAGATACTATTAATTGAACATTTTCTTGTTTTTATGGTTAATTTAATGATTAATAAAGTAGTATGCATCTGATATTAAAATAAATACACGATAAATGCGCTCCGAACGACATATTACAAAATCAATTTGCATAGATATTATATTTTCATTATTAAATATATAATGATAATATTTAATTACAATGTAAATAATTACATATCATTTATATTATCATTAACTTTTATTTTAATTTAACTTAAAAAAGGCTATGTGTAATGCTAAAAAGTTGTTCCCAGATTCTGATATATTTTCTATTAAGATCTATATAGGTCGCCCATATCGATCCATGCAAATCTATGTAGTTTTACTGAATACTGTACAGATACTATTAATTCAACATTTTCTTGTTTTTATGGTTAATTTAATGATTAATAAAGTAGTATGCATCTGATATTAAAATAAATACATGATAAATGCGCTTCGAACGACATATTACAAAATCAATTTGCATAGATATTATATTTTCATTATTAAATATATAATGATAATATTTAATTACAATGTAAATAATTACATATTATTTATATTATCATTAACTTTTATTTTAATTTAACTTAAAAAAGGCTATGTGTAATGCTAAAAAGTTGTTCCCAGATTCTGATAGATTTTCTATTAAGATCTATATAAGTCGCCCATATCGATCCATGCAAATCTATGTAGTTTTACTGAATACTGTACAGATACTATTAATTCAACATTTTCTTGTTTTTATGGTTAATTTAATTATTAATAAAGTAGTATGCATCTGATATTAAAATAAATACATGATAAATGCGCTTCGAACGACATATTACAAAATCAATTTGCATAGATATTATATTTTCATTATTAAATATATAATGATAATATTTAATTACAATGTAAATAATTACATATTATTTATATTATCATTAACTTTTATTTTAATTTAACTTAAAAAAGGCTATGTGTAATGCTAAAAAGTTGTTCCCAGATTCTGATAGATTTTCTATTAAGATCTATATAGGTCGCCCATATCGATCCATGCAAATCTATGTAGTTTTACTGAATACTGTACAGATACTATTAATTCAACATTTTCTTGTTTTTATGGTTAATTTAATGATTAATAAAGTAGTATGCATCTGATATTAAAATAAATACATGATAAATGCGCTCCGAACGACATATTACAAAATCAATTTGCATAGATATTATATTTTCATTATTAAATATATAATGATAATATTTAATTACAATGTAAATAATTACATATTATTTATATTATCATTAACTTTTATTTTAATTTAACTTAAAAAAGGCTATGTGTAATGCTAAAAAGTTGTTCCCAGATTCTGATAGATTTTCTATTAAGATCTATATAGGTCGCCCATATCGATCCATGCAAATCTATGTAGTTTTACTGAATACTGTACAGATACTATTAATTCAACATTTTCTTGTTTTTATGGTTAATTTAATGATTAATAAAGTAGTATGCATCTGATATTAAAATAAATACATGATAAATGCGCTCCGAACGACATATTACAAAATCAATTTGCATAGATATTATATTTTCATTATTAAATATATAATGATAATATTTAATTACAATGTAAATAATTACATATTATTTATATTATCATTAACTTTTATTTTAATTTAACTTAAAAAAGGCTATGTGTAACGCTAAAAAGTTGTTCCCAGATTCTGATAGATTTTCTATTAAGATCTATATAGGTACCCATATCGATCCATGCAAATCTATATAGTTTTACCAAATGCTGTACAGATACTATTAATTCAACATTTTCTTGTTTTTTTATGATTAATTTAATGGATTAATAAAGTAGTAAACAACTAATAATAAAATAAATACACGATAAGTGCGCTTTGAACCACATGCTACAAAACCAATTTACATAGATTTACCTGGGTTTCTCATGGACAAATGGGCCCAGCTAGACCCCATATGTCCACATGGGTCCCATATGGTCCCACATGGGCCCATACTTTTGTGCTACCTGGGTATTAAAGGGTCCACGGACTGTGAGAAAATTAGTTGTGTATGTTGTATGTGTAAGTAAGTTATGAGAGACTATGATATGTATATGTAAGTTATGAGAGTTATGAGTCAAATGTGTGTCTTGCCATTGACTGATGTATCCCAATACTCCCGCCATTCGGATAAGAATAAAATCCTAGCCTTCAAGACACTCTTTATGAAGGAGTGAGGTATTGTGATGTGTTGATCAACGGTGGTGTTGGTTGGTTGTGGCTTGCTTGGCTGGTAGATCCACGCACTCGTTGCCATGTATGCCTTTGTGCACGGAGACATGATTAAGACTGACCTTGTATAGTAGCTGTTTCAGTTTAAGTATTATATGTAGTATTAAGGGATTGTCAGTTCTAGGTGCATGTATAGCCTGTAGGCCAGACAGGCTGTCACTATAAATGTGGACAAGGGACTGCACGTTGATAAAACGATCTTGTTTTAAGTGTGAAGAATGCTAATCTTAGTGTATTTAAATTTGAATATTATCGCTATTGGTGGTATGCCTGTGGTGACATTGAGTATGTCAGTGGGTATTGTTCTACAGTCCCTTGATATTTGTAATAGAAAGGTCCGTTGAATAGATGTTAATTTTATTAAAGCTTATTTCGCGAGTTTGCCCCCTCTCCCAAATACCTGCTTCCTATATAATTTTTCTTTCTATTATTATTTTGAACCATATTTGTAAAAGTTTATTATTGACCTCCCATGTTTTGAAAGTTAAAAAGAGTGAGTTATGGTGATATTTGCTTAGTTTTTGTCTTAGGTTAATAATATGAGGAATCGAGTTCAAATGCTTGTCTATAGTAAGGCCCAGAAGCTTAAAGGTGTAGAAAGCGGTGTAGACTGGTGCCGTTGATACGTATTATCGTATTTCGGCCTTTGAGCGGGCGTGGTTTATTGAATGTGAGGGCTTGTGATTTGCGAGGTCAGAATGTTAGGGGAAGTGCGACCAACAGTTGACAGAAAATGAAGCGGCCATTTTTTCCAGAAGTCGGCGGATTTGGCCCAAGAAATCAAAGTATGAAAAGTGTGGAAGAAGGATGTGCTATCTGACATACTTTATTATCACTATTATTGTCACCATATAATCTACACATAGGCGCCAACTTCACGCGAGCGAAATAAACAAACAGACATACTTAAACCAATAATTTTGGAAAGTTCTTTTCGTCTCGTTTATTAAGTCGGATGTATTAAAACAAAGCATGTTAAAATTAGTGGTAGGAGTTTTCCTGTTTGCCCCAATCGCCACCACTAAGTCGGCGCATAGGAATCTACATTCAATGAAACCTATTAGACTAGAGGATCGTTGTAAAACATACAGAAGCTATGAACATGGTGTGTTTTTTTTTTTTTTTCAGTAAGAGGGAGATTATACCCTTTAACAAACTCCTATTTACTTTAAGGTATTTTATATATAGTTTTAAAATGTCGGACCGCAATGGAAACTAACGATCTTTGGGGAATGACAGTGTGAATCTATACACTTTTAGGTAAATACGGTTCCGCAATTTACTTTAGAGAAGACAAATTTCGTCTCTAGAAGTTTCTCTGTCAACTCGAAAATGCCTTTGTGACATTAATTCTAAGATTATAGGCAAAATACATCTGACAGCCTCAAAAAAGTTTACTGTCTAAGGGAAAAAAAAGGCTCCATATCTTTGGCGTCGCATTGGGATAACTCTGCATATAGACCGGGAGGCGGTAGCATAGACAATCACTTCATCGAGTTCATGGCTGAAATTCCAGAATTAGTTAAAATTCGATTCGCATATTAAAACGCAATCGGTCTGCCAAGTCATATCTTGGTGGAAAACACGTGAAAACCAGATTGTAGCGGTTGACTCGTAGGTTTACCATTGTGTTTTCCTGCACTCAAAAGTATGAAAACATGGAGAACTGGGTGCAGGAAAACACAATGGTAAACTTACGAGTCAACCGCTATAATCGGGTTTTCACGTGTTTTCCACCAAGATATGACTTGGCAGACCGATTGCGTTTTAATATGCGAATCGAATTTTAACTAATTCTGGAATTTCAGCCGTGAACTCGATGAGGTGATTGCCTGTGCTGCCGCCTCCCGGTCTAATAGTCAAGCAGTTTCTTTATTAGTGTTCTCACAGTAGAAGTGACTAAAAATTTTATGCGTGATTAAATGTCTAAAATAAAGAGTGTAATAATAATAATAATACGCTTTTATTAAGCCAATTCAACTTAACTTTATGTTAATTTTATGTTCAATATAAAATGAAAATCTGTTATTTCGTTGACAGATTTCAGTTTAGGGTCGAAGTGGTTAAATTGACCTTATGGTTAATCTGATCTTATGATTTATATGTGTTTCTTTTTTTACAGTTTGCTCTTGGCAATCAATTTCTAAATGTAGTAACTTTGCCACAAATGTTCACCGTTGAGATGGATTAAAAATATATGTATATGTTTGAAAATTATTTTAAAAAGACACTAAACTGAGCTGAAGTTTTCAAGTAAGTGCATTTTTAAAATATATTTCGAAAGCACATTTTTTTCCCCTATATGATATGTACAAATTGAAATTATGCAATATTTAGAAGTAGTGTAAGAGCAATAAAAGCAAAAGTCCACCGTTATACATTTCTAAAAATAGTAATCGTGTTTTGGCAACCGTCCAAAAGTGTGCTGTGAATTTACGGAGACGACAAAACAGAAAGAAAGCAGTGAAAGAAATAGGACTTTGTCACTAATAGTATTACACTAAGGCAATTTATGATCTTGTCAACGTCAAATTTGTGTATGTGATGTAACGTGGTAAAAATTATATTTCGCACCTATTTTGGAAAAAGTTTTATTTAATTTTTTCAGTAACGGTTGTTGTAATGAAATAATAATTGATCCCGCTGATGATGCGCTTATATTTATACCACGCTCAGAATACGATTTTAAGAAAGCTTATCTTGGATTTTCGAGTCGGTGCAGCCGTCCATTTGGATCGTTTCTGGAACCATCACAAATGGTTTGGAGATGTGTAATGTCTGAAATCATCTAGTTCGGCTTAGCGCCTGCTAACCGAGCATCGCCCGCACCACATTTTGTTGCAGCTTTGATAAGTATTTCGGATGAAATAAATGAAAAAGAAATATTCACTTACAAGGCCTGAAAACTGTAAAAGTGCACGGCACGTGTTGTTCTCCGGCACTGTTATTAGCCCAGCAGAAAAGTGATCCAAGATGAATGTCTTTGGTGGGTGTGTACGTTGCTATACTCTTCAGTCCCCTACTTATGAAACTGACATTGTTGTGGTGCACCAAAGTGTTGGCGAAACTCCAGTGGAACGAGACCTCAGCGGGTTCCGCTTCGACCTCGCAGCGAATGCTGAGAGTTTCTCCTTGATGGACGCCGTAAGATACTTGTATGCCGGCCCTACATATTGGCCTATCTAAAATGACACAAAAAAAGAAGAAATGGAATCTAGTTTTAGCGAATTACAATGAATAGATATGGAAATGTGCTTATTAAAAATGTTGCGTATTAAATATGTATATTTTGCCAAATTATACATGACTTATAGACCGGGAGGCGGCAGCACTGACAATCACCTCATCGAGTTCATGGCTGAAATTCCAGAATTAGTTAAAACTCGTTTCGCATATTAAAACGCAATCGGTCTGCCGAGTCATATCTTGGTGGAAAACACGTGAAAACCCGATTTTAGCGGTTGACTCGTAGTTTTACCATTGTGTGTTCCTGCTCCCAGTCCTCCATGTTTTCATACCTTTGGGTGCAGGAAAACACAATGGTAAACCTACGAGTCAACCGCTAAAATCGGGTTTTAAGGTGTTTTCCACCAAGGTATGACTCGGCAGACCGATCGCGTTTTAATATGCGAATCGAGTTTCAACTAATTCTGGAATTTCAGCCGTGAACTCGATGAGGTGATTGTCTGCGCTGCCGCCTCCCGGTCTATTACGTTGTAAAAAAAATCCGTTATTTAATAGAGCATTTTTTTAACGCATTCCAAGAAAGTTGAAAAGCGTTTATGACTTGTCTGTCGGGGTGCGCTCTAACGTCCGTAAATATGCTTGTATTATCACGTAATTGATACACTGAGAAAAATGACACTTTCAAGTCTGAGTAAATCGATGTTTTCATTTTGTTATGAAACTTTTTGTTTCAAATAGTAGAAAAACCCAATGCTTTCAATTCTAAAATACCAGAAATACTATGAATATTGAAACATGGACATACTCAAAACTGAGTACATAGAGGTCAGTTCATACTCATTTTTGAAACATGGACATACTCAAAAATGGGCACATAGAAGTCAGTTCATACTCATTTTTGAAACACGGAAATACTCAAAAATGAGCACATAAAAGTCAGTTCATACTCATTTGTGAAACATAGACATACTCAAATATGAGTACATGATGTTTTATTTTCTTGAGTGTGTGCATGTTTTCAGAAATGAGTATATATATGTGTTTCAAACTTGAGTCATTTTGATTCGGAGCTATTTTGACTACGCGACATACTCAGATTTGAGTATTTTTTGCTCAGTTTTGAAAATATCGTTTATAGAGTGCATACACTATTGAAGTTCACTATGGCATGTTTACAATTGAAATTGTAATGTGTAGTGTAGTATTTATAGTTCATTTAAAGGGACACTTAAGATAATTAGGATACATTGTGGTCTATGGGCGATAATTGTTTTATGATGACATTGATATTTTAATGATGTTACACTACTTCAAACATTAAGAAATCGACATATATTATTGATATCCACTACAAAACATTTACTATTGAAAATGAAGTGTGTAGCATTTGTAGGTTACTTTAGAAGGACGTTGAAAAGAATTCTGATACATGACAATAATAATTCTATGAAGTGCATTTTAATGATGTTACACTGCTTAAAACTTTACGAAATTAATATGCATTGCTGATATGCACCATAATATGTTTCCTATTAAAAATAGTGTGCGTTGCATTTATTTTTAATTTAGAGGGACACACGAAAAATCTCGATTGCATTATTCTCTGTGGATAATAATTGTTTGAAATGCGATTAATGAAACCGATATACGTTATTGAGCTGCGCGACAAAATCTTTCTTATGGAAAATAGGGCATGGAACATTTAATGTTATTTTAAAGGGCCACACAAAATAATTCGGATGCATTATCAATTATCCAAGAGCGACAATGACTGGATCTGCGTATGTGATCTGTTTTCGAACTTATCTAAATTTGTGTAGTATATGCAGTATATATAAATTATGTGGTTCAAATACAGGAATCTATGCACAGTGCATAACTTTTCTTTCTTGTTTATGAGTGCTTTAAAATACTAGCGTCTACCTGCAGCCTCGTATACCAATGAGAGAGTCAAATTGGGTATTTTAACTACCATGGCTAGGCGCAAATTTAATTTAATTGTTGTAATTTGTGTTTTTCCCCTTAAGCATAGTGTCAACTTTGAGTTCTAAATCCTTATTAAGGAGTGTTCGTCCTCTAATGCTATAAATGAAGTGTTAGATATATATTTCCATGCTAAAAAAATAAAACGATAAAATATATGAAAAATTATTTGTATAATTACGTATGTGAACAGTTTTAATAATCAAAGAACAGTGTTTCATATTCGCATATATTTCTGAAACTGGATTTTTTTTTTTTTTTTTTTTTTTTTTTTTTTTAAGGTTTCTAATATATCCTTATGTTAAAACATGAAAAATTATTGAGTTTGTGACTTCGATGAATAGTTGAGATTCGGCTACTTTGTTGTATAGGCATCTAAAATTTTATGAAATTTGGTAATACCGCGATTACTATAACGTGTGTATGTGCGCTTTGTGCCTATAAAAAAAATAATAATAACATCATGGATGCATAAATCTTGTTATACAGGAATCTCAATTATCGGTTATTATTATTCCGCGGAAATGGCTCGAAATGTTTATTCATTAGCAAACTTAATATATTTTTCTCTTTTTAACACTTTCCAACCAAGTTGAAAAGTGTTTATGACTTCGGTTTGTCGGTCAGTCTGGCCGTCTGTCCGTGCTCTAACTCACGTAAATAAACTCGGATTGCCCTGAAATTTTTGTATGTTATTGTCGTTTACTATAGCATAATCCCTATTGCAAATGAAGTGTGTAGCACTTATAATTTTTTTACAGGGACAATGAAAAGTATTCCGTTACATTACAGTCAATGGGAAAAAAATTGTTTCAAGTGCATTTTCATGATGCTACGTCATTTGAAACATGATAAAATTGATATACAATTATGAAGCGCATTAAAACATGTTTTTTGCAGAATATTATTATTTATATATAGGGTCAAACTAAAGAATTCTTTTACACATTGTTCTACGGGGAAAAATCGTGTTCGCTTAAAAGTATGGTGTGAATTCCGTTTATCGTTCATTTACAGGTACACACAAAAGATATTGGTTACAGTATACTTGCGATAATTTTAGTCTATGCGCACGTTTTCAACTTTGGTTTGCTTTTTTAAGTTTAATTAAAATTTTTCATAGTACGTGGTGTGTGCAAATTCGTTTTATCGTATACATGGCTACACAAGGAAATTCGTAAATATTACAGACTATAGGAGTGCTTAGGGTAGTTTTTACTTGTGGTACGCATTTTTTTGATGAACTACAGTTAGTAGATTTATAGAAGTGTCTGAAAAATAAATAAATTCATATACATGTTATTCATACAACTAGGTACATTGTCGTTTATAGTTGGTAATTGATGGAAGTTTGTTTTAAGTTGCCTTATGCATTTTAAACCTGAATTGAATTTTAGCTTAATATGAGGTGTGTACAAAAGTGGATAATATACAGGGCTGTACAAAAAATTTGGAGTGCATTTCCATCCATTGGCGAAAATTGCCAAAAGTGAATTTTCTAATTTTTCATGCTATGAAGTAAATATCCAAATCAATAGATTGTATACAGGGCTGCACAAAATATCTCGACTGCATTTTTTACTATGATTGGTAATTTCTAAAACTAGACTTTTAAATATGTTGTCTCCTATACTGTATACTTACTTTTTTTACCTTATTTAACGGTGAAGTTTCGTTACAGTTATCTGAATGTGTTGGAAAGTGTTTCACAATGTACGCTTGATGCATGATTTTTCGTTCTTGTTTTGTTATGAAATTGGTTTTATATACTTATTTTTATTCAAATTGCTCATTTTATTATACAAATTCAAATTCAATTGTAACAATTAATTATTATTTATAACCGTAATATTGAATATGTTATTTTAAATGTGAGTGGATAATTTATTTAAAAACTTTATTTAAATTTATTAAAATACTTGCCATATACACTAGAGATGAGTTCGGGCTCTCTGCCCGAGCCCGAAACATTTTGTTTTATCAGAGCCCCCGAGTCTGCCCGAGCCTGATACCGAATGTACGAAGTAGAAAATTGTTAATAACATTTTAAAATTGTTTCAAGGTTAAATCTATCATTAAAAAAAAATTTCTTACACAGAAATAACTTTTAATTCTAATGCAACGTTTCGTGATTTTCATGTTCTGTTTAAAATAGTATATTTTCTATTTATGCGCAATTATATTCTACTTTAGCTATTTATTTTGCTATTGCCCAACCACTGACAGAAATCCTGGAAAGTCAAAATTATTATTCTTTGAAAATATCATTGTACAACTATGGCGAAAAGACATTCAATTTTTTCCCAGTAATTCGGGAAAATAACTTCAAAAAGAAAGCGAAGATAGACAAGGGATATCTCACGGCTTCTTTATGTTACTAACACTGTCCGTGCAAAGGCTTCAGAATATTTCTCCTTACATCCCATCAATGATAATTAAATTCCTTTTCAAATTGATTTTTTAAAGGTTTGTAAGCTACTTTAAGAAATTTAGGCTATTACATTCTTGTTTCCCAAATAGGAAAATTTTTTTTCCTGTTTTTTTTTTTTTTTTTTTTTTTTTTTTTTTGTGAATAAATTAAATTTTCGCTTTGAGCCTGAGCTTGAGCCCGAGCCCGCCCGAGTCTGAAGACTGGTATAAAAATCAAACCCCAGCCTGTTTCGGCTCCGGACTCGGGTTTGGGTTGAGCCCTTCTCATCTCTAATATATATATACACAGAGAGAGAGAAACAGGCTGCCAACAATACAATTAAATTTTCGCCAAATATCGCTTGCTTAAATATGCCAATTTGGCTCACTCATGGTGGTCCGTGCCTGTGTGAAGACGCTAGTTTTGGAAATGAGATTGCCCCATGATAAAAAGAAAATATATTTAACATAATATATTTAACGTAATATATTTATAATATAATTATATTGATAATATATTTAACATAATATAGTTATAATATAATTATATTGATAATATATTTAACATAATATATTTATAATATAATTATATTGATAATATACTTAACATAAATTTGATAATTTTAACTGAAAAAAAAAAAACAGGGACAAGAAATTTAAAAATTTTAAACAATTAATCATGAAAAATCTATTTTTAAACTATATAATTAAGGTCCTAAAGAATCCATAGTTGGCAAACAAAGATAGAGAGAAATCATAAATAATGAATATTTCTTTAAGAACTAAGTAGTGAAAATTCGATTGATTCAACAGTCAATTTCTTAAAAATTAATAAATTCTGGTACAACAATGTCTTAGAAAACAAAGAAATGTGGAAAGAAAAAAAGATTTCAACAATGAAATTCTTAAAAAGTAATAAATTCTAGTACAACAATGTTTTAGAAAATACACAAACAAAGAAATGTATAAATAAAAAAGATTTTAACAATGAAATTCTTAAAATGGTAATAATTTAAGTACAACAATGCCTTAGAAAATAATGAAAGAAGAAACAAAGAAAACAACATTTATGCAATTCTTGCGTTGCTTTTTTAAGACTGTTGTGGTACTATTTAAAGTGATTTTGATATTACAAAACTATTTAAAAAGTTAAACGACTAATTTTTGATTGAAAACTGTTTCTGATCTTCATTAAAAATGGAATCGTCAGTTTTCGATGCTGTTAAAAATATTCTCTTTGATAAAGGGTTTCGCCATGTCGAGCTCCTAGGTAAAGGCGGCTTCGGAGATGTGTTATCTTCCATCTCACCCACTAAAGAACAGATCGCAATAAAGATAATAAAAAATGAAAAATCGTGGCCTTATGAAGAACGTATATGGCCCACTCTTAGACACAAAAATATTCTTGAACTTCTGGATGTAATTGATGTTAAAAATCTCGAGCTTAAACTTTATCTGATGCCTAAACATCCTTTTGTATTAGATAAAATGATTTCTAGCACCAGTTTCTTATCTGATAAAAATGGACTTTACAGAGTGAAACGTTGGATGTCAAATGTTCTCGAAGGACTTGAATATATGCATACATCCGGATATGCTCATTTGGATATTAAAGATGATAATGTTTTAATAACATCAGATGGTGAAGCATTGTTATGCGATTTTTCCGGCATCAATGTGACAGGTGTACCACTTCAGAGATTGTGTTCCCCCCGTGTCTATCGCCCTCCTGAATGGTACGATTCTCTGCAAACTGTAGAAGGCTCTACTTGTGATATATGGCTTTTCGGATTGATGACGTTGCAAGTTCTAACAGGACATTGGCCTTTGATGTACATGAGACCCGTGTCTGATGCACTAAGCTGGGAGAAAAATGTCGAGCCTGTGCTCTTGAAAATTTTACAGAAAAACATATTTTTTGATATCATGAAGAAGTCTTTCCCATGTGTTCACATTTCGGATGCCGAACTTTCTACGGCTCACGACTTTGTTGCATCGATAATGAAATGGAATCCAGCTTGTAGACCATCCTTAAAGCAAATCCAGAGTCATAATTTCCTCGCCAGTTCAGAATGTCGAGACGTCATAAATGATGCGAATTTTGAAGCTTTTAAACCTATTGTAACAAATCCATTTCTTAAGGGCTGGATAGATCCTGTAGTAGAGAACAACAAGGGTTCGATTCAAGTGCCATTACAATCAGAAAACCTTCGAAAGTCCATCATGGATCCCTTGAAGTTTAATGTTGTGACAAATCCATTTCTCAAGGGCTGGATTGAGCCAATAGAAAAGAAAAATAAGACTTCTATCAAAGTAGCATTAAAAGCCGAAAATGGCCGAGAGTCCTCTACAAAGAGTTACAGTCATCGATCTTTTAAAGAATGTGAAATCGTGGACGAGTGTGATAAAGTGTCGAATGTCTGTAAAACACCGAATGAATATCGTGCTCCGAATCTGCCACATATTAATTCTGATGAAGAAACCACAACGAAAAACTTTATGCCACCGAAGAAAGAGAAATTTGGTGGTAAGATAAAACAGTGGATTAAAAAGAAATGGTATAAGGCTACACATAAAAAAAAGAATTATGTTATACTTTCTGAAGAGCCCTGAATAATTATTGATTTTGACTATCTATTAAACCCTATTTTGACTCTCTATTATGTCTCTCGAATTTGTCAACTGATTGCGTCAACCAATTATGTGTATAAAGTATGGCTTCCTGAAAAGTCAACAAAATTGGAATCTATCTTCGTTTTATTATACTTAGAATGCATTCTACCACCAGTGTTGTTTGATAATTTGTTGCCCATCATTTTTTTTACACCTGCTTGTATAAGATTTGTGCTCCTGACTGGATGATCATTGTGCTTCTCTTCTTCCTCGTTGTCTGTTTGTTTGAAATTTGCGCTCCTGACTGGATGATCTTTGTGCTGCTCTTCTTCCTCGTTACTTATTGTTTGAAATTTGTGCTCCTGATTGGATGATCTTTGTGCTGCTCTTCTCCTCGTTGGTTATTGTTTAAAATTTGTGCTCCTAACTGGATGCTCTTTGTGCTGCCCGCTTCTGCTCTGTTCACAACTACATAGTCTTACTCCATAGAATGTATGTTTCCTTTTTTTTTCATATAAATAAACACATTATCATTACATTACATATGAATGTTTTCTCCTTTTATGTTTATGTTATAAAAATGTTTTTTAATGCACTGTCACACTGTTATCTGGGATTTCCTTTAAATTTATTTAGTATATTGAAGTTATTTTGGGATTATACTAATAGTATGTAACTACTTCTGATTTGCATCTTGAAGAACTTAATATATTTATTAATGTTTTTTGATAAGTAGACGAATGATCTAAATACAATGGGATGGAGTGGGGGAGGGGGGTGAAGGCAGCTATAAACAGTTAAGTTAAACTCCGCAGGAATTTCTACATTACTAAAATTTTTCAAAGCGTTTATCAATAAAAAATTGTCAGAACTATATTAATATTCAAATGATGATCAGTATTCATTGACATATGAATCAAATTTGCTTGTTTGCAACAATCTAAAAATGATTGTAACCATACATTTGAGTAACCTTCAGTTAATAAATATAAAACCCCTAGGAATGGTAATTTTTATACTGTAAAACTTGTAAAACCGGTATTCATCTGCAACGGAATGCAAACCTGTCTATTTATTTATTTAAATTCGGATTCTAGGCCATATTAATCAGTCTTTTCATGTCTCTTATTGCATTGTTAAAATGAAAAAGACATGCGAAGCCAATAGCTCAAAAATTGCAATGCATATGGCAATGTTAGCCGAGTTTTGACGAGAAAAATTGGAAGTGATCCGTTACATTACTGTACGTCGTTCATATATTTTAGAATTGCTAGTTCTTTAGAGGTTTTGACTTTGTCTAAAGAAAAGCAAGTCTAAAGAATCGACACTAACACAGATAAGAGTGATCATTTTATGTTAACTTTATGATATTAAGTCGATTTTAGGATTGAGATAATTACAGCAATTAATACTTAGTAGTAAGTAGTTTTATTATGCGTGTGTTTTTATAATTTTTAATATCTTCACGGGTATTACGAGTAACAGTTAATACGAGGACTTTTGTGTTTCTTTTGAATCTTGTATTAACCGAGTTCGACTGTATTTAGTAGTATGTTTACTTCTCAGAACAGTTTCTGACCAAAACATCAATCATATTGCATCCTGGTGCAATGTCATTGGTTTTAACAGTCTATTGATCGCTATCATTTCTCCTGGTTTAGTAACAGATATTTACAGAAGCAAGCGTGCAGATTTTCACTTACAATAAGCAAACTTTCTCAAAAGTAAATAAATAAATAAATAAATAAAGCATGAATAAGTAAATAAAAACAAAAATTTAAAATACAATGTAAAAAATTATTAAAATGAAAATTTGAGGCTTTAATTTTTCAGTTACTTTGGGGGTCCCTCCTAAATGGATCCTATCAGTGTGGTGCCACAGGCTGCTGCTTGCTCCTCCCTGTAGCAACCGCAAATTGGATCCATACAAACCACTGTTTAACTATACTTGATCTTTAATGGTAAAGCGCATCCAAATTTATTTGTAATATACTTATCAGGATGCGTAGATAAGTTTTAATACAAAGTATAAGCTAAACTTACTTCATACACTGTACAGTACACTCTATCCTTCATACTAGCATGAACTTGCCCATCAATATGCGAATCCCCGTCAAAGGTGTAATTTTTTGCGTGGCTGGATTCAGAGGCCTTTTCTCCTGTTTCTATTAGCTTTACTTTGCTATTAAAAAAGCTATACATTTGGTGAAGCTTAACGACACTTTTTCTAGCCATTTCGAAAACAAAATTAGCACTACAAAATGCATAAAAGTAACATCCGAGGGGGAAAAAATACGACAAATGGACATTCAAATAACATTGACACACACACTATTTCGCAACGGTTTGAGTTGATCCAATTTGCGATTGATACGCAGAGTTGAAGAAACAAACAGCAAACTGTGATGTCACCACTAACGGGATCCATTACTGAGGGGAGGCTCGTGCTTTTTTCTGTTATCTGGAAATGTCTGACAAAAAATATTGTGGATGCTGCGCATAAAATGCGAAGTAATTGGTCCATTTAATAAGTAAGAGAATGCTACTTACGTCTGATTGCAAGCCACAAAGCGTTGCTTTCTCCGGAACCTTCGCTGTTCGTCGCTTTGCATCTGTAGCTGCCTTTATGCCAGGGTTCCAGGCGTTCCAACACCAGAGTGTGGGTTCCACTTTTAGGAAAGTCATCTTGCTTCGGTAAAACAGAAGATTCCTTTACGAAAGACCACTGCACGGGTCCTGCCAATGGATTGGATATGACTCGACATATAAGAGCTACGGTATCACCTTCCGACAAGGTGCTGCTGGAGTACGTTTTTAAAGAAAGTGACACCTTCGGGGGAACTAGAAAAATAGAAAAAATTTATAGTTGATATGCAATCATGAACATAGAGCAGCATATAGTGCGTCTCAAAAGTATATGGACAGGCGATTTTTTGAAATAACGGTTCAAAAAATGAAGCAATAATCACGAAAAAAATAATATGCATGTAGTATCATAACATAAATTTATTACAGCAAAAAAATAAAGTATAAATTTTGCAGATTTTTTGTAAAAAAATAAAAATAAAAAAAATTTCTGTCCTAAAAATATATGGACTTTTCGAATATTTTGCATTTAAATTCAAATTTTGTATCTGTTCGTTTTAATTATTTTGAAAACCCTATCAGGCATGCTTCCAACTAGTGTTTCGAATATGTGCGGCTGTAAAGAGAACCAACTCTGCTCTACTTTTTGCTGTAATTCCTGAATAGTAGAAAACTGTCGACCATGGGCTTACACATCTCGTGCAAGAACTCCCCAAAGGTTTTCAATTGGATTCAAGTCTGGACTGATGGCTGGCCAGTCTATAACAGTCACTTGATTCTGTTTAAACCAAGCTGCTGTTGAGTGGGACGTGTGAATCGACGCATTGTCCTGTTGGAATTTCCAGTTAGTTTCCCCCTAAGATGTTTCCGATTGGAAGTAGATTGCTTTTAAAGACACTTTAATTATCCTCAGAGCACTGTCGACTATTAAGAAAAGCAATATCCGTTGTTCCGTTGAAACAAAATGCGCCCCACACCATTTGTGAACCCCCTCCTTTTTGCCGACTAAAGAACTCGCGAGGTTCTTTTCGTAAGTCATGCCAATAGTATGCCCAGCCATCAGGGACGTCCAAATGGAATTTTTTTTCATCACTGAAGAAAACATTTAACCATTCATCCGTCCAATACATGTGTTTTTCAGCCCAAAGAACTCGAGCCTTTCTATGGTGCACTTTCAGCGTGGGTGCTCGACATATTCTGCGATATTTATGATTTTCGCTTACCTGTATGCGATGGTGAACAGTAGATCTGGAAAAAGGAAACGCCAAAGTTCTCGCAATTTCACGAACAGTCTTCTTTTGGGTTGAAACTGCTCGCGAAAAATTATCTATCTTGTCTTAGAGATGTTTTTCTTGGTCGACCAGAACGCTTTTTTGCAATCGTGTTGTCATTTTTTGATAAAATTTGCATAAATTCCAGATCTGCTACGCTTCATTTGTTTTGCAATATCAGGAAATTTAACATTTTGAGCCTTTAAACGCCAAATTTTAGCAATATCAGCAGCAGAGAATTCAACGTTGCGAGGCATTTTCCAATTATTCGACAGGTGAAGAAAGAGCAGTGATTTCATATTTCGAAGTGGTTACGTCACAAGTACAGAACGCGGAAAATGCAAATTTTTCTGATACGGTTGTAATAAAAGCAATTCGTTTCATTGTCCATATATTTTTGAGACAGCTTATTTTGAATTTTATTTTTTTTCAAACAATCTGTCATATAAACATAACATTTCTGTATCGTAATAAACTTATGTTATGATTCCATATGCTAGTTATTTTTTTCGTGATTATTGCTTTATTTTCTTAGCTGTTATTTCGAAAAATCGCCTGTAATTTTGAGACGCACCTTAGGACCTCTAACAAAATAGGCTTTGGAAGAATAGTATAGTCACTCCAAAAATGTTTGAAATAGGTGGCGCCATGTAGCATTGTTCTACTAGCTTCGTCTGCTTCTACCAATCATTTGCTTAACCCTCTGAGCGTTTTGCCCGTATCTTTCCATTTCTCAAAAACAATTTAAATCGGCTGTGGACAAAAATATTTTTAACAGAATTGTATTTTAAGATATATGTAAAATAAAGAGATATGAAGTGTATTTTAGAAACAAACAGGGAAAGAAAATTAAAAATTAATATTAGTTTTATGGACAATCTTATGAAAATGCAGAAAAGCCATCAGACGCTCAGAGGGTTAATCATTGAGAGCCAGGCAATGAATGTTGTACACTGGACGGACTCTATGTACGCGGTTCTACGCCACTGCCGTATTTCTTCGAAAGTCGCGACTCTATATTAACACTATTTCGTTAGATGCCATGCTCTACTCTATGTTCGTGTATGCAATATAAAGACTAAATTAAAAAGATAACATGGCTAATACGAACATTGTTTGAAATGCACAAATATAACCCCCTTCCTTTTAAGGAAAATTCGCCATTTTGAAAAATAAGATAGAGCTAAAATTGCCCAAAAAATCAAGTTAACCCTCTGGCTGTCCAGTAAAAGTGTAAAATTGTAATGTTGTTTAAAATGGCTAAAAATAGATAATTATTCCAACTTTATATAAAAATAACTTAATTATGCATACATGAAGATGAGGCTTGAGAGTATTAACCATTACTTGATGTTTTAAAACAGTGTAAAATTGTTTGAATTTAAATAATGCATGTATTGAAATGAAGTGGAAGATGCAGCAAAGTGAACGAGTTATCTCGGACTTGACAGTGAAAGGATTGAGCAGTTCTGCTTCTTACCAAAATAAGTGAAAAAAATTAACTTCCTTTATCTCTTGAGAAAGCACAAAAACGAAAGTAATCCAGGTTTTCTAATTTTGAAGAAAGGTTCCTAATTCCATCCCATTTCTCAAGAGCCCGCTTCACTGAAACTCCCTGATCGAGAAATACCATATTAACCTATTTGAAAGCAATAAAAGCGCGATTACCTAATATAATTATTAAAATATTCACGATCAGAAAGTAGACATCGGATGACGACATTGTGCTTTTTTAGGTGCGTTCGTAATTATATAAATACGTAGCACCTATAGTCGTCGTTTGGTCCGTCCGTCTGTCCGTCCGTCTGTCTGTCTGTCCGTCCGTCTGTCTGTCTGTCCGCATATAACAACGCAAAAACTACCCAACCAAATGGTTTGCAATTTAAAATATATTATCTTTGCAGAATTTTGTCGAGACATTTCAAATTTTATTAAAATCGAATCAAAACTTTAGGAGATTTTAATAAAAATATTTATTAAGAAATTTGAATTTTTTTTTTTTTAAATCGGTGCTTTCTTGTTAGAGAAGCTTCCGATGGATGTTAAATCGTCAAGCGACCGAGACACTTATTTTATGACAGAAATTAATCTGCAGACGATATAATTCATTTCACAGAATTAAAAATCATCAAGATCTGAATATTTATATAACTAGCTGATACATATATATCTGAATATTTATATAACTAGTTAAGATATTTGTATGAACAGTGTCATAAAATATATACTTAACTAGCTGTTTAACCCGTTCTACGCACGGGATATCATGAATTTAATTCTAAAACGTGCGTACGAACGCACCTCGTTTGTAACGTTTGACGTACAATTTCCAACTTGTTTTTAATTGTCTCCTTAAATTTTAAGTATTTTTAAGAAAATGACAAAGTTTCATCAAGTGTAATTTCAACGTTTATAGGGTATATATACGTTTTTAAATATTTAAGATTTAAGGAGACAGTTTTTAAAAACGCACAACGTCGGCATCTTACGTTTACTTTCTTATGGTGAAGACGGTATTTAAATAAATCATATTAGGTAATGAATAATCGCACTTTAAATTTTCCCCATAGGTTAATATGGGATTTCGCGATCGAGGAGTTTCAATGAAGCGGCCCCTTAAATTTTAAAAACGAATCGAAAACATGTCAGTCCTCTTTCTTAAATATTTATTCCATACATTATTTGAAAATGAGAACATCTGGAAAAGGGGCAGGTAACATTTACAACGAAATTTATTTTATTCGAAATTTAGTTGTTTCCGTTAGTGTTCGCCAAGATGCTGTTTTTTCTCATATGTTGTTTTTAGTGATTACTTCTGAGAAAATCCTACCCAAGAAATAAAATCTCCAGAAGAGATGGAAGGTTTAATAGTATGAACTGCTCTGATATTTTTTGGACTGATCACTTTTGGTTGATATTTCGGTTGTAATATTTAAGGGTGGCGAATTTAGGAATCTTGAATGGGATGAATTTAGGACTAGAAGTACTAAAACCATATTGGCCTCTCCTGACCTAACTATGAACCTCACATGTTATGAAGAGTTTGAATATGACAGAGATGCTCTGATCTACAAATAATAATCGTGCATTACCTTGAGACATCAGAATAACGTTTTGAATTTGAATAAAAACTATAACAAACTACTCAACTAGTACTGCACTAAAAGATACCCCGCCATAACTCGCTGTTCCTTTCAGTGAAAGATAAATATAATATAGAAATTGGCGCCCGTAAAGGAATCTACTTTGTATAGACTCACTACCTGTAGCGTAGCGTAGGAGGGGCGGTCCAGGGGGGAAGGCGATTGTCTCGGGCGAAAACTTTTCGGGGCGCCCACAATTCTCGCATTTTAAAAAAAATGTATCATTTTTTTGAGAAATTTTCACTTTAGGCAAAAGTTTTGAATTTGACAATTACTGATATTATTTGAATAAAGTATATAATTGCAGTAATAGGCTTTTTTTTTTCTGCTAAGGCCAGGGTGTCGAGTTTGGCATCCCCCTCCCACCATAAAAAAATAAGAGGCCTCTCTTAATAGGAGACAGTATTTTTTTAAAATCCATCTTGGGAATCTCTGGTGTCCCATTATTGAATTTTATCTTATATACAAAATGAAGAAGTAACATTGCGCGCATTAAGTTTTTTTTTTTAAATTTCTTCTCGAAAAAATATTTTCCTCCGCAAAACTTTCGGACACATTGAAGAGATTTTTAAACATAAAAGAAGGACACTTGCAAGCATGACTGTTGAATTGATTTGGAATCGAATAGTTTTTCATTTAGATAAATAAATTATATCTTGAGTTGTAAGCGATTGCTATCTCGTGGCGACCTTTATCGAACTGTTGCGTCAGGAATTCGATTCAAAGCACCAACTTTAACAGTATTTTCTGAAATATCCTGTGACTGATCCTCGGAAAAAATAATATAGAATATTGAATATATTCTGAATAAGAACACCTGCCAATCTCATGCGCTTATGAACAAAAATGAATTCAAGAATCTGTCAGAAAGTGGTCAGTTTTCATTTGAGAACAGTCTTAAGTTGTAGAACATGAATCTAGTTCTGCCACTAAGACAATGTATAAACTTGCGATTATATATCGCAAAATAACAAGCATCATATATCATTACATATAGGAATTCAATAAGTTTTGAAAGATACATTTTTATTTAGTCACTTTTACATTTACCGCTTCCAAAGATTTAAATCAATAGCAATGTCAGTGCTTAAAATTGTAATTACTTACATATTAGAATCAATACTTACAAGTGACGTTAAGAGTTACGTTATCCACTGCTATTCTACCGGGCAATTTAGTGTTTTCAGCCCTGCAGGTAATTACATTCCCATGATCGGAAGCCAATGGAATCAGGATGAGGCTGCTTGAACTCGAATCCCGATCCACAATTCGTCCGGTTACATTGTACAGTCTGAAGTTTTTCATCCACCACGTGATTTCAGCTGCTGGTCTCGATCCCCAAGTTCTGCATCGAAAGTCAATCACCGAGCCTTCTTTGCACAATCCGTGACTTGGTGTAATTCTGACGCCAATGGGGCGCACTAAAAGAAAACATAAATGATTATTTTAAAAAGATAAATTGCACACATATAAAAGTTTTTAATGCCTAAAATCTTAATATATAGCGTTCAACAAGTAACAATCAAAGATTGATACAAGATATATACACGTAGGACAATACTAGGAAAGTATGGAAGGCTAGCTAAGGACCTTACAAGTAAAGGTTCTGTAGTCTGTGGCGGCGAATTTCGATTTTTATAGCTCATTCGATTCGTCTCATCGAGCTAAGTAATTTTCTACCTCTCATATCGGCTATTGAGCTTTGATAATGACAGGGTGGCGGGGGTCAAAGTTTAAAATTTCGTTCATTGAAAACCAGTTGCCGTCAAAGAAATAAGTAAGATTTAAATTTATTTGTGGTTCTTACACTGACATGCATTGATGATAGTCAATTTTTAACACATTGTTCATTCCGAAGAAGTGAGTAAAACAAAAATATTTCTCACAGTGCGCACAACGAGCAAAGGCTTCTTCAGCTCACTCGACGGCGCATTCAAAACAGCTCTGCATTCATCATAACTTGCGAAAACCTGCCTGTCAAGTAGCATGCGAATCTTTTATGCAATTATTACAAATTCTAATAATAACAGCAATAATATAACCTTACAGTAGTTATTGGCATCAGTTATGGAACTCAGAGCATAGCAACAGGGAAAAATGAACAGAATTTTTTGACGGCGAAAGGATTAAGCGGTAACGAAATTCATCGACAGAAGTCATGGATATGCGGATGAGGAGAATATTTCATGACCTTGGCATTTGGCACCGATAAAAAAATCGTGTAAGCTCTTTAAAGAGGGACGAATATCCTAGGCAGACAAAGACCGATGTGGTGCACCGACCTAAACATGCCACTGATGTCATTGTTGCCTCCTTAGTTCCATACTCCGAGCTCACGCTATCACGCGTTATTCCAAACGACCTTTTCCTGATCGGCCTACACATTAGTGTAAAGTAATAGATCATCATCTATCAAGTAATTAATCTATCCCTAAAGAAGTGCTTTTCCTTCGATATATTTTGGGATTTAAAAAAAAAGAACCGCCATTTTGATGCTTGAATTTTTAAATAATTTAAAGACCCCTATAACGAGTAATCCGATAGTGAATGCAATTAGGAAAGGTATCACTAGTTAGAAAGTATATAACGTTTAAAATCGCCAATCCATCTTTTCTCAGACTCGGTAATACTTGCTTTAAGTGTTTTCCTATAAAAAGGATTTCGCCTAAAGAGTATATAGTATGCATTACAAGCACCTTTTTCTTTATCTGTTTATATAAATAAAATCAAATAAATTTGAATTTGGTTTTATTATTGATTTTGAAGAGAAACACAGTTCAGATTTTTAAACATATAAATAGCCAATTATATGAAGTAAAATACAGTTTAGTAAATCGAAATTGGTTTTATCATTTGAAATAAAGTACAGATTTAATATTTTTAAACATAAAAACAGACAATTAAAATTGAAACTTATGACTATTTTTCAAAGCAAACATAGCACTAAATACCAAAGGTATTCTATTAAGGCTGCTCGTCAGTAAACTTCCCGATTCCCCTAGCTAATGTTATTCCTATGGGCATAGGATGCATTCGTATTTTTAAAATATCTCCCAAGGAAATTAATATTTTTAACTTCTGTTTCCTGTGTACTGTTCTTAAAGAATGTCTCTTTTTTTCTTAGTTATCAAAATATTTCTAAACTATGTGCTTAATTTATATTTTTATGTGTTAAAATCTTAGCGAAACTGAATAAGATTTTAACATTTCATATAAAATTCAGTATATATATTTTAGAAAAAAATCGACAACAAAGAAAAAAAAGCGACATTCTTTAAGAACAGTACAAAGAAAACAGAAGCTAAAAATATTAATTTTCCGAGGAGATATTTTAAAAATACGAATGCATCCTACGCCCATAGGAATAACATTAGCGAGGGGAATCGGGAAGTTTAATGACGAGCAGCCTTAAGTTGTTGGCTGATTCTTCTAACAGAAAATTCCTGTGTTGTAAAATATTGCTTATAGACAGTTATCTTTTTTTTTTTTTTTTTTGATATATTGCATAATCTGAAAGTTCGTTTTCTTTAAAGTCCTGTATAAGTTTTATTAGGATCTAAAAATAGATTATCTGTTTGCTTATCTATTTCTACAACACACTCCATAATGCACAAGTACATTCAGAAATTAATTTTGCTGTGAAAAAAAAATAATCAAAACATTAAAATCTCTAACATAAAAAAATGAAAATGAGACACTAACATACAGAACAGATCGATCTGTACAGCTCGAGCTAGTGCTGGATCATTCGTTGAGTTGAGGTGTTTGACGGCCATGCAAGTCACCGGAACCATCCACAAGCTGCGTTTCAATCCCCTGAGGACGTGTTCGTTTCTCGTTTTTCCATTTGGCAAAACTTCGAATGTAGAATCAATCAATGTGTCTTGGATCATCCATATCACTAGCATTGGTTCTAAATCCCCTACGTACAGAGTACACATTTAGAATGCTGTTAGGTTGTGCAAACAACTGTGACATTGCAAAAATTCAAAAGTAAATGAAAAAAAAAATATATATATTAAATCAACTTTTTAAACTTTTTGATATTTATAAGGATTTTAATGGAAAAAATTATCGGAGATTAAACAACAAGAATAAGTTCATATATGCATTGATGCACGCATAGTTTTTGCCTGCAGCTTATCTGATGGATATCTGTTCATCTGCTCGGAAAATACCTGGCAAATCTTGTAATCAAACACGAATTACCACGTCAGTGCTATTGTGTATTAGTAATAGTGCTTTTACTTTAAAATTTTTATAAATAAGAACTGGTACAACTAAACCGATGTAAATGTTTTTTTTTTCTCCGTAACATGAATATTTTTTTTAATTTATGTTTTACACCATGAGAAGCAAAGCATCCATCCTAATTCTCATCATTTAAAAGATTACATGGGAATGTAAGGTTACAAGGTTTAAAATATAAAATATGTCGTACAGGTGATTTTCAATGTTATTTATATATTTTTTTCCTGAACAACGAATTTCTTCTATAATTTTAGTGACCTACTTATCCAGTTCTGGAGCTCCGGAAAGGGGGCGGGGGCATTAAAAAATTATTGGAGCGGGAGAATTTACACTTCTACAGCATTTATAATCATAAAATCCAAAATATTCCGGGAGGACATTTCGATGCTCTGAAGGGGGGATGTTCTTTCCGGATCATCTCCTTAATCAATACGGTATCAATACAGCATATATATATATATATATATATATATATATATATATATATATATATATATATATATATATATATATATATATATATATATATATATATATATATATAAAGCATTTTACTCATTACAGAATTCATAGCGCTAAAAAATATAAATAAATAGATAAATAAATACTTAATTAACTAGAAATATTATGCATGAAATAACGCTTTATATACACGTTAAATTAAGATGAATCTAACATGTGTATGTTAATTATACATGGTCTAGTTTTACAAATATATTTTCCAAAAATTTAAATTAAAAAGAGCCAGTTCTTTTTCCCATCCCTATTCCATAAATATACTCGTATTTCATAACTAAAATAAACCTTCAATGCACCCCACTTGTAGAGTATATTAATATAGAACCATTAAGTCGTCGTCCCTAAATCTACCTTTAGTTTTTCGCTAGGGGCCATAGTTTCCGAGATTTAGGAGGCTTTTGCTTCGCACTTTTCATTTTTCCCTTTTTAAGTTTTATTTTATAATCACGATTTTTCGTTTTAAGCACGTTGGCCTAAGTTTCAGCCTTTCCTTCCTCTAATTTTTTTGTTTAACTCGGACAGTAAATTCTAGTCAAAATACAGGATATACTCACGGCCTACTCCAGGAATAAACATTTCTGGAGTAGGCCGTGAGTATGCTTCACTGGCTACAATACTTCACTGCTGCTATAATACTTCATTGGGTCGTCCCCTCTAAACATCGAACAAGCGATCATTCATCGCTATTTCCTCTGTCTCAAACCTCAATCAGGATCAAATCATTGCGATAGCAGAATTATCGAGCAATCCCCGTCACTACGATCAAATGTTCTGCCAGAATAATCGCTAAGTTTTGCAACTGCGATTTTTAGACTCTCGGTGAGACAATCGATTGTAGAACACATCAGTTGTTGAATTTGGTAATCAATCGATGACTTTCTCGATTCTTAATTTCTGCAATGTCGATTTTTCTCGATTGTTAAATTATCGGGAATCGCCCATCACCACTATTAACCCATTATCCATTGATGTTGTGTTGATGCAGCACTTAAAATAAATGCGCATGCTTAAATTAATTACCTAGCTAGGGTGAGTCCGACCAGTAAATGAACACTTGAGCACATTTTAAAAGAAAATGATTGATAATATTTTAATAAACAGTACCTTTTGGTGTCTCGACTGTGCAAAATATATGTGTTGGTGTACAGATGACTAAAAAATAATAAGATGAAGTTTATATTTTATTTGTTTGTGATGTTAGGGATGTCTTAATAAAAAGCTATACAAAAACTAAGTAGATAAACAATTATTACCAGTGAATGAACGCAGAATTTTCCAGTGAATGAACAGGAAGTAATTTAAAAACATTTAAGTTTCATACTACGTTATTTATTTTTCAACTTGTGCAAATACCTTATAACACGTTTCTACTGAATTACGAGATTTCTAAACTCAGCATGATTATTAACTAGTGCGTAATTTTTCAAACCATATTCTATTAAAATATTTATTAATTGTTCATTCACTGGGGGCTGTTCAATTACTGGTTGGACAACCCTACCATTATTTCAGAATTATAAAATTTGCCTTATTTAATGACAGAAATTTTGCAATTAAATAAAGCTCATATTCTCTTTTGGAATTTTTAATGGTACACGATTTTCAACAAAGAGGTTGAAAACACCTGCTTATAGTTTTGGCGGTTAATGGGGTTAAGGAAATAAGAATTTGCTTTCAGAGTTTCCTATAAATTGGACATAGGGTGAAACCCCCAGTATAACTGACACTTTAAGCATTCTTTCTTGTTCAGATCACTATTACAGAGATTTAAATCTATTTTATACTTATCTCTGTTTTTTGTAAGGATAATACAGATATAGTAAAAAATTATTGTTGGCAAAATATTGAAAAATTATAAATTTTATAATGAAAAATTTATTTTATTCATATCAGTCACTGACACTTTATTTTAAAATAATAAAATGCTTTAAAAAACTTTATTCTTTATTATAAAAACAAAATACATTAATATTTATTATAAAAAGTGGGATTCTCAGTAAGCTGTACTGCATTATCAGTAATGCAAAATGTATAGTAATAGTATATAGCAGTGATATTTAATACTGCATTATTAGTAAGGCAGATATCCAATAACTGACAGTTATGAACGAGTAACTAACATCTGGTGTCAGACACTGGTAAAACAACTTCAATTTTAATAGTGTTAACTACAAGATAAAATTAATTTATTATTATGCATTTTTAAACAGTTCAAATAATAAATTTAAATTTTCTTTAATATAACCAATAACTAACATCTCTGTCAGAGACTGGTGAAATGAAATTCTTGGAACCAATCACTGGCATTCCCCATTAAGCTAAATTAAATAACTATAAACCCTAAATCATGACCCTAATACATCATATGCATCTTTAAACTAATTTCTACTAGTGTAACTTTAAGAAAAAGGTTTAGTGACGATGTCTCACTCAGTGACCACAGATACATAAAATTTAAAATTAAAAACTACGAGAACATAGACTACCAAAGACATGGTCTACAAACAAAGATAGGCAAACATGCAAAATTTGATAAAAACATTAGAAAAATCAGAAACACATACATTAAAGAACTCCAAAAAGCAAGCACAACAGACCAGCTAGACAACATAACACTCAGATTGCAAAATGAAATCAGATCGATAGCGTTTGCAAGCTATAGGAAAAAATCTACACCTGCGGTCACTGCCCCTCCATGGTGGACGGATGAAATTAAAACAGCGAGGAACAAGGTTAGGGCACTCAGGAGAAAATTTCAAAAACAACAGAACGAAGAATTAAAAGTAAAACAACACATAAACTTCAAAAAAGAACAAGCCAAATTAAAGAAACTAATAAACAGAACAAAATCCAAAACATGGAAAGATTACTCCAACAAGGTCACAGACACATATGGCTCCCAATATAAAAACGCTAGCAACAAAAGAACAGGTCCGGTAAAACTAGTCAACATTCTACCCCCAAATACAAAAGTAACCATTAAAGACACAATAACACATTTCCTGGACAACTTATACATAACAGACCAAAATATACCCCACACACTAACAAAGGCAAACAAAGAAAACAGCGAACCAGCACCACCGGTAGTAACAAAGGCGGAATTAAACAGAATAATCAGAAACATTAAACAAAATAAAGCACTCGGATTCGACTTCATAGATTACAACCTAATTAAAAGAATTAATAATGCAACACCGAAACTACTACTGACACTTTTCAATACATGCCTAAGGTTAGAATACTTCCCAAAATCGTTTAAAATAGGCATAGTGGTACTGTTCCAAAAACCAGGTAAAGACCCAACAAATCCAAAAAATTACAGGCCAATTTGCCTCTTACCAGCGATTGGCAAAATGTTAGAACGCATAATACACGGTCGGATAAACTTCCACCTAAACAATAATAACTATTGGAGCAACAAACAGTATGGTTTCAAACAGGGGATCTCAACAGAACACGCATTAGAAAATTTAATCAACACAATAAAAGAAGATAAAACAAACAAATACCAAACACTCCTAATAGCCATGGACATCAAAGGGGCCTTCGACAACATACGCTGGCCAATATTAATTAATAATATTAAGCAATCTCCCTGTCCAGGGTACCTGGTAAGCTGGATAGTGAGCTTCCTCCAACACAGGTACGTTTCACTAGAGGAAAACGGCATTAAAGTCACAAAGCAGACATTTGGCGGATGCCCCCAAGGAAGCTGTCTCGGCCCGCTCCTCTGGCTATTAATCGCAGACACAGCACTTAAAAGAAATTGGGGAAAACATGTTAGATTACAAGCCTTCGCAGACGATTTTATTATAATTCTAAGAGGCAGAACAAAGGACAAACTTAAGAGATTAGCAAACAAAATACTAAAGGAATTTAACGACTGGATAGAGGGGAATAACCTAACGCTGAACAGGGAAAAAACAGAACTATTATATCTTAACAGGGGACACAGGGGAAACCTTCCAACAGAAAACACCAATGATATAGAGGGAATAGAACTCAACGGCCAGAGACTAAATGTAAAAGAACAGATAAGATATTTGGGAGTCATACTGCACAAAAATCTAAACTGGATACCACACTGTCAAACACAAACAAATGAGGTACGAGCAAACTTCACAAACTTAGCACATATGGTAGCAAAGGGTTGGGGACTAAAAGCAAATATACTAAAAATCTGGTACACCACAGTAGTGGAAAAGACGCTAACCTACGCAGCACCGGTCTGGGGACACTGCCTCAGCAAAAGGTGCATACAGATATTGTCAAGCTGCCAGCGACATTTTGCACTGGCCATAGTCAGGGCCTATAGAACGGCCCCAACCTCGGCACTTCTGGTACTCTCAGGCCTGATTCCAATCCATCTTAAAGTCTACTACGAAGCAGCGTACGGCACAGTCTCAAGATTAAGGAAAAATGCAACAATACATAATGAAACTTTACATCACATCGAATACGACAAAAAATAAACATATGGGAGAATCATCCAGCAGACACAATAGAACCTAGGATAGGGTACAATACACAAGACACAACGATATACACGGACGGCTCTAAATTGGAATCAGGTGCTACAGGTTCGGCCTTTGTAGCATATAAAAATAATCAAAAAATAAAAACATGGTCAGTGCCGTTAAGGAACAGCAACAGCTTCTTCCAGGCCGAACTACTGGCAATACAAGAAGCAGCAAAATGGGGCAACACCATTGGTGAGTCATATAGCATCCGCTCGGACTGAAGATCGGCCATCGAATCACTTAGTAAACCATTCAGTGTAAACAAAACAGTAGACACAATCCAAAAACTCATAAAAGAAGCTAACAACAAATTTAAAATCAGCTGGGTTAAGGCGCATGTAGGCATCCAAGGAAACGAAGAGGCAGACATGTTAGCTAAAACCGCAGCTCTAAATGTAAACAACAAAAGTAAATACAACCTGACTAAACCAATCTCAAAACTTAAAAGAACACTAAAAGATATAACACTAAAACAATGGCAGTTCGAGTGGGACTATGGGGACACAGGTAGGGAAACACACAGGTACTTCCCAAAAGTAGATAAAAATAGACTAATAAGCGATTTCCTGCTAGCACAGCTATACACAGCTCACGGAGCTTTTCCAGCATACCTACACAGGTTTAAGAAAGCGGATACACCGGACTGCGAATGCGGAACGGTGGGTTCACCAAAACATTACCTAATTCAATGTCCACTCACCCAAGCACACCACCTGGCACAAATAACAACAGACAACGAGAAATTATGGTATGAACAATTAGCGAAAAACAAACACGTACAAAACAAGGCAAAGACAGTAATCAGGTGGCTCCAAGAAAACTGCGACAGCATCACGACACTAATTCAAAACAACACACAATAATATTTAGCACCCCAGCAGCAGTCGAAGGCGGAAGGTAACACAACGATAAAATGAATATGTATATGTGTTTATGTGTTATATGTTTAAAAAAAAAGGCCTAGGAGCAATTCAAAGCCACAAAAAAAAAAAAAAATTAAAAAATTGTCCATGGGTATTGTCCAATGGCAGTGTGCGGTAGTCGCACAACATCAGCTGCTTCCAAGGCCCGAAAAAGGAGCCCCGTAATCACAGAATTACCAGCACGACGTACGTCACCAACGGATCAGCAAGTTGTGCATTTTGACACAGTAAGAAGCTTACAATAGCCCCCGGCACTGTCTGTCCGTCCTAGTGTAAAAGAAAAAAAAAAAGTGTTTATTTATGTGTTTATATGTTATATGTTTAAAAAAAAAAAAGGGCCCAGGAGCAATCCAAAGCCACCAAAAAAATTATAAAATGTCTATGTGTTTTGTCCTAGTAGCAGTGTGCGGTAGTCGCACAATATCAGCTGGCACCACGGCCCGAAACAGGAGCCCCGTAATCACAGTATTACCAGCACGACGCATGTCATCAACGGTCCAGCAAGTTGTGCACCGTGACACAGTAAGAAGCTTATAATAGCCCCCGGCACTGTTTGTCCGTCCTTGTGTTAAAAAATAAAAAAATAATAATAAAAAGAAGGGGAAGAAGACAGATGAGAAAGAAGAAGAAGAAGAAGAACTGGAAGGAAAGAGGTGATAAGTATAAAGGATAAGTATGGAAAGTAGATCGTGTACGTTAATGGGAGCTGGTGCACGTTAAATCTGTTCGTGGCTCTAATGTCCTCCAAGTTCTATATAAGCGCTACCTCTGGGGGTGCCAATCCAGATGCAGGTCTCTCACCTGGAATTGGTTCAAAATTAGGAGACTAGTTTCACAGTTATATGGATCATGTGAACTATATAGAAATAAAAAGCTACAAAACAGGGCCTTGGGCCAAACCAACAACAACAACAACAACCCATTGGGCTTATGGTTTAGTCAGTTAACGACAATAGTACTTATTTTAAATTGCAAATTGTTAATTATTTAACAACCTTTCTTGGGCCCAAAGGACGGGTAACCAAGTCAATTAGCACAATAAAAGTAAATTAATTTCAATAATGTAGTTAAAGTATAATTCAGAATAAGTTCAGTTTAAATGTTACTAACATTCTTCTCTTCCAGGTTCCCCTTGCAGTTCCTCAGTTGGGACGGGCCAATGGCCGGCCCCAAGTGGTAGCACAAAGGATTTTTTTAGCAGCAGTTTTTTTTATTCATTTTATTTTTGACTGTTCGCCTCTTTATTAGGTGCAAATGGACATTGTCCGCACAAGCTACCGGACCCGCTCCAATGGGACAGTCCACGGAGCCAGTTTTTACCAGGTGGGGTTCGGTAGAAAGGCGCAGTCCCGTCAGCCCCCGCAGCGTTTTCGTCTGCCTTGCTATTCGGCCCCAAAATTTTCCTTGCTGGTATGACTTAGCTATTGGCAAAAATTAAATAAATAAATAAATAAATAAATAATAATAATAATTTCAGTGGTTTTAATTGTCCTCCCTCAAAATTCTCCCCCCTTTTTCAAGCTAAGTTGAGTACCATAGTTTCGGCACTAAATTGTCCAGTCCCATTCCAACTATCATGACGAGTATGTGGCGTGCGGCAACAGTTCTCAGAATACTAAAACCTAGGAGTGATCAACCCAGTAAAATCCGGACATTATAGGTCAGCCGACCTGGGTACTTGTCATTGTGAATCGCCCCATGAGGCGATCAGGCGAATTTCGCCCCACTCTCCAGGCACTCAAACCCGTCAAACTGGGTCGAATCCCGGTAGGTAGGGGCCTGGTCAGCGGTCTCCAAGAAAAAAGTTTAGGATGGTCGTATTACAAGCATAGAAAAACACTTCCTAAATTTTAACAAGAACGAAAAATCATGCGTCAAGCATAGATTATATAGCACTTTCCAACGCTTCCAAAATAATTTTACAAATCATACCGTTTAATAAGCTAAAAGCTAACATCTAAGTAAACAATTTAGAAAACGCATAACATATTTAAAAACATAATTTCGGGAATTTCCAATATATACAATATTCGGAAAAATATCCGAATACTTTTATTCAGCCCTGTATAGGATCTATAGATTTGTATATATACTACATAGGATGATAATTTTCGTTCAGTTAGGAAACGCGTAGCACAGTTTAAAATTCTCCGTCTGGAGTTTGTCAATAAACAGAAATGTATTCGCGAACTTTTGTGCTGCCCTGTATAGGATCTACAGAATTTATACACACCACGTAATAGACAAAAAGTAAGTTAAAATTAAAATCGCGTTCAATAACTTAAAACGCACTTCCAGGAATTATTGTTAACAGACAGTAGATAATTCTTTTGCGTGTCCCTGTAAATGAACGATGACTGCTATACACACAATATTCCGTAGTAAGTCTCTTGTAATGCACCTTAGTGATCTATATAAATTTCAATGCGTTTAAAATAGTGAAACATTATTTAAATAAACCGCAGACGATTTTTCTCCATAGACGTAATGTAACGGAATTATTTTTACTGTCCCTGTAAAGTAACTATAAGTGCTATGCACACCCTGTTCCATATTAAGCTTCTTCTAATGCACCTTAGTAATATATATAAATTACAATGCGTTTAAAATAGTGAAACATTATTTAAATAAACCGCAAATGATTTTTCCCCATAGACCGCAATGTAACGGAATTCTTTTGAGTGTCCCTGTAAAAAAACTATAAGTGCTACACACTTCCGTTGAAATAGGGAACATGCTATAGATAACGACAATAACATATAAAAATTGCAGAGCAATCCGAGCATATTTACGGGAGTTAGAGCACGGACAGACGGCAGACGGCCAGACGGCAGACGGCCAGACGGCCAGACGGCCAGACGGCCAGACGGCAGACGGCCAGACAAACCGAAGTCATAAGCACAACTAGGTTGGAAAGTGCTAAAAATAAGATGGTTGCTTCAAAATGGCCAATTTTTGTATTCTCAAAAGTTTCTTCCTCAATGAATATGTTCTTGACCCTCTAGTGGTGAATAAATTGACTCCAAAATAAAAATAAGTGTCTCATTTACCACTAGATGACATTATTTTGTAGAATTTGGACAACAAAATGCGTATTTGAGTTAGATTTTTGCTCAAGTGTCAGTTACTGGTTAAGTGTCAATAACTGGGGGTTTCACCCTTATGCCGAGTACTTTTTTTTTTTTTTTTTTAAATCAAATAGGTGTCCCATTTTGTCTTTAAAGAACTCACATACACAAATACATACCGTGCTTAACCGGAAGAAGTCGCGCCGATATGACATACACATGGTACGTACGGTTTTTACAATTGCCACCACAATTTTTTATGGTAAGAATATGGTAAGAATTTATATGGTAAGAATTGCCTCTGACTAAATAAGGTGACGATTATTGTTTGCTTATATTGGTGACGAGCTGAAAACCATTCCTACCATTGGGTATGCACGATTTCTCGCGGGTTAAGTCCTGTATAAATTTAAATATTTCATAAAATCAAATTAAGAAAATAAGCGTAACACCATAAACAAACAAAGACTATTCCAAAAATTGAAGGAAAGCAAGAAGGATACAGCTTCTTGTTTATCTATAATCAGCTCTTTAACCCCTTGAATAGCAGTGGTATATTATTTACCAGTGGAGCCGTAGCGAGGATTTCGCACTGTTGTCTAATATTTTTTTTTTAGCAATATCTAATATTTTTTAGATGCAAGAAAAAAAACTACTACAGAACTACTACAGAACTTCTACAGAAAAAAATAAGAATAAAAATATCTGAAAACAACATTAGTCAAGCCAAAATATCACCTTTTCTATTCCATCAAAGTAACAGTAAAAATTGATCAAAGATAGCAAAAGGCACATGCGAAAAAAAAAATTAACAATCGCATTTTAACTGCATTAGAGGATTACGTCATCCGCTTCGAGAAAAACACAGGACAAAAAAAAATAATAAATTGAATACATATAAAATACAAAAATAAATAAATAAATAAATAAATTGAATACATATAAAATACAATTTAATATAATAAAGCATACATTTTAGCTACACGTGACATACCATTGCTTCGATCGATCGATGGTGTCTTTTTCGTCTAAACATTTGAATTTAAATTTTGCTTTTTAATCATAAATATATAATAAACCCGCGTGGAAATTCACATTTTTTGCACTATTTGTTATTATTATTATTATTATTTTAATATATAATCATTGTTGAGTACGATATAATGCGATATTTTATTTTTGTGGCAACACTGATTTGAGAAAATCCTTTCATTTCATTTAAGAAAACAATGCTGATTTAATTTTTAATTAACTGCAATTTTTAATAATTTTTTTTTTTTTTTTTAACGAAATGTGAATGCATTATGTCAGAAGCCATTTCAAAAACCTTTCGAATGATACATCATTTATTGTTGTGCGTTTTGTAATATATATGATATCACTTAATGTTAAGTGGCTACTTCACTCACGGAAAAACACCCGCTCGGTAATGTTAATCCTGTGGGACAGTTATTTTACAATATCTCGTTTGCATTTTAATATTTTTAAACCTGTTTTTTTTTCTGCTTTAGAAGATGAGGTTGATCTCTATGCAGGCATTGTTTTACTTTTTCGATTTAATTTAATTTAATTTAATTTTTTTTTGCGTTAGAAGATGAGGTTGATCTCTATGCAGACCTTGTTTTACTTTTTCGATTTAATTTAATTTTGTTTTTGTGTGTGTGTGAGGATACTTTCATTTTCGGAACTGATTTCGACAGTAAATGTATCTGCATTAAAAAGAAAAAAAAAAAAAATCGAAAAAGTAAAAAAAGAAGCTTCGTAGAGAATGATCTCAGCTATCCAATGAAAAAAAAAAAAAAGTTTAAAATATTGAAATGCAAACGAGATATTGTAAAATAACTGTCCCATAGGATTAACATTAGTGAATGGGCGTTTTCGCGTGAGTGAAGTAGCCTCTTAATCAAAATGTGTACCAGAACTTTTGAATAAAATTTTGCTTTTACTGTTTGCGTGAATTTTTCTTTTTCAAATTGCCTTTCTTTATTTTTCGATGAAATTTTTCGAAAATCCTGTTGTGAATTCCACATTAGAGCAACAAAGGTTAAAGGATTAAGGGTTAAAGGAGGAAAAAAGTCAAAAATACCTCCTGTCAGTTCGCAAGCTAAATGCAAATCAGATCCTTCTCTGTAAGGACCGGCAACCTCTGGAAGTTCTCTCTCGCCTTCGTAGATTATCAGTTTCGGCGTTAAAGCTAAAAGAAAAAAAAAAGAAGAAATAATTATTCACTTATTATAATTTATGCGCATAAGAAGGAAAAATAATGTGCTTAATACTTTTTTGTCAGTCATTATAAAAATAAAAAAAATCTTTGATTTTTTTTTTTTTAAATCATTCTGTTTTTTTTCTTTTTTAATTATTTTTTACAAAGATTTTTTAAAGCAGTTTTTTTTTTCAGTCTACATTGCTCAAAATAATTTAATATTCATCTATTTTTTTTATTTCATCTTAATGGGTAAAGTAAATATAACAAGGAAAGTTTGTAATGTAACTTTTTAGGTTTCTGATGATATTCGTTTCGGCTATTTATCTAGCTATTAACTGTATCCAATAGTTTATGCTATTTTACATTTTATTTTAGATTCTGTTTTATATAAAGTAATAGTAAACTAAATATAAAAATAAATTTCAGTGGGTTAAATGTTTATTGTGTCGATATGTTTTCCAGATTACAAAACCCTCAAATGTTTAGCATTTAATTGATAATTTACTTACGAGATATTATTAAAACCATTAAAATGCTCATTTTCTAACGTGTAAACAGGAAGAAGAAATTAGAGAATCTTTCCTTAAAATATTTTGTTTTACACATTGCAAGAACCATCAATACTCTATGTTTTATTTTATGCAAAAAATAAATCTAAAATAAAAAATTTAAATGTTTAATAAAGTTTATTTTAAGCCATTTTTTATATTAATGAAATGTAATCAAAACAAATTAATTAGCTGCAATAATTAACAGTAGTTTTCAATTATTTCAACATTTTTTATTTAATTTTCTTCAAAAAAATATTTTTTTATAATAATAATTAAAGCTGTTTTTAAAATTGAATATAAATTTTTAAATAATAATAAACTATAATTTAAATTTAAATTTCTATATTCTTGCTTGAAAAACATGACTAATTAGAAATGGGCATAATTTATTTAAATTAAAAGAAATCGCCTTTTATTTCGAATAGTAATATACAAAACTCAATATTATTCGCATTATATACTTATTTTGTGTATAGTTATCAGTGTACATAATAATATTCTCATTATTCATTCAAGAATAAAACATTTATCTTAAGCAACTGCTGTGTTTGCAAAATACAAAATACTTATCACTCACTGTATTGAAACATAATTCAATATGAAATTTGGGTTTGAAACTATAGAAATCAAAACCTTTTATGAATGTCTTTGTTATTTTGGCTGCCTAGAAACATTTTTCAAATTTATGCATTAGTAAATATCTCACAATATTACAATATCTAATTATCTAAAAGGTATGTGAAACATAAACTTTCCCTCCAAAACCATCTATGCGAAAATCTAATGTTAACACTCTATTACTATAGCTGTAAGATATAGTGACTTTTTTCTGACTGCAAAGGCGCCTTTATTTATTTATGTTTGGAAAATATCGCCAAAAGAGAGAAAAATAGTAAACTCTGGCATTCTCACTGGTTTTGCCGTGGATCAACGTTGGAGCGTTAGTATCTATGCGAAAATATAATGTTAATACTCGATTACTATCCTCATACGAGTATCTGTACGGTATAGGGACTTTTTTCTGACTGCAAAGGCGCCTTTATTTATTTATGTTTGGAAAATATCGCCAAAAGAGAGAAAAATAGTAAACTCTGGCATTCTCACTGGTTTTGCCGTGGATCAACGTTGGAGCGTTAGTATCTATGCGAAAATATAATGTTAATACTCGATTACTATCCTCATACGAGTATCTGTACGGTATAGGGACTTTTTTCTGACTGCAAAGGCGCCTTTATTTATTTATGTTTGGAAAATATCGCCAAAAGAGAGAAAAATAGTAAACTCTGGCATTCTCACTGGTTTTGCCGTGGATCAACGTTGGAGCGTTAGTATCTATGCGAAAATATAATGTTAATACTCGATTACTATCCTCATACGAGTATCTGTACGGTATAGGGACTTTTTTTTGACTGCAAAGGCGCCTTTATTTATTTATGTTTGGAAAATATCGCCAAAAGAGAGAAAAATAGTAAACTCTGGCATTCTCACTGGTTTTGCCGTGGATCAACGTTGGAGCGTTAGTATCTATGCGAAAATATAATGTTAATACTCGATTACTATCCTCATACGAGTATCTGTACGGTATAGGGACTTTTTTCTGACTGCAAAGGCGCCTTTATTTATTTATGTTTGGAAAATATCGCCAAAAGAGAGAAAAATAGTAAACTCTGGCATTCTCACTGGTTTTGCCGTGGATCAACGTTGGAGCGTTAGTATCTATGCGAAAATATAATGTTAATACTCGATTACTATCCTCATACGAGTATCTGTACGGTATAGGGACTTTTTTCTGACTGCAAAGGCGCCTTTATTTATTTATGTTTGGAAAATATCGCCAAAAGAGAGAAAAATAGTAAACTCTGGCATTCTCACTGGTTTTGCCGTGGATCAACGTTGGAGCGTTAGTATCTATGCGAAAATATAATGTTAATACTCGATTACTATCCTCATACGAGTATCTGTACGGTATAGGGACTTTTTTCTGACTGCAAAGGCGCCTTTATTTATTTATGTTTGGAAAATATCGCCAAAAGAGAGAAAAATAGTAAACTCTGGCATTCTCACTGGTTTTGCCGTGGATCAACGTTGGAGCGTTAGTATCTATGCGAAAATATAATGTTAATACTCGATTACTATCCTCATACGAGTATCTGTACGGTATAGGGACTTTTTTCTGACTGCAAAGGCGCCTTTATTTATTTATGTTTGGAAAATATCGCCAAAAGAGAGAAAAATAGTAAACTCTGGCATTCTCACTGGTTTTGCCGTGGATCAACGTTGGAGCGTTAGTATCTATGCGAAAATATAATGTTAATACTCGATTACTATCCTCATACGAGTATCTGTACGGTATAGGGACTTTTTTCTGACTGCAAAGGCGCCTTTATTTATTTATGTTTGGAAAATATCGCCAAAAGAGAGAAAAATAGTAAACTCTGGCATTCTCACTGGTTTTGCCGTGGATCAACGTTGGAGCGTTAGTATCTATGCGAAAATATAATGTTAATACTCGATTACTATCCTCATACGAGTATCTGTACGGTATAGGGACTTTTTTCTGACTGCAAAGGCGCCTTTATTTATTTATGTTTGGAAAATATCGCCAAAAGAGAGAAAAATAGTAAACTCTGGCATTCTCACTGGTTTTGCCGTGGATCAACGTTGGAGCGTTAGTATCTATGCGAAAATATAATGTTAATACTCGATTACTATCCTCATACGAGTATCTGTACGGTATAGGGACTTTTTTCTGACTGCAAAGGCGCCTTTATTTATTTATGTTTGGAAAATATCGCCAAAAGAGAGAAAAATAGTAAACTCTGGCATTCTCACTGGTTTTGCCGTGGATAAACGTTGGAGCGTTAGTATCTATGCGAAAATATAATGTTAATACTCGATTACTATCCTCATACGAGTATCTGTACGGTATAGGGACTTTTTTCTGACTGCAAAGGCGCCTTTATTTATTTATGTTTGGAAAATATCGCCAAAAGAGAGAAAAATAGTAAACTCTGGCATTCTCACTGGTTTTGCCGTGGATCAACGTTGGAGCGTTAGTATCTATGCGAAAATATAATGTTAATACTCGATTACTATCCTCATACGAGTATCTGTACGGTATAGGGACTTTTTTCTGACTGCAAAGGCGCCTTTATTTATTTATGTTTGGAAAATATCGCCAAAAGAGAGAAAAATAGTAAACTCTGGCATTCTCACTGGTTTTGCCGTGGATCAACGTTGGAGCGTTAGTATCTATGCGAAAATATAATGTTAATACTCGATTACTATCCTCATACGAGTATCTGTACGGTATAGGGACTTTTTTCTGACTGCAAAGGCGCCTTTATTTATTTATGTTTGGAAAATATCGCCAAAAGAGAGAAAAATAGTAAACTCTGGCATTCTCACTGGTTTTGCCGTGGATCAACGTTGGAGCGTTAGTATCTATGCGAAAATATAATGTTAATACTCGATTACTATCCTCATACGAGTATCTGTACGGTATAGGGACTTTTTTCTGACTGCAAAGGCCAGAGCCTGACTATCGGAGATACACACGGTGCATGTGCTCCGGGATGAATTTTGTCCACTCTCTGAAGACACAAATTAATGCGAATTAACATTTGTAGTTCACAGAAAAAAATTTCTCATTCACGTAAATTAAACTAACTCAGTGTTGTTCTTCACTAACGACAGTGAAATGTAATGTGAACTTCAAAATTCTGTTTCATGCTATCCCTTAGTTTTAGAGTTTTAGTCACTCTAAATAGCATATAGTGCAGACGATTTTACCTTTCCATAGTTTTTTAATGACTTTTTACATGTGTATATGGTATATTCTTTTTCCCTAAAACTACACTAAGTAGTAATACACTACCGCGTATGCGCGGCAGTGTATTACTGCTTATTACCGTTAATTTTACGGTATAATACTGGCAGCTGGGATGCCAATATTATACTGTAAAATCAACATTTTTTTTTTCAGTGCAGTGCAGTGCAGTGCAGTAGTCATCTGTAAAGAATTTCTTGTATTGAATTGTATTTCTTAAGAGAAAAAAAGAAAACCCGGCAGATTACAGTTCTCATAATCGTTTAGACTTTTAGACGATGGATTGAGATGAAAAACCTGCGAGCTTGCAGCCTGGCTTCAATCCGACGTCGCTCGATGGTTAAGAGTTTCTCGAATGATGGAATCGAAATTGTAAAACTAATTTCAAACTACAAATTCAACCACCAACTCATTCAAGCGCCATGAAACTTACGGAAGGCCGAACGTTGTACTAAATGCGTAGCTGCCGGCTTTTCCAGCTCATGTGCTATTCAGAAATGAGGCGATTTTTACACACGAAGGCGTTTTCAATGCCCACAATTCTCATGTGTGGGCAACAGGAAATCCACATGCCACACGCCCACATGCATTCCAACAATGCTCCTCTGTGAACGTTTTGTGAATGATTCTCTCATAGGCCCATATCTCCTACCAACCCGACTCAATGGCCGCAGTTATCGGATTTTTCTGGAAAAGGTTTTACCAGAATTTCTGCAAGAAGTTCCGACTGACGTTCGCAATCAAATGTGGTTTCAGCATGATGGTGCGCCAGCACATTTCAGTATGGAAGTCCGAAATTACCTGGATGCTACTTTTGGGGTGCACTGGACTGGGCGTGGTGGGACAGTCCGATGGCCACCACGATCGCCAGATTTATCGAGTCTCGAGTTTTTCCTATGATGGCATTTGAAAGCCTTCATTTACGAGACTCCAGTTGACTCCATTGAAGAACTCGTTGCTCGACTATCCTGTGCGGCTGCACGCGTACGTGAAATACCCAGGGTATGGGAATCTGTTCGCCAATCACTCCACCGACGCTACCAAGTTTGCATTACTGTTGGTGGCCGCAATATTGAGCATTTATTGTAGACATTGCTGTGAAAAAAGCATTTAGCGACGACGTTGTAAATAAACGATGTTTTTCATTTCATGTGTTATTTTTTGTGTTTGTGTCTCAACGCGTCACTTCCGGTCATATATTCCTATACAATCATTGTTTGTTATAGTGAGTTCTACCACCCCCTCAAAATTTGTCCCATGATTTTAGACTCACCCTGTATATATTGTTTTGTATACCATTATTTCTAAAAAGAAATAATCACGTTGAACACTAGTAGAATCTAAAACAATTAGTTTGAAATAGTGGTACACAAAATAATAAAAAGTAATTGCCGGCAGCACCCCTGAAATAGGGTGTAATTTCATATATGTTAAAGTCTATGTAGAAATTTCGTTAAACGGTTCGCTATTTCTATATGGTATTTTTCTATAGAGAAATTCTTTATGCAGAACAGATTTCTTCCTTTTTTTTTTTTTTTCCTGGCACAGGATATGCCTCATTTTATTATAGGACTTCTGTTGTGATTCAGATATTAAATTTTATATTATCTTATTATCATTGCTTGTATTTTTTGCTGAATTTTTGGGTTTACAAACTGGCTTTTAATAAGTCAGAGATCACCCTTGTTAATTTTATTGAGGCAACGTAAAACGACGCACGCACAAAAACATGACGCAAACATTAGTCAGACCACCGCCGCCCCCTGAATACTAGGCCTGTGCGCTGACACAAAAATGACGGCTATCGTAGGTGGAATTTTTTAAGCGTTTTTACGGTCCCCTTAATTTAGACTCAAGTATTTTTTCAGAAGTTTTCTTTAACTTATTTAATCTCAGAAAAATGAGACGAAAAAAACGTTTAGAAATTACTGGTATTCAAATTCAAGGGACAGTACAAACGCTGAAAAAACAACCGCCTATGACAGCCGCCATTTTTGTGTCAGCGCGTAGGCCTAGAATTCAGGAACAGTGGTTAGACGCAAATAATTTAATGAAATATATGCATGTTTGACAGAATGAGAGACATGGAGAAAAATATATAGTAAAGCAAGTGTAAAACTATTATCTTACCTAAGACTTTGAGCTGAACCGTAGAAGTCCTTGTTAAAGATCTATACCAGTCGACTCTGCATGCATACAGTCCAGCATCCTCTTTAGAATGGACTTCCAGGTAAAGGAGGGCGGGCTCGCTACTCACATTGAACTGCGCTCTCTTGCCGAGATCGGACAGCTGGCGGTGTTTGCCGCGATCGATCGAGACGCTGGTTCGGCCGTCCACCATGTAGAAAGGCGTCACTTGGTCATCTTTGTACCAGAATGCCGCCAGAGACCGGTCGTCGTCTTCCGTAGGCGTGAGTGCCGGACATGGAAGGACAGCAGTCGTTTCGGGACATGTCTCGACTAGAATAGTCTCTGGTTTAAAGAGCAAATGAAGAATTATGAAAAAAGCATAACGTTTCATTTAGGGCCTGATTATAGGTCAAAAAAATGTAATGAGACATTAAAGATAAAACATAACTTTGTTTTTCCACATAAGTACCAAGTACATTGAGACATCATGATACCGCTTTATAAGTTTCAAAAAGCCCTCCAGAAAAAAATCAGGGCTTTGCATACGGACGAAGCGTTGAACGGCTATGGACGAAAAACGGCACAGCAGGTAAACGCAAACGTGCAAGACACCGATACACCATTGGGTAGAGGTCGACCCCGATCAATCAGATGACGCTGTTGCAGTGCCTGCGCAGATGGTGCTGTTGTATGCAAAGCCCTGATTTTTTCCTGGAGGGCTTTTTGAAGCTTATAAAGCGGTATGACAAATGTCTCAATGTACTTGGTACTTATGTGGAAAAATAAAGTTATGTTTTGTCTTTAATGTCTCATTACATTTTTTGTCTTTCATACACACCTCTGTCCACAGTCGCCAGGGGAAACTTATTTTCCGACTGCCCCTCGTAAATTGTTGAATTTACGGCATAATACTGGCAGATGGGATCTTAGTATTATACCGTAAAATCAATAATTTATTTTTGCAGTGTATGTATGGTTTATTTCCAATATTGTTACCTGCTCTATTTTGGATCCGCATATTTAAAGCTTATAAAAATTGAATTCTGTTAAAAAAATCATAAGTTTCAATTCATATTTCTTTCTAATATGATTTTCAAAATATGCATTATAGATTATGAGTTTAACAGTGTGAGATCAAAACTTTAAATCTGCATAATTTCTAAACTACTTGACCATACTGTTTGATTTACTGTTTGGTATCGGAAGGTAAAATGTACAGAAGTATCCAAATGGGCATGATGTCAGAATCGGGTGTCAGTATTGAACATTTTAAAGTTTGCTACAATTTCTATATGTAGACACAAGACCCTAAGAAAAAAGTACAGGGCGCGGAAAATATTTTGGGTGGGCATAAAATCCATTATTTTCGATAAAGCCGTAAACAATTTATTAACAAATATATTAAATTTAACATATAAATAATGGAAAAACAGATTAGATTTTTAAAGTATTCGCCTTTTTCTTTGATGCATACTCTTAGCCGTTTTAGGACATCATTGACGACATAGCACGAAGTATCTCATCGGGAAACATTGGTCTATTCCCTAATCAATTTTGCTTTCAGACCATCCAAACTTTGATGTAAAGTAGCCAAGACCTTTGCCTTCAAAATTCCCCAAATGGAAAAATCCATTGGATTGATGACGGGCGAGTTAATAGGCTATTCATCGGGAGAAATGAAGTCAATGTTCTCCGCTCTAAGCCAGTCAAGAGTCTTGCACGCGATAGGCTAGTGCAGAGTCTTGCTGAAAAACCCAATTTCGTCCAGAAAAGTGTTTTTGAGCAAAAGGCTTAAACACTTTCTATACAAAATCTCGTCCTGATAGTAACACCATCCAAAACTTTTTCCGCACCCTGTAAGTATAGCATTTATTAGTAGACGTTATTATTAATCGACTGGTAGCAGTTACCAACTTGCTGTAATGACAGCATCTCTCTATTAAACCCCACTTCCTTTGCCAAATGTTCTGAAATCATTATATCTAATATCCATCAAGGAGCAGCTTCAGAGTTTTGGCACAGTTTTGAACACGTTCTTTGTGATATTTTGTAATCATTGCCTGTTAATCAATCTATAAGATGATTTGCGGCCGAGTTAGCATTTGCATATGCTTTTTTTTTTTTTTTTTTTTTTTTTTTTCATGACTGTACACGAATTAATCTACGTTCACCTGTAATTAAAGGTACAGTTGATGCTTGTTAACCTTTAACTACAGTCACAGAATTCAGTGGCGTAGCCAGGGTGGTTATCCAATGGGTGGCTCTGGATACCACTATTTAAACGAATCTATTTTAAAGAACCTTTGCCTTATCTAATCGCAGAATTTTCAGCGATTACAAAAGGCGAAAAAAACCCTTATGAAATTAATGCAACCAGAGCATTTGGGCCCCCATCCTGGCTACGCCACTGACAGAATATGCCGCATGCGCATACCAACTGTGAGCGGTATCTGAGAACGCTTGATCGAAAAATGAACAAAAGGGTCGATTGACTCATATTTGTTTCTGTACGAATATTTATGCACGGGATATTTTATAACTAAATTCCAACTATTCAGAAGTCTCTAGCGATAGTACTAGGGCTCCAAACGAAACAAAATTTCTCTAGCATCTATATCTACAGTTAAACTAAAAGTTACAAGTTAAACAGTGAAAATTGAAAAAAAAAAAGAGAAAAAGCAGCAGTCTGGTAGACTGCTAGCAATAGGTAAAGGTTAATTCGAACTTTCAGAGATCGAGAAAAAAGTGGAATTATCTGATTTAAAAAAAGAAAATGACTTTTCATGTTATGAGTAGAGAAGAAAATTTTCTAACATTAGAAAAAGATTCTTTTCTATAATTCAATTTGTTTTAAGCATATTTAGTTATAAAGATATATAGGTAAAATTATTACGTTTAAAAATCCCCAAAATATTTCACCTTTATCGTAAACAAAAGCATAATAACAGAAATAGCGCAGAAGGAATGGGAATATACGAGAATCAGTCAAAAATTATCTACACTATCGCTATACAGTGGAACTCCAGTTATACGTTTTGCCCTGGACCGGACAAACGAAACGTATAACTCAGTAAAACGTACAACTCAATTAATGGTTTACCGGAACAATTTTTAAAATATATCGTGAAAACTTTGATCCGCTGAGTAGTTTGCTACCTTTTATATAGAAAACAGAAGTTTTCCTAAGTACTACTGCACCCATGACATAAATTTTTGGAAATGGAAATGAGAAGAAAAACAGTACACATGAAGTTATTTTATCATAAAAGCTTTATGAAAATTATTTTTAATACACATCGAGTACTTAAAAGAAATCGTTGGAATCGCCTTGGCATATAAATCATTTATGAAAAGACATTTCAGTAGTTTACTGAATCTTGTTGAAATAATCACTAATCTTCGGTTGTTTCTTTTCGGCAGAGCCGATACTGAACAGCAAACTTTGCATTTCTGTTAATAATGCAGCCGCCTTATGATTATTGCTTTTACTACTGACGAACCGCTTTACTACATCAAATGCTCACTCAACTACATCAAATGCCCACTCAAACCATCAGCTCTGAAGTTTGAGTGGGATCTTTCAAATCAGACTCCTCGGCCGCGTCGTCAGTGTTTCCGGTTTCAAAATGGATAAATGAAAAATAAATTCGTCCGGGGACGCAAAAACGTAACGTATAACTGATGGAAATGTGTAATTCAAAACGTATAACTCAGCTAATTTTTAATGGCAAGTAGTCGGCACCGCTGAGTTGAAACGTATAACTGAGGGAAACGTACAACTCAGGTAACGTATATCTGGAGTTCAACTGTAACAGGTCTTGAATGTTATCAGAGTGGCGTCTGTGCACGCATGCGTTGAGTTGGTGCTTCTGTGATCTGGTGTGCGTAGTTTTATCACAATCGCTGTCAACTCCGCTATTTTTTTTTCTTTTTGCGGATCGAGAAGTTCAAAAGTGGCCGTAAAAGTGTAACACAAAAAAGAGGGAGCTGGACGTCCGTCAATCTCGACCACACAAGACAACATTCAACAAGCTAGAGAGATGGTTATGGCAGCTAGGCGAGTCACCATAGATGAGATTGCGTCTTTTTGAAGATCAGTCATGGTTTTGCTCATCAAATCATCCACGACGAGCTCCTATTCCGTAAAGACCGTAAATTGACCGTATAAACCCTCAATAAGGTGGGTTTTAAGACTCTGGAACATCCACCTGCTCTACAGCCTCGACCTCGTTCCCTCAGACTTTCATCTCTTTGGACCGCTCAAAAAAGGTATGAGAGGTCGTAGGTTTGCCTCAAACACAGATGTTCGGGATGCTTTGCAAAAGTGGCTTCAAGATCAACTGAAAATCTACTTCTTCGAAGACATACAAAAGCTTGTGACTCGCTGGACAAAGTGCATTGCTAAAAGACGAGACTATGTCGAAAAATAATGTCGATGTTGTTACGATCGTACATTAAACTAAAAATTAAATGAAGATAAATTACATTTTTTTAAAAATGCTAAGGTGATTGTTATGGCTATACGTTTTACATCTAATATCTCTGCTTCGAATAAACATTTGAATCCTATACCTAATAAAAGGTAAATCTGAGTCAAAATATCGGTTGCACAAATTACTGAACTTTCATTAGGATGTTTAAGGAGGTATTAGACGTATCATTATCTAACCTAAAGTCATCTTCAGTAATATCGTAGATTTTTTTTTAAATTTTTTGAAATATTGATAATTGATAATTTTTTTTTAGCTCGAATTAAATATAATACAAATATGAAGTTCGAATTAACGTAATAGTTTTAATACATCTGATTGCCAACCTTTTATTGGCCACACCCACCGAAGCATCTGTAAAATCCCGATCCCCCACCCCGCCTCCGCATATCTGTAACATAAATCTCTTATTAATTAAAAAGTTAACTCTCTTCACATGGAGAAATTATAATATGAAAGCAACGAAAGTATGGGTTAATTCATTTGCATCATTAGCACACATATACACAGAATGTTTCTGGCCTGTATCACCAAAAGAGCATACGGGTATATGCACTCCGGGTCAATTTATTTTATAAGATTCTAACCAGAAATCATATATAAGCAGTAAATGCCAAATCCATGGGGGCGTGTCGGACACTTTACACATAAATTAGCTTTGTATGTACATTTCTTTTAAAATAAGTATTTTTATTCAACATTTATGATTTATCTATTATTTGTATTATGCTATATTGTAATATAGCAGCATCGATTTTCTGAAATATCAGCTTTCTGTTTAAAAAAAAGATCATTTTCATCTGTCGCAACAGAAAAGTAATATTTTCTTTAAATGAAAATTATGATTTCGAAAATCGATGCTGCTATGTTACTAATAGATAAATGTAGGATAAAAATATGTGTTTAAAAAGCTTCTGCTTTGAAGAAAATTAAGTACAAAGCTAATTTATGTGTAAACGGTCAGACACGCCCTCATGGATTTGGGATGTATATGAACTTTATTGAGCTAAATATTTTTTGTTTGTTTGTTTGTTTACACTATTTGGTTTTTAATTTTTTATACGATTTGAACTCTTTCTATTTTGATACAATAAAAATTTTTTAGTGATCAAGAGAAATTTTCAACTTTTCCAAATGATGCAAATGGGTTAAGAGTTCCAAATATTAGATTAAATGCGTTCAGAATAAAAATGCGATTTGTAAAGTTAACGTTAGGTCCCCGATCTGCAGTTTTAGACGTTAGAAATATACATAAAATTAAACAAAAACATAATTTGCCGAACAAATAATAATAATAATAAACTATTTATTTCCCACAATGTTTAGGCCCGAGAAGAGGCATACATTAAGATATTTCATTCAGTTGTTTTATATTAGATGTTAAATTTTTGGTGATAAATAAGGTTAAACCAATTGAGCTTTAAAAAGTAAAAATAAAATCAATCAATATAATATTTAATTCACCCATAAAACTTACATCTGTTCGAATGAAATTGTAATAAAACTTAGACTTTTTTAAAGGTTTATATTTTGCAGGTGTCTTGTCATTTTACATACACTCATCAAAAACATGTTAAAGTTTAATCTGTAATACAAATGTTAGCAGCTTGTGAAGCTTATAAATGAAAAAAGGTCAAGATTTATTTCAATTTCATTCGAACAGATCAAGTTTTACGGGTGGATTAAATACCATATTGATTGATTTTATTTTTACTTTTTAAAGCTCAGTTGGTTTAACATTATTTATTACCAAACAATTAATATCTAATGTAAAACCAACTGAATGAAATATCTTAATATCTGCCCCTTCTCGGGCCTAAACGTTGTGGGGAATAAACAGTTTTTTTTTTTTCGAGAAATTATGTTTTTGTTTAATATGCAAAGTTTTTTTAACCCCTTTAGCATCGCTATATTTTTGTGTAGGCTACTTTTTAAAATTTCAAATTGTTTGATTGCCACCACTTTTTTGAAGTAGAAATATTCACCTTATTTAATGATAAAATAATGCGAAAATAAAGCTAATTTCACTCTTTTAATAAACTGGTGGGAATCAAAGAATCTGAATTTTAAAAAAGTAGAATACACAGCCCGTGAATATCACGGGCACGAGAATTAAGGGGTTAATAACTACTGCATTCAGACGAACTCATTTCAAAATTAATAGAGCGTACCATCATCAAGGTTTCGTTTATGCGGTATGGCTTCGAAATGTGTGATGTAAATTTAGCAATGATTAATCCAAAAGGTTTCACCAGTGCAGTAATGAAGGTTGTTGTAGTTTGGACAAAAACTTCCAAACTGAGGATAAAAAATCAATAATAAAAACATAAAAAATCAATTTTACTTAAATTCCGTTATCCAATTTCCCACCATTCAACACAAAAATAATTTGTGTTGAATTTTTAGACCTTATACTTAACAACAATATAGCTGCCATACAATAAAACATTTAAAAAACAGTTTTACTTGAGTTTGTATACCCTATTTCTTCACAGGGGGGAAGAGGGGGGGGGGGTGGCGGCGATATAAACGCAAGAAAAATTTATTCCCTACTTTTAACTTGGGGTATGGTTGCCACATTAAAAAACGTAAAAAAAATCCATTTTAAAGTTTTAGCTAAGCAATTTTTCATCATGGGCACTACCAGCGTACAAAATCATGTGAAAATATTTATAAAAATAAATTTGATCATGGTAGAACATTATTCAAATAATTTATACAAACCCGTACAAAATCTTTTTTTTTAAATTTAGTTACCCTATTTCTCGACAGGAGACGCTATAAACACAAAAGAAAATTGTGTTGAATCTTTACTAAGAACTATATGTTTATCACGCTGCAAAGACTCTTAAAGCCTAAATGTTTGTTTGTTAAGCATTAGAGTCGCCTATTGTTTTCAATCGAAAATCTGTTACTTATGAAACAGTACCCTGAATTATTGATAAGACATTAACATACCGATTGATGTGATGTAATTTAGGATTATGGAAGTTTTGAAATTTGGCAGGAATTTACTCTAATGGGAGGGGAGGGGGGGGGGGGGAATTACGTTGCAGAGATATTTTCAACTATAAATTTAGCTATTCTAAAATTAGAAAAGGACAACTGATTAATATTGGGATTTTTTATTGTATTTTCGCTTACACTTTTCCATAATTTAGGTGGTTTTAATATATAGAAGGCCACAGTGGTTCCTAATCGCGATCATGGGGCCAAAAATCATTTCTGGCTTTCCTGGTGATTGTATATGATTCATTTTTGATTGTACAATGTTCTAAATGATTTTACATTGTGAATTCAAATTAAATGTGATTCGGGGAGGAAGGGCTTGCGGGGCAAAAGAGGAAAAGAGGGAGTACGTTTTTGTTAAACTATAACTTTATTTTTTTACAACCTTTTCTTTTTACAGGAATGAGAAATTTCCACTTTTTATTCTGGTGACTATTTCCGCTTTTTTAAAACAAATCATCTAATTCCATGGCTCGCAAATTTCCATTCCTCCCACACCCCTCCCTCAAAATATGTAGTTTAAAATCATTTAAAATGCTTATTTTTTTTCTCTTTTTACTGTTATTTCAGATAAAGGACACAATAAAGGATATAAATAATCGATAAAAAACATAAATAATCATTTAGATAAATCCCCCCTCCCTCCCCCCCCCCTCTTCACACACACACACACATACACACACACATGCGAAATGTCTCCTTTTTCTATTTACCCCTCTAGCATAAAAAATGTTAAATATTTAATTTTTTTAAGTTTTCGACATTTGTATTTACTATTAATTAATAATAAATCATCCAATTCATTAATGGGATTATTTCCCTCTATCTATCACACAATGCACAGAACCTTTGAAATACCAATAAAAAAAAAAAATTATGCCTGTGTTACTGTTTTGTAACATTAAAGAAATCATCATTTCTCTAAATTTACTCTATCTCTGAAATTTACGCTTCCTTCCCCTCACCCTCTCCAGCATACAATGGCTAAAATCCCTAAAAGTTTTTAGATTTTTACAAACAAAATTTGCTCTGATTGTTACTTTTTAGCTATAATTAATGAATAAGTACAAAACATGTAAATTCAGCCCCCACCTCCAAAATTTTCGCTGCCCCCCCCCCAGCATTTATTTTTAATAATTGTTTAATAAATATTTTTAATAATCTATCCCTAGGTTTTTATTTTTAAAAAAATGCTTTTTTTTTTTAAACTCTGTAGTTGCAATAAATAGATAAAAAACAACCATCAGATTTTTTCTTCCCCCATTAAAATTACTCCTTCCTTACCCCGCCCCTTCGCATACAAAGTCTAAAATCTTTTAAAATATTATTTAAATTTTGTTCTATTAGTCACTTTATACTTTAAATGAATAAATAGTACTCAGCTTTATAAATTCACCTACGTGAGTGTCACTTCACCCTTTGTCCCTTAATAAAGAGGAGGGGAGATTTCTAGATATTGAGGGTGTGGGGAAGCAATTGAGAATATTTTTATTTTGCAGCTGTTTGGATATTCTGACATTTGTTTGAGAATATAAAGCAATTTTAACACTTTTTTTCGAAAATTAATATATATATATATATATATATATATATATTTTTTTTTTTTTTTATAAATAACCTTTCAGAAATTCGGATTTACATATTTCAAAGAACCGTAAAATTTCATTCCAAGTGTTGAGTGAAAATTTCATATCTTTTTTTATTTTATATTTTTTATTCTTTCTTATAAGTAAACAATTATGTTTTTAAAACATGAAGTTATTGCTTATACATATTTAAAATCAATATATATTAGTAAATGCAAATAATTGCTTACACTGTTAACTACAAATGTAATTACTAAAGTAAATATAATTTTAATTACATATATAAATCATAAAATAATTAACATTTCGTCAATTATAAAATGATGAAAATTTCACTCATCAAATCAAAAATTTACCTAATATAACATCCATAAGGGTAAACTTTTACACCCATGTCAGGTCGTCCCATTTCTCTAGATAGTAAAAGCCCAAGAGATTTTTATCTTTATTTTATTTTGTTTTGAGGGTTGACTGTACATTTTCTGCAACTAATGTTAGAAGAAACTGCAGTATGATGAGACGTTGTATTGGATATTTTATTATATATTTTTTGAAAGTTTTATTTGAGAGATTATTTCTTTGTGTAATGAATTAATCAATTAATTGTAAGATTAATTGATTAATAAGAAAAAAATTGTAAATAAGTATGAAATCCATATATATATATATAAATAAATCTAAAGTATTAAGTAATAATTAAAGTATCAATTTAAATTTAAATATATAGATAAATTAATGAAATTAAATTTAATTTGAACAATAAACTGCCAACAAAAATATCGTTAATCAAAAATTTTACAATAGATTTACATGACGTTACGGGAAAAAAAAAAATCAATCAAAGTTATTTGTAAGTAAATAAACAATTTTTCAAAAAATTAGGACAATTTTTAAAATCGAATGACATTTTACAGTTGATTAAATTTCCTATGCTCGCATATTGGTAGCATTTAGTGAAAAAAAAAAAATCAATCAAAGTTATTTGTAAGTAAATGAACTATTTTTCAAAAAATTAGGAAATTTGAAAAATCGAATGACATTTTGCAGTTGATTAAATTTCCTATGCTCGCATATTGGTAGCATTTAGTAAAAAATATATATAAATGAATTTTTAATATGTATTTTTAAAAATAAGGTCAAGCTTGAATGTTAGTTTTAATGTAAACAAAAAAAGCAGGGGGGGGGAATGAAAAAAAAACCCCGACAAATATTACCTAAATAAAAAACTCGTCCCCAACTCTTAAGACACACTCTCCACCCCCCGAATTAAAAATATTTTTAATTCAAAGTGTTCTATTAATTAGAATGTTGCATTATATAAAAACAGTCAATTTTTGGTCAATGCGAAAACAAGAAAGATCTTGAATCCGATAACTGATTTTTATCTAATATCGCAATATGTAATGTTCAACTTAAAACTACTGATCCTCACAAAATCGCAATAGATCTCTTTACATATGTGTTTAGAAGGTTTCATTCTACATTTTGTGCTATGAAAGTTCGAAGGACTCGGAAGGACTTTTTTTTTTATAAATCACTTTTTATGGGGGGGGGGGGGGGGGGAGCGCCTTAAACTGTGTATTTTTTTTTTTTTTTAAATCCCTCCTTTTTATTTTTGAGATATTTTGAAATTCAAAAATCAAATTAAAGATGTAATTTAATTTTGTTTTAAAGACGGCATAAATGAAAAAAAAAATAAACCACGTGAAAAGGGCTTAATTAGCATTTGAATGTAGCGAATTTGACTAAAATGCACGTCACAACAAGAATCGCTCAAAACTTCCAACTTCACACAGCAATGCGAATTTATATGTGCTCATAAAAACAAAATATTTAAGAGTATAAATCTTCAAATGTATTTTGAATACCGTAGAATGTATTTCATTTCAAAATTCGAAACTTTGATTTTTCAATTTTTGGCTACATAATCGCGATTTGGGACCAGTGTGGGGCGTTGGGAGAGATTTTCTTGCTTAATTAGTGGCATTGGCTCTTCTTTGAATTTCACTCGAACGATATCACTGGCAAATATGAATCTCCAATGACATTTAAATACTAAAAACTTTTAATATATTTAATAAATTTTAGTGAAATCATTATTCTGAAAGATTGCACTTTATAAAAGGATGATAGACTTATGTATTTTCGGATGAAAAATTGCACTCGAGACACAGTTTTCTCGAGAAATTGCACCACTTTGTGTTATTGCCAACAAAAAAAAAAAAAAATAATAATAATATTTTTTAATGAAAAACGACGCATGATTTAAAATAGGAAGACACTTTCACCAGGGATAGATTTTCCTACGGACTTGTCTACAAAAAAAAAATATTCTTTCACTGCAGGAATCTTGTACAAATATGCACTTCTATTTATTTAAAACTTTAAAGCGCTTAAAAATTTAGCTTTCATGTCAGTATTTAAAAAAAAAAATTTCTTAAGCCTAAATATATACAGGGTGTTCCGTTAAAGGGGTCCAATATTAATAGGGGTAATAGAGGAGATCACACGGAGCATAAATCAGTATATAATGCCTGGCCGGATCTCAATAATTTTCAAGTTACAGCAAATAGAATGAAAAATCGGAAATTTGTAAAAAAACCCTCATTGCTAAACTATCGATAATGCTACATAAAAACGAAGCACATATTTAGAAAGAGCAGAAAAAATCCTACGAAATGACATAAGTTGTTTTAGAATATTGAGAATTAATGGCGAGTTACAAGCTCTGAAACAGTGAAAAAATACAAAATCAAATATTTAGCAAAATAGTTAATTGTTAATTCCAAAAATGCAACTCTACCTACATCAAGGAAAATGTTATAAAATTTGGTCCATTCCGAAAGCTTTCGAAGAAGCTGACAATAAACCATATCAGTTTAATTGTATGGGAGAAATCAAGCAGTTCCCTAGTTACAACTCTGTACTGTTGCACGCTCGGAAAGAGCGAAACTCCACCCATGACGATTGTAAACACCCCGTTTTAATATCTTTCAATTATACATTTCTGATCAACCTCTATCAATACCCTTTCATTATTCAGTCTGGTCAAGTGAATGACATATTGTGCAGCTCTCGCCTTGTCTTAAAGCAAACTCCGTGACTGCTGCGTTTCCTCCATGAACTTTCAGGATGATGAAGAAGTACTTTTTATGCAAATTTTCTATGTGTATAGGAAGAAAAGTGTAATAAAACAGCAGTCATCAGTGGGCGTTATGTTAAAGGGAGGCTGTTGTAAGTGGGATTGTAGTAAGTTGATGTATAATAATTATGCCGGAATACTCTAACGAAGAATATGCGGACATGCATCTGATGTACGGGCGAGCTCATGGAAATGCATGTCTAGCACAGCGCATGTACCGTGAGCAATTTCCAAGGAGACGTTGCCCAAGTTCGAAACTCTTCATAAAAATCGATAGACGATTACGGGAGACTGGATCGTTTAATACAGCAAGCATTGATGCAGGGAAACCTGGACATGTACGAACACCTGCAATGGAAGAAGATGTACTGAATATTTTTAAAGATAACCCCTCCACGAGTACACGAGCTGCTGCGTCTGAAGTCGGTGTTTCTCACCAAAGTGTGTGGCGTGTTCTGCGTGCAGAAAACATGCACCCCTTTCATGTGCAGCGGGTACAACTGTTATCAGTAACAGATTGTGCTCAGCGGACAGAATTCGTACGCTGGTTGCTTAATGTAACAGAAAATAATCCACAATTTCTGGAAAATATTTTATTTACTGATGAAGCAACATTTACGAGAGAGGGCGTGGTAAACACGCACAATATGCACACATGGTCATATACAAATCCGCACACTGTTTTCCCGTCGAACGCACAACAAAAGTTCAGTGTGAACATATGGGCAGGTGTCCTCGGCGATTATCTCATAGGACCATATTTACTCCCAGATGTACTCAATGGCAGTACGTACTTGGTTTTCCTACGGGATATCTTACCGCAGTTACTGCAAAATGTGCCAGCAACATTGCGCCACAATATGTGGTTTATGCACGATGGCGCACCGGCACATTTTTTCATAGGTGTTCGCAATCACCTCAATTCAACATATCCTGGGAAATGGATTGGACGCAGTGGACCTGTTGCTTGGCCTGCACGCTCTCCAGACCTCAATCCGTTAGACTTTTTTGTTTGGGGACACCTTAAATCGCTGGTGTATGAAACGCCTGTGGATACACCGGAGGATTTACTAGCGCGAATCGTTGTCGCTGCAGGAGACATTCCCAACTCCGTCGGAGTTTTTCGGCGTGTTCGCCAATCTTTACGACGTCGCTGTCGGCTGTGCGATTCTGTTAATGGGCGCAACTTCGAACACCTATTATAATAATGTCCGTTCGTCTGCCTTCCGACATTGAACTGTGCAGCGCAGGCCAGAAGACTATGCTTCACATATGTCATAAAGTACGTGGAATGTAATTCTTTATTTGTCATTTTTCTTTTATTTTCAACACTTTTTGGCACAGTATTTTGTAAGTCACAGACTCAAATTGTAAATTACAAAGTTTGTATGAATTAATTTAAAATTTAGTGTCTTTTTTAAATTTATAATTAATAAAATTATTATGCTATTTGTTATTATTATTTCCTATCATAAATTATGATGCACATATACATACAATAATTGTCCATGTAAAACATGTACTGAAACTTCTTGCATAGTTACAAATCGCAATATTTTTAATTATTTCCGAATTTTCACCACCAGTTTAATTTTAAGGAATTTAACTTAAGCTTTATATCAATAAAAGACCACTTTAAAATGTAGACTATTATTGTAAAGTTATTTTGGTTCATTCTACTCTTGAATAATTAAAAATGTTGCATCTCAGAAGAAGCATGATCGAAAATGTATAGTTGAGAGTAATTAAAAAGGCGGTGTTTCCAATCGTGATGGGCGGAGTTTAACCTTTGCTAGTGTCAAAGAAAGCGGAGTTGTAACTAAGAAACTGATTAATTTCTCTCACACAATTAAACCGATATGGTTCATTGTAAGCTTTTTCGAAAGTTTTCGGAATGGACCAAATTTTACTACATTTTCCTTGTTGTAGCTAGAGTTGTCTTTTTGGAATTAACGATTAACTATTTTGATGTATATTGGATTTCGTACTTTTTTCACTGTTTCAGGGCTTGTAACTCGTCAATAAATATTGCTATTTTAATACAATTGATGTCATTTTGTAGGTTTTTTTCTGCTCTTTCTAAATATGTGCTTCGTTTTTATGTAGCATTATCGATAGTTTAGCAATGAGGGTTCTTTTACAATTTTCCGAATTTTCATTCTATTTGCTGTAACTTGAAAACTATTGAGATCCGACCAGGCTTTATATACTGATTTATGCTCCATGTGATCTCCTCTATTACCCCTATTAATATTGGACCCCTTTAACGGAACACCCTGTATAGCTTGATTAAAAAAAATAATAATAAGATTGGAACATAATTTATTCCTGTTTTATAAATAAAAGAATAATTATGAAATCACTTTTTCGCGTAAAAACCATACATTAAAAAGTTAAAATTTAATGAATGATAATAGAAATTTCAATTTGGCCTAAAAATGGTTTAATCTTTCTAACTTACGCTTTATTGTTAGGATTAGAAACTTTAAATTTGACATGGTTGTTACTTCTAAGACGTAAATGCTCGCACAGAACAGTTTTTTTTTTTAAATTTGAAATTTTAAAAAGTGCAGGAGCAAAAAAAAATGTCTTTTCTGTGATGCCGTTCGGGACAGAAACCTGAAAATTGCCATGGTGGTACTTTTAAGATGTAAATGAACTGTTTCTAAAAAATTCGAAATTTAAAAGGATAAAACGAGCAGAAAATGTCCAAACGGTTTCTAAATTACGATGCATTTGGAATTGTTAGGGCTAGGAACTTGAAATTCCACATGGCTGTTACTTTTTAGACGTAAAGTACATTTTCTAATAAATTAGAAATTTAACACTAGAACTACCGGAAATTTTACTCAAATTTTTTAAAACTATTTCACACCAGAAATTTTTATTTAAAACTACTTAACTTATTCATTTAACGTATTTCTGTGAGTTTTATGTTTAATTTATTTTAAAAAGAAATATCTGGTTCGAATCGGAATATATTCATTTGGTAACCGTCAAAATGACGGCTCGTGGTAGTTCTAGTTTTAAATATGTACAAGAGCAAAAAACGTTCTAAAGTTGCGATATCTATGATACCTTTGGCAGACTTACCAAGTCTCCGGCTTTTTGCATACCAGTATTATCTTAGAGAAAATGTTCTTTTAAATCGCATAATGTTCCGATTACATAAAACAACATTTACTGTACTAAAATACTGGTGTCCAAAAAGCCGGAGACTTGGCAACTCTGCTTTGGGATAAAAACCTGAAATTTGGCTTAATGCTTATTTTTAAGATGTAAATACTTCCTAAAATCTGTTTCTAAGAAAATCGAAATTTAAGCTGTTGAAACAGACGAAAATTTTTCTAAATTACTATTTATTTGGACTTTTTAGGGCTAGAAACTTGAAATGTGACATGGTTCTTATTTTTAAGACGTAAAGGTTCTGGCAACATAGTTTTTTAAATTTTTAAGGAGTTAAGTGAGCGAAAATTTTTCTGAATTACAATTACTTTAGAACTAATAATCCGATTTCTTTTTCATTTTCAGGACATTTCTGGTGGCAGTCTGTACGTAAAACTGGGTTACTTTTTATCTCTTGATAGGCAACTTCCTTCAAAGAAATGTAAGAGCAACAAATGTTCTAAATTTGTAAACATAGTGATTACCGTCAAGATGTAAATGATTGAAAAAAAAAAACGAAATTTAAATATGTGGAATGAAGCGAAACTGTTCTAAAAATGTTTTAAACTATGATTTCTTTGTAATTGTCAGGATTAAACATGAAATTTGGTATGGTAATTACTTTAAAGCGGTAAAGGCTCGCTCATAACAATTTATATAAGTTCGAAATTTAAAAGGGTGAAAGTGAACTAAAAACGTTGTAAAATAACGATCTTACAATATAATAAATTATAACCCCTTGTAATAATATATTTCTTTTAAATGCTAAAAGGTGTAAATTAACAACATAATAAATACACAGTAAAATAACTTTGATTACGTTATTTGACATGTTTCGGCTCACTTCGAGTCATTTTCAAAAACAAATGAGAGTATTCCATAATTGCACGGTCTTTGAAGTTATTATTTAAAATGCTATCATTTAATTTTCATGTACTTTTTTAAAAATTACGCACGTTATCTTTTATTTGTACTTGGTTGTTTATTTTCATATCTGTAACCATGGAGCAACTCGAGCCACAGTTTCGGTAAGTTAAGATACTAACATGCAAAAATACAATATTCAACGATGCAGCATCTTTTAACTTACCGAAATTGTGGCTCTTGTTAATCCATGATTACATATATGAAAATAAACAACCAAGTAAAACTAAAAGATAACGTGCGTAATTTTTACAATAAGTACATGAAAATTAAATGATAGCATTTTAAATAATAACTTCAAAGACCGTGCAATTATGGAATAGTATCATTTGTTTTTGAAAATGGCTCGGAGTGAGCCAAAACATGTCAAACAACCTAATAAAAGTTATTTTACTGTGTTTTTATTATGTTGTTAATTTACACCTTTTAGCATTTAAAAGAAATATAATGATCTTGCTTTGAAATCTTACTTTTGAAATACTGAACTGATTTCAAATATTTTCTAAGGGTAATAATGATGACAATCTCTGCTTAAAAATATGCTGTATATTATCTCTGTACAAACGGCTCTCAAAGGAGTGGAAAAGCGAAACATTTTCTAAAATTCTGATTTCTTTGAATATGTTGAGGCTAAAAAATGAAATGTGATATATTAGTTACTTTTAAGACGAAAATGCTCACTAAGAACGTTTTTTAAAGTATTCGAGAGTTAAAAGAATGAAATGATTGCAAAACGCTTAATAATCATGATTAACTGAAACTATTGGGGCTAGAAATTTTAAATTTTACATGCATGTTTCTATTGTGATGTGATTCCCCCAAAGAGTAGTTTTGAAAAAAAAATTCGATTTTCAACTGAGTGAAATGGGAATAAAATGTTCTACAGTTATATGATTTTTCTGAAACTTTAAATTTGGCGTAGGGATAACTTCTAAAACGCAAGTGCGCACGAACAATGTTTTTCTTTTATTTTAAATTAAAAAGAAATGAAAAATCAACTATTTGTCATACTAGTGCTGGATAAACTTCTAAGCAATGAGATAAAACGTAAGTATCAATAGCTGTTATAATTTATTAAAGCGATATAGTACTAATAAAGAAACACGATTTCCAAATTGGTACTGAACTGTTTCATATTGAGGCTTTCGCCGCCTAAAAATGATAGTTAAATATACTAAACCAATTTTTCTCAATTAATTATTTAGAAGCAATTTTGATCTTTAAGGTGAATCAATGTATATTAATACTGTAAAAGATTAAAAAATATAGTTTTTTTGCAGGAAGTAGACGCTGTAGCCACTGAACAAATTGTAAAAATTATTTTATTGTATAATTGCTGATAAATACAGAAAGAAAGTCGTTCGCACTTAATGGAAACGATTTTCAAAGTTAATTTCTACGCATACATGACATATTCCTTGCAACAATTTGACTTTGTTGGATAGCCTTGACTTTTGGCTATAGCTCTGGCTCAAAATTTCTATGAAAATATAATTTTCACAAATTATTTCTGTTTGGGATTGTTTCTTTGCTAAATATGCGTCAGTTAAGTTGTGGATGAACGGTTGGGAGATTTTGCTCATATGAAGCTGGTATTTCTTCTTCAAAAATTGGTTCTAAATTTTACTGATAACAAAGTTAAATCATCTTAGCTTTACTGCATTTTTAAAATCCAGCAGCAATCATGAATTCTTTTGGGAATTTTTCTTTACATTCACAAACCCATTTCTTTCCTTTTTTTTTCTATTAATTGATAAAAATTGAACTACTTTTGTTATACTCACTTAAATAAATCCATGTTTCATCCAGTGTTACGATAAATTTTTATTTTTCACCACCTATGTCCCTATGTGTTTGTTAAAACTTGCGTTTGAAAGCGCTATTCACCAACTCATTGGAAGACTTTGGAAAGTTTTCCAAGAGGTGTGGGAGAAAATTGATATGATTGTACTAAGCAAAAAAACAACTATGATGAAAATTTCGATCCAGTGTTATAATCAAGGGTCAGGGCTTTACAGTAGAGTAAAATTGTCGCAAAGATTATGGCATATATGTTCAGAAATTAATTGTGAAAATCGTTTCTATAAAGTGCGAACGACCTTTTATACAGTTCCCAAATAGACTGCATTGTATGTATATTTTTAGAAGGGGGTGGCTGCAAAAGAATGGAATGGAGGTTTTCTCATTAATTCAAGTCTCACGTTCACCTAATGCAGGGTTGTTTGGTTTAAACCACGCTGGTTTAAACCATGGTTTAAACCAAATGGTTTTTTTTTTAAACCAGACTTGTTTTTTTTTTTTTAAACTGCAAAACTAACCAAAAAAATAGTTTTTTTTTTTTTTTTTTTTTTTTTTCCCCTAATGTGATGAAAGTATTTAGATTAGGATAGACTAATTTGAATTCTGATGCAGTGAAACATGCTTATTGCATAAGAAAATGAGATGATACAACTAAGACTCTGATGCAAGATGTCAGGTATCTCCTTATTGGTTGATTGTTGGCTGACTGTTTGATTCCATCTATAAAATGAAAAGCAAAATTGTGCTACAATGTTAAAATATGAAACTGTATGTTTTGGATTTAATGGACAGTCAAATGTACATAATGAATTAGTGATGGTATGTGTAACTGCTACAACCAAGATAGGTAATGTGTACTTTGATACAATCGCTACTAGTGAAAAAGCTCATATATCTGGAAATTTGATTAAAAAAATGGTTATTGCTAGTATCAAAAAATGTAAATTGGAGTTGCAGTGCTTCGCTTCATCCAATCAGTTGTTACAGATAATGCCCCATAATTACAGCATTTATTAACCCACTAAAGCCTGAATTATTTTCGTCTTTAAAATCCAAAACTTACATTTCACACCAGTATTTTTAAATTAGCAATTTTTGTTTGCTTTATCAAGAACTTGGAGTCATAAAATAAAGAAAATGTTTCCGTAAAAAAATACTGGTGTTAAACACAAAAAGGGTTGAAACTTATCTGGTACCATATGGTACCGCTAGGATTTAATGGGTTAAGCACAAATTAACATTTAAATTTTATAACATAAGGCTGCTCAGCACATGTGTTAAATTTATTATCCAATGACATTCAAAATCAATATCCTATATAATCACTTTGCAAATGCATTATACAGATCACATGCAAATGCTTTGAAATTAGTTTTCCTTTCCAAAACTAGATGGAATTCAATGAAAGATATACTCGAAGTTTACATTAAAAGATGGACCACTTTACTGAACATTCACAAAGAAAACAGACAGAAAACCAACAGAAACATTAAAAATCTTGTGTTCAATTTTGTTTTGAAAAGAAACGTTGAAGAAATGTTTGAACAACTAGAACCAATTGCAAATACCCTTGACAACATTCAAAAAGATAATTGCAGCATTGCTGAGGCTGTGTATATCTGAAAAGATCTTCTGGGAAAAAAAAAAAAAAAAAAGGAAGAAGAACGAGAAGAAAAAGTAGTGATGAAGCACCTCCATAATTGAAATAATGTCTTTAAGGCCTATGCATTTTCTTGCATATATGCTGCATCCAAAACAAAAAGAAGGTTTAAAGTTATCTCAACAAGAACAAAAATATGCTTTTGATTTTTCAAAGCAAAGGTATCCAATAAAGTCACTCCTACCATTGATTAAATTTAATGCAAAGAGTTTACCTTTCCAGGAACGCGTCTTTGAATTTAGTGTTGTAAATACTATAACAGCATACACGGATGGTGTAAAAGCAAAAAAAAAAAGAATTATAAATTTAATGGCAAAGTTTTTTGTGAAATTGAACAAAATTTAACAGAAAAGGCATCTTCTGCCAGTGTAGAGAGAATATTTTCAAAATTTGGACTTGTTCAAACTAAACTGCAAAATAGATTAGGACTCGAAAAAACGTCAAAACTTGCGTTTTTCTATAAAGCTTTTAACTAAACTGTAAATATTCACATGTTGTAATATTAAAAATTTTCTATAATAGGGATTGATTTTGTTTAGGTATATAAGTGATCGCACGTTTTATTGTTTATTATATGTAAAAATATTAAAATAATATAAAAATATTGTAATGCTTAAATAAAAATAGTAAACATTATATTATTAAATTTTAACAAAATAACTTTGTTATTTTTGTTTAATGCTTGACTTCAAATATTCGAAAATAAGAATGTTCAGCGTTCTTCTAAAAGATAAAATTATTTAAACCAAAAAAAACCTGGTTTAAACCAAAAAAACCAGGTTTAAACCAAAAAAATCTGGTTTTGTGGTTAGTTTGAAAAAAAAAAAACCCGGTTTTTTTACAACCCTGCCTAATGGGGTTCAAGAATGAAGATTCCTCAAAATGTGACTTAATAAGCACCATTCAAATTATTTGCAGCAATATAATTCCCTGTTAGTAGGAACAAGTACCGCTTGGTATATTTCAACAACCATGCGTTCAATGCCACGATTTTGTTACTTGAAAATAATTGGAATCTTATAATGAAAAAAAATATTTAAAAGTACAAACCAGAAAAAAATTACTAAAGAATCTTTTATATAAAAATTAAAAGTTTGATAAGCAAGGTTGGGCCATGCAGATTATTTGAAATCAAGGTACAGTCGTGGAAAAAAAACTGCACACCCCCCACTAACTCTGCAACAAATTGTAGTAGAAGGAAGTGACTGGTACCAAACGATTGGAAATAAAGTCTACTTTTAAATTATATATCTAAAATTTGCCTAAGGGGCGGGGCCATCTACATATTAAAACAAGCCTAAAATTTATTTTTTTCAATGGCAACACCCACTTTTGACATGATATTTTAAATCTTCGGTTCAAACTATGCCTAGATACAAAATTTTAAGTCATTTGGATAAGTTTTCGAGTTATAAACATTCAAATTTTAGAGCCTCTAATGTTAAATTACATTTTCATATTTTTATTAATATCTCCTGAGATTATAATTCTAATGTGTTAATTTTTTTTTTGGTTATAATACTAAAAAGCCCAAACATAAATATGTCAAATTTGTAATTTTTATAATTTTATAATATGAATTATGAAATTAATATTCGAAAAAATTATGAATTGCAACCTACAATTTTTTTGATGGATTTATATTTATTATGTCCTGCTTTATGTGTATTCAAAATTTTAAATTTTTCTACCAAGTAGTTTTCAAATTACGCTTAAAAAACGGCAAGATGCTGCTTTAAGGGGCCGTCTATGATGTGCATTAAAGCATAGTTTGAACAGGGATGGGAGCGCTCCGACTCGAAATCCCGATTGACACCACTAAATTTTAATAGTATTTGTTAGTTTATTCAAGAACAAAATTTCTGAAATTCTTTACGTTGGAGAATACTATTAAAATTTAGTGGTATGAATCGATATTCGGGTCGGAGCGCGCTCATCCCTGTTTGAGAAAATATTATACTCATAGGCTGGGATTAAAACAAGATTTTCTCAAATCTTGTTAAATTGTTTGCAATATTACACTAAATGGTTGTTAGATAAAGTATTAACGCGAAAGTATTTGTTACTTAAAAATGCTAATTTAAACTTTTATTAACTTTTGTATATCAATCAAAAATTGTAATATTTACAAATATGTATGGATGTTCAGTTTTTATTCCATTAATAACGAACTTAAAATAATTAAACTTTTTCTTCTATAACTTTCGTATTTAGATCTATTCGATTGAACAGGCTGATTGAAAAAAAAAAAAAAATACAAGTTATTTTTATGGTTTTCTGATAGGCAAGATTATTTCCCAATCGCTAGCAGTGTGCAAAAAAAATCTAATAATAATAATAATAAATGGCAAACGGTAAGTTTTCTTGCCAAGAGGCATTAATGAGTTAATTGTAAAATTTCAAATGAACTACCAGAATAGGTTTAATCATAGAATTATTAACCCTATTCCGAAGGAGAATAACGAATGTAAAGTTATTCAGATGTCTTTATAACATAGATTTAGTTTTAGGTCCGCTACTAAAAAAAAAGCAATGTCTGGATTTATTTTCAGACTAAAAAACAATTTATCTGCGTTTTTTTTTTTTTTTACTTTGATTCCTTACGCTGCTTTATACTATTTTTTTAAATTCTACATTTTGTATTTGTCACTATTATTCACGTTTCTGACAATAAACTAAAAAAAAGGCCAGTTAAATAGATGCAAAATCTGAGAAACAGCATTATAAAAGCACCTGTAAAATTCCAATAACATTTACATATTCTAAAACTATTTTAATTACAAATAATCTTATGGTTTTTTAACCTCTTCGTGAAGTGCGTCTATTACAGAATTTTTAATAATTTACCACCGGTTTTTTAAAACAGAAATTTTCGTCTGATTGAATCGTGGAAATGCTAAGATATAGTAAGGCAAAGCTTACAATAAAAAATAACTGGTGGGAAAAATCGAGGATTCTGAGCATCTTATGCGTCACGTATACGTGTCACTTATCCCCAAGGGGTTAAAATCGGATAATTCAACAGTTGTAAACAATATTTTACCGCATATAACAATAACCGAAACTTATTAAGTGAGTAAAATGGTCATATCTGTAAAACATAATACATTAAAAGAAGTGACATTCTGCAGCATTTCAACAATCGAGAACCGAACTTCAATTTGGATACAGCCCCTTAAATATGCTCATTATAAAGTAATTAATTTCTCAGAAACTAATCGTAGGAATTTAATGAAATTTGGTATCTAGGCATAGTTTGAACTGCAAATTTCAAATATGTTGTCAAATTTGAGTCTTGCTATTGAAAAAAACAAAGTTTGGGTGTGTTTTTATATGTAGATGGCCCCCTAAGCAAATTTGATATACATAATTTAAAAGTAGATTTTATTTCCAATCGTTTGGTACCAGTCACTTCCTTCTACTATAATTTGTTGCAGAGTTAGTGGGGGGTGTTCAGTTTTTTTTTTCCCACGACTGTACCTAACATATGCTTTTGCAGCAAGTTAGAGTTCCAGAAATAAAATAGAGAATTTTCACTTACTCGCTGTAATGGGTTTAAATTAATGTCGAAGTGTCCCGATTGCCTCTTATTAAATTACATGCAATTTTGCAGTTTAATAAGTTTTTAATCTATTTTTTTTCTTTTTCACTGATTTTCAACGAAGTTATTGGTTATACAGTTCGTTACTTTATATGTTTGTTCTCTGTATGCCCAAGCAAAACTTTTGAGCTGATGATCAGAGTTTTATACTCCTCTTTTTGTTGCAAAAGTCTCTTTGTTTTCAATATAAGCAGTATCTGAATAAAATTATCTTCAACCGAATATTGTTTGGATCAGGTATGTCAAACATGGGGCCAGCTGATCACATTTGGCTCGCCGATAATTTATCTGGTCCCTAAGTTTGATTTAGAAAATACACTTCACACAAACACCTTTGCAAAAAACCGTGGCTGCAGTGTTGCCAAGTTGAAGATCTTTTATATATATATATATATATATATAATTTAAAATATCTAGCACTAATTACAATAGTAATCGTTGATTTATTTAATAATATAGGCATTTCGTTATTAAATAAATAAAAAAGATTGCTAGTAAAAAAAAAAATCGTGAGCTATTATTTTTACTAAAAAAATAAAAGTCCACACTCTGGTTAACTTCCCGTGGCGTAACAGATGGCAAACATCAGAAAGTAGAGTGCATGTAAATGCTCATATGTAACTCATTTTAAAATTCCGGCTTCAAGAAATTGTGAAGGGGAGAATAACGAATCAGAAAACTACAAAAAGCAGATCTTGAATTTGAAAATTTAAAGATTTATAAATATTTTATAGTATTTTTCAAATATTGTTATGAGCTTTATGTTGAATTGATGTTGAAACATACATGTTTAAAGATATGTACCTCGAAGCCGGTTTTCATTTTTTGATAATTAGGCAAGATATTAACTAAAAATTCATTAAAAAACTCTTCATTTTTTGCAAAATGGCTCGCTGTCACAGTTGTCTGTACGAAAACGTCATTTCTGCGGAACTTCAAGCAGAAGAAAACCAAGGACTAAACAACGTTCCGTTTTTTTCGCATTTTGAAACTTGCCGTATCTGTTTTACAAATTGAACATCGGAAAAAACAAAACAAAAAAAAACCCACTTATTCTGTGTACTTGCCCCGTCCTAACAGTGTTATTTGTTGTATTGAGACAAATCGTTTCAGAAAAATATTTTCCGATTGTAGATTTCAAGCTTTTTTTCTACATATTTACAAGTACGCATCCGCTTTCCTGATTGAAAATAATCACTTATTTATGGTAAATTTACTGCTCTAATGATGCATTTTGTTTAAAAAAGTATTAATATTTACCTTTAAAAAACAAAAAACAAAAAAAAAATTTTTTTTTGAATGCCGATTTTGTGCTTTTCGCTCTTGTTGCATTTTAAAAAATCCGCATCCGTTTTTCGGATAGAAACACACAAATAGAAAAAATATCCACAAATTTAGGTACACTTGCGTCTATTTTCGTTTAAATATATAAAATCACATAATTCGAGGGTGTTCGTTGCCGAAGTCAGTGGGCCCCCTAACATTAGGTTCGTATGGAAAAAGAAATCGTTTGAAAATATAAAATCAAAAGGGACCGAAGCGTGCGTATTAAACCAGGCAGGGCCGGCGCCAGGGGTGAGGCAAGTGAGGCAGCCGCCTCAGGGCGCACCACTAGAGGGGCGGCATTTGGCTCGCATATTGCATGTGTCGAAATTTAGGAAAAAAGTGAGAGATAATTTTTTTTTCTTATTTAAAATAAAAATACGAAGTACATTGCATATAATTACAGTCAGAGAAGTTGCATATAATTACAGTGAAAGAATTCCTGTTACAACGTTTTAGTCACTTTAGTAAATTTTGTTCTTGATGATTCTTGAATTATTAGTGATTTGTGACAAGATATTTTCTCTTGCGTTTCGCGGTGATTTTTTAGTATTGGTTAAATGAATTAATTATGATTCAAACTTTTAGCGTAATATAGTAAATTTTATTCTCTGCGATTTCGAAATTTTTAGCTGATTCATTCATTGAAAATTAGTTGATTCATTCATTCATTGAAGTTCATTGAAAATAATATTTTCAATGCGATTCTCAGTGCATTTTCGCGTTCTGCCTCGATTTTTTTGCTAATTTAGTAAATTTTGTCCTCCGCGATTGTTGAAAATTTTCCGATTTTCAATACAATTTTTAGCATTTCCAGGCGTTTCACGGCGATTTCTTCACATTCATAAAAGAAATTCGGTTTCAGATATTTAGTCTAATATATTGCATTTTGTCTTCTGCGATTTTTAGCGTCTTTTCGCGCCAATTTTTTGACATTCAGAAAGTAATTCCTTTTAAAATGTTTTAGCCAACTGTAGTAAATTTGCTTCCCTGAGAATTTTTTATTTTAAAGCAATTTTTATGAGATTTCTAGAGTTTTTTATTTTGTTGTTGTTTTGTGGCAATTTTTCTACCTTAGTAAAAGGATTCCGGCTGTACAATTTTAGCCCAATATTGTAAATTTTGTCCTGTTTTCAATAAAGTTTATTCGGAATTCGTACAACGATTTTTGGATTTTTCTATGCAATTTTTTGAGTTTTTCCCCGTTTGCGGCGATTTTCTAACGTTGTTAAAAGGAATTCGGTTTCAAACCTTTAGACTAATCAGTAAATTTTGTCCTCCTCTATTTTTGAATTTTAGCAATTTTTTGGCACTTATAAGAAGCATTTAGCATCAAACTTTTAGCGTAATACAGTAAATTTTGTCCTCTGCAATTTTTGAATTTTTAATGTGATTTTCTACTCGCTTTTTCGCGTTTCGTGGCGATTTTTTGACACACGTAAAAGTAATTCTATTTCAAACTTTTAGCTTAATATAGTACGTTTTGACCGCTGCGATTTTTAAATTTTTTAGAGATATTTAGTGTTTTTTCGCGTTCCGCGGTAATTTTTTGACATTCGGGAATAATTCCTTTTACAGTGTTTCAGTTCACTATTAGTAAATTTTGTTCTCTATAAGTTTCAGCGTTTTGCGGCGATTTATTGACATTCGTATAAAGGAATTCGGTTCCAAACTTTTAGCCTTATTTAGTAAAATTTGTTCTCCGAGATTTTTGAATTTTTAGGGATTTTTAATGCGATTCTTAGAATTTTTTTGAGTTTTCGCATTTTTCGTTGAATTTTTTAACATTTGTAAAAAAATTCAGTTTCAAACATTTAGCCTATCCTATTAAATTTTGTTCTCCGCGATTTTTGAAGTTTTTGTGATTTTTATTACGATTTTCAATGTAATTTTTAGCATTTTTTGCGTTTTGCTTCGATTTTTTGACATTCATAAAAGGCATTTGGTTTCAAACATTTAGCCCAATATATTGGGTTGAGGAAAAAGTAATTTCGTTTTTTCCCAATAGATGGCTTTAAAGTAGCATATCTCTAGTAATGCTTATTCAATGAAGCCATACTATAGACCGTTTGAAAGGTAACAGTCCATAGAACATTCTAGATATAAATGTTGTGTTATCTGTTTACTCAGTCAAAAGTTATTGTGCTTTGAAAATGAAGATTCCAGAAGGTCATTTTCGTCGTATTTTGCTTTTCTATTTCCTAAAAGGAAAGAATGCAGCGCAGGCTCATCAAAAATTGTATGGTGTTTATGGCGATGAGTGCTTAAATCAACGCCAGTGTCAAAATTGGTTTGCTCGTTTTCGTTCCGGAAATTTTTATAGTAAAGATGAACCTCGCCCTGGCCGGTCAATCGTTGAAAAAGTCGATGAAATTCTTAACAAAATCGAGGTAGACCGACATATTTCACCTCGCGACATCGCTATGGAACTAAATATCGATCAAAAACAGTTTTGAACCATTTACATAAGATTGGATATCAAAAGAAGCTTGATACTTGGGTTCCACATGAATTAGCAGCGAAAAATTTAATGGACCTAGTTTCCATTTGTGAATTGTTGCTGAAACGAAACGAAATCAAGCTATTTTTTAAACGAATGATTACGGGCGATGAAAAGTGGATCACGTACGACAATAATGTGCGAAAAAGATCGTGGTCGAAGCCCGAAGAAGCTTCACAAATGGTGATAAAGCCCGGATTGACGCCAAGGAAGGTAATGCTGAGTGTTTGGTGGGATTGGAAAGGCATTGTGCTGCTCGAACCTGGCCAAACCATTAATTTGACTTTCTATTGTCAACAACTAATGCGATTGAAGCCGGCGATTAAAAAAAACGGCCAGAATCGATCAATAGGAAAGGCGTTGTCTTCCATCACAACAACGCCAGACCACACACATCTTTAGTGACTCAGCAAAAATTGAGAGAGCTTGGCTGGGAAGTTTTGATGCATCCCCCCTATAGCCCGGACCTTGCCCCGTCCGACTACCATTTGTTTCGATCTCTGCAGAACTCTCTTAATGGTGTAAGGCTGGCTTCAAAAGAGACTTGTGAAAATCACTTGGTTCAGTTTTTCGCCCAGAAATCTCAGAAGTTCTACAGTGACGGAATTATGGTTTTACCGGAAAAGTGGCAAAAGGTCATCAATCAAAACGGCACATATATCATTGATTAATGTTCGAAATTTATATGAATAAATTCTCTTTGAAAAACATGAAAAAAACGAAATTACTTTTTCCTCAACCCAATATTACATTTTGTATTCAGCGATTTTCAATGCGATTTTTAACGTTTTTTTCTCTCCGATATTTGACTTTCTGGAAAGAATTGATGTTAGAATGTATTAGCATACAGTAGTAAATTTTGTCCTTTGCGATGTTTTAATTTTTAGCGAGTTTGTTTTTGTGTTTCGCGACGAATTTTCCACATTTGTAATAGAGGAATCAGGTTTTAATATTTTATCCCAATATAGAAAATCTTGTCCTCTTTTCAATAAAGTTTATTCGGAATTCGTTCAGCGATTTTTGAATTTGTTGCGAATTTTTGTGTTCGATTGTTTTGCGGCGATTTTTAAACATTCGCAAATATATATATATATATATATATATATATATATATATATATATATATATATATATATATATATATATATATAATCTCTTAGCCCAATAGTAAATTTTGTCCTCTGCGATTTTTGTATGCAGCAACTTTTAGTGTTTTCCGCAATTCGCTGCGATTTTTCCACATTTGTAAAAGGAATCCGGCATCAATCTTCTATCTCAATATAGTAATTTTTTTCTCTTTTCATTAAAGTTTATCCGGAATTCGTGGAGTTATTTTTATATTTTTCCCGCTTTTATATTACGATTTTTAGTTTTTTCGCGCTTTGTGCTATTTCTTATGTACCCGGGCAACACCGGTCAGGTCAGTTAGTTAAATTGTTCTAGCAAATGAAAATACAGTTATTTTTTTATATTAGAGTGCTATAATAAACAATTTTGACACAGAAAATTCAATGCGAATTAGTATCGAATTATTTATTTCACCGTTGATACTTGTGTTTTTGTAAATATTACTGTTACAAAATTAAATCTTCATGTATACAATTTTAAATGATCGTGTAATTTTCTATTCTGATCATAATTTTTCTGTTTAATTTCAAGAATGTGATGCGTAGTTTGCGTTAGTTCTGTTTATCTATTTTTGTCTTGATAATGTGATTGCTTTATAATATTGATTTCCGTATTATAATAAATGACTTCGCCGAAGAAAAATCAAGGAAAATTAGATCTTGAAGTTTTGTTTTATTTTTAATAATTATTTTCATTTAAATACTACTAATAAGGGATTTTATATTTGTGCATGTTTCAAAAATATATATAACTTGTTATTGATATCATTATTTTGCTATTTGAAATTCTATACAAATTTTATACATAATTTGATTGTATTTAAATGTTTGAGATAGTTTGGCTTAATAATGTATATTCTAAACTTAGCTTCACCTGATGTAACTTATTTTTTACTAATCATAACGTGGATACAATAAATGCACTTCCCAAACGAAAAGCAAAGCGAATGAGATTTTGAAGCGTCAGTTTAATTCTTGATATGATGCTTTTTTGTAAATATTACTAGAATATGATAACATCTTATTAATTTAATTTCAAGTTAACTGTTGTTATATTTTCAAAATAGATGCAAAATTTCTTAAGTAATTAGATTATAATAAATTTTTTATATGTAAATTAATTTTATATATATTTGTTTTCTTTTAAATAAATCATAGTTAGCAAAATCAATTTACTTATTCTTGAAAATGTTTCAGAAGTGGCGAAAAAACAACCACGGCATAGGGGCGGCAAAATAATGCTCGCCTCAGTCAGTAAAATGTCTAGCGCCGGCCCTGAAACCAGGTGTAATCAGCCGAAGGCGGTGGATCCTCCAACTCTAAGTTCGTTTGCGTGGATTTTCATTTAAAAATATAACACTATACAAGTTCGAAGTTCTTTTTTTGGATTTATTTTCGTATAACAATATAAAGTCATTCAACACTGATTTTAGATATATTTAAGGTTATTAATTCGGTACCGGGCAATGATGTTCATCTATGACGGGTCATCTAGTATTCAAATAAAAACTGAAATTTTATGTTTGATATGTAGAAACTCACTTGGTGTTTGCAAAGTATGTTCTCACAAAATTGTTAGATTTGAAGCTGATACTTATTACTTTCATCTGCTTAAAGAAAAAAAAATAAATAAATATATTACATTTAATTGCTTGCAAGGCGAAATCATTCACTACGAAGTACAAGAAACGACGTTCAAAGCACTTAAGAAATTTGAAGATGACGTAAGCTAAAATACGTATATAGGCAAAAATTTCAATATTTAAATGAAATTTATAATATTAATATTTGTTATGAAAATAAAGATGCATGACATTTCTCTCAATTGGCAGTTTTCATTCACAGACATGGTGTGTGCTTAAAAATAAGTGAAGAGCTTCTGGAAAATATTCCTGTGCTAGGCCCAACCATAACTGATAATTTTTTTTAATACAATTATGAAAATTTTGATTGAATGAAGTTTGTCGTTTAAAAAGTACATTTTTATTGCAAATAATAACGCTCCTGAATCGATTGGTTTTATAAAAAGAAACAGTTACACAGTTAAAAGAAAAATGCAAATATCAGAGTAATATAAAAGTTTCCCTCCTTCAATCCGATTTTCAGTTATATTAGTGCAGTAAACATTTCATAGACGCTTTCTCGATTAGTGCGTAAAGCACAAAATGGATGATTCTTTTTTTCCAGCAAGATGGCGTCCAATTAAAAAAAAAAAAAAAAAAAAAAAAAAAGACATTTGAAGAAAGTGCTGAAAGATAAAAAAAAGTCATAAAAATTAACAACTTTGAAGGAGCTTTTCAGAAACTAGAATTCAAAAAGCATTTGATAGTGCACACATTTGAAGTGCATCAGGATTTAGAAAAATTAGTTTTCGCAAGAAATCTTAGCTACCGCAAGATATTAAAAACACGCTACTGGCAATTGACAAGTTTTTTTCTTAAATAAGGTAAAGTGTATATACGTTTGAAGTAACCTAATTTTACTTCAATAAGTTCGAAATCAAATTGTGCCACTTTAAAAAAAAAATAATGCAAGTAGCTAACATATAACCTAAAGACTTACAGTTATCCAGAATTAAAATAAAAAATGCTGTCTTAATGTTTCTTGATTGTTACTTTAGCTCACACGTTTAGGTGAATGGAAATTTATGAAAATGATATAAATTTTTTTAAAATTAAGCTGTAATACGTACTTTTTAATAGTAATACAATAAAAACAATATCGTAGTACATTATTACGTTGCCTGTTTATATATATTGAGTTTTAGAGAACTTTGGCTGTAGATGTAGATCTATTGCAATTTTCCCCATTCAATGTATGTTTTCATTAGTACGGTAAACTAGATTAATTAACCACATTAAACAAGCGAAACTTGTAGTTAATAATACATTTATGTACATTGAGAAAAATAACATTTTCAAATCTCAGTAAATCGATATGTTTTCATTTTATTATGAAACTTTTCGTTTCAAATAGGACGACCCAGTGCTTTCAATTCTGAAATACTAAGAATATTAAAACATGGACATACTCAAACCTGAGCACATAGAGGTCAGTTCATACTGATTTTTGAAACATGGACATACTCAAAAATGATTAGAATCAGTTCAAACTCATTTTTGAAACATGGAAATACTCAAAACTGTGCACAATAAAAGTCAGTTCATACTCATTTTTGAAACAGGGACATACTCAAATAGGAGCACATGATGTTTTATTCTTGAGTGTGTGCATGTTTTCAGAAATGAGTACAATATACATGTTTCAAACTTGAGTAATTTTGATTCTGAGCCATTTTGACTATGCGACATACTCAGATTTGAGCATTTTTTGCAAAGTTTTGAAAATGTCGTTTTTAGAGTGTATCATTTTGATTGGGATTTAAAATTTTTAATGATGTATGTATGACCAAGTATATGTTTAAACATCTTTTTAATTTTATCTAAACGAATTTTTTCTTTTAATTTTAGCGAATAATAAAAATTTAAAAAGATCAAAACTGAAGCATTTTACTTATTAGATATTACCTTTAAAATTTTCCGGTGCATAGTTTTATTTTTTGGTGGGTACATTTGGATTATTTTAAAAGGTTGTATTTTGTATGTACAAATTTCATTATGTGCGCTGGTATAATAAAAAAAAATTGCTTTTCAGTTTTTATTTTTATTTTTTTGTATTGTGGCTTCGCGGTTTTGCATACAAAGCGTAATTTGGCTTCTATAAATAAAACAATTACTTCTATAAAACAAAGCTTCTATAATGATTTAAAAAATAATAAGGTGCGTTGAAATTATCATCTAAAATTCATTGTCGCATTTTTTAAAGTAAATTCATGGCAGATTCGAGTAAATCAACTTTTAAATAAAAAATAGTTCGACAGTTACAGTAAATCATTAATATCTTGTTACTTTTAAAAATTCTTTAAAAGTGGTTTCTTTACTGAAATGTTAAATTGATTTTTTAAAAAATGGCTACAGGACATTTAAGGGTTGGGGGGTCGAACCACACTCTGCCACCAACCCCGCCCCTTATGGGGCTACTTCACTCAGACGAAAACACCCGCTCGCTAATGTTAATCCTATGGAGGAAATTTTTGAAGATATCTCGTTCGCATTTCAATATTTTTAAATGTTTTTTTTTTTTTTTTTTTTTTTTTTTTTGCATTGGATAACTGAGGTCAATCTCTATGCACGCTCCTTTCTACGTTTTCGATTTTTGTTGCAGTTTTTTTTTTTTTTTTTTTTTAGGAGACTTTCACTTTCAAAACCGGTTTCGAAAGCGAAAGTATCTTAATAAAAAAAACTTGTAATCAAAATCGAAAAAGTAGAAAGGAGCGTGCATAGAGATTGACCTCGCAGCTATCCAATGCAAAAAAAAAATCATTTAAAAATATTGAAATGCGAACGAGATATCTTCAAAAATTTCCTCCATAGGATTAACATTAGCGAGCGTGTGTTTTCGTCTGAGTGAAGTAGCCCCTTATGGGCTCCCTTGCATATTAGTAACAACTCATCGAACCGGCCTCTCACTTGGATATAAGGATAGAATCAACAATCGAAAATTGTTTGAACAATCGAAAACCATCGAGGCAGTCAAACAAGCAAGACAATCGATTAAAACATCTCGGAATTGCCCAACACTAGGTAGGTATATACTACCAACGGATATTTTAAAGGCCTTAAAAAAAATGTTTGAAATAATTTTGGGTAAGTGATAAGTATAGACGTTTTCTGTTAACCCTTTCAAGGGCAGTTATGTTTGCCCCTGTATATATATGCCAGTTATGTTTATAAAATCACTCAATTTTAATTCTCAAACGCCACAATCGCACCAGAATTTTGTTAAAATCTTTTCCATTTAATATGTATGTGAAATATAGCCCTTTTTCTTATTTCCGAATATTTTTTTTTCGTAATAGTCCAGGTGCTAGGAGTGAAAAAACTGCAAATCGTGATACAGTTATACCGTTTGGTCAGTATCTACTCTATATTAATACAAAGCATATAAGAAGGGGAGGCATCGCGGAAAGAGCGGGGAATTCAAGATGGCGGCCGTTATTCAAAATGGCGTCATTTTCGGGAATTAGTGCAATTTCGTTTCTATTCATCGTATAAAAGCATGTTTGATGGAAATTTAGATGTTTTTAGATAAAAAATATTATTTGTAACACTTTACAGCACAGTCGAAAAGTATTTATGAATTCAGTTTGCCTGTTTGTCTGTCTGTCTGGTCTCTGTCTAGTCGCGCACTAACTCGAAAAAAAAACGGATATCCAGATAATTAAAATACGGTATTGTAGTATACCGTAACAAGTTCGGTATTCATTTTCAAGTGTGCATCATTCATAGTTCATTTACAGGGGCAATCAAAAGTATTCGGTTACATTATGGTCTGTAGACGAAAATCGCTTGCAATGTGTTTTTATGATGTTATACTCTTTGTAACATATTCAATTTAATATACATCAGTGCGGTGCAGTACAAGATACTTACTGTAGAATATGCAGTGCATAGCAGTTTTCGTTCATTTACAGGGGCTCACAAAATAATACGGTCACAGGACTTTCAATAAAAACAATGCTGTCTATGCGCGTTTTTAATTTTATAATGTTTTATTTAACTTTGCTAGATATGAAAGAATTGCAAATTGTCACCTTTCCAGGAACATGCGATGCTTTAATTTATGATAGGCCAGTTCTTATTAACATTTTAAACCCTCACCAGTTTTCAAAACCTTTAATGATTACTACATTAACACATTTTAACCCCATTTATGTAACGACATTGAGAGTTTTAGCTGCCAAAGAATAGATTTTATATGGGATAGATACATTACACCAAGCATTAAAGGTGAAACCGGACAAAAAAGGGCTGCAGGAACCAGGCAGCAAGTGCTATCGCATGTCAAACTACCTAAAATTTGGCAAGATTTCTTAAGAAATTCAAGTAATAAAGAAGAGTTATTTAATCTGCTTGGAACACTAGCTATAAATACCATAAAAAATACATAAGTTATAACCACTTCAGGTGAAGAAGTTAAAGGAAATAATATTACACTAAGTTCCTTAATTGGAATGACTTGCCCTGGTCATGAAGAAGCTGATACAAAGATAATCTTGCACCTCAAAGACATGGCAAAAAACGGATTGAAAAATATTGTTATATGCTCTGTAGATACTGATGTATTAGTTTTAGCAATTGCACATTTCTCTACTTTGTCAGATAGACACCTGCAAACTGTTTGGATTGCATTTGGAACAGGGAAGAATTACAGACTTATTCCCGTCCATACTGTAGCTGCAGCAATTGGAAAAGCAAAAAAAAAATGTCGTTACTAGGATTCCATGCTTTCACAGGCTGCGACAGCAATCCTGGTTTCACAGGAAAAACAAAAAAGTCAGCTTGGAAGACATGGATTCTCTATAAAGATGCTACTATCGCATTTTCATTTTTATCAAAACCGCAAACTTCTATACCTGACGATATTCTAAATATTTTAGAAAAATTCGTAGTATTGGTTTACTGTTCAACATGTAACAGCATAAGTGTAAATGCTGCTAGACAGGAATTGTTTATGACAAAAAATCGTCCTATTGAACATCTTCCTCCAACCAAGGGTGCACTAGAGCAACATATTTTAGGGAGTGCTTTCCAAGCTGGACACATTTGGGGACAAGCACATGGGCGGGAAATATGTCCCCCCTCTCGAAACAAATGGGGATGGTGGTTGGATAATTTTTCATGGAAATTAAAATGCTCGGAGCTGCCCGAGATTGCAGATTCTTGCAAAGAACTAATAAAATGTATGTGCAAAATCTGCAAAAATAAGTGTAGTTGTAGGAAGGTTGGTCTTTCTTGCACATTACTGTGCAACTGTAAAAACGAATGTGAATGAGAAATAATATGCTACAAACTAAAGTTTCTATATTCTGCAATTTTATGTCATTCATTTGTAATGTAGCATTCATTTTTTAATATGTTGTATAAGTAAGGCATTAGTAAAATGCATTTTTATTATTTATTTAATCCATTCATTTTACTCACTATACAATAAAAAATACTTTAATAATTGAACTAGTTTCATTTTAAGTATATTTCTGATATTAAGAAGAAAATTTTTGATTAAAAAAATCGAAAATGACATCAAAGACACTTTTATACGACGAAAACGGAAAAAATTGAATAACAACCTAAATCTTAAATTCCTAAGACATTTCATTATGCCTCTCTTATATGCATTGTTTTAATATGAAGAAGATACTGACCAATAGGGATATTATTATTAAAAATTGCAGTTATTTCATACCTAGCACCTCCCTTAATAACAATCGATTTAGCTGATGATCTATAAAATTTATACACAAGTTATAAAGGCACTGTGCTCGGAGACATTAATGTAACGGTAACCGTATTATTTTGTGAGTAAATGAACGAAAACTGCTATGCACTGCTTATTCTATGATAAGTATCTTGTACTGCATCGCACTGATGTATTTTAATTTGAATATGTTACAAAGAGTATAACATCATTAAAACACATTGCAAGCGATTTTCGTCTACAGACTATAATATAACCGAATACTTTTGATTGCCCCTGTAAATGAACTATGAATGATGCACACTTGAAAATGAATACCGAACTTGTTACGGTATACTACAATACCATATTTTAATTATCTGGATATCCGATTATTTTTTTTTTTGAGTTAGTGCGCGACTAGACAGACGACCAGACAGACAGACAAACAGGCAAACTGAAATCATAAATACTTTTCGACTGTGCTGTAAAGTGTTACAAATAATATTTTTTATCTAAAAACATCTAAATTTCCATCAAACATGCTTTTATACGATGAATAGAAACGAAATTGCACTAATTCCCGAAAATGACGCCATTTTTAATAATGGCCGCCATCTTGAATTCCCCGCACTTTCCGCGATGCCTCCCCTTCTTATATGCTTTGTATTAATATAGAGTAGATACTGACCAATCGGTATAACTCTATCACGATGTGCAGTTTTCACATCATTTTTGTCGTGTAGCACTTGGACTATAAATTCCAGTACCAGTCATTTATTTCAACATTTTAGTACTGAAAGTACTTTGCCTCTGAAAAGGTTAAGATGAATCCACACAATTAAAATCTGTTTAAAAAGTAAAAAATCCATTTTTGCGCAACAAAAGCTAACCTAGTTATGAAACTTTGAACTTCGTGAATTTTCGGCGTTTTCTGGCACTAAAAACACGTTTCTTCGTTTTTAGCAACAGAAAATGCAAAAAAAAAAAAAAAAAGAAAAGAAAAAAAAAATCGTAAAATTCTAAATATCTTAACTCGGTAAGTTTTGGTCGTAGAAGAATAGATTCTTACTTGTTTGAACACGGATAAAGTTTTTCTACATAAAACTTGTAGAACCCATAAAACTTTTAAATTCGTAACTATTTAAAAGTAACTAAGTTCGACGTAAAATAATTTTCATATAGTGAAAAACAATATTTGAGATATTTTTGCAATTCAAACTATATATGCTGCGAAAAAAAAGCGGTTTAGGAATTAGCTATTGGTCAACGATAAGCAGAGACAACTTGTAAAACACATAAAAAAAATTAACACGAGTTCAAATATACTTTTACGCTCGTATTCACGAATAACTTCGACCCCGAGTTCAGCCGAAAACCCGGGTCGAAAGCTAAAATGGTATTCATCGTCTACCTGACTGGACCGGTTTGAAGGCGAAATCTAACGCTGGGTTCAGTTACTGGGAGTTACTGGACCTGGCTTTACAGAGGGTTGAAGTTCAAGTTTTTCAACCGAGCCATGGTAATAGAATACCTCAGGTAGGGGAACGCCGTGTTAGATTTTTGACCCCGAGATGAAGTTTGGTAATGCGCGAAATCTCGTGTACTGGCCGGAGCGCCATCTGTGTCAGCAATCGAAGTTCAGCAAATCGAAAACTTTTTTTTTTTTTTTTTTTTTTTCTCAAGCTGCATTTAAAAAGAAATTCTGTGATGTTTTTTATTTAATAAAACAGGAAACGAACTATTTTAAGAATTTGTAAAATATTTATATTAAATTTTACAAACTGCAAATAATATATATTTTCACTGTAATATTAAAAAGGAACAAAAAATATTCATTCTTATTCAAAACAAGCCTGGAACTCAAATATTTCTTTTTTTTTCTTTTAAATTTTATTGTACTTCGATATCCGGGATTTATCACGTAATTCTCGTAAATATTTTATAGAATAACTTTTTTTTTTCTAATTAAAACAAATGATGATGTTTTTATATGCTTTTATTTATTTTTTAAAATAAATAAAATATGAAAACCTGAAGGACTATTTAGTTTAAGAATTTGTTAAATATTCATAGTAAATTTTACAAACTGCAAATAACTAAAAATTATATATATATATTATTTTTTTTCTTCCCAGCTGTATTATTTAAAATGAGCAAAAAAATATCAATTCCTATTCAAAACAAGTATTGGAATAAGGTAAATTTTGTTAGGATTAATTTTATTGTACTCAAACTCTAGATTTAAAAAATATTTATGCCTACTGCAAGTGTAAAATAAATTTGAAATTTGTAGCAATTGGGCCCTAGGCCCCCAAATTCAGCATGTAATTTTCATTAGAGATGATATTTTATACTATTAGAGTAGGATAATAATAAATATATTTATCTAAATATTTATTTACATACTCCCATCTATACTTTGAGGCATCAGAAATGCTCAAATTTTTGTGACAATACAGGAAAGGGGACCCTAGAAAATAAAAATAGTGTTTCCTGTACTGCTGGATTATTGTCATTTTATTCTTATATTTAATGTAATATAAAATCAAATACAACTAGCTTTTTCTGTAAATTAATACACATGTATAATATGAATCATTTTCTACATTCAAGACTTGCTGTCAATAACTTCCTATTTAAAATACTTTTTTTTTTTTTTTTTTTTTTTTTTTTTTTTCAAATCAAAAAATAATTTGATGTCTATGTATTTATTGCATATGATCAAGATATTTTGATAAATTAAACAAGTTGGAAATTGTACGTCAAACGTTACAAACGAGGTGCGTTCGTACGCACGTTTTAGAATTAAATTCATGATATCCCGTGCGTAGAACGGGTTAAACAGCTAGTTAAGTACATATTTTATGACACTGTTCATACAAATATCTTAACTAGTTATATAAATATTCAGATATATATGTATCAGCTAGTTCTATAAATATTCAGATCTTGATGATTTTTAATTCTGTGAAATGAATTACAGTGTCTCACATAAGTGATGGGACACTTGTGCTTTACAAAAGGAAACTAATCAAATAAATTAAAAAAACATGTACACATTTTTTTTGTGGGTGTGTTTCATACTTAAATTTAGTAAAGATTATTACATAACATACATTTTGTCAAAATATTAAAATATTAATTTAATAAAAATACAAATGTTTAGAACGGAGCAAAAAATAGCTCACATAAGTGATGGGACACCATTATATATGCAACAAAAATCGCCTGAAATAAGCAATAAAAATATTTTTTGGGGTTTTATTTTTACTTAAAAGCAATTGGCAATAATTTATAAAATCGTCTGCAGTATTTCTCTCCAGTTTGTTTTGGAATTTTTGTGTTTTTTAGCTCTGTGTAGTCATGAATGCTAAACGAAAAGAAACTTCGCCTGAAATTCGAAAATTAGTTATTAATTTGCATATTGAACGTGGAAAATCTATTAGAAAAACTGCTGAAACAGTTAACTTGAGTCGTTCAACAGTTTTCAATATCATTAAACGATATAAAAAGAATCATATGATTCAGGATAAAAGAAGACCTGGCTGACCATCAAAGCTATCCAATGGAATAAGGCGAATTATCGTTCGAAATATTAAAAAAAATCCAAGAATTAGTGCTTCAAAAGTTGCTGCTGATTTACAAGCATTATATGGAATAATTGTTAATCCTGAAACTATTAGAAGGGTAATTCGATCTGCTGGATATCACGGTAGAGTAGCCAGGAAAAAATTCTTCGTAAGTGAAAAGAATAGAAAACTCAGACTAGCTTTCGCAAAATCCAACATAAATAAGAATTCTGATTACTGGAATAAAGTTATATTTGCTGATGAGAGTAAATTTAATATATTTGGTTCTGACGGTAGAATCTTGGTGTGGAGAAAACCCAGGGAAGAACTTCGCAAACAGAACTTGGTACCAACAGTAAAACATGGTGGAGGAGGAGTTATGGTATGGGGGTGTATGTCGTCCGCTGGAGTTGGTAATTTTGTTTTTATTGACAGTATAATGGATCAGTACAAGTATATTGATATTTTAAAGCAAAATTTGAAATCTTCAGCACGAAAATTGAACCTTCATAACGATTTTAAATTCTACCAGGACAATGACCCCAAGCACACTGCTCTGAACGTTAGACTCTGGCTGCTATATAACTGTCCTGAAATAATAAAAACACCACCACAATCTCCAGACTTAAATCCCATAGAGAATATTTGGCAAGAATTGGAATCAAGAATTCGCAAACACACCATTTCTTCAAAACAACAACTAAAATCGGTGCTTCAAGAAGAATGGGGTAAAATCACTCCAGAAATCACAAAAAAAATAGTCGAATCCATCCCAAAAAGATTAAATCATGTTTTAAAAGTAAAAGGAAATCCAACAAAATATTAAAACCTTTTAAAAAGTAAAATTTGTGGATAAATATTTGATGGAAAAGTAAGTGTCCCATCACTTATGTGAGCCATTTTTTGCTCCGTTCTGAACAATTGTATTTTTACTAAATTAATATTTTAATATTTTGACAAAATGTATGTTATGTAATAATTGTTACTAACTTTAAATATGAAACACACCCAAAAAATTTTTGCACATGTTTGTTTATTTATTTTATTGCAGTTTCTTTTTATAAAGCACAAGTGTCCCATCACTTTTGTGAGACACTGTATATCGTCTGCAGATTAATTTCTGTAATAAAATAAGCATCTCGGTAGCTTGACGATTTAACATCCATCGGAAGCTCCTATAACAAAAAAGCACCGATTTAAAAAAAAAAATCAAATTTCTTAATAAATATTTTTATTAATATCTCCTATAGTTTTGATTCGATTTTAATAAAATTTGAAATGCCTCGACAAAATTCTGCAAAGATAATATATTTTAAATTGCAAACCATTTGGTTGGGTAGTTTTTGCGTTGTTATATGCGGACAGACAGACGGACAGACAGACAGACGGACGGACCAAACGACGACTATAGGTGCTACGTATTTATATAATTACGAACGCACCTAAAAACTTTTGTGCCTATATGTAAATAAAGATTACACAAGAAAAATTACATATCTTTATTTAAGGAACAAACATTATTTAACAGAAATAATTAACAAACATTTATTTAACAAAGAAAAATACAAAAAATATAATTTCAAGAATTACTCGACTACAAACATTTAAAAATCACAGCATTCACCTTAGATTAAAAAAAAAAACTATATATATATATATATATAATTTCAAAAAGAAGCACAAAGGTCATCCATTTTATTCAGTTAATTTATCTGTTGCCCCCCCCCCTCCCTTTTTCTTTTTTCCCGGAAGGGGTGGATTCATTTTTTGAATTGGTGAAAAGATAATTTTTAACTGTGTTTCCTATCTGAACTAAATTTTTGGCATTTTTTACTGTGCTAGACGAGCTATGCTCACGGAAACAACGATGGATTTCTTATACCCAGTTCTTTATTCTGTCTTTCGACTTTCTTATAACCTGTGTCACATCCATATACAAAACAGTTCCGAGCCATATTAAAATATAATGTAAAATTAATATTTTATTAAAGAAATAATAACGCACTCCTATAGCAAACAATGTTATTTTGACTCAGCTAAAGATCGCAGCGCCACATGCGGCCACTTCGGCGTTAGGTTCAAGTTTGCAAGGAAGATGCCATAGGGGAAAATTCTCCTAATCTATTTATATCTCCCTGAACCGAGCATGCGTAGTTAACAAAAACAAGACGAGAGAGCAAGTTTGGTCACATTTTACAATAATGGCGGCTAATACGAGCTTACGTACTGAATCAAGTGTCTGTGTATAAGATATAATAGAAGTTTAATACTATTATAAAACAAAAGAACACTATGCAAAGGTATGTGATCTCATATAAATGTATTAGCATCAATTTTTTTTTATCTGGTTTGTTTATATTTATATATAAATCCTCTATATTTTATGTTCAATTGTTTGTTTATATAAATAAGCATGGTCGCGAAGAATTTTATTTGCTATAAAAAATAGTCAACATTATATTAATGGTAGATAAATTGCTATTAAAATAAAAATTGTTGCATTTAAGGTTATTTGTTTTTGCAATTTTGATCTTAAAAATAATTTATGAATGTATTTTAATAGTAAAGAAATAAATGTCGTGCGTAAGTTCCAATTAAAATTTGAGACATCAGACTAATTTGCATTTTTCTTTAAGTAAAAAATACTTAGATTATGTTCAAGTATCCATCGACTCAATGTAGGTTTTTGATTTTGGTACTCGTAGAATATGGGTAAAAGTTAAATTTTGTGTCTTGTGTGAAAGATACACTATTATTATTTGTGTACGATCTGTTATTTAAATATAAGATTAGCTCTATAAATTATATATTGCGGTTTTAAACTAAACAATATATCATCTGAGTTGTATTTATCTATTGAAGATTTTTAGTAGGTTTATTCTTTGTTTAAATCACGAATATGTTTATATTAATTAAACAACTCTATCATTGATTAACACTATACTATTGTTATTTCTGTTTTTGAGCTTTACGTTATATTTCCCAATTTTTGAGAAATTTAAAATATTTATTTAATTACATTTAAGTTTCAACTGTGTTTTAATTTCAAAATTATATATAATTTAAAGTATTATAATAGAAGTAAAGGGCTGAAATACATTGATAAAAAATTGTTCATTTTTAAAATAACACCAGGCAAAAAATCCAGAAACACCTTTGTTTTAAAACAATGCTTCTCTTCAAATAAACGTTTTGTCACTTCCAATTTTGTCTATCATGACAGAATTGATATGACCTAAACCATTGATTGTACGGTATATAAAAAGTTATTACAGCTGTACATAATAAACTTACAGAACCAAACTTATCCCCTCCCCCTTTTCCCATCATGTTTTCACATATACACATACTAAGGATCAATCCAGACAAAACTTAGGGCCTATTTAGGGCCCCTTCACAAAAATCCATGTCATAAAACAGGGACCTTCATAAAATTGCTTTTAATAAAACAGGCCCTTCACAAAATTCAATTCCACAAAAACATACTCTTCATTAATTATTTTTATTGTGTTAGCTTTTAAAATGTGTAATCTACTAACAAACAAATTCACCAAAAAGTAAAACTTTAGAAGAAAGACTTAAAGAAGTTATTTTTAATAAACGCTTGGTTGAATTTGAATAACTGAATTTCCTCTTTTGTTACAAAATGTTTTTTTCACAAAAATAACTTCTTTTACTTTTCACAAAAATGATCCCCCCCCCCCCCCCCCCAAAAAAAAAAAAAAAAAAAAAAAAAAAAAAAAACCTTGCATTTTTTTACTTTAGCTGGTAAATCAAAAATATTAATTAGTTTGATATCTGAAATTTCATTTATGTGAACAGGAGTCATTTCGCTACTGTTAAAATACATTCGTTATTCCTATTTTTTTTAATGAAAATTAAAAAAAAAAAAAATAACCTTAAATGCAAAATATGTTATTTTAGTAATGTTTTATTAGCCCTTTAGTTAATGTTGACAATTTTTTAAGGCAAATAAACTCCTCTTCATGATCTTGAATATTTATGTAAGCAAATAATTAAACATATAATATATGAGTTGTATGTATAAATATAAACAAACCAGCTAAAAAGTTTGCAGATAATATATTATATATATATATGAGATTACATACATTCTATTTTTAATACTTTAAACTTTCTTTTTTTTTCTATATCATACACAGAATCTTGATTCACGTTTTAATTTACTTTAATTAACTTATAACACTGAAAAAAAAAAAAAAAAAAAAAAAAAAAGAAAGAAATAAATAGGGTGTGGCAAATGGGGCACTTATTCTTCTCCAAAGTCACATTCAAAAAAATTATATTCCTTAAAATTCAGTGCTATAAAATTATCTGAAATTATCGTTAATAAATTCAGATTGTTTTATCAGATTACCAACTATCAATATCATTATTTATAAATCATTATTTTCCCTATCTAGTCTAGAAATCTATCGCCATTCACAGTTTAGAGATAGACAGTTTAAACTAAAAACAAGTTTGGAGTTTATTATTTAGCGACTAGTTAAAATAAAATGTTTGTTAACCGATCGGAAGCGATAATTGAATGCGCCATTGGAGCTCCTGAAAAACTTGGGTGCCTGGTGCCAGGGCACTGTTAGAACAACAAACACCACCTTTTAAGCACTCTTTGAAGCTCTGTTGATATTATTTCCACTCTTTTGTTGTTGTTGTTTTTGTCAATGTGCTTATTAATTACTATCTAATTGTATTAGAATTAATCATTTTAATTAGATTGCTGGAAATAAAAAAAATCAAATTAATACATCTGGATATTATTTAATATATAAATTGATTCGACAAAATAAAAATAGTACTAGAGGCTACTTTCTGGAATTTTTTTCCTTTTTCTCCATTTTAATATTTTCTTAATTAGAAATTATTTAATTAATTACTAATTATAGCTATTAATAATAGAAATCAACATAATTGCTGTTGAAATAAAATTTTCGTTTTGATCAAATCAAGTTTTCGTTTAGCTACTAAGACAAATTTTATTTGAAAAATAAACTTATAAAATTTACTTTAGCAATTAACACATTTCATATCTCTTTCTTAACTCACATATATGTTTAAAAGTAATAATAATAATACATAAAATTTGAATAAATTGTTAAAAAAAATATTAAACTTTGTAAGAAATGAAAATAAGTTAATCTCCATATTTAGTAATTACAAGTTTTTATTTTGTGCATATATTTTGTAAAAAATCAAATAAGTATACTACATTTAATTTCCTTTTTTTTCCGGCACTTTTCTTCCATAATATAAACAAACAAAGCTTCAACGCGAAACCGAAAACGTCATCTGATTTTTTTAACCAATCAGCACGCTTTATTCAACCGGGGTCGAGTAACTCTGAGTTGGGTAACTTTTCGTCCGAAGTAGACGGTGAATACGAGTTTTCAACTCTCGGTTGAAAACCTCAACCTGGGGTTACTGGACCCTCGGTTCAACTCTCGGTCGAAGTTATTCGTGAATACGAGCGTTACCGTACTAGTGGACGGCGAGTGACAGTAACAGGGACGGCAAACACCTGCTCAGGCTGTGTCCTAATGCTGAGCTAGGTTGCAATATGGCGGTTATTTTGGGCAACAGAATGGATATGCGTCAGCTCCCCTTATAGAAGCCTTAGAGCAGCCATGCCCAACCTGCAACCCATGGTCCACGGTCACATGTGGCCCGCCAGCCTTTTAAGTGCGGCTTAAGACTTATATAATCCTCCATATTTATAAAAAATTGAGATGCGTATTAGCGTAGTCAAAAAGTCATTTGCGCAAGTCCTATTGGCGTTAAAATGGTTTATATGTTTTTTTAATTCTTAACGGTAATCAAACATTATTTAGAATTAAATTTGCAATGTAAATTTTTATAATTTAAATAAGAGGTTTTTGCATTGACTAAAAATCTCCTGAAAATCTCCTGATATTTTATCTTTAGAAGTGAGGAAATTTTGCATTATTATATTATATTACATTTTATACTTATTATATAGTTAATACTGATCATTAATTTTGCTATACTACTACTTTTTTACAGATGTTGAATAATGTTTAAAGAACCACGCGTTGCAATCTAATTTGTCAACGATTCTAAACGAATACAAACTTTAAATCGTCATAATTCTTAAATTATTTGATCGAATGACTTCTTGTTTGGTATGTGCCAGTATTATACTGTAAAATCAACATTTTTTTTTTTTTTTTTCAGTGTAAGGTAAAATTTGCCAAAAAATCAAAATAGGATGTCAAAATTAGGCATTCTTACTGAAAATTTCAGAGTTCAACAATTTCAGTATGAAGACTAACTACCTCCTAAGCTTATTTATTTTAACAAAAATTAAAATAAGACATAATTTCCAGTCGAATGTCTATTTTCGTTTTTTTCCCGTAACAATTTGAAGATTAAAATGTATAAGGTGTTTTTTTTTTTTTTTTTTTTTTTGTGCCGACTGTACAATAATTCTAAGTTTAAAAAAGTATTTTTGAAGGCGTTCCTATCGAACTGTAATAACTTAACAACATTGTATGCGGTAAACATAAAAATACAGTGCTGAAAAAAATTATAAAGCCGATAGGAAAATTTACAAAAGTCAAAAAGTAATGGAATTGTTGATAACGCAAATTCTATTTTCATTTGCATGATCAACATTGCAATAATACGCATAAACTTTGTTTAGAAAAACGGAAGAGAGGACAATAAATTATGTTAATTTCTTACAACCAATGGAAAACAACTTGGAAAAAAGTATAAAGCCGATGGTTCTAGCCTTATTTGACATAATGCCAAACTTGAGAAAGCAGGTCGCCATGAAAGATTTAGTAAATTTAAACGTAATAATTTAAGGCAATCAAGAACAAATCCGGAAGCTGGCTTGCGGACAAAAAATGTCGTCTGCCCAAATTCAAGAACAGTTACAATTACCATGTACAAGCCAAACGGTAAGAAATGTTTTAAGTAACAATCTCATTGTTCAGTTAAAAAATTTTAAAGGAAAACCCACTCTTTCTAAGCACCACAAAAATGTTCGCTTAGACTTTGCACGAAAACATTTAAACGAAGGCACAAATGGGAGAGATGTTGTTTTTTTCGATGAAAAGAAATTTAATTTCGATGGACCCGACGGCTATAAATATTTTTGGCAAGATTTAGAGGGGGGCTCTGTAATGGTTTGGGCTGCATTTGCTGCTTGTGGAACCACTCCAATTGTTTTCATGCATAAGAAAATGAATTCTGTTATGTATCAAGATATATTAGGTAGTAATTTATTACCCATTGCTCCTCTTATAACTTCAGGAGACTGGACATTTCAGCAGGACAACGCTTCCGTTCATGTTTCGAAGACACAACTAAATCTTGGCTGGAAGCTAATCAGGTGAAATGCCTTCAATGGCCAGCTCGTAGCACCGATCTGAATGTAATAGAAAATCTTTGGGGAATTTTAGCCCGAAATGTTTACAAAAATGGACGACAATTCAATTGAAAGATAGATTTGATGAATGCTATTAAAACTGCTGAAACAATATTGATGAAAGTACTTTGTGTGATCTGATAGATTCAATGAACAAGAGACTAGTCAAAGTCATCGAAAAAAGGGTCTCACATCGATTATTGATGAAATACATGTATCGACTTTATAATTGTTTCCAACTTTCTTTGTACAGAAAATATTCTCAAGTCTATTAAACTTTTATTAATGTAGTTATTAATGAATTTATTTGTTTCTTTACTTCCTTGTAGCATATAATATATATGTATGAAATTTTTTAAATGTTCCATCTTTTTAAAAAAATTATATCATATTTTCAAGTGGTTTTATAATTTTTTCCACCACTGTAGGTTTTTACAGATTTATGTTACAAATTATTATGTTTGCTCCTGATTGGTTGTAAACAGGTTTCAATTTATAATGACCTTTGTACACATAAATTTCGTGCTCATATTCGAAAAATTGCCCACATACAAAGTGTTAAATAAACAACAATGTAATATGATTACTGTAACAGTTCATGTCATAATATGTTTACTTTTCGCAACAAAGTTACTTGAGCAGAAAATCGTTTTCTCTGTAGTTACCTTTTTTTTTTTTTTATTATTTTTTATGTGGAAAATGTGCTGTCATTTCTTTTAAGTAAATCTCGTTCTTAACCACAAGAGAATTTGTTTTAAAAAGGATGAATGTAATTAAATTCTTCTTTGCGTTTCACACGAACGGCGTACATTTTTGAGAGAAATTCGCTTGATTTTTTACAAGAAGAAAAAAACACCATTTTTCGGCATTTTGTTTATAAGAATTAATGTCATTTTTAAGAGAAAGAGTCTTGAAAATAATATATTTATTCACATGTGGATGCGTGTGGTTAAATTAAAGGAAATATAAAACTAAACAAACACCTTTTTGAAGATTGAGTGAATATTTAAACTATTAGTCAAGTTATTTGTACAGTTTCTGCGGTAATTTGTTATTGCACTACCTTATTATTACAGGTATTAATAGGTTTAAGCTTATTCAATCTATACTAATATTATAAAGTAGTAAAGATTGTATTTTTGTTTGTTTGTTTGTAGGGTGCAATCTCTGAAACTACTGAAGCGATTTCAAAAGTGATGGTGGCAAATTGATGGTGACAATCTCTGCTCCAACATAGGCTATATATTATGTCGGTGCCACTACCCCCAGGGGGTTGCAAAAGTGAAAAACGTTCTAAAATTTCGATTTTTTTTTATACTGAAGGAACTAAAACATGGAATTTGGCATGGTAGTTACTTATAAGATGTAAATGATCTCTAAGAACAAATTCTTATAAAATTCGAAATTTAAAAGGGTGAGATGAGTGAAAAGCCTTCTAAAAACATACTAAATTACAATTTCTATGGAATCTCTGGAACTACAGAACCGTTTTCAAAAGTGATGATGGCAAATTGATGATGACAGCTCAGATGATTGCTCCAACATAGGCTAAATTTTATGTTGGTGCCGCTACTCCCAGAGGGGTGCAAGAGCGAAAAACGTTCTAAAATTTCGATTTTTTTTTACACTGAAGGTGTTTCAAACATGAAATTTGGCATGGTAGTTAAGATGTCATAAGATGTAAATGCTCTCTAAGAACAAATTCTAAAAAATTCGAAATTTGAAACTGTGAGAGAAGCGAAAAGCGTTCTAAAAACATTCTAAATTACAATTTCAATGGAATCTCTGGAACTACAGAACCATTTTCAAAAGTAATGGTGGCAAATTGATTGTAACAGTCTCTGCTGTAACATAGGCTATATTTCATGCCGTTGCCACAACCCCAGGGGAGTGCATGAGCGGAAAACCTTCCAAAATTTCGATTTTTTTGTACTGAAGGTGTTAGAAACATGAAATTTGGCATTAATAGTTACTTATAAGATGTAAATGCTCTCTAAGAACAAATTCTAATAGAATTCGAAATTTAAAAGAGTGAGATGAGCGAAAAGTGTTCTAAAAACATTCTAAATTACAATTTCTATGGAATATCTGGAACTACAGAACCGTTTTCAAGAGTGAGGGTGGCAAATTGATGGTGACAGTCCCTGCTCCAACATAGGCTATATTTTATGTCGGTTCCACTATGACTACCCCCAGGGGGATGCAGGAGCGAAAAACGTTCTAAAATTTTGATTTTTTTTATACTGAAGGAGCTAGAAACATAAAATTTGGCATGGTAGTTACTAATAAGATGTAAATGTTCTCTAAGAACAAATTCTAAAAAAAATCCAAATTTAAAAGGTGTGAGATGAGCGAAAAGCGTTCTAAAAACATTCTACATTACAATTTCTATGGAATGTCTGTAACTACAGAACTGATTTCAAAAGTGATGGTGGCAAATTGATGGTGACGCTCCCTGCTCCAACATAGGCTATATTTTATGTTGGTGCCACTAATCCCAGGGGGGGGGGGGTTGCAGGAGCAAAAAACGTTCTAAAATTGAAATTTTTTTATACTGAAGTTGCTAGAAATTTGAAATTTGGCATTGTAATTACTTATACGATGTAAATGCTCTCTAAGAATAATTTTTTTAAAAATTCGAAATTTAAAAGGGTGAAATGAGCGAAAAGCGTTCTAAAATCATTCTAAATTACAATTTCTATGGAATCTCTGGAACTACAGAACGCATTTCAAAAGTGATGGTGACAATCCCTGCTCCAACATCCTCTTTAATATAAAGCTATGCGTTGCTGACGATTGGGTTTTTCGCTAATCTTTGCCACAAATTAATCTAGGAAAATGAAACATTTGATGTTACTGAAAAAAATAATAGCTCGAAATGTATATGTCATAAAATTGTTAGACAAATTGCGTTTGAAAGGTAAAAAATTGTATATTTCTTGATATAAATTTCAAATCTAATGATTATGCCATTTTTCAAATATTGAATTTCAAAAATTACCAAATTTCACAATGGAGTACCATAGCGAAACCTTCACGCATAAAAAGATAATGATAAGGGCGACGTGTCCTGGCGTGTATATTGGCTATAGAACGAATCACAAATTATAGTAGCCTTATTATTCTGTTAAAATATAAAAGTGAATTATGAAATGTCAATATTTTGTTTGATTAAAGGTTCGTTAAGAGAAATTGACCAGCGTAGAGGGCGTAGCTTGCTAGTATGATATACAGAACATGTTTTGAACGTAAAATAAGTGTGATAAAGTTGTGCTCTCTTACAAAGTATAATTTTGGACTTCTTAATCATAAAGCCTGTCGTAACTTTGTAACACACGATAGTATCGACTTGCGAATGGTGTCATTCGATTCAGAATTAAACAATACAGGGTAAGCAGTTCCAGCACTCGACCTATTAAAAAAAGTTGAGTTCCTCCTCCCTTGAGTTAAAATGTCCCCCTACCCCCCCCCCCCCCCAAATCATTGCAAAGCAATTTTATTTTTTGGGGACTCATCAGACCTTCATTCCCAGTGCACAAAACGAAGTTCTTCCAAAATTTTAATGAATCGCCACCAGTTGTGGCTATAAAGCCCTATATACCTGTACTAAAGTAAAATTTCCGACATGTTATTCATAAAACCTACCGTAACTTTGTAACAAATAATCGTATCGACTTGCGGTTGGTATCATTCAAGTCAAAATTTCAAAAATACGTAATGAACAATATCCCACTTGACGTACTTAAAAAATGGTGAGTTCTCCCTGAGTTAAAATGCCCTCTTTTGTGCTCCCCCCCCCCCCCTCCAAAACATAGTAAAACAACTTTATTTTTGGGGACATCAAAAAATTTACTGTTCGACAATAGGAATACCATACAATTATATCTGTTTAGACGGAAAGCTATCGAAAATGCGACATTTACCCCTGTGATTCCATTTTGATAGGTTTTACTGTATATATAAAAAAAAAACGTGAAACGTTTCACAAGTTTGCCAACTAAATCTTGTGTTTTTCCCCGGTCTAAATAAATTTATCAACTTAGTGGGAACCCCCTTAGGGAGGGCCCCAATCCTTCTATATTTACTGCAAAAACTGCCTGGTGCATCTTTCCTGAATCACATACCATGATAAATCATTAAAAACGATCACTAAATAATTAATTTTTAGCGTAACTTTTTAAAACTATGAAATTTGTTAATTTTCTAAAATTTACACCACGAAAGTATAAGTTAAAATAAATGGCTATGCATTTATCCTATGTAATAAGGACATGCTACATATATTCGAAGGACATAAATCAACAATTATGAACAATTGTGAGTGCAAAGGGAATACGTATAACCGGTGTTCTGGGCGTAAAAAAAAAAAAAAAAAAAAAAAAAAAAACAGAGTGTATATTCTCTTGTATACGCTAAGACTCCTATAATAAGAGTTCTAATATACGCTACAGATGGTATACACTAGAAAGTATATTCTATAGCTACGGAGGGTATACAGAGTTATGCTGAAGGTATACGGCGTATACCACCGTATACCCTCCACTACATTCCTGCGTATAACTTTTGTTTCCGCAGGTTTGACCGGTACTTCAGAAAATTTTGCTGTAAGCCGCCGACGTTATAGTGTTTCCATTTATAAATATAACAGAAAAGTTACTGAGATGTTAGAGCAGTTTTTTGCATTTCTTTCTTTTTCTTTCCAGTATTTTTTTTTTATCCTTATCTGTATCGCTGTTGCCTGTGTTTAATATTTTCTTTCATTTTTTTTTTCTTTCAATTTGTTCCCGCACATGTGATTTCATTTTGATGATATATATATATATATACAGGGTGATTCATAAAAGATGGGCAGAACTTTAAGGGGTTATAGTACACTTAAAGACAAATAATATTAAATAGGAGACTAAGGGTCCCAGACGTATTCCCAAGGAGATAGGGGGCATTAAAGTTTAGGGTCCGAAATTTCAAATGATTATAAGACATGGAAAAATTGGTCGATTCGTTTGCGGTTTTTGCAAAAAATTTTCTTTATGCCAGTATTTTCTTGAAATAAAATTTTAAAGTTCAATTTCAAAAAATGCCGATAGGGGGCGCTTTAGACTTTGGAGTAACAAACAACTATTTTTTAACGTTATTTTTTGTATTTCTTTAAATGATTTCGAAAGCTTAGACTTAAACTTAAATTTTGATCTAAAAATCTGAGTCCTAACGAGTAGTTAAGTAGCGTAAACTGAAATTTGAAATTTGAAACCCTTCTCCCCCCAGAACAAAAATCAGTTATTCCCGATCTTTGTGTCGTAGATTAGGCTCTAACTACTGCCGCGTTTTGCTAAAATTATTCTTTATGTCAGTATTTTCTTGAAAATAAATTTTAAAGAAAATTTTCAAAAAATTCCGATAGAGGGCGCTTTTTATTGATCATATCCCACCAAAGTCTCAATAAAATTACGACCCCCCCCCCCACACACACATACCCACACACATACACTCCTTATTATTTAAAAAGTTAATTGTATATTCACATGGAATCATGAATAAAGCCTAATAGAGCCATAACCATTTTATGGGCAAAATACTTCTATTACGAAAATGTTGAAATGATTGAATGACACCCGAATTTATGAACAAATTTATTTGAAAATAAGTAAAAGCTTTTTATTTTACATACATTATAAATGTATTCACAAATTTTATCACAAAATACTAGTGACATTTTCAGATTTTAAGACCATTTTTCGCTTCACATTTGTCTCCTATGTTCAGAAATTTGTGTGGCACGGAAATTTTGTATTTGTGTTGCACTATAAATATATATATATATATATATATATATATATCCGTATATATACGGGAGATTTTATGCGAAATTTTTGTCTTTTAACGGAAACTTTCTATTTTGAGTGGAAGTCGTAATTTTTCCTGGAATAAACGAAAAATTGTCTTTTTTATGCTTAGTCATTGAATGTTAACAAGTTGGAAATTGTACGTTAAACGTGACAAATGAGGTGCGTTCTTATTATAACTAGTTTTACAATGTAAAAAAAGCTTCGTTATTATTTCAGTGAAATGAATTATATCGTCTGTTATGAGCGAAATGAGCATGCCTTTCTTTTCTCTTATTACGTATGCCACGTTTATAGATGCGATTTTTTTTTTCGCCACCAGATAGCGCTGCAGAATTCACCATGGAGGTCTTGCTTTGCGAATGATTACCTCCATAGTTTAATATTTCTATGATTCACGATGAACGAATCTCTTTTTTTATTTACTTTAACGGACATTGGGATAAATATTGGGCTGTTAACCTAATTCTAACTGAAGTTATCTCAGAATATCTATACATTTTTTTAATGTAACTCATCTCTCCAACAAACATTTTTTTTGAACGATTTTTCTAAAAATGTAACTTTTATGCAATATTATTAAAAAAAAAAAAATTTTGAATAAAAATGACCGCCTGGCGCATGAAAAAAGAAACAATCGTATTCACGCGCAGCCACATGACTTGCGCTTTTATTATATAGACTTCGCCCGCTATCGGCCCCTAATTTACATCGGAGCCTCTTATTTTATAAAACTCGAACCGTATACAACCTCGAATATGATAAACATCGAACCGAACGAATCTCCGGCTCGGGTCCCCTCTGCCTGCGGCACCGTATAGCAGGCGTGCCAGGCACGCGCTGCAAAATCCACCTTCCACCACTATAGATTATGTATAATAGGAGTTAATAGAATGAAGAAAACTTTTATTAATATCTTTTTAAATTTTGATTTGAATTTTCATAAAATTTGAAATGACTGGTCAAAATTCTGCAACGATTCTATATATTAAATTTCAAACCATTCGGTTGGGTAGTTTTCGTGCTGTTCTATGCGGACGGACAGACGGGCGGACCAGACGATGACTATAGGTGCTATGAATTTATATAATTACAAGTGCACCTAGAAAGGGAAAGATTCCTTCCAAAACAGACAAATGAAATGTTTTGTTTCAATTCAGAGAAAACGGAAAAATTCCCCTTAAATTTTCGTAATTGATGTTTTGGCCTATAAACAAAGCGTTGGGTGTGTTCAGTTGGCGGAGGGGACAGAGCATTGATCCTCTAATTTCGAATACCGAGAGGTTCGAATGCGGGAGAAGGCAAGGCGATAAGAAACGGGTGTGATAATATAACATTCAACACAAATACCTGCTCAGTATAAATATGCATCAGTATATACAATTATTATATAGTTTAAAAATACATATATATTCCTCTATTGCTCACATTTATTTCTACACTGAAAAAAAAAAAAAGAAAAAAAAAAGGTGTTGATTTTACAGTATAATACTGGCATTCCAGCTGCCAGCATTATACCGTAAAATTAACAGTAAAATACGCAGTAATACGCTTGCAATGTCAGCAAGTTCGCGTATCTTCAATCGGCGATCATGCAATACGGCATTGTGAATTTTTGAGATGATTTCGTCGGTCGTAGCGGTTTTGGGGCTTCCGGAACCACCGCCCACTGAATACTAGGCCTGAGCGCTGACACAAAAATTGGGGCAATCGTAGGCGGACATTTTTCAGCGTGCGTACGGTCCCTTGAAATTCAATTCCAATAATTTCTAAAAGTTTTCTCCACCTTATTTTTATGAGATTCAATTAGTCAAAGAAAACTTTTAGAAAATACTGGGGTGTAAAATTAGGGGACCGTACAAAGGTTTTACAAAATCCGCCTACGAGGGCCGCCATTTTTGTGTCAGCGTTCTGGCCTAGTATTCAGGGGGCGGTGCCTGAGCGTTCATCATCGTGAATGGATTTCCTAACATGTTTAAATTCAGCTGCCCACTTTTTTATCATCGAATATGAAGGACAAGAATCCTTTAAGATAGTCTGTAACTCTTTTTGTATGTCCGTGGGGGTTAAACCTTTTTTAACAAAGTATTTTATGACAGTTCGAACTTCAATTTTTTTCCATTTTTAGAAAATGTCAAAACTTGTTTACTTTACTCTATCGCCCAGCAATAACCAATAAACTCACGCGTCTGAAACTCGGCAGCATGCCATCTAAAGGATCATACTTTACAAACATCATTGTCATTTGTTCAGACTTGTTCCATCTCTGTGTCAAGCCGAGAACTTATCAAACTACACTCGCATTTTTGACACTAAATTAGAAGTTCCAGGGATATATATTTTTTTAAAGTAAGGGCTATTAAACTGAAGAGACTTTTTTTCTGTTTATTTCTACCATACATTTTGTTTGATTAAATTGGAGGTTTATACGAATTTTACTGGTATAAGTTCAGTGGTTTAAAGGCGTAATTCGATTACATGTCTGTTAAATTTGCGTTTTAAGTATATTATTTTATTTATTTATTGATGAAGTTTTAATTTCGTTTGTAGAATATTAGACGAAAACAAGTTCTGAATTACATATTTTGTTTTAAGTGCAAACGACGAGTTCATCTTTTGTAATCGGGCAGAACACGATAGAGATAGATTTGAAAAATAATTCATACTTAAAAATAATTTTTAAAGCCATAAAATATCAGTAAATTGAGATACATGTTTTCAAACAAATTGCATTTGAAAGAATTATTTTAGGTAGATTTCGTAAGAAATACTACCTATCACATTCTCCCCTATGTTGGAATTTCTGAAATTTTTTTGCAAATCTATGCCGATTATGACTCCCAGAACCCAAAAACCACCACCAGTTCAAAACTTTATATGTATTTATCTATCTAGATCACATTTTTATGGACACGATAACTTCCATAATTCTGCACAAAGCTCTTCCAAAGTGATACATAAAATTAAGGGGCATAAAATCTCGCTGAAGTTCGTTAATAGGCAAAATCGAACTGGGAGGGGGGGGGGGGGTTGTGAAAACAGAAAAAAACCCATAACTTCTTAATTATGATAGGTATCGAATCCATTTACAGTTATTATTATTTCTAGGAAAAGGGCGGAAAATTTATGTATGGCATATATTTGATGTAATTAAAAATGGCCCCATTGGCGGGGGGGGGGGGGGGGGGGGAAGGGTGTTTTAGAAGAAAAAGATTCATAACTTCGTCCATTCACAAGATATCAAATCCGCTTAAATTTATTATAAATCCTCTTAATATTATCTAAAACTTTTATATTGACAAGTTTTTTTATAAAACTAACACTTATAGCCAAAGAAAAAAAAAAAAAAAAAAAAACTTCCTGCCGGCTTTACCTACATACACAGGTAGATTTTGAAGTGGGCGGTCCCAACTGCCGCATCATGGCAAAAAGGTCATTTCTTCTGCAATTCCCATTAAACAAGCATCCAACAGTCTGCGTCTTCGAAATCTACCTGTTCCTGTAGGCCGAGCTGTCAGGAATTTTTTCCTTATTCGAAGGGGTAAAAATTGAAATTTTGCTATGTTTAGAAGTTAAAAAAATTGCAGTGAAAGCAAAATTTATGGGTCAGGTGTTGCCACTATCAATATGATGTCAGCGTTATACTCACGGACATTTTTTGCTTTATAATACAGATTTTAAATTGTTATTTATTTTAGTTGTTATTCTTTCAAGTTATTGAATTACATCTTAACATTCATCATAGAACCTTCATGTTTAATTAAGGAAAATATTCGTATAATACCAGAAATGAAAAACTCAATGAAAGGGGAAGAGAATATTTTTGGAGAAGACAACTTTTTTATTCTGTGATACTTCACACTAGTCAGGACAGCAAATTTATAAGGTAAAAAAGAAGAAAAGCATATTAATGTAATGGTATTGTTACAAACAATCTTATTTTACTCACTATTAAATTAAGCATGTAAATTATTCTTTGCAAGTGTTTCAAAATTTGGAAATTTACAGTGGGAAATGCACTTACCACTATTGGCTCCTCCAACTAACATCAACACGAATCCAAAACGCAGATAAGACCAGCACTTGAAGTCCCCGATAATGTTCTTCAACACTAGAAAATGCATAATAATTATTGTCATAACGATAATGATGATGATATTGCCAGAAATTTAAAAGAAATAACAATAGCAACTAAAATAACGTTCACAAGAGAGTAACATTTTTTATGGTCGGTTTCTGGCGAAATAAGTTATACCAAAAGGACCCGTGCGAAGCTTTCGCACTACAATCTTTCAGATTATTTCCTGGAACATTTTAGCACTAATTTTTAATTAACTGATTTAAAAAAAGAAAAAAAAAGCGTTTTAACGAAATGTGAGTGTACTATATCAGAAACTTGTTCAAAAACTTTTCGAATGATACCTCATTCATCCTAGTATGTTTTGTATGTAAATAGAAAAAGGGATGTTGACAACAGAAATCATATATATGATGATTGCTTGTGTATAAGAAAATGGGAATAGATTGCCAGAAAATTTGTTGACAATTTTTCTTCTCTCGCCAAGGTCATTTCTCTAGGCTGCCAAGACCCCTATATACTGAAAAAAAAAACGAATTATAAAAAAATTGAAACACTGAATGAGACGTTTAGTGAATTCATATGAAAGCATTTCCTCAGATTTTGCAAAACTGTTCCAGAAATGCCTTAAATACATAAATCAATATTTGGTACACCACTTTTTTTAAGCCTATGGGAACTTAAACATAAAATGTCCAAGCCTTATGGTCCTGCAGCCATTTAAGTGACGTCAGACTTCGCTGGCGTATTAACAATTTAATGAAATATTAAAAAATAAATACTTACAACTTTCGTAAATCTTAATGAACTAATTAATTAACTATCTAATTGGGAGATAATCCTTAAATTACGTAATCTAGTGGTGCTCCGATACAGTACGCATATACACAGCCATGATGAAACAAAGAAAACAAATAACAATAGGTGACGCACGCATAAAAATTAAATAAAAACCCGATTAAAAGCTCGATATTTTTCAGAAAGTACACGTACGCGCAAGAAATAAATTAACAATCGTATTTTAATTGCATTAGAGGATGACGTCATCTGATAAGGCAGTATTTTATTTTTGTGGCAACACTGATTTGAGGAAAACCTTTCATTTCATTTATGAAAACAATGGCGATTTAATTTTTAATTAGCAGCAATTTTTAATCGAAAAACATGTTTTTTAAAAATGTAAGTGCACTATGTCAGAAGTCTGTTCAAAATCCTTTCATATGGTATCTCATTTACCGTTCTGCATTTCGTATTTTCTTAGAAAAAGGGATGTTGACAACAGAAATAATATATACGACAAGAGAAATAATATATACGATACAGGATGTTAAAAAATATATATATCATGATTTGTTTAAAAAATTCACAACCTGATTTATTTCATTAAAATTAATTATTTTTTATTTAAATCTGAATTTTATGATTTTTTTTTTTACAATCGTCAAGGTATTGAATGACTACTAAGAATTGTAGGTTTCCATTTAAACAATTAAGCTTCTAATTAAGTGATTCCCAACGTGGAGCAATTTTATTTTTTTAGGGACAATTCCATATTTTTTATGATCCCATTCTCTATTAGTTCTTTTTGTTCAAGCAATGTTGTAGATAAAAAATAAAAGTTACACATACAAATATAAACAATAAAATGAAAAAAATTGTTTTTTATTTAAGTTTTGAAGAGTTTCCATTCAAAAGTTCAAAATACGTTTACTATCAGAATAACTATATAAAAAGCTTTCAAAGGTGAACAGGTGAACAGTTTATCGTTCAATGGGGTTCCTTGTTTGAGAAAAACAACCCCCTGGTTGTGAGTTAGAGTGTATCATATCATGAGGGAGCCATAAAAAAGTTTAAAGTACATAAAAGTAATGATAATGTAAAGGAAAAATGTTAAATAACAGTCTAATGTAATTTAGACACCTTTTTATATATTAAAAGAGTCTGTATAGCTTTTCTGATTTGCATGCATATTAAAGTTTTAGACGACTTTTTCGACTATTTCTGGGATGTATTTCTTTTCGCTTTAAGATATGTCAGATGAAGCTACTTTTTTTACACATGAAACTATACATTCTTCTGTATTGATTACGAATGTCTTGTGCAAATTATTTTTGTGTATTGTGTTCAACTTCTACGAATTTTTAGCACTAGTAATAAAGGACCGAAATTTTCTTTTTAAATTGGAGAATACTGCGATAAAATAAGGCGAAGAATCTTTAAAGAAGAATAGTGATGTCAAAAAAATCCAGCAGTTGGCAACAGTGATTATGTTATTCAAAGAGAGATTTCAGTTCCCAAAAAATGTCCATCTGTTGTAAATGAGGTACTAGAATGAATCACAAAGTACATCAATGATATCATATTTAATGTTAAATGTGATTCTCTTTTTTTAAAAAAATTGTTAAGGTAAAAATGCAGACGAATGAAATACTTTTGTTTCACACCGAAGTAAAGTTATAAGGAACAACAAAACTCTTCTAATAAATGCTAATATGAATATCTTCATTTCATTTATAAAGTTGTGAACAAAAATACTTGTGAGAAGAATTTTGATTGTAACAATGATTTTAAAGATGCTTTAGTGGACCTGTTCTATAAGCTTAAAAATGTGTGCAGCGACTTGTCATTGTTAACGCCCTTTCAGGCTTCCTCCATGTATATAAGAATTCATTTTAATAAGAATTATATGTTACAGAGTTAATGGAAGGAGGGGCATCAGGATTTTAAAGATGCTTTGGTGGGGCGTGGCCAAAACAAGGTTGGGAAACACTGCTCTAATTAACTGATGGTGAGATGCAAAACGGAATTTTTCTACTTTAATTTATGAAATTATACTTAGTAATTATAGAAATATATATTTTTTTAAACTACCAATAAATAATTTTAGTAACAAGTAGCACCGGTAACAAATCTAACAATACCATTGTTTTTTTTTTTTTTTTTTTTTTTTGGCACTAGCGACTTATAAAATTATTTCTTTCAATCACAGAAATCGAAACAAATACGATACATTACAAGTGTATATTACAAAACTTATGACACAAGTAGTTATATCCTTCAATTTTAACGCATACATACACACACAGTAATAATAATAATAATAAGACTTAGAAATATGTCCGAACTCTAAATTAACTTCTCAAAATATTAACTATCACTGTATCACATTATTATGATTCAGTGTTTCGAAATAAACAACAACAAAATGCTGCCTTTTTTTTTTTTTTAATCTCTAACATGTTTTTTCTAATTTGTTGTGTATGAGTTTAAAAAGAAAAAGCATTATTTTAGCCTCTGTTGATAAATCTTTTACTTTAGAAAAATTTGTTTTCCTTGTTGTGTTTATTTTATATCATAGAATGATGAATCCTAAATGTATTATCTATACTAATATTATAAAGGAGTAAAGATTGTTTTTTTGTTTGTAGGGGGTAATCTCTGAACTACCGAACCGATTTCAAAAGTGATGGTGACAATCCCTGCTCCAACATAGGCTATATTTTATGTCGGTGCCACTAACCCCAGGAGGGGGGGGGGTGCAGTAGCGAAAAACGTTCTAAATTGCGATTTTTTTTTTATACTGAAGGAGCTAGAAATTTGAAATTTGGCATTGTAGTTACTTATAAGATGTATGTAAATGCTCTCTAAGGATAAATAACAAAAAAAAATCGAAATTTAAAAGTGTGAAATGAGCGAAAAGCGTTCTAAAATAATTCTAAATTACAATTTCTATGGAATCTCTGGAACTACAGAACCGATTTAAAAATTGATGGTGGCAAATTGATGTTGACAATCCTTGCTCCAACAGCCTCTTTAATAAAAAGCTATGCGTTGTTGACGACTGGGTTTTTCGCTAATTGTTGCCACAGATTAATCTCGGAAAATGAAACATTTCAAGTTACTGAAAAAAAATAATAGCTCGGAAATTATTTGTCAGAAAATTGTTAGACAAACTGCGTTTGAAAGGTAAAAAAATGTGTTTTTCTTGATATAAATTTCAAATCTAATGATTATGCCGTTTTTCAAACATTGAATTTCAAAAATTACGAAATTTCACAAAGGAGTACCATAGCGAAACCTTCATGCGTAAAAAGATAATGATAAGGGCGACGTGTCCTGACCGGTCTATTAGCACGAGTCACAAATTATAGTAGCCTTATTATTCTGTTAAAATATAAAAGTGAATTATGAAATTTCAATATTTTGTTTGATTAAAAGTTCGTTAAGAGAAATTGACCAGCGTAGCGGGCGTAACTTGCTAGTATATATATATATTTAACAGTAACGCCAGAATATAAATCTGGAATCGTCGATAATATCTTTGAAACTGTTTTGCCAATTTTTTAAACAGAATTTCCATTTAAAATTTAATTTAACCCCCCCCCCCTCCCTAAACAAAAAACATAATCATGCTAAATTTAAGAAGAAAAAAAATTAAGCAAATGGAACAATACAAATATCATTTAAAAGATAAAATATCTGTAAAGAAATTTTTCTTCAGGATCAAGGTAAAGTTATCTATATATTTATGTGCAGATTTCGATTTACGGGTACAAAAGGTATTATTCCATAGTAAAAATTTTACACTATTTACACTATTCAAGAAAAGATCCTCACTTTAACAAGACAACCTACAAAATTGGTGCTAGATTGACTTTTTTTTTTTTTTTTTTTTTTTTTTTTTTTTGAGTGAAAGAAATGTCAAAAGATATTGGAATAAAATGGGAATAATAATTTGGATATTGGAATTGGAATAATAATTTGTTCGAGTTATCGTAGTCACCGACTTTAAAAACGTAGTTTTGAGATAATCGCGTTTAAAAATTCAAATTATGATTTATGGACCGTAGAACAAAATAAATTAAAGTTGTGTAACTTTCTTAATTTTTATCAGATCGACTAGAAAATGCAAAGGAATATTATTTTTTTATTATACTTTCAAAAAACACAAATTAAAAAGAAAAAAAAAATGCATTTTTTGAAAGTTTGCAGGTATAGGTATAACCGCTTAACGAGCCTAACTATATTCGTCGGGAAATCCTGGAATATATCGTTTACTTGCATACATGAAAATAGAAGAAAAAATATTTTCAACTTTAATCTTAATTATGTTTTGTTAACGTTGTTGATTTTGCATATCTGCTGATACTTGACAACTAATGGTCAGAGGTGAATAAAAAAGTATATTGAGGCATTTTCGACCATGTGGTTTTTAATGTTGACGGAAAAAAAATGTTTCTAGTCGTGAAATTTTAATAATTGCATTCATTAATTAATAATTAATCTTTCAAAAACATTTGTATCCAAAATAGGCATTTGCGTTATGTTTTAGGCTTTTACAAAGTATCCAATAAAACAAAAACCAATGAAATACATAAATTATTATTTGGGACATTTATCTTTATCATGAATTGATTCATTTTTCAGTCATTTATACCTCACATCAGTAACTTATCATTCACAATTAATGACAAATTTATATTTCAGCGTTTTTTGGCATACAAGACTTAAATATGCAATTCACTCCCTTAAAACGAAAGAGCCAAAATAACTCAAGTTGAGTTGAAATCCACTCATCTCACGATTTGAAAGTCAGCTTCTCATGAAGAGTTGTAACAACTCGAGTGAACGAGTTGTTTTTAAGCAACTCATGATTGAGTGATCTCTATTTTACTCATACTTGAGTGAAATCAAATCAATGAAGGTTAAATCCAGTAGCACTTGAGTGACTTATAACTAAGTCATACTTGAGTGAAATGAAGTAATTTAACGCTAAATTCAGTAGAACTTGAGTGATTTATAATCAATTCAAACTTGAGTGAAATGAGGTCATTTCAGATTTAATCCAGTAATTCTTGAGCGATTGGTAACAAATTCATACATGAATGAAATCAACTCATTTAAGAGTTAATCCAAAACCCCTTGGATGATTTCTAATAAACTCATTCTTGAGAGGAGTCAACTCACTTAAAAATTACAAAAAAAAAAAAAAAAAAAAAAATCCCTTGAGGGATTTCTAATCAACTGACTAAATAAAATCAAGCCATTTAAAGCAACCTTTGATTTATTTTTATCAACGAAATTCAAAATAACACAGAATTCTTGCCACGTTTTCAAATAAAAATAATGATAAATAACTACCCTATTTTATACTCTATAAAAATTATATTTTATTATTTATACCTCTGATATATTTTATTATTTATAGCTTCCGAAATACAAGTTCTTTTCTAGAAAGGAGGGGAATGGGAATTGAAATTCATGGTAAAGATGTAATATTTTATTGTAAAATAATAAAGTTCATAAACAGATACAGATTATATTAAAAAAAAAAAAAAAAAAAGTTGCATGTCGAATGTATACACATATGTGTACATTCAACAATTCAGTGAAAAGTGTCATTTTATATTTATTTATTTTGTTGTTGTTTTTGAGCTGCTTGAAATATATACCCCCCCCCCCCCCCCTTTGATCCAAAAAGAGAATTTTAAAGGAATACTTGAATAGATAAGAATTTATGCTGTTTTAAATACTTTAATCATGGTTTTTTTTAATATATATAATGATTATGTTTTCTATGCAATATTATTAGATATATTGCATGATATTTTTCAGTTTATATCAATATTATCATTAAATGTTTTAATCCTAATACTATTTCGGAATATTCACACAGTGAATATACGGGAATGGAGATATTTACCTTCTTTTTAACAACATTTGATAAAAAAATATGGGATTTATACAGCTTCACAAATCAAGTATATTTATTTTTAAATATTAGAAAAACAGTATATATACTAATAAAGCTACTTTTCAAAAGTTTTCGTCAACGTGAAATAGATATTCTAAAGCTTTTCTTATATATTTGAGATACATTTCAAATAATCTAACTCTCAGCAACATAAAATGATTAAAACTTATGTATGCGCATTCGAAAAACAAGGCAGATCAATAAAAAAATCCAGAAAAAATTTCTTCAGACTGAGAATAAAATAAGAAATATAATTTGTTTACTTTAAAACAATATTTTTAAAGTCAGACAGGTCAATTTTCAATTTATAGTATTATGAAAGTTAGAGTTCTGAAATATCATTAAAAAATATATATAAACAAACGCACAGTACCGCCGAGACATTTTCTTTAAAAGATTTAAATTGCTACTACAGTAGAGTCCCGCTATTTCGAACCCCGCTATTCCAAAAATCCGCCTATTCCGAACAGAGATCAGAAAAGTACCAATTTTTTTAACTTAAAAACAGGAAAAATTAAAAAGACGTTCGTGAAAAAACGTACATTTATTGTTATACAAAGAAGTTAAATATAGACATATATAGAGCCTAAGCTTGATGAAAACCTGAAACCAAATTGAAATGAAAGCTGGTTACTTACAGTACATGTCGGCCCCATTTATACAATTCTGTAGAATCGTTTTTAATCACTGCTAAACGCAAAAATAACTAATTTACACACACTTTAGAAGTAAAGTCAGTGATTTTTTTCTAACGAAGAGCACTGAATCGACTTGAGGATGCAATGTTCCGCCATCTCCGCATTAACATAACATCATTTGTTGTTGATTAAGCGTGTTGTTCGACGTAGCGTAAGGCGAGGTCAGCAGCATTTGCCGCGTTTGTGTATGGTATGAGTTCAGTTTAAGCGTTCACCTCTTCGTCGTTTTCCTCCGAGTCGATCTCAGCTGACGAGTCCTGGACCACTGTTACGATGTCTTCGTCTCCGTACTGCTGTGACCATTCTCGTCAATAGCAGTACACTCCTCAACACAGCTTTCTTCTGCGTCTTCACAGCCCGGGATTTTCTTGACTAGTGGAAGAAGGTGACAGTCTTTCACCGGTGTAAAAGTTGTTTCAACAAATTCCAATGTAAGCCAGAGTGAAAGGTAGGGTTGGTGGGGTGATGAATGGTCGATGGTCACTGCCCTTCCGTTCCCACTTTCACTGAACCTGTTCATCACGAGCCGATCAACGCTGCATAGAGGTGACACTCGCAGATGTCCCTGCACTCAATTTACGCCTTAACAAGTCAATACATTGATTATTATTAATGAAATCTGCCTATTCCGAATTCCCGCTAAACCGAACAGTGATCGGTCCCAATTAGTTCGGAATAGCGAGACTCTACTGTATATGCTATTTATAAATCATATTTATTGAAACAACATTAAAAAAAACTTAAAATGAGAGGCAAAGGATTTGTATAATTATATTTTAGAGCATTTTTTAATATTTATCCTTCCAACTCAAAAGATCTCTAAATGTTCGTTCGTGTAAATAGTCCTAAATGTTAGGGTTAAGACATATTTGTTAAAAATATTGATATAAACTGAAAAATATCACGCCATATATAAAATAACAATAAATATAAAACAGAATCATTAGAAAAAACATGATTAGAGTATTTAAAACAGAAGAAATTCTTATCTTTTCAAGTATTCCTTCTTTAAAATTGCCCCTTTGAACAACGCGAATAATACTTCTTCAACGGTCAACAACGTGCTGTAAAGCGTAAAGGCGAAATGCTTGCCTCCACTCGATGACGTCACACGCCTGTCGTCTGTTCAGCGAATGGTCACGTCAGCCGCATTGGCATTTCCGCCCGCTCGCCAATGATTGCTTTTTTTTTTTTATCGAGATGAGTTGTTTAGTATGCGCTCTTTTGGAGTGCATTAGAAAAATAAAAATTCAAATCAAGATGAGTGAAACGTTTAAAAATCAACTCATTCACGATCCAATAAATTACAGCTCTTTTCTGAGAAGCCAAATCCACTCTTTCGTTTTAAAAGAGCAATTATGATTCTGCTATTGAAATTTTACAAGTTAAGTTTAGTTTTAGTATGTAGATGAACCCTTAACTTAAAAATAAACCACATATAATTGTAAAGACATTATGTAAATTTTGCATCAACATAAATTTTATATCAAAATGTTAAAAAATAAATTGACTTTCTTTTAATATAAAAATTTAAAATTCAATTTGTTTTAAGCACGTGAAGTATCTATCCCCTTAAATTTTCATTAAAATATCATGATCTTAATGAAAAATATGCTACCCATTTGTTGGAGACACAGATCTAATCACAATAAAATTAATAGTTGTCGCTCAGTAGCATGCATAGTAGCTGGCAAAAGTTTTGAGACGATATGTTTTTCTGTAAGCAAAATTTCTTAATGATGTAAATTAGTAATTTGTACGCTTTTTAAAGCTTAACAAAATGCAACATTAGAACAATTGAGACATATGCAATGCATGAGTTCAATATAATTCGGAAATTCGCAAAATTACTCAAGCGAAGGTTTTGAGACGATTCAGTTTTTCTAAACTTATATTGAAACTAAGCGTCTTAATATGCAGCAATATTTAATATTTAATTGGATATTCTTTTTATTTGACGACTGTGGCACATCGTCTGGACATGGAATTAACAAGACTTTCTAAGGTAGACCTCGGGATTTTCGTCCATTCCGATTGAAGATCCTGAAGGAGTTCTGCCTTTGAAGAATGTTTCCGTGTCCCGACTTTTCTTCCAGTGTGTTCCCACAGATGTTCAATTGGATTGAGGTTAGATGACTGACTCGGCCAGTTCAAAACTTTAATTTTCTTAGCTGTAAACCAATTTGTCACCATTTTGGAGGTGCGCTTTGGATCATTATCCTGCTGAAACATCCATTCACGGAGCACCTTTTTACGAGCATAATGCAACATGTGATCTTCTAAATTGTTTTTATAAACATTTTGACCATAATCCCATCGATGTGTACGAAGGAGACGACGCCATCGTGATGGAAAACTCCCCAGATCATTACTGATCCGTTTCCGTGCTTTAATGTTGGACGTTGGTACCAGGGATTCATTCTGGTGACTTTTGGACGACAAATTTAATGTCGGTCATCACTTTCAAAGAAATGAAATTTGGATTCATCGCTCTAAAGGACTTTCTTCCAGTCTTTGGTTGTCCACGTTTCGTGCTCCTTAGCAAATTTCAATCGGATTTCCCTATTCTTTGCCCGGAAGAGAGGTTTTTGTTGCAGGGATCCGTGCACACAATCCAGTGGCATCCAGACGACGTCTTATGGTGTCCCTACTCACTGTGAGTCCATGTTCGATTTCCATTTCCTTTCATATTTCAGCAGCGTTCTTGTTTGGGTAAGCGACCGACAAACCGTATATATGTTCGGACCAACGCGTCTTGACGTTGAGTTGTTTTTCTTGGAGCTCCTAATCTTGGAAGATCGCACACACCTTTACCATCCTTCTACTTCTTTACTATGTGGCCAACAGTTGATTTTGGAATTCAAAACTTGCTAGCGATAGCAGAATATGAAATTTTTTCCCCGTTTCTTTAATAATTAAAAGATGAATGCCCAAAGACGTATTTTTCCCTGTCTTCATAGTAACACCGATACAGATACTAACATCAAGATTTTCATGCACGAAATAGAATTCTAATGCTTTAAGGATTAAGCAAGTGAGTTTCGCATTTGTTTCGTGCTTTATATATGAAGCATTGCATATTCTAGAACATGACTACGTAAACCTACAAATTTGCGTAAAGTTATCGAAATTATAAAGTCATTTACATACAGATCGTATAGAAAGGAAATAACAAAAATCTAATTTAAAAGCCAGGGACGGGATTCGAACCCACATCGTCTGCGTAGAATTCCTCTGCTCTAGCCACTCAGCTAGCGAAGCCCTTGTATGTAGGACGTATTTAAGCCAAGTATTAAAAACTTGAATTTTATCAGATTGTCTCAAAACTTCTGCTTTCAACTTTTCAAATTCACGTTTTGTATTTTTTAAACTAACAATTTTCACACATATCATTAGTTGCGCACCATTCAGGATGACTAAAGCTACAAAAATTACTAATTTACACCATTAACCCCTTCGCGACGAGCGTCTTTTACAGAATTTTTAATCTTTTACCACCGGTTTTTCAAAACAGAAATATTCGCCTAATTGAATCGCAGAAATGCTGTCATTAAATAAGGCAAATCTTACAATAAAAAGTAACTGGTGGGAATAATCGAGGATTCTGAGCATCTTATGCGTCACGTATACGTGTCGCTCGTTCCCAAGGTGTTAAGAAATTTTGCTTACAGAAAAATTTAGGACAGAAAAACATATCGTCTCAAAACTTTTGCCAGCTACTCCAGCAGTTATCAAGGTGTAAATGATAAAAGTGGAAAATATGCAAATTTAAAACACAATTGTTAAATATTTATTGTTAGGCGTCATTAATAAAATAATATACATCATTTCTACATGTCCATCGATACAATAAAATTAAAGCAGATGAATTTAAAGTGAATGTTCACGCATTTTGAAAATTCTTGTATACTCTGATAAGCACAAATGTGGTTTTTATAGTTCGCAATATATGTATATATATATATATATATTCTTGGTCAATGATACGAATTTTTTGAGCACATTCACAAATTATTTTCATTTTCAATTGTATAACTCCAGGTGAATTCATTTTTAATATAAAAAAATAAAATTCAACAATTCCATGTTATTCTATGGTAATATTCTATGTTAATATTCTATGTTAAATTGCAAAATTTTACAATTAACAATCTTTAATGTATTAGAAAAGAATGAGTTTCAGCAAATAAACTGCTTTTACCTTTATGTATGTTTCATTCAATATGGAATTTCAAACGATATTTAACAAGAACACTTTGATGGAGAAATTTACTAATTTGGGACAAATTGTAAATTTCGAATCTTTTATTTCAATATAAAATTTGAAAACTCGCATTGGGATTATACAAATTCAGTTTAACTTAATTTAACTTCATTAAATTTTTATAAAGGCTATAATTTTTCTTCAACCTAAATATATTGATCAATAAATTGAAGAATTTTCACTCTAAATAAATGAAGTAAATTTTAATTTTATATAAAAAATGATTTTCATTATATTGTTTTAATTGCAAAATTCTACAATTAACAATCTTTGATGTATTAGAGAAGGATGAGCTTCAGCAACTGTTTTTACCTTTATGAGATTTGATATAAAATATATGTAAATTATGAACAATAATTCCTATTCATTTTCGGTGCTAAAAAATCTGAAAACATTTTTATTTATGCAATAAATGCGATATGTTTTAACTATAGATGATTTGATAACCACTCTCGTATGATCTCGAAAGTTGGTTCAAATTTGACGGAATTTTCTGAAAGATTAATTTGTTTAAAATTTTTTTAAGGAAATGATAAACCACTACTTTGCCCGGGCAAAGTATCAAAAGTAATTTTGGTGCATATAGGTGAAACATAGTAATTAAATATTATTACACTTTTAATTTTCGTGATACAGAATATACTTTGCTCCTTCTTTAAATACAGTTTTTCAAAACGTTAATGAGAAATGAGAAATTTAAAAGATTTTTTAAATATATTTTTTAAGTTTCGTAGAAAAAGAAGTATAATTTTATTTAAAAATTTGGACAGTCGTGTGAATATTAGGAGCTATTAATCTAACTTCATATAAAAATAAATCTTTGATTTAAATTTCTAATTCAACAAAGTGTCTTTCTCTTTCGAAAATTAACCAATTTTTCTTCTAGCATTTCTAAAGCATCTTTTAAATTATAAATTATTTTGTGTTTCTTAATCATATATTCCATATTTAGCCTTGATGTAACGGAGTTATCGCGTGAAGTTATCACATGCTGGAAACATTAATTTTCTTGGTATAGAATATACTTTATCATTTTCATAAATACAGTCTTACAAAACTTTAAAAGATTTTGAATATATACTTTTAAAGTGTTTCTGTGAAAAATTAAATTAATTATTAGAGTTAAAAACATTTATAATCGTGCGAATTTCAAGAGTTATCAATCTAACTTCGTACAATATTATATTTTTTTAATTAAATCTGTAATTTAACAAATAGTCTGTTCCTTCGCATGTTAACAAATTTTTGTTCCAGCATTTCTAAAACGTTTTTTTTTTATTAGAAACTATTCTGTATTAGTTTATAAAGTTTATATTTAGTCTTGATGTAACACGTTATTTAATTTTTAATGCACGTTAAAACGTCAATTTTTTTTTTTAAATAGAATATACTTTTCCCTTTTGTAAATACAGCTTTTCATAACGTTAAAGAGAAATTAAAAAGATTTTGAATATATTTTTAAAAAGTTACTTAGAAAAAAAATTTAATCTTATTTTACAAATTTTGAAAGTCGTGCGAATTTTAGAAGTTATCTAACTTCATAATAATAATAATAATAATAATAATAATAATAATCTTTCATTTAAATTTCTATTTCAACAAAGTGTTTATTTCTTTCATAAATTAACCAGTTTATCTTCTAGCATTTCTAAAGCATTTTTTATATTATAAATCATTTTGTGTTACTTAATCATATATTCTATATTTAGTCTTGATGTAACGCAGTTATGAATTTTTAGCAAACGCTGGAAAACTTAACATTCTTGGCGCAAAATATACTTTGCCGCTTTCATAAATAAAGCCTTTAAAAAAATTAAAGAAATATTTGAAATATTTTGAATTTAAGTTTAAAGTATTTCTCAGCGGGTGGGGGGGGGGGGGGGATATTATTTTGTCCCAAAAATTTTTACAATAGCACGAATTTCAGAAGTTATCAATCTAACATCATGCATTATTGTTTAATTTAAATCTGTAATTTAACAAATAGTCTTTTTCCTTCGCAAGTTAACAAATTTTTCTCCCATCTTTTCTAAAACCCTCTTATATATATAACTTATTGTAAAATTAAACCATTGAAACATAAGAAACTGACCAGACACAATGAATATATATTTACACAAATCTACGATTTATCTATCAAGAAAGATAACACTCATTGTATTAAAATCAATTTTGTGCTAGTTAATAAAATCAAGGCGCTTACCAACATCAACAGTACTATTACATGTGATTTTAAGGACCTTTTCAACAATATTCTTTTGGCAGATTTACACTCTACTATTAATTCACTTTTTATAGAATATTTCTCATCATTACATTTACCTGATAACATCGATATTGATTACTTCAAAACTTTAACTAATTTTTTACTTTTTCATAATTTTATCTTCCAAAATAACGCTATTTTTCTTCAGGCAAAAGGAATTCCACAAAAGGATTCTAGTTAAGTAGAACAAAGTATATTTATATGCATAAATTTAAAATGGTGGATGAATTGAAGGGAAGTATACTTTAACATTGTCCCTCACTAAGCGAAGAAGTTAATTTAAAAATAATAAATAAATTAATACAGCTATAAAAATGCGATGAAACCACGGGCTTTAGACTGAATTGAAGTATACAGAATCAATTAAAGTATTTACAGATTTAATTTATTCATAATGATAGAACAACAATCTTTTTTTTAATTAATTAACCATTTGCCATTAAATTTCCTTACAAAAACACCCATCCTCCGTACTCTAGCATCTGGTAATCAGCATTTCCCGAATGCCAGTTAATTGAGCCTTTACAATATTTCCTTTCTTTTCTTTTCTTTTTCTTTAGAGATATACATAATTTTGATGTTTCATCAAAAAACTTAGACATTATCTTTTTTAATTATGCACTTTTCTAAGTTATGTAACTAATAATTCTAAACAGGGCCGAAACTAAGGGGGGGCAGAGGGGGCATGTGCTCCGGGCGCCACCCGAAGGGGGCGCCAAAATGAAGATTTCGTTTGTCGTTTAATACAAAAATGTATATATATATGTGAAATTTGGATACAAATGTTTCGTAGCCGGAAAAAAAAAAAAACTGAATCAAATGCATTAAATTTGACAAATAGATAAAAAGATTTGTCTAAAGTACTAGATAGCAAATGAATAAGAAGAAAGAACTGTTCTCTTAGTTTATTTTTATCCCATTCCAAATACACCATGTCCTATGTCTTCTATCTATCGGGGAAATCACTTTCCGTGTAGTAAGAATCCCTAACATTTTTCAAGGTGAGTCTCATGTCACTGTCCAGTGTCCAACAAAGATAATTGCCCAGCGATTCCCTGTGAAAAAATTCTAAGAAGGGTGTTCTATTTTCCCTTTCTTTCTCGCTGAGCAGCGTGGAGCTTTCTTTTCCCCCGTTTTAATATGGGTGAGGTCGAGCGACTGCCCAGGACAATAAAAATAAAAGGGAACGCATAAAGTAAAATACTTAGTAAAATCATTATCTAAAAAGAGTATAGCATTTGTTAGAGGTACAGTAAACAATCTCTCTGCCGCCCTAAGCGACAAACGGAAAATTCCGCCCCCATTACTCTTGCTGGAAATTTTTTTTTTGCATCCAGATCCAGCCTTTGAGCTTAGAAGGGGTGAGATCAGGCGACTTCTCGGGATACTAAAAACAAAGTTGTGGAAAATATACACAAAATAAAATACTTAGTAAAACCTTTCATTTTATTTTTTTCGGTTACATCATTTGTAGGGATGCAGAAAAAAAAAAAATCTCACCCAGGGTGCTATGGCTAGTACCTTTAATCTGTCAAATTATTTTTTCTTTCTTTTGCCATTTCTAGGTAGGCGACAACTGAAAAATCCACTCATGCTTTTTACTACAATTATATTTTTAGAGACAGATCTGGCCTTAATGGGAGCCAATGATACTAAAAACTAAGGGGCAAGGGGTAACTATTATATGCAAGATGAAATAGTAAAAGCCTTTTTTTTTCTTTTTTAAGAATTATTTCTCGGAGTTCAGAATAAAAATCTCTTTCGGGACGCTATGGCTAGTAAAGAAGCCTATCTGCCTCTAAAATATGTCATTTTCAGCCCTAGATGTCTGCGTAGTTTTACCTAATGGTAGAAACGGCCATCTATTTTGAATTGTAATAGATTGTTGATTGATTATTCACGATTTTTTGCGTTCTGCGTCTTTATTATTGTCTTATAACAACATTTTCTAAAATGAAAAACACTATTAAATTTTTTGGTATTTAAAATAGAATGTTACATTTTTGAATGAAAATTACATCTTCGATGTATCAGAAAGTAATCATTTATGATTTCGAGAATAGTTTTAAGTTAAAGGGTATCGGAACTTGAAATATAAAAAATGTCATAATTTTAATTTATTGAATTTTTAAACTTATTAACTTTGGTTAATTGTCTTTCTAAAAATAGGCTATTTTCATCTCTACCATAATTTAGAAGCATCCAAATTTTATTTTAACACCATAACAAATCCTAATCCTGACAATTCAATCTTTCATGCTCGAGAGACACATTTATAAATTCTTAAATTTCCCCGAGTCATTATTCAATTAAATAGCTTAGGTAGGAAATGTATACACGCCTAGATTTCAAAACCAGGGCCAGGTTGTATATAGGCACTGCGGAACTACAGAATTCTTACTTTCTTCTCGATTCACAAAAAAACATTTTATTTATTTATATTTGCACGCAATACTTAATTTTAAAACGAGAAATTGTATACATAATTTCCAATTAAATAACAATAGTAGTAAATAATCTATTGGTTAGCACTTAAGAAAGTAATTGATCAATATTTGACAAAGCTGATTACATAGTTCAGTATTACGTATTTTGTGATTACATATTTTAAATTTAGAATAAGTCGGCTATTAGAAACTTGGTAAAATTCTTTTTGTAAATTTACTTCGGGGGGGGGGGGGGGGGCGCCAAAATCCATGTTTGCCCCGGGCGCAAAAAAGGCTAGTTTCGGCATTGATTCTAAATTATGCTTGTTATTAATTTTTCGAAATTAATTCTTAAAATCCTTTTTGTTTTTTGAAAATCAATGACGATGAAAGAGGGTGATATTTTTTACTTGCGACTAGAATTTTTTGCTGGCACCAGATTTTATCAAATTTGTAAAGCCCTGTGCATGTGACGTCACTGTGGGTAGAATAACCGCCCCCTGGTTACTAGGCCTACGAGCTGACACCAAAAATGGCGGCTGTCGTAGGCATATTTTTTTCAGCCGTCTGTACGGTCCCTTGAATTCAGACACCAGTATTTTCTAAACGTTTTCTTTGACTTATTGAATATCAGAAAAATAAAGTGGAGAAAACTTTTAGGAATTATTGGTATTCAAGTTCAAGGGACCGTACGAACTCTGAAAAAAGCCTGCATATCAGTGTAATATAAATAGGGCAATATGTAAAAAGAAATTTAGACCAAGTAAATGACGTAAGTATGTTTTAAAATATGTTAAAATTGGTTATATAATAACAGAGCAAAATTTTTCTCCCCCCCCCCCCAAAAAAGGGTGTCCCAAAAACATTAACTTCGGCTTTTATTCCATAATTATTGATCATACACATATATTATAAACTAACAAGCTACGCCCACTACGCTGGTCAATTTCTCTTAACGAACCTTTAATCAAACAAAATATTGACATTTCATAATTCACTTTTATATTTTAACAGACTAATAAGGCTACTATAATTTGTGACTCGTGCTATATCCATTATACACGTCAGGACACGTCGCCCTTATCATTATCTTTTTACACGTGAAGGTTTCGCTAAGGTACTCCATTGTGAAATTTCGTAATTTTTGAAATTCAATATTTGAAAAATGGCATAATCATTAGATTTGAAATTTATATCATAAAATATACAATGTTTTACCTTTCAAACGCAGTTTGTCTAACAATTTTCTGACAAATACTTTTTGAGCTATTATTTTTTTCAGTAACTTCAAATGTTTCATTTTCCGAGATTAATCTGTGGCAACGATTAGCGAAAGAGCCAGTCAGCAACGTACAGCTTTATATTAAAGAGAATGTTGGAGCAGGGATTGTCATCATCACTTTTGAAATCGGTTCAGTAGTTCCAGAGATTCCATAGAAATTGTAATTTAGAAAGATTTTAGAACGCTTTTCGCTCATTTCACCCTTTTAAATTTCGAATATTTTTTAATTTATTCTTAGGGAGAATTTACATCTTATAAGTAAGTACAATGACAAATTTCTAATTTCTAGCTCCTTCAATATAAAAAAAAGGTTGCAATTTTCGAGCATTTTTCTCTCCTGCACCCCATTGGCGTTAATGGCACCGACATAAAATATAGCCTATGTTGGAGCAGGGATTGTCACCATCAATTTGCCACCATCACTTTTGAAATCGGTTCGGTAGTTCCAGAGATTCCATAGAAATTGTAATTTGAAATGTTTTTAGAACGCTTTTCGCTTTTTTCACCCTTTCAAATTTCAATTTTTTTTTTAATTTTGTTCTTAGAGAGCATTTACATCTTATAAGTAACTACCATGCCAAATTTCATGTTTCTAACACCTTCAGTATAAAAAAAAAAATTGCAATTTTAGAACGTTTTTCGCTTCTGCACCACCCTGGGATTAGTGGCACCGACGTAAAATATAGCTTTTGTTGGAGCAGAGATTGTCATCAAAAATTTGCTTCCATCACTTTTGAAAAGGGTTCGGTAGTTCCAGAGATTCCATAGAAATTGTAATTTTGAATGTTTTTAGAACGCTTTTCGCTCATCTCACCGTTTTAAATTTCGAATTTTTTTAGAATTTGTTCTTAGAGAGCATTTACATCTTATAAGTAACTACCACGCCAAATTTCATGTTTCTAACACCTTCAGTATAAAAAAAAAATCGAAATTTTAGAACGTTTTTCGCTCATGTACTCCCCTGGGGTAGTGGCACCGACATGAAATATAGCCTATGTTACAGCAGGAACTGTCAGCATCAATTTGCCATCATCACTTTTGAAAACAGTTCTGTATTTCCTGAAATTCCATAGAAATTGTAATTTAGAATGTTTTTAGAACGCGTTTCGCTCATCTCATCCTTTTAAATTTCGAATTTTTTTAGAATTTGTTCTTAGAGAGCGTTTACATCTTATAAGTAACTACCACGCCAAATTTCAAGTTTCTAGCTCCTTCAGTATAAAAAAAGGTCTCAATTTTCGAACATTTTTCCCCCTTGCACCCCATTGGGGTTAGTGGCACCGACATAAAATATAGCCTATGTTGGAGTAGGAATTGTCACCATCAATTTGCCACCATTACTTTTGAAATCGGTTCTGTAGTTCAAGAGATTCCATAGAAATTGTAATTTAGGATGTTTTTAAAACGCTTTTTGCTCATCTCACAGTTTTAAATTTCGAATTTTTTTCTTTAAATTTGTTCTTAGAGAGCATTTACATCTTATAAGTAACTACCATGCCAAAATTCATGTTTCTAGTTCCTTCAGTATAAAAATAAATCGAAATTTTAGAACGTTTTTCGCTCCTGCACCCCCCTGGGGATGGTGACACCGACATAAAATATAGCCTATATTGGAGCAGGGACTGTCACCATCAATTTGCCACCATCACTGTTGAAAACGGTGCTGTAGTTCCAGAGATTCCATAGAAATTGTAATTTAGAATGTTTTTAGAACGCTTTTTGCTCATCTCACCCTTTTAAATTTCGAATTTCATTAGAAATTGTTCTTAGAGAGCATTTACATCTTATAAGTAACTACCATGCCAAATTTCATGTTTCTAACACCTTCAGTGTAAACAAAAATCGAAATTTTAGAACGTTTTTCGTTCCTGCACCCCCCTGGGAGTAGTGGCACCGACATAAAAAGTAGCCTATGTTGGAGCAGGGACTGTCACCATCAATTTGCCACGATCACTTTTGAAAACGGTTCTGTGGTTCCAGAGATTCCATAGAAATTGTAATTTAGAATTTTTTTAGAACGTTTTTCGCTCATCTCACACCTTTTAAATTTCGAATTTTATTAGAATTTGTTCTTAGAGAGCATTTACATCTTATAAGTACCATGCCAAATTTCATGTTTCTAGCTCCATCAGTATAAAAAAAATCGAAATTTTAGAACGTTTTTCGCTTCTGCACCCCCCCCCCCCTGGGGGTACTGGCACCCACATAAAATATAGCCTATGTTGGAGCAGGGATTGTCACCACCAATTTGCCACCATCACTTTTCAAATCGCTTCAGTAGTTACAGAGATTACCCCCTACAGACAAACAAACAAACAATCTTTACTACTTTATAATGTTAGTATAGATTACAAAGTTACTTTTTAAAAAAAAGTGCAGAATTTTATGGGATCGATAAAAATTTTCAGGCGGATTCAATTTGAAGAAATACAGAATTTTAATTTTTATACGCTCCCCGTGCAAACCATTTAGTAAAATGTGCTCTATACACTAATAAGGTCATGTACAAAATTTCAGCATTTTATCATAAAAAGTCGCAGACGTATCTTTAAACAAAGTTGGTAAGGGGTTAATCCTAAATTATAATGTAAATGTTTACAGATTAAGTGCAGATGACGCGACGCAGAAATGAATCTTAAGCAAATCAACTATGGCTCTTACCTTTAGTTTTATTTACAAATTTACAAAACCATGCTTCCTGAAAAATACCTTAAAGTTTTACATCATGAGTTACGGAATAAAATTTGGAAATGACAAAGTCAATGAACATTAAAATAGCTTAGAAATGTTTGACTGAAATATAAACATAATGAACAAGTTTTGTAATTTTTGCGTAAAGTTATTATTTCTACACAGTTTAAATACTTTTATACCAACAAAAAGCACAATTAATATTTATTTATGCAGTCATTGTTTCCTTTCGTAGTTTTTGTACGACCCCTGAAATGCTATCATCCGCCATGAATTTTTCCCCTTTACGAACAGGCGTGGAAAAGTGGTTTAAGTCAGCATTTATGTATTTTCATATGTCTGCGACTTTTTACGATAAACTGCTGAAATTTTGTACATGAACTTATTGGTGTATGGTGCACATTTTACTCATCGGGGAAATTTTTTATACGGGGACCATATAAAAATTTAAATTTTGTATTTCTTCAAATTGAATCCCCTAAAAATTTTAATCTACTTCATAAAAGTCTGTACCTTTTTTTATCTATCTTTGTAATGTATAATATATGTCTATGATCAATATTTAAGAAATAAAAGCCGAGATCATTTTTTTTGGAACACCCTGTATATAACTATAAGCTATAGTAACAATATTTAATGTAATTTATGCGCATTTCAAAATTTTATAAATATGTATTAATGATTAAATGCCCCAGGCCATACGTAAAATAGTAGCGTGATGCAGATTGAGTATGGTGGCTTCAAACCATACAGCATGAAAGAAAATGCATAATTTATTTTATACCCATAAAAATTTTTAAGCATCTCCAATCGGGTCTTAGTTCTCATACTCGAAACTCTAATGTCTACTATGTAATAAATAGTTTCTAGAAAATATAATGAGGTCTATTATGGAAGAGTAAATCTTAAAAAGCTATTTCGTCTTTTAGTATTACACTTTATTTAGTTTTAGATGCATGAGTCTTTTGAGGATCAGAATTATACACTGTAAAAAATGACCAATGTTTCTTATTTTATGAAAATATACTATAACCACGAACGAAAATATAATATAATCTTCTGAGTTATCCGAAATTCCGAATAGCGTGTTTCATGGTCTTTTGAATCCCCAGAAACCAATACATTTCCAAAATTTAAAGAATTATTTATAAAAACAAAGTATTTTTCGCTGCCCGTATTTTTCAGAAACGTTTCCGAAAGGTTTTTATAGTATATTAATTAGTCTCCTCAGCCTGGAATACCTGTTTTTCGAATGCTATCAATTCTCAAGTAAACCTTTTCAGGCTCAAAAAATATGTTTAACAGACAAACATGCATAACTAACAGCGTTAACAATTACATTAAAATTAACATTATTTCTTTACTCTTTCATGTGTAAATTAACTTATGCGGCTGAAAACGTTTACTTGAGAATTGATGACATTCGAAAAACAGGTATTCCAGGCAGAGGAGACCAATTAATACACTATAAAAACCCTTAGGAAACGTTTCTGAAAAATACGGGCAGCGAAAAATACTTTGTTTTTATAAATAATTCTTTAAATTTTGGAAATGTATTGGTTTCTGGGGATTTAAAAGACAATGGAGCACGCTATTCGGAATTTCGGAAAACTCAGAAGATTATATTATATTTTCGTTCGTGGTTATAGTATATTTTCATTACGTTACTGAAATTCGGAATATAATAACAGAGGCTAGGAAACAATTTGAAACAGTTCTACAACTCTCCAGCTTCCACAGATAAGGGGGTGCTTTGAACTTCCCTGTTGACTGACCAACCGTAACCTGAAGGGAAAGGGTGTTCTGTCTAGAATAAAGTCTAGTTAGAAAGCAGATAATGGGATGACAGTGAAACAGAAAATGATAGTCATATGCATTGCTCGATTACGTAAAATACATCCAATTAGATGAAAAACTAATGCAAGTAGATCTTATGGCATTCTTTTATAACGAGAGATTGAACTGAAGTATTTTTAAAAAGAGTCACTTTTAGGTAGCTTTCAATACAAAAAGTAGAAGGCTAACTATTGCAGCCGTTCGGAGGAAAGTTTTCCGGAAAATTTCGGTGTATTTTCACCGAACATGACCTGACCCCCAGACCACAAAACCACCCTACGTTCAAATCTTGATATATATATATATATATATATATATATATATATATATATAATTATAATATCTATGAATTTCAAAAAACATATCAAGTTCTTGTATCATTCTACTTAAATCTCCAAAGAGATAATTAATGATAACGTGTAGACAGAATACCACATAGCTAATAGATTAACAAGTGCAATCATAATATTACCATAGCTTGTGCTTCAATGGTAATTGGCCAAAAATACTGAAAACATGAAGAAAATTTAAAAAGAGAGAGAGAAAAATAATAATAATTTGGAGTTGCTATCAAGTGAATACAAATGGATTAAGAAATGAAATATGAACCATATACAATGGAAAATTGGACAACAAGAGAATTAAATCAGAATTGGATATGAAAAAACACATGTAGATATAATCATCAGCCTGGATGTACCCACATATGTTTTAAAAAATAATTCAGTATTTCATAATTCTACTGGCATATATGCTAAGATCAGTAGAATCACCCAGGTATACTGAATTATTACCAAAAAACAATTGGAAATATTAAAATTTGAAATAATAAAATTGGAAATAAAAAACCCGTAAAGAATAGACAAAATATTTCACTCACATCAATTATCCTAAAATCTGTACACAACACCTCACTGAATTACTACCTGATATCAGTTTGAAATAATAAAATTGGAAATAAAAACCCGTAAAGAGTAGATAAAATATTTTACTCACAATAATTATCGAGAATCCTTAAACATCACAAGTTCTTAATGATACCACACGTCCACATGGCACACATCATGAAATATTTTAGACTTGTTGACATAGTCGAGTTGAGAGAAATTATTTGAAAGTCAAGTTGAGAGCACATCTTTTGAAATATTACCCTAACTATGACACCCCAACACAAATTGATTCAAAAACACACAAATTTATTCCAGTGATAATACACTAATAACAAAATTATATCCATGAATATACAAATACTCCATTCAATTTTAATCCCTAAAAGTAAAATTAATATACAAGCGATAGCGCCCTCTATAGGTAAATTAAATATAATATTAACAATATTATCAACATCTACCTGACACATATATATATATATATATATATATATATATATATATATATATATACACAATATTATCATGTATGATTTTAAGGACCTTTTCAACAATATTCTTTTGGCAGATTTACGCTCTACTATTAATTCGCGTTTTCCAGAATATTTCTCATCATTACATTTCCCTGATAACATTGATATTGATTACTTCAAAACTTTAACTAAATTTTAATTTTTCATAATTTTATCTTCCAAAATAATGCTATTTTTCTTCAGACGAAAGGAATTCCACAAGGCTCAGCTAGTTCCAGTATGCTTTCAGATTTATATCTTTACTTCTATGAAAGAAAGTATATTAACAATAATATTTTGCTCTATAGATATATTAATGATATAATTATCTTTCACTTGATGATAATCGTTCTATTTCTCTACCTGTAGCATATCCTTCCAATCTTGAACTTAGTACTAGACATCTAAATAAGTCTACTATTAATTTTATGGACATTATTGTCTGTATTCTTTCTAATCATACTTTAACATTCAATATCTATGATAAACGTAATGATTTTTTTTTCAATGTTATTAATTTTACTAACTTTCATTCATGTCTACGTATTTCAGTTTACAGAAATATTCTTCTAAACCACCGCAATCGTATTAAACGTTTATGTTCCTCTCATTTCATTAGGCTTAATTTATTACATTTAAAACATACAGCTTTGTCTTACAATTATCCCCTTGCTTTTCTTTCTTCATGGATTAAACCTTAAAACATTACTCTAATTTTACCAATACGGGCATTAAATATGTATAAAAATTATAAAATTGAAAACAATATTAAGGAGAGAGAGCATGGATTGCTGAAAAAATTATTAAAACTTATTTTTCTTAATTAACAAAAAAATAAATAAATAAATAAAATGACACAATTTCCGTCCCCTCCTTTAAAAAAAATATATATAATAGAAATGCCATTAGAGAGGGATGTGGCGGGACTGCTAAAAAAATATACAAAATTTATTTTTTAAAGGTGGGTTTGATGCATTTAATCATTTCATTTACAAGATAAATAATATACTCTTCATTTTATTCACACAATGTCACATCATACATTGGTAATTATTGTATTTAAATTTCATTTACTTCCTTTAGTTTCCTCACATTTCAAATATTATTTGCTTTGTCAACAATTTTTTTCTTTTGATTCTATTTTCTCTTCATTCATAATAGATGGCAGCACTAGACTTTTTATTTAACTTGTCTATAATGTCAGATTTTACTTATATTTTTCTCTGATAAATACTTTGAAATTATATTCAAAATCTTTTAATGTCTTTTTAAAGTTTCGAAAGCCTGTATTTAGAAAAGTACTTTCATTATCAAGAAAGTTAGCGTTTGGCAGCACTGTACAATGTATTTCTTATAATCTTTTTTTCCCCAAAGCAATGTTTGCATAGATATAGCAGCCATTTTGAGTTAATGATCAGTGGCTGTTTGTCAAGTTCTTATAATCTTGTTCAATCTACAGTTACATTAGTCTTTTTTGGTGAGTATTGCACTTTTTTATGATCTAATTTCTGTTTAAGTTGAATAATTGTTTATTTATCCTATTTCTACTATTTCTATATCTATATCTATCTATCTATATATATATATATATATATATATATATATATATATATATATATATTACAAAATACTTTTTGTTATTTAATCATAAAATCTATATTTAGTCTTGATGTAACGCAGTAATTAATTGTTATTAGACGTTAAAAACGCTAACTTTCTTGATAATGAAAGTACTTTTCTAAATACAGGCTTTCGAAACTTTAAAAAGACATTAAAAGATTTTGAATATAATTTCAAAGTATTTATCAGAAAAACAAAATTAATAATTTTGTATTAAAATATTCGAGTGAATTTTAGGAGTTACTAGTCTAGATTCATATTAAAACATAATTCTTCAACTAAGTTTATTAATTCAACAAAGTATGCCTTTCCTTCGCAAATTAACGAATTTTTCTTCAAGCATTTCTAAAATGTTTATATATATAATAAAACTTTTGTAAATAATTACAATAATTATCGATAACTAGATGGAACCCGTCAAAACTTGACGGAAAAAAATTACAATAACAATATTAGTTAAATAAGCTTCTTTATTACATAAGAAGGGGTGCATATGAAACAGTCTTTCAAATATTTTATTTTAAAAGTTTTTTTCCCCCAGTGAATTACAGTACTATTTCCGAAGCAAACTCCAAACAAACAATCCGTAAACAACTGTGTAATGCAAATCAATTTGACATTACCGCCCTATTCCCCACGGCAACAAAGAAAATTTCCTGGACCTATGAAGTATCATACAAATAGTATATTCTCACGTTCATCTCATATTCAGTCAATAAAAGAACATAGTAAATAAAGCACACATCCCCCCGCTCCCCTTCCCCCCTGTGATAATGCAACCGAATGAGCTCCTATGCGCATGTGCATTGCATCTCACCAAAGGCACCGTCAAAATTCGACGTTAAATAAAAGTTTTAAAATGTTTAAATTAAAAGTTTTAAAATATCTTCTTTAATCATTGTTCGTTTCAAATCCATATCTTCTGAAACGCATCCATTGTTTTAAGTTAAATTTCTATGTAAAGATGAAGAATTTTTTTTTTACAATAATAAATCAATCTGCAGATAAGGGAGATTTTTAATGTTTTCAAGTGTAATTTATTTGTATGGTTTCTTCGGTTCCTTTACATAATCAGGATGATTATTCCTTTTCCATCATAGTCGGGGATCTTTTCCTTCTTATGCAGTTAAATATCCAATGGATCTTTAAAAAAATAATAAAATACAGTTCCTAGCATATTCTGATGTAACATATACATCAACGAATTCAGCATATCAATTTATGTTAATCATAAACTATAAATAGTTTTTTTTCTTGACAGATTTTAGTTTAGCGCCAAAATGCTCTTTCTTTTGGATAATCTGATCTTATGATTTATCAGGGGAAATATCAATTTTATGTTAATCATAAACTATAAATAATTTTTTTTTTCTTGACAGATTTCAGTTTAGCGCCAAAATGCTCTTTCTTTTGGATAATCTGATCTTATGATTTATCAGAGGAAATATCAATTTTATGTTAATCATAAACTATAAATAGTTTTTTTTCTTGACAGATTTTAGTTTATCGCCAAAATGCTCTTTCTTTGGGATAATCTGATCTTATGATTTATCAGGGGTTTTTATTATTTTTCTTTTTCAGTTTTTATGATGGTTAGGAAAATCTATTTTCAATTGGGGCAACTTTCCCAGGGACTATGTTACATTATTAAAGCAAACTGATGATCATTGTTGAGATGGAATTGAAAAATATTTCATTCTTGAAAATTATTTAAAAAATCGTTAAATTAAGCGGCAGTTGTCAAATAAATTTCAATCAAAAGCTAATTTTTTTCTAATTGATGATGTAAGAACTAAAATTGTAAAATGTAGTAAAATGTAGTAAAAACTTGAAATCTGTAGTATTTAGAAGTGATGTAAGCGCGATGAAAGCTAAAGCGATAGGGCCGTTTGTTGTCACAACCGTTATACATTTCTAAAAATTGCCACTGTGTTTTGGCTGGCGTCCGTCCAAAAATAGACTATCATTTTTTGACATCGAAAGAGAAATTTGCCACTAAAAAGGAACTGTTAAATGAACTTATAACAAACCTACCAAAATAATCCCTATAAAATATTAGCCTTACATTATTTATTCTAGCTAAAAATACAATCATTATTTCAAGTTTTTTTCCCATAACACTAATTTTAATAATTTTAATTTTCCTGAAATTCTTTACTTTTGTGAATTTTCTATAAAAAAAATAAAATCTTCTAACCTATAATTAAAAAAAAAAAAAAAGGAATTGGTAACATGTAATCAAGGTATGTAATCAAGATGAAGCAACCAATAAAGGCTTAAATTCTGACCTTTAAAATTAAAAATTGAAAAATCAGTTAAAATTACATCATGTTGACACAATTAATTTTTCTTTTTAGTTTTATCAATGTTAAAATGCATTTCAAACTAAGCATAACGTCATTTTCCCCGGCGCAAACTTTTCACACGTACCTTGTATCAGTAACTTTTATGCTTAAACACCATGTTACAAATAGAAATATATTTTGTATTTAATTGTAATGAAAAAATGGCATCAACAAAGTTATAATGCATAATGATAAAAGAAACCTAATGGACAATATTTCGGTGACTTCACAATAAATATGAATTATTATTCCCTTATAAAACACGCGGATAAATATTTTCACCGAAATTTAACTTGCAAATTAAAAAATTCGGCCTAAAAGTTCTCATCAAGTGATTTTTAATTCGGCGTTAAATGTATTTATAATGATGTTTTACTAATTTATTAGTTATTACATTAATTAAAATAAAAATTACATCTTCGAAAACATGATATTAAAACAGAAAAAGTATTGAAAAAATGTTGTGCTTCGTAGTTTCGTACAATCGATAAAATTCAACTGACGTCACAAACATTTATCCAACAGTCAAAAGGGATAATTAAGAGAAATAATATAAATAAATAAATATCCAAGATTATTTTTTATTCTGTTTTCATTAATATATTGTAAATTTTATTGTTTAAAGTTACTGATAAATGATACTTTAGTACATGGGGCTTTTCCTAATTATTATTTTATTTTTTTTTTTTTTTTTTTTGAGATTTAATGGCAACATTCTTCTGTTTGAATATTGGGCGCTACAGTTTGGCGAATAATTTGGGGTACTGTTCGTGGGATTTATTATTCATATTGATATGTTTATGTTTAGATATTTTATTATGATTGTATTTTAGCTAATTTTAAGTAAGTTTTTTAAGATTTAATATTACAATGTTAAAATATTACCTAGTTGATATTAGCTAATGTCAAAAGATTGGCAAACCACAGAGTTCAGAAAATAACTCTATCCCTCGCAACAGTGGAAGTTTCCGACTTTATGACGTCATAAGCAGCAGTAAAAGTTTAATTGAAAATTACGGCTAATTAATTAAATTTTCGAAGAAACGAATGCACGATAACAAATTTGTGTCCAAATATCTTTCATTAAAAAAAAAAAGAATGGTGTAATTTGATGCAGTAGTTTGTTCTCACGGATTGTCGAAAGTCGCTTAGCGTTTTAAATATATAGATTACAATACAATACATAAATATATCCAAAAATTTAAGATTCTCAAAAAGTTAAATAAGTTGGAAAAATACTTACAAATATGTAGAGAAAAAATCCAATATGCAGAAAGTACAAATTATTACAAGAAGCAATTGGAAACTTATATAGTGGAACACTTTTTCAAGGGCAATATTCCAGTAATATAAGTAAAATGTAAATATATATATTATATATAAGTTATTCTGTGTTACTTAATCATATATTCCATATTTCGTCAGCAATTAGTCTTGACGGAACGCAATTAGGAATTATTACATGTTAGAAAAAATAATAGTACAGAATATACTTTTAAATACACTGTTTCGAAATTTTAAAGAGAATTGAAGGATTTTGAATATAATTTCAAAGTTTATCTTAGAAAAATGCAATTGATTGTTTTATTTCATCAAGTTTGGCACTCGGGCGAATTTTAGGAGTTATTAATCAGACTTCATTAAAAATATATATATATATATATATATATATATATATATATAATTATAATATCTATGAATTTCAAAAAACATATCAAGTTCTATTCTACTTAAATCTCCAAAGAGATAATCAATGATACTGTGTATACAGAATACCACATAGCTAATAATTAACATGTGCAAACATAATATATATTCTAATGCAACAAATTACCTTTTCCTTCGGAAGTTAACCATTTTTCCTTCAGCGATGTCTGAAACGATTTTCTTTTTTTAATATTATAAAGTAGCTTGTATTACATAATCATATTATTATATATTTTGTCTTAATGTAATGCAGTTATGAATTGTTATCAAATGTTGGAAACCTTAATTGTCTTGATATAAAATAAACTTTGCTTTAAAAAAAAAAAAGAAAAAAAGAGAAAAGAAAATTACAGGTTTTCGAAACTTTAAAGAGAAATTTAAAAGATATTAAATATAATTTTTAAAAGTTTTTTTTAATAAAATTTATTACTTTATTTCACAAATTTTGACAATCGTGCGAATTTTAGGAGCTATTAACGTAACTTCGTATAAAATAATAATAATGATTTTTTTAATTTAAATTTCTAATTCAACAAATTGTCTTTTCCTTCGAAAGTTAACCAATGTTTCTACCAGCATTTCTAAAACTTTCTGATTTGTTTATTTTTTAATATATTATAAATTATTTCGTGTTACTTAATCATAAATTCTATATTTATTGATGCGTAACACAATAATTAATTGTTATTAGACGTTAAAAAACCTTAAACATCTTGATATATAATATACTTTGTCTTTTCTAAATACAGTTTTTCAAAACTTTAACGTGAAATTTGAAAGATTTTTAATATATATATATATATATATATATATATATATATATATATATATATATATATATATATATATATATATATATATAACGTTTCTTAAAAAAATAAAATTTATAACTTTATTTCACAAATTTTAATAGTCGTGCGAATTTTAGGAGCTATTAATCTAACTTCATATGAAAAATAATAATTAATTTAATTTAAATTTCTAATTCAACAAATTGATTTTTTTTCTTTCATAAATTAACCAATTTTTCTTCTAGCATTTTTAAAACATTTTTTATATTACAAATTATTGTGTGTTACTTAGTCATATATTCTACATTTATTTAGTCTTGATGTAATGCAATTATGAAATTGTTATCACACGCTGGAAAACTTAATTATCTTGATACAGAATATACTTTGCCGTTTTTTTTAAATAAAGCCTTTAAAAACTTTAAAGAAAAACTAAAATAATTTTTAAATATAATTTTAAAGCGTTTCTCAGAAAAATAAATTATTATTTTATTTCAAAAAATTTTATAATCGCGCGAATTTTAGTAGTTATCACTATACATCCAAACAGAAAAATACATGAATAACTTCAAACAAAAATACAAAAATATAAATCTTTTTTAATTTGTATTTCAAATTTTTTTCCAGTATTCCCAAAACGCTGTTTTCTCTATATTCTAAATTATTTTGTGTTATTTAATCAGAAAGTCTGTATTGTATTAAGTATTGGTGCAACACAGTAATTAATTGTTATATTATGTTATTGTATATGAATGTTACAAGAACTTGATATGTTTTTTGAAATTCAAAGATATTATAATTATATATATATATATATATATATATATATATATTATTTATTTATTTATATATATATATAATTAATTGTTATGTTATTGTATATATACAGATTTTCGAAACTTTAAAGAGAAAATTAAAAGATCTGTAATATATTTTTTTAATTTTTAGAAAAATAACTTTTTAAATTTTATTTTACAAATTTTGACAGTAGTGCAAAAATTAAGAGTTGTTAACTAACTTCATATAAAAAAATAATTATTTAATTTAAGTATCTATTTCAACAAAGTGTTTATTTCTTTCGAAAATTAACCAATTTTTCTTCTAGCCTTTCTAAAACATCGCTTAATATTATAAAGTATTTTGTGTTACTTAATCATATGTTCTATATTAGTCTTGATGTAACGCAGTTGTGAATTATTATGACACAGTGAAAACCTTAATTTTCTTTTTGCTGTTTTCATAAATACAGCATTTCAAAACATAAAGAGAAATTTAAATGATTTTGAATATAATTTTAAAGTGTTCCTCAGAAAAATATAATTAATTATTTTGTTTCAAAAATTTTTATAATGGCGCGATTTTTAGGAGTTGTCATATCAATCAAACTTCATATTAAAATATAGTGTTTTAATTAAAATTAGTATTTCAACAAATTGTCTTTTTCCTTCGCAAGTTAATCAATTTCTTTCTTCTAGTGTTTCTAAAACATTTTTTTCTATATTATAAATTATTTTTACATTACTTAATCATAAATTCTATATTTAGTCTTGGTATAACACAGTAATTAATTGGTATTGCACGTTAAAAACCTTAATTTTCTTGACATACAATATACTTTGCCTTTTTTTAAATGCGGCTTTCGGAACTTTAAAAATACATTAAAAGATTTTGAATTTAATTTAAAAAATTGTATCAGAAAAACAAAATTATTTATTTTGTAATAAAGTATTTGAGAGAATTTTAGGAGTTATTGGTTTAGATTCATATTAAAAAATAATTCTGCAACTTAGTTTTTTAATTCAGCAAAATGTGTTTCCCTTTCACAGGTTAACGATTTTTTTTTCCAACATCTCTAAAATGTGTTAGACATATACATTATAAGTTATTTTGTGTTACTTAATCATATATTCCATATTTAGTCTGGAACTAGTCGTGAAGCAACGCAATTCTGCATTATTGAACGTTGGAAATATATATATATAGACACGGCTCTTTGGTATCGTGATTTCAATGTATATGGTCAGTTTCTTATGTTTCAATGGTTAAATTTTACTTAAAGTTATATATATATATATAAATTTGTAATCTGACAGTGCTATATGGTATAGTAATTTCATTGTATATGGTCAGTTGCTTCTGTTTCAATGGTTAATTTTTACAATAAGTGTATATATATATATATATATATATATATATATATATATATATATATATACAGAATATACTATTAAATAGGCTGCTTCGAAATTTTAAGGAGGATTGAAGGATTTTGAATATAATTTCAAAGTTTATCTTAGAAAAATACAATTGGTTATTTTATTTCATCAAGTTTGGCACTCGCGCGAATTTTAGAAGTTTTAATCAGACTTCATTAAAAAAATAATTCTTTATTTTATAATTCAACAAATTATCTTTTTCGTTCGATAAGCATTTTTTCTTCAGTGATGTCTAAAATGATTTTATTTTGTAATATTATAAACTAGTTTGTATTGCGTAATCATATTATTCTATATTTAGTCTTAATGTAACGATGAATTGTTATGACATGTTGGAAACCTTAATCGTCTTGATTTAAAATGTTACTTTGCTCTTAAAAAGAAAAATAGATACAGGTTTTCGAAACTTCAAAGAGAAATTAGGAGTTGACAAATCAATCAAACTTCATATTAAAATATGATGTTTTAATTAAAATTTGTATTTCAACAAATTGTCTTTTTCCTTCGCATGTTTATCAGTTTTTTTTATTCTTCTAGCATTTCTAAAACTTTTTTTTTCTATATTATAAATTATTTTACATTACTTAATCATAAATTCTATATTTAGTCTTGGTATAACGCAGTAATTAATTGGTATTTGCACGTTAGAAGCATTAATTTTCTTGACATAGAATATACTTTGCCTTTTTTTTAAATGCGGCTTTCGGAACTTTAAAAAGACATTAAAAGATTTTGAATATAATTTTTAAAAGTTTTTATCAGAAAAACAAAATTAATTATGTTGTAATAAAGTATTTGGAGGAATTTTAGGAGTTATTACTCCAGATTCATAAAAAAAAAAAAAAATTCAACTTAGTTCTTTAATTCAACAAAATGTGTTTACATTTCGCAAGTTAACGAATTTTATTTTCCAGCATTTCTAAAATGATTTTTTAATGTTCTAAATTATTGTTTCCCTTCATTATATATTTTACATCTATTCTTGATGTAACGCAGTTATGAATTGTTATTAAATGTTGGAAACCTTAATTTTCTTGACATAAAATATACTTTGTCGTTTATTAAATCCGGGATTTCCAAACTTTAAAGAGAATATTATAAGATTTTTTATATATTTAAAGATTTTCTCAGGAAAGTAAAATTGATTATTTCATTTCCCAAACTTTAACAATCGCGCGAATTTTAGAATTATTACTCTAACTTCATTTTAAAAATATCAATTCTTTAATTGTTAATTCAACAAATTCCTTTTTACTTCGTAAATTAACAAATTTTCTTCTGGAATTTATAAAAAAAAAAATGTATACTATCAATAATTTTGTGTTATTTAATCATCTATTCCATATTTAGTCGTCATGTAACGCAGTTACGGATTGTTATCATACGTTGGAAACGTTAATTTTCTTGATATACGATATATTTTGTCATTTTTTAAGTAGAGGTTTTTTTTAATTTCAAAGAAAATTTTAAATGATTTTGAATATAAATATAAAATGCTTCTCAAAAAAATAAAATAAGTTATTTTATTTAATAAAGTTTGACACTCGCGGTAAATTTAGGAGTTGGTAATCTAACTACATATAGATATATATTTTTTAAGTTTCTAATCAACAAATTGTGTTTTTCCTTCGCAAAATATCTAATTTTTCGTTTTATATTATAAATTATTCTGTATTACTTAATCATATATTCTATACTTAGTCTTAATGTAACGCAGTCTTGAATTGTTATTACAGATTGGAAACGTTAATTTTCTTGATATAGAATATTCTTTGCTCTTAAAAAAAAAATGCAGGCTTTCGAAACTTTAATGATAATTTAAAAAAAAAATGAATATAATTTCAAAGTATTTTTCTAAACAATAAAATCAATTATTTTATTTTTAAAAGTTTGACACTCGCGTGAATTTAATAAGCTATTAGTCTAACTTCATTTTTAAAAAATAATTCTTAATTTTTAATTCAACAAATTATTCTTTTCCTTCGAAAGCTAACCATTTTTTTTTCTTTTGGTAATTTCTAAAGTATGTTGCGTTACTTAATCATTTATTTTATGTTTAGCCTTAATGTAGTGTGCAGTTATGAAATGTTATCACGCGTTAGAAACCTTAATTATCTTGATATAGAATATACTTTGTCCTTTTTTAAGTGTAGACTTTCAAAACTTTAAAGAGAGTTTTAAATTATTTTGAATGTTATTATAAAATGCTTCTCAGAAAATTAAAATTAATTATTTTATTTAATAAAGTTTGACACTCGCGCAAATTTTAGGTGTTATTAATCTAACTAATATTGAAAAAAATAACTAACTTAATTTCTAATTAACAAATTGTGTTTTTCCTTCGCAAAAAATCCAATTTTTCATTCAGTGATTTCTAAACTTTTTATATTATAAATTATTTTGTGTTACTTAATCATATATTCTATGTTCAGTCTTGATGTAACGCAGTTATGAAATGTTATCCCACGCTAGAAACCTTAATTTTCTTGATATAGCATATACTTTGCTCTTTTTTAAGAACGTGCTTTCAAAACTTTAAAGAGAATTTAAAAACATTTTGAATATAATTTCAAAATGTTTCTTAGGAAAAATAAATTAATTACTTTGATATTAATCTATCTTCACATTGAAAACAATACTTCAATTTCTAATTCAATAAATTGTCTTTTTCCTCCGAAAGTTGGCCATTTTTTCTTCCAGCATTTATACATTTTTTATTTTACAAAATATTTTTTTAATACTTAATAATGTATTCTACATTTAGTCTTGATATAACAATGTTTTGAATTGTTTTTACATGTTCATTAAAAACAGCATTTTATTTCATATATCCCTGATCTTCACCTTTTTATAATACAAGCATTCGAAATTTTAAAAAGAATTTTAAAATATTTCGAATATAATTACAAAGTAAATCACAGAAATATAAAATTAATTATTTTAATTTATAAAGTTTCTTACTTGCGTGAATTTTAGAAGTTATCAATCTAACTTGTTATAAAAATATAATAATAATTCTTTAATTTAAATTTCTAATTCAACAAATTGCTTTTTTCCTTTGCAAGCTAATAACTTTTTTCTTCCATTTTTTTTTTTTTTTTAACATTCTTAGCGGGATTTTTTTTTATTATTTTGTTGTTGTTGTTGTTTTCTTTAATTCAAAACTTGTTTAGGCTTAATATCAGAAATATCCTAATTGTTATTTTTTTTTTTTTTTTTTTTTTTTTTTTTTTTTTTTTTTTTGTGTGTGTGTGTGTGTATTTAAGGATTTTTTAAATGCTAACATTGAAAACATTTTCAGATCAGATGAAATATGTAAGCAGTTTAAAGTCTTCTATCTAACAACATTCTAATAATTATTTTTAATTAAATTGTCGTCATCAAATTGAAAGATTTTTAATTTCTAATGTTCGTATAAAAATCCTTTTATATTTCAAATTTTACATAAAGGAACACATTTTATGTCTTATTTTTCCCCTGCGTGAATAAAAATAATTCATTAGGTTTCTGATTTAATTTATCTGAAATAAATTTTGTTAAAGCTTTTTTCAATTTCAGGGCTCTTTAAAAAACAACAAAAAAAACTTTTTAAATATTCAATGTTAATTACTTTATAGGAATTATATTTATCGAAATCCTAATTTGAAATGCATTTTTAAAAATGTCTATTAAATTTTTTCTGGTCATTAACAGAAAAAAGTAGACTTTCACAATTGTTAATTTAAAAAAAAAGTTTTAAATGTGTTTAAAAAAAACCGCTTTTGAATTGTTATTTATTTATTTATTTTGTTGTTAAAATTTGTATAATCAACTTTTTTAAGTGTTTCGTATCAGTTCTACATGTTAAGTAAACGAAGTCATTTTCACTTATTATAAAGTTTTACATAAATTACAATTGATGAAATGGAGATATAAATTGACTCATCTCGGAAATACGTTAGCTTTTATAAAATCACTATAATAAATCATGATTAATAAAAACTTTTTCATTGAATAGAAAAATGTAAAACTTTAGGTGATTTAGTTTCTATTTTGTAGCTGTATGGAGTATAATTACTTCAATCACAATTTTTGAATAAAATTTTTCGCCTTATTTAATCGCAGAAAAATATTGTAATTCTGTGATTTAATGATGCATTAAATAGAAAACATCTAATCTGAAATATTGCTGAATTACTCCAGGGAAATTCTAAGGAGTGTACTTTGTAGAAATCATATATATCGAAGTCATAATTTGAAATGCATTTTTAAAAAAAGTATACATATATATTTTTTTTTCCTTGAGAAAATAAGAAAATAAGAGTTTCACAATTAATATATATATATATATATTAAAAAAAAAAAAAAAAAAAAAAAAAAAAAAGGCGTTTGAATGTTTCTTTATTATTATTATTTGTTAAAATTTGAGTGTAATATTAAAATTAATATTGAGTATAATCAACTTTTTTAAGCTCTTCTTATAAATTCTGAGTGTTAAATAAACGAAGTCATTTGCACCTGTTGTAAATTTTTACTTAAATTAGGAGTATATATATATATATTAATAAAACTTCCTTGCGAAAATACCCCTTAATTACGAAAATTTTATAAAACACGACAGAATTGCTTCTCCTTTATAGCTGTATGCTCTTCTGATGAAAGAGGGGTGTAAATTGGCTGATCTCGGAAGTATGTTAACTTTTATATAATCACTATAATAAATCATGAACTATATAAAAACGTTTTCACTGTTTAAAAAATTGTAAAAAAGAAAAAAAACTGGGTGATAATTATATAGCTGTAAGCAGTGTGCGTATAGTTAGTTAAATCACAATGTTAAAGCAGAATTTTTCGCCTTATTTAATCGCAGGAAAATATTGTAAATTCTGTGAGTTAAATATTAAATAGAAAACATCTAATCTGAAATATTTGTGCATTACTCCTGGGAAAATCTAATATACACACCTTGTTTGTCCCCGCATGATGATGGGAGCTAATAAATTGATTTCTCTCGAAAGTATAATCTTTTTCTTTTTTTTTTTTATCGAATTTTAAAAATTTTACAAAATCATATAGTAATAGCTCAATATTTTTTCTTTTCAAATAGTTAATAACTTACTTCCAAACAGTCGTAGCACCTTTATCCTCCAACGGTATTCACCTGTAAATCATTGCGTTTCACTGGTGACTTCTCAAAAAAGAACACCGACTCCTTTCCTAAGTCCAAAACGATTACACAAACATCATTACTTTCTACGTTTTATTTTATTTATTTATATTTTTTTTTAATTCGGAAAAGGGGAAGACACTGGAATCCACTTATTTATTTACTTATTTATTTTTTTTACGTCTCACCCCTAAATTAAACTTGTAATCTGGGGGAGAGGAAGAATTATAAAAGAAAAAAATCAAATGTAGATCGAGAGCCCTAAAACATATTGCCGTATTCCACAATGTCACATGTATAACAATTACCTGGCAATACGTAGACGATAATTTGTGTGAGCAGATTCGTATACGAAAAAGCGAAAAAGGACAGGGGGCGGCGGAAACAGGATGCTCTAATAAAGCATATAAATGTTATTTTCTGCGCTACTTTCTCGCAAACAGTGCAAAAAAAAAGTTTTCTCCCCTTCACCCCCCGATTTTTTTTTTAATTTAAACGGATCGAGATTTTTTTCAAAAAAACAGTGTGAAAATTACAAGAATGAACGCGAGCTTCTGGCAACGCTTATAAGCAATGCAAATCAGCCGTTCTCATTGTTTATTGGATGGTGTGATTACAGCTGTACATCGTGCTAGCTGACAAAAACCTAATTATTCAGATTAGTGTTCTATGTTTAAATTTTCTTTCATTTTTTCCCTTTGAAAAAAATGTCATATATTTCGTCTTGCGCACTGTGCTGTTAAAATAAATCCGCAGTTGGAGAAAAGTAGTGTCGGAGAGTGTGTGGAGGGGGAAGGGGTAAAAAGATATTATTATACTTTTCTAAGTCGGCGCGGCGAAAAAGGAATTGTATAATTGTTGAAATGAAAATTTTTGAGAACAAGGGTATAAAAAAAAAAAAAAGATGGGAGGCGTGTTTCTTGCTTTTTATTTAATAAGTTCTTATTATTATGACTGCGAGAAAGTTTTGCTGGCTTTTCTTTTTTCTCTTTCAACATTGTGCCATTTTTTATTTATTTTTTAATTTGTATCGACCCTCTCTTCACCCCTCCACCCCCACCTCATTTTATGCAGTTTGAAGATGTTTAAACAGTGGCATGTAAAAATGAACAGCTAGAAAAAAAAAAATTAAAAATTAGTCTTTGTGTACACTGCAGGATGACAATACAATAGGCAATTGGGAATATGCAAATAGAGGTAAGGAAAACAATTAGTCAATTATGCCGATTAATATTCGTAGAAAATTCATTTGTTGTCATGATTAGAAGAAATATTCTATAAAAGAGAGAGAGAAGAAAGGGTGCAAGCGATGGGTGGAGGGTGGTTATTGTTTCCGAGTTGATTAGATGGAAATAATATTGATCAGAATATTCATTTCGGCAAGGGGAGTGTAAAAATTGGAATTTACTTTAGGCGTTGACACATGTTCAATAGATAGGAAGAAAAAAAAAGGGGGGGGGGAATACATAAAAGAGTTTGGTTTAAAGTCCCGAGAGGGTTCTTTAAATTCAAAGCTAATCTTAATTTTCCAGTTGGGAGAAGAAAAATTCTCTTACTCATTGTTTAATTTGCTGCATCTTATTTTCACGGCACATTTACGAATTTTAAAATGATAATGAAATGGAAATTTATCGAGCTGGATTCATGATAACTGGAAGAAAAAAAAATGTATAGGCTAAAAGGATATTCTGTTACAGTATAACGTAAACGAATGTCTTATATATTAATTCCAATCGGATAGATGAATTTTGTTGACCTGAATTATTATCAGAATAAAGAAATTTTATGGAGATCTCTGACTATTGTTTTTCGTATTTGAAAGGAATTTGCAGTCAATCACTTTTCAGGTACGGAATTAGAGGATAATGTCATATGTGTGTATTCCATTTTACGCTTTATTGCATTTAATGCGTTAAAAATGGTAAATCTACTATTACTAGTACTGCTACTACTACGAAAAAAAACCCCTATTATAATTCTTTGGAAATTTTTTAATTCATTTTGAATTATATACCGGGTGTGTGCGAAATATTGTATGGCACTATTTATGAGAACATATTCTCTGGTTACACGTGAATTATGATACATTTTCCAATCTTGTGTACAATCCTGGGAAAAACTGATCATTCCCTTACTAGCTTTACCGCAAATCATCATATAACATTTTGACTGGTACCAATCGATTAATAATAAAGTCTACTAATTAGTGCTGCATTTAAATTTCCCTACATTTAGAAATTGTAACAAATTTCAGAATTTTCAGTACTAAGACCTAATTTTGACAGCCTATTTTGAATTTATGGTAACATTTATTTTGTGATACCGAACGCGAAGTCATTCGCTCAAGTAGTTTAGGAATTATGGAGGTTTAAAGTTTGGAAGTCCTAATAATAAATTCAATTTTAATCGTTGCACAACAGATTACACTGCGGGTAGTTTTAGGTAGCTTTCATTACAAAAAGCTATCTATTGCAGCCATTCGGAGGAAAGCAATTCCAAAAAATTTTGGTATATTTTCACCGATCACGACCCACAAACCCCTAAACCACACTCCGTTCAAATGTTGATTTATATATATATATATATATATATATATATATATATCGATTTGCCAGCTTCATCCGCCATCTTGTTTCAAAATGGCAACCAGTTAAAAAATATTTAATTTTTAAAAATTCAAAAAGACGTAGAAAAAAATTATAAATTGAAAAAATTGTTTCTGTTAAGTGTTAGAACGTGATACAAGGATTCTGGAACATTTTTTTGTTTTGGCTATATCTTAAAAAATCGTAGAGATATGCAGTTCGAAATTCTAGAGTGGCAGAGATTTTGAAACAATCTAATATTTGCTATGCTGTAACTCTCGTATTTATGAACCGATATGAATGTGACTGCTCATGTATACAGAACATACCAAGGTCTCGACCGAGTTCATTGGCCAGCTTCATGCGCCATCTTGTTTCAAATGGCGGCAAGTTATATATTTTTTAAAACAAATTTAAATTCAAAAAGATGTATAAAAACTTATAAAGGGAAAAGTTGTTTCTGTTAAGTGTTAGAACGTGATACAAGGATTCTGGAACATTTTTTTGTTTTGGCTATATCTTAAAAAATCGTAGAGATATGCAGTTCGAAATTCTAAGGTGGCTGAGATTTTGAAACAATCTGATATTTGTTATGCTGTAACTCTCGTATTTATGAACCGATATGAATGTGACTGCTCATGTATACAGGACATACCAAGGTCTCGACCGAGTTCATTGGCCAGCTTCATGCGCCATCTTGTTTCAAAATGGCGGCAAGTTATATATTTTAAAAAAAAATTAAATTCAAAAAGATGTATAAAAACTTATAAAGGGAAAAGTTGTTTCTGTTAAGTGTTAGAACGTGATACAAGGATTCTGGAACATTTTTTGTTTTGGCTTTATCTTAAAAAATGGCTGAGATATGGCAGTTTGAAATTCTAGGGTGCCTGACATTTTGAAACAATCTGATTTTTGTTTTTCTGTAACTCTTAAGCTGAAATTCGAATTCAAATTCAGTATTAAGGAAACCTGGGATTGAATCTTCTATAATCGGTTTCCAAGCATTTTAGCTTCGGGTGTTTGAGTAAAATGAGTTGAATTTTTAAAAACATGGACTATGAAAGCGACCTTTTCCTCCTAGTACAGGCCGGAAGGACTTTAACTCAGGAGATTAACTCAAAAACTGCTTGGCGGAATGAGCTGTAATTCTGGATTGGCATATTTGAAACTTATAGAAATCGATTTCTGTTACAAAAATACGTCGGTTACAATTTTTTTCCACCTCGAAAATATACATTTTTGAGATTATTTTTCAAAAAAAAAAAAAAAAAAAAAAAAAAAAATGAAATGTAAGCTATTATTATTTTAATAGAAATAAATTTCTAGACGCTTCAAATATACGAAACTAAAATTACAGTTCATTTCGCCATGTAATTTTTGAGGAATGGTTAAATAATTCATTCACCCGTTTTGCAATCTGTTTTGCAACGATTAAAAATGAATTTAAACATTTGGATTCCTAAACTTTAAAATAGCATAATTCCTAAGCTACTTGACCGAATCACTTTCTTTTCAACAAAACATTTAACTCGAAGTCATCACTTTTTTTTTTCAGGCCTGCACATATATATAACACAATGTTAATTTTCAGTCCCCCTCATTTAATTTTTACTCTGTCACCAATACACGAAAACCTCATAAAAACTGTCGAATATTTACACCATTAAAAATATTTTTTACAAAAATTATTCGTCATTATTTTTAATGAATAGTCAGTTCTTATTTTAAAGAAATGTACAATGGATGGGCAACCATTGTACTACTCTTTAAAATAACAATTTAAACAACCGAAATCGAGAAAAAAATGTGATGTTAGATTTAGGCCTGGTCCTGCTGTTCAACATCGATCACGTGATCAACTTGTATATCTGAAAAAGTTGAATGGGGTTTCATTTTCTTTCCTTGAAAGTAAATATTTTACTGGTTGTGTAATTTGAAATCACTCGTTGTAGAATGTCGTGAATTTCTCAAGTCATAAGCAGATACACATGTTCTGTTACAAAAGTTATACTCCGATATGAATTCTCGGTTCATTTTCGACTCAACATATAATTTACTTGTATGCATATCTATCCGAAATGAGCTGTATTCATCACTTGAAGCGATAACATAAACTAAAAGTCCGCGATACCCATTATCTGTATCCTTTGCTGTTATATTAGTCACTTCTGAACCGATGGATATGTTTTCATTTATCTACACTTCAGTAGGGAAATCTAAAGGAAACTCTGAAGCTTTTTTATTTGATTAAGACTGATATAAATTGTTTCTTGTATCTGTCTGTAATGTCAACACCCTTAAAGCATCTCTATCTGTTGGTCTTTGGTTACTGTTACTGTTGGTAACTTTCAGATTTATTGATTGATATAACATCAGCAAAATTAGTCCCATCAGTTGCTGATACATTAATGGTTTTCTCATGCATATTTAATTTGTCCAAATCACAAATTATTCTTAATATACCATATATTGGATCAAACATAGATTATCATTTGAAGGTATTATTTTGTATTTTCACAGCGTTAACACTATGATTTTAACAACTGAAGTCGAAAAAATGCTATGTTAGACATAGGTCTGGTTCTAACTTTTGCGTAAATTTTTGTTACTATGTAAATATTTTTAGAAAAACTTGAAATATTTGTAATTTTTTTGTTAATTTTTTTTTTTAGTTTTGTAAACTTTATTTTATAACTTTTTTCTTTCCTTTGTAAAAACTTTTTTTAAACTTTGTAGAAACTTTTTTTTAATTTGTAAAAAAAAAAATTATTTGTAAAAACTTTTTTTTATTTGTAAAAACTTTTTTATTTGTAAAAAACTTTTTTTTAAATTTGTAAAAACTTTTTAATTTTTTATTTGTAAAAACATTTTTTTTAATGAATTGTATATATTTTTCATTAATCTGATGTATAGTATTATCAAAAGTTGATTTTCATATGTATGTGTGTAAACTGGATATTCATTGGGGAAAATGTTGTTTCGTTGAACAAGTTATGATAAATCTCAAGTCTTACGTAAAGCAAAATTAGTTATTTACTATCATGTAGAAATTTCATGTTAAAAATCATACAATGTATTTTAACAATGAAATATGTTTTATAAAAATAAACACAGATGTGTATAGATACATTTTTTATTATTATTATGGGTATTTAAACAATACATTGTGAATATTGTCTACATTTATATCAATTTCTCTTCAATACATTTTATCAATTATATCAATAAAATTCTTTACAACATTTTGAATTTTTCTTTACAAATTTCACTTTTTGGATATCATATGTCAAATCTATAATGCTGCATGAGTAGTTTGGGTAAATGTTATGTTGGGTTATGCTCTATACAGTCAATTTTTCAAAGTATCCAATCTGATCTTTGACTGTTAAATTCTTCAAACTACTGGTTAATTTTTGAATATCCATATTCAATATGATTTGGGATACTGTCTACGACAAGTTCAACATAACAGTCATATGTCTATTCAGTTTATTACGAATAACGAATATTTTCTCACACTTTTCACACTGAAAATTTTTTTTAACGGGGTGTGTTTTCATATGAACTGATGCTCTGCATTTTCTAGTAAAAGATAATTAACGCTTTCTTGTAGATGATTTTTGACGATGATTACAAGTATATGGTTTTTCACTAGTATGGATTTGTATATGTTCTTTTAAATTCCATTTACTTGAAAAGTATTTGTTACAAGTGGAACACATCTGCAAGAGAAATAAATGCATATATTTAGAATTCCTTCTAACACTATAGACGAAAAAACATCACATTTTATAGAACACCTTGTGATGCAGTCACATATTTTATTTCCTTTTTCATTTTAAAATGTTTCAAAATTAATATTTTCCCATTTAAACTGTATTTAAAAAAATAAAAGAAAAAAGCATTTATTTTTTATTTCTTTATTGAGTGCGTCTTCCTAAATTTGTAATAAATAAAACCTAATAATAAGACATAATTAATATACTACTTTAAAATATCATTTCTTTTCTATTTTTCTTTTTTTCCGTTACAGTTTGCTAAAGTGTTAAAAACAATTAAATTTTATACTTCCCCTTCGATATTCATTTTTATTTCGGTTGTCTGTTTTTATTTAAATAAAAACGTTAACTTAAGTAATAGCACAGTTGTGTTGGCAGACTATGCGGCACCGATAGGGTTGTCGTACCGCCAAAAGGCGATGTTTGTTTTCACTTTCTGCGCACTCAATTTAAATTTTCCCCTTATTTTCTATCTAACGACTTTTACCCGTACGTTTAGTTGGGAATCTATTTTTTTCGCCAGTATTTGTGTTGGCGATATTGTTTAGATAAAAAATTAGTCAGTTATGTAAGTGTGATGGTAGCAAGAAGGCTTGTGCTCCTGTTAACGTGGATTGAAAGAAAAATACTTATGTCCGTTTTTAATAATTTTTGGGTGCTAATGCTATGCCTCTTGACTTGTCAGCATCTTTGTTGCTTCAATATTGACACGTAAATAAAATAATTGGTCGTGTACGAAATGGAATTATTTAATCTTTTGAGAGTCAACTTTTCTTCCAGTAAAAAAATGCGTTCAAACCTGAGTTTCTATACTCCACTATACGAAAATAGCACACGTGATGGTCGAACGCCATCACAAACAATTGGTGCCTTGTAAAAAGGAATTTTTTAGAACGATTCTCCTATACGTTCATGTAAGGGGTCAAAGAAGGTTTAAGGGTGCCGTCAGGCACGCATAAAGAAAGGATTTAAATAGTAGTTGCACTTTTAATATACAACATTTGTATAAGACAATAATTTTTGAATTATTACTACCTCTATTCCCTAACAAAAACAATTTATACCTGCAGAAGAGAAAATTCTGAAAACAGGAATTGCAATCAATTGCAAGGCAGTAATGTAATTCAATCCTTAAAAGTACAATTCTTTCCTTATCTCAGTAGTTTTTGGTCACCTTTTGTAATCGAAAGAAAGTGCAAAGAAATGGAAGTGACTGGAGAGAGGTTACAGAACGGCTCAGAGAGGGTGCAGGTGGTTTAGAGATCTCCACGGGCTGAAATTTCTAGGATCGGACCCACCCGGGTACAAACGAAAACTATCTTGGTCCTGCCCAGTCCGTTTTAAAAACCAAAAGTTCGGCCCAGCCCGGAACGGTTCAATTTCTACAAAAGAAAATCCGATTTTTCATAACATATATAATTAAGATTCTTTTAAAGAATACTCCATACTTTTTATTTTTGCGAAATTTTTAAAGTATAATTCAGATTATATGTGGTCAATCCATAGAATACGGAATATCAACATTAATGAATACTTAGACTTCTAGACTTTTACATTCAAGTAAAGACTCATTAAAAAATAATGTACTTTAGAGTAAAGATTAAAAAAATGTTTAAAAACATCATAAATTTTGAAGCTTTCTAATTAAAAAATTAGATTAAAAAAAATATTTCTTCGGAATTCATTAAAGTTTATTTCGAAAGATTTAGTTACCAAAAATCCATTATCAATTTTAGTTTAAAAAAAAAGAGAAATGTCTGCCCGACATGTCTTAGGAATAATTACGTTCAGGTCCAGCCCAGCCCGCGTACGTAGAAAAAATGTACTCGTGAACACGGCCGGAGTCGGCAGGAAAAATTAGGCACAGGCTCAGACACAATGTAACTGTTCGAGGAAAATCTACGTTAGGCATATTAAATTTCTGATTGATGTTGTCAAACTAGTATCGAATTGCGCAACACATTTATAACGTATTCTGGCATAGCCAGGTACATTGAAAATTTTTCATATTTCCTCGGCTTAGTCCGATCCTTTTAAATTTGGTATATCGGTGCCAGTAGTCCCTCTTAATTTTTTTACCAGCCGCCTAGTCAGTTTATTTTTTTTATCAGCCCAGCCCGTTTGAACGTTTGACTTCATTTGGCCGGGTGCGGGAATCGGGCCGTGCAGATCGTGATCTCTAGCATAGAGGTCTGCACGGGCCAGAATTTACAGGCCCGGCCTGAACGAAAGCTATCTTGGGCAAGCCCAGTCCGGTCTAAAAGCTAAAAGTTTGGCACGGGCTCGGACCAGCCCGTTGAAAATTCAGTGAAAACAGTCCCCAACCCGTTGAAAAATGAATGAAATCAGGCCCGGCCCGACCAACTCGATTTCTATAAAAAAAATTCCAATTTTATTAACATGCGATTAAGATTCTTTTAATGAATACTGCATGCATATTTATGGGAAAATTTTACAGTATATTTTACAATACTTTATACATGCTATAGAATACGAAATAGTATTATTAATGATCAGAGTATTACATTCAAATAAAGACATTAAAAAAATTAATGTAGTTTAGAATTTTAAAAAATGGTTAAAAGTATCCTAACTTTTGTTGCTAATAAAGAAAAATTTTTCTCTGCAATTAATTAAAGTATACTTCCAAAGATTCCGTTAACAGAAGTTCATTACCGCTATTACTATTGTTACGAAACAACTCGACACGTCCTGGGAACAATTAAGCCCTGTTTCCAGCCTGCCAGAGTACATGGAAAATAATGTAAGCCTGATACACGCCTGCCAGAGTATGATGAAAAAATTAAGCCCAGGCTTAGGTATGATGCAACTGTCCAATGCCGATTTCTACGCTTGCCATATTTCTGTATTGATGACCTTCATTTTGCTGGGCCGGGTACGATCCCGTGCAGACCTTTACTCATAAGGTGGTCATATGGCAATCTTCCTGAAAGAATCCTCTGAACAAAAATTTCCTCCATCCTGACATTTGAACTCTTTGAAATATCTTGTGCAAAACGAGACAATAGACATTGATGTTCCGTTCATTTGGAGAACTATAGGCATGTGTTTCTTGAAATGAGTGTACTGTATATTTTTTTGAAAACTTATATCTCAGGCACGAATTCTTCTAGAGTAAATAAATAAAAGTAATAAGCTAGGTACCTTTTACAAAAATCAAAACAATAAGTGAATTTAAGCAGAAAGCAGATTATGTAACTTCATTTATGAACGAGTGGTTTCAAATTGTTGATGATGGAGCAGAATGTAAGAGCATGTACAAATGTTTGCTTTCGTTAAGGTTCAAATCCATTTCAAAATAGTACGTTTGACGCATTCATAAAATCATTATCACATTTTGTAAAATTTCATAAATTTTTACATTTTATAAAATTTTATATATTTTTTATCAGGTCTCTAAGAATCAAATAGTATTGTAATTTTTCTGTAAAAATTAAAACTGATATTTTAAACAGGCTTTAGAGTTAGAGATCTGCACTGCACGGTTCGGGCTTAACTTTTTTCTGCAGATTTGGGCCGGGACGGGCCAGACTTCTTTCTTTCTTGGCCAAGCTGTGCTTCGACGTCATTCTACCTAGAGATCTGCATGGACCGAAATTTGTAGGCCAGCGTAAAAATCGGAAAATTAGGCCTGGCACAACAATTTTTGCGAAAAATGAATATATTTTTAAATGGCCATTATTCTACAATTAAAATTCGTTTTAAAGAATATTACATACTATTTGTTAGGAAATTTTGAAGGTAGCCAGTAGCTATAGCGCGTTCTAAAGTAATTAGATTATATAAATAAACAATTGTAATTTAGCAGCAAAGATAGGTAAGATATTTGCTTACCTCCTTTTTTCAGCAATCATCCTCATTGTACCGCTAGGCCAGGTCCTTAAGATAATTCTATTTGATGATTCATATCCATAATGGGTTCGATGCACATTATTATAAATATTGTATCCATTGTTTTGAATTATCCATTATATGTGGCACACACTATGGTTTAAATCCTTGATGATTCACTATGTGATTTGAAATGTGAAAATATTGTTAATTAATAAAACATTATTCATTATACAGTTTAAAGTATTTAATTTACATTTCTTATATTTAATAGTTACATAATTTTAATTTTAAACATTAGTTAAATTTAATTTAATTTAAGGGAGAACGAAATTACATGTTCGTTTCCAAAACGCGAGAAAAGCTTCTATTAAAGTTCTATATAGCAGAAAGAAAAAAGTCTTATAGTCCCTTTCAGGTGATGTCATCTTTTAGTTCTTTGATTGGTTAGGAATGACGTAAAGTCAAATCACGTCATTCATACGAAATTCTGTTTCTTACTTCCTTGTTCAGTTCAAGAGTTTGTAAAAACCTCTTCATATTGCATCATGGATTTCATTTCCTCTTTGAAATTGAGTTAAGTACTTTTTATCTTGATGAGTTTAAATGAAGTAAATAAACTGTAATAGAAAATCAATTTGCGGAGATTATTTTCATGATATATTACCAACAATCTCCTCCTTAATCTCTGGAATTTGATTTCTTAAATTTAAATTTCTCCTGTGGACTTCCAAGATGGGTTTGGGAGTGGGCTTGGTCAGGATGTCTGCTATCATATTCTTTGATTCACAATACTTTAGATTAATTGTACCATTGTCCCTTAAGTGTTTAATGGAATGATATCGAATATCTATATGTTTGGTGCGACGAGTATACCTTTCTGATTCGATCATTTTTATGCAGGACTGATTGTTCTCATGCACAGTTATTGGTAATGTCTGTTCTAAGTCGAATTCTTGTAGGAGTCTAATTAACCATAAAATTTCTTGCGACGCATTTGCTGTCGAAATATACTCAGCTTCAGCACTCGACATGACTATACATTGTTGTTTTTTGCTAACCCATAATAACGGATTTTTCCTCAACAAAAATAAGTTCCCGCTGGTGGACTTTCTAGTTTGTATGTCTCCAGCCCAGTCCGAGTCACAATACACTTCTAGTTTAGGTTGGTGTGTTGTATTTATTTCTAATTGAAAGTTTTTAGTGTGATTTAAATAGGAAATCACTCTTTTAGTTGCCTTCCAATCCTTCTGTGAAGGGTTTTCGTTTTTTCTACTTAAGATGTTAATCGCGGCTGAAATATCTGGTCTTGTTACAGTAGAGATGTACAAAAGCGCTCCTATTGCCTTTCTATAGTCGATGGTATTTCATCATTATCATAATTTAAGTAACCTGTTTCCATGGGCGTTTTGTAAGGTTTAGCATCTTCTAATTTAAATTTTCTAACTAATTCTTCAATTTTAATTTTTTTATTTAGTTTATACCCTTCGTTTGTTTTTTCGACTTTAATTCCTAGGTAGTAGTTTAATTGACCTAAATCTTTTAGTTCATATTCTATCTTAAGTTTCTGTATAATTTCTTTAATTTCACTTTCTTTTGCAGATATCAAAATATCGTCTACATACACGATAATATATGCTTTCCTGTTTTTAGTATTACGTATGAATAAACACGTATCTGAAGTTGATTGTTTGAAATTTAACTTTTCTAATGCTTCTGAAATTTTTGTGTGCCAGACTCTAGCTGCCTGTTTTAAGCCGTATATAGCCTTATTAAATTTGCACACTTTGTTTTCATGATTAGGTTTAAGATAGCCTTCCGGCTGAGAGATGTATATATCCTCTTCTAAATTTCTATACAAAAATGCAGTTTTAATATCTACATGATTTATGTTTAGTTTATGATAGGCGGCGGCTGCTAAAAAGGTTCTTATGGTTGTATATGAAACCACTGGAGCAAAATTTTCATAATAATCAATACCAAAATTTTGAGAATAGCCTTTGGCTACTAATCTGGCTTTGTATTTTTGAATTTTTCCTTTATCGTCTAATTTTGTTTTGAAAAGCCATTTCGAACCTATTATTTTTGTATTTGGCGGGGGGTCAACTAATGTCCAAGTTTTATTTTGGTTGTGAGATTCTATCTCCTCCTGTGTCGCTTTGATCCAGTTTTCTTTTTCTACTGGGTTTTCCATGTTTATTATTTCCTGCCAATTTTTAGGTTCATTAACTTGTTCATCTTTAACCATATAAATTAGTCTATCTGGGGGAACCCCTTTATTTCCTCTATCTGTTCGGTTTGATTTAGTTCAGATTCATTCTGAGTATCATTTTCATTTGAAATTTCGATTTTTATCAGATTTGGGTTTTCTGACTTTTCGTTTTCGGCACTAGTGTTTTCATCTATACTTAGTTCTAGCAATTTTTCTTTATTTGAATTTTTCGGATAGTTTTCTAAAAACTTCACAGTTCTTGCTATAGTGATATCTTTGCCGCTTGTGTATATACGATATCCTTTGGAATAATTATCGTATCCCACAAAGATCCCTTCTACTGCTTTATTATCTAATTTCTGTCTTTTTGGCTTGTTAATATATGCATAAGCTTTGCAGCCAAAAACTCTTAGGTATTTTAGATTTGGTCTTCTGTTTGACCATAACTCATATGGAGTTTTTTCGTTGGCTTTAGTCGGCAGTCGATTTTGTAGGTGATTTGCGGTGCAGATCGCCTCTCCCCAAAAATGTAATGATAAATTAGAGTCATTTAACAATGTTCTTGTCATTTTAATTAGAGATCTATGCTTGCGTTCAGCAATACCATTCTGACTTGGGGAATATGGTACTGTTAGCTGTCCCTTAATTCCATTTTCTTTTAGAAAATTATCAATACTAAAATTTTTAAATTCTTTCCCATTATCTGTCCTGAGTTCTATAGGCTTTTTGCCAAATTTATTGTTGACTAGAGCAACATATTTTAATTTTTCAAAGACCTCACTTTTATTTTGTAGGAGATAAATAATCGTAAATCTAGAGTAATCATCTATGAAAGTTAAAAAAATAATTTTTCCCACCTATGGTTGGAGTTTGAACAGGACCACACACGTCGGAATGCACCAATTGCAGAATTTTATTTGCTCTAAATTCCGTTTCCTTTGGGTAAGGAGCGTCAGTTATTTTTTGCTTTAATGCAAGGTTCACATTCGGTACTATGTGAACAATTATTTATGTTTATTCCGCAGGCTAATTCCTTCGTCATTAATTCTTTAATCGACGCTACATTTTTATGCCCTAATCTTCTATGCCATAATTCTATGCAATTTTTATTTTTGCAATTAGTTATCATGTTTACGAAATTTTCATCTGTGGTTATGTTTGTTTGCTGAATTTCGTATAAATTGTTTTTTCTACTTCCTTCTAAGCGAATTAATCCTTCATATTCTAGAAAACATTTGTTGTCTTCAAACGTTAATTTGCATCCGTTTTTCGTAGCTTTAGCTACCGAAAATAAATTCGTTTCAATTTCGGGTACTAGTAGAACATCTTTTAATGTAATGTTGTGTGTTTTCCCGTCTGTGGTTATCGTGGTAATGTTTACATTACCTGACCCGTAAGATTTTAGTTTATTGCCGTTGGCAATTACGACGTTAGATTGTTCTTTATTTATAAATTCAGAAAATAAGTTTTCATCATTTGATATATGGGAGAACGAGCCAGAATCTATGATCCATGCTTTATTTTGCGATTTGTTAGTTAAAAATGCGCAATTTTTCTTTTCTTCGGTTCCAAGATAAGCTGTGCTTTTATTGTTCGGTTTATTTGAGTCCGCGCGTCTAAACTTATTTTCGTCTTTTTGAAACACTAATGAAGAAGAGAAATGTTTTTTATTGTTTTGTTTAAAGTTAGTTGTTTTATGTTTATTGTTCCAGCAATTAACTGTGTTATGATTTTTCATACGACAAATCGTGCAATATTTTCTTCCTTTTTAAAAACCGTGGGTTTAAATTTTCTTTCGGCTCTAAAAGCTTTGTTGGAATTATCACTGGTATTTGAATGTTCGTTTCTTTTATTGAATTCATCTGTTAATTTGCTCTTTATAAACTCTGGAGTTAATTCGTCTTCGTGCCTGGCTTCTAATGCGGTTATGAGGGTGTCATAAGAAGGTGGCAAAGAACAGAGCAATAATGCTGAAATATGATTTGTTTTAATTTCTTCGCCTATGGCTGATAACTTATCAATAATTTCTAATATTTTGGTTATATGTGTGATCATGTTGCCTCCTTCTGATAATTTTGTTGCGTAAAGTTTCCTAAGTAGGAAGAGTTTACTTGAGAGATTTGATCTCTCATGGATGTTTTTAAGCGTATTCCATGTGTCCCTTGCATTTTGTAAATGCTTAATATGGATGATTTGGTTATCCTCAATACTTAAATTATTAAGAGCCCTTGCTTTTTTATCTTTTTTCAACCAATCGGGCATCATTGGATTAGGTGGGTCGTCTGTGACGACTTCTCTTATTAAGAGCATTTCCACCTTAAATTTCCAATTTGCATAGTTACTTGAATTTAATTTTTCAATTATACTACCTTCTTTGAAAGTTGCCATTTTTCTATTTTAGAATATATCTAAAATTAATTAATTTTCTTTTAAGTATTCGAGGATTCTAGGACACTATTTTTATTTTCATTTTTATCCTTTATATACTTTAGAATACTTTCGAGCTCATAATCTTGTTAGGAAATTTTGAAGGTAGCCAGTAGCTATAGCGCGTTCTAAAGTAATTAGATTATATAAATAAACAATTGTAATTTAGCAGCAAAGATAGGTAAGATATTTGCTTACCTCCTTTTTTCAGCAATCATCCTCATTGTACCGCTAGGCCAGGTCCTTAAGATAATTCTATTTGATGATTCATATCCATAATGGGTTCGATGCACATTATTATAAATATTGTATCCATTGTTTTGAATTATCCATTATATGTGGCACACACTATGGTTTAAATCCTTGATGATTCACTATGTGATTTGAAATGTGAAAATATTGTTAATTAATAAAACATTATTCATTATACAGTTTAAAGTATTTAATTTACATTTCTTATATTTAATAGTTACATAATTTTAATTTTAAACATTAGTTAAATTTAATTTAATTTAAGGGAGAACGAAATTACATGTTCGTTTCCAAAACGCGAGAAAAGCTTCTATTACAGTTCTATATAGCAGAAAGAAAAAAGTCTTATAGTCCCTTTCAGGTGATGTCATCTTTTAGTTCTTTGATTGGTTAGGAATGACGTAAAGTCAAATCACGTCATTCATACGAAATTCTGTTTCTTACTTCCTTGTTCAGTTCAAGAGTTTGTAAAAACCTCTTCATATTGCATCATGGATTTCATTTCCTCTTTGAAATTGAGTTAAGTACTTTTTATCTTGATGAGTTTAAATGAAGTAAATAAACTGTAATAGAAAATCAATTTGCGGAGATTATTTTCATGATATATTACCAACAATCTCCTCCTTAATCTCTGGAATTTGATTTCTTAAATTTAAATTTCTCCTGTGGACTTCCAAGATGGGTTTGGGAGTGGGCTTGGTCAGGATGTCTGCTATCATATTCTTTGATTCACAATACTTTAGATTAATTGTACCATTGTCCCTTAAGTGTTTAATGGAATGATATCGAATATCTATATGTTTGGTGCGACGTGTATACCTTTCTGATTCGATCATTTTTATGCAGGACTGATTGTTCTCATGCACAGTTATTGGTAATGTCTGTTCTAAGTCGAATTCTTGTAGGAGTCTAATTAACCATAAAATTTCTTGCGACGCATTTGCTGTCGAAATATACTCAGCTTCAGCACTCGACATGACTATACATTGTTGTTTTTTGCTAACCCATAATAACGGATTTTTCCTCAACAAAAATAAGTTCCCGCTGGTGGACTTTCTAGTTTGTATGTCTCCAGCCCAGTCCGAGTCACAATACACTTCTAGTTTAGGTTGGTGTGTTGTATTTATTTCTAATTGAAAGTTTTTAGTGTGATTTAAATAGGAAATCACTCTTTTAGTTGCCTTCCAATCCTTCTGTGAAGGGTTTTCGTTTTTTCTACTTAAGATGTTAATCGCGGCTGAAATATCTGGTCTTGTTACAGTAGAGATGTACAAAAGCGCTCCTATTGCCTTTCTATAGTCGATGGTATTTCATCATTATCATAATTTAAGTAACCTGTTTCCATGGGCGTTTTGTAAGGTTTAGCATCTTCTAATTTAAATTTTCTAACTAATTCTTCAATTTTAATTTTTTTATTTAGTTTATACCCTTCGTTTGTTTTTTCGACTTTAATTCCTAGGTAGTAGTTTAATTGACCTAAATCTTTTAGTTCATATTCTATCTTAAGTTTCTGTATAATTTCTTTAATTTCACTTTCTTTTGCAGATATCAAAATATCGTCTACATACACGATAATATATGCTTTCCTGTTTTTAGTATTACGTATGAATAAACACGTATCTGAAGTTGATTGTTTGAAATTTAACTTTTCTAATGCTTCTGAAATTTTTGTGTGCCAGACTCTAGCTGCCTGTTTTAAGCCGTATATAGCCTTATTAAATTTGCACACTTTGTTTTCATGATTAGGTTTAACATAGCCTTCCGGCTGAGAGATGTATATATCCTCTTCTAAATTTCTATACAAAAATGCAGTTTTAATATCTACATGATTTATGTTTAGTTTATGATAGGCGGCGGCTGCTAAAAAGGTTCTTATGGTTGTATATGAAACCACTGGAGCAAAATTTTCATAATAATCAATACCAAAATTTTGAGAATAGCCTTTGGCTACTAATCTGGCTTTGTATTTTTGAATTTTTCCTTTATCGTCTAATTTTGTTTTGAAAAGCCATTTCGAACCTATTATTTTTGTATTTGGCGGGGGGTCAACTAATGTCCAAGTTTTATTTTGGTTGTGAGATTCTATCTCCTCCTGTGTCGCTTTGATCCAGTTTTCTTTTTCTACTGGGTTTTCCATGTTTATTATTTCCTGCCAATTTTTAGGTTCATTAACTTGTTCATCTTTAACCATATAAATTAGTCTATCTGGGGGAACCCCTTTATTTCCTCTATCTGTTCGGTTTGATTTAGTTCAGATTCATTCTGAGTATCATTTTCATTTGAAATTTCGATTTTTATCAGATTTGGGTTTTCTGACTTTTCGTTTTCGGCACTAGTGTTTTCATCTATACTTAGTTCTAGCAATTTTTCTTTATTTGAATTTTTCGGATAGTTTTCTAAAAACTTCACAGTTCTTGCTATAGTGATATCTTTGCCGCTTGTGTATATACGATATCCTTTGGAATAATTATCGTATCCCACAAAGATCCCTTCTACTGCTTTATTATCTAATTTCTGTCTTTTTGGCTTGTTAATATATGCATAAGCTTTGCAGCTAAAAACTCTTAGGTATTTTAGATTTGGTCTTCTGTTTGACCATAACTCATATGGAGTTTTTTCGTTGGCTTTAGTCGGCAGTCGATTTTGTAGGTGATTTGCGGTGCAGATCGCCTCTCCCCAAAAATGTAATGGTAAATTAGAGTCATTTAACAATGTTCTTGTCATTTTAATTAGAGATCTATGCTTGCGTTCAGCAATACCATTCTGACTTGGGGAATATGGTACTGTTAGCTGTCCCTTAATTCCATTTTCTTTTAGAAAATTATCAATACTAAAATTTTTAAATTCTTTCCCATTATCTGTCCTGAGTTCTATAGGCTTTTTGCCAAATTTATTGTTGACTAGAGCAACATATTTTAATTTTTCAAAGACCTCACTTTTATTTTGTAGGAGATAAATAATCGTAAATCTAGAGTAATCATCTATGAAAGTTAAAAAAATAATTTTTCCCACCTATGGTTGGAGTTTGAACAGGACCACACACGTCGGAATGCACCAATTGCAGAATTTTATTTGCTCTAAATTCCGTTTCCTTTGGGTAAGGAGCGTCAGTTATTTTTTGCTTTAATGCAAGGTTCACATTCGGTACTATGTGAACAATTATTTATGTTTATTCCGCAGGCTAATTCCTTCGTCATTAATTCTTTAATCGACGCTACATTTTTATGCCCTAATCTTCTATGCCATAATTCTATGCAATTTTTATTTTTGCAATTAGTTATCATGTTTACGAAATTTTCATCTGTGGTTATGTTTGTTTGCTGAATTTCGTATAAATTGTTTTTTCTACTTCCTTCTAAGCGAATTAATCCTTCATATTCTAGAAAACATTTGTTGTCTTCAAACGTTAATTTGCATCCGTTTTTCGTAGCTTTAGCTACCGAAAATAAATTCGTTTCAATTTCGGGTACTAGTAGAACATCTTTTAATGTAATGTTGTGTGTTTTCCCGTCTGTGGTTATCGTGGTAATGTTTACATTACCTGACCCGTAAGATTTTAGTTTATTGCCGTTGGCAATTACGACGTTAGATTGTTCTTTATTTATAAATTCAGAAAATAAGTTTTCATCATTTGATATATGGGAGAACGAGCCAGAATCTATGATCCATGCTTTATTTTGCGATTTGTTAGTTAAAAATGCGCAATTTTTCTTTTCTTCGGTTCCAAGATAAGCTGTGCTTTTATTGTTCGGTTTATTTGAGTCCGCGCGTCTAAACTTATTTTCGTCTTTTTGAAACACTAATGAAGAAGAGAAATGTTTTTTATTGTTTTGTTTAAAGTTAGTTGTTTTATGTTTATTGTTCCAGCAATTAACTGTGTTATGATTTTTCATACGACAAATCGTGCAATATTTTCTTCCTTTTTAAAAACCGTGGGTTTAAATTTTCTTTCGGCTCTAAAAGCTTTGTTGGAATTATCACTGGTATTTGAATGTTCGTTTCTTTTATTGAATTCATCTGTTAATTTGCTCTTTATAAACTCTGGAGTTAATTCGTCTTCGTGCCTGGCTTCTAATGCGGTTATGAGGGTGTCATAAGAAGGTGGCAAAGAACAGAGCAATAATGCTGAAATATGATTTGTTTTAATTTCTTCGCCTATGGCTGATAACTTATCAATAATTTCTAATATTTTGGTTATATGTGTGATCATGTTGCCTCCTTCTGATAATTTTGTTGCGTAAAGTTTCCTAAGTAGGAAGAGTTTACTTGAGAGATTTGATCTCTCATGGATGTTTTTAAGCGTATTCCATGTGTCCCTTGCATTTTGTAAATGCTTAATATGGATGATTTGGTTATCCTCAATACTTAAATTATTAAGAGCCCTTGCTTTTTTATCTTTTTTCAACCAATCGGGCATCATTGGATTAGGTGGGTCGTCTGTGACGACTTCTCTTATTAAGAGCATTTCCACCTTAAATTTCCAATTTGCATAGTTACTTGAATTTAATTTTTCAATTATACTACCTTCTTTGAAAGTTGCCATTTTTCTATTTTAGAATATATCTAAAATTAATTAATTTTCTTTTAAGTATTCGAGGATTCTAGGACACTATTTTTATTTTCATTTTTATCCTTTATATACTTTAGAATACTTTCGAGCTCATAATCTTGTTAGGAAATTTTGAAGGTAGCCAGTAGCTATAGCGCGTTCTAAAGTAATTAGATTATATAAATAAACAATTGTAATTTAGCAGCAAAGATAGGTAAGATATTTGCTTACCTCCTTTTTTCAGCAATCATCCTCATTGTACCGCTAGGCCAGGTCCTTAAGATAATTCTATTTGATGATTCATATCCATAATGGGTTCGATGCACATTATTATAAATATTGTATCCATTGTTTTGAATTATCCATTATATGTGGCACACACTATGGTTTAAATCCTTGATGATTCACTATGTGATTTGAAATGTGAAAATATTGTTAATTAATAAAACATTATTCATTATACAGTTTAAAGTATTTAATTTACATTTCTTATATTTAATAGTTACATAATTTTAATGTTAAACATTAGTTAAATTTAATTTAATTTAAGGGAGAACGAAATTACATGTTCGTTTCCAAAACGCGAGAAAAGCTTCTATTAAAGTTCTATATAGCAGAAAGAAAAAAGTCTTATAGTCCCTTTCAGGTGATGTCATCTTTTAGTTCTTTGATTGGTTAGGAATGACGTAAAGTCAAATCACGTCATTCATGCGAAATTCTGTTTCTTACTTCCTTGTTCAGTTCAAGAGTTTGTAAAAACCTCTTCATATTGCATCATGGATTTCATTTCCTCTTTGAAATTGAGTTAAGTACTTTTTATCTTGATGAGTTTAAATGAAGTAAATAAACTGTCATAGAAAATCAATTTGCGGAGATTATTTTCATGATATATTACCAACACTATTCAAAGCAAAAAATATATATATATATAATATATATAAAAAATACAGTAAAAACCTGTGAAATAGAAATAATCTATGACGAAAACTTTTCTTACACGGAAAAATGTCTTGATCCGTGCAAAAAGAATATAATACTTACAACACACGATGTACATAAGAATGGAACCTGATTATAACGGATTTTTCTTTTCTTACTGAATCTTCATTTGAATGTAATAGTCTAAGTCATTTTTTAAATCAGTGTTTATGTACGTAATTGTCTAAGTGATCATAAATATTGTTGATATTTTGCATTCCATGCATTTTGAGCATAATCTGAAAATAAAATCTATGCATAAGAGTGCTTTTTGAATAAGTAAGTGTAATTTTAATTTTAGGTAAATGTTGCTTCAGAAATATCGGCATGCTTTGTAGATATTCAGTCGGGGTAGGCCGGTGCGGGCTCAGGCTGAACTTTTTACTTTTATACCAGACCGGGCCAAAATAATTTTGAATGGGTCGGGCCGAACTGTTTGCTTTTATGACGGGCCGGACCTGGGCCTGGAAATTTCGGCACCTGCATAGACCTCTAGAACGGCTGATGACAATGTGGTGAGAGAGGGGGTGGGATAGGGGGAAGGGGAAAATGAAAATTATATAAAGGGCGCCAAAGTCAGGTCCTCCCCGCACCAATAAAAATTTCGAGCTACCCCCCTGAAATCTGCATCACTTTTCAAAATTTTATATTATCATCAGTTAAAGTGATCATGTGACAAAACTGCGCATGCGAACTTAATAAAAATAATCAGTATAATAAGCTTTATCATGGAATCTAGCTTAAATATGGTCTTATATTAAAATGGTTAGTATGGTCTTAATTCTGAAATATTAATTATAAATATGAAAGTAGCAGATATACACGATTTCAAATGTTAGAGGAAAAAGTTACTCTACACGGAAGATGTTAATTGGAAATTCGCTAAATACAGTATAAAATTTGGTTTATGTGAACTTAATAATAGTGTCGGTACAATTGCAGTTGAAATTTTCTTTATAGTAAAGTCTAGGCTGCTATATTCTGAGAAGTGATAGTGGCAATGATAGCAATTAAACTTCTAGTTTTTAAAAAAAAAAAATTTTTAAATTTTGTAAAAAATGGGTACTTTTTGTAATATTTTAAACCTTTGTAAAAACTTTTTTTTTTTTGTCAAAACATTTTTTTTTTTGTAAAAACTTTTTTTATTTTGTAAAATTTTTTCTTAACTTTTTTTTTGTGAAAACTTTTTATTTTTATTTTGTAAAAACTATTTTTTTTTTGTAAAAATTTTTTTTAAAAGTTTTTAGTTTTGATTAATCGTTGTTGTGTTTGATAGTTTTAGATACTTACAATTTATTATTTTCATTTAACGTATATTTAATTTCTACGATGTTTCTATGGTAAAAATTATGTGTGATAAATAGTTGATAAGTGATAGAACATAAATTTTAACTTGAGATTTGAATTTTTGAATAGGAAACACAGTTCAAATATTATTTTACAGGCGTTTATGTTCAAATATGTTTCCGTTTCTGTGATATAAAATAGCTTGAAATCATTGAAATGGTGTAAAAAATCACTAAATGCAAGCTAAATTTGGATATTTACTCGATAAATCCATATATTTATATGTATATTTCTGAAAGGAATAGATAAAATGCTATTGCATGTTAATGTTATGCTAAAATAGGTATGTGATCAGATGCTATTGCATGTTAATAAGTTATGCTAAAATAGGTATGTGATCAGTATCTAAGTTCATGTTAAAATGTTGTCTAATATTTGGTAATATGTATCGTTTTCATAAACTAGGCTATTTGAAATAAAATGTTTAGATAAAATTAAAGTTTATATTCGTGCATATTCTGTTAAAATTGGAAAATTTAAAACAATAAGGTATTCATATTCATTTAGATAACAGTGTGATGTATATGCATCCCCTGACTTACGTATACTGCGACTTACATAAATTCGCAGTTACGTAATTTTTTTTTGAAAATTACATTTATGAACTAACTAGCGCATTTGATACGCGTTTGCATACTTTTGATAATTACTTTATAAATAAAATATGCAGATAAAAATTATAACTATTATAATATAGCTTTATGTATTAGAGAGAGTTATATTTTTGTTGGGAATATACAGTATTATCATAACAACGAATCTTTATTGTTCGTTATTCATTGTTGTCATCTAATTCTTAATAAATACAATTTGTACTTATCAAGAATTAATTTATTTTGTGAGTACTATTCAATTGTCTTGTCATCGAAAATTCGTGGAGAAGAAGTAAGTCAGTCCTCTTTAATTATTTTTTATTTTTATAGTCATTTGAAGTAAGTTCAAAATTGTTATAAATTACTCCATCAATGTTAAATTTATAAATCCCAAATTCCACAAGATATTTTTTATTTGAAAAGTGTTTTTTCAGTTTACCTTTATATTTTTTCATACTTGTATAATTTATATCCGAGTAAATACTGCTGCATAATGCTTTATTTAAAAATTAATACTGTGTAAATAATTCATATATATATATATATATATATATATATAATAAATATTTTGCAGTTTCTTACGAAATTCTACTTAAGCAAATTACACATTCGACTTACGTAAAATTTGAATTACGTAAAAGTCTGCGGAACGCATTAATTACGTAAGTCGGGGGATGCCTGTACTAAACTCCATATGCGTAAGCAAGGTTCTACAAGTTCACATGGTTTCAAGTAAAAGTATAACTAAAAGTGAATATCAATACTTATAACATAAATTTCAACTTGAGTTTCAAATCTTTGAATGGAAAATACAATACAAATATTATTTACCCGCGTCGCGTCTGTATTCAATTAATTTTTCGTTTCTGTGACATGAAAATAGCTTGAAATCGCTGAAATGGTGTAAAAAATCAGTAAGTGAAAGCTAAAATTGGATATTTACTCAGTAAATCCATAATTTTATAGTATGTATATTTCTGAAAGAAATGGGTAAAATAATATTAAATCATCTAAGTTATGGTAAAATAGGTATGTGAAAAGTATCTAAGTTCGGGTTAAAAAGTTGTCTAATATTTGGTACTACGTATTGTTTTCATAAACTAGGCTATTTGAAATAAAAGTTTGTATTTAGGCATATTCTGCTAAAACTGGAAAAATTAAAAAAGGTTCGTGTATTCGTGTAGAAAAGAATGTTGTTTACTAAATTCGATATGTGTAAGCAGGGTAATTATTCTATAAGTTCACATGATTTCAGGTAAAAGTTTAAGAAAAGTAAAGCTATAAGTGGATATCAATACTTAGAATAATAGTTTAAGCGAAATTTTAGATAGTGTTATTTCTGTGATAGAAAATATTTAATCTTTTCATGGAAAATATTGGAAGTTAATTAATATAAAATTACTAATTAATATAAAACTCGTGAAAAATATGGTATAAAATCATTGGAATTGCGTAAAAATTACTAAGTATAAGTTAAGATTATTTATTTTATCCTATAAATCCTTATTTTTATATGTAAATTAGTGATGTAAACAGGAGTTTATATAATTACTATTAAATTTTTCACGAAAAGTAATCTAAAGGTATATACTTTTCTCTGTATTGTAATCACCTAAGAAATAAAATCCTATGTGTTAGTGTATAATAATACCGAAAACTTGTGTAAAATTCATTAAAATTCATCCTTTTTCGTTAAAAATCGATATTTCTTTTGTTTTGTATAATTATTAGCAATCGTTAAGAAGATGGAGGAGGGTAATCTTTATTAAAATATAACACATATCTATCTCCCAACATGGATTTTTGTAAACATTGATAGTGAATAATATTTATATTACTTCAGAGTAAAAGTTGTGACCTAGACGGTCATTGTTATGTCTCCCCTTTTCTTAGAATGTGGGGGTTGGATTATTGCCATCCCTCATAAGTGCTACAATTGGTGAATGAAAAAAAAAAGTTTGCGTATTGAGAATAAAGCAATATCTATTTTTTAATTACATATGGTCCTTATTTCAAGTCTAAATGATATAAAAAGATTATATTATGTACAGTTATCAGTTATATACAATAAAAATTATGTAATTGCTGCTAAAACACTTATTATTGCATGGAAAAATCAATTAATTTGGTAAAAATCATTCAAATTTTGAATATTTTCTATGTATTACGGTTCAAAAACTAAAAAATATAAGTGTAAATTCCTCTTATAAGTTGATATTCTCATCTTATACTTGAAAAATTCTTAAAAAATCAGCTTTATACCTTAAAATTGATATTTTTCGATTGTTTCATCTAATTAGTAATACTCATTAAGATGTTCGTCATTCAAAATTAATATATATGTTTAATCTCCGGCTTATGATTTGATATCCTCATCTTATAGTTGAAAAAGTCTTAAGAAATCAGCTTTTTTTCGTTAAAATTAATATTTTCTTTTTTTCTTAATTATTATATCCATTAAGGTGTCCATTGTTCAGAAACTATAATATAAGTGTAAAATCCATCTTATAGTTTGATATTCTAGTCTTATAGTTTAAAAATTCTTAAGAAATAAGGTTTTTTTCGTTAAAATTAATATTTTGTATTGTTTTGACTAATTATCAGTACTCATTAATGTGATGATTGTTCAAAAACTAAAATGTAAGTTTAAATTTTTTCTTATAAATTGATATCGTCCTCTTATAGTTGAAAAATTCTTAAGAAATCGATTTTATTCCTTTAAATTTATATTTTTCCATTGTTTCGCTTAATTAGTGATACTCATTAATGTGATAATTGTTCAAAAATTAAAATGTAAGTTTAAATTTCTTCTTATAAGTTGATATCCTCGTCTTATAGTTGAAAAATTCTTAAGAAATCGGCTTTTTTCGTTAAAAATGATATTTTTCCCTTGTTTCGCTTAATTAGTAATACTCATTAAAATGTTCGTCATTCAAAATTAATATATAAATTCAATATTCATCTTATAGTATGATAATCTTGTCCATTTAACCTTTTCTTAGAGTTCTTATTTTCACCCCTCGTGTTACAGTAGAAAATTATTTTTTCCCGTCGGAGGTTCGGTGCCTCCGGCCGGTGGCACGGGAGGCAGTGCTGCAGCTGCGTCGGAGGCACGGTGCCTCAGTGCCTCCGGCTGACCCTGAACTCTTGTTTTCCTTATATTCCCATTAGTTCGTCGGTCTGAACAAGGTCTCCGTGGCGCAGAGCTAGCGTTCGCGCTTCGAGTCACGGAGGTGAGGGTTCTGTCCTATCAAGTGCCTTTTACCATTTTTAATAAATTTTATATATTTGACTCTTTACAAGTTTTATGCAGAATTATGAATTCTGCATCTTTGAACTTTTTCATATTTTTCTAATAAATTAAATTTATATTTTTTGCGCAATTTTTAATCTAATATTTTTGTCGACGAAAATCCAAATTAATTTATGTCTTGATATCTCGTCTTTTTAAAACGATTATTGTGTGTATTTATGTATATATATATATATATTTATTTACCATATTTATAAAAAAATGCTTTTTTTTCTTGCTTTTTTTTTTCATTTTCTATTTAAAAAAATCTAAATGATTTAAAAAAAATTAACACAATAATATATCTTTTTAAAATTTGATTCGTTCTCAATATATTGCAATATGTTAACTGGTGAAATACTAAAATATTTATCATCACCGACATCGACATTTTTAGTTCATGAAATATGGAATTAATTGTGTGATACATATCATAAAAATATTAAAAACAAAATATCGCATTAAAAATCACCATTAAATAATTTCTTTAGGTAAATTGTTTTAACATTGGAAGAATGGATAAATTAACATATTATATATCCTTTAAATACTTAAATTGTGATAAATATATTAAAAAGTGCATTAGAAGTTGAAAAAGTACCGTAATTTCCGGCATATAATCCGCAGCTCAAAGAGTCGTTTTTCGACCCAGAAATTTTATTCAATAATTGTAGTTAAATATTTACAACGATCTTTTAAGTTACATTTTATAAAATAATATTTCTGGGTCGAAAAACGACTCTTTGAGCTTCGGATTATACGCCGGAAATTACGGTAATTACTCAAACGTAGTAATTGTCTGTAAAGGAAGCTAAACGAAATGAATAAAAATAAAATTTTATTTATTCTGATATTACCGTAAAAGTCATTGCAGACGAATTGTTTTTTCAGATATGTTTTATATGTCTTGTAATTTACAGACGATTTTTCATTTCTAATTGAATTTTTCTGTATGGCATTGACTTGTTACAAAGAAAAAAAAATTATAATATATTCTTTTTTATTTGTGCAAATTTATAAAAAATGATAAAATTTCATTTAAAATTCTATAAAGTTAAAAAAATATATTTATTATTTCAGAACGGTTATTAAAATATAAAAGGTAAATAATAATAAAATTTAAACAAAATCTAGACATAAATTAGTTTGGAATTGCGTCAATAGAAATATTAATTTCAAAATTGCGCAAAAAAAAAAAAAGAAAAAAAATTAAATTTTTACGAAAAATTCGAAAATGTAAATGGAATTTATTAGGAACATAACAGTGGTGGACATAATTATAAGACACTTACCTAATTTGGCATACAGTGAAAGAAAAGATTCAGAGCTTAAAAATGCTTTATCAAATACGACAAAAACATAAATTTATTCTGTTATCACACGTAATTGTTTTACAGAAATGATATTTTTATAGAGTTTAATAAAAAAAAATTTAAAATACCATGGACAAAATTATAAGACACCCTAACAATTTAATTAAAACACCTGTTTTTTTTCGAAATATGCAAATTTTCTATACACCCTGTTATGACGTCAGCAGTTAACTAAAGCAGACGATAACCGACTTCACGCATTTAGAAACATGCCACGAGAACATGCCAGAGAGAAACATGCCAGAATTAAAATAAAGTGAAATTCGCGAAATTTGGAGATTAAATGGAAATGGTGCTTCAGTTAATAGTATTTCAAAAGTTATTAAACGCTCTAGATGTGAAATTTCAAATGTTTTGAAAGAGGAAGTAATGGATCGGTGATTAAAAGATCTGGACGTACTCCTTGTTTGTCCTCCAGAGACAGACGCCATGTGCTTTCGCTCGCTATACAGAATTAGATGACCACTACAGGCATTAAAAATGCTTTGAAACTGAATTGTTCAAGGAGAACCATTCGCAGGGTGTTGCATATGACTTCCTATGTGAAATTAAAAAAATTTAAGAAAAAACCACCGCTTCTAAGGCGGCACAAAATGGACCGTTTAAACTTCGCTAAACAAACTATGGCCTGGACCTCCAAATAATACTCTGTGTTATTTTCTGATGAAAAAAGTTTAACCTGGATGATCCTTGTGGATTTTACTATTATTGGCATGATTTCCGGAAGTCTCCTGATGTACAAATGAGTCACCAAATGGGTGGAGGCTCAGTAGTAGTTTGGGCTGGTTTTTCGGGTCAAGGGAAAACCGATATCGTTTTTGTGCATTCAAGAATGAATTCCGAAAAGTATAAGAATCTTCTTAAAGATCAACTAGCCATATGCGGGGAACTTTTTTGTGGCGAAAACTACATTTTCCAGCAGGATAACGTGTCGATTCATACATGACACGTAACAAAAAAGTGGCTTTCAGAGCAAAATATCAATGTTCTTCCGTGGCCTTCTCGCTCCCCAGATTTAAATCCCATCGAAAACTTGTGGGGATCTTAGCACGTGAGATTTGCCGAAATGGGTGGCAGTTTACATGTGTCCAAGACCTAAATACTGCTATAAAATGTGCTGGGGCATTCTGTACCACGTGGCATGTTTTTAAATGCGTGAAGTCGGTTATCGTCTGCTTTAGTTAACTACTGACGTCATAACAGCGTGCAGAAAATTTGCATATTTCGAAAAAAAGCAGGTGTTTTAATTAAAATGTTAGGGTGTCTTATAATTTTGTCCATGGTATTTTTAATTCTTTTTATTAAACTCTATAAAAATATCATTTCTGTAAAACAATTACGTGTGATAACAGAATAAATTTATGTTTTTGTCGTATTTGATAAAGCATTTTTAAGCTCTGAATCTTTTCTTTCACTGTATGTCAAATTAGGTAGGTGTCTTATAATTATGTCCACCACTGTATAAAAGAATTCAAAGATGCAGAATTCATAATTCTGCATAAAACTTGTAACGCGTGAAATATACAAAATTCATTACTAAAGGTAAAAGGCACTTGATAGAACAGAACCCTCACCTCTGGGACTGGAAGCGCAAAAGCTATCTCTGCACCACGAAGACCTCGTTCAAGATAGAGAACTAATGGGTATTTGAAACACATGCTGTACTTTAACCCGAAATTTCTCGAAAACTAAGGCCCATTTGAAGGAAACCTTTTACCTGAATAGTTAGGGGTATGATCCCTACAACATACTTTAAAATCATCAAAATCTGTACGCATCATGTTTGGCGGTCCCCTTGTTAGTCTAATTTTATTTTGAATTAATGTATATAAGTTACGTGCATCTCGGGCGATCCGTGTTTTCATTTCCCTGCTTGTTTTTTAGCTGTTGTAGATATCACAAATATTCTTCTATTTTCGGTCAATCAATTTGATGCTAGGCACTACTTTTGCACATTTCTTCTCGCCCTTTCAGTATTTTATAGAATAAATTTTTGATTTCAATTCTACAAACTCAAATGCTAACTCACAATTCAGTTCATCTTTAAATTTCCCAATAGCCTTCTTGTTATCCTCGCAGCATATAGTCGATGATTCTTGGGCGCTACCGTGTATGCGCGGCAGCGTATTACTGTTTATTACTGTTAATTTTACGGTATAAAACTAGCAGCTTGGGATGCCAGTATTATACTGTAAAATCAACACTTTTTTTTTGCAGTGTAGTTATTCAGCAGTGATTTTGCATAGCGAGAAAGCATTTCTACCGTCGCTGCTACCCTTTCGGGGCAACAGAATATTCTTTATGTAATTCATATAGATGTTTAGGGTACTCTAAGTCAACTTAAAAAATATATCTAATTTCTGCATAATCAGGAAGATATAGAATCCATTTTTCTGTAATACTGTTTTTGTAGCATACCGTTTAAGCTTGCCATAGGAGAGATATTGCGACATGGCCCACCCATATAGGTTATTCGCATCCCAATGTACATAAGGTAACTAAATGCTCCTTTGTTCTTATAATCAGGTGTATTAAGAAAGTTAGCTTTAGTATATCTTCTGATAATCGTACTAATTTCGCCACGTATATCATATTCATTCATTAACAGCATATCTATATCGGTTAATAGCTCCTGCCAAGTGAGAGAAGATGCAGTAAAAAGATGTGCACAATCAGTTTCATGATTATATATATTACAACTGTTGTCAACATTCCTTTTCCTATGCATTTATAAGACACACGACAATGAATGAGGTATAGTTTGAAAGTTTTTTGAACTGTCTTCAGACATAGTACACTCACATTCCGTTAAAACATACATTTGATTAAAACTTGCCGATAATTAAAAATTAAATCAGCATTGGTGATAATAATAATTGGTAATAAATGAAATGAAAGATTTTTCTCAAATAAATGCTGTCAGAAAAATACAATACCGCATTATATCATGCTCAACAATGATTATAAAAAGAAGAAAAATAGCACAAAAAAGTAAAGTCTGACATTTAAATACTGGTTTGTTTTACATTTATGATTAAAAAGCAAAATTGCAATTGCAATGTGTGAGAGAATAACATACCATCGATTGATCGCAAGAGTGGTATTTCACGTGTAGTCTAAAAGGTATGCTTTATTACACTAGATTAAATTGTATTTTATATATATTCGATATATTTTTCTTTGTCCGATGTTTTTTCCGAAGCGGATGACACCGTCCGCTAATGGAGCTAAAATACGATTGTTAATTTTTTTTTCTCGCACGTGCTTTTAGCTATCTTTGATCAGTTTTTACTCTAACTTTGATGAAATAAATGAGATGATATTTTGACTTGACTAATGTTGTTTGCAGATATTTTTATTCTCCTTTTTTCTTTAGAAGTTTAAATCTGCATTTAAAAATATGAGATATTGCTAAAAAATATAATAGACTCCAGTGCGAAATCCTCGCATGGGGTCCACTGGTACCTATGACATAATTTTCTAAAATTTTGAAAGACATCAGCAAGTAGTAGAACATTTTTTTTTTCACTTACAACTCATGGTACTCACCGAGAGATTATAGATTAAATAATTGTCATGCATTATGTTCATGTAGATAATCTACATCTTCGATGGGTTCGTCCGTGAGGGTATTATAAAATACAGAGGAATGGGGGTGAGATCTATTTCATTAAACTTTTCAAAAAATGAAAAATATTCGTAAGGGTAAAGCTCTTTTCTTGTAAGCATTAAGTTAGTATTAGGTAGAAAGTTTTCTTTACATATGTTGAACTCGGTTGATTCAAGATTTTTAACTAGTTTTTCCAGACTTGTCGGTAAAAATTCAAATGAATGTAGAAAAATCATTTGTGTAGGACATCCAGGCTTTCTCAATTTAAAATTATATAGTTTTCTATAGTGGAGGTAATAACATATATTTAAGGATCTTTTAATTTACCTAGTTTCGCCTTAAGCATCATAGTTCTCCAGGTTATGAAAAATAACGAGTATTGATTCACACTGCTTAAAATTTAAGTTGTAAAAGGCATCCGCTGCACATCTATATGCACCTGTAATAGATCACAAGTGCGTTTCTCGTGTAATGTTTCAGGTAGCTTTCATTACAAAAAGCTACCTATTGCAGCCGTTCGGTAGAAAGCAATTCCAAAAAATGTTGGTATATTTTCACCGATCATGACCCCCAGACCCCCAAACCACCCTCCGTTCAAATGTTGATACAGTGAAACTTCCATTTAACGAAGTCTCATCGTTACACTTAAACACTTCGTTATGAAGAAAATTCGTTAAATAGAAACCAACTTAAATTTATGAACGTTGTATACACATAATCCCCATAAAATGGAAAATACACATAAAATGAAAAATTTTCAAAAGAAACGCCCCCAAGGAGCGTTAACATTAGCTTGAGAGTTTGTCTTGCGACATGTCAAAGTTCGATCTTCGACCTTGTCGACCCAAGCAGGAAGAGTTCTAGCACGAAAACGACAATTAGTTGTATACACATGACCATTTGTAAACACATAACCCACATAAAATGGAAAGTACACATAAAATAGAAACATTTGAAAAATATAATTAATTCGGGCAGTCCTTTTTTATGCAATGTAGATATGAGAATAATTTAATTAGAATATTTAAAAAAAAAAAAAAAAAAAAAAAAAAAAAATCATAACAAAGAAACGTAAACAAATACCGAAGCGTACCTTTTCTTTTTTCATTACAATGTGATTAAATGTGCTTTTTTATTAAATGATCCAAATGTGTTCATTTTCATACAGTCTGCTGAAATAAATTCATACACCCATCGCAACAGCAACCTCTCTGTTTGAATACTGTACACGCACGAAAGTGGAATAAACTTCGTTATATAGAATAAGTGTTTCGTAATATGGAGATTAATTTACATGTTAATGATGTTCAAAGTCAAGGTTCTTTAAAAAAAATCGTTAAGTAGGAAACTTCGTTAAATAGGAACTTCGTTAAAGGGAAGTTCCACTGTATATATATATATATATATATATATACAGATAGATATATATCTGACATATGTCATGCTGTAACTCTCTTATTTATGAACCGATTTGGATGTAACTGAGTATGTGCATAGGACATACCAAGGTCTCGGCCGTGTTCGTTGGTCAGCTTCATCCGCCATCTTGTTTCAAAATGGCGGCCAGTTAAATTTTTTGAAATGTTTAAAAATTCAAAAAGATGCACAAAAGAATTATAAATTGAAAATAATATTTATAATATTTCTGTTAAGTGTTAGAACGTGATACAAGGTTTCTGGAACATTTTTTGTTTTGGTTATATCTTAAAAAATGGCTGAGATATGGTAGTTTGAAATTCTAGGGTGGCTGAGATTTTGAAACATTCTGATATTTGTTATGCTGTAACTCTCGAATTTATGAACCGATATGAGTGTGTCTGATCATATGTACAGAATAAAGCAAGGTCTCGGCCGAGTTCGTTGGTCAGCTTCATCCGCCATCTTGTTTCAAAATGGCGGCAAGTTAAATGTTTTAATTTTTTTTTAAATTCAAAACGATGTATAGAAAAATATAAATTTAAAAAGTTCTTTCCGTTAAGTGTTAAATCGTGATATAAGGATTCGAGAACATTTTTTGTTTTGGCTTTACCTTAAAAAATGGCTGAGATGTGGCAGTTTGAAATTCTAGGGTGAGTGGCATTTTGAAATAATCTGATTTTTGTTATGCTGTAACTCTCATGCTGAAATTCGCATTCAAAATCAGTATTAACGAAAACTGGGATTGAATCTTCTACAATCGGGTTCCAAGCATTCTAGCTTTGGGTATTTGAGTATAATGAGTTGAATTTTTTAAAACATGGACTATGAAAGCTACCTTTTCCTCTCGGTACTTTTTTTTTTTTTTTTACAAATTAGACAAAATTTTGCTTTTTTTAAAGGTTTTTTTTTTTTTTTCCTCAGAAGAATGAGTTTAATATCTAATCCTTTCGTCCAAAGGTTTCTTTTTCATGCATCATTTGTTCTAAAACTGTTTCACAGAGTTTTTACCGCGATATACTTGTACAGATTTAACACATCTTCCGTCGGGTCCAACGACAACGTAGGCGTATCCCACACGGAAAGTGATTGCTTATCGAAGTAGTTAGTCTTAGAAGAGGATGTAGCTGACGCAATGGACACAAGAAGACTTTCGAAGTCTGTCTTTACTGCATATGCAACAGGATGTTGAAAGCAAATAGCCGAAAACTTTAAATTGTTATCGTTAGGCATTTTTATATCTTGTGCTACATATGAACGACAGTATTCATCATGGAACGATGAGAATGAATTAAATGAAAGGTAACCAGACATTTGAAAAATTTGGTGTACTGGACATATCATTAACTAAGCTGCCTGATAAGCCTCCCAGAAATTAAGGTCGTAAATAGATGAGCATTTCTGAATTATTGTACCCTCTGAAAAGTTAAAACTGTGATTTTCAGTTCAACAATGGTTAGCTATTGCAGAACGTTTAATGTCACAATTTTTAACATAGTTTTTATGTTCTCCTAAGCGGACTTTAAGGGGTCTCTTGGTTTGACCTATATACATTTTATCACATTCGCAAGATATTTTATAAATTCCCCAATGTGAAAATCTGTCTATTTGATGTTTGAGGTCTGTAAATTTGATTTTGTTAAACGGTGCATAAACTATTTTAAAGTCGAATCTTTTCAAAATTCTAGATATTTGATGGCTTATTCTCGGAAAATATGGAAGTATAATTAAATTTCCATTGTGAACATTGTTAACGTTGGAATGCGCACGTTTAATTAGTTTATTATGAATTGAATCAACTATATCAACAGGATAACCCCGGTCAATGGCTATTGATTTAATGTGGTCTAACTCTACTTTGAGTAAACTCCCAGATGAACAAATTTTTAAGGCGCGATGAACCTAAGTATTAAAAGCAGCTAATTTTTGATTCGGGGGGTGAGATGAAAGATGGTGTGGCGGTAATGAAACTGCGAATGATTTACGAAAAATTGTGGTTTGAAATGAGTCATTTTCGCGGTAAACCATGACATCAAGGAAAGGTAGTTGGTTATTATTTTCAAATTCAGATGTAAACTGTATATGTTTATCTACAGAGTTCATAACAGAAAGAATATGAGGAATATCTATATCACTAGAATCAAGTAAAGCGAAGCAGTCATCGACGTAGCGGGTGTAAAATGGAAAATTTAACTTATCGAAAAGGTTTGACTCAAAATAATGCATATAACAAGAACGAAAGATCATGCGTCAAGCATAGATTATGTAACACTTTCCAACGCTTCCAGAATAATTTTACAAATTATTACCGTCTAATAAGCTGAAAGATAACATTTAAGTAAACAATTTGGAAAACGCATAACATATTTAAAAACGTAATTTCAGGAATTTCCAACATATATTTCCAACATATTCAATATTCGGAAAAATATCCAAATACTTTTATTCAGCTCTGTATATGATCGATAGATTTGTATATATACTACATAGGATGCTAAATTTTAGTTTAGTGAGGAAACGCGTAGCACAGTTTAAAATTCTCCTTCTGGAGTTTCTGTCCATAAACGGAAATGTGTTCGCGAACTTTTTTGCTGCCCTGTATATGATCTACAGAATTTATACACACCAAGTAATAGACAAGAAGTGAGTTAAATTTAAAATCGCGTTCAGCAACTTAAAACGCACTTCCAGAAATTATTGTTAACAGACAGTAGAGAATTCTTTTGTGTGTCCCTGTAAATGAACGATGACTGCTATACTCACACTATTCTGCAGTAAGCCTCTTGTAATGCACCTTAGTGATATATATATAAATTTTAATGCGTTTAAAATTGTGAAACATTATTTAATTAAACCGCAGACGATTTTTCTCCATAGACGTAATGTAACGGAATTCTTTTGACTGTCCCTGTAAAGTAACTCTAAGTGCTATGCCCACCCTATTCCATATTAAGCTTCTTGTAATGCACCTTAGTGATATATATCAATCACAATGTGTTTGAAATTGTGTAACATCATTAAAATAAACCGTAAATGATTTTTCCCCATAGACCGTAATGTAACGGAATTCTTTTGAGTGTCCCTGTAAAAAAACTATAAGTGCTACGCACTTCAGTTGAAATAGGGAGCATGCTATAGATAACGACAATAACATATAAAAATTGCAGGGCAATCCGAGCATATTTACGGGAGTCAGAGCACGGACAGACGGCCATCCGGCCAGACGGCAGACAAACCGAAGTCATAAACACTTTTCAACTAGGTTGGAAAGTGTTAAAAATCACTGAGAATTGGGCTCAGGGGCGAACCCATAGACAAGCCATCGGTCATGCGATAAAAATCACCATTAAAAATGAGCGTGTTTTGCGATAAACAACTGTCAGTAAGGTGTAATAATTCATCTATTTCAAACTGTGAGAAGTGAAACTCCTGAAGGCGTAATTTGAGACAGTTTAAGGCACCTTGAACCGGTACATTTGTAAAGAGGGATTTGACATCAAATGAAACCATACGGTGGCTTCGAGTAAAGGTGAATTTGCGTAGTTTACTTACGAAATCATAAGAATTTTTGCAGGTGTAAATATTATTGGAGAGTAACGGGGAGAAAATAGAAACAAGATATTTCGCTAATCTATAGGAGGAAGTACCAATATTTGAAACCAATCGTTTCAAATACCAAATCGTTCCAACCTTAATTTCTGGGAGGCTTATCACATATGGAAGAATTCAGGCGGCTTAGTTAATGATATGTCCAGTATACCAAATTTTTCAAATGTCTGGCTACCTTTCATTTAATTCATTCCGCCTTTCGCTTAATTCATTCTCTTCGTTCCCCCCCTTTATACGCCTTCATACTTAAACTCTCCCGGTCTTGCGGAACGTTCCTATTGGTCTCTCCGTCACATGTGTTTTTCTGTCTCCGCTGTTGTTTTTGAAGAGGTCACCGCCATTTTATTTCGGCGCGTGTGAAAGACGGAGGCAAATTGACATGGCTTTGGATTTTAAATCGTTTTAATCTTTTCAATTGAAACTGATGATGGAGATTTAAACAGCTGTTTGTCAATCTATATATATATTTCTCTTACGTAGCGCGGAAATAAGGCTGAACTTCTAGCTTATAGTTTGGCAACAATCGTAGTTTCCAGAGCTCAGACCAATGAACGGACTATATTTGGTAAGATCAGCTCCGCCTTCAATACGGCGGCCATTGTGAGAGCAGTGAAACGCAAAGTAGCAATTATTAAAAATAAAATAGCATGTACGTAATCCAAAGCGTTTGAGATGATTCCTTATTTTAATTATGAGTAATATCTTTAATTTCAAATGAACTTTCAATTCTTATTAAGAATTTATTACGAAATTCACTCACACGAAAATCAAGAGAATAAAATATCAACTGTCTAGATTGCCCCTGCTGCCATCTGTTGCTGTATTGATGAAGTAAAAAATAATTTATTTTTCAAAAATCAGTAATAAATTAGAACAGTAAAATGTCGAACGAAATTTAAACAATGATTGATGATATATATGAACTATCTTCCTATCATGTTTTTTTTTTTTTTTTTTTTTTTTAAATGAATTTAAGCCGTGCTGCAGAATATTATAGGTGCAATGAGTTTTAAACTAATTGTATTTCCAAGATCCTTTTTTCATAGTATTTAAATGATTTATGCCCATCGGTAGCACCAATATAAATGCATTTATAATTGTGTTTTCAACGAAGTTTTCAATTACTTTTTTTACATTAAAAAATATTGTCAATTTCATTTGTTAAAATGATTTATGGTAATAGTCATTCCGGCTAGAATTGCTTGGGACCGCGTAGTGGTCTTAATGTGAACTGCGGGCAATTCACGGGGGTTAACGAACGTTAGCGAGGAGGGGCTGAGCCCCCTAGTATATATATATATATATATATTAATTTGTGCTATTTAACGTTGTACATTTATTTTTAATTTTTAATATTATAACATTGATTTAAGAAAATAACGAAATCCAACAAACAAAAAAGAAAAATAAACCTCAGAGAAAAGTGGTTATTAAAAGTCCCCTTACAAAATTTCACTTAAGAAAAGCTCCATTATAAATACAAGATCCATCTCCACAAAATTCATCGTAATTTAACAGGTCCTTTCCCAAAATTTCACTTAATAAAACAAGCTCCATACATAAAATTCAATTTAATAAAAAAGACATCTTCACAAAATTCATCGTAATAAAGCAGGCTCCTTCACAAAATTCTATTCCATAAAAAACAAAATCTTCATTAATTATTTTTATTTTGCTAGGATGGAAATGTGTAATTTGGAAACAAAATAAGTTCACCAGAAAGAAACACATTAACAGGAAGACTTAAAATATATATTAAATGCTGGGTGCGGATTAAATTTGGTTACTAGGTTTGGTAATTCATTACTAAATTTTAAATTTTATTTTTCATGATAAATATAAATAGATAGATATAAATACATTTCACAGAAATAACTTTTTATTCACAAAATGGAAACATAAGATTTAAAAAAAACACTTCATCGACCTCTGATGATACAGATTATGTTCAGGCGTAAATGTTTCTTCCGTTTTCAATATTTTATCAAGAAAAAAAAATCTACTTTTTGTGTTTTATGATAGCGTTTTAATTTTATATTGAAAGCAAATAAACAAATAAAAGACGACTCAATACATATTTGAAATTTTCAGTTTTGGTTGCTATTTAATAAATGCTAAAAAATAAATATTTTAAGGTAACAGGTGTACAAAAAACAGATGTAGCTCCTGTTTATTATTAAATGCACGAAATCAATAAATGAAAAATGCTCTTCGATTCCAAATAATTTTAATTGACAATTTTGCATTAAAGCTGTTCATAAATCCAAACTGGCTACTTTTTCAGACAGACAGTCACAAAGTCTTTTTTTATTCTTAAATGCCCAAAATCTATAAGTGTTCCTATTAAGAAACAGAAATATAGAATATTTTTTAGGATTGTAATATATTTATCGAAAAAAGAAAAATGCTTTTCGATTACAAATAATCCAGTACCGTATATGGTAATCCAATGCTTTATATGGTATAATATAGAAATAGTTCAGAACGATTCTCATGAAATTCCTAAACAAACTTATGTTTCATTTGTTCATTTGTTATATTAATAAAATACTATCATTGAAAAAAATCTGAATAATATAATAATATTTAAACTCATTAACGAAAAAATATAATTTACAAACTGATTGATTTAACCTCTCATGCAATTTTAACATAGCAATGAATGAAAGCTCGTTTTCCCATAGACCATAGACCGCTAGAGTCACATCACTTTCAGAAAGGGCAGAAGCACCCAGGCCGGTTATAAAGATTAGACCGGGAGGCGGCAGCACAGACAATCACCTCATCGAGTTCACAGCTCAAATTCCAGAATGAGTTAAAACTCGATTCGCATCTTAAAACGCAATCGGTCTGCAAGTCGTATTTTGGTGGAAAACACCCGAACACCCGATTTTAGCGGTTGGCTCGTAGGTTTACCATTGTGTGCGCCTGCTCCTAGTCCTCCATGTTTTCATACCTTCGGGTGCAGGAAAACACAATGGTAAACCTACGAGTCAACCGCTAAAATAATAAATAATTACGTTGAGAAGAGCTAGCAGATAGCGCTGCGATCCCATCGTTATCTTTTCAGCAACGTTGTACATTTATTGGATTCAATTTTTTAATACTATTTTGTAGCAGATTTCCACACTATGTATTCTAGGCGCTGTAAATGTAGTGTAGGTACAGCACCTAGAATACATAGTGTGGAAATCTGCTACATAATAGTACAGTGCCTAGAAGTAAGTAGTGTGCTTATCGCCAATACAACCGCAATAAAAAAAATGTCCCTAACAGGAGGAAAACCAGATTCTCCGCGAGAGGGCGTCGAGTTCCCACCGCCGTTATTAACGTTTGAAGTTTCATTTAACAGGCTTGATCCTAATGTTAGTTTCAATGTAATTAACGCTGTATTTTCAAACAAACTATACGAATGTTTCTATTTCTATAATATTTTAAAGTAAACATATATTATGCCTGTTTAATGATAAATCAGTATGGATAAATCTGCAAATACTAAGAAAAGAAAAGCTGATCGAACATGCTCCGGGCTTAATTTCTAAGAAAAAAAGTGCCGGAGCCCTAATATTCTGCTGTACTAACACGCACCCCCCCCCCCCCCACCGTCACTCCAGTCTGCCTATTTATATTTCATACATTATCTTCAAAATTTAAAACACTTTTTTTTTTTTTTTCAAAATAAAAATAATTAAATACATCTATCTGCGTATACTTAGATATCAACTGTTCCATTTTTTTGTTATTACTACTTCCAAATAGAAACCTTTGCTTTACCTAATCTTAATGTTAATTAATCGCAGAATTCTGCGATTAAATAAGCTCAGGATTATGATTCGGAAATAGTGTTAACACAAAAAATTAATAGTTCGCAGCTATGCGGAATAGAAAAAAGACTATTTCTGTTTACTCGTCATTCTGATCAAAATAGCATTAAAATGATTTGAAATGGAAATAAATAAAATTTGAATTTAAGACAGATTGAGTTCAAGCCTCCCAAGACTGATATAAAAACCGAGCCCGTTTTATCTCAATCTCTTACTTGAGCGACACATTACCTCACTTATAAGTGTTTTGATACAAAAGCAGGCAAAAAATTGGGGATGGGAGGGAAAGGAAAGGGTAATTTAGAATTCGTTTTTCGGAAGCGTTATTGCACTGGGCTCCGGAGCGCAGTGTTTATGAGCTCCGGTGAATTCTGGCCAATATTTAAACATTTACTAAAAATAGAGAAGTACCGGAGCTGAGGTCTGGTGGGCTCCGGCGCAAATTAAGCCCTGAACATGCTTCGTTCCCGGATATACTAGTGGATATAAAAGCAACAAAACTAACATAACTCTATCCCCCACCCCCCCAAAGACTAAAACTAATTTGAAAAATGGTTAAAAGTCATTCCTCGTGCCGACAAAGATCTGAACCAACATTCAGTTGCATGTGAATTAGAGTCCTGCACGGGTCGGGTTGTACCCGACCCGAACCCGCAAATTTCATTTGAAGTCAACTAGCAACCCGACCCGAACCCGACAAAAAATTTACCTCGATTTCCTTAATCTGAAAAAATATTGGACATTCTTTTGAAAAAGCGGGTCATCCCGAACCCGACCCGCAAGAGTAAAAACCCAACCCGAACCCGAAAAAGTGAATGTCAACCGAACCCGCAGCAAAAAGTAGAAGTCAACCCGACCCGAACCTCAACAAAAAAAAAGAGCGCCAACCCGACCCGAACCGCGGGACGGGTCGAGTGCGGGTAACCCGACCCGATGCAGGACTCTAATGTGAATCGCATTTTCATGAGCGATTTATTGAGAGAAATTACAAATACACTATTGAAGGGAAAGAAGATTTGCTCAATTATTTTTAATTTAGTATTTTAATTTTTATATCGAAAATAATTAAAATATTTATCTTGTGATAATGACAATAAATAATTTAAACAATGAATATTATCATAAATATTTTATTAATTATTGATATCCTAACTTTAAAATTTATTTTAACATGACTATTTTGTTTCATTAGTATGCTTTCATTCAATCATGGTTTTAAATACATTCACAAAATCAATGTATTACTTTTTGTAGGGTGTCTATTACTCGAAAAAAACTGGAAAGTGTTTGATTTATTTCTGTTATTAAAATTTTGATTCACATTTGAGAAATGTGAGTATGAGAATGGTTAAATATTGTTGATAACTTAATGTAATAATAATAATAATAATAATAATATATATAATAATAACTATTAATCAAAAATAATTTTTAAATAATTTTTTAAGGATGATTGGCGCATCTACCCTAATTTAAAGAAAATGCATTCTTGTCATAGTTTCAGGAGAGTAATTTTTTTTTTTTTCTAGATTTGAAATTATCATTAATTTAGTATTTGATGTTTGCTAGTATACCTTAAATTATTTTACTCAAAACTAAAGCTCCGAAATGTCAGAAATTTTTAACAACTCAATTTACTCTTAGTTTGTTAACAGGATTGTCGCAAAACACCGAATTCCATGAACTGGACATTTTTTTTGTGTGCATAGACTCTAAACATTTGCCTCCATGAACATTTTTTTTCATTGCTAAAAGAAACTTTTGTTTTTGTCATTTGGCAACTCAGAGACTTTATTATTATTCTGAGAAGTAACTTGAGTGAACGATGTCGGTTTTACCGCGAAATAAGAACGAATGTCTTAAATTCAATTTAATTAATGTTGTATATAATGTAAATAGAAGAATGTAAATAGGTGTGAATTAAAGTACTAGAAATTTGTACCAGAGTCTCTTCATCATGTCTTGTGTTTAAAAAATCCACAAAATGACCGTCTCTATTTAAAATCGAAACTCCTGATTCTTAAGAAGGCGTCCTACCTTGGAAGGGTGAGTAATTTTACTTATCCTATTTTTTGAACTGTGTAATAATTTATCTTGTGATTACACGTCATTTGGCGCCCGAACAGGGACTGCCTAGAAATAAATTGATTCGGAAATATCGTTGTTTTAGTTTCGTAGTGCTTTGAATATGAGGTAATTGCAATATTTTATTCGATAAATTAATAGTGAATATTGATTTAAAATAATGGATGCAATTAATAAAGCCAAACGCACTACTGTCAGATCACAAACTACTAAATTAACGAATAAAATAGAGGCGGCAATTTCAGAAAACAGTGCCGATGAAGAGACATTAGAACAATTTCTCGCTGAGTTAGAATTGAAGGAAAAAGAGCTTAATTATCTCGATTCTGAAATTCAGAAAAACCTTAAATTAGACGAGATAGAAGCTGAGGTATTAAAATGTGATGAATATAATTCGAATTTAGTTATTTTAAAAACGAAAGTTAAACGAGCCAAATCGAAATTAGAATCTCAATCTAGTTTAAATGTTTCTACTACAACAGTAAATAATTCTGAAGAAAGAATCGTAGTTCGGGGTTTAGAATCCATTCGCATAAATTTACCCAAACTAGTAATTGAAAAATTTAACGGCGATCCTTCAGATTGGCAAAGATTTTGGGACCAATACGAATCTACTATTCATAAAAATACAGATTTATCGGATGTCGAAAAATTCAATTATTTGAAGTCATATCTAACTTCAGATGCAGCTAGTTCGATAAAAGGCTATAGTTTAACTAATAGCAACTATTTATCGGCTATAGAGACTTTAAAAGAAAGATTCGGCAAAAAACATTTAGTTATTAATTCACATCTCAATAAACTGTTATCGCTTAATTCAGTAAAGAAATCCTGTGATGTTTATGCAATACGCAGATTACTGGATATTTGTGAAACCGAAATCAGAAATTTGAAATCTCTTGGATTAGAGATTGAAAAATATTCAGCGCTGCTCGCACCTATTCTAATTAAATTATTACCGTCTGACATAGTATTACAGATAACAAAAAAATGTGGAAATGACGAAGAATTAAAAGTTGTGGAAATAATAGATTTTCTAAAATTGGAAGTTATTTCACGTGAAAGAACTGCGTTTTTAATCTGCAATCAAGATTCTTCGAATGTCGACACTGTGTCTGGGAAGCAGGTGCGAGAAAAACAGGCGTCAAAAAATATTCCGACTGCTTCTGGTTTGATCAATGAAAGTGTTTCATTTTCTAAACAGATTCGATGCCCAGAATGTAAAGAGAAACATTTATTGATTGATTGTGAATTATTTAAAAATAAATCGTTACAGGGTAAAAAAGAATCCTTGAAGCAGTTTGGATGTTGCTTCGTTTGTCTCAAGATGGGGCACGTTGCTAAAAATTACAGAAAATATGTTAAATGCAACGCTTGTTTAAAACGACATTATAGAATTATGTGTCCTGAAAAAGAAATTGCGCCAGAAAATAAGGAAAGTGCGTCATTATCAAACAAAACTTGTAATCGTGAAGTGTTAATGCAGACTTTAACTGTCCGTTTAGAATTAAAGGATAAAAATAAACAAATGTTAGTGCGATGTTTGATTGATTCTGGCAGCCAACGGTCTTATTTAACGAAAGATATTATTAATCGTATGGGATATGAAGCGGTGGGAGAAGAAAATATGGTTCATAGTTTGTTTGGGGGTATTCAAGAGACACATGTTCATAAACGATATAAAATATATTTAAGTAACTTAGAGAACACTTTCAATTGCAATTTCGATGTCTATGATCAAGACAAAATATGTACTGAAGTTCCTAAAATAAAATATGGGCCTTGGATTAAAGAAGCTAGAAGAAATGGGATAAAATTCTCAGATTATGGTACATATACAGGGATTCCAAAAATTAAAAATGAACAGGAAATAAGTTTACTTATCGGAGCTGATATCTATGGGAAATTAGTAACAGGAAAAATAAAATCCTTGAATAGTGATTTAACTGCAATCCATACCAAACTAGGGTGGACATTGATTGGTAAAACTAATGAATATAACGATTCTACGAAAGTAGTTTTATCGTTACATGTAAATGAAGCAAAATTAACGGATTTATGGCGATTAGACACTTTAGGAATTCTTGATCCATGTGATAAAGGATCCAGTTTAGAACTCGAAAAAGCTGTAAAAGAGCATTTTACTAAAAATATTCAAATAAATAATGAAGGGCGATATGAGGTTAGTCTCCCATGGATTGTAGGTCACCCCCCTCTTCCCAGTGCTCGGAAAATTTCAGGACGTAGATTAAAAAACTGCGTAGATCAATTAAAGAAATCCGGCAATTTGGCTGCCTATGAATCAGTATTTAATGAGTGGCTTCAAGAGGGTATTATTGAGGAGGTCGAATCAACTCCGGGAACGGAACCTGAATTTTTTCTGCCACACAGAGCTGTCATAAAAGAAAATTCCACGACTCGAATACGTCCTGTTTTCGATGGATCAGCGAGGGAAAAAGGCTCACCATCTATTAACGATTGCTTGTTGAAAGGCCCCAATTTAGTAGAACTCATCCCTTCATTGATAAATCGGTTCCGATTGAGGAAAATTGGTGTAATATCAGACACAAGAAAAGCCTTTTTACAAATTAGTTTAAATGAAAAGGACAGACCCTTTTTAAGATTTTTATGGTGGAAGGAGGGAAATTCTGAAAAAACAAAAATTTTACAACACAGAAGAGTTGTTTTCGGGCTTACCTGCAGTCCCTATTTGTTGGGAGCTACTTTACAATACCATTTAAGAAAGTCACCTCCCTCTATGCAGGAAACAGCTTCTAGACTGTCGGAATCATTTTATGTTGACAATTGCGTCACTAGTCTGGACAATGAGGAACAACTCAATGATTTTATAACAGAATCGAAATACATTCTTAGTCAAGCTAAATTTGACCTCAGAGGATGGGAACACAGTTATTCTCATTCCCCGATGAAACAAATTCCCTCCCCAGAAAACAAAATTGTTCCAGTTTTAGGCCTACGATGGCTATTACCCGCAGATAGTCTTTCCATAGATATAAGAGAAATTAATAAGGACGATGAACCCGTCACTAAAAGGAAAATCTTGTCGGAAGTTCACAAAATTTTTGACCCCATCGGTTATACTTGCCCAGTAACTCTTTTCCCTAAAATACTATTGCAAGAATTATGGAAAAATAAAGTAACTTGGGACTCTGAATTACCAACATCAATTGCCCAAAAATTTCGGAAATGGAAACAACAATTATGCTCACTTAAAGATATTGTTATACCGAGATGTTTAATCGAAGATCCAGATAGCATCGGTAATTTAAGTTTACATGTATTTTGTGACGCGAGCAAAGTAGCCTATGCTACATGCATATATTTACGGAATGAAAATCAAAAATCAATCTCCTGTCAGCTGATACAAGCACGATGTAGAGTAGCCCCGCTGAAATGTATTACCATTCCCAGACTGGAACTTCTCGCGTGTACGATTGGTGCACGATTGTCAAAAGGGGTTAAGTCCGATTTGAAATTAGAAAATATTCCAACACTTTTCTGGACAGACTCTAGCAATGCATTATTCTGGATAAAAGGAAGTGAAAACTGGGCTCCATTCGTATACAATCGTGTTAAAGAAATTCGATCACTGAGTAAGCCAGAAAATTGGTACTATGTGCCCGGAACTCTTAACCCGGCCGATCTACCTTCCCGGGGATGTTCTGCAGAATCCCTTAAACAATCCCTCTGGTGGGAGGGCCCCAACTGGTTGAAAAGTCCTCAAGAATTTTGGCCTAAAAGCAGTTTAAATCCTGATTTTGAAATAATTAACTCTGAAAAAAGAAAGACAGTTATTACTTCAGTAAATGTCTCTCAAACCCCAATTGAGTTATACGAAAATACATCTTCATATTGGAAAATGTTAAAAATAACTGCCTGAATATATAGATTTTTTGAAAATATCAGAAAGACGCGGAATGATCGAAATTTAGAGAAAATGTTAACAGTTGAAGAAATAACTCACGCAGAACATGTTGTATTGAGATATGCTCAGAGGTGTTTAATAGGTGAATCCAAACCGTGCTACACCTCTTTACAGACTTTTACTGATGATCAAGGTTTAGTCCGAGTAAAAACACGAATTGCAATGAGAAAAGATTCCCATTCTTTCCGATACCCGATAGTTCTGCCTTTCGATCATAATATCACCTATTCGCTCATAAGAAGAAAACATATTGAACTTAGCCATGCAGGAATACAAATTGTAATGTCAGTTTTGAGAGAACAATTTTGGATATTAAGATGTAGAAGAACGGTTCGAAAAATAATAAAAGGTTGCGTGACATGCAGGCGATTCAGTGCATCACCCGCTGAGACACCTAGTGCCCTTCTTCCGGAAGAACGAGTCAAAGAAGCTTCAGTTTTTGAAATTGTTGGTCTCGATCTATGCGGACCATTATTTTTAAGGAATGGCTCGAAAGTTTGGGTAGCACTTTTTACATGCGCCGTGTTTCGCGCGATACATCTAGAATTAGTATCTTCGCTCTCAACGGAAAATCTCATCTTAGCTATGAGAAGATTTATATCAAGAAGAGGGAGACCGTCTACCATTATTTCTGATAATGGAAAAAATCTAGTGAAAGCATCTACAGGATTAAAGTCAGTAAATATTGAGAGTTTGCAAAAATTCGCAATTGAAAGAAAAATTCAATGGAAATTTAATCCACCTTCAGCTCCCTGGTGGGGAGGTTTTTTTGAACGCATGATAGGAATGTTGAAAAATATTTTACGAAAAGTGCTTGGAAAGGCCAGCCTAAATTATGAAGAATTATACACTGTTTTATGTGACGCTGAAAGCGTAATAAATTCTAGACCGCTGACATATGTTGCAGATGATGATGATCTTGATCCTCTTACCCCCGCAATGTTCTTGCAAGATCTCAAAGATTCGAGAGTTCCCGAATTCGACATAATTGATTCAACAAAAATTAGAAAAAGATTTGCTTATCAACAAAAGGTTAGAGAAGATCTAAGAAAACGCTTTAGAGTAGAGTACCTGGGACAGCTTCGAGAGAGTGCGGAAAGAAAAAGAGAAACTGAATTAAAAAGGGATGACATTGTTTTAATTGGGGATGATAATTCAAAAAGAATTAATTGGCCTTTAGGCAAAATTGAAGAATTGTATGCTGATAAAGATGGCAAATTTCGTGTAGCCAAAATTAAAACAAAAACAGGTTCCTTTTTGAGACCTATTAAAAGACTATATCCTCTAGAGATTAATCATGAACTAATCTATCCTTTTTTAGTAGATAGCGTTCCTGTTTCTGTAGATGACATGGCTGATCCTGCTACTGTGACCGAGTCTTCCGTACCTGATGATGCCTCTGGACCTGATCTTGAGAATGAGTCTTCCGTGCCTGCTGGTGCCTCTGTTCCTGATCTTGAGAATGAGTCTTCTGTGCCTGCTGGTGCCACTGTCCCTGATCTCGAGCATGAGTCTTCCGTACCTGATTGTGCCTCTGTCCCTGATCTTAAGCACGAATGTTCTGTGCCTGAAGGTGTCAATCGGCGATCTCGAGCTGGTAGAAATCTGAAGCAGCCACAGAGACTTGATTTGTAAATATTTTGAGCTTCGTTAGTTTCCCGAACCTCAAGGTGGGAGGATGTCGCAAAACACCGAATTCCATGAACTGGACATTTTTTTTGTGTGCATAGACTCTAAACATTTGCCTCCATGAACATTTTTTTTCATTGCTAAAAGAAATTTTTGTTTTTGTCATTTGGCAACTCAGAGACTTTATTATTATTCTGAGAAGTAACTTGAGTGAACGATGTCGGTTTTACCGCGAAATAAGAACGAATGTCTTAAATTCAATTTAATTAATGTTGTATATAATGTAAATAGAAGAATGTAAATAGGTGTGAATTAAAGTACTAGAAATTTGTACCAGAGTCTCTTCATCATGTCTTGTGTTTAAAAAATCCACAAAATGACCGTCTCTATTTAAAATCGAAACTCCTGATTCTTAAGAAGGCGTCCTACCTTGGAAGGGTGAGTAATTTTACTTATCCTATTTTTTGAACTGTGTAATAATTTATCTTGTGATTACACGTCAAGGATGTAAACAAGTTATGTAATAATGAATACCGATTAAAAAGTTGTCAAAATAGGGACATGTTTTTGCAACAATTCATCATAGTATAATGTATTTATCCAATATATTGTATTTATCCAATATATTGTATTTATCCAATTTTAGAAATAACTAAATGTTGTAGGAAGAAAAACATTGTCCTATGATAAAGTTTGTAACTGTTTGAGTTCATTACAATTAGTTGTTATGAAATCAATTACATTTCTCTTCAACTGTATTTTCATTATTAGAATTTTTTTCCTTGTTTATTTTTTATCTAGAGCATTTTAAAGTACTGATTTATACAGAAAAAAATAGATTTAAAATGAGGTGTATGTAAAAACGAAAGTTACCATAGCCGCGGCGAGAACACTGGCGCCATCTATCGGCGTCCTCTATTTCTGAACGCCGATAACAACACTATATACTTCTAGGCACTGTAATAATAGTACTAAAAAATTGAATCCAATAAATGTACAACGTTGCTGAAAAGATAACGATGGTATCGCAGCGCCATCTGCTAGCTTATAAGCAGCTTAATACGATGTCATTAGAGCTTATTATCATAGGAGCACCATTGCACATTTATAGGCTACAGCTTTCTGAAGCATTACAAGGATCATGGAAGGATAGTCGGTTTCCACAGTGTAGGTGTAGCCTCGCTTTTACCCACTGGTGCGTAATCTAGTACGCTGTCGCCACTCTCATATAGAGGCACCCTAGCAAAAGGTGGTTAGTAAAAATAATTACGCGTGCAGGTCTCAAGTCAAGCTCGATGTCTAGTAGTAGTAAACCAACCAGCCAACTAACCTGGGCCTGTTGTAAATTGCAAAAATCGTGAAGTTGATAATTTGCAGAGTTTTGAATAAATATTACTTAAAATAAATTCGATATTTTAAAATGTCGATTTTCACGCCTACAAATCAAATCAGGCTAACTAATGTTGCTGTTGTCCGCATGAAAAAAGGAGGGAAAAGATTTGAAATTGCGTGTTACAAAAATAAAGTTATGTCATGGAGAAATAAAGTGTAAGTGTATCTACGCAGTTCATTTCGAAAGATACTTTTATATATTTTATTCGTAATGTTTGATTTATGCTTGATTGCATACTTTTAAGTATACTGCTGCGAAAAAGCAAATAACGATGCTTATTTTTATTATTAAGTAAATAAGCTAGAGAAACAATTATGTGATAAAATCTTTTTCCTGAATTATGGTTTAAGCTACCCATACTGAATATTTTTGAAAACTCTAAATAATATAAAAGGCATAAAAATTCTTTTTTTTCTACCAAAACATTTGCACACATAATTAAGTCCCTCTTTTCAAGCAGTGAAATACTGCAATGTATAAATTAGGGATGCACATAATATTCGGTATTCAACCATATTACCGAATATTCGGTTAAGTCGAATATCAAACTATTCGGTCTGCCGAATATTAAAATATTTGGTCAAACCGAATATTTGAAAAAACTTTTTTTTTTATATTTTTAAAAATCTGCAATTTCTACTTTTAACTGTCAATTAATAAAAATATTGGAACTGATGCTTTACACTCACGCAGAAATGTAAACAAAAGTTTGGCGACTTTTTGGTTGGCGCGGATTTCAAAGACTGCGCCAAGCTACTATTTTCCATTGCCATTTTGGAAACATAAAAAACAGAACATTTATAAATAACGTATTCGAAAACACAGAACATCGTATTTCTACACAACAATTAAAATAAACCAAAAATAAATTTTTTACAACATAAATTTAATGGAAAATGTTAATTACGTCATTTCAATCTTTTAAAGTGCACTACTATATTACAGTACTCCTTCGCTGATGCTAATTTTAATTTCACACAAACTTTTAGTTAAAATTATTACGTCATTTCAATCTTTTAAAGTGCCCTACTATATCAGTGTAAACATTCGATTATTTAGTTTCTAATTTCATGACGAACACAACATTTATAAATAATGACGTATTAGTAAAACCAGAAAGTAAATTATCAAAATAAACGAAAAATAAATTTTTTTAACATAAATTTAACAGAAAATACATTATCTACGTCATTCTTCTAAAGTGGACTGCTACAATCAGAATAATCATTCGATAACTGATTTTGTAATTTCGCACAAACCTTTAGATAAAATTATGTCATTTCAATCTTTTAAAGAGCACTACTATATCAGGGTAATCATTCGGTAATTCTAATTTAACACACCGCCACTGTAACCGCCAATACGTAATAAATCACATGACAATTAAAAACCAATCATTAACTCAACAGTTATGCAAATTTATTTCCCTTCCATATATGGTTCTATAATACGCAACTCTGCAACCAATAACGTGCAATAGAACGTTCTTCTACAACCAATCACGTTTTCTCTACTTTTCATCATCAGTGACGTAATACAGACATGCACAAACATTTCCCTTAACATCCACACAAATACAGATTACAATAACAAATTTCAACACCAGTACCTAAATACAAGCTTAATAGCTGGATTGCCATAAAAGAAAAACAGTCCCCAAAGTTTGGCGACTTTTTTCCTTTTTTTAACCGATTAATTTTATTTTTTTTTTCTGCATGAGTGTAAAGCATCATAGCCAAAATATTCATAATAATTAGAAATAGAATCATATTTCAATAAAAGGGAATGCTTTTACATTATTTATTCGCTGTTTGAAATGTATCACTTAAGAAAATGAACCATTAATGATGACCTTCATAGGAATGAATGATATGCAAATAAATGCAAGTTCCTGAATATTGTCTAGAAAATAATCTGTTTCTTGCTTTTTCGCAAACATCATGTTTCTAAACAAAGCGGAAAAAAACTTTCACAGATGATAATAGACATCAAGACAGACAATTTTTGTCAGGGAAACCAGGATCACAACACTCTTATTCAATCAAAAATAAAGTGCATCTCACTGCAGATCAAATTTGAATTTTCGTTTGTTACTTTAATAATATTGAAGATATTGTAACTTTTTTTTTTCAACATAGTTACTTTGATTTCTGTGAATCACGAGAAGTACTGGAAATTGCCACCATTCATAAGTAAACAACACTGAGCTAGATATTCCTTTATTCAGAGTGCAGCTGACAATACTACTTATAACTGCGTCACTGGCCAAAATTCAGCCACTTACAACAATATCATTATTTGCTACAAGCAAACTTAATACAATGCAAATCTCGCTAAAATATCTTCATTGTTGTTAAAATTGGTGAACAAAAATTCAGTTTCAGCTTGCGGTGACACACCTTGTGTTTTTGATTGAATGTATTGTATTATGGATGGAATAAGTGGATTGAGATAATGTTTTTGCTCAAAAAATGTTTGCCTTGATCACATTATCTATGTAGAAAGTTTGTTTCAAGATGTATGAACACTGTGTATGTTTACAATACAACCTCTGAATATGATTGCCCATTCAAGTTCATTTAAAAACTTCTTTGCCAAATCAAAAGCAGGAAAGTTATTCTTACTGATTTGCCAGCATTTTAATATTTTGTATTGTTTTACTTTAGTCCCTTCCCTGACAAATAAACACTATTACACTGTAACATGTTCATTCAAAATTTTTCTTTGATTTTACAGTATTTGTTTTAGAACATAAGAACATTTTAAGAATTTATTTTAATTCACAGAAAACAGGGTCATTCCATGGTAACTTACGTTACATTTAGAATAATTGACTTCAGTAATTTTAGTAATATAACACCAAAAAATATTCAAAATATAAAGTTGATGTGATTTCTTAATTAAACCTATCCAAACTCAAATTGGTCACTGGTTGATTTGACAAGGAATGACCCTAATATGTTCTTAAATTGTTCCAAAACCTAAAAGTATTATAAATCTTTATAGGCAATTTTATGATTCTAGTGTAATTATATGCAATAATATAGGCATTAGTTAAATTTTATTATAAGTAGCATGTTGTTAAAAGCATATATTTTTCAGTAATTATTTTTATTAAATAAATAAATAACCTTTGACAACTGTACTCTTTCAATTAAAATAAAAAAGCTTCACTTTATTTATATTTATAATGAATTTTAAAAGAAGTAAGTCAATATTAAATATATCTAACCACATACTTAACTGAAAAATACTTACTTATTCAGTGAAATCAACATTTATCTCATTACTAATTACTACTGTATAATATACATGCATATTCATCTCCACAACTTTTCTTAATAGCTGTTTCAATATTAAAAAGAATATGTATATAAACTTGTATATTATTTATGGTTTATTTAATGTTTCTTTTGCAGTGAAAAAGATATTGATGAAGTTCTTCAAACTCATGTTGTTTTCACAAATGTTTCCAAAGGACAAGTTGCAAAGAAAGAAGATTTGGTTAAATGTTTTGGTAAAGATAATCAAACAGAAATCTGTGAAGAAGTATGTATATTTTTCTTAAAATGTTTGGAATATCATAATACATTTATTTTCATCTATTTGCTTTTTCAGTTTTATGAATTTATATACGGCCAAATATTTGACATAAATTCTTTAGTTTGTTCAAGGTTTTAAGCAATGCTGAAATTTATCAGAAGATTTGCCAATTTATGCCAAGGAATATAAATTTTGTGTCCTTTTCACTAAAATCACTATTAGGGTGTATCAAAAGAATTTTTGTTTTTTTTAATGTTTTAATATGTTACTTACTTTCTCACCTCTATTGTTGAACATAAAATGTTATTTAAGAGGATATATCTCCCTCTATATTCTGTAATCATACAGACTTCTTTCTTTCATTTTCAGGTCCATATAGAGTGATAAAAATGTTGAGATTTTTTACATCTTAAAAGGCATTATTTTAAACTAGGCCTTGAAATCAATAAAGCTGTCCGCAAAATTCGTGCAGTTGGAGGCCAGGACAAGAGTAGCTTGCAGACCAGACAGTTCAAAACAAATTAAACGTTTTAAGGAAGGGTACTCCACCTTGACATCATACCCAGAAGTGATATGCCATCAGTTGGGAATTTTGACCAGTTGAAGAGGAAATTAGAGGAGAATGCACTCACCACAGACTTCTAATATACTACACTAAGAAATAGTAACCTTTTCTTGAAGCTAACATCAACGGGAGGGGGGGGGGGGGTTGAAAATACAAGTCATGAAATCAAATCAAATGATATTTTATTATATTCAAATTTAATATAAATTAAATTTTTATAAGTTGAATTTGCGATTATATCTTTCGGCCGTGTGTAGATTTTACACATATAAAATCCACAGACTTCTCATTTCTATCCTTCCTCTGAGATAAAATCCTAGAGTAAGTTAACAGCACTAGCGACAATTTGTAGTTTCACTTTTGTTTGTATATTTACATTTATTTTATTGCGAGACTGAAATCAAAGTTGCCAAGGAAGCGATTACCGCCAAAACAGAACCTTTTTAAAGTGCCAACCGAGCTGATGTTTGTTTCAACTTTTTGACCAAACAACAATAGTATCCGCATTCTAGTTACTATTTTTACTCTGAGGCACCCACTGACATCTGAAAACTGACGGAAGAACTAGGGCACACATAGCACACCATATGAAAAGTTTTACAGAAGTTTAAACAAACTTGCAGGTAGTCAGTCAATGGGTGGATTCTCTTCTAATTTCTTCTTCAACTGGTCAAAATTCCTAACTGATGGCTTGTCACTTCTAGCTATGATTTCAAGGCGGAAGTCCCCTTCCATAAAACGTTTAGATTTATTTTTAACTCTCCGGAAGCTACTTAAGTAAGGTACTAAAGTACTAATAAGCTAGGAAAACAATTACAAATCAAGAACAAAAACAAAATTACCTCTTTCATGTGATGCAAGATAAACAAAATGAAAGAAAACAGTATGTCACAGGTGTAGTTCACAGTTAGTAAACTGGTGGGTGAAAGATATCTAGTTGCCACTAGAATTATAGAAGTTTGCAAAATTTAGACTGATCAAATGTACCCCATGGTCAAATGTGTCCCACTCTCCCCTATATGCTGGATATGAAGATTATAGTTTCAAAACTGAAGAAGGGCAAAGAACAAATAGATTACAGATTTCTATCTATATTATAAAGCAAAAACATGTCCGTGAGTAATGCTGATGTCATATTGACAGTGGCAACAACTTAAACAATCATTTTCATTTTATCACAATATTTTTAATTTGTAAACAACATTGCACAATTTTAATTTTTACGCCATTGAATATAAACAAAAATGTTTTCAAATATAATTTCTTTGAAATCTGTCTCTCAATTTACTGATTTTCTTATGGTTTTTAAAACATTTCTCAAGCATGGATTTTTAAAAATGTATCTCAAAAATGAATGTGCAACTGATAATGGAAGATTAACACATTTGTACTTAAAACAATGTAAATAATTCAGCATTTGTTTGTTTCTGTGTAATATTCCAGAACTAAATTGCTAAATGAAATTAAAATTTCACAAATGAATAAATAAGTAAAGGAAACACGAATTTAACAGATATGTAATCGAAATTCACATTTAAACACTGAAATAATCATAATAAAAAAGGTTGCTATAAGTAGTTAAATCATTTGTGATTAACCACCGGCATGCAACAAATAATAAAGTACCAAAAATGCTTTTTGGTGTCATTGGTGGGCAATCTAAGAAAATATATTAAATGTAATAAAATCTAAGAGTTTTCAATTATAAAAATGATTTTTACCTATGTTCTGTTCACTGGGTAGTATATTGGCATCTTTAACATGGCTAGACAGGTTGGATTGTCTGATTTTATTGTAAAGAAGTTTGTTACTTGAATAGCCACAGATATATTCAAGTATTTTAAGCCATCGTTAACTGCATTTTAACTTTACTGTATAATACAGTAAAACCCGCTAAGACAGAGTATCATGAGACTGGAAAAAAAAAAATCCATTTCAAACAAGTTTCTGTCTTAACATGTATAAAGTACAATAATCTTTTCATAAGATTTTTCTATTTAAGATACAATTTCATTATAGATAGTTTTTGTTTTCACACGTCTTACTGTATTTAGTCATGTTGCTTACGTTATTGTTTAAGTAACACTCAATCTCTTGCTTTTGTATCATTAATAGTACATTTCTTTTCTCTATTCAAACAGATACTTTCAAAAGGTGAACTTCAAATTTCTGAAAAAGAGAGATCGGTTCAGTTAGAATCTATGTTTAAAGATGTTGCTAATATAGTTGCAGACAAATGTGTTAATCCGGATACCAAAAGGCCTTACCCAGTTAGCATAATTGAGAAATCTATGAAAGAAGCTCACGTGTCTATCAAACCAAATCGAAATTCTAAACAACAGGTAAAAATTCTTATTTTCTTTTGAGTTAAATTCTTGTAATTCTGAAATTAAGATAGTGTATTATGTACATGAAAACTTTTCAATTTTGTTTTACAAAAATTCTTGTTTTATGATTTTGTGCATGTAATGAAATTTTTTAACTTCAAAAATCTACTTAAAAATATATATATATGTGTGTATATATATGTAATAATTATTTTTAATCTTGTTATACTCAGGCATGAGATTCTTCTGCGGATCTGAGGTTTTTTGCTTTTTTGTCATTTCCTATTTTCCGAAAAAAAAAAAAATGAGAAAATTTTCTAAAAATCATGGAAGGGGGGGGGGGGGGAACAAAAACATGAATTTTGTCAAACGATCATGGGGGAAAAAAATGAGAATTTCATCAAAGGATCGCTAAAAAGAATGCAAATTTCATCAAAAGATCGTGTAAAAAACACAAAATTCACCAAAAGATCATGGAAAAAATGCGAAATTCGCTTAAAGATTGCTGAAAAAATACTAATCTCGTCAAATGATCATGTGAAAAACACTAAATTCATTAAAGGAGATCATGTGATAAACGCAAAATTCGCTTAAAGATCTCTGAACAAATGAGAATTTCGTCAAAGAATCGCTGAAAAAACACGAATTTCATCAAAGGATTGCTGAAAAAACTTGAATTTCTTCAAAATTTATTGCATTGGGTTAAAAGATTGAAGCTGAATAACTGAATTTATTTTAGTAATGTAAAAAATTCACCATGAAATGTGAAAACAAATTAAATTTAAAAAAAAATTGTCATTTTAACAAATTACAACAACCATTGGGAAAATGTTCAAAAAGCTTAAAAAAAAAAAAAAAAGAAAAAAAAATTAATTAAAAATATTAATTATTAAAAAATATTCATCGGAACCATCTACAAATAAACGCATTTTCCATTACTACAGTTGAAGAGATCCTGGCATTCTCTGTCCTCGCAAAACTATTCGTTTGAATCATCGCCGCAGTTATTGAATCGTATTTTCCATTACTACAGTTGAAGAGATCCTGGCATTCCCTGCCTTCGCAAAAATATTTGTCTGAACTATCGCTGCAGTTCTTGAAACGCATTTTCCATTACTATAGTTGAAGAGATCCTGGTATTCTCTGCCCTCGAAAAAATATTAGTCTGAACCTCCATCTACACTCTCCATCGCACCCCTGACAGCGTTGAATGCATTCGTCATTCGATTGTAAACAATGTGCCTTTCCATCATCGCATGTTGATGTCGCAGATGTTTCAACCAGCAAACGATAAACGTTGCGCAATATATAATAATATTTAACAACATACTGTCTGGAAGAATTGTTTAAACGAGTAAGTTGATAAGAGAAGCAACTGAACACTATTGAGTAACGTTAAGTCGTGCAAATAAAGGGAAAGTGCTAACCAATATACCCATAGGCGTAGCCTCGGGGGGGCATGAGGGGGCACATGCCCCCCTAATTTCCTGAAGATTAATTTCTAAAATATGATACAGTCATTTAAGACTTGTCTTGTATTCGCCCAAAAATGGAAATGAAAAAACTACTTTTATTTAAATTATATATATATATATATATATATATATATATATATATATTTTTTTTTTTTTTTTTTTTTTACTTACTCATATATCGGATCAGTAGATAGCACATTTCTTTTTCTTTGAAGTAATGAGTTTGGTACCAAAAATTGCCGGTTTAAAACTAAGCTGGGGGAAATGGGATGACAATTTTTTTCAGAATTGACTTGTACGTTAATGAAAATCAGGACATTTTCCTTCAAAAATTGGCAGTACAGCCAAAATATGTCTTGTGCATAATTCAATACGTTCCTCTTTCTTATTTATTTTATTGACGGCACTTAATCTTCTACTATACCTTCGTATTTTTGAGATGCAATGATTGTGACTTTTTTTTTTTTTTTTTTTTAAAGTGTGAACATTCTTGAATGAGATATGAGATGTTTTACGCTAATATACAACCGTACTTTGGTAAACGATGGTAATTCGTTCCAGAAATACCGTTACTATCCAAGGTGCAATCCTCCATGCAATTTTCCAGGCGCACATATCTTATAGGATTAGTACTTCTTAAAATTGATGATTAATACTTATTTGAAATGTCTTAAAAATTCGATAAATGTCTTTTATTTATTATATTTGTTACAAAAATATTAATTTCAATAATATGAACCAGTGGAGCTTTCTTCATTTCCTTGGTCGTTTTTTTTCCAAGAGAACCTCTAATTAAATGAACCTGGTAGTGGAGCCCAACTGGAGTCCTGCATCGGGTCGGTTTACCCGCATCCGGCCCGCGGTTCGGGTGGGTTGGCGCTCTATTTTTTCGTTGCGGTTCGGGTTCGGGTCGGGATGACATTCATTTTTTTGGGTTCGGTTTTCACTCTTGCGGATCGGGTTTGGGTTGACCCGCTTTTTCAAAATAATATCCAATATTTTTTCAGATTAAATATATATTGCGCCACTGAGACATGGGAGGGTAAAAACCATCTTATTGGTTATTTAGCTTTAGCAAGATGACTTTGTTCTTTGAGGACACCAAGTTCTGCAAACCTATTTGCATCAAAACCACAGCAAAAATCAGCAGTTTCACTTTTAAAGAACATAGGCTTTTGAAGGACGAGAGTTTTAAATGTGAAGCTAGGAAACCAATAACAGGGGCTATTTAGACTTAAGTACAGTATTTAAAAATTAGAGATAAATTTTGGGCATATTAAATTTTAAACATTTACTTTGAATTTTGAATTTTAAAAAGGTTTATTTTTTATTATTTCATATATACAATAAGACCTACATAATGGACACTCCCGAACAGCGGAAACCTATTTAACGAACACTTTTTCAATTCCTGACACTTATATATTTGTACGCTTATACCTTGGAATAGTGGGCATCTCTAAATCTACGCACATGTAGCAGGTGTATGGTGTATATGTGCATAAACTATCACAAATACGATACATGTGTTTTTGTGTGTATCATAAATGAAATGTTTTTAATGTGGTTCATATTCTAAGAAAAGAAAAAATGGTTCTTGCACCGTAAAGAAAGAAAAGTCTATGATTACATTTCTTATATACATTTTATTTTTTCTCATGCAGTAAATTGAATATGTATATACTCATTCATATTCAAATACGTATTTCTTTCCATCTGAAACATAACTGTTGAAATCTTTTGTGAAAATCCCAACAATCCGACTTGCAAAAAATTTATATATGACCCGGAAGAATTTTTCTAGGGTGAACCGGACACGCAGAAAGAAAATTAGGATCAACCTGACCCTCCCCCCCCCCCCCTTCCACAAAAATAAATAAATAAATAAAATCAAATAAATAAACAAATAAATAAATAAAATAAAATAAATAAATAAAAATAAAAACAACCCGACCCATTGCAGGATTCTATTCAACGATCTCGAGGTGTCTGCTATTCAGAGGTTTCACTATATTTGAATATTAAAGAATATTGAAGTGTTCATTTTTCTACATAAAATATAAAATTGGTGTTAGAGATATAATTGTACATTACATTTCATATTAGCATTAAAATATGATTTATTGTCCTTTCATTGCGGGTTGAAGTATTTCGGGTTCCGGTCGGGTGTGGATTTAAATACGTCGGTTTCGGGTAAGGTTGCGGGTCGCCAAAAATTATTTTTGCGGGTTCGGGTCGGGTTGCGGGTCAAGGACATTTTTTTGTCGGGTTCGTGTCAGGTTGCGGGTTGTCTTCAAATGAAATTTGCAGGTTCGTGTCGGGTACAACCCGACCCGTGCAGGACTCTAGGCTCAACTGCCGTCAACAGTGTACACCCGTACAGGCTACGTCTGCTCTGGGTCTCGAATAAAACTAACCTTGAATTTTTGTGATTTTTTATTTCGATCCAGATTAATTTAATATTTTGAGCATCATAGTTCTCTCACGTTACGATGATTTTGTATGCTTCCAACTTTAATTTAATCACAGCAGAGCAAAAATTAACAGTGAGTTGGTTGTTTCCGTTTCGGAAAAAAATGTAAAACATTTGCCGCAAAAGGCAAAAAAAACCCCTAAAAAATTCGTGAACAATTCAAAACTCGCAGAGGACAATATTTACTATATTGGTCTAAAAAAAGCTTGTAAACGAATTCATTTTACACGTGTTAAAAAATTGCCGCTAACTGCGAAAAACTGCAGAAAATCGCATAAAATTTTTTATGCAATTTAAATCGCGAGAAATTAAAAAATCTCAGAGGACAAAATTTACTGTATTTGGGCTGAAATATTGAAACCGGAATTCCTCGCGAAAAAATGCTACAAATTTCATTTTTTTTATTATTACAGTCAAACCTCGTTAACATGAACACGCTTAACGTGAATTACTTTTAACATGAATTGTTTTCATAGTCCCCTATAAAAACGAGTACAAAGATTTGATACTGATAACATGAATTACTGTTAACATGAACAAAATTTTGATTCCCCTTGAGGTTCATGTTAACGAGGTTCGACTGTATTAAATATATATATATATATCGCAGGGGACAAAATTTACTATTTTGGGCTAAAAGGTTGAAACTCGATTCCTGTAACAAATGTTAAAAATTTGCTGCAAAACTCGAAAAAAAAAAACCCGTTAAAATCACATGGAAAATTAAAATCATTGTATGGATACCGAATAAACTTTATTGAAAAGAGAGAAAAAATTACTATATCAGATTAAAGAAATATAAAAGAACATATAAAAGATTGAAACCAGATTTTTTTTTTACGAATGTGAAAATATCTCCACAAAACGTGAAAAAAAATGTCTCTAAAAAGTCCACGAAAAATTAAAAAATCGCAGAAGACAAAATTTACTATATTTTGTTCAAAGATTAAAACGAGATTTACTTTACCAATGCTAGAAAAATCGTCGCAAAATTTGTAAAAACGTAAAAATTGCAAAAAATAATCGCGAACAACTTAAAAATTGCAAGAAAATAAATTTATTATATTGGGGCATAATATTGGGTTAAATTATAAGCATAATATTGGGTTAAATTATAAGCATAATATTGGGTTAAAAAACTTTTTACGAATGTCAAAAAATCACTGCTAAACTTGTAAAAAGTGGGGGAAAAAATCACGAAAAATTACAAATTGCAGACAACAAAATTTATTACATTGAGTTAAAAGATTGTAGCTGGATTCATTTTACGAATGTCACAAAATTGCCTCGAAGCGTGAAAAAACGCTAAAAACCGCATAACAAATTCGAGAAATTTTCAAAAGTCGCTATACGAATTCCGAATAAACGTTATTGAAAAGAGGCCAAGATTTACTATATTGGGCTAAAAGATTGTAGCCGGCTTCCTGTTACAGATGTTCAGAACTGAAACAAAGCTCAAGGAAAAAAAAAAAAAAAAAAAAAAAAAAGTTGCATGAAAAATTCAAAAATCGCAGCGTACAAAATTTAGTATAATGGACTGAAAGATTAAAACTGGATTTATTTTATGAATGTTTAAAAAACGCAGCGGAACGCGAAAAAACGGCAAAATTTTACTATAATGTGTTAAAAGGACAAATTTTACTATAATGGGTTAAAAGGTTAAAACCAGATTCGTATCACAAATGTTAAAAAATTGCCGCAAAGCGCGGAAAAACAGTAAAAATCATAAAAATACTGCGAAAATTTTCGAAATTGCTGAGGACAAAATTTACTATATCGGGCTGTAGGATTGAAATCAGATCTATTTTACGAATGTTTAAGAAAATCGTTGTGGAACGCTAAAGAAAGCTTAAAATCACATAGAAAATTCGTGAAAAATCTAAAAATTGCAGATCACAAAATTTGCTGTATTGGACTAAAAGATTGAAGTTAGATTCTGTTTACAAATGTAAAAAAAAATCGCCACGAAACACGAAATATCGCATAATAAATTTGCAAAAAATTTTAAAATAGCAGAGTAGAAAATGTACTACATCTGCTGAAAAATTGAAACCAGATTTCTCGTACGAATGTTTAAAAAATCGCCGCGGAAAGCTAAAAAACGCTAAAAATCACATACAAATTTCGCGAAAATTTAAATAAAGGCAAAGGACAAAATTTACTATATATTGTTATAATATCAAAACTTAATTCCTAACACAAATGTTAAGAAAATGTTGCAAAACGCGAAAAAACTCTAAAAATCCCATAAACATTTCGCGAAAACTTCAAAAAATTCTGTATAATTTCCGAATGTTTAAGAAAAAGAAACTTTTTAATAAACTTTTTTGAAACGAAGACAAAATTTATTATATTGGGCTAGAAGATCGGAATTCTTTTTACCCAATGTGGTAAATTTGCCGTTTTTAACTAAGATACCACTGTATATATATGGATATGTGTGTGTGTGTGCGTGCGTGAGTGAGTGTTTAATAAACATTTGTGCCCCCCAAAATTTCCGATCACGCTACGCCTATGAATATACCTTAATATTTTGTCGGGTCCTTCCTACAATAACTTTAACTTTTGTGTAGATTGATGTCTGAGCTAAAGGTATTTTCAGGAAATTAAAGTTGAAGACCACGTTTTTTGCTTTATAAGTCGATTTCTCATCTGACGTCAATTTTTGAATTCAGCTTTTTTTTTTTTATCTGATAGTTTGCATCTATCCATTTTGTAACTTTAACATTTTTGTAACGATTTTATGCATTTCTATTGCCTATTCAAAGAAAAATTCTTCTTCTCGACCGAAAACAACAACCATTTTCTCAATGGTTAAAAAAAAATCTATTCAAAAAATTTAAAAAGTGGCTTCAAGCTGGCTGGTAAAAAGAATCTGGAATAACCACAGCACTGACTAGTTGGTGCCACTGATAATGTCCTTAAAAAATCTGTTTAATTCTTTAAAAACTTATTTTTTATTTAAAAAAAGGGTGTGAACTCTGTTCTATCTGTATAATTGATTTGCTGTTTCAAGAAAAGTGTTGTACTATTTTCAAAATTTCAATAAAAAAAATTTTCATGCCATTGAAGGGTTTTATTGTGCTGTATCTTGGTAAAATAGACTTTTTAAATAATTTCTGCCTAATTCTTGTTAATAATTCCTTTTTAATTTACTCAAAGCTAAATTGCTGTAATATATATAATTTAATAAGAATTATAATATTTGTTGCACTTTATAACTATTATTGCTCAAACGTTGTTCGCACAGTTTTTGTTCTTTTTTTTTTTTTTTTTTTTTTTTTGCTTTTTTGTCAATCTCATCCCTGATATATTATTGCAATTTTTAGTCCCTTTGGCTCTTTTAAATTATAAATATCAAATCAGGGTAACAAGCAATTATTCCATAAAGATATAACTAGTCATATTAGGTTTTAAAATATGTATAAAAGTTGCAAGAAAAAAGTTTTGAAAATGTCCATTTTTTTTTTTTTTTTTTTTTTTTTTGTATCACATCAAGACTACAATAATGAGGAAATACCATTTTCTGTAGTATTTCTTAGTTACATAATGGCATTCTTTTGTATTTTTTACATTTAGCTTGTGGATTTTTTTAAATTTTTGATAATGTCGGAGGATATAATGTTTTTGTGTAGAAATATTGATTTATGATTTTAGACAGAAAAAAAGGAATTAAGGCATAGATACATTTGTATAGGAATATATTTTATTTTGTGCTTAAATACTGTCCTTTTCCTAAAATACTTATGGTTAGAAATCTTTTTTAAAATTATTAATTCTTCTTTTACAGGCATTAGAAGTTATGAAAAAGTTACAAGAAGTTATGCCCATAGCTCGTTCACAAATGAAACTTAGAGTTTCTATACCTGAAGGAAAAAATTATAGAAATAAATTGAAAGAATTGGCTGCTACAATTGAATCGCAAAATTCAGAGGGTGGTAATTTGCAGATGGTAAAATTAATTAAATATGCTGATCTTCATATTAGAATTTTTATGAAATATTTTTTTAAGTGTGTGTTTACATAAATATATATATGATTTTAATAAGTTTTCTGTAGGCATAATGATAAGTGACTAAATTGTAAAAATCTGAATTGAGAATTGTTAAAAATTCAAACTTCAAGCAATTCAAAATTTATCTTTTCCAAATCCTTTCACTTAAAATTTTGTCTAATTTTTGGCCTCAATTTTTTATTGATCTGTATTTATGCTCTTAAAGGGAATTTTTGAAATATTTTTTTTTTCATCTTGTATTTTGATTTTTCATTTTGACTTCCATTTCTTTCTTAGTAAATCTTAAATGTGGCACATTAATAAATTGTGGCATATTAATATTTAAATAAAGCAGGGCATTTGCTTAATGGATTTAGACATAAAATTATGAATGCTAAATTTTTGATATAGATTACCAATAGTTTTAAAATTTGCCGATAAATTTAATAGAATTTAGACATTAATTGCTTAAAATATTTGAAAATTTTTTTGCATCTGTTCAGGAAATATAAACATCTTTTCATATTTTTTACAATTTTTAAAAACATTTATTTTTACTTTCCACTTTAATTTATTCATTGCTGATGAATACCTGTTTATTTAAAAAATTAAAAGAATAAGCAATTCATCAGAATTTTACACTATTATTGAATAAGACCATGTTAATTTAATGATTCTAATTTCTGGAACATTCGAAGAATTGTATATGCTTATAAATATGCATGCAATTGTAAAAATAATAATTGCGGATTGTACGATGTTAAATGATATCAAAAATGAGATTTAAAAAACAAGCAGTCGCTGTTTTTTTTTTCTCCTTCCCTCATTTGTCGCCAATAAAGCGATATATAGCCGTTATTAGAAACCTCGCTTCTGGCCGTAGTTTTTGCGGCATCCGCAGCTATCACCACTGTCTATTTGTAATCCCATGTTAAAGAAGTTACCATTGCAGTGTATGAGAGTTGATTCTCTGTTTAAATCTCCTTACTCTGTGCACTCTCTTTTATTGTAAGAGATCAATTTTTAGCCATAATACAAGACATAGAAATCTTCTAGTCCATTTTCCATTTGGTTATTCCTAATGCTCAGAAAAGTTTTCAGTCTTGGCTTGGATGGACTTCTTGCACCTATTGGTCGCAGAATGGAAAAGATTTCTTGCAGAAAATTTTTTCAATTAGGAAAAAATATGTTGGGAGAGAGAGCAAATCTATGCAACAGCAAAAAGTTTCTCTTTTATATGTTTCAATTCTGCAGGTGATACTAGTAAGAGGTGACACCCTTCTGCGTTTTGGCAGATTTTCACCCTCCCCCCCCCCTTTTCACTCTCCCAACTTTAAAGTTGAAAATCTGTATGATTGTTAAGCTCTAAGTTCGATAACTGGTTATCTAAATTTGACTGTTTGTCTTTCAATGCCTGTTCTAAGTTACTATTGTGGTTCTACATTTAAAAATTTAGCTTCCAATATAAAGTTTGGAAAATATTATTATTTTCTTTTTTGGCTAAAAAAAGTCACTCCATGCCAGAAGCAAAGGTTCTTGGTCTACAGAACGACACAGTCAATAACAGTTAAAAGATTCATTTAGACTTGTTTTGACTGAAAATAGCAAGAATATCATGCATAATACTTTGAAAATAAATATCAAATATATGAAAATATCAAACATCTTGATATTTAGAAAATAAATATCGGATATATATCATGATATACATATATCCATTGATAAATTTCACAGAGCACTTCAAAATATGCCAGCTGGCATGCTATTAGTAAATAGCAGTGCAATAACTTAAAAAATAAACATTTGGGTCAGTTTTGTATGTGTATATATTTTTAATTGCTTATATGTACAATTCTGTTCTTAAAATACAAAATTGTAATTTTTTAGTAATTTCCTTATTGTATCGACCAAATACTTTGTATCCCCCCCCCCCCCCCCCAAAAAAAAAGTCATGTTTTAATATAATAGGTACAGGTCTCTTTTAAAACAAATACCATATTTTATATTATAGTATTCATTATAAACTTGATTTGTATAAATTTTGTAATTGGAAGTGTTTTTTTTTTCATCTGCAGTTTAAGAGATAATTGTCATAACTTCTATTTTGAATACCCAGTAAACATGCCCTACTGTCAGTAATGCTGACAATAATTATTTTTGGCAATCCTGTTGTCAAAACGAAAAAGCAGAGAAATGCAATAATCATTTGTGGTGTATATTTTTGTATATAAACATAATTACACACAAACACAGTTAAATCTCGTTATAACAAATTTCTGGAGACCACCAATTGAATTCGTTATATTGAAAAATTTGTTAATGTGAAATTCCAATATGGCGTTTTTAAAAAAGAAAATTTGCATGCACATTGAATAAAAATAGTATATATTATTACTATTTTTATATTGAATTTCGGTTAATATGCAAACATCTCAGTAAATAATAAATATGTAGTATATTACTATTGTAAACTTAATAGTTAGAAGTAAGATAGATAATTATTAAGTTCATTAAGTTTCAATATTTTAATTGTAACTATTATAAAGGAATTATAATTTATCTTACGTACCTGATGTATTAAAAAAACCTCACTGACATCTGCCGTTAATGTAACATTTCTTTACAAAAAGAAAAAAAAAATCAAGTTTTTTTCTGCACTGAAATTGAGTATGCATTTTTCGAAACATTATTTTGCTAGGATAATTACTTTTTGAGAGCTTCAATGTTCTATAAAACCCGTTTTGATCATACCACACAATCTTCTCTACTTGATGGACAATCATCATCTTACATAATATCATTTTCACTATCGTCTGCCTTAAGTCTTCAATAATTTTTTTAATTTGAAAAATTCGTTAAAGTGAATATTTTTATAATGTGAAAGCATAGGACTTTTTTAACAATTAAAAAAATATTCATTAAAGTGAAAAATTCGTTAAAGTGACATTCATTGTAACTTTAAATTGTTAGAATATTTTTTGCCATTAAATCCTTTTTGTTAAGGGAATTATTACAATTATTTTTATCATTTATCCAATAACAGAGTATTTTATTAATCAAGTTGAAAGGAAACTTGAAACAATATCTTGTAATTATTTTTCAAAAACTGTGTTTCAACTATTGCTAATATTCCTTTATTAGGTTATTTTAATTGATCCTGGAAACTTCAGAAAAGTAGATGAAATAGTTACAAATGAAACGAAAGGTAAAGGACAATTAGAAGTCATAAGTTTGAAAGAAATTCAGGAAGGTGATGAAGCATTGGAGTAATCTTGAAGTTATCATTTTTGTTAAATATGATGTGTAGTTTATTTTAACTGTTGCAGTCTGTTCTTGTAAATAAATAATTTATAATAAAACTGAATTTAACAGTTAAAACTTAGTTGTCTAATACTTTTTGCTTTTTAAATAACAATGGGTATGCTGGATAATTTATTTGTAAAAATGAGATGTTATTAATTTATTAAAAATTGGCTTGCAATATGCAGGGGTGGAAAATCTGCTCCAATTGCTCCAATTTTGATTTCCTGCTACATTCTGCTCCAAAAATGGAAATTTCTTAATCTAAAAAATTAGAATTAAAAAAAAAAAAAAAAAATCATTAACTTCGTATAGGCTTGGCAACACACTGCTATGATGCATGTAGCTAAGATATGCAGCATCATTTAAGTTTAAAAATGATTTCTAACTGAATAATGGATTATACTATATAATCATTGTCTTACATTTCAGTTTTTATAATATAACATATCTTAATCCAAAGAGGATGATTACTCCAAAACACAGCTGATGTACAATCTATCAAAAATAAGCATTATTGAAAAGATATCCAGCATTAAGACTGTTCTCAAACAAAATATTTTTACCCCCTCAACAGTGCAGAAATTTCTGACACATCCACAAACTATTTTCAAATGTAAAAGCATGAAATTGGTAAGGCATGACTACTGAAGTAATATGAAATTGAATAGCAGTTTTTGATAAATGTCACATCTTATGCTATAAGTGATTTTTGAGGCATAAAGACCTTTACAGAACTGTAGCGTCCTAAAATTGAGTTAAAAATGTTCACTTTGATAACATAAAAAATAATCTTTGTTTTTATTGAAAAATAGAAAATTCTATTTGATTTCAATGCTAAAAGCTAAAACATAAGTTTGTTCTACTACAAAACCATTAAATTCTGATACAGAACTGCAATTTATTCTGATACAAAAACATTTTTTTTTATTTTCTACTCCTGTATTATGAGACTCCAAATCAGAAGATTTGTTATTATTATAAAGTGTGCTTCAGCCAATTAGCCAAAAGATTGGTTGCTGTCGTTCTTTAGCAGTGGACTGAATGTCACGAAGATTGTAAAAAACAAATTGCATGAAATCAACAATAATATTGTTGATATAGAAGCATGCAGCACTCTTCACAAAGTCCACAATGCATTTGGCCACGATTTTAAAATGTGTCTTATTGACTTATACTACTTTTTTTAAAAGAAAACCACTGTGCAGTCTAGTGATTACTCACAGTTACAGGTATTACTTGGGTTATTTAAATTTACTATCAAATGTTTCTTATTTGCCAAAAATATACAATAACTATTGTAAGTAAACATATTTAACTTGTTACATTCTGTTTTTAATTTAAATCCTTTCCTAAATCTTTTCCTAAAGTGTTAGATAAGTTGAATTATTTTTTAATTTCTAAAAGGGGTGTAAAACATTTGTTGTCAGGATATGGTATATTTGTTATGTATTATTGGAATGTGGAAAGTTAATTCATCTGTTATAGTCATATTACTACAAATTTTGAAACTCTAAGTAATTAATTTTGTTGAAATTGTATATATGCACTATGTTAAAGAAAAGTTCATTAACAAAGCATATTTGCTTTTAATTTGGAGCTGCTACAAAATGTAATTAACCCACTTCAAAACTGTAATTGACGTGCTCCAAAACTGGCATTTACTGCTCCAAAACTGTATTTTGACATGCTCAAAAATTGGCATTTACTGCTCCAAAACTGGCATTTACTGCTCCAAAATTGCAATTTGACCTGCTCTAAACCTGCTACAAAAATGGATTTTCGATTTTCCACCCCTGAATATGGAAAAACATTCTAATGCAGAGCTCATATGCTTGCAGTTTCAAGAGAGTGGTGCACCCTGCTAAAAAGTAGCACCCTTCTTGCTCCTCAGTTCAAAAATGGTGCCCTTGCTGCTATTTGTATTTAAAAAACACTGGCTATTTATTGCCTGTCAAAACTTGACAGTAAGCAACTTAAAGGTTCCATTAAAAAAAAAAGTTTATAAAATTTTAAAATATCAGAAATTTTTTAGTAATAGTTAAAAAAAATAAAAACCTCTTCTTTTATAACTGGACTAGGAATTAGCTGCATAATAGCTCTCTTTACATTGATAGAGACAACAGAGCATTTTTCAGAGAATTCAGTTTTCAGATTAAAAAAAAAGAGCAACTCTTAAATTATTTTTCCTTAAAAACTTTACAGATAAAGAAATTTTTGAAGCTAAAATTTTATTAGTTTTCCCAAACATAAATATTTAACAGTATTGTAATACCAATAAGTGGCACCAGTTTCTTATATTATAAACTTCTGAAGTTTAAAAAAGGAAAAATAATCCTTCCTATAAATAAATTTCTTTCACTCTCAATTTTTTAAAATTATTATTTAGCTTTTAAATTTAAATACAAAATCAATAAAAAATATATTGAGGTTGGTAAATTTTCCTTAAAAATATTAAAGAAAAAAAAAATCTAACTTTTTTCCTGAAATAAAATATGATTTACATTATCATTGAATTGATTATCAGAACACTATCAATAGCTGTGAAACATCTTATGCCAGGAAGTGGGAGTTGAACCCACATTCCCTTCAGAGATTCAGAATTCTTCTTTCTATGGCCTTATATTACTTGGCCATCTCAACTGCACTTAAAGAATTACATATGTTCTCAGCAGCGAAAAATTGACATATTTTGGAAATGTTTTTTAAGAAAGGAGTAAAATAAATTGAAAAACTAATATCTCTACATTGTTTTTTATTGCTTCAAGTATTATAAAAGATTTTTTTTTTTGTAGTTAAATTTGGTCACATATTACGTCGGAAACCTGCTGCTGCGTTGACCTGTACCAAAATATCCAGGCTCAATGGGCAGCATCCTAACTTCCTGTAGAAACAAAAAATTATTAAAATCTCAGTTTCTTCCTGTAAAATAAGGTTGTAGCTAAGGCAGGGTTCGTACACATTTCATTACATGAAATTTAAGGACTTTCAAGGACCAAAACCAAAAAAATTTAAGCACCTAAAAATTGAATAAACTAATGAATTGCATGTTTGAATTGAAATTTTCATTTTTGTAAATACATAGAACTTTTTAAGTAAATATAAGTACATTAGATGTACAACGAATTGAACTTTACAAAAAACGTATAATATATTTAATTGAAAATATCAGTAATAATTTTAATAATACAAATTATGAAACGAGAAACACAATTAAATTTTCTTTAATTCTGAAATTTTTTCTAACAATTTTAGATCAAGGCTATTAATGTGAATTTCGTTTTCTTTGATAGTTTTTCTCAGTTCATGATATTGCATAAACAAGTCTATGTTCTTAGATGTTTCAGCTTTGTCAGCCAAATTATTAGCTTCTACATTTGTACTTTGCATGTCCTTTTCAAGAAAAATCTTTTTTTTTCTTTAGGAAGGTGATCTCATCCCCTAAAGTTTTCCATTTCAGTTGTTTTGTCTCAGCCTGAGCTTCGTTTTTTTTCTTTTCCAAATGCTGCATGTGCATGTACTTTGAACGAGCAGATGAAGCAGCTATTCTGATTTCTTTTGTAATTTGCAAATTGTGAATTTCCCCAGACAGCTTGATATATTCATGAATCACACGTTGAGAAATATAAGATGCCTCTTTCAAATTTTCAACTTCAAGGGCTTTATTAACTGAGAAGCCTCTTTCGACAGATGCTTGTCCATGGGAGAGTATAAGAATCATTTTAATAATCTTCCATAGGTTTTCATATTTGTTTCCTGAAAAGTAAGGTTGAAAAAATGTATCCAAGGAAAGATTGTTTGGGTCAAATGAAGCAAAATCGAATGAATTCGGCTTGACAACATTGGATAGGAAATCAGCTGGATAGGAATCTCATCACAATTTTTTTTCTAAAACACGCTTATTTTGAGATAGTACTAAAGATGCTTTTCATTTTTTCTCTTGCTTTCTCGGGATGCCCAGCCATCATGCGTGGGTCAATGCTAATTGCATTTCTTACTAATGAATAATTAACTGGACATTTTTGCATTAAATGTTTTATCATTGTTGTAACGCACTTTAGACAATTTTGTCTAAGTGAAAATATATCATTTTCTGTTATTTCTGTTTTCCTTTTCTTTTCTTTTATTAGTTGCTCTGCAGCAAAACCTAAATATATTTTACCCTTATCGTTGTGCATATTTGGATCACTAAAATTAAATTTGCATAAAATGCTGAATACAATCATTTACAAGTTTCAACAAGTCAGTGGCAAAAAATGGAATCATTGGTTTATCACTCTGATATAGCTTCAAAAACGGTAAAAGTATTTTTGACAGCGATAGAAAAAAATTCAATTTTATCAAAAATGTTTTCTCTTTAGTTGCTTCCTTAATGATACAAAATGATTTAGATGTAATTTTTAGCAAAATACCCATATCAATCTTCTTTACATATGCTATGATATCATTCCCTATTTCTATGGCCCTTTCGGCTGCTGGGACATTTTCGAACCACCTGTAACTAACAGAATTTTACAGGGAATTTTTTCATTGATGAGATATTTATAAAATCATCATGTCTTGCTGGAGGATCTTTAAAAATCCAATACAAACTTGACAGAACTGAAGTTATGTCCCACCCGATGGATGAAATTTCATGTTTGAAGCAATTGTTTAGGATATGGAGACCACATGAACCTAAATTGAAAGATTGTATGCCATATTTCTTGGATAAGTCTTCCTGTAAACTGTTGTAGAATTTCCAATTAACATAAGGCCCATCCATAGATATTTGTAGAAGTTTTGATAAATCCAATTTTACAACACATTCATACAAAGCTGAGAGAATGTCTTCACTTGTTGAATGCCCAATAAATGCTGATGTTAAATATTGTGTCCTGACTCTACATTCCTCCTGGTGCCAATATCGTACATGAATATCAAGCTGCTTTTTTTGGTTAGTTTGATTTAGAGTCTCATCAAAGGGCAGAGTAAAAAACTCTGCATTTTTGCAGTTATCTACCAAAAGCGTTTGAAAATGAGGGCCAAGACCAAAATGGCATATATATGCACATTTTTTTTCTCCACATGAAAAATTGCTAGCGATGCTACTGTCTGAGAACATTCTGGAAAATAATTGTGCAATACCTTCACAGGGTTTATATGAATAATGACTTTAAATGCACTTTAAGGCCCACAATATTTCAGCATCTAGTACATCATTTTTTGAAGTACTAGCATCTATTTTTTCTGATGTATTGGCATCTAAATTGTTTGAAGTAGATGCTGTTTTTGAGAAGAAATCTTTCATTTTCTTTTTCATTTTTTTAGATTCAAGGTTTTTAGAATGTTTGCCATGTGTAAGAAATATAAAAATACATCAGAAATAATCTACAAATACATCACACATGTAAGCATACAATCAATTAAGATCTAATTATTTTTATGTCTGAAGTATAAATAAAAACCTAGAATAAATTTATTTTAAAATATAGAAAACTAGCTGACCCGCCCGGCGATACCCGGTCCCGTGTAATAACCTTAAATCTATTGTCCCGGGTGGTGAAACACGGAACTAAAATCATTAAGTTCGAAATCGATGTCGAAATCGGGTCGAATGAGTCAAACCGTATTGTGATCGGATATAGCTGCAAAATCTATTACTTCCACCTTCCACTGACAGGGGCACAATCTCTTCTATACGGACATAACTGAAATTTTTAAGACTATTGATGTCGAAGCGAACAAGCCAAACCGCGTTGTGATCGGACCCATAGAGCCAGAGATAGCTCCAAAATCCATTAATTCCATCTTCCACCACCAGGGACGCAATCTCTTCTATACGAACATAACTGAAATCTTAAAGGCTATCGATGTCGAGGCGAATGAGCCAAACCGCGTTGTGATCGGACCCATAGAACCCGAGATAGCTCCAAAATCCATTAGTTCCACCTTCCACCACCAGGGGGCGCAATATCTTCTATACGAACATAACTTAAATCTTTAAGGCTATCGATGACGAGGCGAATGAGCCAAAGCGCGTCGTGATCGGACCCATAGAACTCGAGATAGCTCCAAAATCCATTAGTTCCACCTTCCACCACCAGGTGGCGCAATCTCTTCTATATGAACATAACTGAAATCTTTAAGGATATCGATGTCGAGGCGAATGAGACATACCCCGTCGTGATCGGACCCATAGATCCAGAGATACAAAGCGCTCCTGGCTGCGAGGGCATAGGCGCCGACTAGGAAGGGGAAGGGGGGGGCGGGGACGTCGCCGCTTTGTCTGGTTAAGGTTAGGGGTTTGTTAAAGTATTACCGATAGTAATAAAGACAAAAAGAAGGCAGACAATTTAGAAAAATGATTATCATTGAAATTTTTCTAACAAAAATTAAGGGAAAAAAAATCAAAGAAAAATTTAAGGACTTTCAAGCACTTTTTGCAAATTTTGAATAAAAATAAGTACTTTCAAGGACCAAAAAATCTTTTAAAAAATTTAAGGACTTTTAAGCACTTTCAAGGACCGTACGAACCCTGTAAGGGCTATTAACTCAAATTTTTGAAAATTTTGAAAATAAAAAAATTGCGCTATTTAAAAAAAAAAAAAAAAAAAAAAAAATCATTTTTCGTCTAAAATTTTGATTTTTAAAATTATTAAAAAGTATAAAAAATTAGAATTTTCAAAAAATGGCTCAATGGCCCTTAGACAATTTAATTATGCATGGATGAGCACAAATTTTATCCAAAAATGTTAAAAATTGTTCAAGTTATCATGCTGCCCATGTTGACAAATGTACAGGGTGTCCCAAAAAGGAGTACCTATTTTTAAAAATGAATAAGAAACAAACGAATAGAGTTATTAAAAAAAATCTTGCAGGAAACGGATGTGTGAAGTCTGGAATTTTGTTTAGAACACTTTATTATGATAGTTCAAAATCTGACCGATAGATGGCGCTACAGCACCGAAAATTACCCGAAATTAACCGGCAAGGGTATGAATTGGCCACCTTACTCACCAGATTTAAATCCGTGTGATTTTTTTCTATGGGGCCATCTGAAGGATGTAGTTTACTGCCAAAATCCCACTTCGCTAGCTGAGCTCCAGCGATTAATCGCTCAAGTGTGTGCAGCCATTTCCGTACAGACGTTGCAGAAGGTGTGTGCTAATTTCATTCTAAGACTCAGACATGTTATTGTGATGAATTGAGGACATATTGAAAATATTGTCATTTAATTTTCAACTATTGCTAATGAATGCGGTAGCCGCAGCGCTATCTGTTGGTAAGAATTTGAACTAACATAATAAAATACTCTAAATAAAATTCCAGACTTCACATATCCGTTTCCTGCAAGAATTTTTTTAATAACTCTATTCGTTTGTTTCTTATTAATTTTTAAAAATGGGTACTCCTTTTTGGGACACCCTGTAGTTTCCAGAAAAGAGTATTTAAAGTTTTAGAAGAAAAAAATATACTGATAATTTTTTTTTTTCAACTTCCACTCAATTTGTTATTCCTGTGCCATCTGCAGCTTCAATAAGGGAGTAGAATCTTTTCGGTGAAATCTGTTTTATTGATCGTGCATGTGCTCACATTTTTGCTCATATCTTTCTTAATAATTGAAATATCACTTTAAATCTTTTGGCCATAATTCTATACACTATAGAAATTTGTGTCCCAAAAATAATTTTTTTGAAAGCTGAAAGCGTATGAAACTCCTTAATGTCCCTTAGGGTCCTGCATCGGTCGGGTTACCTACACCTAACCTGACCCAAGGTTCGAATCGGGTCGGGATGACGTTATAGTTTTTTATTGCGGTTTGGGTTGACCCGCTCTTTCAAAAGAATGGCCACAATATTTTTTTAGATTAAAAAAATATATAATGCAATAAGACCTCCATAATGAACACTCCCAAAAAGCGAACACCTCTATTTAGCGAACACTTTTTCAATTCCGAACACATATATTTGTACGCTTATAACTTTGAATAGCAGCACCTCCAAATCTACCCACACACAGCATGTGTATGTGTGCACACGCCTGCACTAAGGATGGTGCGGGCGGCCCCCCAGACCAGGCGGCAATCACTTCATAGGCACCTTCAATTACCACTTTAATGCTCCACAGATCGATAGAAATATGTACAAAATGTAGTATTTCTTTTCCACTTATAAAAACTTACACCATCTAGATTTATTTCACTCTAAACTATCTTATTTTAGCATTTTTTCGTAAGTGAAAGAAAATGTATAACCTAGTTAAGATCTCTGAGCGATAAAATAACCTCTTCTGAGTTATCCACGATTCCAAAAAGCAATCTTTTATCTTTAGAAACCTTGGGAACCAATAATTTTTTTGGATTTAATGAAGCATTTATAAAAAGTTTCTTTGGCTGCTACTAATTTCCAGAAATATTTCATAGTATTTTTTATAATGTATTATTAATCAGTTTTCTCAACCCCGAATATAGGTTTTTCGGATGCTGCCAATTTTCAAGTAAATATTTTCATGTTCAACATGATAAATCAACAGCATTAAAATTAATATTATTTTGTTACTGTTGCATTTATAAATTCAACTTATGCAGCTGAAAATACTTACTTGGGAATTTATATTATCCTAAAATCTGATATTTTGGTTTGAGAAAATACTATAAAAAATATTCGGAAATGTTTCTGAAAATTATGGGCAGTAAAAAAACCTTTTTATTTATGATTCTTTAAATCTCGAAAATATATTGGTTTCTATGTACAAATAAAGAATGCTTTTTGCAATCGTGAATAATTTAAAAGAGATTACTTTCTTTTTTTCGTTCATGGTTATATCAAAAGTAACTTTTATATATTTTTTTCAGTGTAAAGATCAAATCTCTGTCCACCATTTTTTGTAAAATAGTAAAAATACTTTATGAATTTCTAAGGTTTGTGAGGTGGGTTTCTTGTAAAAATAACTAGAGTATAATTACAAATGTATGTATCACTTTGAAAATTTGGATGCAAATACCAAATTTTAATGATATGCTTTTTCAAATTCCTTGGGGTCTATTTAAGTTGTTTTATGTATATAATATCGTTTGTTTGTGGATTCAGGGCTGACACATAATCTAAGTCATATTTGTTTTCATTTTTGATATCAGTTTCTAGTCTCTGTGTTTAAAGTTTTATACATCCATAAAATGATTTATGCCTGACTATAATAATTAATTGTTTAACTATTATGTATTGAAATAAAATCTCTGTTTTTAGTTACTGAAAAAAATGTATTGGAAAAATATTAGTATACAAAAATATACAATTATGTTGTATTTAAGCAAAGTAAGCCTTTACTTTTGTTAAAGCTTAGCTTTAACAAGTCTCCCTTTCCCCCAAATAAAGAATGGTTCGTCTATTGTAAAAGTACATTGCAAAATCTCTGTTATAGAAACAACGAGACATTACGGGCAAACATTTTGTAGTGCTATTAAAAAAAATTCAGTTTTTTCTGTAAATAAAACAAGTTCCTTTGTTGTACACTTTTGACAAAATTAAGTGAACTATTTAGAATAGAGTACAACGTATGGCATGGATAATATAAAAAAATAATTTTAAAACTATCTTAAACTAAACTATAATTAATTTATCTATTCTTTAGAGACACAGAATTGCCAAGTCTCCGGATTTTTGCACACCAGTAATTTTTTAGAGAAAATGTTGTTCTTTTAAATCGCAAAATACTCTGATTAAATAAAACAACATTTTCTGTACTAAATTACTGGTATCTAAAAAGCCAAAGACTTGGCAGGTCTGGAGACATATTTCCCAGTTATTAATTCAGATTTGATACTTATGAAAATAGCCTTGGAAAATGGTTCGCTAGATCATGATAATTTAATTATTATGGTAAATTAAGGATTTGTTGGTTATGATTAATAATTTTATTACTTTGGCAAACAAAAAATTTAATAGATTATAAATTGTAATTTAATTGGACACTGATAATTTAGAAATGCATAATTGCTCTTATGTGTTCAATTCAGTCAATTTTTAATAGTGAAACAATATTTAACATTTACCCATCCCCCCCCCCTCCCCTCTCCCGCCATACTATCAGATTTTGCTTATTTCCAGAGGTATAAATTTAGTGCTATAAAGCAAATTTAGTAATAGTCTAGTCTTCTTTCTTGATCCTGTTCGATTTTATTTTACATTTTTCAGATTCAGACAATGACAGCATTTCATATTTTCATGAAACTTTTAATGTATTTTAGATGAAAAGGAGTATCTTATTGAGAACAATGCCGTCGGTATGTTGCAGAAGAGGAGGTGTGGGCCATTCATCGCCTATAACTGCATCTCGAAAATTAACAAATTTTTCTTTTATCCTGATTTTGAATAAAATCGTAAAATTTATTCTTCCCAGGGGTCTTGAAATAATTAAACACCGAAAGGAAAAAATACTAAGAACTTTTTGTCACGGGAGGAGGGGGTTGCCCTGCCGAGTGCCGAACTACCCAAGGATAACTATTTTTAGTTCTGTTCTTTTTACATTCACGTGTATAAAATTAAACTGAGGGTTCAGGCGGGCGCTGTTTAAATTTTTCATTTTCAAAAAAATCTGTATGAGTATACTCTGAGTTTTAATATTTGTTACACTTTGTGTTGCCTTTATGTTGGTATGTTTAAATTTGTCTTGCATAGAATTTTTAACAAAAAATTCTTAGTTTATTTTATATTCTCCAATTTAAAAATCGCAGTCCTCTATGTAAAATATATACAGAACTTTTCACTTGAAATGTTCTGCAGAGAAGCCCATTGTTCTGTAACGTGTGTTGCACTTTTAAGCATATTCTGCTTTGGGGGAACAGCGTTCTGTGCATGTCTTCGCTACGGAGCTTAGTTGCTGGGAAGCTCGGTTCGCTAGCGACCAATCAGAGTCCGCTAGTGTTAAAAGCTTGAAGCCTCACTGCTGGATCACTTTGATTGGTTGCTTTCAAGCAGAGTTTCTCAACTACTAAAGATCGGATTCCACTTCGGAACGAATCTTCATGAATTATTAAACTTAATTCTCAAGTGCTTGTTTCTGCGATCGGTTGATGAAATTCATAATATTCTTTCTTGATTATTTCTCAAAATTCGGGATTTTTTTTCTGCAACCGATTGACAAAATTCATGATTTTGTTTGCGGGACCATTTAACAAAATTCACCATTTTTTTTTGCAACTAATTATTAAAATTTGTGATTTTTTCAGCGACTGATTCAATAAAATCACTATTTGTTTCTGGGATCTTTTGACGAAACTCATGATATTTTCCCACAATCGTTTGAAGAAATTCTTGATTTTTTTCCACAACGGATTCACGAACTGATTTTCTGAAATTCTGCAGCGGATAAAAATATTCACGAAAGAAAGCGCCTGTGAAAGAATTTAAGAGAAGGGAAAGTACCACACAGCATTTTTTATTATGCAAGATATTCCTATTTTGTGAGCAATCTGGGCAATCACGAACGTTACTTCAAGTGCTACTACCAATCAAAGAAAACTTTACCCAAGAAACTCTTGAAATGGCACCCTTGCTTCTGAGGAATGTAATTCTGGATGTAAATATTCACATAAACACGATTCATTCATGGTTAATATCCATTAAGAGGGTTTTTAAAAAAATATATATATATTTTTTAATGCCTGAATTTTTGGAGTGATAGATTTTTTTTAAATTTTGAAACTGGATCACCCCTGGCTCTGGAAAAATTGGTGTGACATTCTCAGAAAATTGTCGATGCATTAAAAAAATTGTGCGGCATACTTAAAAAATAGCACGACAAACTTAAAATATCGCATGACGCACTTAAAAAATAGCACGGCAGACTTAAAATAATCGCACGTTTACTTTATTAAAGTAATAACAGCGAGACATTTGCTTTGGCTAAATAGTAATTAGTAGCAGCTAATAAGATAGCTTTTTAACACAAAAGCTGAGAGTGCCTCTATGTATTGTTTAGAACTAAGATTCTGCTTTTGTATTGGCTTAATTTGCTTGCAACAAATATAGTCAGTATGTTATTAGTATTGTTATTTATTTCTTTACTTTAAAGCTGTATGTGTTGACAGCATGTTAGCAGCTTTTTTACTAAGTAAACTATAAATTAGATAGATCAAAGAAAAGGGATATGCCTATTAAAGTAATGTATTTTTATGGACATTAGCAACTGTTTGTAAGTAGGTGGTGTGCATTGTGGAGGATTTTACAATATATAAGCCAATTTTTTATCGAGGAAGGTCAGGTAAATTTTTGAGAAAAGGTCAGAGAAAACCTGGAAAAGTCAGGGTTTTTTTTTTTAACCAGAATTCTGTAGGAACCCTGGTTTTAGATGAAAATAAATACATATTTGAATATGAATGAGTATATATTCAATTACTGCATGAAAGAAAATAAAATGTATATAAGAAATGTGTTCATAGATTATTCTTTCTTTACGGTGCAGTTAAGAAACATTTTTTTCTTTTCTCAGAAATAGATTAAATATGATTTACAATAATAACTAGCTGTTACCCGTGACTTCGTTCACGTAAGATTGAAAGAATAAATACATTAATTAAGCAAAATATTTCACTCTGATAATTAAAAACGTAAATAATTAACTAACCCTTTATCACATTTCATAGAAGACAATACCAGTGATGGAACAGTGGCGCAGCATTTGGATGATTGTCACCAGTAAATTTTAATAGTATTCTTCGGCTTCAAATATCTCAGAAGTTCTGTCCTTAAATAAGCAGGGTTCATACAGATTTGGGAAGAAAAAATCCAAGGAGTCCAAAAAATGTTAAGGATCTGCAATTTTTTGTTGTTGTTTTTATGTGCTGCATCGTTATGTGTGGTATGCACACTCCAATTTTTAATGGCCAATTTGGAGACAAAAACAAATTTTACTCTATTAGAATCTAATTGTTAGTGCTGGAATTTCACAGTATTCACAAAATATTGCTTACTGATTTCATAAGTTTAAATACAAAATAGACAATCAACTTTTTTATGCAGCGACCAATGGTCATATAAACAGAGATTAGTCAAACCCCAAACACTTATGTATATCACATACATGATACATCTTAAAGAAAATTTTAAAAGATAAAAAAAAAAAAAAAAAATGCTAAACGCAACATACAAGAAAAAATATAACAAGTTTTGAATTTATACTTATAGAACAGCTGTAACCGATTTCGTTGAAGGTGAAACTTTGACAAAATTCACGTGTTTTTCGCGACCATCTGGGAGAAATTCGCGATCCTCTGGGAGAAATTAGTGTTTTTCACAATCTTTTAATGGAATTCTCGTTTTATTTCGATTGTTTGACGAAACTGACGTTTTTCTCGCAATCTTTTGATGGAAACTGAGTGTTTTTAGCGATCTTTTGGCGAAATTCGCATGTTTTCTGCAATCTTTTGAGAAAACTTGCATGTTTTTCACGACCTTTTGAGAAAATTCGCATGTTTTTCGCGATCTTTTGAGGAAATTTGTGTCTTTTTTCATGATTTTCTGGGGGAAATTAGTGTTTTTGCACGATTTTTTGAGGGAATTCACGTTTTATTTCTATCTTCTATCTTTCTATATTCTCCAATTTAAAAATCGCAGTCCTCTATGTAAAATATATACAGAACTTTTCACTTGAAATGTTCTGCAGAGAAGCCCATTGTTCTGTAACGTGTGTTGCACTTTTAAGCATATTCTGCTTTGGGGGAACAGCGTTCTGTGCATGTCTTCGCTACGGAGCTTAGTTGCTGGGAAGCTCGGTTCGCTAGCGACCAATCAGAGTCCGCTAGTGTTAAAAGCTTGAAGCCTCACTGCTGGATCACTTTGATTGGTTGCTTTCAAGCAGAGTTTCTCAACTACTAAAGATCGGATTCCACTTCGGAACGAATCTTCATGAATTATTAAACTTAATTCTCAAGTGCTTGTTTCTGCGATCGGTTGATGAAATTCATAATATTCTTTCTTGATTATTTCTCAAAATTCGGGATTTTTTTTCTGCAACCGATTGACAAAATTCATGATTTTGTTTGCGGGACCATTTAACAAAATTCACCATTTTTTTTTGCAACTAATTATTAAAATTTGTGATTTTTTCAGCGACTGATTCAATAAAATCACTATTTGTTTCTGGGATCTTTTGACGAAACTCATGATATTTTCCCACAATCGTTTGAAGAAATTCTTGATTTTTTTCCACAACGGATTCACGAACTGATTTTCTGAAATTCTGCAGCGGATAAAAATATTCACGAAAGAAAGCGCCTGTGAAAGAATTTAAGAGAAGGGAAAGTACCACACAGCATTTTTTATTATGCAAGATATTCCTATTTTGTGAGCAATCTGGGCAATCACGAACGTTACTTCAAGTGCTACTACCAATCAAAGAAAACTTTACCCAAGAAACTCTTGAAATGGCACCCTTGCTTCTGAGGAATGTAATTCTGGATGTAAATATTCACATAAACACGATTCATTCATGGTTAATATCCATTAAGAGGGTTTTTAAAAAAATATATATATATTTTTTAATGCCTGAATTTTTGGAGTGATAGATTTTTTTTAAATTTTGAAACTGGATCACCCCTGGCTCTGGAAAAATTGGTGTGACATTCTCAGAAAATTGTCGATGCATTAAAAAAATTGTGCGGCATACTTAAAAAATAGCACGACAAACTTAAAATATCGCATGACGCACTTAAAAAATAGCACGGCAGACTTAAAATAATCGCACGTTTACTTTATTAAAGTAATAACAGCGAGACATTTGCTTTGGCTAAATAGTAATTAGTAGCAGCTAATAAGATAGCTTTTTAACACAAAAGCTGAGAGTGCCTCTATGTATTGTTTAGAACTAAGATTCTGCTTTTGTATTGGCTTAATTTGCTTGCAACAAATATAGTCAGTATGTTATTAGTATTGTTATTTATTTCTTTACTTTAAAGCTGTATGTGTTGACAGCATGTTAGCAGCTTTTTTACTAAGTAAACTATAAATTAGATAGATCAAAGAAAAGGGATATGCCTATTAAAGTAATGTATTTTTATGGACATTAGCAACTGTTTGTAAGTAGGTGGTGTGCATTGTGGAGGATTTTACAATATATAAGCCAATTTTTTATCGAGGAAGGTCAGGTAAATTTTTGAGAAAAGGTCAGAGAAAACCTGGAAAAGTCAGGGTTTTTTTTTTTAACCAGAATTCTGTAGGAACCCTGGTTTTAGATGAAAATAAATACATATTTGAATATGAATGAGTATATATTCAATTACTGCATGAAAGAAAATAAAATGTATATAAGAAATGTGTTCATAGATTATTCTTTCTTTACGGTGCAGTTAAGAAACATTTTTTTCTTTTCTCAGAAATAGATTAAATATGATTTACAATAATAACTAGCTGTTACCCGTGACTTCGTTCACGTAAGATTGAAAGAATAAATACATTAATTAAGCAAAATATTTCACTCTGATAATTAAAAACGTAAATAATTAACTAACCCTTTATCACATTTCATAGAAGACAATACCAGTGATGGAACAGTGGCGCAGCATTTGGATGATTGTCACCAGTAAATTTTAATAGTATTCTTCGGCTTCAAATATCTCAGAAGTTCTGTCCTTAAATAAGCAGGGTTCATACAGATTTGGGAAGAAAAAATCCAAGGAGTCCAAAAAATGTTAAGGATCTGCAATTTTTTGTTGTTGTTTTTATGTGCTGCATCGTTATGTGTGGTATGCACACTCCAATTTTTAATGGCCAATTTGGAGACAAAAACAAATTTTACTCTATTAGAATCTAATTGTTAGTGCTGGAATTTCACAGTATTCACAAAATATTGCTTACTGATTTCATAAGTTTAAATACAAAATAGACAATCAACTTTTTTATGCAGCGACCAATGGTCATATAAACAGAGATTAGTCAAACCCCAAACACTTATGTATATCACATACATGATACATCTTAAAGAAAATTTTAAAAGATAAAAAAAAAAAAAAAAAATGCTAAACGCAACATACAAGAAAAAATATAACAAGTTTTGAATTTATACTTATAGAACAGCTGTAACCGATTTCGTTGAAGGTGAAACTTTGACAAAATTCACGTGTTTTTCGCGACCATCTGGGAGAAATTCGCGATCCTCTGGGAGAAATTAGTGTTTTTCACAATCTTTTAATGGAATTCTCGTTTTATTTCGATTGTTTGACGAAACTGACGTTTTTCTCGCAATCTTTTGATGGAAACTGAGTGTTTTTAGCGATCTTTTGGCGAAATTCGCATGTTTTCTGCAATCTTTTGAGAAAACTTGCATGTTTTTCACGACCTTTTGAGAAAATTCGCATGTTTTTCGCGATCTTTTGAGGAAATTTGTGTCTTTTTTCATGATTTTCTGGGGGAAATTAGTGTTTTTGCACGATTTTTTGAGGGAATTCACGTTTTATTTCTATCGTTTGACGAAATTGATGTTTTTTTCACGATCTTTTGATGGAAACCGCGTGTTTTTCCTGATCCTTTGACAAAATTCGCGTGTTTTTTGCGATCCTTTGACGAAATTTACGTGATCTTTTGAGGAAATTAGAGTGTTTTTCGCGATCTTTCTAGGAAATTAGTGTTTTTTGCAAACTTTTGAGGAAATCCGCCCGCATTTTTCTCGATTTTGTAACGAAATTAGAGTTTTTTCGTGATCCTTTAAGAAAAATCTCGTTTTACGCTGTCTTTTAAGAAATTAGAGTTTCTCCGCGATCTGTTGGAGAAATTAGAGTTTTTTCACGATCCTTTGACAAAATTTACTAATTTTTTCCACTAACGATTGACGGAATTTGACAGTATTTTTTTAGATATATTTGCGAAAAACGCGATTTTTCCGAGATTTTTGGCTAAATGCCAAACATTGATAAAATTTAAAGTAAAGTACAGTGTTGAAAAACGGACTTTATGGACCTAATAATTGAAAAACGGACCTAGTGGGAGCTCTGCTATAAGATTATCCTAACCAATCAATGCTGTGCTTCAGATAAATGACGTGTATAAAGGATTTACCGTGCGTTTTACAATCCCGATTTTTTTCTCTCAGCAGCAATATCGCTTGCATCCGAAGCCGCAATACAATTTAAGGAGTTTCTAAGGAGTGGTTTGCTTATCTAAGTAGTTCTAAGTACTACTTGGGAATGTTTTCATTTCTAAGGAGTTTCCAAGGAGTCTAAGGAGTCTGTGAGAACCCTGAATAAGTCGAAGAATACTATTTAAATTTAGCGTTGTCAATTGGTTCCCTACTGCGCCACTGTTCCATCACTGCAATACAGTATTTCTTTGTTATAGGGGCCTTGACATAACTCAGTTTTTACAAATTTTGTGCTAAATAATCTTGAAAATGAAACTGCAACCAATGGAAAAAGGAGTGTCAAATAAAATGGTGGAAATTGACAAATTCGGTAAAATCAAATGTCAATTTTACCCGATAAACCATTTTACTTTTAACAGCCTTTTGAAACAATTTAACAGCCTGCAAAAATAATTAATTGGCTATAGTATAAGCTTTTTCTTTAAATTCAGTTCTTGTGAATAGGGAGCAATAATTTGTACACCTAAATGCAAGGAGCTTAAATTTCCCTCCTTGGTTTAATACAGCTGTTCCCAACCTGGGGTACGTGACAGGCCTGCTGAGGGTACGTGAAAATAATATTGGTAATGGCGGAAATCACAGAAATAGTTTTACTGAAAATACATAAAAAAAAGTTGATAGTTTTGAATTACAAAATTAGTCTCGTATAATTCCAATATGACACTGGAAATGAGGGTAAAAGCCGACTAGACTGAATAATCCATTGATAATTCTATGTCACTAGCTTAATCATATTGCATAACTACCTATATATTTCCCCAATCTTTGCAAAAACTACCATTGATCTTTATACAATGCTCTTTTCCCATGCTTTATTTATTCCAGTTTTTAATAATAACTACAAAATGCATAAATTACGCCAGATCTTCTGGTTTTAATGTTTTATTTTAAAACTAGTTGAAAAGCAGGCCCTTATTTTCGTTTTCGAATAAGCGGAGTTGTATCACTAACGTATACTAATTGGAGAGCTTCCTTACTTTTAATGGGCAGTTAATTTAAAGTGTTTACTTATTATTTTAATGATTTGGTTTTATATTTAACAGGGTTGTTTGGTTTAAACCAAGTGATTTTTTTTCAACCTGGTTTTTTTTTATTTTCCCTAATGTTTTCATTTATTTTACACATTATTGAAAAACGCAAAATCCAAGTTATGCACAAGCTACAAGCAAAGCAAATCTTTAAAAAAAATGATGAAATTTGTAAAGTGACAAACATTTTTAATCAATCCAACTAGGGATGGGGAACTACATGGCATTACCTGCCAGTGGCTTGTAAATTATCTAATTGGGCGAGTAAGTTTTCAAACAGTGTATTAAAAAATTGCATTGTATAAAAATTTGCCATAAACATTCCTAATTTTCAAATCATTGGCCATATTTCACATTTTTCTCAATTTGCTGGAATGTAAACATGGTACTAAGTTCTGTTCTGCACTTGCATATATTTTTTAATTGTATGTAACAATTTTACAGAAATATTAATATGAAAGTGCATTTTTGTAAAAAAATTATTTAGTCATTAATGCTGTCTGAACAATGTGATTGTTGCATCTTACTAGCTTGCTGCTAGAAAAAATCCATGGCTTTTCTGAAAATCCCCCACCCCTAGATCTAACTTTTCTTATAAGCTGTAATCTACATGACAAAATAATTTTTCTAAAATTAGCTGGGGAGAAAAGAGAAAAAAAAAAAGCTAAATTTTCTTTCTTCTTTTTTGTAAGCTTTTATTTTTAAAAACAGCCAAAATGACAGATTTCAGCTAAAAATGCATTTTTACTATTTAGATTGCTTGATTAGTTAAGATTTACTAAGGAATGCATCAAAGAATCAATGATGACATAAGCATTTTTTCCATTGGTTACTCTTTGTTTTGCATGCAAATGCTGTCAAATTAGTTCTTCCTTCTAATACTGAGATGGAATTCTTTTTCAGATGCTTTAGACGTTTACCTTAAAAATTGGTCCACTTTACTTAACATTTGTGAAAAAAAATAGGAATGTTATTGATAAAAACATTCAAAAACTCATGTCTAATCTAAATCTAAAAAGAAATGTTGAAGATATGTTTGAACTGTTAAAGCCTATTGTAACTGCCTTGGATAATATCCAAAGTAATAATTGTTTCATTGCTGATGCAGTTTATATTTGGAAAGATCTTCAAAAAATATTAAAAGATAAAAAGGTAAATAAAGAAGTCTCGCAGCTTTTTGAATCCAGGTATAAAATGTCTCTAACACCCACACACTTTTTGGCATATATGCTTGATCCACGGTACAATCCAAGTGAACTATCTGAGCAAGAAAAAACAAGAACGAAAAATCATGCGTCTTTTCTCTTGAAGCTCCCTTTAAAGACTTCTTACTTCTGTTTTTCTTTTACGTTTATGTGTTAAAAAGTATCTTAAATGGGATTCAGAAAAATTAATAAACTGTTTCAATTTTTTATTTTGTAAAAAAGCCAGTAAAAGTTTAATTTTGGATTTTTAATATAGATCTTATTTGTTACATTTTTGTCATTTGTTTCATGTTGGTATGTTTCAAAACTGTTCAATGTGAGGTTTAAATAATTTCAATTCATAAATAGTTTTTTTTTTCATGTTTATACTCTCTATTAAAAAAAGGCTTTGGCAGTGTATTATAAGCACATATCTATTCCAAAATCTTCCCCTTCCTTGGATGTTGTTTTCCCGGCGTCCATGAGATGAAACCAAATTCACATTAAGCTTTTCAAGATATTTTTAGTCTTTTTTTTTAAAAAATACAGATTTTAGTGAATAACGACAATATTGTTTAAATATGTGTGTAATCTCTATAAAATTTTCAATAGCATGAAAACAAATAAATACAAATTTAAAATACAACGTTTTAACATATTCAAACATAGTTGAAAAGTGTATGACTTCGGCCTTTGTCCTTTCAAAAAAAAAAAAAAAAAAAAAAAGATAGTCTTTGTTTAAAACGGGATCTAAATTATTTATCTCGGGATCTTATTAGTTCAAGAGTTTCTTTGTATTTTAGAGCTATTCATATTGCGCTGTGTAGTGTCACCAAACACTTATTGTCAAATTAGTCATTTTAAAGCATTGCCAAATCAGTAAATGCATGCACTGAAAATTCTTTGTTAACGGCAATGCTAAGCAGGATTTGCAGTTCATTATTGGTTTTCTGTTTCGAAAGGGCCTTTCAAAGAAGCCTAGAATTAATACTAGGACATTATCTCCTGTCAGGGTTGGGTTTTAGTCGCCAAAAACTAGTTTTTCACATGATATAGGTTTAAACCATCAAAAACACCAATATTTTACTACAATCATAACAGAAAAAAAAAAATGATGTAATATAGCCAGATACAGCATTGCTTTTGTTTACTGATAGTGCACTTTAGTTTTATAGTATATTTTGAATTGAACTGTACTCAAATGTGAAATAATTATGACCAAATTTTTATGTGGATTTCTGGTGTGGCTTTTTGTCATCCTTGGTTGAGTACCTTATATTCTAAGTATATATATATTTATCTATAAAAAGGTGTAAAAAAGTGATTTATGTGCACCAGGCGCTAAGCAGCTCTTATGAGCACACGAACAACATATATTTTAAAAATAAAGATGAAAATTTATGAAATGCAGGTGCTTGAACATGTTAAAAAACATCTTAAATTTGACAAAAACATGAACCATGAACAAGAATTCAAACATCCCTGATCTGTTTAATTTAAATGTTTGCAAAAATTCTCTCAGATATTTCAGTTTTGATTTATTTGGTTACGCATACTGTTGATAATATAGAATTTTTAAAGAATAAAGTATTTTTACTTAGTAAGGTGTACTTATACCATGGAAAGAAATTCCTTGCATCCCAAAAAGTTAAAAAAAAAACACAGCTTGATTTTTTTTGTTGATGTTTCTTTAGAAGCAATTAAAAATCTGCGATGTCACTACAAGGGCTGAAGTAAAAATATCAAATGAAGTTTTTTCCACAATATTGCTTTTTACCAGTATTTATTTTTTTTAATAAAGAACATTTCAAAATTAAGAGCAAGAAATTTCTTTTTATTAAACAATACTGTTACCTACTATGATTAGGGTTGAACATGTGTCGTGGCATGAATTCTTGAGAAATTTTCAACATCTACATCATGGGTGCAAGACCTTCAGTCTCAGGACTGATTTCAGTCTTGGAGAGATTTTTGACTGACAGTAAATTATACTTTAAATACTTAAATATAAATTTGACTATAAAGTACTTTATTACTTTCTGTTATTGTAAGAGATCAAATTTTGGCCATACTGCAAGGTATAGAAATCTTCTAGCCCATTTCCATTTGGTTATTCCGTATAATGAAAAAAGTTTTCAGCTTTGGGTTAGATGGACTTCTTGCACCCATGATCTACATATATAAAATTCTATGGTACATGGCAGCAAAAAAAGCAGTTATTTCTCTTTTGCTGATGGCAACGAGTGATTTTTCACTAATTTGCGAATATTAAGAAAAGTATTTGTGTTATTGATTTAAAATTCACTCCACATATTGTCGGTACCATGTCAAACTATCGAATATGAAAATAGCTACTTTTCAGGAAGGCAAAAAAGTTTTAAATATGGATTCAAAATTAGTGCTTGGCAGAAGTAACCAATTATTATATATTTCTTGTGCTGTTTATATCCTATTTAAGCATGCTATAGAGATAAATTATATGAATTGGTTTATTGGCCAAAAAATCACATTAGATTCTTTGACATGCCATGTTTATTTGTAGTTTTCCCAGTTTCAGAAAAATGTTACAAGTCAAAGTAGCGAATATGCCATATATTAGTTTGATTTGAAAATTTTCGTATTTACATATTCAATATAAAAAGAATTTTAGAAATTTTAAAAATTCAAGATCTATTACCACATCTCAAATTTTCAAGGACTTTCTAAAGCACTGAAAATAACCTTTTTGTATTTAAACATTTTTCAAAGTTTTTCCAAAACATACAAACTACGTTGCTGATGTTAGGAGTGTGCTGCTTCTTAAGGTTTGAATTTTGCTCTTAAATTTAGTTTCAGATTCAAAACATTTTTACCTTGTCTGACAAGCAGTATAGATGCTGGTCTAATATAGAACAAAATTGTTAAGTATTGGGAGGGGAAAAAAAAAGCAAATGAACATAGTTTTTGAAATTAATAGCTGTATTTCTTTTATATAAAACTAGGGGGCTCAGCCCCCTACTCGCCAACCCCCCCCCCTGAATTGCGAAGCAGTTCACATTGAGACCGCTTCGCTCGCTCGCCCCTTTTTATCTTTCAGCAATTCTAGCCGGAATAAGTTCTACCATAAAACATTTGAAAATATGAAATTGACAATTTTTTTTAATGTAAAAAAGTAATTCTCCGTTGAAAACAGAACTAAAAATGCATTTAGTTGGTGCTACCAATGGACATATAAATCATTTAAATACTATGAAAAAAAGGATCTTTGAAACATAATTAGTTTAAAACTTGTTGCACCTAAAATATTGTACAGCGCAGCTTAAATTCATTAGGAAAAAAAAATTATAGCTTTTACAAAAAAAGTTACTTTTTACTTCAATTTACAGCAACAGATGGCGGCAGGTGCAACCTAGACAGTTGATATATTTTTTTTTTTTTTTTTTTTGAGCAAGTGAAATTCGTAAATGAATTCTAAATAAGAGATGAGAATTCTTTTGAAATTAACGATATTACTCATTAAAATGAGAAATCATCTCAAACGCTTTGGATTACGTACATGTTATTTTATTTTTTGCCGTGACCGTCATATTGGATTGGAGGAGGAGCTGATCTAACACAATCTAGTCTGTTCATTGGTCTGAGCTCTGGAAACTACGGTTGTTGCCAAACCATAAGCTAGAAATTCAACCCCATTTTCGCGCCACGTAAGACAAATATCATATATTCTAATACGAGCAAATCTTGTGTGTGGTTATATATATATATATATATATATATGCAAAAATTATCTTAAAAACGGCTCTAACGATTTTGACGAAATTTCGTGTCCTATCGTTTTGGGGCACCAGAAAACCATTGGGCAAGGCCACATGTTCGAGAAAATTCGATCAGTGGGTCATTTCTGGGTCATTGTGGGTCAAGATCTAAAAAGCGGCTCAATTTACAGTAAATTTTGCATCCAATGGTTTTCGGGCACGAGAAGACTTGTGTTTGGTCACATGTTCGAGAAAATTCAATTAGTGGGTCATTTTGGGTCATGGTCAAGCTAATTGTATCTAAAAAACGGTTCAAACGATTTTGACGAAATTTTATATCCGACTATTTTCGGGCCCGCGAAGACTATTGGGCTGGATCACATGTTCGAGAACTTTCAATTAGTGGGTCATTTTTGGGTCAACGTGGGTCAAATTAATTTTATCTAAAAACGGCTCTAACGATTTTGATTAAATTTTGTGTCCTACGAGTTTCGAGCACGATAAAATCGTTGGGCTAGGTCACATGTCCGAGGAAATTAGATTAGTGGGTCATTTCTGGGTCATTGTGGGTCAAGATCTAAAAAGTGGCTCAATTTACACTAAATTTTGCATCCAACGGTTTTCGGGCACGAGAAGACTGTTGGGCTAGGTCATATTTTCGAGAAAATTCAATTAGTTGGTCATGGTCAAGCTAATTGTATCTAAAAAAGGTTCAAACGATTTTGACGAAATTTTGTATCAGACTATTTTCGGGCACGAGAAGACTATTGGGCTGGGTCACATGTTCGAAAACTTTCGATTAGTGGGTCATTTTTGGGTCATTGTGGGTCAAGATCTAAAAAGCGGCTCAATTTACACTAAATTTTGCATACAATGGTTTTCGAGCACGAGAAGACTATTGGGCTGGGTCACATGTTCGAGAACTTTCGATTAGTGGATCATTTTTGGGTCAATGCGGGTCAAATTAATTTTATCTAAAAAACGGCCCTAACGATTTTGATTAAATTTTGTGTCCTACGAGTTTCGAGCACGATAAAATCATAGGGCTAGGTCACATGTCCGAGAAAATTCGATTAGTGGGTCATTTCTGGGTCAAGATCTAAAAAGCAGCTGAATTTACACTAAATTTTACATCCAATGGTTTTCAGGCACGAGAAGACTGTTGGGTTAGGTCACATGTTAGAAAAAATACAATTAGTGGGTCATGGTCAAGCTAATTTTATCTAAAAAACGGTTCAAACGATTTTGACGAAATTTGGTATCCGACTATTTTCGGGCACGAGAAGACTATTGGGCTGGGTTACATGTTCGAGAACTTTCGATTAGTGGGTCATTTTTGGGTCATTGTGGGTCAAGATCTAAAAAGCGGCTCAATTTACACTAAATTTTGCTTCCAATGGTTTTCGAGCACGAGAAGACTGTTGGGCTGAGTCACATGTTCGAGAAAATTCAATTAGTGGGTCATTTTGGTCATGGGTCATGATATTTGAACTCAAATTTAATTTTGACCGAGCATAGCTCGGTCCTCCCTGCTCGTATATATAGATTTCCAATGATTCCCCGATTTTAGCAGTAAAATCATTATTTGCAGGTACCATGATTTTCGAGTTTTCAAAATAAGTATTTATTATCTGTTGCTGATTTAATCTCGATAATGCTGTGTATGGTCAGTTAAACTTTATATGTTCTTTCAATCTATTTTAAAAATTTGAATGGTCATCCATATATAGGATAAACCACTTTGCATTTCTGTACAAAATAGGATAGAATAGATTCCTGCGAATTGATAAAACGATTTTACTGCTAAATCAGGGAATCATTGGAAATTTTATGTAACTGAAATAGAGCTTGTAACAATAGCTTATCTTATAATGTACCAAAGGTCTGGTTTAATATTTTAAAATTATCTAGAACTCCAGTGCCAGAACTCTTGGATTTTTCTTCATACACCCCAACAGATTAATAGACTAACCCTTGTTCAAACTACGTTATGAATTGGCACAGTAAAAGCAACAATTGTGTGATCAGTTCAGTCAAAAGTTCCCCCTTGATGAACGTGTTTGCGTTCGAAAGATCTCCAGTGTAAATAAATATGTTTTAATATATTTTTTGGCACCTTTTTAAGAATTTTTTAATGTATATTTTATAGATTTTAGCTACAAGGTGAATCTTTCATTCCACTTTAAATTCGTTTTTCGAATTTTTTCTGCTGCTATACCAATTTAGAATGCTATAGACCATGCAATGCTCAATAATGAAAACCTAAAATAATTAAATCAATTTGAAGTAAGATTCACAAAGTTCTAATAAGTTTTATTTTAATTCCAACAACACTGAATAAATATAAAAATACCAATTTGTACTTCCATTCAAATTATTTGAGTAACAAAAATCAGTTTTAACAAAGAAATAAATAACTTAAAAGGTGAACGATATGGAAGTTTTCAAATCACAAGAGATCAAAATATTCAAATGAAAACCAAGTATACCTTTAAAGAATAAAAGAGATATTGCCTTAAATTTTTAACAATTGATCTTGGCAGATCATAACTGAATAAGGAAAAACTTACAATGAACCTTAGCTGAACAAGAGACTTTAAAAATTCATTCCCCCCCACCTCTTTTTTTTTTTCTACAGGAGAAAGTTCCAGAAAAACAGATTGATCAAAAAATGGTTTGGGTTACAAGGCTATATTTTCACTAAAAATGCAAAATTCAAACTAATCAGGGAGATATATCTATATATTATTTAAAATGTAAGGGGGGAATACTATTGAGGTTTTAAGAGAAAAAGGAATGGAAAGAAGATAACACATACTTAAAAAATACAGTTAAGTTTTATTACATAAATTTTATTTAAAAAAAAAAAAAAAAAAAAAAAAAAACTTTTAGAATGTATGTGAAAAGAAAGGAAAAATGAAATTTCATGAAGAAATATTTTCTCAATATATTTTTTTAATATAAAAAGAACATTTCAAATGCATAACACTAATATTTTTGTTTAGAAATGAACATCTATAAATTAATTGTACAGCAGTATATTGTATTCTACAAATAATCACTTCTTTTATATTATCTACATATACACATTGGTTTATTTTATCTTAAATTACTGAAGTTACTATGGCAACATGACAGATCTTGCAATTCATGTTGCTATAATAACTAATACAAGAAAAAATAAACCTCAGTGTAACTACCTTAAGTAACTGGAACATACATTGATATAAGATGTTTTTATTGTATATTAAAAAATACTTCATTCTGTTTTAAAATAAATATGCATTAATCAGTTTTTAAAGGGACATGAATTATGAGAATGAAAAATAAGATTAAACATTTAAAAACGACTAAATTTAAATAACTTTATTTTAAATATAATTCAAAATGAAAGTATATTACCTCTTTAAAAGAACAATAAAATCTAAAATGAAATCTAAAGATATATTTTTTAAATATTTTGTTGTTTTTAGTGAGACATTTCAGACGGAATGCATAAACCCAATTCTTACAACACTGCATATTATGTCTAGATCAGCTACAGAAAACAGGAAATAGTTTTCCTGTGAAATGTACATTCTTTTAGTATGCTTTCTGAATAGCTCACAATGAAAGGCATAATATCAGAGGCCAAGATGAAACTTTTCATATAATACATAACACTTGATCTACAATGCAACGAGCAGTCAAACTCTGTAATGAGGTGATATTTATTTAAAATATTCAAATAAACGTCACATTTTTATATTGTCCACCAACTAAATAAGGGCAAATCATTTACAAGCCAATATTTATACAAAACCAAAACAGGTTTAACAAAGAAATATCAACAAGCACATATAAATCTAACAAGATTAAATATTTAAGTTATTCTACCTTAGACTGAAATTTATATTACTTCAGTAAGATAGTTTAATAAAGAAAGTATCCTTTGGTAAAATATAAGGAGTAATAAACAACTGACCGAAGTACAACTGAAGTTTTGAAGGAATCCATCACCAAGTACCAACAACTTATTCAATATATTAAAAATTTAAGTGCTCCAAAAAGACAGATAAGAAAAAATAATTTTGACAAAATCTACAGCAATGAAAGAAAATTATGATCTATTGACAAGATGAAAAATGAAACATCTCAATGCAAGTCCATAATAATCTATGTTATTTTCCACCCTTGTCCAATCAGATTCATTTACATTTAACAAGGTTATAAACATTTAAAGTCACTAGTCTTTGAGTGCTGGCCCGGTACCTGCAGGCTGCTTGATTCCACTAACTGAACTGAAGACTATCTTACTCTTACATGCCATATCCTTGATAGCCAGGCATAGGTGAAGCATAGGGCTGATATCCAGCACCAATCATGCCTGGTCCAGCAGTAAGCATTAACTGGGGTTCAGGAGCTGAAATAAAAAACACAAAATTAATAAAATATAAATTAAAGATTTCTTAAAAACTTTTTCATAATAGTTCAATTTTCTAAAAGGGTAAACTTATACTTAAAATTTCAATTGCATGTGCAGAAGAAATACTAAGAAAATGAAACTACAAAAATCTCAAAACTGTTGATATGAAACATTTAAAAACAGAGCATGTCTATAATAGAATTCTGTCTTAACCTTTAGCTGATCAATGGTTTATATACAATAGTGGCCAAAACTGTAAAAACCTTTTGGGAAAAATGCTTTTTTGAAGTTTGATGGCTCATAACACTAAATATTCCTTAGTAATAACTATAAAAGCTATATATCACTGGAAAGATAATTTAATCAAGAATATCATGCAATACAGTTTATTCAATTATAATTATTTTATCAAATGTTATAGCCAAATAAGCAGAAAAAGGCAGTAAAACCTGGTTAGGTTGATAATTTTTATTTTTCTTGAATGTAGCCAATGGATATGAATGTTTAGAGTGACAGACAAATTCCATTCTATTTGGCAATGTGTCAATCAAAGCTAGGGTAGGATTTAAAAAAGTGCCATATTTTAGTATTTATAGGAGGACTTATCACTATTTTTTTTTTTTATTGCTATCAAGTTGCTAAAGTTCTTTGCCACCTTTCAATTTTTGAGCTAGTAAAGAGCATAATAAAATTAAGAATCATAAAGAGTTGATTAGTTACCTAGAAATAAATGATAATTGTTTAAAAACAACACAAAATGTCACAAAAACATATATGCATCATTTATTAAAAACTTTTACTTTAGGTGTTTTAAAAATATACAAAACTGCATTTCACATTAAAAACCTAGCGCTTTCGAGCCGTCCTGGCTCATCATCAGGGTTAAAACATCACCACGCAGATACACACAAAAACACAACTAGTCTGAAACACTGTAAAAACATCAATGTCTGCTGAAGACAAGGTCAAACCATTATAAACAGGGTGGGAAGCATAGGGAGGGATGTGCCAATCTTATTCATTCTTGAACTATCTGTAAAAGCTTATACCATACTTTAGGGATATTGTACGAAACTGAATCATTGCATGTTTTATTTTTCCTGGTTAAAATTTCTATTGATTCACTTATTATTGCTTCATAAAAAAGGATGTGGGTTTAATAATTTTAGCGTTATCAAAATCTATTATAATCGACTGCTGTTGTTTTAATCTGGAAAGTGCCGTTTTACTTCTATTATACTTGACATCTGCAATATGTTCTTTTAACCGAATTTTAAATTTCCTTAAAGTCCTCCAATGTAGTCTAACTTTATAAGATTTTATCCTATTTTCAACTATTTCCATAATAACTGGAGTTGAAAATAGGAAAAAATCTTATAAAGTTAAAGACTACATTGGTATGACTTTAAGGAAATTTAAAATTCGGTTAAAAGAACATATTGCAGATGTCAAGTATAATAGAAGTAAAACTGCACTTTCCAGATTAAAACAACAGCAGTCGATTATAATAGATTTTGATAACGCTAAAATTATTAAACCCACATCCTCTTTTTATGAAGCAATAATAAGTGAATCAATAGAAATTTTAACCAGGAAAAATAAAACATGCAATGATTCAGTTTCGTACAATATCCCTTAAGTATGGTATAAGCTTTTACAGATAGTTCAAGAATGAATAAGATTGGCACATCCCTCCCTATGCTTCCCACCCTGTTTATAACAGGTTTGACCTTGTCTTCAGCAGACATTGATGTTTTTACAGTGTTTCAGACTAGTTGTGTTTTTTTTTTTTTTTTTTTTTTTTTTTTTTTTTTTTTTTGTGTATCTGCGTGGTGATGTTTTAACCCTGATGATGAGCCAGGACGGCTCGAAAGCGCTAGGTTTTTAATGTGAAATGCAGTTTTGTATATTTTTAAAACACCTAAAGTAAAAGTTTTTAATAAATGATGCATATATGTTTTTGTGACATTTTGTGTTGTTTTTAAACAATTATTATAGTACAGAGGTGAATTTGATTCAATTGAGTGTTGTGTTTTTCATGACTCAAGTTTATTTAGAAATCAATGTATAACAATATTTTTAAGCATAGAAAGCTATGGTTATGAAGAAATTTGTAGTAAATTAACAAAAACTCATGCAAAACAAGACTGGTAAAAGGTGCAAGAGAGCAATTAATGGTAGAAAAGTAAAGTCCCTGTGTATAGTTCACCGAAAACAATTATCTTAGTGTATGCAACATGAAATGGTTCACTGCAATGGGGAACTGAATTAAAATACAGTTCTGGTGAGAGTACAGTATTTTGGTCTAAATGCTAAAAAATTTTCATTTCATGAAAAAAGAAAAAAAAAATTAAATCAAATAAAGGTTGAAAATATTAAACTGAGCTAAAAGGCATGTTTACTAGACAGATATAGTAGGGTCATGTTATTTGGAGTGTTAAAATGTTTTTTGTATGGGATTCTAGCATTTAGACCAAAATACTACTCTGCACAAAACTGTACTTTGATTCAATTCCCTATTGCAGTGCACCATTTCATGTTGCATACACCAGGATTATTGTTTTCTGTGGCCTATACACAGGGACCTTACTCTTCTACCACCAACTGCTCTCCTGCACCTTTTCCTGCCTTTACCAGTCCTGTTTTACGTAACTTAGACATCCTTTGTTAATTTACTTCCAATTTTTCTTCAAAATTTCTTCACAACCATAGCTTTCTACACTTAAAAATATTGTTATACATTAATTTCTGGGTAACTAATCAATTTATGTTTTCTTAATTTTATTATGTTTTACTAACTCAAAAATTGAAAAGCTAGCAAAGAACTTTAGCAACTTTTTAGCAATCATAAAATTTTTTTTTTAATTCCTCTGTAAGTACCAGAATATGGCATAATTAAAAAAAATAATAATTCCTACACTAGCTTTGATTGACACATTACCAAATAAAATGGAATCCGTCTGCCACTCCAAACTTTAATATGCATTGGCTACATTCACGAAAAATAATTAACCTAACAAGTTTTACTGCTTTTTTCTGATTATCTGGCTATAATGTTTGGTAAAATAGTTATAATTGAAGAAACTATATTGCATGATAATCTTGATTAAATTATCTTTCCAATGGCATACAACTTTTATGGTATTACCAAGAAATATTAGTGTTATGAGCCAAACTTAAAACCTATTTTCCCCCAAAGGGGTTTTCACAATTTTGGTCACCACTGTATTTATCAAAACGAACCTTTTATTTAAAGATGACATGTAATAATATTTAACATAAAATGTTAGATACAGGGCTTTACAAATTTCATAAAATGTGATAGCCAGCAAAAAATTCTACTTGCCAGTAAAGAATATTTACTCCCACCCCTGTGTCATAATTAAAACCATGAACATAGATCTGAAGGAGGACTTCTAATGAAATAGCATTTCCAAGAATAAAATAATTCCTGGAAAAATGTCTCAAACAAGTGGCGCAAGTGTAAAACAGCTTCTCCATGTCACCAGTTCGTCTGCTTCTTCAAAACGTCTGTCGGGTATCTGATATACAGTTTCGGTTTGATGTTGTAGGTGGTGCTGCCATAGCAGGGATACTCGCCGGCTGTGCAGAACCATGTGCATAGCTGTGCAGCTACCATTTCGTCTCAACACGATATTAACACTATTTCTCACACACACACCACAGTTTATGAATTTATTCAGAAAAAAATAATAACAAGCATAGTTTAGAAGTATTAGTCGCATAGTTTAGAAGTATTAGTCGCATAGTTTAGAGAACTAAACTAGTATTATGTTATATACTTGAAATTTAAATTCTGTTTTATGGATTTACTTCAAATGAATTACTTATAATCACTCATGTGTTAATTATTCTTTTAAAAGAATGATAGATTAATCAGTTTTAATTCTGAACACAAAAATCTGATTTGAAACTTTGTTCTTCCATTAAAAGTATCAGAGAAGAGGAAGAACACTGCTTGTCACACACAAGTAGGGGTGAGAGAAAAAATAGTTTGTACTCATTTCTTGGATCAAGTTTTGTACAAAAGAAGAAAAAAAGTGCCAGATTAAAAAACTTGGCTAACATAAAAAAAACTTCGTCACCAGTGGTGACTTGACGACCACATTTGTCAAGCCCTGGTTATATACACACAATTCCAGGTCTAATGCTTGGTACACTGAGATTGATAGGGTTTTCCTGGATCGTCATTCCTGTCCTGTGCCAATATTCAAAATATGTTTTTCAGCCCCTTAACATGCCACTTTGTAGATCCAATTAATAAATATTAATAAAATAGTTCCAATTAATAAATAGTAATAATCATAGGATACAATTTTTTTAAGCATATAATATTATGTATTCACAGGGCTACCACTCTTTATGAGTAGTTCAAACTAAAAAAATATGTAATTTTAAAAAGGTGTGAAGTGTAGTTGCCAAAATTACAAACACTCAAAATTTAAAAATCTAAAGCCCTGCACAAGACCCTTGCAAATCATAATAAAATTAATAATGGGAAATTTGTATAGGCTGAAAAATGAAAAAGAAACCAAGATCATGACAAGACAAGAGTATCTTGTGTTAAAAAACTCTGAAAAAAGTAGTTTCCAGAATAAAATTATGCAATGAAGGGGGGGGGGGGGAAAAAGTCATAGGTTATATATAATCACCCTTCTGCCTAAAATGGATTAAGATGGAAATCTGTCTAAAACAAAACTTCCTTGTCATGAGAGGTTCTGTTGTTTCAGAGTATTTCAAACTATTTCATATAAGTTACAATCATATTCAATACAATTGATTTCTTTATATTGAACAAATAATTTAAATTTATGTCAATTTCACAACATTGACTATTTAAAGTTAGTTAAGTTATTCTTAGACATTAAAGAATTTACATTCAATAAACTGGATATTGCATCTATTGATACATCTTAACACTAAAATAAGCAAATTGAAAGGTTTGCTGAAAAAAAGGAATAATCAACTCTTCAAATTATTAAAGTTTGCAGAAGGAAAACCGTAAAAACATTTGAAAATTCAAAATTCCAAGTTGCATGAAGATATTCTTTTTTGATCAATCTTCTTAATATTATGACAATATTTTCACTCAAAAATATATCTTCTTGATGATGTGGCACATGTTAGATTGTTGGAACTACCTCTTTCTTGCCACCAAATGGATGTTCTATCTACTTCTAGGAAAAATATTTCACAAAGAATACAATTTACTATCTTATTTTATTTAAAAGAAAACTTCAATTAAAATGTAGCATATAACTGGGGCTTTAAAAACAGAAAATTACATTTTTCAATCATGTTCACTGGACCTAAAACAAAATAGTATTTAGTCTTTCGAATGAGACATTATCCTTTAAACAATATCAGAGTAACAAGGATAAGCACTACAATAATACACAATATATGAGAACCAAAAACTAGACTTTATAAGGGCTGTATAACCTTCCTGTAAACACAGCATGTCAGTCCTTTGCAGGAAAAAAAGGATGTAAGTCTAGGAGCTACCTCTATATTGCAACGAACTACTAATGAGACAGGCAGTTCCATCTCTTGAGTAATAAGAGAACAAATGATTGGAGCTGCATCTTTGGGTCCAAAATGAGTTTTTCTTAAGAATTTTTTTTTATTTTTCATTTAAAAATTAACCAAAAGAAATTATTCCATGTATGTTATTTTCATTTGCACAAATGTCAAACTACAACAATCATAAATAGTAATTTTTAAAATGTCTAGAAAAGTTACAAGATAAAATTCTAAGCATAACTTTAAAAATCAATTACCATAAACAATAGGTTTTGCTTCATTCTGGGCCAATTCTTCTAATCTTTGCGTTTCTAATTCTTCTAATTTGTCAACCTAAGAAAAAAGTTAATGTCTTTAAATACATACATTTCTTAGAGCAAAACACTAAACATTTTATGCTACTTATAATAAGACAATATGGGAGAAAAAAAAAACTAAAATAACTGAAAAAATGTTTCAAGATATCGGCTAATTATGAAATCAAATGAGCTCTAATTTTAACACATTCACAATGTTAAGAAATTATAAGAGACATTTGTAAATTTAATAAGGATTTTATGCAAATTAATATAAAATTAGTCTGCCATTTTTTTCTAGTAATCTCAAAAATTATTTTTATGTTGAAGAGACTATGTTTGGAAGTTCTGCAGCTAAAATGGAACTCAATTTGTTGATTAGAGCAAATCCTGTTCATCTGCAGAAGAAAGCTGTTTGCTGCTTGGATAATCCGACAAGTAAAAAAAAAAAAAAAGACTGCAAAAAATTGAAAATGTTGATATTAAAAACTTTGTATAGTAAATTTTAGAGTTTATTCAGTTGATAATTTGTCATTAATCACATGCTTTCTATAAAAAGGATTCTCCCTACACAGTAATAGAACTTCTACTCATTCGGTGATTGAAACCTCCAACTTATCTAAAGAATTTTTGCATCACATCCTTGTGTTAGATTTATTATTACTTTTTTTAAATAGCTAATTTATGTATTTTTTCACATTATGCAAAGTAACAAATGCTTTATACGAATCTAATATTATAGTCTGATCTCTTTTTTTATATTTCCTGCACAACCATAAAAATAAAAATGTGATCTCAGTCTTCCACTTATTAAGGGTGATAATCTTCTGTGCTTTTGGTAGATTGCTTTATTTGAATTATTGCTGCTGCAAATTTTTAAGTCTAACTAAATTTGAGGTTTTCCAATAATGATATGGAACATTTTCTTAATTTCATTTGAAATTTCAGAAGTGGAAAGAATTATTTTCATTGATAGGCAGATAATCTGAAGTATCACTCTGTGAAATTCTTTTCTTACCATATTTTTCTATAAGAATAAATTTCTTTGAAGAAATAGCAAGCAAACAAATAATTTTAAACAAAAAATAAAACAGGCGACTTAAGGAATTATTTCTTTGTGTTTTTTGCTTCAATTCTATATATATATAGCTAATCACATTAGAGTCCTGCAACGGTTGGGTTAAATCAACACAATCTCTAAAATTTTATTTGAAGTCAACCTGACCCAAACCCAATGCATTTCACTTCCATATTTTAATGACTACTACTCATGAGGATGTTACGCCACCGTACATTGTTTCTGTATTAATCTATGCTAATTTAATTCATTAATTTCGGTTAATTATACACTTAACTTAATCTTATAATCATTTTTCAGTAAAGTCCTTTTTCTTTCTAAATTTTCAAATATTTCGTTAAAGTAATTTTATTCTGTTATTAAATAATAATATTAATCAATAAATCAAATGTTTTAATTATTAAAATCATTAATATAATATTCAGTTAAAGTAATATCAGTAAAAAGATAAGTTTTTCGCGTGTCAATACAAACTGATACGAAATATTTCTAAGTCCAAAAACGAAAATCATAATTATTAAATATTTTGTATTAAAACCATATTCAATCTATAGATAAAAAATTCTACTTCAAGAATCCGTTTACGGTTTTTAAATACGTTATTTAGTTCAGCAGTTATGGCAAGAAATTCTATTTATTCAATTCTCTTTTCAAAGATCGCGCGTTTTGTTTTGCAGAAATATCGACATTTTGATTGCGCATCTTCCCCAAGATACTTGTTGTTTACGATCACGTGACAGGATTTCTCGGAAGAAATAGCGTACAGTTCATTGCACTCAGGCAGAGACGCGCTCCCATCTCAGCGTCCATCCGGGTACTTTTATGGCGTCGTTGCCATTCAGGAGTAATGATGATTTTTATTCATCTCAACTCTGCGTTGCGTAGCGAACGCTCGATTATGCTCGATGCTCATTGGCTGAAAGTTAGCTTTCAAAAATCTAACTGACTTTTGAGCACGATGTTTTCAATCACTTGTCAGCGAGGGATTAACGCGTTCGGTTGCACTATTTAAGCTGCGGACTTTCGGGTCCCGCAGAGAGAAAGTTCGTTTCAACGATGTTAGCTTCAGCAGTCTTCAAAGTGATTGCATTTTAGAGTGTAAACTCTCTAACTAAAATTTTATCGCAGCATGGAGATTAACTTTTCCTGATTATTAGCAGCCTCATACCAACCATTCCGGTCATCATCGATCAGCTTCATCTGTAATGAGTTGTTTTAACATCCAGCCAAACTTCGCTAAATTTTTTTTTAGCCTGAAATCGCCTGTAACGGAGATAGCTTGAAACAACACAACTCAAATTTCCTGATTGTTAGCAGCTTCATCAAACAATCCATTCCGACCATCATCGATCATCTTAGGCCCGTAGTTTAATCTGTAATGAGTAGTTTTAACATACAGCTAAGCTTCGCTAAATCCTTTTTTTTTTTTAGCCTGAAATCTCCAGTGATGCATACATCTATAGAAGTAGTTCTGTTTTTCCCTCTTTGAATTCACTCAGCGTGTCCCATCTATCATCTTGGTTCCGTTTTAAACGATTTTAACTTCACCTCTCTTCAAGCAATATGCCAAAATTGTCTAGCTTCATATTTTTACTGTAAGAATTCCACTTCACAAACTCATTTCATTATAGTGACTTATCTCAAAGTCTTAACGTTATTTCATACAAGAACTCTGATCATCCTGTTTGATCCTAATTTATAAACTTAAGTCGATGCAGCGTGGTCCTCTACAAATGAATTTACCATAATCATAGTTCTGAAACCAGTAATATGTAATTTCAATATAATGATACAAAATTTTTAAATGTTTGTTGTTTTGGTTGGCCAACTAAGCTTTCTACACCTTTATGTTTATGTGTTGTTTCGTCAATAAATATCTATTTGTTATACGTCAGTTTCTTTGTTTTGTCAAGACATGGGTGAGTGTTACTTTAATTTACTTTACATCTTAATCTAAGAATCGACTTCATATCTTAACTATTTTCCAAATTATCCAGTGAAGTTTATTTAATTGTTCATCCGGCCTTGTTCTTTAAATTCTTTTGCTATATCTTTTACTGTAAAATCCCCGAACGGGTGCATGATAAAAATTTAGAATTATCATAGATTCATTGATATTTTCGATTCTAGTTCTAGTTATATTATGTATGGATTAGGTTTATTCAGGTAAGATATCTTTCTGTTATTCACCATGAACGTTCTTCATTATATATTTTCCATGTATTACCACTATACTTATAATAATTATTTTGATCACTGGCTCTTCTTCAAAAATCTCAAATTCTTCTCCTTTTTGATATTCCAAATTTTAAACATTCCCCCCTCTCTTTTACTTTCCCCCCACTTTCAAGTAATTCTCTAAATTTTAATGTAATTTTAATTCACCCCCGGTACCATTTAGTTTTTATCGTTTCAGAGGACTAATCCACATCCATTTTAAACCTCACTGTTGTGAATATTGTTTACTTCATTAATTATATTAAAAATTTTTAGGCGTCAGAATACACAATACAACAATTTTAAAAGTGTAAAGTAGTGCTGTAAGTTAACACCATATTAAAATTTTATGATCGGTAAAATTCAAGGAAGTATAAGGAACAACAAATCTAAAGCTTTTGGTACATAAAAATAATGAAGTAAAGATTTTTATACATAAAATATAAATTCAGGATAATAGACTTTTTAAAATTGTTTCTCTAAAATATTACTTGCTTTGAAAAATAAATTAATGAAACTTTCTTTAAAAGATGAAAATAGAACTTAAGTCGTTCTTTAAAAAGGAGACATTCAGTTTTTTTTTTTTAAGAATTTTTTTTTTTTTTTTTTTTTTTAATTTTTGAAGTTGTTTTTAGCTTATGAAGTTAAAAAGATGAAAAAATACAAACATACAGGGGTAGTACAGGCACTAAGTGAAATTTAAGGGCACACATTTTTGAAAATTTCAGGAAAAAAATTACTTGGCATCTTAAAGGAAATGCAAGACACAGTCCAAATAATAAAAAATTTCCATATGTATATGCTGCGAATAATTAAAAAACTTTGACACCCTCCTCCACCTGCCAGCCTTTTCTCATATACAAAAGATTCTTTTCTGCAGGGAGAGGAGATAAAGGAGGGGGATTTTGATAGATTATTACTCTGAAAAAGAAACTGTCTGAAATATTTTAAATTTTGTGTGCTGGAGAGAAAAATTCCAAAAACTAGCCGATCCTGCGCAGAGTATCTGCACTCTAGTGTCTACTCTTTTAAATACTATATGCATTTTAGAATACACTAATTTCAACATTATATGTATAAATCATAAAATATATGTATATATCATATATAAAAACTTCCCCACTTGGGACTGGATACTTCGAAATTAAAAATATATACGCATCATGAGATATGGACACCATTTAGAAATATGAAAAAAAAGAGGTATTTTTTCAGCATTGTGCATATCAAAACCTTTGCATGTGCACAATAGTAGCTGGATACTCTTTAAAACTAAAAAAGTGTATACATATTATATTGAAAATATCTACACCATTCACTATTAAGAAAAATATTTTTATCTGTTTTTTAAATTTTCTGCATCGAAAAAGTCTATTTACACAATTGTAAATTTCAGAACTTTGAGATATTATTAATTTCAATAGACAAATTGTTTGTCAATTGGGAGAGAATATAAAAATATTTGCGTTCATCCATTATGTCATGCAATTATAACCCCATTTTATGCTAAAGGTTGTCACACCCGAGTGATACTTTCTCCCTTGCTGAGAGAGAGAGTGTGTGGATGTGTGTCCAAGCTCGTGATAGCCTTAAATATAACTATTATTACAAAGTGTTGTAACATCTCTTTATTAATGAATTTATTCTAATTATTTTATTCATAATCTACATCTATATATATATATATATATATATATATATATATATATATATATATATATATATATATATATATATATATATATATATATAAATAAATAGAAGTGTATGTCCCTATATTTCACTTTGCAGCCATAACTACTCAGTGCAGACAACTTTTTTTTTGTGTGGTAGTAGCTTCTGGTCTCCCATCGTGCACTATGGTGGTTGCATGCCAGTAGCTGTGGGGGTGTGGGAGATACAATGGTTGAAAGTGGTCGACGTAGGGCATTTTCATTTTTCGAGAAAAGTGTTCTAAAATAGAGATAATTAAGATAATTGTGCTCCCCTAGCGGTGGAAATTGAAACTAAATTATATTGCAGCGTGTGTGTAGCATGCCTGCAATACAATGCCATAGGCAGCGGGGGCAGGGATTTTTAAAATTGATTTTGCACTTCGTACTATTTTTTTTGACGGGACAGGGCAATGCCGCAAGAATCAGCTAGTCTTAAATTTATTTATCTCATTAATTAATTCTAACAAATTAAATTATGTTTCAGTTCAGACTTCAGTAACAATATTTGCTTATCTTCAATTTAAATGTTTTTATTCAAAATTTCTAATATTTTTAAAATTAACATATTTATAAAGATTAACGAAATCTTTAATTCAGAGAAATTCTATTTAATATTCATTTTAAATCCAATATTTTCAACGATCTTTTAATCTATTTCAAAATCTAAATTAAATAACTTTCAGCTTAAAATTAATAATTTTAAATCTAAATAAAAATTTAATAATTACATTGTCAGACCTGCCAACCTTTGAAAATGAGAAATAGTAGCACACCAAATTCAAATTTATCTGAAGGTTGGTGGCTTTTTTTTTATGCTGTAAATTTTAAGCGAGCAAATACTAAATTAAACGCATGTGTATATCCATAAGCACACAAAGTAGGAGACTTTTGTTTTTGCTTATTTTTTTGTTGCGGGTGGGATTGATTAAACATAATTATTCCTATTCAATTAATGCTTTGTCCACTCCTAAGTCAAATTTCTGAATTTCACAGTGAATTTTCTGAAAGATTCCAAGGCGGTTGAGGGGGGGGGGGGGGAGGAGATCTGTTGATAAAAATTGCGTTTTTTTTTTCAATATTTTTTTGACGAAATTTGCTGTTTTTCGCAATGTTTTTGATGGAATTTGCCGTTTTTACGCGATTCTCTGACGAAAGTCACGTTTTTCCCGCGATCTGTTGACAAAATTTGTCATTTTTTCGCGATCTTTTGACGAAATCTGCCGTTTTTCGCAATGTTTATGACGAAATCTGCCGTTTTTCGCAATGTTTATGAGGAAATTTGCCGTTTTTCGCAATGTTTATGACGAAATTTGCCGTTTTTCGCAATGTTTATGACGAAATTTGCCGTTTTTTGCAATGTTTATGACGAAATTTGCCGTTTTTTTTCGCGATCTTTTGACGAAATTTGCCGTTTTTTTCGCGATCTTTTGACGAAATTTGTCGGGTTTTTTTTTTTTCCCCCGAGTTTCTGACGAAAACCACGTTTCCCCCGCGATCTGTTGACAAAAATTTGTCATTTTTTCGCGATCTTTTGACGAAATTTGCCGCTTTTCGCAATGTTTTTGACGAAATTTGCCGCTTTTCGCAATGTTTTTAACGAAATTTGCCATGATTCTCTGACGAAAGTCACGCTTTTCCGCGATCCTTTGACAAAATTGGCGAATTTTCTTCGAACAAAAGACAAGATTGATTTTTTTCGGCGATCTGACGAAATACCATTACATTTAATGTCCAAATTTTCGGATTTATGACCGATATATTTTTTTTTGGAAATCATTGCCTTGATTTTGCGGAAAATTCGGACCAAAATCACCCCTGAACGATCTTTTGACATACTTTGGTGAAATTTGCTTTTTCCAGCGATCCTGTGACGAAATTAGTGTTTTTCCAGCGATCCTGTGACGAAATTAGTGTTTTTCCAGCGATCCTGTGACGAAATGAGTGATTTTTCGAGCGATCCTGTGACGAAATGAGTGATTTTTGGAGCGATCCTGTGACGAAATGAGTGATTTTTCGAGCGATCCTGTGACGAAATGCATGATTTTTCAAGCGATCCTGTGACGAAATGCGTGATTTTTCGAGTGATCCTGTGACGAAATGAGTGATTTTTTTTTTTCAAAATCTTAGTTTTAGACAGATTTTCGTAGCATCGTAGTTTGTGGCTCAAAATCGTAGCAGTTGGCAGCTCTGCTTGTTTTATTACATGATCAATTTTATATATTTATTTTCATTCATTCATTTTACTTAAATTTAAGCCCATTTAGATGTGAAAAAACATTGTATTAATTTTGGCTATTTTGAAACTGTCGCTCGCACAAAATGGCAGACTTTATTTCCTCCCAAGCTAAATCAACGAGTTTCAACCTTCCCAAAGGCATCTTTCTGTCAATAATCGCCATTTTGGCTCCTAGTTCATTGAACTCTATACCAATGCTAATGAAAACATCCCACCACTGCATTTTTTTAAAGATTCAAGCTTGTTGCCAATTGGAAACTAGTCGGATGTGCCAATCCCAAAACTTTCTTCTATTTCACACAGGTTTTGCATTCTCTAAAAACAAATCTCAGCACTAATTTATACCAGGGTCTAAAAGAATCTAAAGTTTTATTAAATTCTGTGCATTAGTTCTTGATATATAACTGTTGCTAAAATCGTGTAAATCCTGAAAAATGCAGCATAGCAGTGCCACCTGTTGGGATATCTACAGCAAAACCTGATCAACAACAATTTTTTATGTCAATGTCTAACTGAATCTGAAGTTTGACAAAAATACATGCATTAGTTCTTGATATAGTTATGGTGAAAATCATGAAAAAAGTAGCATAGCAGCGTCACCTGCTAGGATATCTACATCAAAATGTAATCAGAGTCTATGTCAAGGCCCAACTGAATCTGAAGTTTGATGAAAATCACTACATTAGTTCTTGAGATAGAGCTTTTGTGGAAATCACGAAAAATGCAGCATAGCAGTGCCACCTGTTGCATGATTTACACCAAAATCTAATCAGCGCCAATTTATATCAGGAACTAACTGATAAAGTTATATTAAATTCCATGCATTAGTTATTGAGATAAAGTGCCCACAAAATTATCGTCACATACAGATAGACAAGACAAAGTCACTGACAGACAATTTCTAAAAACAGTCAAATCATGTTCAGAACCTTCTAAAACGTATAAATTCATCGAAAATTATCATGAATCCACTACTTTCTTCCTGTAAAGATAGAAGAAAGTAAAAATAACTTTTAGAGTTTTCAGATTGCTAAACGAATATGCCGGTATTACATTATGAAAGAGTGTGCGTGAATTTGATTGGCTGGAATGATAAGTGGGAAAGTGAGAGTGTCTTTTTTTAACATACTCATGGCATTCATATTTGGGAGCCAGTGAAGAACAGACCAGATAAAGTTTTCTCAAAAAGCGGGACAATTGTTGGGCTGTGGAAAAATCCCAGCCTTCAGCTGACCTTGCTGAATATTTTATTTTTTCCTTTTATATTCAAGAGAACAAATAAAATATTTTTCTCAAATAGCAGGATCAGTTGTTGTGCTATATGCAAAATTTAGCCTTAGACTTCGCAATATTTTGTTAAAAAGTTCTACTTTGTCTGAAATTAAACATTAGCGTTGCTGAAATTAGATTAAAAATTTTTATTAATAAATGTTTTAAGAAGTAAATTTCAATTTTGTGAATATATTTGATACAACATGCCTCAAAGATGTTTCCAAGAAACCCGAGTATATTCAGAGCCGTCCTTAGCGAAAGCGATTCCGGGTGCAAGAACTTTTGCGAGGCCCTTCACTTTTAAACTAGTTAATGCACTCCTATTGCAACCAATGTTGCCAATTTAGCTGTTTTTTTTAAATCAACTACCAGAAATTTCGAATAGTAATTTGAGTTATTTAGCGACAGAACTTCAGCGATTACATAAGATGAAGATAAAAGTATTTGGAAATTCTGTAGATATTTTGAATAATAAAATCTGCTAAATCTGTAAAACTACTTCCCACAATATAATCACCTTTTGAAAAAGTTTGCATGACATACCGAGTGGTGCACTAAGGATTACACATTTTCTTGACAGTGGGAGGGGAGGGGGGGCTATTTTGTTTTAGTAAAGGCTTATACAGACTCGGGCCAACTTCCTTTGCTAGGACAGGGCTTGGACTATTCTTTTTTCTACAGATTTGGTACCGGGCTGGGAATTCCTTCTTGTTTTGTCATAATGGAGCGGCATTTTTTTTTTTTTTTCTTCTCTCTTTGGTAAATTAGTGATATTGAACCATAGTTAAAAAGAGAAAACATTCCTAAATTGCCGCAGAAGGATGTGAAAGGTGCTGTTTGACTAGGAATTTTGTCTATTTTTCGAATTTGAGTACAAACTTTCAAATAGTCATCTACATACTGAAAATTGTATTGACTTATTTTTCAATGATAACACTCGCTTTTGACGCTGTTTTTTTTAGTTCCTTTAATGAAGGTAGCCCGTAAACAGGCACTGATTGTATTCTTTTTCTTAAATCTTTGTAGATGTAGAAGAGTTAAATTTTCAGGATGCTAATGTCAATTCACATAACAAACTTTTATTTATTACTTTCCCAAAAATCATGAGATCGATTTTTTTTTTAATGCGATACAACACATAGATGCAAAGATATTGAGTATTAGATTCCTTAAAATTAAATAAGATTCAAATATTAATGTGCAAATTATAAAGGAAAAAAGTCAACTTGCACTTTCCAAAGAGGTTAACCCATATTTATGCAATTGATAATTTAAAAACATGTGATATATGTCATAGCATTGAGCAAATACAAGAAATTTCTCAAAATACAGGAATAAAACCAAGAAATTTATTTTGTAGTAAAGGAAAAACCAAGGAGAAATTAAAAATTGTGCAGAAGTAGAAAACTAAGCAATTAAATTTTGCTTCACTTTCTACCTCCTAAAAAAAATTCAGAAGTGTAAAATCTTTAAGCAAGAAAATGCGTAACTAACTCTAATACATTATCTTCTAGAGATTTTGTATAATATAATCAGTACAAAAACCCTTAACGGGTTAAAAGTTGTGACGCAGCACTTTCTTTTGGCTTTATGAATTTTAAATATGGGTCTTAAAAGCAATGATATCAAATTTAAGTGACGCTATGTTAATAATTATTTTTTTAAATCATAATTTTCTTTTTAGTTTTATTTATATTCACAGGTGCAATTATTATCTTAATATGAAAAAATATATAAAATTTATTCGCTGATGCTTTTTCATTCACATCTCTCATGAATTCAAAATATGGGTTTTAAAAGAAATGATATCAAAATTTGAGTGACACCTTGGCGTTAATTTAATAGGACTCTTTTAAAATTCAATTTAAATTATTTTTGGTTTGTCTTCTAAAGTATATTTACACATACAAACAATACTTTTAATTTTTCAATACACTTTTAAATATATTACTTTCACTGAGCCTATATTATGTATTGAAATGTATTTATTTCAATAAATTGATTTATCTTCTGTGCCACGCTATCCAAAATCATAAGTAAAATTTATGTAAATGATTATTTTGCGTCATATTATCCACTTGCATACATTTCCCTTTGTTTGGATACTATGACGCAAAATAATCATTTACATAAATTTTACTTATGATTTTGGATAGCGTGGCACAGAAGATAAATCAATTTATTGAAATAAATACATTTCAATACATAATATAGGCTCAGTGAAAGTAATATATTTAAAAGTGTATTGAAAAATTAAAAGTATTGTTTGTATGTGTAAATATACTTTAGAAGACAAACCAAAAATAATTTAAATTGAATTTTAAAAGAGTCCTATTAAATTAACGCCAAGGTGTCACTCAAATTTTGATATCATTTCTTTTAAAACCCATATTTTGAATTCATGAGAGATGTGAATGAAAAAGCATCAGCGAATAAATTTTATATATTTTTTCATATTAAGATAATAATTGCACCTGTGAATATAAATAAAACTAAAAAGAAAATTATGATTTAAAAAAATAATTATTAACATAGCGTCACTTAAATTTGATATCATTGCTTTTAAGACCCATATTTAAAATTCATAAAGCCAAAAGAAAGTGCTGCGTCACAACTTTTAACCCGTTAAGGGTTTTTGTACTGATATCATTACTTTTTTAAGGTTATTGATGAGAATGTCAATTAGTCGAAATTAAGCATAGGGTATAAATTAATCATTAAAATAAAATTTTAAAGAAATGCTAAAAAAGACCCCTTGGACCCCAATAAAATATGAGGGTGGTGGCCCAGGGAGAGGAATCCAAGACTCAACTTTTAAATTATACAGCGAGAGAGTAACACAATTAGAAGGATGAAAATGCATGGCAAAACCCGTTTGTTCCATCTTCCTCCGCCAAAGGACGCAACCTTTTCTATACAAACATAGCTGAAAATTTTTGGGCCGTCGATTCCGAGTCAAATGAGCCATACGTCGTCGTGATCGGTCCCATAGAACCCGATAGGAAAGTGCCCCTGGTGGTGAAACTTGGAACTAAAATTGATATATCCTGTCGATGTCGAGTCGAATGAATCACACTGCATTGTGATGGGACCCATAGAACTCGAGATAGCTGCAAAATCCGTTAGTTCCATCTTCCACCACCAGGGGGCGGACTCTGTTCCATACAAACATAGCTGAAATCTTTGAGGCTGTCGATTTCGAGTCGAATGAGCCATACCTCGTCGTGATGGGGCACATAGAACACAAGATAGGAAAGCACACTCTGGTGGTGAAACTTGTAACTAAAATCGATATATCCTGCCGATGTCGAGTCGAACGAACCAAACTGCATTGTGATGGGACCCATAGAACTCGAGTTAGATGCAAAATCCGTTAGTTCCATATTCCACCACCAGGGAGCGCACTCTGTTCCATACAAACATGGCTGAAATCTTTGAGGCTGTCGATTTCGAGTCGAATGAGCCATACCGCGTCGTGATGGGGCGCATATGACCCGAGATAGGAAAGCGCCCCCTGGTGGTGAAACTTGTAACTAAAATCTATATATCCTGTCGATGTCCAGTTTAATAAATCAAACTGCATTGTGATGGGACCCATAGAACTCGAGTTAGCTGCAAAATCCATTAGTTCCATCTTCCACCACCAGGGGACGCACTCTGTTCTATACAAACATAGCTGAAATCCTTCAGGCTGCCGATTTCGTATCGAATGAGCCATACCTCACCGTAATCGGGCCCATAGAACACGAGATAGGATAGCGCCCCTGGTGGTGAAACTTGGAACTAAAATCGATGTATCCTATCGATGTCGAGCCAAATGAATCAAACTGCATTGTGATGGGACCCATAGAACTCAAGTTAGCTGCAAAATCTGTTAGTTCCATGTTCCACCACCAGGGGGCGCACTCTGTTCTATACAAACAGCTGAAATTTTTGAGGCTGTCGATTTCGAGTTGAGTGAGCCATACCTTGTCATGATCGGGGCCATAGAACCTAAGATGGGAATGCGCCCCCTGGTGGTCAAACTTGAAACAAGTTGAATGAATCAAACCATGTTGTGATGGGACCCATAGAACTTGAGTTAGCTCCAAAATCCATTAATTTCCCCTTCCACTGCCAGGGGCGCTCTCTGTTCTATATGAACATAACTGCCCCTTGTGGTGAAACTAAAATCAGTAAGTTCTATCGATGTCGAGTCGAATGAGCCAAACTGCATCATGATTAGGAATGCACAACCTGTGGCCCGTGATGGATAACTGGTGGCCCGCAGAGACCATACATGCCAACCTATCCAAAAATTTCGAATTTCCTTAATAATTCGTGAGAAAAATTTGCAAATTTTGTCCATAAATCGTAGGAAAATATGAATTTCATCGATCAGGCGCATAAAATCATGAATTGCATCGACTGGATGCGAATTTTGTCAAATGGGCATGGAAAAATCACAAATTTCGCCATTTTGTCGCTAGAAAAAAAAACGCAAATTTCAATAATCGGTCAACAGAAACCAGAGATGCCAAAATCAGTAATTCCGGAGTTGCAAATTTCGTCAATCACTCAAAAAAAAAAAAAAAATCTTGAATTTTGTAAATCAATTGAAAAAACCTGCGAATTTTGTCGATAAGGCACTTAAAATCGTGAATTTCATGGATCGAGCAGCGAATTTCCTCGAATGGCGTGGAAAGATCGAGAATTTCAACGAACAGTTGCAGGAAAAATTTGCAAATTGTCCATAGATCATAGGAAAACATTATGAATTTTGTCTATCGGTTCTGCAAAATTATGAATTTTGTCGATAGGCATGGAAAATCGCAAATTTCGACAACTGGGCTTGGAAAAATCAAGAATTCCATCGAATGTTTGTGAAAAAATTGTAAATTTCAACGAACGGTAAAAAAAAAAAAAAAATAATTTGCGAATTTCGCCATTGTCTAGAGAAGAAAAATTGTGAATTTCATTAATTGGCCGATGGAAAGCATATCAGTTGAAAATCATGAATTTTGTCAATCAGGCACAGTAAAAACATGAATTTTGTGGATCGGGAGAAGGGAAATCATAAATTTTGTTGAACACATGCATAAAAATCATGAATTTTGTTTATCAGGCATGTAAAAATCATTAATTTCGTCAAACGGATGCATAAAAATCAAGAAAGTCATCAATTGGGTGCGTAAAAATCTTGAATTTCATCGATCAGGCGTGTAAAAAATCATGAATTTCATCGATAAAGTGCATAAAAATATAGGACAAAATTGCCATTCGCCAATCGGCGAGTAATACTGAAAATTTGCCGACTGACTTTACTGCCACCACTGGTCAAACTTAATAGTTCCAATTGCGATGATTCAATGGAAAAAGATTTTTTCCCCACTGTCGCTCGACAAATTTCAAAACCATTTGGCGAATTTCACGATTTTTTCAAAGAAATTATTTGACGGATTGTGATTTTTTTTCTTCTCGAAGCCATTCGACGATATTCGAAATTTTTTTCCCCTGAAACCAGTTGATAAATTTTGTGATTTTTCCACTATCAATGAATTTTGTGATTTTTCTGCTATCGATTGATGAATTTCGTGATTTATCGACTATCGATTAATGAATTTCACGACTTTTTCCATAAACGAACAAATTGTGCACTTTTTTTCCACTGCCATTCGACGAATTTTGCAATTCTGTTCCGCGATTGTTAGACAAATTTCACTATTTTTCTCCCGAGATCATTTGACGAATTTTGTGATTTTTAATTTTACTGACTGATTGATTTATATTTAATAATAAAAGTTAAAATGTTTTGATTTAAAAACAAGATGGCTAACTGAGGGTGAATCCCAAAACTTAGCCGCATCATCAATGAGTTAGCTAATCAAGCATTTAGCTCTTACAGTTTGTTTAAAAGGTGCACACAAAAGCAAAAAATATGAATTTTTTTTTAATCCTTACCATCACTGTTGAAATCCTGAACCAATTAGAATCTAATTGTGACAGTGTATTTATCTTGCAAATATCATTGAGGAGTTTTTTATACAGGGACATCATGATAACATTCAAATTACTAAGCCAATTCAAACCTAATTATGCCAAAGTATCAATCGATGAATTCATTAATCAAATATGTTGGGCAAAATCCTAGAACAAGCAAAACATCCGATTTGGCTATTTTTTTTACGCACGTCAACCAAAAAAACGGCAACTTCCAAATTCTACCCAATCAGAACGCATGCTTTTTAAGCTTAAGCAAGCAGATACTTACACACTGCTTACGGCAAGCTTTTTCACAAAATAAACAAATTTTATTTCGTTTTACAATTATTTACAAAGTTTCAGCAAGTTTTTCTTCACGATTTTTCTATTTTTACAAACTTTTAGCAATATTTCGTCTGGATATTTCAATTTTTACATACAAGCATTTAGCAATTTTTTCCTCCAGATTTTTCTATTTTTAATAATTTTTAGCTATTTTTTCCTCCTTGCTAAAACTTTGTAAATTGTCATAAAACGGAATAAAATCAATGTTTACTTCGTGAAAAAATTTTCATAGAAACTGTGTAAGTAGTGAATTCTCTGCTACAAAGAACACAGGTTATGATTGGGGAGAATCTAGAGAATTCTGATTTTTCAAATGCACGAAACTCATTCAAGCACCAGTTAGTAACATGTATATGTACTCTTTGCGTACATTAACAGAAAAAAAAATCCTGGATGCATGAAACTCCCTGTGCAGAAAATCTCTAGAATGCATGAAATTCATCCAAACAGCGGTTAATAATTGATATATATATATATATATATATATATGTGTGAGTACGCTTCGCGTACATTAACTGAAAAAAAAAATCCTGGATGCACAAAACTTGCATTTCTCTGACTTCGGTTTTTCGAAATAGATAAAATGCTTCAGGGATTCAATCCAGCATCGCTGAAATGTTACATAATCACAGAAGATCACTAATTATAATTAAAATATAGATAAAATGCTGAAGTGATTACAAATTAATCACTGAAGCATTTTATCTATACTTCAAAACATATTTGTTTTGTTTCTCATTTCCAAAATAATTTTCATTCATATTTACTTATTATAAGCATGTTATTTAATTTTACTGACTGATTGATTTATATTTAATAATAAAAGTTAAAATGTTTTGATTTAAAAACAAGATGGCTAACTGAGGATGAATCCCTAAACTTAGCCGCATCATCAATGAGTTAGCTAATCAAGCATTTAGCTCTTACAGTTTGTTTAAAAGGTACACACAAAAGCAAAAAATATGAATTTTTTTTTAATCCTTACTATCACTGTTGAAATGCTGAACCAATTTGAATCTAATTGTGACAGTGTATTTATCTTGCAAATATCATTGAGGAGTTTTTTATACAGGGACATGCAAAATCAAAACGTCATCATGATAAGATTCAAATTACTAAGCCAATTCAAACCTAATTAAGCCAAAGTATCAATCGATGAATTCATTAATCAAATATATTGGGCAAAATCCTAGAACAAGCAAAACATCCGATTTGGCTATTTTTTTTACGCACGCCAACCAAAAAATCGGCAACCTCCAAATTCTACCCAATCAGAACGAATGCTTTTTAAGCTTAAGCAAGCAGATACTTACACACTGCTTACGGCAAGCTTTATTATACAATTTTAACATAAATTTTATTTCGTTTTACAATTATTTACAAAGTTTCAGCAAGTTTTTCTTCACGATTTTCTATTTTTACAAACTTTTAGCAATATTTCGTCTGGATATTTCAATTTTTACATACAAACATTTAGCAATTTTTTCCTCCAGATTTTTCTATTTTTAATAATTTTTAGCTATTTTTCCTCCTTGCTAAAACTTTGTAAATTGTCACAAAACGGAATAAAATCAATGTTTACTTCGTGAAAAAATTTTCATAGAAACTGTGTAAGTAGTGAATTCTCTGCTACAAAGAACACAGGTTACGATTGGGGAGAATCTAGAGATTTCTGATTTTTCAAAAACACGAAACTCATTCAAGCACCAGTTAGTAACATATATATGTACACTTTGTGTACATAACAGAAAAAAAAAATCCTGGATGCATGAAACTCCCTGTGCAGCAATCTCTAGAATGCATGAAATTCATTCAAACAGCAGTTAATAATTTATATATATATATGTATATATGTGTATGCTTCGCGTACATTAACTGAAAAAAAAAAATCCTGGATGCACAAAAATTGCTATATTCCGCACTCCCTAGAATGCATGAAATCCATTCAAGCTGCGGTCAGTAATGTTCGCACAAAAATCGGTTTACAGCAATCTCTAAAGTGCTTAAAATACATCTTATCATATAAAATCAACAAAAATGCACTTACCGTTATTTCTCATCCTTCGTTTTTTTTTAATATTTCACAGGATTTATCCTTTATGACATAAAACACATTTCATAAACATAATTCAACAAATCTGACACACAACAAACCAACCCACAGACAATAGAACTCTATTATAGAATATTCTAATCTGTCAACCAACCAATCAAATCTAATTCCCTCAAAAACCAGCTCAATTTTCAGAACCATGCATTCTGCTCATGCTAGAACCAAGCACAGAAGGCGTGGAAAAAACGTAAGAAATAAACCGGTAACAAGAAAACTCATTTATCGCTTCGCTAAATTCGATGACGCCAAGCGTCTCGCTTGTTCTAGGATTTAACCTATTTTTCTTAATTATCTGTCTTAGTTTGTGAATAAATTTTTGTAATGTCAGTTGAAACTGATCTCTCGTACATAACGATGCATCACATTTTTTTAATGTTTTTTTTTTTCTACACCATGATGTTGCTATTTAACAACATTATTTTAATTTTAAAAAGAAAACAAACAACTAATAAATCAGTAAATATGAACGTTTTGCACTCCTGAAACCCCCCCCCCCCCCCCCCAAAAAAAAAAAAAAAATTATATATATATATATATATATATATATATATATATTGTTTTAATTTCAGGGTAACTGAAGAAAAAAAAAATCCTTCTATAGCGTTTCTATTTTTCCATGCGCTGTGAAGATTTTTTAACGGGTTCAAAAACAAATTTCACAAATACTTCTAACTTAATTAACAAATATTTCAAAAATATATTTTTAATTCCATGTTGTTTATGTATGAAGAAAGAAACAAAAGTTTGGTAAACTTCTATCTCTGTTTAAATAGTCTATTTCAAGAATAAAAACATTCGGTAGAATGCATAGCTTTGACAATACATAAACAAAAATGAAGAATACAGTACCTTTTTTTTTTTTTTCAATTTCTTATATTTGGTGCAAGATACTACTGAATACTTTGCTACAAGATTTGTTTAAAGATATTACCCTCTCTCATGATTTTTAGGTTTCCAATGCCACGTCTACCATTGCCCCGAGAACTGACGACTGATTTCGTGATTTATTAAGTAAAATCTATATTTAACATTTGAAAATAAACTTTCACTAGAAAAAAAAAAAACAAAAAAAAACAATGGTAGAACTTTGCATTTCTCTGACTTAGGAAAATAAATATTAGAAGATAAATACATATTTCTTTATTATTTGTTTTTAAAATGCAAATTTAAGAAATGAAATTGAAAAAAAAAAGGTACTGTATTCTTCATTTGTTTATATAGCTGATCAAATATACGCATTTCACTGAATGTTTGGATTCTTATACTATGAAACAGAAGCTTACAAACGTGTTTTTTATCGTACATAAACAACATGGAATTAAAAATATATTCATGAAGTATTTGTTAATAGAAGTTAGAAGTATTTGTGAAATTTGATTTTCAACACTTCAAAAAATGTTCATAGCAGCGAATCGCATCGCACACGAAGAAAACAAACTGATGATTGATTCATTTTGAATGATTCCTTGTTACGCAAATTAATTGATAAAAAAAAATCTTAATCTTTTTTTTCCTTTAAAAAATCACAAATTAAATATAAATAACAATTAAATTGTATATGTATAATTATAAAATATTTCAATATTTTAATCAAGGAATCTAAATATTTTTCGACTTAATGAAGATTTTGATATAAGAAATTCTTTATTATAACAAAAAAGAAAAATATACAAACAATAATTTAATTTAATACATATATATTACATATTAAAAATTGCATTAAAAACTGTTTTCGTATTAAAAAAAAAAAAATCTAAATAGTTCTTCAGCCAGATATGATTGCGAAATCGCCTTTAACTATAACCGTGATACCCATGAATATCCTGACCGCGCAGGAATAAAAAAGGGTGAAAAGGCCGAAAATCTTTAATGTTAGTCTACCAGAAAAAGCATAAGAAAAGAGTCCGATTTTGAAGCTGGATTATATAAAAAACAAGAGTTTTCCTACGTTAGCTCAAAATCTTACTCTCTTCATCTAAAAGCGATTAATATAATATATTAATTTAAAAAAAATCGTTCGATCCATTTTCGAGATAACACCTCTGTGCCCATTACACCATTACATTTTCCATTTTCGCTTAAAAATTGGTTTCCAGATCTCAAAATCTACTGCATGTAGAAATCTATAAATTTCAGGATAGAGTTAGGCCATAGATATAAGACTAATGTGAAAAAATCGAAACGGTATGCCTCATATTTACTGAGATATTAAATGTCGGCGTTTCGATTTTCCTTTGATGTCCTGCTAGCTGTATATATGAGAGTGACGGAATCTTCGGTTTTGGGCTTACGGTTTTCGGTTTTTCGCTGCGTCACTCAAGAGACTACCGTCTCTTATGATGAATCACATACTTTTTTAAAACTGGAATTACACTAAGTAAGAACTAATAATTTCCATTAGTTGACATTACAAAATTGCTAAAACATCACTAGAACATGGAACTTAATGAATGCAATATATTTATGGTAGACTTTGAGCATGCAATATTAAATTCAGGAAATATGTTCAACATATTGTGTAAAGCTAAACAGTTAGAAGGGCATTTGTTCCAATTACAGAAGTGCAAAAAAAAGTTACCTTAGTGATATATTCTCTCATAACTTGTATAAGGTACGGCATAGCAAAATCTAAAATATTGTGTCTCCATGAAAGCTCTAAAATAACATCGGGATGTAGAAGATCATAGCACTGGAATAAACATGCAGCAAAACATTCATGATTCTGTTCATCTAAGAACCAGGATAATAATTCTTCTGCAACTTCAGCCATTTTGGATTCAGCAGCATATTCCATCGCATCCTAGTTAAAAAAAATTATAGCAAAAACATCACATGCTTTCATGCAATACTTTATCGCTAATAAATATTTAACTTTCATTTCTAACAAATATTCAGAGGCAGAAAGAAAACATAACTTTTGTAAAGTTTATATTTTGGTAAAATAAAAATAAGAAATTTGGCTGAATTAAAATAATTTCAGAATATCAAAGTTATTTTTGTCGCATTCTGAAAAGCTTTCCAGTTTTGAAAATACAGTTTAAATTACATGAATAATCTACACTTCCCCATGAAAAAGTTTAAATAAAAATCTGATCAAGGTATAAATATAAATAAAATAAAAATCTGAAGTTAAGGTATATGCAGATTTTCAAGGGGAGGGAGAAATGGAAAATTTAGAAGCTGTGGGAAGAAATTATCCTCAAAAATTATATCCGGCAATTCATTAGGACAGAGAGGGGGGGGGGGGGGAATGCAATAAATAAGCATAGTAACAAAGAAAATAGAACTTGGAAGACTTTACCATCTTGCATATGAATGAAATTCAGATCATAATAAATCTACTAATCATACTTTATATTACAGATTAGCATCGAACGGGCCACAATACCTCCAAAATAAAATAAGCTTGGCTGAACTTTTAGCTGTTATACCAAGCCAAAGATAGTTTTTTGAAAATTTTAGAAACATTAAGCTTTAACTATGTTTATTAAGATGAAACAGTTTATTATAGAATTTGGCTGCATCTACAGTATGCAATGAGGAACAAGTTTCCTTTGTTTGATTTAAAATTATAATTCTTCAGCAACTTAGAAATGGAATACAAATTATAATGTATGAAAAAAAAAATTAACTTTCTATAAAAATATTCATACTTACTTTGAATAGTCTGTCTTTTTTGCATAGCTCTACAGACTGCTTCCACCTATTGTTACCTTTGTATAAATATGCTGCAATACGACGAAATTCAATAAGTTCATGTTTTTCAAGTCTCTGAGCAAGGGCAATATTGTCAAAATTATCGAAAGCATCAATAGAAGTACGTAGACCTTGAAAATCTTCCTCTTCAATCAGTAATCCATTTAATGCTTCATTTATGGCTTTATTATTGAGACTCTGCACTGATCGCAAATAAGGCTTTACCAAAGGAAGGTGGTTAACCTTGGGAGGAAAAAGTACATCAAAACTTTAGATGAGAATGGTAAATTAACAAAAATAGAATTTTTTTATTTTATTATGAAAGTTTACATTTGATGTTTATTAAAAGTGAATACAGATGTAATATCTGTTAGACATAGTAAAAACAATTTCTTTAAAAAGTAGTCTGAAAATGAATGAATAAAACTTGTTTGATTTTGTGTTTTATAGAAATAGGCCCCAAAAAAAGCTCATAATGTCGATTATACAATATTCTTTTCCTACCACTTTTTCTTACTATTAAGTTTTAAATAATTGCAGAACTAAATGTTTTCAGAGTTTGTGGTTCCAATTTTATTTTAAAACGTGTTGAAAAGCATGTCCTTACTTTCATTTTGGAATAGGCGGAGTTATGTCACAAACTTATATTAAAAGGAAAGCTTTGTTTCTCTTATTGAGTATTTAAATACAGTAATCCCTTAACATTCGTGAGTTTTGATTATTCGCGAACATGAAAATGCAGAAAAAACTTAACACTCCCGAGAATCTGACTTGATTATTCGCAATTTTTTTTAAATATATTTCTTTTTCAGAATTTACAGTGTTAAAGATTGTTTCCACTATGTTTTCTCAGTATGTATTTACAAATAAATTTTCAGTTGTCTACTGAAAAAGGAGAGAGTGTTGTAGGAAAGCAAAATAATAACAGAAGAATACTCATTGCAATGGGGATATTAGAAGTGATAAGGTAGTGACATTTTTAATCTGTTAATTTAAAATGTGCTTGTGCAGGTTCTCGTAGAGATGGAGCTGAAGCTGCAATTAGAAAATAAAAATATCTCTGAAACATTTAGCTGTATTTAAATATATTTTAATATTGTATCGCATACTGGCCCACTAATACATTATCATCTCTTTGCGAATAGAGATAATCTAAATTACTTATGTTAAGGGATTACTGTAAATATAAAGAATTGAAGAGACTTCAAAAATTTACAAATTTTTAGACAATAAAATGATTATACACTAAAAAAAAAGCTATACATGCTGCTAATAAAAAAAAAAAAAAAAAAAAAAAAATTAAAGCATCCCTGTTTTCAATGCATTATTTTCATCTAATATGTAAAATTTGATTAAAATCTAATGAATTCATATGCAGTGCTTCAAAGATAAAAGATACCCTTGCAAAACAGCATCAACGATATCCAAACATGAAATTTTCAGAATTAAAGAAAACTGACAAGACAGGAAATCCATTATCATGCTGCTGGCAGAAAGATTAACAATGTCATCATTTACCAGAATCAAAAGCTTGGTGAGCAATTAGTCAATTGGAAAGGAGCACATCACAAGCAATTAGTCAATTGAAAAAGGGGAACATCACAAAAAATACAAGTGACAAATTTCTTTGGTGTTCCTGAAAGTCATTTGTAGATTTTGAAACCAATTCCAAACCACTGGAGATGTTCATAGAATGTTAGGTCAAAGTCATTCTTGTTTAACACCACCATCCAAAGAACGTTATCTGTCCAAAAGAGCCATTGAAACCGAACAAGAAATGCTATTTACCTTCAAAAAGGCAAGGTTTTCTGGGCTACAAGACAAAATGTGTTGACACAAAAAGCACGAAAAAACTTTCATTAGTTTTATTTGTATGAACACAGATGTGTAGATTTAACTGTAAGACATCATCTGTCCAGTTCCTCCTTACCATGCGAACATTGTAGTTAGAGTAGTACAGAGTGACATCAAGGTTTCTTTAAAGATGAGTCAAGATTCTGAACAGAGTTTGGAACCAAATTATCATATTTTCATATGGAGACCTGGGGTATGCATACCCCTGGAGATACATGGCCGGTCTATTGGGGTACATGAAAATAATATCTATAATAGCAAAAATCGCAAAAAATGGTTCAACTGAAAATACATAAACAAAGTTGATAGTTTTGGATTACAAAGTTAACCTCATGTGCAACTCCAAGCCTCAAAATGAAGGTAAAGGCCCATTAGACCTAGTAATTCAAATGGTAATTCTATGTCACTAGTTCCACACACCCCTTATCATATTACAGTAAAACCTCCATAACGGACACTCCCGAATAGCGGACACCTCTATTTAACGGACACTTTTCAAATCCCCACTCCCAAAATCTAAATTTTTGTATGTTTAACCTCTGAATAGCGGACATTCCGAATAGCGGACAGTAGTTTTGGCGATCAAGGATGAAAAATGATTTTTAATGAGAAAGAAAATGGGGAAAAAAGTAAAAAGCCTCGAAATTTATCAGGACAACGTGCCACAAATTTTGTGACCACAGATAAATTTAGAGGGTGGTCTCAGGAAAATCCACAGTCGCCTGGGTAATCTCCCAATATCATATGATGTATTTTGTATCGATTACTGTTTGATTCATCAGATTTAATTGGCATACATTATTCAAAGCTTCAAAATATGTTAAAATCATTTTTATCGTTTTCTGAATAGATTGAGTTCTGCGTATTCTGAATTTAGTGTCTTGTTTGTGATTTATGTTTCAAAAATGACCTCAAAACGAAAGCGATTAACATTAAAAGAAAATTTGAAATTGTATGTGTAAGTGAATCTGAAAAACAGAAATTGAGTTTGCGGATACTTTCCGGATGTTTTAAAAGAGGTAAAACACAAGCGGGAGAGATTTTACGAAATAAAGAAGAAATAAGGAATTTGTAGATTACTAAGTCTAACGAGAACACCAAAAATGTGAAATTGAGGTATACTGGTTCCATTGAAATTGATTCTAATTTTCTGAATTGGTTTACTTCACTTCGTTCAAAAACCATTCCTATCAGTGGGCCTTTGATTCAGGAAAAGGCTTTCGAAGTCGCCAAAGAACTCGGATTACATGACTTTAAGGCTTTGGGTAGATGGCTGGAAAAATTCCGGTCTTGCACACCATCTCTTTCAAAACAATTTGTGGAAAAGCAAAATCTGTAGCTCTGAAAAAAAGTGGATGATTGGCATGAATGACTGCAATTAATTTGTGAAGGTTATGAGGAGAGAAACATTTTTAATGCCGAGGAAAGCGGACTCTTTTTCAGAATTTTTTCGAATAAGACTTTGTGCTTTAAAAAGGATGGCTGTATCGGCGAAAAAATGACAAAAGAGCGAATCATTATTTTATTATATTGCAATGTATTAGGGGAATTTTAAACCCCTCTTATAATTCAAAAATCTCTGAAACCCATGTGTTTCTCAAAGAACATCCAATTTATTAAATTTGGTGTGATGTGGAGAGCGAATAAAAAAGCGTGGATAACCAGATTTTTAGTGATTAAATGGTTAACTTCCTTTGATAATAGGATGAAAAAACAAAGAAAAGTTCTCTTGATTTTGGACAGTGCAACTTCTCATCCAAAACATTTTAATTTGGACAATGTTAAAACTGTGTCTCCCTCTTTCCCGAAACACAGCTTCCGTATGCCAGCCCCTTGATGAAGGCGTTATACACAATTATAAAGCCTGGTAGAGAAAGCTTTTATTAAGCCACATTCTTTCGAAGTTAGATTCTATGAATACAGTTGAGAACAGCCTAAAATTAGTTAATGTTACCTATGCTCTTGAATTCGGATTTCTTCAGCTGTAAAAAACATATAACCGGAATGCGTACGCCATTGTTTCAGGAAAGCAGGATTTATTTTAAAAGAAAATGAAATATTTATTTCCGATAGAAATGCAGAACTATCGCAATAAGTGAATTAATGAAATGTATCAGAAGTGAAGAAATACGGAAATATCCATCAACATTGATGATGACCTACTGAAGAAGAATCAGTTGACGTAGGCGATTATATTCCTTCAGAATCTTCGACAAAAGCTGACTCTATTAGTGATATGAATCAGATATTGAAACCAGGGGATATTTCCTGCAATATCAAGAATTTTCAAGAAGCGGCAAAATACAGTGAGCAGTTACATATTTTTTTTTTCTTTTTTGCAAAAAAAGATGATTCAGAAGGATGAAAACTTCCGATAACTGTAAAACGTCACATAGTACATACAACTTACATGTAATCACAAGCAAAAGCAAACTTTTGTAACAGATTTTTTTCCGTAAGAATGTAATAAACAGTGGAAAAATGTATGTAAAATTTCATTTCAGTTTTATTGCTTAAAAAAGTAATTTTAATTTCTGATTAATCATATAATAGAAGTTCTCAGACATATAAAAGCCAATTAATGAAACGTCAAGCATTTGTTAGCGATTTTGTGAATCTCTGAAGTTTTCCCAATAGCGGACACCTCCGAATAGCGGACAATTTCTGCGCTCCCAAGGTGTCCGTTATTTAGAGGTTTTACTGTATACCATTATTTATATGTTTTCCTCCATCTTTGCAAAAACTGTCATTGGTCGTCATACAATATTCTTTTCCCAACATTTTTCTCTTATTGTTCAGTTTTAAGTAATTGCAGAATTAAATTTTTTTTCGGAGCTTTTGGTTGCAATGATTTTAAAATGTGTTTAAAAGCCAGCCTTTATTTTCATTTTAATTCCGATTATTTAGAAGTGAATTAAGATTATTTAGAATAATATCTGGATGCAGCTGTTAATAAGCCTGTTCTGGTAACTGATAAACTTAACACTTAAACTCAAAGCATTGGTGCTCCATTAAAGAAAAGAAAAGAAAAGAAAATATAATAATGAATACTTGTATGGATTTTCCTTCATGGGAAATGAAGATTTTCCAAAACCACAATGTGTTGTTTGAGGAGAGATACTGTCTAATGGTAGGATAAATTAATTCTTTATTAATGCACTATTTAGAGACAAAACATCCAATTTATAAACAAATAGATGTCCGTTTCCGTCAGAGATTATCAAGTGGTCTTAATCTTATGTATTTTTTACATACAAAGACAATGCTGTTGAAGCATAGTACAGAATAAGTTATGTTGCTAAAAATCCCACAATCGCTGAACCTTTTATGCTTGTTTATATATTGTTTTTTCAATATTCATACTGTATTTGATTAAGACAAAATTTTACTACTGATTTCTGCATTAATATAATTTATAGTTTCTAAATCTTATAACAAATGCTGTCTATTTTGTATTTTCTGTATATACATACCTGCTCTATCCAACTTCTCCATTTTATCCAGATAACAGTTACGATTTGTTACTTATTTCCACACAGTTGTAAAATACCAAAATTGGTTTATTGTTGAAATATACAACTTTTTTCGATACAACATTATGGGTGTCACAAGGATTATCTGTAGGTAGATATGCTTACAGTTTTCCCTTTTAACACTGAGAACGGCAACATAGGGAATTCCATATATAAAAAGATATATGGTAGTACAAAGATTGATTGAAACAGCGGGACTGTAGTCAGATGTATTTCTTAAGTTCTGAAGATGCTATTATCAAAAGAGATTAGGGTCAAACATGGAATAAGCTGTAATTTAATGGAATTTCTAGAACATATTACAGGGTCACAAAATAATTTTGCACAATTACTTATGATATGAGAAATTAAAGAAAAGAAACTGGGTGCAGATGTCGAAAGAATAAAGCCTTGTCAAACTGCTCTTTACAATGCAAGAAAATAATGATTGCAGAAAACTCATTTTTCCTATGACCTAGGAATTCTCTGTTGTTACACTCACTCTAATTCAAAGCATCTAGCTATTTAATAAAAAGTGGTGAATCAGTGTCACAAAGAAAACATTGTCAATTACTAATAAATGTGTAGAACTTTCTACATATCCACTGTTTTATCCAAAAGATTCAGTTGTCCCCCCTCCTCCAAAAAAAGGGAAGGGAACACCTGATGCATTTTAATCTCCAAATTTTGATGTTTTCTTTCAATTTATGCTTAACAAAATAATCTTGAGTTTGGCAGAAAATGTTTCTTGATTAAAAAATTTGCTAGAAAAATTGCTTCAAGCAATACATTCTGTATTACACCTGTCTAAATTATCAACATTCTGTATTACACCAATAGTCGTGGGCACCAATTACGAAAGAATAACAATAACATTTTAAAAATTTTGCATATAAAACGGGATTATAAATTTTTTGCATTTAATGAACAACTTATTGACATAGTGAAAGAACAGTTTTCAGAATCATGTTTAGTTTTTTTTTCTTTTGTGTGTTAAATAGAATATTATTCCACGACATTCTTTGTCATCTGCAAATACTTTATCTACAAAATTTAAGCTCAAGAGTTTTAAACTCAATTTTGAATGACAGTACGTCAGCAGTATATTAGGATTTTTTTAACCTATAAAAATGAACTTTTCTGAAGTCTATACTAATCTAATTATTTTCTCGTGTTTGAATCAGTATATAAATCTTGTTTTCTGTAAATTGTGTTAGAGTGGAAAACAAACACAGAAAAATCTATGTCTTTGAGCATTATTGCAATTCACACACCATTCGAAAGTCAATACTGTCTATGGAAATATTTAAACAGGCTGTCTGCCTGAATGCAATCTGTCATAAGACTAGGGCAGACAGACATGAAGTTAGACTTGCATTACATCTTCAATAGTATAGAAATATTCAGTAATTGTGGTGTTGACGACTAATGGCAAATAATATTGGCAGTAACTTAGGTTACGGAAGATTACCAACAAAAAATCGTATAAACCTACCAAAGCGCATGTTTTCAATGTTTAATACTAATTAGATGGTTTTCTCGTACTCTAATTGGCATATAAGATTTATGTCATGAAAACTGCCCTAACCGTTTTAGATTTAAAAATCTCTTCCCATTTTAAATGCTAGGTTTGTTCTTACCTGTCAAAATGAATTCTCCTGAATTGGCAACCTAGCTAGACTTTCCTTGTACTCTATTTAGTACAAAAGGAAAATTTTCTTGAATACTGTTAAGTCATTTTTTATATCGTCCATAATCGTGCTGCTGATCAATGATCAATAGTATTGGTAAAAATTCAGACTACTGAAGATTAATTTTGAAAATTGCTTAAACCTATTAAAATGAGTTTTTCCAAAATAGAGATCTAGCTGGACCACTTTCTTGTGTTCAGTTTAGTTTAGGAGACAAATTTCCTGAACATTATTATGCCGTCTTTGATATAGTCCGTAATTGCGTTGCTGATCAATGGCCAGATCTATTGGTGAGAAGTCTGATCACTGAAGATAAGATTTCAAAAATTGCTTAAGCCTATGAAAACTAATTTTTATGAAATCTAGACCTAGTTAAGTCTTATTCAAATACAAGAATACGATCTATTTCATGAAAATTGTTGGAACTATTTTCAATTTATATTATTTTCAGTAGTCAGTTTGTTTTAACCATATAGCACGAATTTTCCAAAACTGGTGACCTAGCTAGATAGGTTTCTCATTCTCAAATTAATATAAGAGCAAAGTTTTGTGAAAATCTTTCCAGCAGGATGATGCATAGCATTTTCAGTACCAAGTTTTTTTTAATATGTCAAAACAAATTTTCCCAAATTCGACTTAGCTAGCTAGTTTTTTTGTGCTCTAATTAGTATAGGAGACTCATTTTGTGTAAATAGTTAGAGCATATATAGTAATCAGAATTTTCAGCACAAAGTTTGTTTTGTTTTAACCTGTCAAAACGATTTGTCTTGAATTCGGGACCTCGGTAGATCATTTTCTTGAGCTTGATTTAGTATAGGAGGAGAGTTTCGTCAAAATAGTTCGTCGTTTTCGATATCTGTAATCGGGAAAATTGCCTGCTTGTTTAATATATGATAAGATATTATATAATTAAAATGAACCACATGTGCAAAACTAAAAGAAAAGACAACACAAAAATTAAACCCAATTTGAAAATGCACATATGAGAAATTATGAATATCTTATGGATTCGTCAGAGGCGCATCATAAGAATAATTCATAGTAAAATAGGTTATTTCGTCGAATATTTCAGCATTGATTAGAATGTGAGGCAGGGATATTGAATAAGATTTGAATTTAAAAATTATAATTGGCAAAGTAATTAAAGATGAATAAACAAGCAATAAAATTAATTTAAATAATTATAAATATCCAACACCTCTTTACTTTAATTTTGTAAGGAGGCCAAAAAAAAAAATAAATAAATAATGGTTAATGTAAATATTTTTTTGAAAATATTTATGAAATTAGGTTAAGTTTTCAAAGTATTTTGTAAAAATATCCCAAAGTTATGAGAAGTTAATGAAGTAAATATACTTTCATTTTGTATGTTTTTAATTATTATTTTGTAAGTATTTAATAAAATTAAAATAAGTTTAATATTCATTGTATCCTTTTTATCAATTTAATTACATATTCAGATAAGAATTGTTAAATAAAAACTAGAACAATTTGAAAGAACAGAACCAACTAATAAATTTTGATTGAACAAAAAAAAAAAAAAAATTATTCAAATTAAAATATAGTCTAAAATCTAATGTGGCATAATACAAAAATAATTTAACATGTTAAAAATCATTATAAGACTGTTCCCTATAAACCAATTTCTTCAAGGAAGATTTCTTGTAATGCTTCAAGATAAAATACTGGTTGATGTAGGGATATAGAATAAAGGATTTTAAAAATTTAAGAAAAAGGTAAAGAGGCAGAAGATAAGATTGAAAATATTTTTCTTGCAAGAAATCCCTTTATTTATAAGAATATTTTCACTCTTTTTATATTCTTTTCACTTTGATTAAAATTGATAGTCAATATAAAAAATTAGCTAGAATTTGCTCTCGTAAATTCTAATTTCTCTTTACAAACAGAAAACTTTAAAAAAATAAGATTTTCTAACTAAATGGAAAAAACAAACAATTACATATTATTCAAATGAACATAATGATAGATTAAATGAACACTTCTAACCTTTGTGAAATAGTTGACAGCTCTTGTGTGATCCATTCTTGGTGACAGAACAATCAGTAGATCATTTAATAACATGGGTTTATAATCCATGTAAAACTGAATAGCTTTATAATAGAGTTCAATATTGGCTACTTTTGTGATAATTTCTTTGAAGTGACCTTCACGCCATGCTTCTGTTGGATGATTCATCATTGTTACAACTGCATTGTCATATTCTTCATACTTATCATACAAAAAGACCAACTCTGCCCATAGATGAGCTTGTTCAGCAGCTCTAAGCACCTTAAAGTAAAAGTTTTAATAAAATTAATATTTCAAATGTCATGAAGTGAAAAAAAAAAAATCTTATGCTGATTGATATATCCATTACCTTAGGAATATTAACTCTAGACCAGAAAAGTTCTAAGTGTTCTTTCATTTTTGAAGGCTTGTACTTAGAATATAGGATTCCCAATTCAGTGAACATTCCCATGTGCGCTCTTTCGAGACCTAAAAGAAAACTGGTTTGTGTAAGAAATATGAAAAATACAGAGTTGGAAGAGATTGCAGTTCCTTTGAAAGATTTTGAAACATTTGTGATAACGAGAAAAAAAATTCTGTTTAAGAAAAACAAACTTAATCTTTACCAAATGTAATAAAACATACAAATATTAAATTTTAAAAGAAATAAACATTTTACAGTAGACTTCAGCATTGTAGACTTTTAATCAAGTATCTTAATTTAAGCCTCTACATAAATAAAAGATTTTCAATAAAGAATCATAAGGTACAGATGAACTGAACATTCAGTATCTATCCAGTACCAGCCTATTTGATCATAGTACCGATCATAGTACCTATTTGATCATAGTATTCAGCTTAATTAACAGAATCTTATTTAAATAAAAGGAAATGCTTTGCTGTTTGAAAAATGAGACTTAAGAAAATTAACCATTAATAACGACTTTAATAGGAATGAATGATGTACAAATGAAGGTTCCTGAATTTTATCTGGTAATAATCTGTTTCTTGCTTTTTCACAAACAGGGTATTTCTTAACAAAATAGAACGAACTTTCAGGAGTGATAATAAACATCAAGACACGACAATTTTTGTCCAGGAAACCAGGATCACAATCCACATATTCAGTCAAAAATACAGTATATGTCACTCCAGTCCGAACTTTGTTGTTTGCTTGTTACTTTAAAAATAATGAAGATATTCTAACAATATTTTCAACAGACTTGCTTTGATTTGTGAAATATGATTATCTGACAAGAAGTGCTGGAAAATTGCTACCATTTATATCTAAACAACACTGAGTTCCATGCTGAGACATGTCAGCTACATTCCATTATTCAGAATGCAGCTGACAGCACATATACTATGTCACTGACCAAAATTTAATCACTTCCAATGATGTCATCACATTTCATACAAGCTAAATTAATGTATGAAAATCTTTTAAAATTATCTTCATTATTGTTAAAGTTGTGAATGAAAGTTATGTTTCAGCTTGTAGTGACACACCTTTTATCTTTCATTTAATGTATTGTATTTTTGATGGAAGAAGGAAATGGATTGAGATACTGATTTCCTGTACAAAAGATGTTAGTCTTGATCACATTATCTCCCAGAAAGTTTGGTCAAGAGTTTAGGAACAGCCTGTATGATTCCAACCTCTGAAAATGATCACACTCCAGACACTGCTCTATTATACATTTAAAAACTTCAATGCTACTTGCTAAATAAAATGGAACAGGAAAGTTATTCTTGCTGAGTTGCCACCATTTGAATAAATTGGTTTTTTTTAAGACTATCTTCTTAGGTAATAACACAAAGCCTTTTTTTTTTTTTTTTTTTTTTTTTTTTTGGGGGGGGGGGGGGGGTAAAGTTTACTTGTAAAAAAGGTCTCGTTCTTCAAAATGGAAGTATGTATTAAATATTATGTAAAATTGTTTTAAAATTGAACTTTTTGATACCTCTGAATTTTGAAATATAGGAGTATTTAATTGAATAGTTACTATTCAGCTGGCGAATGAATATCTTCATAATTATCTTTTCTTACTTTTCAAGATATGCAACTTTAAAATTATCTGTATTTATAACCAGATATGCATCATTGAAAAATAGATTACCTAAAGCTGCCTCTAGCAAACTGATGAGTTCTTCAAAATAACCTCGATCTTGGTAGTAGTTTATCAAATCTTCCAATTCATCAGCATGTACAACAATATGCAATCCACACATTTGAGCTAGTCTGAATTCTTCATTATCAACACAAGCAAAACAAACCTAAAAGAAATATTAAAACATTGAAAACAAAATAGTAATGGTGAAAACACATTTATTTAGATGTCAAAGCACAAGTATGAAAATTTATTTGAACTTCCATTTTTTTTTTTTTAACTCATCCCAAAAGAGACATAAAATATATAAACTATACATAAAATATTTGTCACGCATTAAATGCATTTCCATAATGTTTACAAGGGCACTATTCCAAAACTTTCAAATAGAAGGAAAGGGGAGGGTAGGGATAAAATTCTTTTCGCACAGCTGAGAAGCACTTTGTTATGTTTTCTTTAGTTATAATGAATTTCTATCCAATGACTATCTTTCTTTGATTGTCCTCACTCAAAAATTTGTTGAAAGCAAATGCTGAAAGATACTTTGTCTTTATACATAATGTGAAACTCTATTCTATTTATTTGTGCTGCTGCAATAAAAATGCCTGAAAATTTGATGTTTACGAAAAAAGTGACATCAGGAGAGAGTCAGAAAGTTGTCACTTTGAAGAATTCTTTAAGATTTAAACAGTTTGTTCCTTTGAATTAAATTTATTAATCTATTACAAAATTTGATCAGCAGGGAGTATCTGAAATATATAGAGAGAGATCAGTTTTAAAGTTTCATAAACCAAATGAGTTTCATTTATTCTTTTTTCTGCCTTATGCAAAATTTTGGTTTTATAGGATCTTAAAAACCTTTCTTTTTCAGTGTTAGGCAGATTCAGTCTTATGCAGCATGCCTTACAGTTGTTTCCTATGGGTTTGCCAGGACTTTAAACATTTTCCGCATTAGATAGATTTCTGAATTACACAGTGTGCCTTAGAAAAAATTTATTTTATATTACATAGTAATTCTTTTAACAATTTGTAAAGGTAAAAGCTATATGCAATGCTTTCAAGATCTCAGTCATAATTATACAACTTGCCAGATAAAATTTAGATGATGCTCCACCCTAAAACAAATAAGATGCAAATGAAAATATGCAAATTTACCTTTAATTATTGCTCTGTACAAGAATTTAAAACATGAACAATTTCTTAATGCAATATCGTAGTAGTAAATTAAAACCCATTATAAAAAAGTTAGTCTTTTTACAGGAAGTTCCTGAAACAAATTCCTTATAGCATTCATTAAATCTAAGACTCCAGAAAGTTTATAACAAAAAGGGCTTACAATGCAACAGTCAAATTTTGAAAAATGTGCAAAAAATGAGTGATAACTCACTTCTTTCCAAGTTCTAGTGGAATTAGCTTTACGAGCACTGTCAACAGCTCCCTGGAATTCTTTAAGGTGAACAAGGGTAAAAGCCAATCGAGCAAAGTTTGACACATTATTATACAGCAGTTTAGCAGGTTCATACAATCCATCATCAAAACAACGATCACCAATCTACAAATAAAAAGTTATAAAACAGAATTTAAGTAATTTTATTTTTTTAAATTGTTAATTTGAACTTTCTCAAACATTAAAAAAAAATTAAACCTTCTGAATATCAGCATGGTTAGGTCCCGAGATGAATTCTTCCAAATCTGCTAATCTATTTGTTTTGGCATAAGCATATATTAATTCAGATTCTACATAAGATTCCCTAGCTTTTTTTCGGGCCATCTGCAAATAGCGTACAAGGTCTTCCCAGCTTTCTAAAATTGAGAAAAAAACAATACTGCAAAACTATCATACTATAAATGTAAAATTTCCTTTACAAAGAAGTACGAAGAATAATACTTAAATAGAAAAATTAACAGCAATGAAATTGTACAAGTTTGATTTATAAATAAGAAATGACGAATTCATTTCAATCTATAATAATAAAAGAAAGATGTTTATGTGCCTGTGATAGCTAGGGAAATTTAGATGAGGATAGTCCAAGTCTGTTCCTAATGTCTATGCTGTAATAAAAAATAAACTTGTGTCATCAGGGATACCTCTAATGTTGCCAATTATTTTTATAAACTTCCTTGAAAATAACTCACTTTTTAACTATGTGCAACCCCCCCCCCCCCCCTCTACCTGATTTTTTTCTATCTGCTGTGGCACCACCTTGTCGTGGTGGATAGGCTTTGAACAAAGAGTGCCACAACAGCATGTCACGTCTTAATTAGCATTGACGAGTATAACACCATCTATCAGTCAAGTTGATTTTCTTCTCTTTTCATTGTTTCATGTGATATTCAGATGAAATATCAGTTCATTCTGACCAGTGATTCTTTTTTTAGTCATTTGAAAGTGCAACTTTAATTATCATCCTGTACTTATAAGATATCAAAAAAGGAATAGTGTACAGTTTAAAAAAAATTGTTTCTCATTTTATATTTTCTAAGAAAATACAGCTGAAATAAAAGCTTTTATTTGTAAAAAATCATTTTTCTACTACTTGCAAATTTCTGAAAATTTTACATTTCTAGTTGTATATTAAACTAGTTAGCAAATCAGAAAAACTTTTCAATGTAATGTAAACATATTATGCATTTTTGTTTATACTATTATATATCAGTGCAGCTTATACGATGAAAATTGAATTTTTAGCTTGTGTTTATTGGTATGGCCTATACAACATTGAGGTTCATCTCCCAGGAATTAAAGTACCCAAAAGTGTTTAGGGCGTACACTTTAAATTTACATGGCCAAAGCACCTGCTTCATGTTGAAAGTGATAAAGATTTTTCTATTTTGCGTCATCCACAACAGCGCAATATAGAAGAAATTTCTTGAGTTGACTTATCCTCTAATATCAAGATTTACACTGATTTCATCATTGGAATGTGGAACCCCCCCCCCCCCCCTTCCCATTCCGAAGGACAAAATTAGGTCTATGTAGTATTTCTCCCCCGTCCCCTATACACATATATACAAATTCTTAAAGAAATTTTATTCCAATTTAGTCTTTGGAGTGTAAGCTAGTTTGAAGGGAAAATAACAGCTTGAAATAATCCACTCTCAAATGAATGAATAATCACCAATAAACTTATCACTAAACAAAGTATAAAATAGTAATAAGAAAATATTGATACATATTTAGCTATTATTTTATGTAAACAAGGCATTTTTAATTTGATCTAAATAAGATTTTTAAAAATTGAATATATTTCAATAAAAATCAAGATTTATTTTAACCTTGATACATGTTATGAAAAGATTGAATTTATGACTATACATATATAGAGTACAATGTTTTAAAAGTTTTTTTTTTTTTTTTTTTTTTTTTTTTAATAAAGGGACATTACAAGAATTAAACAAAAATACCTGTTTTATGTGCTGTCTGGACAACATCCATAAATGATGAAGGATCTCCAGCTTTTATGTATGAATCAATGGCTTCTTTCACCATACCTTGCTGCAACTGTGCCTGCGCCAACAAACTCCAAACAGCAGGCTCGTTACATCTTTCAGCAAATTCATAAGCTCTATCCAAATTTTGTATATGTTCAATGAGAACCTGAAAGGGAGAGAGGGAAGAGATTAAAAATGCCTTGAAATTTGTAAGGAGCAAAGTTGGAAACATCTACAATTAAATTAAAGGTATTCAAACTTGAAATTTCCTCTTTCTAAAAATTATAACTACACTACAATATGAAAAAAATAATAATTGCTATATATAAAAAATTAAATCTAAAAATAATTAAAGAATGAAAATGTGCACTCGAGTAAAGAGAAATTAAGAGCACTTTTAGAGAATATTGTGTATAATTTTATAATCCTAATTCATTTTCTTAAGTACCAGGTCATCATTTGCTTTTTTTGTGTAGGGGAGGGGGTGCGTATGATAAAAACTATACAAATCAATCTCAAAATTAGAATTAAAAATAAATTTTTAAAGACATTTATTTTTGATAATTTGCTCAAAACAATCTTCAACCCTCTCACTGACACATCCATGTTAATATGTTCACCAAGTTCCAGATTTAAATCCATATAATTCAGTTTTAATACTTTGAGTAATGGTTAATACTCTCAACATATCTATATAATTACATTTTTTATATAATTTTGAAGCAATCTTTTTTCTTTTCAGCATTTAAAATAAAATACAAAAGCATTACAATTTTGCCCTTTTGCTGGACAGTCAGGGGGTTGAGTGGAATCTTTTTCATCCAGAAACACTGCACTATATTATCTCCTACAAAAATATAAAGTCCACCATACTTTCATTCTTTTATTTATCTTTCCCCACCAGTTCACTAAAAAGAATAGAGGAATTTGTACTGCACAGAGCAATAATCAAAAGATATTTTTGAGGGGAGGTTACAGTTTCCTGTTGCTGACATTTGTAACACTTTATGAGGACCCATTACAAAACAGCTTCCATAATACATCAACTATTTTACAGTGCAAAGTCAAGTACTTAAGCATAAAAATGCTTTACTTTTATTTTTAACACTTTCCAACATAGTTGAAAAGTGTTTATGAATTCGATTTGCCTGGCAGTCTGTTCTAACTCGCATAAATGCACTTTGATTGCCATGTAGTTTAAGTTTACCACGGCATGTTTGGTATTGAAAATGAAGTGTTTAGATATAATCTTTATTTATTTGTTTATTTTTTATTTATTTATTTTATTATTTTTTTAGGGGGAGGAGTTTGCATGCAATTTACAAATCCTCCAATCATTATATAAAAATTCAAACAATTATTTTTTAAAGGTTAATGAGCAATTTTATTCAATGCACTTTTTAGATTTAATTAATGATTATTTCAATATTGAAGTACACTACTATTATGAAAGTATTTATGAATGTTATGAAAGTATTTATGAATGTTATGAAAGTATTTATGAATGTTATGAAAGTATTTATGAATGTTATGAAAGTATTTATGAATGTTATGAAAGTATTTATGAAAAGGCATTATTAAAATAGGGTCATTCCATGTCAAATCAACACCCAAAATAAATAAAATGAATGGCATTTTCTACCTGACCTTAGAATTTTATGATATTAAGCTCAGTTGTTAGGATCAAAGAGAAATGAATAAATACTCGATAAGTCTATCTCTTGGTTAATCTCTTAAGTATCTGTTGGTTTAGGAGATAATTAGCTTCAAAGATGGGCAAAAATAATTATTTGGATTTCTTGCATTACAAACTTAATCATATTTAGTTCTTTAATTATCAAGGGGGCTTACTTTTAATGTTATTGGCAAGTGTTTGAATTGGACTTTCATGTTATATATTACATGAATGTATTTTTGAATTTTTAAATTTCAAGGTAAAACATTGACCTTTATCTCAAAATCAGACATTTTAATTTTTTTGAAAAAAAAAAAAAATAAATGTTACTCTAATTACAGATGGGAAATACAGCTATTTTTGATTAACAGGTTCCATCGTTCCACACTTGCACAGGTAACAGGTTCCAACAGCCTGTTATTTTTGTAACATAACTAATCGCAGTGTATGCTGTCAACGGATGTTTTAATTAGAAGGCTTTTAAACAATATGTTTGGAATAATTATGAAACGTAAATATAGATATTGTTTCTTGTTGAGATGAAATCACACCATTAAAATTAGTTTATCACGAAAAACTTAATTTCTGCAGGATTAAAAACTTACCTAATTATGATACTTTAAATTTCAGGCACTAAAAACATGTTTTTCCATTTATAATGTTGAAAATTGATAAAATTCTAAGTATCAAAGCACAGTAAGTTTTAGCCATAGGAGAATAAATGAATAAATTTTCACTATTTCACTTGTTAGATGAACCTAGCACCTCCCCGTCTACCAGCTTTGAGAGCAGAACCTCTCAGCCATTGGTATTGTAGAGGAAGAAAATTACAACCAAATGTCATTGTAAAACTCCAAAAAATTTTAAATTCTAAACATTTAAATACAGTAACAACCAAATGTTGTTACTGTACAGCTCTAACAATTTTAAATTCTAAACATTTAAATATTATACACAAACAAAAATCATTCCTACCTGTATAGCTGAAGTATTAACATCAAACTTCTTAAAGATTGCAAAGGCTTCTTCAAACAATTCACTTCCAATAGCTATATTCGCTATGTCTGGAGCATCATAATTATCTAGACGATTAATGTATTCCATCACTCTTGTACGATCAGCTTTGATGGCAGTCAATATAAGGAGGTTCTGCAGGTTTCTAGGATAAATTAAAACGGTCATGAAAACAAGTAAAATCTAATTTAAACTCACTTTTAAATGTTATTGAAATCATAAATATGAAATTTTAAAAAATATTTTAGAAAAATACGAAAAAGCGAGACGGAGGAAACTAAGGACACATTTATTCTTAAAAATCAAATATTTAACACCATCTTAAAATCATATCTAATAACTAACAGTAATAAGGAAAGATTAAAGGATTGATATTTTTATATATCATTACGTAATAAAGTAATGTTTTAAGTGAATGTACACTTTTAAGAACCATGCTAATAAACAATCACCCCTGATAGACCATACTTTGAATACAGTATTATATTCAAAATTTTTTTATGTGTCCATGAATAATAAATGCAATGCACATCATGTTCTACTGCAAATATATTTTAGTAAACCTCTAATGTATATCAATTTCATCATGTTCGAAATAGTGCAGCATAATTGATATATGCTGCAAACAGTTTTCTCCCATAGACCATAATGTAACTGCATTCTTTTGAGAGCCCCTGTAAATGAACTATAAATACTACACACTTCTTTTTCAATATTGAACATGCCAGGATAAACCTTAAAAAATATCAATTACATAGCAATGAAATTTACATGCATTTACATGAGTTGGAGCATGAACAGACAGTGAAACAGACAGATGGGCAGACTAACTGAATGCATAAAACACTTTACCTATGTTGGGAAGTTAAAAATGACAGTCTGGATTCCCTTTTAAATTGGCTCAGAGATTCTGAACAACCTCAGGGTAAAATGAACGTACAGAGGTTTGTTAAAAAAAAGCATTGTGAATGGACTAAAAACGTAAAATTTAAATTTCAGTTCTAAAAATCACAGAATTTTTAGTTCTGTTTTAACTGCTTCAAACTATATGATTTTTAATTGGGAGAAAAAAAAAAAAAGGGGGGGGGGGGGGGAGAGAGTTTGTATCTGAAAACAATACAAATTTTAACGAATTTTTATTTTGAATATATTTCAGGAAGGTAGGGGGTAGGGTCAAACAATACCATCAAACAGCATGCCACCTAGAGATCATACAAAAATACCCATGTAGCCCTGTAAGTGAAATGAACACACGGCAAGGTTTATCTATGAAAGGACACATTTTCCACAACCTCATAGAAAAGTTGTCAAATGAACATGCATCTAACCAGAAATGTTACTTAATAAATAAAATCAAACATATACCGTGTAGACACAAGAAACATTTTATCAGTTTCCTGGTTTAAAACATGTTTATTTGTTAACAGTTTTTACATGCAATTGGCAAGTAAGTGTGTTATTCAATTCATCCATTCTAAACAATAGAGAGATTGCAGATTTTTATTTATTTTTAAATAGAAAATAAAGTTTTATACCCTTATTCTTATAGGAGAGATCACCAGCAGAATTAAAAATTATGTATTTTAATGTATAAATGAACATAAAAATTAACTACACAAATTATACAGAATGTTAATTCTCTCTCATTAAGCTATTAAAAGCATAATACCTGTGATCGCTGAAAACCGAATTTTCTAGAACAATTTTTTCAAGTAGCTCAATCAATTCATTAGGCAAGTCAGCAGTCATAAAAGCTTTTACTGTAACAGAAATATCCTCAGGATCTTGAGTTTCTGAAAGAGCTGTTTGTACAACTTGGTCAATTAGCGGCCTTCTGTATTGGTTGTTTTCATTCAAAACTTCAGCCCATAATTCAGGGTCTCGTCTCTTAACAAGGTAACGTGCTTCACTCTTGAAAAGAGAGTTTTCATTGCAAACTTTAATTAATTCTCTGTCACATTGTCCTCTTTCATAGGCTATGCAAGCTAGATGAGGGTCCCTTTTTTCACAATATTTCCCAACGACCCTGCTATCATAGTACTGATTCTCCCTAAAAAAGAAAAAATGCATAAAAAAATTAGTAAAAATTTAACAAATTATGTTTAGTATCAAGTTTTTAACTCAATTTATATTGCAAATCAAACTGCTACTTCTGTAATATCTTTAATTCAAATTTTCATGAATGTAAATTTAAAGATAAATGAAAAGATAATGAAATCTTAAGCACTATACATAAATTTTAATTATGGTGCTTATCTGATATTACCAGATAAGAGATATTAAAATCTCACTCAGTTTAGTAAAATGCCACTCAAATTTAGACAATCTTACTCATTAATGAATGCCTGCATAACTTATATGGGTTAGTAACCACTTAGAATAAAATATGCTGTATCCCAAATACACAGCATTAAATTTCTGTATGATCTGCATAATTTTAGGAGAGTTCAAAATAAAGAAAATGTCTACCTTTGACCCACTTCTGGAAATTCCTTAAGCAGAATGTGTGTGTATATATATTTGTCAATTTATAATTTGGCATCAGTGAAGCATATAGATTAAATCAAAAAATCTTCAAACCAATTACAAAGATTCTTATTAGATTCATAATTTCCAAATTGCATCAAATTAGTGATGATAAATCTGGATTAAATCATTCTACACCTATTGTATTAAAAGCCTTTTTCTTTATAATATGCACCATAACATGTTTTTATGTTTAACAAACATGAGCAAAATATCAATGATTTGCAAAAATATATGTTCCTATAATACAATAAGCAATTTCTTTTTAGCCAAGTTTTAAGCAAAAATGAAAAAATAATAAAGTTTCAGTTAATATTTAATAATGTTCAAAAACAAACATGAGAAATTAAATAAAATATGCTATAAAGAAAATTAAGAATATTTTGACATTCACTTATAAACTAGCAGGCTATGCCTGCTTCACGGATCTATTTTTTCAAACGAACCATGAATGATTAAAACATCCTTTAGTTCCATCTTCCACTGCCAGGAGGCATACGCATTATTAGTAAATTTTTTTATTATATATATATATATATACACACTCAACTTATTAGCACATAGTTAGATGGTGTTTCATCGCTTGCAAAGTTAATTTCTTCAATTCTCAGTTCTTTAATTCACGCTCATGTCAAACAATGCTCACTAAAGTATGCCAGTTGTCTGCAAACCAGATTATGGAAATTATCTATACAAACATGCATACACAAACATGTGTACACATTAATACATAGATGCATACAAATAAGGAATACATGACATTTTTCTTGATTTCTTTGCTTATTATCGGTTGGCATGCAGCGAATACAGAAGTACCAAATTCACATTCTCCGTATTCGATTTCTTTATCTTTTTGTTAAATATAAAATTCAAACCAAATTACAACAATTTGGAAGTTACAAAAGAATGTAAAATCTAATTTGACTACCTATCAGCACACACTTTCAAATAAAAAATTAAATAACATGGTTGTTACATATGTAAGAAGTAAAATTTCTAAAATTCAATCTACAGTATTACCAAATCACAAATATGTGCATGAATAACGTTGATGTCATAATGATGCAGACAACAATGAGGTTAAACTACATAAGGTATAACAATGGAGCCAATGTTTTAATTAATAACCAAACAGTGTGTTTTGTGGTTTGACTTCGCACTTCATTTTCTTTCCTTTTCAGAAAATAGCTAGTTTTTGCAAACATTTATTTAAATTACCGGCTGACTTTACAAAAATTGCATTTTTGGGTGCAGAAAATTTCTACATATCTGTGGAGAGTTTTAAATTGATACTCAAATTAGTGAAAACAAACCATTCGTTCCATCAAAAACAGAAAAATAACCACTTTTTCGCCACCACGTACCTTAGCATTATATATATATATATATATATATATATGCATGTTTTTTGGAAAACAGTCATCTCATCAAAAAGTCACCTGTAAAAAATGCAGCCAAGTCTCGTAACTCATTTACCGTAAAAAGTACTGAGATCGTATAAAGCCAAGTTTAACTATCTTATTAACTCTGAAATTTTCATTCACAAAATCACTCCTAGTCTCTACATCTTTAGTTAATTATTATTTTGTGACTTGGCAATTACGCAGCACGAGAATGTGATGTATATAGTTAGTCTTAATCAAATAATACTATAACATATGAAGGTGTAATAACTTCCCTGTGCGTATATAATTTGCTTTAGTTAAATTATCCCATCCCATCCCATAACATAGTAAGGTGTAATAACTTCCCTGTGCTGCGTAATTGCCAAGTCACAAAATAATAATTAACTAAAGATGTAGAGACTAGGAGTGATTTTGTGAATGAAAATTTCAGAGTTAATAAGATAGTTAAACTTGGCTTTATACGATCTCAGTACTTTTTACGGTAAATGAGTTACGAGACTTGGCTGCATTTTTTACAGGTGACTTTTTGATGAGATTTCACTTCTTTTTGTAAGTAACCCTCCTTTTCTTGATTTTGGGTTCTTTTTGGAGATCATCCACTGATTTTCGCTAAGCCCACACTCTGTCCCTATTATTTACAGGTATCAAAAAACTAAAGCTTTAGTTTCGTTTGCAAAGTACTGTAGATAAAAAGAGATTTCAGGTTCCTAGGCAAGCACTAAATTATGGGAGGGGGAGTGTCAAAAGTACTCTCAATTGCTTCCAGGATAGGCGCTATGCATCTGAGATATAACTCGCAGCCCTAGATACTTGATATTTAACATAAAAGAACTTTTTAGTATAAAAAGAAAGCCAAAATTAAAATTTCCGGAAATTTCCAATAAATCAAACTATATTCCTTTTTTCGATGGTTTTTTTTTCGTTTTTTTTTTTAGACTTTTTTTTATTATTTACGGATTTTTTAATTTTTCCTTACTTTGTGTACAAAACCCTGCCTTTCTGCCAAATGTCAATCTTCTAGGACTACAAAATCGAATTATTTTCAAATTTTCGACTTTTTATGAATTTATTGATTTTTCGATTTTAATTCTAAGTTACCTGATTGTCAAGCCAATATAGTAATTATTTGATCCGTCTTCTTAGGATCATTTAGGTTCAATTTAGAGATAAATCAAGTGAATCTTAGAGTCACCCTGATTTTATTTAGAAAGGACTATCAAGCCATAACCAGCCAGTAATGTCGGGAGAGTAGGGGGAGCTGTGAAAATTTTTGTGGGGCTAACATCATTTAACAATCCATATTTCATATGTGAAGTAAATAGAGTACAACATGTGAAAGAAAACAAACTTGTCTATAAAGAAATCGCCTATATCGTAGCCAGTCTATAGCGGAACTTTTCTATAACGAAATTCGTAAACGAAAGAAAAGAAAACCATAATCCGGGGGAAATAACATAAAACAATTAGGGGCGTTGTACTAGCTAATAGGACAATTATCTTATAACTAATGTTTCTAGCAGTACAAAATCAAATTGTTTTCGAATTTTCGATTTCTTAAACATATTTCGATTTTTCGATTTTATTTTCGAATTTTTTAATTGTTCCTTTTATTGAATAGTAAATACTACCTTTACACCAAGTTTTAAGTTTCTAAGACTACAAGATAAAAATATTTTTTTTCATTTTTTCGCAATTTTTTTTTTATAATTTTCTGGATTTTATAATTTTTTCTTATTTTGTATCCTTTATTACAAATTTTAAGTTTCTAGAGCTATAAATTCGAATTATTTTAAAATTTCCGATCTTTTTCGAGTTTTTTATTCTATTTTCGAATTTATTGTGTTTTAATTTTTTCCTTTTTCTGTATCTTAAACAATAAGTTTACGCCGAATTTTAAGTTCTAAAGCTACAAAATCAAATTTTTTTCAATTTTCAAATTTTCGAATTTTTTTTCGAATTTTACAGATTTTTTATTTATTTCTTTTTTTGTATCCTAAATACTAACTTTATTCCAAATATTAAGTTTCTAGCTTTACAAAATCGAATTATTTTCAAATTTTCGTTTTTTTTTCGTTTTTTTTATTTTATTTTCAATTTTTGTTGTGTTTTTAATTTTTCTTTTTCTGAATCCTAAACACTACCTTTACACCAAATATTCAGTTTCTAAGACTACGAGATCGTATTATTTTCAATTTCTCTCTTTTTCTTTCTTTCTTTTTATTTTGTTTTTTTAAATTTTCGATTTTTTTTTTAAATTATCCATATTTTTTAATGTTTCCTTATTTAGTATCTTAAATATTACCTTTATTCCAAATTTCAAGTTTCTAGCGCTATGAAATCAAATTATTTTCAAAATTTCCTTATTTTTCGATTTCTTTCGATTTTTTTATTTTATTTTCGAATTTTATTGCGTTTTTATTTTAACTTATTCTGAATCCTAAACACTATCTTTACCGCGAATTTTAAGTTTCTAAGGCCAAAAGATCAAATTATTTAAAAAAATTTCAAATTTTTTCGAATTTTTCGTTTTTTTGATTTTTTTCGAGTTTTTTAGATTTTTTAATTTTTCCTTATTTTGCATCCTAAATACTACCTTTATTCCGAATTCCAAGTTTCTAGCGCAACAAAATTGGATTATTTGAAATTTTTCGATTTTATTTTCAATTTTTTTTGTGTGTTTTTGATGTTTTCTTTTTCTGAATTCTAAACACTACCTTCACACCAAATTTTAAGTTTTTAAGACTGCAAGATCGTGTTATTTTCAAATTTCAATTTTGTTCGATTTTTTTGAATTTTAGAATGTTTTTTTTTTTTTTTTAATTTTCCGGATTTTATATTTTTTCCTTTCTTTGTATCCGAAATGCTAGCTTTATTCCAAATTTTCAGTTTCTGTGGCTGTGGGATATACCCAATCTTTTTGATGACGCGAAAGTGAGTGAGTGTGTGAGTGACAAAAAATCGAAACTTTGAGTCATATATCGTCTGCACTAATTTATGGGTATTTTTGAATTATCCATATTTTTGAATTTTTACTTATTTAGTATCTTAAATATTACCTTTATTCCAAATTTCAAGTTTCTAGCGCTATGAAATCGAATTATTTTCAAATTTTCCTTATTTTTCGATTTTTCCGATTTTTTCAATTTTTTTGTTTTATTTTCGAATTTTATTTGGTTTTTTATTTTAACTTATTCTGAATCCTAAACACTATCTTTACTGCGAATTTTAAGTTTCTAAGGCTAAAAGATCAAATTATTTTAATTTTTTCAATTTTTTTCGAATTTTTCGAATTTTTGAATTTTTTTTTTCGAATTTTCCGAAATTTTTAATTTTTCCTTATTTTGCATCCTAAATACTACCTTTATTCCGAATTCCAAGTTTCTAGCGCAACAAAATCGGATTATTTGAAATTTTTCGATTTTTTTCGATTTTCGATTTTTTCAATTTTGCTTTCGATTTTTTTTGTGTTTTTGATGTTTTCTTTTTCTGAATGATAAACACTACCTTCACACCGAATCTTAAGTTCCTAAGACTACAAGATCGTATTATTTTCAATTTTCAATTTTGATGGAATTTGTTGAATTTTCGAATGTTTTTTTGTCGAATTTTCCGGATTTTATAATTTTTCCTTTCTTTGTATCCTTTTTTCCAAATGTCAAGTTTCTAGGGCTACGGGATCTACCTAATCTTTTTGATGACGCGTGAACGAGTGAGTGAGTGAGTGACAAAAAATCGAATGTTTGAGTTCATATATCGTCTGAACTAGAAAAGATAGAAAGTTTTAATTTTAAATTTTGGTCCTGTGTGCCAAATACTCTAGAAAAACGAAGTTTCAAATTTTTGGGATACTCCAGCGCGGAGATATGAGGGGGTCAAAAGTGCCCTGAGTTGCTTCCAGAAAAGTATGCTTACGGCTGTCCTCTCTCGACTTGGCGGAGGCACTGCCGTGCCTCCAGATCTAAAACAAACTATCCCCATCCTGTGGGATTTGTTTTTCAATGTTTTACTTTATTTAATGCAAAACATAGATTGCATCCGACAACTCATAAAAAAGTCCTCCGGCCTGTACCGGCAGGAAAAGGTAGCTTTCCTATATCTTCGTTTTAAAATTTTAGCTAATGTTACTCGAAAACAGCAAGTTAAAATGCAAAGAAACCGTTTACAAAAGATTCGTTTACACTGAATTTGAATAAGAAATTCGCCAAATTATTGAGCTATAGCCAAGTTGGCTTCATTTATGAAGACTTATTTTTGTCGCCAAATTTGGCGAGATTTCGCCAATTGTCGCCAAGTTTGGCGAGAATTTGGCGCTAATGGATATGAATATATAGTTTTATGCGTATGATTGGGAAAATGATTACAACAATGAAAGAAAATAATTTGCGAGAAATCGCGTTCACTAAAACTTATAAATTTATATTAAAATCATTAAAATTATAGACATTAGAATACACTTTCATAAAACATTAAAAACATATTAAAATTGGACGTTTTGGATTTACATGGAAAATCCCTCTTCAACAACAACATTTCACTTAGCGTAAATCATAGTTCAAAAATATCAACAAATAGAAAATGCAACGTATCAAAATTTCGAAGTCAAAGTTACAGTTATAATAACACGGAGTATTCATTCGGGATTGCACCTGCTTGACCATTATTGACCATAAATTTATCGTTGGTTTTTTGTAATGTGCTGTTTTGTTTCAAAATGTCAGCCACCCTAGAATTTCAAACTGCTCTATCTCAGCCAATTTTTAAGATAGAGGTAAAACAAAAAATGCTCTGGAATCCTTGTTTCAAGTCCTAACACCTAATTAAAAAATAAACTTGATTTTTTAACTTTTTTACATATTTATTTTAGTTTTAAAATTTTCCGTGGCCGCCATCTTGAAACAAGATGGCGGACCAAGCTGGCCAACGAACTCGGTCGAGGCATTGGTGAGCTTAATACACACAATTAGTTTCATCCAAATTAATTTATAAATACGAGCGTTATCGTATCAAATTATTTTCATCTTTTCAATTTTTTTCGAATTTTTTTATTTTTTTTTCGAATTTTCTGGATTTTTTTAATTTTCCTTTTTCTGTATCCTAAATACTACCTTTATTCCTAATTTGAATTTTCTAGCGCAACAAAATCGGATTGTCTTCAAATTTTCGGTTTTTTTCAATTTCTTCGATTTTTTCAATTTTGCTTTCCATTTTTTTGGTGTTTTTGATGTTTTCTTTTTCTGGATGTTAAACACTACCTTCACACTAATTCTTAAGTTTCCAAGACTACAAGATCGTATTATTTTCACTTTTCAATTTTGATGGAATTTGTTGAATTTTCGAATGTTTTTTTTTCGAATTTTCTGGATTTTATAATTTTTCCTTTCTTTGTATCCTAAACACTACCTTTTTTCCAAATGTCAAGTTTCTGGGGCTACGGGATCTACCCAATCTTTTTGATGACGCGTGAACGAGTGAGTAAGAAGTGACAAAAAATCGAATGTTTGAGTTCATATATCGCCTGAACTAGAAAAGACAGAAAGTTGTAATTTTAAATTTTGGTCCTGTGGGCCAAATACTCTCTATAATTGAAGTTTAAAATTTTTGGGATACTCCAGCGCGGAGATATGGGGGGGTCAAAAGTGCCCTGAGTTGCTTCCAGAAAAGTATGCTTACGGCTGTCCTCTGTCGACTTGGCGGAGGCACTGCCGTGCCTCCAGATCTAGTTTTAAAGTTCTTGATGAAAAACATTACTGTTGATTAAAAAACTTCAGAGTAAAATAGACAAATATCAGTTCAAAGAGTACCAAAAACTTTTAATAGTTTTGTTTACATAAAATTTCCTCAAAAAGTAATGCAAAAAACAAAAAAGCTGTCAAAATTTATGTTAAAAAGTACTGAAAAATAAATCAGATAAACTATATTTTAGAATAGTCTTGGATAATTCATAAACTTCTTATTTTCACTACAAAATGTATTTCAGAACTTAAGAATTAAGGATACAATAAATAAGAATTTAGGAACAAATAATATAATCATTTGCAGGAGCGCACAAAAATTTATTTCAGTTGATTTATCAATTCAATAGCTCTGTGCACTGCAATACCCTCCCAATTCCCCTTATATTGAAAGCATTTAATATCATTAAAATACTAAAACTTTATTTTACATATGCCAGAGAAAGTGTCTATTACAATTTTGATATATGCAGCAACTTCATATTTATAGGCTTCACTGTATCCAGATTTTTTCTCCTGAATATACAGAGAAACAAAAACACCTGCAAAAATGTTCGAAAGCATAATTAACACAGGAAATGATATCTTCAAAAGCACAGAGAGAAAAAAAAAAAAGCCAAATACGTGAAACATTTTTTTTTTTTTTTTTTGAAATAGTAAATAATATGTTTTAAACCAATAACATCATTAGAACCAGAAAAGTAGAAAAATATGCTGAATAAGTGGATAGTTTGTTTTTATATTTCCATCAAGAAAGTGGATGCAGCAATTTTAAAATGTGTGTGTGTGGGGGGGAGGGGGGGGATTAAAAACAAACAAACAATCTGAATACCAACATGGAATCAGTTTTTTTTTTTTTAAATAGTAAATATATATAAAAAACACCATTAGAAAGCAAAAAATACCACAAATAAGTTTTTATTTATTTATTTTGGTCTATTTTAGTCTTTGAAGAAGATGCAACATTTTCAAATTGCAGGAAAACAGAAAACTTTAAAACTGATGCGATTAGAGTCCAGTAAAAATGTTTTTTGAAATAATTAATATAGTACAAAGTGCAAAATCCATAATCTTCTGGACCTCTGCGATTCCAAATCATTTGCAATTGAATTGGCAAAAAGGAGAAAAAAAAAACACCTGAAGAATCTTTGAACATCCAGAGATGAGCTGGCACAATCAGCAGAACGAATGAGCTCGCTATCTTGCAGTGTTTATTATGATTTTTAATATCTTGGCTAATTATCAAAATATCCAAAAACTGGCTTCAAGGTGCACAACTTCAAACATACAGCTACCTACCTGCAAAAATCTTGTAGCTCTGTATGCAGTGCCCTCTTCAGAACACAGCACACACAGGCAAACTTCTATCTGCATTATTATAGATTGTACAAACTCTTAGACCTTACAAACTCAATTTGATAATAAAAATTATTAAACAAAAAACTATCTTAAGAAATTCTAGTTAAATTTTAAACCATAAATTTACCAGGACATTTAACAAAATTAAAAAATTACTTTAAGAATCTCTCTGGATTGTTATTGGAGTCAATGTAGATTTTAGCTAAAGCATTATGAGTGGCAGGTTCAATGCATCCTTCATGAACCCTCGTTTCCAGCCAAGGCAAAAGAAGCTTTAGTCTGTTCCTTTTTTCCACTTCTTCAACCAGCTCATCTGTAGAGAACTGACCTCTGACAACCATTATCAGGGATTTAATGACATCTTCTGAACAATCAACATCTAACAAACCTCCAATAACTACAGGGAGCCGGGATGGATTAACCTAGTTTATAAAAAAAAAAAACTCCTTGTTAAAATCAATTATGGAAAATTACAAATTGGTCAACAATATAAGCAATACAATTTGAAAAGAACATTTTATTTGAACCTGAAGAGGATCACCAAATTGAGAATATACCATTCAGTATTTAGCTCACTATCTTACAAATTGATATTAAAATAATTAAAATCACTGAGCAAATAAATCAAAACATTGATTGCAAGACAAAAGAGAAAAAAAGAAAGCTACATATGAGGTTAGGATGTTTAAGAGATTATTCAAAATAAAATTTAGACTGGAAATCCAAACATATTACAAATAATAATCTTTGTTTTAAAACTTATTTTATTATAAATTTTTATTTTATAAATAGATTTTCATTTAAAATTGTTGGATAAATGGGTGAAGCATGGTTCTATACTGTCGAAACAATAATTTATTTACTGATGTATTCATTTTCACCTCATTTATCTGTATTAATATAAGAAAAATGTTTATGTGTGTGTGTTGATGATAGCAAGGGAAATGTATTGCACCTAGAAGTCTGCAAATTTGGATAAGAATAGACAAAGACAGTTCTGAATGCACATGAGTTATTTTTTTTTAAATAAATAGAAGAGAACTTCAATTTTCCACAGTTCGCTGGCTTATAGGATTGCTTTATATATGTCGGGGGAAAATGTAGCTCAAGTGCAGAAGTAGTAAACATCCTTCCCAAATTTTATACAGAATTTGTGCAGCAATTTCCGAATTTTTTTAATGAAATTTTCAATTTTTTTTTTACGTTTTGCAGAGATTTTTTCCTTTTGTAAAAAAAATAATTCAGTTCCAATCTTTTAGCCCAATATAATAATTTTTGTTCTTCTTTTCAAGAAAGTTTATTCTGATTTTGTAGAGATTTTTAAAATTTTGCATGCAAGAGTTTTTTTCACATTATGCAGCGATTTTTTGACATTTGTAAAAATAATCCTATACAATCTTTTAGCCCAATTAAGTAAATTTTGGCATTAGCAATATTTGAATTTTTCACTAAAAGATTAAGGATTTCTAAGGAAAGGACTACCTAAAGGATATCTAAAACCAAAATTTGGACGCAATTTTGAAAGAAAAAAAACTTTGGCAACAACTACAATACAGCACACTGATTATATTTTTAGTGAAGATATCACTAATACAATGTGTGTGACCCTGATTTTGAGGCAATTATCAAAGCATTTCCAAAAAGTTAAGATAATAGATTTCCATCTTGGTTTAAGTCAGTAGAAGTGATTCATTAAGTTTCTAAAGAAATTGCCAAGAAGCCTAGTAGCTATTTTGCGCTTACAGATAAAAAATAAATGCAAGGTATAATTTCAGTCAAAAAAAGTAAATTTTTTTCTAAAAAAGTGACTAAAAGTGATCAACTTTTAAAAAAAGTGACAAATGTGACAAACTTACATGCCTTCCATAAGTACAGAATAAAACTGCCACGTGTGAAAAATGCATGTTTGGCATTTCTAAAGGGGTGGTTAATCATCTTCACAACATTCTCTGGCACATTTTTGGAACAATCAAGGGATAAAATATTGCAGACTTTTGAACACTTAGACTTGACTTTAAAAAAAGATGATCATGTAACTTAAGAGGAACAAGTATTATAAAAAAAATTTTTAAATCAATTCCTACTTTTTAATCATAAATCTATAAAATAAACCTGTGCAGCATTAATGTCCCACATTATCTTTATTGAAAATGTTTTTATTATCATTGTTGCGGTATTTTATTTTTGTGGCATCACTAATTTGAGGAAAATCTTTCATTTCATTTGAGAAAACAATGGAAGAAATCTTTCTCCTATATAAAACTAAAGTTAATTAAATTTAATTAATGAATTAATATTTGAAAAAAACTATTAACATCCAGTGTCATTCACTACAAGTTTAAAAAAATGTATTTGAACTTGAGTGGATGAATAGAAAATATTTTATTAACGATTAAAAATTTGAACAAGATATATAAATATATAGAGAATGTGAGCTAATAGTAGGAATTGAAATAAAGGTCAACTCCTAAATGAACTTTGTGTCTACATATAATCCACAATTACAAATAAGTTAATCCAAACTGATGATTTAAAGTAACTGCCGGCAATGATGCAGATATTTAGATGACCATTTTTGTATAATGAAGTTTGCATTCTTATATCACAACATTGGTAGACTCATGGTATTGACTATGCTAATCTAAAGGGAGACTCTTTTGGTAAAATAAACAAAAATGGGATAAACTAAAAAAAGAAACAACCATTGTAACTCAGCCCTGCAAGTTTCACACCAAAAAATTGTTAATGTGGTGATAAAAATAAAGGGGCCCTGTGTGCTTTGCAGTCATAAATTGTTAATACGGCTATCAGTATAACGGTGCCCTGTGCGATTTGCACATCATACATTATTAAAACAACTGTTATGATTTAAAATATTTACCCATAAACTATTTATCTTTTTAAATATTTAATTTTAATTTATTCATTTATTTAAAACAATTCTTAAAATTATTTACAAAAATAAAAACTGCTTAATCAATAAATACTTTTAAATCAAACACTACTTTTAAAATGATAACTTTTATTGCTAGATAAATTTTTTCTTTCTATTTTAATTATGTTCCAAATCATTTTCATTTTAAATTAATATTCCAAATTTAACTTTCAATAAACATTACTTCAAAAAATAATTTAACTTACTTTTTCAAAGACTTCAATCTTAAAATTATCCAAATAAAAGTAATATCTCAATACAGCACATTTCCTTTTTAATCATTAAATTAAAAATGGTTAATCGCTATTTAAATCAAATCGGAAGGTTAGTATTTTAATATCTTTTGATGTACTCAAAAGTTAGAAAATTATCGGAACTTTGTGATTTTGATAAGTTTAAAAATTACTTTTTCTCAAATTCTCTAAATTTAATAATTTATTTTTAGAAACATTTCTAATGGAAAGAAAAATTTATTTTATATCAGTATTTAAAATTTTATCGTGTTTTGGTCATAACTTTCATAATTATGTATTTTTCTACATTTACTTTATGTTGTTTTGAAGTCTGCGCAAAATTACGTTCAAGACACCATTGCTATTTTTCCGGTTGTATTCTCTCTTCTTCGTTTCAAAACATCTTTTTCTACGTTACGTCCCCATGTTGAGACAGTTGCATTGACACAAGGTTGATTTCCGCAGCGTCAAGGACAAATTTGAATGCTCTTTTTCATCACTCGCTCGGATATAATAAGGTTTTAATGTCAGTTAAAGACTACTTTCCAACCGCAAGCATGTTTTTGCTGAGGACATTTTGAAGTCCGACTTCATCTGCCTTGCTTCGCGACATTTTATGACGTAGCGTCCAGTTTGCCGGTTCGCTGATTGGATGTTTTGTAAGTGCTCAAAAGTCAGAATGTTCATTGAGTTTTTGAATTGAGAGTGAGTTGGTTGATTTATAACGAGTGAGTAAGATAGGATAAAAGAGGTCTTCCGGTCCGGGGTTTGCCCGCGGTTGCGGAAATTACTGCTAGATTGTGGCTGGCAGCATTAATGTTAAACATCTTAATTCTTAATATGGCTAATAATGTGAAGAAGTTCCAGGATATAATAATATTGGTCACAACAAAAATCTACAAGCAGACAATAATTTACTATTTTTATCTTTACTGATGATGCTATGATGATCTTTACTGGTCGTCTATAATTTGTGCCTATGGGCGCGGTCGTCATGGGATTTATAGCGAGAGATGGATTTCATTTGAGATGATGTTGTCCAATTAATAAGCATTTTCGTCAATGATTGCCTGCAGGAAGTGAAACTGATATTTATTACATTGTCAAAGAAATTAATTTCGATAGATAATCAAGAGTTGTCTTCAGGAGTGGGGTATAATGTGACAGCAACCTTCCCTTAATAATTTTATGTGAAATTTATATATTTCGTCCGGCTAAGACTTTTTTAAGCAACTTTCTTCTTATGACCTTTTAATGCAACCTAGACATTCCTACTATAATTACTGTAGACATTTCAATATGGACTTGCATCACAGTAACAACATGCATAAATAGTAATACAGAACTTTTCCTCAACCTGGATACTTTACAGTAATTTATTTAATAAAATTTTAAAATCTTAAAATGAAAAAATACTGAATGATGTAAACTAAGTTACTGAATTGGACATCTTTTTATTTATTTTTAATATAAAATAAATTATAATTCAATTCAATATCTATATAATAAATTGAAATAATATATTATTTATTGTATCTTCCTTCATGAATCATTTTTAGAATATTTTTGAATTCCATTCATCGTACATAAATATATTAAATAAATGTGCTTGATTTCAACATCCTTTATTATCATTTGTTATTTAAAAACTTCACTCTGACGAGTTTTCTTTTTCAATATTTAAGAATATTATTTAAACTTTATAAGTAAAATTATACATTTCATATTTTGAAATAATCAGAAAAATCTCAAATGATTTAAATTTAATTCTTGTGCAATGTACTAACCATACTATACGTCTGGCTAGATAGTGAGATTTTGGGATAATTTAGTTATATTCTTCTCAAAATTATTTTTAGGTATCCGATTCACCCTGGTGCTGATTGCTGGTAAATCATCTTTTATTTAAATTTTATATATGTTGCAGGCTAATTGCGAAATCCAGCTCTTTGGCAAAGAGCCTAGGCTGTTTGCAAAGAGCCGGGCTAATTGGAGAATCATCTTCCTTTCTCCAATCAGTATGATGTTTTGGCTTATTGCAAAGAGCCTAGATAGCATTAGGCTAATTGAAAAATGACCACTTCTTTCACAGTCAGTCAGATTTTGAACAGTTGTTTGTCCAAATATAGTGTTGTACCAGACCCAAACCTGAAAATTCCTTTTGAAATCAACCCGCAACCGGATCCGAACCAGACAAAAAAAAAAGTTCCATCTAACCGTAACCCGATCTGAACAGGACAATATAATTTACGTCAACATGCAACCAAATTCGAACCAGATAAAAAATAAATTAAAAAAAATTTTATCGGAGAGCAACCCGATCCGAAATGGACAAAAAATTTCATCGACACGCAACCCAACCTGAACCTGAAAATTTCATTTGAAATCAACCCGAACCCAAAATTTTCCATCTAATTGCAAACCGATCCGAAGACAGCAAAATAATTTCCTTCGACATGCAACCGATCCCAATCTGAAAATTCCATTTGAAATCAACCCGAACCCAAAAACAGTTCCATCGAACCGCAAACAGATCCGAACATGACAAACTAATTTATGTCGACACGCAACCCGACCAGAACGTGACAAAAAAATTTCTAACAAACCGCAACCCTACCCGAAGCCAAAACACCTACATCCAAACCCGAAGTAAAATTAAACTAAAAGTTTGTTTAAATATTATTAAAGAAAATTTTTTTAAAAAATGTATTAAATTAGTAGCATTAGATTAATGTTTCAGTAGATCCATTTAATTATTCATTTAAAATTGGAAAATATATTTTTTAACAATAAGTATCTACAAATACATAAGAATAATTTTAAAATGTTAATTATAACAAACGTTTTAGAAACTTGATGCAATATACAGGGTGTCCGAGAAAGATCCGTACAACTTCAAAAATTTATTGAAAAAGAAACAGTAGGGTAACAGCAAAACTAATTAGGACATTAGATAGAATAACTCAAAAAGTTTTTTTCTGCAGTATGTTTCTGACCATAGATGGCGCTACATGTCATGCAAAGGAATATTAAAGCATTTTAGTTATTTCAATGGCAGATCGCGGGAAGAAAGCACAATGTGTTACGTGGTTTATCGAAACAAAATCCGATACGCAAACTCAACGGAATTATCGAACGACGTATGGGGAATCGCCACCATCTCGGTCAAGCATTCGTGAGTGAGTGGTATCACAAATTTATGACAACGGGTAGTGTGGAACATAAAAAAAGGATATGGTCGCCCTAGAACTAGCAAAGAAAGTGTGGAACATTTCGTAGGAGCCCTACAAAATCAGTTCGACAAGCATCCTGGGAGCTACAAATGCCAAGATCCACTGTACACGATGTGCTTCATAAACGATTGCGACTTACAGCCTACAAATTTCAGATTCTGCATGCGTTACAACCGGATGATTATGCGAAGCGTTATGGATTTGCAGTTGACATGCTGCATCGTTTGGATGCCGATGAACATTTTCTGAAACGAATACTGTTTTCCGATGAATCAACGTTTCATGTGTCCGGAATGGTCAATAAACATAACGTTCGATTTTGGGGCTCCGAACAACCACATGCCGTACGAGAACTCCAACGGAGCAGTGAAAAGGTGAACGTGTGGTGCGGATTGCTTCACGATCGCATCCTTGGACCTTTTTCTTTCTCAGAAACGACTGTGACCTCAAGTACCTACTTAGATATGCTTGAGATTTATGCATTCCCACAACTGCAAGACCTTCAACCGAATGTCCTTTTCCAACAAGACGGTGCGCCTCCTCATTGGGGATTGACAGTTCGTGAGTCGCTGAATAATTCTTTTCCACAGCGTTGGATTGGCAGGGATGGTCCCATTGCATGGCCACCCCGGTCTCCTGACCTAACACCACTGGATTTTTTCTTTTGGGGTTATGTTAAAGTTACTGTATACCGAACGAAAGTTAACAGTCTCGAAGAATTAAAGCAAAACATCCAAACAGCTGTAGCTACTGTTGATGTTAGCATGCTGAAACGGTCGTGGATGGAATTGGAATATCGTCTTGATATTGTTCGTGCTACGAAAGGGTCGCATGTAGAAATTTCCTAAGGTAATAACTTAAGTTATAGGAAAAAAAAACTGAGTTATTCTATCTAATGTACTAATTAGTTGCGCTGTAACCCTATTGTTTCTTTTTCAATAAATTTTTGAAGTTGTACGGATCTTTCTCGGACACCCTGTACTTCATTCAAAAGATAAACAATTATACAGACATACATACATTAAATACAATAATCCAACATGGAGTGAAAAATTAGCAAGAGCCAGGAATCTAACCTGGGTCCACAGCGTTCTAGGCTGTTGCTCTACCCACTGAGCCACTCCGGCAGATTCATGAGTCTGCAATTTCTCACTAATAAACCATGTTGGAGAGAAAGTCACCAGCCATCTAACAGACAGCCTTGGATGACCAGACAACGGTGAATAGATTTTTACTATTCCACTGATCTAATATATATTAAAAACATAAATAACGATTGCATTCAACATTTTAAAGATATACAATTCTTATACAGACATACATACATACCCAAGTTCGATTCCTGGCACTGGCTAATTTTCCACTCTATGTTGGATTATTGTATTTAATGTATGTATGTCTGTATAATAATTGTATATCTTTAAAATGTTGAATGCAGTTGTTACTTATGTGTGTTTTAATCCTTCATTCATCTGAAACATAGTTATGCTTAATTTCATTAGTTTTTCTGTGAAAATCCCAACATCCTGACATACAGAAACATATATTGGTTGGGTTACGTGCCAACGGAAATTATTTTGTGTTCGGATAGGTTTTTGGTTTGATGTAACTTTTTTGGGTTCGGATTGACTTCAAATGGAATTGTCAGGGTCGGGTTGGGTTGGGTTGCGTGCTGACAGAAATTACTTTGTCGTGTTTGGATTAGTTTTCGATTCGATGGAACTTTGAGTTGACTTCAAATTGAATTTTGAAGTTCGGGTTGGGTTGCGCGATGGTGTAAATTATTTTGTCCTGTTCGGATCGGTTTTCAGTTCGATGGAACTTTTTTTTAGCTTCGGGTTGACTTCAAATTGAATTTTCAGGTTCAGGTTGGGTTGTGCGATGAAGGAAATTATTTTGTTCTGTTGAGATCGGGTTATGGTTCGATGGATTTTTTTTGTTCAGGTTGGGTTGCGGGTTGATTTCAAAAGTAATTTTCAGGTTCGGGTCAGTACATCTCTATATTTGGACAAACAGTTGGTCAAAATCTGGTTGACTGTGAAACAAGTGGTCATTTTTCAACTAGCCCAACACTCTCTAGGCTCTTTGCAATGAGCCTGAAAAACATCAGTCTGATTGGAAAAAGGAAGATGATTCTCCAATTAGCCCGGCTCTTTGCAAAGAGCCAGATTTCGCAATTAGCCTACGACATATATATTCTATCTTATCCCGAAATTTCAGTATAACAACAATCACTATAATGGGGGTCCTGTGAACTTTATGAATATAAACCATTAAAACGACAAACATTTTATCAGAGTTCTGTATACTTCAAGCCTATAAAGCGTAAACAATCTGTATTTAAATCTTAAATCTGTACTTCCACCAAGAAAGGTTTTTGTGAGAAGAGCTTGAAATGTACTATATTTGTATAAAGATTGAAATTCAATCAGTAAAACACAAAAAGCACAAAACAATTTACAAAACATTAAAAACTAAACACAAATTCACCTGGAAAAAAAAAATCTTGCACAAAATAGCCAATCAAAAATCAGCTACAGTTATTTTAGTCTAATCTTCCATAATTAGGTACAGAGCCAAGGTTTGTGCCAAACATGAGCAATACTAGCAACGATAGCTTCAAGATTATGAGAGTGACAGCAATGATTGTAACCAGGTTTTTATTGCCAATCACCATCGAACTAAAATGTTTTATTTGGTGGGTGATGGAATGATTAAAATTGTTAAATTAAGAAGGTCTGAACTTTTTTTTTTTGCCTCTTTTTGTCCCTCTGAACTGGCACTGAAGTGATAAAGCTGTGAAGCTTAACTTCCAGAGTGGTTATCACCATCTCTCCCCCCCCCCCCCCCCCCCCCCCCCAATAATTGAGCAAATTTCTAAGGTTTGTCAAAAGTCAGTGAAAACCCTAGTTGCAATTAAAATTTGTTTTGTGCCAAACCATGCTTGTTAAAATACACAAATTGGCTGTAGAATTATGGAAGAATCCCTTGTTTTTAAACTTCAACACCTCTTTTCGCCCCTTTAGGAGTTTAATTTTGAAAATCTGTTAAATGCGAGTTTAACCATTTTTTTTTTTTTTACTGAAATGACTTAAAATTTCGACACTCCCTTTCCCCCTCCCCCTCTCTCGGAGTTTAATCGTTAAAACATCTTAATAAAAAAAATAAAAAAAAAAACTAACATGTACAAATTACAAAACTTAAAGAAAAAAAGCTGATTCATTATTTTTTATTTATTTAAATTATATAAAAAAATATTCTCTTTGTGGAACATATTGAAGGGAAGAAATGGGCAATTTTTCTTATACCTATGATTATCGTCTAGTGACTCTGGACATAAATTATAATTATGAGCTTTTTCTCTGCTAAAGTACATAAACAAAGAAAATTAAACAGTAGTTTGCACAAGTTTAAATCTTGATAATTTAGACTTTTAGTTTTAAACATCTTATAATATAAATAATCATTTTTATTATACTTACTTTCTGAACATAAATTTCTATATATTTCTGTAAATTATTTCTATACAAATACAGCACCAGATCATGAACAAAATCAAATCTGTCACAAACTATTATAAGTGGCAACTGATCTGTCAATTTAGCTTCTTTTAAGAAATTTTTTACTCTTTCAGGGTTGTAGCAATTACTTTCTCTACATATACGTTCAACTTCTTTAATTTGACCAGTCTTGCAAGCGGACTAGAAAGAAAAGGGTGAAAATTAAGAGTTATGTAATACATTTTAAAAAAAGTTTTACTTTTGAAATCATTTCTGTGATTTAGAATAAAGGAGAAAACAGATAAACAAAGATAACAAATAACTTATTTAAACCAGTACAGAATAGACAAAAGGAAAACATTCTAGAATTTTAATATGTAGCAAACTTGTAATTTTCTTGAAAATATTTCATAACGCAATCTCACTTTTTCAATACATTTTATATAAAAGCAATAAAGCATTTTATTAGAAAGCACGGGAAAAACTTACTTGAATATATTTAAAATGAACTTCAGGATCTTGACTGAAATTAACAATGGATCCAAGGAAGTAGAATAAGCCTGAAAGAAAATATTAAAAACTAAAGCAAATGAACAATTTTACGCACAAGTTAAGCAGGAGAGGGGGAAAAAACTAGATATACAGACAAGACAATTTGTTGCTAAAAATAAAACTAACATTTCTATATTTTCTGAAGTGTTAACATAATAATACAAAAACCCATAAAAGCCAATTATTCACAGGAAAATATTAAATTTTTTAACTTTAAAAGATGCGAAACTTGTGTTTCCAAAAATATTAAAAACAGTATAAAGAAAAAAACTCATGTACCAACTAATTTGGGTCTATCTTGGAAAATTTGCAAATGAAATCTTAGAAAAATTTTGTGCTTTAAATTATGGGAAATGGCAATTATCTTTTGTTTCTTGCAATCACTAACAAGTATATGATTTTAATTACAAAATGTTAAGAATTTAATGATTGATCTTTAAATGAAATCGAGCTTTTAACACTAGAACGGCCGAAAATTTCGACATCCTAAATCAGCCGTCTGTGTCATTTCGACACCACTAATTTAATTATGCAAAATGGACGCGATAAATTCTGATTTAACACTATATTCTGTCATTGTACTTTAATTAAGCTTATATTGTTATATTTGCACGAAAGACAGATGATTAATTTTACAGAAAAATACATTAAATCAAAGCGGCCAAAAATTTCGACATCCTAAAACAGCCGCCGGTGTCATTTCGACACCACTAATTTAGTTGTGCAAAATGAACGCTATAAGTTCTAATTTAACACTATATTGTGTCATTGTACTTTAATTAAGCTTATATTGTTATATTTTTACAAAAGAACGGTGACTTGTTGTAAATTCTGTTTGGTGTCGAGATAACACCAACAGACGTTCTAGGTGAATTTGGCTGTAATTTTTTTAAAAATCTAATCACATAATAAAAATTTCGATAGTGTGCTTATTACGTAAAATGATTAAAAGTCATACAATTTGAAGAATATAAGTGAAAAAATGTGATAGAGAGATAAGGCTAAATTCGGTGTGGTGTCAAAATGACACCAGCGGACGTTCTAGTGTTAACTCACTGAATCTGACAATATTCACAAAACAAAGTTTATAAACAAAATTATTAAAATTAGTCACAATTAATCAGTTCAACTCTAAATTATTTTTCATTTGATACTAGCTAAAAAAATATTTTAACCCTTTACCTATGGAATATTTTCAGAAAAATGTTACAAAAACAGAAAATTTTCTTTTGTCTTTAATATGGTGCATGATAACAAAAAAAAGTTAAAAATAAGTTATTTTGTAAAAAAAGAAATAACTAATATTTAACATTTTTAAATATGAGAAAAATTAATGGATTTGGTTAACCATCTTACTCAACCATTACCATCTATTGTAAAAAGAGTAAATTAAATTACATTACACATTAGCAAAAAGAAAATGAACTCCCTGAATAAAACCACTCTTTTCACCTGAACAATTTCAGTTCGGACATTCCATGCTTGAGTTGCCCGAACTGAATTTGGACACAGAAAAAGGGTTAAAAACCTGAATTTATACCAAGCCTAATATTGCATTTCTCAATTGATATAGTGTGTTAAATATCAACTCTAAACATTAATAACTGCTAATTCAACTGCTTACCTTCATAACTTTTGAATGATTCAAACAGATCTATTAAGGCAGCAGTAGTAAGTTGCTCATGATATTTAGTAGCTACCTGTACACAGATCTGAAGATTTTGCCTGATATTATGACTTAGCATTGCCTTTAAACATTCAATAGAATCTTCAACGGACAGAGAACCAAAGTAGTTTACAAGCCACTAGAATGAAAAAAAAAAATGGAAGATACATCAAAATACAGCAAAAATATTACATGTGTATGCTTTTACAGTATGTTATACAACAGGGTTTGAAAGAGCACGAATGAGTGGAGGAATTATGCCTAACATAAATTTTGCAAGGAATTTTCTTTCCTTAAATTATTTCATTATGTGAACTGATCACAATAGTGATGTTTCTCCTCAATAGATCAATGACCTTAAAAACATGAAGCTATCTGTCAAATAGTTTACGAAATAAGGTATGAATAATTTTGATAATCTAAATTGTGATAAAAATATGAACCAATTTTGTGTACATCATAGTTCAAGTATATCATCAAGTGGAGCAATAAAATAAATTGTCCTACAGAAATTTTGTTAAAATGTATATAAATTATTAATTGCAAACTATACTCTTATATAAATTACTATATACAAATAGGAAAGACACTGTTCATTAATTATTAATCCTTATTTTTTTAAATGATTATCAGTAGTTTATTTAGCCTTAGTTAAAAATTCTTTATCAAACTTTTGCCGACAGCAATGTCATGCTTTTACATATGAAAACACTTTCCAAAAGGATCAGGGTCCATTAGCAGTGTTTTTGGACCATGAAATAAGACTATACTGACTTAATTATTTCACTTTTTAATATTAGAAGGTTTATCCTGTACAATTTCAACAATAGTTTTTGTATTTTGTTTTGTTCGGATATATATGACTTACACAAGCTCAAAGTTCGTATTATTTGCAGTTTTTGATGAAAAATATGCAATTTCTCCTAATTTCACCTCAATTATTTATAGGAGCGCAATTGTGTAACACTTTCTTCTTTACAAATATTATAAAATACATCAAAATGTACAATATATGTAAAAATGAAAGTGTTGCAAAGCTGCGTTTCATAGTAAAATATTAAAAAAATATATTAAAACTTGAGGTAAAATTAGGAGAAATTACGTATTTTTCATAAAAAACTATGAATAATACAAACTTTGAGCTTGTGTAAGTTATATAAATCCGAACAAAATGCAAAAAATATTGTTGAAATCGTACAGGATAAACCTAATATTAAAAATAGAAACAATTAAGTCAGTATAACAAAATCGAATTTTAGTCTTATTTCATGGGCCAAAAACACAGCTTATGGACCCAGATCCTTTTCATGAGATAAAGATCCACAGAATTCAGTTCTTGTTTTACGTACACTGCTGAAAACCCTCACATTCAGGATTGATGTAGGGTATTGTCAAAATATACAGCATGAAGTTAGAGATGTTATATTTAAAAGAGCCATCGGCTGTTGTCAGTGTCTTAAATAGCCCACTTTCTACATATTTTCTTCTTTAACTACATCAAGAGGAATGTCATCAATCTGCAAAGAACAAAATTCAGACTGATGTTTGGTCTCTAGCTTCATATTCATTCTGAAAACACACGGCAGGGAATTTATCTAAAGAGTACCCAATGTTCTTCTTAAAGCCCAAAACGGTAGGATAAAAAATTTAGTCAAAATCATTTGAGCCGGGTTTTTTTTTTTTTTTTTTTTTTTTTTTTTTTAGATCTAATTAGCTTGACCTTGACCCATAGTGACCCAAACTAACCCATTAATTGAATTTTCTCGAACATGTGACCTAGTCTAATGGTCTGCTCGTGCCTGAAAACAATTGGATATAAAATTTCATCAAAATTGTTAGAGCTGTTTTTAAGATAAAATTTACAGACAGACAGACAAGATTTGCTCATATAATATGATATGTTATTCTTTAAAATGATTGTAATAGATTAATGAGTTTTAATTCTGAATACAAAAATCTGATTTGAAACTTAAAAGAAAAAAAAAACCTTACAGCATTTTTTAAGCATTGTGTCCAATTTTAGATGCAACAGAGGCTGAATTGACACTATTTCTTACTGTTTTATTGAAACTGTTTACTGAATTACTGTTTTTTTTTTTCCAAGTTCTCGCTTAATTGGCTGCCAATTTGTATTAAAGTGATAAAATGAAAAATGATCAACATTAAAATCTTAGAACAAGCTGTAAAAATTTAGAAATGTTTAATTTTTTTGCATTCTTTATTTATTAGACTATCAAAAAAATTTCAAATACAGTAAAAACCCCAGTTATCCGAAAAGCATGGGACCAGAGGATTTTTGGTTGACCGGGGTTCCATAGGAATTTTCGGATAATGGGAGGCTTCCTAATTTTATTCTACCAGATGAAACTACTCACTCTTCTCACTCCACCACAGTCAGATAAAGTGTTTGTACTTACAGGTGCAGCAAGTGTCCAATTCTGTTCGATTACTCCTTAAGGTTTACACGTTTAATTTCCTCCAAACTTTATTTACGATAAGTAATACTTTAAAGCACAAATTTTTTTTTATAAGCATGAAGAGCTTAACGAGTTGAAAAAGTTTATGCTGGCACCTCAATATATTGTAGTGCAAGAAGATGCAACAGGGTCAAATGTGTTTAAAAAGGTGGCGTGATAAGGCAGCATTGAAGCAATGTAAATTTGAAAAACAAAAATAATCGCAACATATTTTGTAAAAAAATGAAGTGTTGTATGTGTCTATGCAATAAAATACTTGCATTTACGCAATGGTCCAAATAAGTAAGTTGACGCTGTTTATTTCATAAACAGCTTGCTTGTTTAAAAATAAAAAATTTTATATTTGAAAAAAAAAAAAAAAAAAGTTAAGATCTTTCAGTTAAGCCGATTTCCGGATAACCGGGATTCGGATAGTCAGGGTTCTACTGTAATGGGGTTTTTTAGAGAACAGCACAATAAAGTTTTTTTTTTTTTTTTTTTTTTTTTTTAAAGATTGAATCTCATTATAGATATGGTCAGAAAAGTGAATAAGGTCAACGAAGCCAGGCTATAAGCTCTCAAATACAGCGGAGTCCCCAAAACTGACCTTCTAGAAGGGCAAAACCTAAGTAGTACTATATCACACATATTTCACTTTATGATTTATTAAAAAAGACAAGTTTGATAAGCAGCAAACTTAAAATTAATATAGAAGTAAAAGTTTAAGAATTTCTGAAAATTCTACCCACAATCAATTTTAATCTGATATTAAAACTTTGAAATATCAATATTAAACTTATCAATTTGTACGAAATATTTTTTATAGCAGTTAGGAAGTTTGTTGGTAAAAAGGTACAGGATTTCAACTTTTATAACCACAGCACCATGAAACCAACTAATCAATTTACAAGAGCACAAAAATCTTTGTCAGGCCTCGAGTACAAATAGCGTTAAATAGTTTTTTTTTTTTTTTTTTTTTTTTTTTTTTTTAAGCCTTTTCCAAGCAGAGTAGTTTCTCTACTGAAAAACAATAAATTGACACAAACTTTGTTCACATGAAACAAGTATTATTCATACATCAATAAATACTTATATGAAATATTTTTCACAAAAATTTATAACATTCAAGATTGAAATATTACCTCAGAATTCAATAAATGAGTATGCACAATCGCCCTTTTGATATCGTACAAGTCTGTATAATGTTCCAAAGCCTGTGGGGAAAGAAAAAAAAAAAATGAATATTAACTTTTCAATTTTATTTTTTTTAATTATTTTTTAAACGCTACAGAAAACAACTTACACGCTGTAGAAGGCCAGCCTTTTCACAGAGTTGGGCAACATGTGCTCTGTCATAGTGAGTGAACATTTGGTTTCCTAAAATAGCATCTGCAACCTAAGGGAAGAGAGAAAATAACATGACAAAAAATGTAAGGACTTCCTGTACAAGACAATGAAAATGGTATATATATATTTAAAAATATATTTCCTGGTTACCTGGGGAGCAGTCACAAGATTCATTTCCAAGAGACGAGTTTGGAGGTTTCCTTCAGATGGTCGATTATTTTTCAATGCATCAAGCAGAAAAGCAGTACACTGTTGAACAAGGTTCTGCTCCATGAAGATATCGACTATCTACAGGGGAGAAAAATAAAGTTTTAAAGCTAAATTTTTAAAACTAGACATAAAAGTGGGAACAAAGGTTGAAAAAAATTTTTTATCTATAAAATGACGGCAAATTCTTATAATTTAGACATATTTTAGCAAAAAAATTATACAATAAAATGAAGTTAACTAAAATGTGTAAATCCAAACATATCTGATGAATTTATATGAAGCATACCGATTAATTTTTAAAAACTAATATTATTCTGGAAAATTTGGCCATTTAAGATTTTTTCTCCTCTTTTCCAAACGGGTGGAAAACAAAAAAAAAAAATCTGAATGCTAAATATATGCACACCAAAGTTATCAGCTTCGCATCGGCAATACAGCCATTACGGCAGCAGTCATACATTGCAGATTAGAAACTAAACTCACGTGCCCACAACTGAAAAAAAGTCAGAGATATTTTACTGTAATCCAGATATTAAAATATAGTCTAAAAATCTGGAATCTTTGGCCAAAAGCCTACATCTTGTCTAGAATAATCTTAACTTATAATCATTTCACTACTTCACACAGTCTTATGCTGTAAAGAAAACATTTTATACTTGCATCGTTCTTGACTAAATACTTTAACACATTACCGTTCTACAATAAGATTCTTAATTCGAATCTTGGCCTGAATGTTTAGATGAACTAGTGATGCAAGATTCTCGATTATTCAACGATTGAGAAAAATCACATTGTAGAAAATAAGAATCAAGAAAGTCATTGATTAAGTCCCAAACTCTACAATAGATTGTCTATCTAAAAATCGCAACTGCAAAACTTAGCAATTATTCTGACAAGAAATTCGACAGTTGTGACAGATTTATTCTGCTATTGCTCGATAATTCTGCTCTCAATAATTCTGATGCTTGATAATACTGCTTTAACAATTATTTGCTCAGGACTGGGGCAAGATATATATATATATATATAAATCACACATGCTCATTAAGCATACATTTACTTTTTGAACGACATATTTGGTTAAAATATATGAATGATGAAGAAATTAATGGAATTTGAACAAAAAAAAAATCTTTCTAGAACTAACATTTAAAAAAAGTGTCTTTTCGCTGCAAAAAGAAACTAAATACCGGAATCTTTACACAATGTTTTTACATAGTTGTTGGACACCTAAATAATAACATGTGTAAAAATCTTAAAGCATTCCAACAATTAGAAGTACTTAAAAATATATATAAACTGGTATACTATTTTTTTTTTTTCTGTATATTGATTTTTTTTTAAAAAATCTTTATATAATTGCTCTGAAATTTGAATGTGATATACCAGCCTTTTAGCTAATAATAGTGTACTAATTTATTTCAGAAATTTTGAGATTTAGTGGGGAAAAAAATCAGCTTGAGAGGAAAAAAAAAAAAATTCCAATGTAGTTAACATTCTGCACATTTTCATTAAAATATAAACTTAGTTTTATACAACTGCTTTGAATTTTTAATACAATATACTAACATTTAACTAATAATAGAATATAAATTTGGTTAAGAAATTATAAGATTTAAGGGAGAAATAAATTGGAAAAAAAAAATCTGCCATAGTGTTAACATTGTGCATATGAGGGAGAAAAAAAAGATTTTTTCAAGTGTTTTACCTCTAGCTGGATAGATTTTTATAAGCGTGGCCCACAACATTAGGTAAGTTTGGAAAGATTCATTTAAAAATATAAAATCATTCAACACAGATTTTAGGTTAGTTAAGGCTATCACGGACCCGAGCAAGTAAGTTAGTTCAAAATAAGAACAATTCACTTCAAGCGCTAAGATAGGCAAGAAAAGGTGGGGAAGGGAGACCAAAAAAGGGAGGTGCTAACTGCATTTTAGTTAGAATTTATTGTCTGAATTAAAAACACAAATTAAGAGTGAGGAAGAGACACCAACAGTACTTAAAATGAAAAATCATTAGTGCGAGAAAAAACTTAAGGGGGTGAAGAAGTGGAAAGGCAAAAGCCCCTAAATCTCAAACTATGTCCCCTAGCGAAAATCTAAAGGCAGATTTAAGGAGTTAAAAAATATATGCAAGCAATGGGAGGGATGGGGGGGAAACTATTAAGAAATGGCCAATGTCCCTTGTTAAAAAGAGCCAAGTTTCAGAAGAGGAGGAGAGGAGGGGGATTAAGAATGTGAAAAAAAAAAAAAAAAAAAACTGGGAGGGAGGGTGGAAAGCCAGAAAACAAACATATATGTCCAATTTCAGTCAATGAGGGGAGCCACTATAAGACCTATAATAACATCAGAGATACATGTTCATACCACAGCCAGAAAAAAAAAATTGATTCGCTTATGTTATAATGCAATGTATCAGTCCCCGAAACACTTATTAATGTTAACTCTTCCCCAATTCATCTACAAATGATTCTTGAAAAGATCATTTTGGATATTGGATAAGAATAGCAACTGATTAACTGAAGTAGTCGAGAAATGAGACAACAGAAAAATAATCAATAAAAGCATCTTGTTATTGCTCAATACTAGAACAAGCATAGCTTAAATTAAATAGAACTCACAAAATGACAGCAAAATCGTCTGTTGTGCATTATTTATGATCCATTTACCATGTTATTACAGGGTGCATACAAATTTCTTTAAATAAAAATCATGGACTTTTAAGTATCTAAACAAAAAAATTTTTAAACTTACAAATTGAATAAACTAATGAATTATAATACGCATTTTTTAATACAACTTTTAAACATTCAAAATGGGAGAAAGGAATTTCAGTATGTGGCAGTAGAAATTTAGAAGACTTTCACTTATAGTTATTTCAAAATGGCAAATACAACAAAAAGGAAATTCAAGTATCGTAAACTTAGTATGCAAGAGAAAAGGAAAAAGAGGAGGGGAGAATCCAAAATTTTGGAAGGGAAATTAAGATTAATATTTAGTTATACTGCCAATGCAAAATGTAGCAGGAGGGAAGGGGGAGATAGAGGGAGAAGTTAGATTAGATGCTTATTTATTAAGCAGGACTGTCATTCTGCCAAGCCAAGCTATTATAAAAAAAAATAAAAAAAATTACTAAGCAAGCCAAACAAATGCCAAGAACCAGACTACAGACCGCTACTGCTTACATACAGGAGACAACTTTTCTGCATTAAATCGATCAAACATGCCAGCTTAAAATATCATATATCAAAGGAACCAATCATTGCAGGAAAATAAAACAAAAACTAGAAGAATCTAATGAAGACATTCTTCAATTTGATAAACTCATCTTCATAACTGAATTATATAAACAGAGATATAGAAATTTTTTTTTTTTTAAGTTGAAATACTTAAAAAGATCACTTTTTTTGCCCGTCAAACTTATTTTTTCAAAACAACCTAGAGACTTAACTAATGGATAAAAAATATATAAGGATTAAATTTTTAGACAGGAAATTTCTTAAAGTATGTGCTTTTATAAAATTCAGTTTTAAAAAATAAAATTCTACCCTTAATTAGTAAAAAACTTAACTCTAAAATTAAAAAAATTGCCAAAACAGTGATAAAATAGCCAAACAACTGTGCACTATTTTCTACAGAATATCATTCTGACTTAGTTATTTAAAACAGATGTAATAAAAAGGTTTGTTTTTCAATTTCATTTAAATGTATTGTAAAAGTACAGTGTTTTATATAGGATATAAATATGTAAATTAAATAATTTATTAACGATAATTAAATTATTAAAGACAGTCCCTCATTTAAGACAGTTGCCTAACATATTACTTGTTTAAACACAAGAAATAAGGTGGGCTTTCATTTGTTTTCAATTTGTTGTTACTATAAAATACTGAAAAATTACTTCAAAAAATAAATAGATTAAAAAACAGAAGACTGATTAAATGTTGCTAAAATATATGCTGTAGCAGTTTAAATTATTAAATTAAATAGTCCTTATTATTAATTTTTCGTATCCGTCTGTGTGTCTGTGTGTGTATCTGTACCCGGATAAACTCTGCGAGCGTAGCGAGTAGCGAAGTGCTTTTTGTGTCAAAAAATTCAGAAAAATCCGGGCCTTCAGGAATTGCAGTTTCGAAAAAATCGGCCCTTAACTAAGGGAGTTATTAACGAACAAAGCTGTTTTAATTGCTTCAAAAGAAACCTATGTGAAAAGTCCTCCGCGCATGCCCAGAAGAGCTCAATCCTCATCTTCCGCAAAAAGAAGAAGGAAAGATCGCTTCGGCCGGTTCCGTTTGACGACTGTCTAAACTCGCCGACGGCGAACCGACAGAAATACGAAAAAACCGTCAACATATTCTCAAAGAACGTACTTTTACGTCTCTAACGATCCGGTCGGTTCGAAAAAATTTCGATATTAACCCTTTCAAAAAAAATAATCAAAAAGGGTCGAATTAGTGTTTTTGATTTTCTCCCTTCGTCCGAACCTCGCATCCGCCGGACTAAGAAAGATTCGGATAAACGGATTTCACCAAATAAAAGATCGGTCTCTGTCCTCTCCAATAACACCTTCCATTAAAAAAAATACGCCAGTTAACCCTTCGAAAGCGTATATTTTCCGTACACAGTTTCGCGATTTCGGCAATTTCGACTATTTTGAAAAATTCGCTGCGGCGGTTCCAACCAAGTCAGGGGAAACTAAAAATACCAGACGAGATCTACATTCTTTATGCTTTCGAAATCTGCGATCGTTTTTGAAAAATACAAATATTAACCCTTCGAAAAAAATTCGCGCGCAGACTCACTTTTGCAAATTCAGATTCTCTGCGATTTTTAAAATCGCGCATCGGCTCTCTGAAAGAACAAAAAAACAAACAAACACACCCAAGTACATTTCCCTCCTTTCGAGATCACTATAAAACCTTTAGTTTTAAAAAATATTTCAGTTAACCCTTTCGAAAACGTTTTTTTCCGTAACTCTCTTTCGCTTTTTCAGAGATTTCTGCAATATTTAAAAATCAAATTCTGGGCTGCTAAACAAGATACGAAAAAATAAAAATACCGAGCCTAATCTACGTTCTGTTTCCTTTTAAAATCAGGTATCAGTTTCGAAAAATTCGTTTTTTAACCCTTCTAAAAAAAATGGTTTCCGAAACTCACTCGCGTGAATTTTCATTTTTCGGCCCATGTTTAAAAATCCGCATCGACTCGGAAAATGCGAATAGAGACAAATAAAATACACCAGAATATAGCCACGTTCTTCTTCTTCGAAACATATATTTCAGTTTTAAAAATTATGTACATTAACCCTTTAGAAACCGATCGTTCCCGTACATCACTTTCGTGTTTCCTCTAATTTGCCAATGTATACCCCCCGCCGCAGCAATTTTTTATCGAATGATATAAATTCCTAGAGAAGAAGCTAAAAGTGCATACATTCAGCTCTAGAAAGACACCTTTCAGTTAAAAAAATTCGAGTATTATCAATTTCAAAAAAATTCTTTTGTGAAACGCGTTTCTAGAAATAAGCGTTTTTCGGCGCAAGCACAGATTTATCAAAGTGTAATAAGTGACTTTGCTTTCGCCGTAATTATCTTATTTATTAACGATTTTAAATCAAAAATCGTTGTTCATTTTGCGTACAGAATTGCATGGGCTTTCCGAATATATGATTTATTTTGAGAAATAATTATATTTTCATAGTTAAAATTCTATTCTACTAGGATATTTGTATTCTGAAGCAGCCTATTCCACTGCAAATATACTTACTGTGTGTACTTTTTTCGGAAGCTCCAAAAGATATCAAATTAATTTTTTTTCTATTTTTTATATATCGGATTCTATATAGTTTGTTGAACTCCCGGTTTATGATTCAAGGCAGGAACATTTATTTTTAAAAGTTTTAGAATTTTTTAAATAATGGTCATTTTTGTATAGAAAAAAAAAAAAAAGAAAAAGCTAAGGAATTTGCTATTTTTTTTCAAATAATCTTCCTTCGTATGGGTCCCATCGCGACCTGGTTTGGCTCATTCGACTCGACATAGATAGAGCTTACCGAATTTAGTTCCGAGTTTCACCACCAGGGTGCGCTTTCCTGTCTCTGTTTCTATGGGACGGATCACGACGGGGTATAGCTCATTCGACTCGACACAGATAGAGCTTACTAGAGATTATCGATTTTAGCTCCGCATTTCCCCACTAGGGGCACTTTCCGAACTCTGTTTCTATGGGCCGGATCACGACGGGGTATGGCTCATTCGACTCGACATCGATAGCTTTAACGGTTTCAATGCCCGAGGTTCGTGTAGAACAGATTGCGCCACCTGGTTGTGGAAGGTTAAAATAACGTATATTGCAGCGCGTGCGCAGCACGACTGCTATACGTTGCCGCAGGCAGCGTTGACAGTTATAGGTTCAGCATTCGTTTAGTTATAGGTTTATACTATTCGATGTGCAAATTAGGGGACTATCCGGTCAGTGCGTAGCACGACCGGTATACGGTGCCGAGGGCAGCGGGGACCCGGGTCGGAGGTTCGTTCGATTAGAGGTTTATACTATATTTATGTGCAAATTAAGGGATTATCCGGTGCGTCCAGTATACGGATTGTTAGAGCCGGGTCGGAGGTTCGTTCGGTTCGAGGTTTATCTTATTCGAGATTTTACAAGATTAGAGGTTTTACAATTAGGGGCCCGCTGGCGGGCGAAGCCAGCTACTACTCGCGTGAATTTTCGTTTTTCGCCCCATGTTTAAAAATCCGCATCGACTCGGAAAATGTGAATAGAGACAAATAAAATACACCAGATCATAGCCACGTTCTTATTCTTCGAAACATATATTTCAGTTTTAAAAAACATGTACATTAACCCTTTAGAAACCGATCGTTCCCGTACGTCACTTTCGTGTTTCCTCTAATTTGCCAATGTATACCCCCCCCCCCCCCCCCCCCGCAGCAGCTATTTTTTTATCGAATTACATAAATTCCTAGAGAAGAAGCTAAAAGTGCATACATTCAGCTCTAGAAAGACACCTTTCAGTTAAAAAAATTCGAGTATTATCAATTTCAAAAAAATTCTTTTGTGAAACCCGTTTCTAGAAATAAGCGTTTTTCGGCACAAGCACAGATTAATCAAAGTGTAATAAGTGACTTTGCTTTGGAAGTAATTATCTAATTTATTAACGATTTTATTTAAAAAATCGTTGTTCATTTTGCGTACAGAATTGAATGGGCTTTCCGAATATATGATTTATTTTGAGAAATAATTATATTTTCATAGTTAAAATTCTATTCTACTAGAATATTTGTATTCTCAAGCAGCCGATTGCACTCCAAATACTTGCTTTGTTTACTTCTTTCGGAAGCTCCAAAAGATATCAAAATATTTTTTTTTTATTTCTATTTTTTATATATCGGATTCTATATAGTTTATTTAACACCCGGTTTATGATTTTGTGTTTGTGTGGGGATGCGATATATTTAAATTTGTCGTTTTAAAACGCATCCTTTTTTCATTTCATCGGAAAGAAATGTTGCCATTTGAGTTATAGAAACTTTCTATTCGATGGATCAGAGATTATACACTATGTAAAGAATCAACTTCATTTCGATCGTAGTAAAATAAACCAGAGAGTCAACACAGGAACATCAACACCAGGGGGCGCTTTCGGAAATCGGGTTCTATGGGCCCGATTACAACGTGGTTTGGCTCTTTCGACTGGATTTCGATAGCTTTACAGATTTCGGTCATGTTCGTATAGAACAGATTGCGCCCCCTGGTGGTGGAAGGTGTAATTAAAGGATTTTTCATCCAACTCGGGTTCTATGGGTCACATCACGACGCGGTTTGGCCCAATCGACTCAACGTCGATAGAGGATACTGGAGCTTATCGATTTTTGCTCCGAGTCTCACCACCAGGGGGCGGTTTCCTATCTCCGGTTCTACGGGCATGAAAACGACGGGGTATGGCTCATTCTACTCGACATCGAAAGCCTTAACGATTTCAGTTATGATCGTATAAACAGATTGCGCCACCTGGTGGTGGAAGGTGGAACTAACGTATACTACAGCGCGTGCGCAGCACGACTGCTATACGGTGCCGCAGGCAGCGGGGACCCGAACCGGAGGTTCGTTTAGTTAGAGGTTTATACTATTCTATGTGCCGGTGCGTGCGTAGCACGACCGGTTTACGATGCCGAAGGCAGCGGGGACCAGGGTCGGAGATTCGTTCAGTTAGAGGTTTATACTATTCGATGTGCAAATTAAGGTATCATCCGGTGCCGAAGGCAGCGGGGACCAGGGTTGGAGGTTCTTCGGTTAGAGGTTTATACTACTCAATGTGCAAATTAAGGGATTATCCGGTGCCGAAGGCAGCGGGGACCCGTGTCGGAAGTTCGTTCGGTTTGAGGGGGGTGCGAGCCGGAGAATACAAAAGATTCCAGGCACCTATGTAAATTAGGGATTTTATCGATTTTAGTTACCGATGTAAATTAGGGACCCGCTGGCAGGCGAAGCCAGCTAGTCCTTATTATTAATGTTCGTATACGTCTGTGTGTCTGTCTGTGTGTGTATCTGTACCTGGATAAACTCTGCGAGCGTAGCGAGTAACGAAGCGCTTTTTGTGTCAAAAAATTCAGAAAAATCCGGTCCTCCAGGAATTGCAGTTTCGAAAAAATCGGCCCTTAATTAAGGGAGTTATTAACGAACAAAACTGTTTTAATTACTAAAAAGAAACCTATGTGGAAATTATTCCGCGCATGCCCAGAAGAGCTCAATCCTCATCTTCCGCAAAAAGAAGGAAAGATCGCTTCGGCCGGTTTTGTTTCACGACTGTCTAAACTCGCCGACGGCGAACCGACAGAAATACAAAAAAACCGTCAACATATTCTCAAAGAACGTACTTTTACGTCTCTAATGATCCGGTCGGTTCGAAAAAATTTCGATATTAACCCTTTCAAAAAAAATAATCAAAAAGGGTCGAATTCGTGTTTTTGATTTTCTCCCTTCGTCCGAACCTCGCATCCGCCGGACTAAGAAAGATTCGGATAAACGGATTTCACCAAATAAAAGATCGGTCTCTGTCCTCTCCAATAACACTTTCCATTAAAAAAATACGTCTGTTAACCTTTCGAAAACTTATATTTTCCGTACACAGTTTCGCGATTTCGGCAATTTCGACTATTTTGAAAAATTCGCTGCGGCGGTTCCAAACGAGTCAGGGGAAACTAAAAATACCAGACGAGATCTACATTCTTTATCCTTTCGAAATCTGTGATCGTTTTTGAAGAATACAAATATTAACCCTTCGAAAAAAATTCGCGCGCAGACTCACTTTTGCAAATTCCGATTCTCTGCGATTTTTAAAATCGCGCATCGGCTCTCTGAAAGAACAAAAAAACAAACAAACACACCCAAGTACATTTCCCTCCTTTCGAGATCACTATAAAACCTTTAGTTTTAAAAAATATTTCAGTTAACCCTTTCGAAAACGTTTTTTTCCGTATCTCTCTTTCGCTTTTTCAGCGATTTCTGCAATATTTAAAAATTCAATTCTGGGCTGGTAAACAAGATACGTAAAAATAAAAATACCGAGCCTAATCTTCGTTCTGTTTCCATTTAAAATCAGGTATCAGTTTCGAAAAATTCGTTTTTTAACCCTTCTAAAAAATGGTTTCCGAAACTCACTCGCGTGAACTTTCGTTTTTCGGCCCATGTTTAAAAATCCGCATCGACTCAGAAAATGCGAATAGAGACAAATAAAATACACCAGATCATAGCCACGTTCTTCTTCTTCGAAACATATATTTCAGTTTTAAAAAATATGTACATTAACCCTTTAGAAACCGATCGTTCCCGTACATCACTTTCGTGTTTCCTCTAATATGCCAATGTACCCCCCCCCCCCCCCCCTGCCGCAGCAATTTTTTATCGAATGATATAAATTCCTAGAGAAGAAGCTAAAAGTGCATACATTCAGCTCTAGAAAGACACCTTTCAGTTAAAAAAATTCGAGTATTATCAATTTCAAAAAAATTCTTTTGTGAAACGCGTTTCTAGAAATAAGCGTTTTTCGGCGCAAGCACAGATTTATCAAAGTGTAATAAGTGACTTTGCTTTCGCCGTAATTATCTTATTTATTAACGATTTTAAATCAAAAATCGTTGTTCATTTTGCGTACAGAATTGCATGGGCTTTCCGAATATATGATTTTTTGAGAAATAATTATATTTTCATAGTTAAAATTCTATTCTACTAGGATATTTGTATTCTGAAGCAGCCTATTCCACTGCAAATATACTTGCTGTATGTACTTTTTTCGGAAGCTCCAAAAGATATCAAATTAATTTTTTTTCTATTTTTTATATATCGGATTCTATATAGTTTGTTGAACTCCCGGTTTATGATTCAAGGCAGGAACATTTATTTTTAAAAGTTTTAGAATTTTTTAAATAATGGTCATTTTTGTATAGAAAAAAAAAAAGAAAAAGCTAAGGAATTTGCTATTTCTTTTCAAAATATCTCCCTTCGTATGGGTCCCATCGCGACCTGGTTTGGCTCATTCGACTCGACATAGATAGAGCTTACCGAATTTAGTTCCGAGTTTCACCACCAGGTGCGCTTTCCTGTCTCTGTTTCTATGGGATGGATCACGACGGGGTATAGCTCATTCGACTCGACACCGATAGAGCTTACTAGAGATTATCGATTTTAGTTCCGCATTTCACCACTAGGGGCGCTTTCCGAACTGTTTCTATAGGCCGGATCACGACGGGGTATGGCTCAGTCGACTCGGCATCGATAGCTTTTCGAGATTTTACAATTAGGGGCCCGCTGGCGGGCGAAGCCAGCTAGTTTAATAAATAATTCTATTAAATCTATTAACTATTAAATCTTTTTCTACCATCTGGTTAAATCTTAAATCAATATTTCATAAAACGGCTACTTTTAAAACAGCTGAAAATAAATTGGGTAATTCAACCAATATGGGTAAAAAATGTACTTTGTTATTTATATTGTTGATAATAAAATATTCCAAAGTATACAAACTTTGAATTAAAAATGTATGAAGACTTATTATACATTAATCTACAAAATAATATAAGCAGGAGTTCTAACTATTTCTTGGTAAGTCAACTGTACGTAATGTCTGAATAAAGTATAAACCAGCTAAGAAAGGAGGGAAGTGGTAGAGGTGCACCCAATTTAGTATATATATATTTTTTTTAACTTTAAATAGTTTAGTTAAAACATCCTTGTATTAATATACAAACAAATGTAAATATGAAATTTGATTTCTTAATAAGCAATAAAATTAGCAGTTGAAGTTATACTAAGTATATTGTAAGTTTATGTAAGGTCTGAATAAAAGTAAACTGGCAGTAAAGGAGTGGACCAAATTTAGTATGCATTTTTTAAAATTTAAATAGTTCAATTCAAAAATCCACAGGTGTTTTAGGTAAAGTCTTATAACAATATTTCATAATACGCTTACTTCTAAAAGCAACCGAAAATTAAAAGGTGTTAATTCAACTTATATGGATAAAAAATACCGACGGCTCAGCCTACAGGCACAGGTAGATTTTGAAGAAGCAGACTGTGGGGTGCCTGTCTGTTAGGAATTGCGGAAGAAATTACCTTTTTGCCATAATGCCACAGTTGGGACCGCCCACTTCGAAATCTAACTTGTTTGCAGGCGGAGCCGAAAGGGATTATTTAGTTTAAATTTTTTTTTTTTTGCTATAAGGATTGGTTCTATAAAAAACTTGGCAATATAAAAGTTTGATAATATTAAGAGGATTTATAATAAATTTAAGCAGATTTGATATCTTGTGAATTGACGAAGTTATGAATTTTTTTCTTCTGAAAATCACACTTTTTTCCCCTCCTTGGGGTTATTTTTTATGATATCAAACATCTGTCGTACATAAATTTTCAGCCCTTTTCTTAGAAGTAATAACTTTAAACGGATTCGATACGTATCATACTTTAGAAGTTATGGGTTTTTTTTTCTGTTTTCACAAAAAGCCCTCCCATTTCCCCTGCCTTGGTTCGATTTTATCCATTAACGAACTTGACAGAGACTTTATGCCCCTTTATTTTATGTATTAGTTTGGAAGAGTTTTGTGCAGAATTATTGAAGTTATTGTGTCCATAAAAAAGTGGCATAGATAAAGTTTTGAACTGAGGGTGGTTTTGGGTTCTGGGAGTCATGATCGGAGTAGATCTTCAAAAATTTTTCAAAAATTCCAACTTGGGAGAGAATGCAATAGGTTAGGGGTACACAACCTGTGGCCCGCAATCGAATTACTGGTGGCCCGCGGATCAATTTCGCTGATCGGACGCGGAAAAATCACGAATTTCGCCGATCAGGTGCAGAAAAAATTGTGAATTTTGCCAAATTTTGCCGATCGGACGCGTAAAAATTGCAAATTTTGCCGATCGGACGCGTAAAAATTGCAAATTTTGCCGATCGGACGCGTAAAAATTGCAAATTTTGCCGATCGGACGCGTAAAAATTGCAAATTTTGCCGATCGGACGCGTAAAAATTGCAAATTTTGCCGATCGGACGCGTAAAAATTGCAAATTTTGCCGATCGGACGCGTAAAAATTGCAAATTTTGCCGATCGGACGCGTAAAAATTGCAAATTTTGCCGATCGGACGCGTAAAAATTGCAAATTTTGCCGATCGGACGCGTAAAAATTGCAAATTTTGCCGATCGGACGCGTAAAAATTGCAAATTTTGCCGATCGGACGCGTAAAAATTGCAAATTTTGCCGATTGGACGCGTAAAAATTGCAAATTTTGCCGATCGGACGCGTAAAAATTGCAAATTTTGCCGATCGGGTGCATAAAAATCATGAATTTCACCGATCGGGTGCATAAAAATCATTAATTTCACCGATCGGGTGCATAAAAATCATGAATTTCGCCGATCGGGTGCATAAAAATCATGAATTTCGCCAATAGGGTGCGTATAAATCGCAAATTTTGCTGATGGATAATAAATGTCTTAGATCGTATACGTAAATATCGCGAATTTTGCCAATCGGGTGCATGTAAATTGCGAATTTTGCCGATCAGGTGCATGTAAATTGCGAATTTTGCCGATCAGGTGCATGTAAATTGCGAATTTTGCCGATCAGGTGCATGTAAATTGCGAATTTTGCCGATCAGGTGCATGTAAATTGCGAATTTTGCCGATCAGGTGCATGTAAATTGCGAATTTTGCCGATCAGGTGCATGTAAATTGCGAATTTTGCCGATCAGGTGCATGTAAATTGCGAATTTTGCCGATCAGGTGCATGTAAATTGCGAATTTTGCCGATCAGGTGCATGTAAATTGCGAATTTTGCCGATCAGGTGCATGTAAATTGCGAATTTTGCCGATCAGGTGCATGTAAATTGCGAATTTTGCCGATCAGGTGCATGTAAATTGCGAATTTTGCCGATCAGGTGCATGTAAATTGCGAATTTTGCCGATCAGGTGCATGCAAATTGCGAATTTTGCCGATCAGGTGCATGCAAATTGCGAATTTTGCCGATCAGGTGCATGCAAATTGCGAATTTTGCCGATCAGGTGCATGCAAATTGCGAATTTTGCCGATCAGGTGCATGCAAATTGCGAATTTTGCCGATCAGGTGCATGCAAATTGCGAATTTTGCCGATCAGGTGCATGCAAATTGCGAATTTTGCCGATCAGGTGCATGCAAATTGCGAATTTTGCCGATCAGGTGCATGCAAATTGCGAATTTTGCCGATCAGGTGCATGCAAATTGCGAATTTTGCCGATCAGGTGCATGCAAATTGCGAATTTTGCCGATCAGGTGCATGCAAATTGCGAATTTTGCCGATCAGGTGCATGCAAATTGCGAATTTTGCCGATCAGGTGCATGCAAATTGCGAATTTTGCCGATCAGGTGCATGCAAATTGCGAATTTTGCCGATCAGGTGCATGCAAATTGCGAATTTTGCCGATCAGGTGCATGCAAATTGCGAATTTTGCCGATCAGGTGCATGCAAATTGCGAATTTTGCCGATCAGGTGCATGCAAATTGCGAATTTTGCCGATCAGGTGCATGCAAATTGCGAATTTTGCCGATCAGGTGCATGCAAATTGCGAATTTTGCCGATCAGGTGCATGCAAATTGCGAATTTTGCCGATCAGGTGCATGCAAATTGCGAATTTTGCCGATCAGGTGCATGTAAATTGCGAATTTTGCCGATCAGGTGCATGTAAATTGCGAATTTTGCCGATCAGGTGCATGTAAATTGCGAATTTTGCCGATCAGGTGCACGTAAATTGCGAATTTTGCCGATCAGGTGCACGTAAATTGCGAATTTTGCCGATCAGGTGCACGTAAATTGCGAATTTTGCCGATCAGGTGCACGTAAATTGCGAATTTTGCCGATCAGGTGCACGTAAATTGCGAATTTTGCCGATCAGGTGCACATAAATTGCGAATTTTGCCGATCAGGTGCACGTAAATTGCGAATTTTGCCGATCAGGTGCACGTAAATTGCGAATTTTGCCGATCAGGTGCACGTAAATTGCGAATTTTGCCGATCAGGTGCACGTAAATTGCGAATTTTGCCGATCAGGTGCATGTAAATTGCGAATTTTGCCGATCAGGTGCATGTAAATTGCGAATTTTGCCGATCAGGTGCATGTAAATTGCGAATTTTGCCGATCAGGTGCATGTAAATTGCGAATTTTGCCGATCGGGTGCATGTAAATTGCGAATTTTGCAGATTGTCTGTGTAAAAATTGCAAATTTTGCCGATCAGGCACGTAAAAATCACAAATTTTGCCGATCAGGCGCGTAAAAATCACAAATTTTGCCGATCAGGCGCGTAAAAACCACAAATTTTGACGATCGGGTGCATAAAAATCATGAATTTTGCCGATCGGGTGCATAAAAATCATGAATTTTGCCAATAGGGTACGTATAAATCGCAAATTTTGCTGATAGGGTACGTATAAATAATAAATGTCTTAGATCGTATGCGTAAATATCGCAAATTTTGCCGATCGGGCCCGAAAAAAATCGCGAATTTTGCCAATTGGGTGCATATAAATTGCGAATTTTGCTGATCAGGTGCATGTAAATTGCGAATTTCGCCAATCTGGCACGTAAAAATAGCAAATTTCGCCAATCAGGTGCAAAAAATTGCAAATTTCGCGGATCGGATGCGAAAAAAAAAATGCAAATTTTGCTGATTGAGTGCGTAAAAATCGCAAATTTTGGCGATCGGATGCGTATAAATCACAAATTTCGCCGAACGTGTGCATAATAATCGTGAATTTCGTCAATCACTAGGAAAAAACTATGAATATTGTCAATCGCGCATGGAAAAAAAAAAAAATGCAAGTTTTTTCCATCCTTTCCAACTGAATTGGGTTATGCTGACTAAGGAGTTGGTTGAGTATAGAGAGCTAACCCTCCTTTTAAAATTAGCATTTTTATGAACTTTTAGGCCGACCCCCCCCCCCCTCCTTGCCCGAAACAAAATTTTGTCCACCCTATGGATGTTGGCTCTCGACAATCCAGTCATTTTTGTGACTGCCCCTCCTCTTATAAAGGTTATGCACCCCTTTGATATCCACATATCCACATTTTATGACTGAATAGTTAAGAAGTACAATTTAGAATAATGTATGTTTCTCCTCCTCTCCACCTTCATTCATGAAAGCAGATTTTTTTTTCGGCACTGGCAATCATTAAAGCTAAATTTATTCTCTCAAATAAAGTCAAGAAGTATTTTCACTCTTTGAAAATAGTCTTAGGTATATCTCTTGTATAAATACAAACGTAAACTGTTGCTATATCATTGCCAACAGAACTGAATACGTTGACTGGAAGGAAGGAACCTAGGGGGCTAAATCTACCCTTCCGAAATTTGTTTTTTTAATCTGATCCAGGGCCCGATTAGCAAGTTTTTGTGCCCAGGGCACTTTCAATTTTTCGTGCCCCCTTAGATTGGTTGATTTACTGATAGTATTTTTTTTTTGCATATAGCACGCTTATTCAAAAGGTTGTCAACTCAAAAAATTACCCTAATTTCCATTCTATAATCCACGGATCAAACAATTATGGTTCGACCCAGAAATTTTATATAATGTAGCTTACCAAACCGCTTTAAATATGTAACTTAAATTTTTAAATAAAATTTCTGGGTCATACATAATTATAGTCCGAAAATTACGGTACGTTTTCCGAAAAACTGAAAAACTGTTCCTGGAATAAAAATAAAATATTTTTCTATTATTTATTTAAATGTATTTTTAACCATAGATTGAGATATTTTTGTCATTTTATCGTATTAATATCTCAAATATCACATTTTTTCAGCTGTGTCACTTTTCGAAAAAATGTGCAATATGATATAATTAAATGACTTTATAAATACAGCACATCAATTACTAGAAAATGTTAAAAGAAGTCTACTTATTAATTATGTTATTTTTATTAAATTATAAAACCAAGCTGAGTGCAAACAAAAGTGCTAAAAAAAACGTTGTCACAATGGAATTTTTGATGAAATTAGGAAAAATTTCGTACCCCTCAGAAATTTCAGGCCCCGTGTGCCCGTTCGATAGTCAGGGTCTGATCTGATCCCCCCCGAACTATACTATAGATTCTTAACAAGATACTTTGATCAAACTTATCAAACACAATCTCGAACAAAATTCAAGCTACAAATGCTTCAAAATGTCATGAAAACTTTTTTTTTTACTTTACTTTCATTATGTACTTGCACAAAAATTTTACATTACAACTTTTAAGAAAATAAATTATGATTTTTTACATCATAAAACACAACACACTTATTTATACTTCCATTTAGACAATGCTCAATAAATTTTCAATAACAGTTTACAACTCAATACAGTTTGTTGTGTGTTGACCATGCTCAGTCACATTTAAGTATTACTAAACAAAACTTATGCATACAAAACCATTTAAACATTTCATAAATTTAAGTTTTATATGTACAAAAAACAAAATGAATGCTTAAACATAAAAAAGGACAGATTTTTTTCTTCTAATTTTACACCGATATGAATTCTTTTTTCTGTATTTTTTTTATTAAAAAACACCTGTTTTTAGTCATTCTTTTATGAAGCAATATCTACTATCGAATTCTGAAATCTTACGATATTCATAGCAGAAAATAGCAACTTTTAAAACACTTATTGCTGGTACCAAAATGATGCTGCACATACTTTGTGAGTTTAAAGAATAAACATTTTGAAAGCAGTAAAAAACCTACATTTTAGCATTTACTTATATATATTAATTGTAATATAGAAAGGAGAAATGACAAACCTGATTGATGTCCGATAAAGGCTCGTCATCTTGTACAAGCATTTGGGCAAAAGATGCACCTTGATCTGGATTGATTCTCATCACTTGCCTTAATAAACCGATGTAATCAGGAGTAAATCCAACTTTTTTGGCATACAGCACAATTTTTTGAAATTGACCAGTTTCAGCAAAGCATTGAATAACCTGAATTTTTAATACATTAATTAGTTTTGCAAATTAATTCACAAAAAACAAATATAAATAATAATCTGCATACCTTATTTGGTACATTGGCACGAAGATATACAGATAAGGCTAATGTAGGATCAACTTGCTTCACTAAATCTCCAAGTTCTTCACTGCATTCCAACTATCAGTGAGAAAAAAATTATAGAATTCAAAATATTAAACTATTTTAGAATTATGAAAATTAAAGATGTTTATATATCATGTTTAAATAATGGATGAATATAAATAAAGCAAAAAAGAATACCAACAACTAAATTTAAAACTATTCTGCCCATCATTATTAAAAAAAAGGGCACAAATATGTTATTATACAGCATGACAAACCCAGAATGTAATAAATTTATTCAAATATAGAAAGTTGAAGTTGTTTTAGATTTTCTGGCAATTACCTAGAAAGGGAAAAGATCTGAAATTTATCAAATTCATAAGCTGAGTAAAAAAAAAAAAAAAAAAAAACTTGCGATCAGAGATTCCCCAACTTTTTTATCACTCAAAAAGCTCCTATATTATAATCAATTTCAGTGTTGCTACAAACCTTACTAAAGATTTACAAAATAGGTCAAAATAGATTAAATTTTGTGTGCTTCGTAAGAGGAAAGGAAGGAAGCAAAAGGGAAACATCAATTTTGGATGGGATGAGGGTAATTAATGATCAATTATATATTGTTACAATAAGGTTATGATAAAGCAGAAAAAGCTAAAAACTTAAACTGTGAGTTAAGGAGGCAAAGGAGTAAAGCAGATTTTTTTTTTTTTTTGGGGGGGGGGGGGGGGGGAAGTTTATTAGATGGATTATTTATTTACCTAACTAAAGATTTACAAATAGGACAAACAAATTTAAACTAACGAGAAGACTTTACATTTTGTGTGCTTTGTAAGAAGAGAGGTGGGTGGGGGGGGGGGGCAAAGGGGAATGCCGATTTTGGTTGGGGAATAGGAGAGAATTTATGATTGATTATTTATTGTTACAATAAATAACAAATAGAGCTGAAAATTTTGAAAAATTCCAGAATTCTTAAGATTTTAAACTTTGCATACAGCAGGTGGAGAGTAAAAGGAGGAAGCAAAATTTCAGGAGGAGGGATTTAGATGCAATTGCAACAAATTTTATGTGAATTATTTATTGCTATAATAAAGTAACAAATAAAGCAGAAAAGTTTTATAAAATTAAGAGTTTTAAAGATTTTAAACTTTGGGTACTGTGGAAGTGAGGTGGGAACAAAATTTAAAAAAGGGGGAAATTGGATATTTTTTTTTAAAAATCAAATTCACTGAAACACAGAAGTTTCACCCCTTATTAAGAAATAGGAGAGTAAAAGTAAGGACTTAAGGACTTTCAAGGGTAGTATGAACACTGAAATAGCAAATTAAAGAAAAAGGACCCAAATTATGTCTTAAGACTATGAATAAGGGATTTTTAAACGAGTATAAAAATTGTAGCAACTAGTACTTTTAGTCTAGCGATTGCCTTTAGATTTAAATTTTTTGTGCCTGGTATTATGCAGAAAACTTCCTTGACAAAAGAATGATCGCAGACAACTCTGCATCTTACAATTTTAATAACTTGTTATAAATGGCATGCTAACTTCATTGAATTGATATAAAATATTTGTAACAATCCATATATTCTATTACCATCTACATGGTGGTAGCAGGGAACATCTTTCTATTTGCAGAGAGAAAGGAATGAAAAACAGGAACATGCATGCAAATCACATGAAAATTAAACAATACATAAACAAATTACAATGTTTTATTCTGCAATAAGTATTCAATTACGCTTCCAGATTTTTAGAACAACTATTTTATAATTATTTTATTAATATAGATACTATTTGCCTTATTAATTCTGCAATTAAATATTGGGAACATTATTTTAAAATAGTGTTTAAAAAAATCTGGAAACAATCGCCCTTGAATTAGCAAATTCTATTTATTCTTAAATTTTGACTTTAACTTTGATAATCCTTTTATAAAAAAAAAAAAAAAAACTAATAGACATCTAGAGCAGAGAAAAATTAATGCAAGTGATAATTTTTAAGATCTACCAAGAAACATTACACATTATAAAAACAAGATCAAACTTTGTAATACACTTACTTTATCATCTTTTAACCATTTTTCTAGTAACTGTTTTCTCCCTTGTTGTAGAACAGGTCGACAGAGTTCTAATGACTCAAATTTGTTTAGCTGTCCTTGATCAAGCAAAATTCCAAAATACTGTAGAAGGGGCGCACTCTGCCCAGGTTGGGTGGGTACTTGTTGGAACCTCTGGATTGTTTGTGGTGTTCTCAAAATGCCCTAGAAATAGATAAAGATTATCCAACCAACTAGAAATATAATTCTTTTTTTTACTTTTATGGTTTAACACTCATAAAATGTATTTGAAAAATTCAGTTATAAAAAATAAACTTTTCACAACTAGAAGATGCAATGTGAAAACAAAAAGTAAACAACTGTAGACTTTGAACAGACCCAATTTTAATTATTGTAGAGTAGCAAATTGCAATTGTATAATTATAGTTGCATTCCTATCTTAATGTGCATATTTAGTAGCAGCATTAAATCAAATATGAAACTTCAAGTATTCGCAAGGGACATTCTTAACAAAAAAGCCAGCATTCTTAATGGAAACTCTGCAACATAGCGTCTTTAAAAGTTTTTTTTTTTCAGCAATCCATGATGTGCTTACTCTTAATTATTCCAAATTAAAAAATTTTTTATAACAACCAAAATTTGTCACCAAACAACGATTCAACAATATTGCATAAGCCTAATGTCACATTCAATCAACTGGTACTGCATGTCAAATGCAATGTACATAATCCATTTTTATATTGTAGTTAAGTCACTTTAGTTTTCATCAGGATGTCTATTCCAGATCAGCAACAAATTTCCATGACTTTTCCAGGTTTTCCATACCAATAATAAAAGAAAAAAAATTTCCAGATATCAGGATTTTGTGATGTTGCACACAAAAAATCTCAAAAGCTGCAAATTTGAGAGAAACTTAATTTATTATGAAGCACTAACTACTGATTTTTTAAACAAATTTGTGCATAATTTACAAGTTGTTTAATACCAAGGCATTTATTTCATGGTTAATGATTGCTTGATGCCCCTGTATTTCTTAATGAGAATGTTTAGTTTACATACTAAACATTTTGCAGATACAGACATTTAGCATCATGTTCTATCCATTTTGTTCAATCGGGATGATATTCTTTATCACATCAATCACAGTTAAATACAGATTGCTTTGACACAAAATACAAAAATGTCCAGTTCCCAAACAATAAGTAAACAGACTGAATCACCTAATCAATCCTACAATTTTTTTATTTGTACAAAGATTCAGTGAAGCTGGAAGTAAAAATCTCAGAGTTACAAGGAAGGATTGAAAGGGGGTAGACAAAATGAATTGTACAAGTGGTTGAAAAACTCTTTATAGTACTTTTGAAGAGCCAAGTTAGATTTTTCTGGTACTGCAATTTCAAATCCTTAGGTTTTATAAATCAAAAAAATTTCCCAGAATTTTTCTTCTAAGTTTCAAATGTCTCAAACTTTTTCTCAGCATTTTCAAATTTCTCCCACTTTTCCTCAGCAAAGGTAAATTTCCACAACTTTCTCCTGACTTTTCCAGGTGGCTAGACACCCCATTTCATGCTTTATAATGGAGCATGAAAAAAGAAAAAGGGGGGATAAAAATTTAGAACCTACTGTCTACAAAAAGTGATGTGGTGAAGTTATTTCACGATTACAGTATTCAACCATCAGCAAAAGTGTACATTAATAGCCCAATTAGAGACTTTACCTAAAGACTAATCAATGGTGATGCAATATGAATAATTGTGAGAAGCTATTAAAAACTAATGGTACCAAAATTCCATTTACAACTGCACTTTATTAACAGGTGGTCAAAAGAATTAAAACCGATTGAATGGAGAGACATATTGTTACTTGTAATTACTCATTTTCAGACTAAATAATGATGTTCCTTAAACTTCCATAAGATTTTGAGTTAGATCAAACTGTTTGGTGACAAATTTGTTTAATATCTGCACTTCTATTTAAAACTTTTTGAAATTAGCAGGCAAAAATAAATCTGGGTTACAGAAACCAAGGGAAAATGTTATGTTTTAACATCATTGTTATTCACTATATTGGTAACAGATTTTTTATAGACAGCTGTCAACAGGAAAGTAAATATAAAAAATATATAATGGAAATTAGTTCCATGTACAATCACCTCCCTCCCAAAAAAGGAGGCAGGGGAACACACCAATATGTCCCAGAAACAAAGAAATTGCCATTAGACTGAAAATTACATATTATTCCTATTTATGCAAGAAAAAATAAGATTAGGAGGTAGTCGTCTTCATACTGAAATTGTACCAAACTTTGAAATCTCCAATACAAACACTATCTTAAAAGGATATTTTTCTTTTTCCAGTAAAATGGTACCTGAAGATATCAACCAAGAAGTTATTCAGTCAAGTAGTTTAGGAATTACGAAGGTTTAAAGTTTAGAGTAATGTTAAATTCATTTTTAATCATTACAAAACAGATTGCATTGCAGGTAGTTTAAGAATAACGTATCAACTATTTGACGGAATAAGCTATAATTTGGATTCTTCTACCAATCTGTCAAAAAAAAAAAAATCCCAGATCACAATTTTTATTTATTTGTGAAAATAAATTTAAAAAATAGAAACAGATTTTGAAAAAAAATACGAATAACCAATTCATTATCAGAAGCTTCAAGTATACAAATCCAAAATTACTACTCATTTCGTCAAATAGTTTGAGTTATGCTTTAAAAAATACCTGCATTGCAGTCTGTTTTGCAACAATTAAAAAAGAATTTAACATCAGGCGTTTTAAACTTTAAACCTGTATAGTTTCTAAACTATTTGACCAAATGACTTCTTGTTTGGTACCCAAAAATCAAATAAGAAGAATAGTATGCAGTCAAAATCTGGTGTTTGTATTGAAAATTTTAAAGAGATACAATTTCAGTATGAAAACTATCCTTTATGCTTTTTTAAAATATAAATTAAAAAGTTATTTCCAGTCGAATGGCTAATTCCTTTTTAGTATTATTATATAGACAATTTGGTTGATTAAACAATATGGAGAGATTTTTTTTCTTTGTTTTTTAACTTTTTAAGGTCTTTGAAAACTCAACAATTAGGAATTTTTTTTAGATTTATTTAACAAAAGAATTTGATATTAACCAAAATTATTACTTAAATATCAGACATTTTATAAAGCTGTAAATATTTCAAAAATTCATAAAAAAAAATCGAAAGAATTCATGTATTAGAACACAGTTTGCAAAAAATTTCTCTCAAGTCTTGAGTGGGACAGGAAGTGAGAATGGATTTTTGTTGAGTTCACTTTTTGATGAACAATTTAAATATCTTAGCAAATATGCAAATCAGAGAGAGAAGACAGACTGAATTTAGTGTCCAAATTTTTCTATTACTGGCACAGCTATAAGTTTTTCAAAAGTACTAAGTCTAAATTAAGAAGTCTTCCTATTTCGAAATCATTTCCTTAAAAAAGCAATTTGTGATAAAATTGAAGTAATTTTACTCATTAGTATATTTAAGCTTAGAAATTTTGTTTCATGTAAACTCAAGTATCATTAAATTCTTCATATCTACATTTTAAAGTATAAACATATGTGTGTACAATTCTGGAGTCATATCGACAGTGACAATGATTTATGCAATGCATTTCCCTTTTTTCAAATTTAATTATTTCTAAGCATTGCATAATTTTAATTTTTACACTATCAAAAAGAAAAAAAAAATGTATTTTCAAATAAAATAAAATTTGTCTGAAAACTTTTTTTTTTTTTTTTTTTTTTTTATGGTTTTTAAAATAAATTTTCAAGCATAGATTTTTTTTTTTTTTTTTTAAACATTTCTAAAGCATGCAGCTCTATTATGGAAGATTAATCTTTTTCCCTTTTGCACTTAAAACAATATATATAGTTAAGCATTTGTTTCGGGTTAATATTCCATAATGAAATTAACACTTCATCAATAAATATATAAAACAAATTTAACAGATATGTAATCTGACTATGTGCTTAAGCACAGAAATAATCATAATAAAAAAGCCTACTGCAAGTTGTAAAATCTTTTACTATTAACTTCTAGCTAATACAAAAGTATAGCTTTTAATAAATTAAAACTTTATTTAAATACATAATTGATATTTTTCATATAAAAATGCTTTTTGGTGTTCTTAGTGGGCAATCTAAAACAATATATCAAATATAGAAAAAGGTATTAGCGTTTTCAATTAGAAAATACATAGTTTTCACCTAAGTTCTGTATACCGGACAATATTAGTGATGGACATAACGATTTTGATTATTTCAATGAATCTTTCGGGCATGCACAGAAGCATATCTTGTCAAACTTCAATTTTTTTTATTATTCAATTACTACCAGAAATTTTGAAAAAATGAAAAAACATTTTTCATTTTTATCTGGCATTTAATCTAATTAAAATCAAAAACTTTTTTTTGGGTAGCAATTGAATAAAAAAAAAATTTGAAGTTTGACAGATATGCTTCTGCGCATACCCAAATGATTCATTCGAATAATCAAAATAATCGTTATGCCCATCACTAGGCAATATGTTCCATAACCCGGTAAGTCTGAGTTGGATCCTCTTGTTTCTTTTAACAATAAAATACTGGACATCAGTAATAGAAAATAACTTACTTTAGGTGCATTTGCAGCAACTTTCGCAGCTTCAGCATACTGCCCATTAGCGAAAAGAGTATTGAACTTCCGAACAAAGAGATCTTCAGCACCAGATAGATTATTACGCACAGCCATACGTAAAGCAAGATCTGGATTTTGTAGAACATTGTTTATGTACGGAATGAAGTTATCTTCTTCTACGCTGACGGACAGCACCTGTTTAAAAAATAATAATAATCCAAAAATTTAAGAGAAATTTAGTTAAAATTTTAACAAATATAACAAAAAGGAAAAAAAAAAAAAAAATCAAATACATTTCTGTAAAAAAGTTCTTATCCAATAGACATTCCAACATGCCTTTTAACACAAAGTTGAAAAGAGAACTACAGTAAAACGTCAATTATTTGTCAGTCACTGGAACATCATTGTAACAGATAAGTGAGTAGACTTATAGAAATTCCCCCTACCCCTACAACAAAAGCCACTGTTTGATAACAAAGATTAAACTTGAGTGTATGATTTCTTGTCATAGATACAAATCAAGATTAGAATAGGAAATTTATTAACTATCGAACCTGTACATTACACACAGTAAAACCTGTGAAACAAGAATGGAAACATGCCTTAAAAAATAAAAATAAAACTATAGTCCTGGCAAAAAAATAACCATACAGTTACATCGGCTAAGATTAAAACCTGTCTAAAAGAAAATTTTGCAGTCCTTTGGATTCAGTTTTAGCAGGTTTCACTGCATCAAGGGCTAAAATTAGAGGTAGGAGGCCCCACCTAAATTATTTGGGAAAATGTTACGGCAGGAGATTTCTCTCCATGAGAGGCAACACGTCAATAGATCTCTAAAATTATGAAACCCATAATACAATTTCACAAACAAAGTTTAGTCATGAAAGAAAAAAAAAAAAAAAGAAAGGAAAAAAGACTAATTTAATCCTATGTTGTGAAAAGGCGAGTTTAAGATTAAAACGGAGATATCATTTTTACATATCTTATTTTTAAACTTTTTTTAAATTTTAGTAAACGAATACTTCCCCCTCAACTTAAAAATATGAATTTAATTTCCTGTGTATTATATTGAAATACAGACCCATTTACCAATTTGTGTAGCACTATTGGCGCTAAATCTAGTTTATTGCTTGCACTAAATGAACAGTTTTCCCAGATGTTTTTAATCATTATCCAGTTTACAAGCAGTGTGAAAACCAACAACAAATGAAACTACTTTTTTTTTTCTTTTGCACATGTCTAGAGGCTGACAGATAATAGATGCTGGCTGATAAAAGAAAAATGAACAGAAGTTTTGCTGTAAATTATTAAAAAATAAAACATTTGACAAATTAGTTGCTATTTTCATCATATCTTTATAAATCTGTGATAAATAAAAATTTTAAATCAGGCACCAAAATTCTTATCAAATAGAAAGTTATAACCTTCAAAGTTGCCAATTTACATAACATAGACACAAAACAGCAAGTTCAGAAGCTACTTCACTCACACTAAAACACCCGCCGGCTAATGTTAATCCTATGGGACAGTCATTTAACAATATCTCGTTTGCATTTCAATATTTTCAAATGATTTTTTTGCATTGGATAGCTGAGTTCGATCTCTATGCAGGCAATTTACTTTTTCAATTTAGGTTGCAGGTTTTTTTTTTTTTTTAAATATGAAGATACTGTGATATTACTATCACATTGTTTTCTTTTTTTGCGTATTTTTTTATTTCTGTTCAGTGCACTTGTGTTTTTATCATGTATTTGTTCTTGGACCTTTTCCAACAATAGCAATTTTCCACGCACTTTTGGTGCAGCTGTTTTGACCAGGTCTGCTCTTTACAAGGTCGCTTCATTTTGTGCGTAATGCACATGCGGCAAGGCGTGATGTCTTGTTTCAGCTCTCTCATTTTTCAAGATGAGGTAAAAAGGGTTTGTATGTTCTGTGCGAGTTAAAAGTTTTGGTTTTTGTTCTAGTTGTTAATTTGCTCTTTCATATTCAGCGTCATTTTTAATTAGCTAATGAATTTAAAGTAAATGTGCAAGCACATTTGTGAGCCCCATTTTACTTGTGTGTATATAATAGACTCCAATGAAAAAACACATGCAGAACCAATATCACAAAAGCCAACTAAAACCACAAATACAAAACAAGAAAACAAAAACTACATTAACACAGAAGCAGAAATCACAACTAACTTCTTAAACTCAAAACAATAAAACACAACAAATTACAGAAAAAATGAAAAAAACCAATAAACAAAAAAAATAAAAACAACCTGTGTCAGGTGGCACTGCTGGGTTAAACTAGTTTTACGCATGCAACACTCCCCATACCTGACAAGTACAGACTGAAAATGAATGGAACAGACATAACGAAAGGAAGCAAACTATAGCCAGATTACACCATCGCGTTCTCAACTTACATCATGGTAAACAACCCACTAAACAGACTCTCCCACAGTTATCACTTCAACAAAACATCTCTCATATTGATCGTTCCTATCAATTCATCACTATAAGGTTGAATGCATATCAATTCAGGCAGAGGGGTTACCTTCATAGTCTCAAAAGTTTTTGAATTGAACATATGTTAAAATTCAGGAAAAAGTAAAATACCTGTATATTTTTGTTTTGCCCCAAAAAATTCCTGGTGCGAGATACAGGCCGCCAAAGATGGCATCCTGCAATCCATTTCTCACTTACGATTTTTGACAAAAACTTTAAAAGTGCTCTATCTCTGGAACAGTTAAAGATAATTTGCTGTGTTTTTTTTTTTTTAAAGGTAATATTATTCTGTTTAAAACTATATACTCCATTTTGAAATATGTGTTCAACTTTTCTTACTGCAGCCTTCTGATTATTATTTTTTTTTTTTAAACAATTTTTTTTTTTTTCAAAAATGCCAATCCCAAAAATTTTGATATTTTTACTGTTTATCAATACCATTGAGTACTACATTTCCTGTAAAGGAGAACTTCCACTTTTCAGTTTAACAAGTTTTAGAAACATTTTTTAAATTCTATACAGTTCCTGTAAAACTCTCTGAATTTTTATCTACATAAGCAGTGATGTACCCAGTTCTTTACATGGACCTGTATATGATTTTATTTATATTCAATAATAAACATCTCTAAGTTACTAAACATATTTTACATTCAAAATGCATAATCGATTACAAAACCCCTTTAAGCAATTTATGCCGATACAGAGTAATGGTTACCAATTCTTTTGTGTGGCCCTGTTTATGATCTATACCATTTATACATACCACATAGTATGGAAAAATTCAGTTAAATGCATACCATACCTAACTGAAAGCGCACTTTCAGCAATTATCGCTTATAGGCAGTACTTCAGATAAGTAATGTATCTGAAATCTTGTGTGTGTCCCTGTAAATGGACAATAAATGCTATGCACATCATATTATACAACAGGTATGTTGTTTTAAACCACATTAATGTGTATCAGTTTCATTATATTTGAAATAGTGTAACATAATTAAAATATGCTGTAAACAGCTTTTCTCCTTAGACCATTGTTTATCTAACCGAATACTTTTATGTGACAATGTAAATGAATGATGAATGCTTTACACTCCATATTCTGCAGAAAGCATGTTTTAGTGCACCCCAGAAATTAATAAATTTCATTATGTTTCTAATAGTGTAACATAATTAAAATGCATCGCAAACTTCAGTTGTCTGTGATGTAGAGCGAGAGACCTGTTAGTTTTAAGAATGTGGTGACTGTCCTGGAAAGTGAGGACTCTTGTTACAGGCACTTGGTCTGTAAAACACAAAAGACCAAGTGCTTTTCTGAAGTTATATATGCAACATGGGAGGAAAATAAACTCATTAAGAAAATTGTTGCCATTGATACCTTCATTGATGAACTTGGGAAATGGACAGTGAAAGCAACAACACAACATCTGAAGAAATTACAACACATTGCAGAAATGAAGGTATGTGTATGAGTTGAACGACTATGTTTGGTGCTTCACTGTGATTTTGCTGAGAACTGGTCCGTGATTCTGCCACAAGAAGTGCAGGAGTATCACTGGAGTAATGACCAAATTTCAATTTTTACAGGAGTCATTCCATATTTTCAAAACAAGACCACAAGTGTTGCAGTTATAAGTGATGACAGAGGACATGACTCAGCATATGATGCGCTGCTGGCAATACGCAAAATTTTACAACAGCTGCAATCACAGCCAGAAAAGATCATTATTTCTGATGTTGCTCTTAGTCACTTCAAAAATCGTTAGCAACTGTTTGAAGTGAATAAGTCAATTGTGCCAATGGAGTGGGTATACAGCGCTACTGGACATGGGAAGGTATCTTGTGATGGTGTAGGCGGCCTGCTGAAACACCATGCTACAAAACAGAATCTTTCCAGGCCCAGTACAGAGACAATTCAGAATGCTGGGGATTTTACGAGAGTGGTGAAGTCAAACACATCAACAGCCCTCATCCTGTTACCCAAAGAGGAAATTGAAGAATTCTGCCAGCAGAAAATAGAAGAAATGTCCAACAAAAGTGCCCCTATGAAAGAGGAATTCAGAAGGCACATGTGTGACTCACAATGATGGCCGAACCTATATTGCACGAACTTTAAACAGCAAGAAAGAAGAATTTCATTTGCCCAATCAAGCCCTTTGAAACAACAGGAGAATATTCAGATTCATAATTTACAAAAAAGGGATGTTTGTGGCCTGTATATATGACTCACTGGTGATAGATATCAGTTGTGAGTTAAATGAAATCGCTGTTAACTTTATGCTCCCACACAGACCAGCTGCTGCATATAGATTTCCAGCTGCAAAACAGTAACACCACCACTAGTGCACACTTCCAATTCACAATGTTTTATAGATTGTGGATGCCCCAGTTCCTATTGGTTTAACAGGAAGGCATCACTCAATATCAAAGGAAGATACTGATGCAGTTCAACAAATTTTTAGTTCACTGAATTTCTAATTTCAGTTCTAAGCAGAGTACACAGGATGTAGTATGTTTTGGAACTTGCACATATATTTTGTAAGCTTTTATATGTTTTTGTAAGCTTTTTTTTAAGTCATCTGTTTCTTATATTTATTAAGAATTAAAAAGTCATGTCAAAGAAGACTAGATTTTGATTTCATGGGACCAATATGTGATTATGTCGTAACGGAAAGTAGTAAAATATATGGCAAAATTTTACATTGTTTCTAAAACCTGTCAAACTCAAAAGTGGAAGTTCTCCTTTACAGGGAATGTAGTACTCAATAGTATTGATAAATAGTAAAAAAATCAAAATTTTTAGAATTGGCATTTTTGAAAAAAAAATTTTTTTTGCTTAAAAAAAAATAATCAGAAGGCTGCAGCAAGAAAAGTTGAAAACATATTTCAAAATGGAGTATAGTTTTAAACAGAATAATATTACCTTTAAAATAAAAATAAAAAAAACGCAGCAAATTATCTTTCACCGTTCCAGAGATAGAGCACTTTAAAATTTTTATCGAAAATCGCAAATGAAAAATGGCGCCTGGGACGCCATCTTTGGAGGCCTGTATCTCGGGCCAGGAATTTTTTGGGGCAAAAACAAAAATATACAAGTATCTTACTTTTCCCTAAATTTTAACATATATTCAATTCAAAAACTTCTGAGACTATGAAGGTAAGATATTTTCTTTGCCTGCCTGAATTGACATGGACTATACCATAACCTTTATTTCTTATAAATTTGTTTGTTAGATCGGTCAAAAACTGAACAGAATAACCTTGTGTTAATGCCATATAATAAAATTCAGCTATATTCCTAGCAATATTTGCATAGTTAAGAGCACAATTTCTCAATAAGGCATAAACTTTATATAAATATTTCTGAAAATAGACAAATGCACATTTGAACTGAATTGTAACATTTTAATAGTATCAAAATTATTTCTCTTATCATAAATACTTGTTACCAGTTCACCATTAGATATGTCTATAGTTACATCCAGAAAATAGACACATTTAAGCCTGAAAATTGTATCAAATATGTCTAAACTATTTGCATAGTGTTTAAAGCTGTAACTTTTCAAGGAATTTATAACCCCAGCTAATAGAACATCATCTATGTATCTGTAATATATTACATTTTTATTTAAGGTAACATCTGTTTCACATGTATATAAATAAATATCAGCTAAGATGAAGCTGCAACTCCCCCCCCCCCCCACACACACACATTACCGTATTTTTCTACAGAATTTCAATTAAATAATGTTGTAAAGATATTGAGTCTAAGGTGTGGTCTGATCAGAGTTTGGCCTTGCTTCATCTCCGATCTGAGAGTCAGCCCTTTGCGTCGAATCTCCGGCGATCATCGACTGCTAGAAGTACTTAAAAGGTTTTTTTTTTTTTTTTTAAATCTGATGCTGAAGTCTATAATTTTAATTTAGTGATTTTAAAAGTACATTAATGTAATCTAAAGTTTTTAATTGGTTTAGCAAGAGTCAACAGAAGTTTGTCAGTTATAATATAAATAATTTTGAAATTCAAAAGGATTCTCAAGTGTAGAATCTTTATAAAGCTTTGTGCAGTGTCCTCCGTTCACCTTAAAAAAACCTTCCTCTTCAACTAATATATTGTTCAATAAAGACTGATTGATTGTAAACATAGTCTAATCTTTTACTGCATTCAAGTTATTGTGTTCAAGTAAAGCAAGCTGCTTTAATTTAATTTGTCTTCCAAATTTGACCCAAAAGAACAGATGCACAAATTGTGCAGGATTGTTCTGTTTTGATTCTTCATTGTAATATAGCAACTAAAGATCTCAGCCTAATTCTAATTTCAAACAATAGTTTTGATTAAAAAGGCTCACCTGCAAGCCATTGCTGTTCTCCCACCAACTCAAGCTATTTAATAAATTTATTAACGTCACATATGCTTTCACTTTGGAAATCTGTTTCGAAAGGGACAGTATCCTCATTAAAAAAACCCTGCAACCAAAATCAAAAAAGTAAAAAAGGGCCTACACAGAGATCAACCCCAACTGTCCAATGAAAAAAAAATATTGAAAAATATTGAAATACAAACGAGATATTGTTAAATAACTGTCTCATAAGATTAACATTAATGAGTGGGTGTTTTTGCATGAGTGAAGTAGCCTCTTAAGGATTAAAGGAAGGTGAGAGGAAATGAATATTTAAAATAAATAAATACTGTTAAGTAAACAACTTCACATGTCTTTTTTGATACACATAAATATTTTTTAATTTGACTAATAAAACTTTGCAATAAATAATCTTTGTTCTTTAATAAACATCAAGACAACGGATTTTTATATATGATCTGAAATTCTAACAGCTATTGAAAATTTGGCACAGATATGTTATAAAGCATATATGACTCAGTAAAATTAATGTCAAATATTTTTATAATCATACTTACTCTGCGTAAAAGGTCAAAATGTTTAGTCATGCATAACCTGATATTAGAAATAGTGTCCAACTGAAGATTCATTTTTGTTAAGCTTTGACCCAAAATCCAGATACCAGCAAAGATTCGGATTCAGCAAAAAAGAAGCTGAACTTTCAACACAAAAAATACTGTAATCTGGTTTCATAGCATAGGGAAAAAGACCTAAAACACAACCCTTGCACAGCCCACAGTGCCTTAGGTGCTTTTTATTAATGTTATTATTCAATGATAAGAACAGTATTAGTGTCAATAAAGAGTTTAGCAATAACTTCACTCTATGTAATAAAAGTTGAAAAATATTAAAACATATTGAGAGAAACTTAGTTTTAATCTAATAAGAATAAAGTGTACAGTTGAAGACAACAGTCAATGACCTTTTCGGTTTCCACTGAGATGCAAGATTTCAAGAGATGAAAACTCCAAAGCTTATCTGGTTTGTTAAAAAAGTTTTACATTCAGAAAAACTTTCCATGCTGAGAGAAGATTGACTTTTTTGTTAGTTGTCCTTGATAAGGACCAGGATAAAAGTTTTTTTTTAAATAAAATTTTTGTTTTGCTGAAAGAAAAAAGGTTTCAGTAGGTAAGTAACACTTTTTTTTTTACTGATAAGGACAGTGTTTTAAAACGATTAGGATGGGTGATTTGTGGCTTTTTATGCCTGGTCGTTTTGACATTGTCTATACAAGGGAAACATTGGAGTTACTTTTTTTTTTACCAAATGAAAAAGACTTTCCTTGATGTTTATTAAATAGAGAGACCGTGCTGAGACAGCGGCAAAGGCGTAAAAAATAAGAACCTATAAAGTCCCAGAAACTGAACACATAACAGTTCCAGAGATTGTTTTTAGTGACTAGCTGGGATAATGAAGCTAGACATCTGTAATGTAGACTTAGTGCAGGAGATGGAGCAAACAGAAATTCTTGATGAATGCTTAAAAATGATATATCAACCACTTTAGGATCGGAATATATAAAAAAATAAGCCCGAAATTAGAATAAACGCTTACTCTAAATTCCGCCCCAACTCTTCAATACAAGACGAAAACGTATAGCAGTTAGCATAATTGCTATGTCTAACCTAGCACTGAAAAATATCTTAAAAATATTAGAAGTTAAGGATTAAACTGAAAAATTATATTATATTATATTGAACCTTGCCTTATAGCAAAAATATTTAGATGTATTCAAATCTGAAAAATAAAATAAATATAAAAAGGACTCGCCCAACTAAAAGAAGATTGCACACAGAAAAGTAAATCACTAAGTAAGTTTATTTGATGATGCACATACATACTTATAAATCATATCATCAAATGAAGCTTCAGAAGACACAATGATAAGAATTTAATAGCGGATATACATTTATGTTTTCATTAACTTATAATCAGTTCAATTCGGTGTGAAATTAATACAGTTCTAAGGAATCCTTCATACCAACAATTTTAAGATAATTTTGAAAATGTTCTTTATATTTAATTGTCCATAGAGATTTACTTGATATTTTATACTATAGGGAAAAAAGTTTTATAAGGTGATAGTTCAAATTAAAATATAATTACTATAAGAGTTGAAACTGAAGGATCTGGAATGATAATATTCTTCCATCGAAAATGGATGAATCATCTTTAAGAAGCAGACTTAATGAAGTATCTCACTGGTAGAAGAAGTGGTGAGTTTGCCTGGCTGCCATCCTGCTAATGCTGTCTGCACTGGAAATCTTATTTCTTATAAATGCAGAATTGTCACAACTGCGGAAAATTATCACATCAACAGGCGCAGTAAGATCATCTAATGAATGAAGTCAATGACTAACGGACATTATTAATGTTGACAGCCCAATCTTGCGATTAATTTGTTTAACAACGAAGATCATAAACGTATAACAGATAAATTGCAGTACTTTGATGACACTTAAAATATTGATGAAATTACTCAAAATTGTTTCGCTGTAGACGCCACATTATGGTATTAATAAATCATCTTTTTTCAGACTTTAATATCAACTTGATAAAGACAAACTATTCTCGACAAGGAAATTTTATCAGTTAAAATTATACATTGCTGACATCATCTTAACTTGAAGTTATTCATACAATCTAAATTTTACAAAATGCCTGGCCTTTCGGCCAAACACTGCTTTTTATCCTCTCCTGCACCTACATCCAACGGCAACAGAGAGCAGCAACTGACTAAAAATATTTTTGAATTCAAACTCTACCAAGTCAACTCACCTAACAGCCAAACTATCCAATCAGAAAACTCGAAAATTCCTCTATCTCGTTTCGTACCGCTTAACTCTCAACCGCCGTCTCGCAAAAGTATGTTATCAACAACTCAACTCTACACGCAACCGATACGAACGAACTGAAAACAACTCCACCCTAGCAACAAGCGGTAAAAAAATAAACATCGTTCGTTATGGAATATTCTCGAAAGGATTTCAAACCCCTTTTTCCCCACTGAAAATGCACCCCTTAACCTTGGAGGCGTACTTGAATGACCCCTAAACAAAAATGGGCGACGATCGTACTCCAAGTAGTTGTTTTTTGAATGCACGAAGATGCGATCCAAAATGGCCAGGCATCACTCCGAAAACAATCTAAGTAAACATTGAGATTAGAGAAAATGTTTAAAAAATCATATCTGCCAAGATTTACGTTGAATCTTGCTAGAATTTTGGCAGACTGCATAAATAATTTTCTTTAATCTTTTGAATAAAGTCTAAAACAAAAATGATTAATATTTAAAAAGTAGAAATTATATATTTTAACTTAGAAGAAAAATACAGTCCTTTACCGTAATTGATGTTCACAAACAGAAATCTTTATTCTCTGTCTAGAGATTTAAATGCATGATTATAATTTAATTTAAAAGTGATTATTGATTTTTAAAAAGGTGATTTAATTATAGAAGTTGATTTTAATTAATAATAAAATATCTTAGAAGTTAAAAAGATTAATTTTAAAAAAGATAGAAAATATTGACTGTTTAATAACGATTAAATAATTTAAATGTTAATTAATATGAAAACTTTTAATTAATGATTAATAAGGATTAAATATTTAATTTAAATAAAATAATTAATGAAAACTATTGAATTTTAAAGTAGAAATGGAATGTATCATAACAACATCCATTGGAATATCGGCTACAGGAACCATAAGACATCCTTCACCAAATTGTTGTAACATAGGAGGCTCGTCGCTTTTTATTTGACATCATACTTTGGAAGTAGTCTTAACTAGATATTAAATAATGCAAATACATAGAAAAATTTTATTAGGACCTGGCTTTATTCTTTAAGATACACAATCATCCTTTTTAAAATCAGGCCCGAATGTTTCTGAGTCAGAGCTTTTATCATTGCATTATTTTCTAAATGCACCAGCGAGTGTTGTGGAAAACAGAAAATATTGAATGGAGTGAGAGAGAAGGAAAAAAAAAAAAAAAACTACATTTTACATGCGAAAGCCACTTTTATTCACATACCCACTAAGGGACAACAGAGTCAACTTGAGTGGGAACTTAACTTTTGCTTGGTACCTGGGATAGCCTACTGCAGAACTAGACAGATTAATTCTAGCAAAACTGATCACAGAAAAGAGTTGGATTTACATCAGTTATTGCTGTCTTACACTTAATTATAAATTTACGGCTAGAACATACTAAATGTCCGACTGAGAAACTTAAGGGCAAATTAGTTTAGTAATTAGTTAATATAGCAAGTAGATTTAAAAGTTTGAAAAAAGAAAGTGGGAATTTTAATTCTTAATTTTAATAAAGGTTTTCTTTTCTTATCCTTTCATATGATTTTTTTTAGTCGCAAATTTCTGTATTTTGCACTTTATTACTATACTATCCTATTTTATTCTACATTTCCAGAAAAACTCTAGAATTTCCAGAGATGTTGCATTTACCACATTATTGATATTTAACAGCCACAGTAAGACTCTTTAAAGTTGTAACTTCAAATTTTATAAATTATAAAAACAATTGTTTTTTATTCTTTGAATTAAAAAAATAATAATCTAAATATGAAGCAAGTATTAGTAATAAAATAGATTTTTACCTGTCCTTTTCTATTAACACCAATAATTCCAGATGTGGTTTCATGTGGAGCAGTAACAAAAATAGTATCCCCACTAATTCTATTCATATAAATGCAAGTAGCTGTTTCTAAATCATATAAGTGTACATAGCCATATTTAGTGATGAGGTATATTATATCATGTTTGGAACTTGTCTGGAACAAAAAGAATTAAAAACAATTAATATATATATTAAATGCAAACAATATTTTAGAGAAACAAGCCTTCTAAAGTAAAATTACCTGCATTGCTACTGGAAAGTCATTTTGGGCTTCAGAAGGGAAATAGACATCCACAGCTTTCTTAGGATAAGGTTGATTACCAGTTGGAGGCTGACCTACTTCTATTATATGCAACTAAAAACAAATGAAAAAAAAAATCTTAATCATGCTAAGAAAAAATAAAGTATTTACACATTTAAAATTATTCTAACAGTGTTAGAAATAAATCAAAGTTTTTTTTTTTTTTTTTTTTTTTTTTTTTAAATAAGTTTACACATATTAATCTGGAAATTCAAAGTGCTTTGAAGGAAAAAGAAAATTGCTTATACAATTCACTTAAAATCTTAAACCAATATTTATATCTGGTACATACAAAAAATGAAGTCCCCCATCCCCCATATTATTTTAAAACACATGAGAAGAAACGTATTATTAAAACAAAGGAAAGCCTAATATAATTCATATTTATAGCCTAATATAATTAAAATTTGACCAATTCAGAAAGTGCCCTTCAGTTACATATAAAGCTCCTATAATGAAATTTAAAGTCCAAAAGCAGTCGCCAAACTAAAAATATTGGTAGTCCTAGTTTTATACAAGTTAAAAACCTCTTGCCTATGAATTGAAGATTGAATGTATTTCTTTTCTTTCATTTTTTATTAGTCAGCTTGTTTATAAGCAATAATTATTAGGTTTAGATAAAATAAAAATTATTCCAATTATATTCGTAATTGGATTAAAATTTGTAAAATATTTAATCAAGTAATAGATGCAACCAGGGAGGCTTTATTTTGCCAGACCCAAAAAAACCCAGGTGGATTAAAAAGACTAAAAAACTGTGGGAGTTTCCAAAATCCTTATTTAAAATTGCACTTATTTAACTAATAAATATATTTACTTAAACTAAAACAAAATACACAGATTATATTATGAACATAGCGTTTTAAAAACTGGAGGGACCCAAATTGCTCAGCAGAACAAAAACTTTAAAAATTCTCATGAAAAAATAATTTTATTAAAAACACATTGAAAAAATTATATAAAAATGGTGCAAAATTGAGAAACAAATTGAATGAATGTTCTTGTTTGGTAGCTTAACGTTAGAAGGACCAGGAAATAAGGAAACTGATCAGACAAGTCATTCCATGTCAAATCAACCAGTGACTCAACCTGACCATTTCAGATTTTGATGAAACTTATTATAATCATTCTCCCTGATGATATAAATGAGAATATACTAAAATAAAGTTAATATAATTTACAGTAGTGCTTGCTCATTTCCCGTGCAAATTCAACTCTGAGTAGAAAGAGTACTGGAATCTAAACGAAAGCATCTCACGCTACAGGAAAAATAGAAAATTATTGAAGAGTGGAATAAAAAAAAGGTCTTGGTATATCAAAAGTGCAATTTGGAAAAATGTTTGATCTACCTGAATCTACATTCAAAGGCATTAGCAAGTAAAGAAAAAATCCTTGAAGGAGAACAAAAGTATGGATTAGCTTCAAAACGGCAAAAAATTCAAGGTATCAGAAGAATTTGATAAAGCACTTCTGCAATGGTTTCATGAAGCAAGAGCTTTAAATATTTCAATTTCCGGAGTAATGTTCAAAGAACTTTTAGCAGAAAAAATTTGAATTGGAAAATTTTCAAGCTTCGGCTGGTTGGCTAGCGAAATTTAAAGTAAGATATGGACTTTCATTTTTTAAAAGCATATGCAACGAAAGTGTCTCATTGGATGAAAAAATAGTGGAAGAATAGAAAAGGTGAATTAAAGATGATATTAGATGGATACAATAAGAATAATATCTTTAATGCAGATGAGACTGGCCTATTCTAAAATACGATACCCAATAAAACTTTGACATAAGAACAAAAAATGTTTTTATGGAAAACATAGTAGAGATTTACGGTTTTACTGCGACTAATTCGAATGGATCAGAAAAATTTTCCCCCTCTAGTTATAGGCAAATCAAAGCAACCTATGTGTTTTAAGACCATTAAAAGAAAACCTTGCAAATATGAAAATAAATCGTGGATGACATCTATTTTTATTGAGTTAAAAAATTTTATGTGGAAATGCACAAGGAAAAAAGAAAAATTCTACTTTTGATGGATCTTTTTTCTTCACATCCTCCAAATATTCCAGTGCTTACAAACGTGTCTTCATTTTTTACCAGCTAATTGCACAAGTAGGTTGCAGCCATTAGACCTGTGGATAATTTGCAGTGTAAAAGCATGTTACCGAAAACCCTTAATTGGGAAATTAAATAATTTTGCTGACAAAAAGGAAATAAAAAAATTTACAAGTTTGGAAGGTATGCACAAGATTTCATCAGCCTGGTCAGAAGTTTCTCCTTACACAATTGAAAACTGGTTTTGGGCATCTGGAAAAGACATTCAAGAACAAATGGATATAACAGATGTACAACTCGACACAGAAGATATCACCACTGAAGAATGGGAAAGTCTTGCTAGTGATAAAGATGTTTCAGCACAAGATTTTTTTTTCAAATCAATATGACGATGTTTTAATAAATGATTTCAGAAATTTAGATCAAATTTATGAAGACCTCACAAATGAAGTTTTAGGTGTAGAAGATGATGCAGCTGATGATACAGAAAGCGAGACACCACCACCTTCTTACTCAAAGGCAAATTATGCTCTGGATATTTTTCGCCAGTACATTGTTTCATCAAATATGGAAGATGACTCATTCAACCTTCTTGAGAAGCTTAAAACAAAAAAGGTACTATAAATATAGCCAATGAAACAATCTACACTTTTTGATTTTTTAAAAACTTAATTTGTTTAATTAAATGTATTATAGATATTTGTGTTGTACTGTAAGTAACATTGTATGCTGTAATGTTTTTGTATACTGTATAATGAATAAGATTTGTATTTGTGCAATAAAAATATGTAATACTATATCTGCATCAATAAAAAAAATAAATAAAAATAAATAAAAACAAAAAATAAATAAAACGTTTCTAAACACGCCAATATATTAAGAAATGTATTGACAGTCCTAAGCCTGTAAAATGTGAAGAAAAATGTCTTTCAAATGTTATTTTTCCACAAATTCTTTTTAAGGACGGTTTTTGGAGATTTCTTGAAAGTCCTTAAATAGAGAGCCAGCTGTATATATCTTTCCCACATACATAAAAACAGTCTTGTTAAAATTTGCAAACCCTATGTCTATCACAGTGCACACCTATATCCCTTTCAGTACAACTTCTACACAATAAATTTTTTCTTCATCAATATAATTTATTCAGTTTTACTTTTATTTAGACATTATTTCTAGTCTTTAGTTTCACTTTAAGTTTATAATCTTCATTTATTTTACTTTATCTTTGCACGCATAGAGTTAAATTTTCCTTCTGTTTATGTCTGTGACACAATCTCTTCAATGTTTCTAGGTTGAATGAGGAGAGTATCTACAAACGACCATGAGAAGACATTTGTCATCTGGTCGTTTGAGTTTCGCTTTTGCATATTCATTTTCTCACTCCCAGTAACATTTCAGATGACAGTAAGCGTCACTTCCGGGCTGAATAGTGGTTGTTTTTCCACATGTCTGGGTCGTATAAATATATGCCCATTCACCAGGATATGACACTTTCGTTTCATTGTGGTCCAGTTCATGTTGGCATTTAATTACTGAAACGTGATGCAGAAGTCAGTTCTTGTCGATGGCAATGTAGTTTCTTTCCGTACTTATTTAAATATGCTCTAAAGTTTATATCGAGATAGTTTTAATTCTTAACATGTCCTGGTGCATTTTCTGAAAGAATTTTTTAAACAGTCAATGGAGGTTATCAAATATTCTCTAAATAAAAAAATTTTTTTAGAGGGAAACAAGATGCTAAAGCAATGGTTGATAACTGGTAGTCCATGGATAACTACTGATAGATGATAAAATGTTGGCAGTCCAAAGAAAAAAAAAAAATCTGAACATTATTTGCACCTAAAATAATAATCTAAAAAATTCTTATATTTATTAAATTTTAGATTTTTAGTTTTGAAATTTGGCTTATTAGTGGCTTATTAGTTCATTTTCCCTCCACGTAGCGCTGATGCTAGGGGTGTGTTTACTTTAACGTATTATAACTTATGTTATGCTTTTGGTTTCATCTATTTGCTCATTAATGTTAATCGTCATTTTTTAATTATCCAATGAATTTAATTTTCTCGTGTTTTCACTTTTAGAACCCCCTTGTCGTTCATATAAATAAAGATGTAACGGCCTTTATTTTCAGAAGAAGAGAGAAAAGAAACATTCTTGATGATGTAGTTATTAATTGCTGTTGGTTTTTCGGCGCGAGTTTCCGTTTATCGAAACTTCCGAACATGCCGAATTCAAATTCATTTTAACGTCTTAAAAATCCTCCAGTTTGAATTTAATTTATTATGAAGTGAATTTATTGTATTTTAAAGAGCTTGCCGATTCAACAGAAAATTCGACAGTATTATTTGAGACTTTAATTTCAACGTATGCCATCTGTCAAGAATTCAAGAAATTTAGAATATGATTTTTATTCTTAGGAAAATAGCAGTGCAGTGACCGAAAGAGAAAGTCTTTTATCCTTCCTATGAGTTTGTTGATGGATTAATAAAATTTGGATTATACAACATCAATAGTCTTCATTCTATAGTTTTTCTTGTGTCGTTCTTCAAATCAAGTAAGATCTACCTTTTATTATTTCTCTTCTATTTTACAGAACACGACCAAAAAGAACTAAGGGGTGTTTGCTCAAAATCACAATGCAATATCATCATTATATTTGTAACACATCAATAACATTATTAACACCACACTCCCCCCCTCCCCAGAAAAAAAATCTTTAAAACTCTAAAAGAAAATTCTGTCCTATTTGTTGTTCTCTAGTAACAATAAGTAAATAATCATCTAAATTACCTCCCCGTCCTCTCCCTCTGAAACTTGGACTTCTCCTTCCTTACCTCTCCTCTTGGATACAAAGTTTATTTTTTAATAAAGAGTTTTTAAAGATTTTATAGGCTCTATTTGTTACTGTCTAGTAACAATAAATAATCAACCATTTCAATTATCTCTCTACCCCTAAAATGTCTGCTTCCCATTCTTTGCCACTGTCCTATTTGTTGCTCTCTATTAACAAGAAATAAGTAACAAATCATCTAAATCAGGGGTCGGCAAGCTTTTTCGGCTGCGGGTCACAATCAACCAAAATCTGTGTATTAAGAAGGTGTTTCGGGTCAGTGATATTTTCATTTTAGAACACTTTTTTCGGTGAATAATAAGATAAATTTTATCGAGTAAATAATCATCATGCGCCTTTTTAAACTTTATACACAAAAAACAAAATTATTATAGAAGGAAACATAACTGAATGAACTTTACTTTCTCTTAAATAGCTCCCTTGATGCAAGCATATATCCATTATAACAAATAAGTGCAATTTTCTGCTATGTTATTTAATAGTTTGGAATTTCTGAATTAAAATAAAACCTTTTTAAAGTTCCAAAATAAACTCGAAATGTTTTTTAAATTGAATTTTATTTTTCTTTATACTTTTTTCGGAATTTAAGTGGGTTACTTGAAATTATGAAATGGGTCACTCGGTGACCCATGGGTCATAGGTTGCCGACCCCTTATCTAAATTACAAACCCCTTTCTTCGAAACTCATTTCCACCCTCATTCCCCCAGAATACAAAGTTTAAAATTTGTAAAAAACTTATTTGAAGACATCTGTCCTATTTGTTGCTCTCTAATAAAATTAAAGAGAATCCATCGCCTAAATTTTCTCTCTACTCCAAAAATCTCTCCTCCCCCCAGCATCGTCAGCATTGAAAATGTCAGCGGCATCGAAATCCTTTGTTATATCCGGAAGCTTTCTTTTCCATTCCTTCACAATGTCTATATTTACATCTGCAGCTTCACCATTGATTATTTTGAATTCAATGTTATGCCGACTTTTGAAGCGAGTCAGCCATCCTTCTGATGCCTTGAATTCCGTGATTTTCTCCTTTTCTGCAAAATCCAGAGCAATCTGCTTTAGCAGGGGTCCAGTGATAGGAAGATTCTTCGTTCTCATTTGGCAAAAAAACTTCCAAACGTGATTGTTTATGTTCTCGTTTCCCGTTTTCTTTTCAAAAATTCTACACTTTGAGGAAGGTTCATTTGCTTCAAAAGCGGCTATAATTTCTTTCACTTTCTTGCTAATGGCGTTGACTTAACCTACTGAAATTCCTAATTCAGATGCAATTTTTCTTTGACTTTCTTTTGATTTTAATTTTTGAACAACTTCGTATTTTTCTTGAAGCTTCAGTTCTTTCCGTTGTCTCGTTTTCTTACTTATTTCTGACATATCTGCGTAAGTGTTGTGAAGCTTTCCCTGCAACGATACTGAAATAACGAAAAAATTTTACCATTGCCGAGCAAAAAGGAAGAAAGAAACAGAAGCGATAATGCTGTCAACCAGGTGTGCAGAAAAGAAACCATAATCCTTTTTTGACTACTGCCTCTAACACCTCTTGTCTCTTATCTATCATTGGGGGGGGGAGGCATTTCTGTTGCGCAATCTTTCTATTTTTATCTCAGCTCGGGAGAGGGGAAATCACGTGACATGGTTTTTACATTATTTTTTTTTGTATCTCTTTGCATAAAAATTGATTGTTTTGATCATTTCATTTAATTTGATTATCGTGATTTACTTTTTCTGACAAAAATATTCTTTCGATTTCTTTTTTTTTCAGTTATAATAATTTTTTTTGTTTTCTTTTGTTAACTGAAGATTTTATCTGAATTACTGAAACAAATTTCAGCATCAGGTAGATCTTAAAATCTAGAAATTTTGTTTCTTTATTTTTAAATCGAGTTCATTGAACCCTTTTATTCTTCTGCAACAATTTTTCCGAATTTCCATGATGCGGGAATTCCCCACATTCCGACTGCAAACACACGTTCAGTTTACGGAGAGGCGGGTTAGAATGGGGATCAAAAGCAGCGTTCATAATAGTGGGGTGTTCAGAATAGAGAGAGTTCATCTTTTGTTAAGTCTATGGAGTTTCGCCGGGACCGTCAGAAAGTGTTCATAATACCGGGGTGTTCACATTAGGGAGTGTTCAGATAGAGAGAGTCCACTGTAGTTTAAAATATTTAATATTTTTTTTAAATGCTGCCTATTTTTCATTTTGTAACAAGGCAACTCATCTTATCTACATCATCCCCTTTGAAATGTTTGTTCTGTCTTTTCCTCCCAAATTTCTAAATATACGAGAGGAAACCAAAAATTTTCATCTTTTTTGCAAGTTTGGCTGTTCTTATCCCTTAATTAAATGTATATTTTATGTTTTAAAAAAAAAAAATGTTCTCTGAAATAACTCCCTTTTCCCATTAATAAAATGTCAGCTCTGAGAACAGCTAAACTACTAAAAAGACTAAAATCATGAAATCCCTGAATTATATGAATCAAAATTATATAAGATGGGTGAAAAGACTAAGCATATTTCATTTTCAGCACCAGAATTAAATATAAATTGAAATACAAATAACGAAATTAAACAATCCATTATGCGATTTCAAATCTTACTGCCAACTACTACTCAACAGTAAACTGAAGTAAACATAGCTTAACTCCATTATCTGCCTAAACACATGGCATTTGATGCTCATTGGGCAGCTGGATCATGTTTTTAATCACACTCACTTACAATGTGATGTGGTCAAAACTCATCAATCTTGGAAGAGATTGATGAGTGAGATGAGAGAACATGATTATTGTTTTGGGATTTCTTCCCAAAAGGTGGGTTGGTTAGCTGGTTCAGTTTTACCTATTAACTGGAAACGGTAATAGAATTTTCCATTATAGGAGAAAATTGGGAGAGAAGAAAGATTAAAGAGAGACTTGGCAAGTCTGTTATTGTATATTTGAAACATTTTACTATTGTTAATTTCTTGATTCTTCTGAAATATTCATAAAATAAGTAAATGCAATGTTCCACTAGGCTTTGTTCAGCTAACAATCACATGGATTCAAATTACATAACACTATGTTTCAACTGAAAAATAGTTTATTTTATCTTTATATTTTTAAATTTTGTATTACAACAGGCAGGTGGTAATGAACATTAACAATTTTTACATAACTTGTCCCTAGGCAGAAAAATAGAAATATTGCTAACTCTACTGTCCAGAGTGAAATTGTATTTTACTTAGATTTTTATACTCACTTTTCCACCTTGAGGTGTCCTAACAGCAAAACAAAATAATGTTGATGGCTCAGGATTACCCTCAACTTTGAATTGAGCAAAAGCAGCAGCATGACCCTCAATAGGTTGACTTACACGTCTTTCTACAGAATACAGTTGCATTGCTCCAACAACTCGATTTTGCTAGTACAAAAAACAATGTAATTAGATTTTTAAAAAAATAATAATTACAAGTTTAATTATCTGATATGTTTAATACCTGAGCTGAAATGCCAATCAGAAGTAACCACTGTAATTTATGATCACACCTGTAATTTATGATCTGGCAGCCATTAAGACTGGTATGTCTGTCAAACATTTTCAGTGGCTGCGACTCTCCTGAGGGAAAAATGGAAGGAGTTAATTTTTCTTGCACATGGAATTTCTACTTTAAAAATACTAAAAGAAATTAAAAATAAGAATCATACCTTCCATACTCCAGTGGAAGACTGCAGTTTCTGTAACTAAAGCTATCGTGTTGACATTGATCCACTTCCAGAATACAACATCTTCATTCATTGTATGAGCTTTCATCTTGCTTTTCATTTCAATATTAAATATTTGCAAAGTTCTCATAGCTGACAAATGAAATTTACACTTAAACACATGAAAAGGAAACAATTGATTATAGCATGATTGAAAAATTTATAATTTAAACCTTTTTAATTTAGCCATTAAAAAGAGGAATCTCTTAAATTTAAGTGGAATGATATTGAATTCCATTAAAATTTTATTGGAGAGAAGCCAAGAAGATGCTTTTTTAATAAAAAATAAATAAAAACTAGTGAAGTACTTAATACATTTAAATTTTTATATGCCGTAATTTCAGACATATACTCTGCGAATCAAACAATCATGTGTCGACCCAGAAATTAATTTTCAGTAATTGAAATCAAATATTTTCAATGATCTAGTAAGTTATTTTTTTATAAAATAAAATTTCTGGGTCGAAACATGATTATTTGATCTGTAGATTATATGCCGGAAATTACAGTAATTGGGATAAAAAAAAAAAAAAAAAAAAAAAAAAAAAAAAAAAAAAAAAAGAGTAAATTTCTATTCTCCACCTCCCTGCAATGTGTTGCATCAATTGTTACATTTTCAAATTAAGTTAATTTAGAGTTAGATAATTAAAAATGCTTTTAACAGGAAGTTTTACAAATACAATTAGTAAAACAATGATCTTAACAAAACACAAAATTCTAAAAATAAGTATTTTGAACTAAAAAGATAGACAGCTACTTTTAACATTCTTTAAGCATTGATTAAAACATTTAATATTAGTCACACAAGGTTTTTTAGTATACATGAGTCTCCTGACTATCTGGCCTAATGTGGCAGAAAGATATGCCAGAGTTCTATAAATAGTCATGTCATAGCCTGCATGCCCTCCACCCACCAAATACTATAAAAAACACTATCAAAGCCTGCTTTTATTCATATTTTCTGATTTCTTAGTAAAGGCTACTACTTTAAAAATGACTTATGTACACTGTACACTTGAAAAAATTATTACAGAAAAAGTAAAAAGTTCATGAATAAAGATACTGCATGCATTTTAAGATAAAATTCATGTCTAACTTAATTGCAGGAAACAAAATCATATACTCTGGTACAGTATCAATACATAACAGTAAGCTTAATTAAATATATATATATTTGATGTACTTTTCATTAATAAATTGCACAAATGTTAAAAAAGTATTCATTGGATAAATGCTTCTCCCTTTTAGCCTTCTGTGATGGCACATGGCATGTAGGACGATCGTAGATCTTAGTGCAGGATCTCACCTGTATCAAATGCCATGGGCAGGGGTGGAAAATCGAAAATCCATTTTTGTAGCAGGTTTGGAGCAGGTCAAATTGCAATTTTGGAGCAGTAAATACCAGTTTTGGAGCAGTAAATGCCAATTTTTGAGCACGTCAATTACAGTTTTGGAGCAGTAAATGCCAGTTTTGGAGCACGTCAATTACAGTTTTGAAGTGGGTTAATTACATTTTGTAGCAGCTCCAAATTAAAAGCAAATATGCTTTGTTAATGAACTTTTCTTTAACATAGTGCATATATACAATTTCAACAAAATTAATTACTTAGAGTTTCAAAATTTGTAGTAATATGACTATAACAGATGAATTAACTTTCCACTTTCCAATAATACATAACAAAAATATACCATATTCTGACAACAAATGTTTTACATCCCTTTTAGAAATTAAAAAATAATTCAACTTATCTAACACTTTAGGAAAAGATTTAGGAAAGGATTTAAATTAAAAACAGAATGTCACAAGTTAAATATGTTTACTTACAATAGTTATTGTATATTTTTGGCAAATGACAAACATTTGATAGTAAATTTAAATAACCCAAGTAATACCTGTAACTGTGAGTAATCACTAGACTGCACAGTGGTTTTCTTTTTAAAAAGTAGTATAAGTCAATAAGACACATTTTAAAATCGTAGCCAAATGCATTGTGGACTTTGTGAAGAGTGCATGCTTCTATATCAACAGTATTATTGTTGATTTCATGCAATTTGTTTTTTACAATCTTCGTGTCATTCAGTCCACTGCTAAAGAACGACAGCAACCAACCTTTTGGCTAATTGGCTGAAGCACACTTTATAATAACAAATCTTCTGATTTGGAGTCTCATAATACAGGAGTAGAAAATCAAAAAAAATGTTTTTGTATCAGAATAAATTGCAGTTCTGTATCAGAATTTAATGGTTTTGTAGTAGAACAAACTTATGTTTTAGCTTTTAGCATTGAAATCAAATAGAATTTTCTATTTTTCAATAAAAACAAAGATTATTTTTTATGTTATCAAAGTGAGCATTTTTAACTCAATTTTAGGACGCTACAGTTCTGTAAAGGTCTTTATGCCTCAAAAATCACTTATAGCATAAGATGTGACATTTATCAAAAACTGCTATTCAATTTCATATTACTTCAGTAGTCATGCCTTACCAATTTCAAGCTTTTACATCTAAAAATAGTTTGTGGATGTGTCAGAAATTTCTGCACTGTTGAGGGGGTAAAAATATTTTGTTTGATAACAGTCTTAATGCTGAATATCTTTTCAATAATGCTTATTTTTGATAGATTGTACATCAGCTGTGTTTTGGAATAATCATCCTCTTTGGATTAAGATACGTTATATTATAAAAACTGAAATGTAAGACAATGATTATGTAGTATAATCCATTATTCAGTTAGAAATCATTTTTAAACTTAAATGATGCTGCATATCTTAGCTACATGCATCATAGCAGTGCGTTGCCAAGCCTATACAAAGTTAATGAATTTTTTTTTTTTTTTTTTTTTTTTTTTTTTTTTAATTCTAATTTTTTAGATTAAGAAATTTCCATTTTTGGAGCAGATTGGAGCAGAATTTTAAAAAATTGCTATTTTTGGAGCAGAATGTAGCAGGAAATCAAAATTGGAACAGTTCGGAGCAATTGGAGCAGATTTTCCACCCCTGCATGGGCAAAGCAATTCCTAATTTTAGTATGGAGATTTTTTTTGTTATTAACTAGGCTAGATAGTCAGTAGCCTACTATACTTATAATTTTGATACTTTTAAATCAATAAAGTAATGATAGAATGCATGTAAATTTTACATTGATAGAATACTTCAGATATTTAAGTATTTTACAAGAAATTGAATTTAAATTGAAAAAACTATTTTAAATGAAATAAAAATTAAGTCCCTCAATTTAAGAGATTAAGTTAGAAGCATGCCCCAATTTTTCAAAATCATCAATAGAATATCAATGGAAATCTAGCATTAAACTGTGAAGCATCTTGGCTACTTTTTTCATTTGTTATGCATTAATAAGAGAAATTTTAAAAGTGCTTGGATCATTTTTTATTACAAGTTATCCCTTTTTTAACAAGCAGTACAGAATTAAATTTAACTGAACTGACACAAATTTTAATTGGTGTCAAATTACATAATACGGTTTCAGTTTAAATTTGATTTAAATAAAAAAAAGGATTAAAAATAAATAGTATCATGCTAATACTCAAATCTTAATACAGCAAAACAGAATCCTCAAACTATCATTAGCATATTAATTCTATTCCAATAAAAATAAATATGTATCTAAGAATTATAATGTATATGCTAAACTATAACAAGATTTAGTTTAATAGAGATTTATTATTAAAATCAATCTAACATTATAAAAAAAGGGGTGTTTACAACTATAAGACAGTACATGCACAGTGGATCAACAACAACAGTCAGTCTTATTTTTACCTTTATACATTTTAAACTATACCTTGTTACGATGCACAAGAAAAATAATTATTTACTGAACAATTTTGAAAAGTAGATCCAAACTACAATAAAATTTGAATACTTTCATTTAAATTGAAAAACAGAGCAGAAAACCATATCCAGTTTACGCTCATGGGAGACTTATTTTATGTGTAGTTAAAAAAAACAATTGTTATACTAAGACTAAACAAAAAATTAAGTTAAAAAAAAGTTACTTTATTTTTAGTCTATAAAAAAAAAACTATACAAATTTTAGTAATGTCCTTAACAAATTAATAAGAATCATTAAGGGTCTACAAACAGTTAATAGTAAAGGAAATTAAAATGCACACAATCTAAAAGAATTGTCAGAAATACAAAGCAAAATGTTATGAGAAAGGTTCAGCATTAATATTTAGACAATAAGCAAAGTAGTAACATAGGATGATTACAAAACACAAGAAAAGACAATAAACACAAAATAAAAGAGAAATATAAAATTCACTTACTTCCGGATGAAGCTGCATAGAAAAAGAAAGATTCAATTCAGGCATGCATAGTAAAAAACTTATCACAAAAGAAATTTTACTTACATAAATATAATTTTAACACAAAATACATAAAATTCAACTCAATTTTTAAAAAGCAGTTATTATAGAATATTCAAAATAGCACACAAACATAAGATAAAAGAAAAATATAGAGATTCAGAATACTATCAGTGAAACAATTACGTTTCACATTAAATATATTCAATTGTAATGGTAGATGACTTACAAGAAAACCATCTCATGCAAATAAAAGCAGAAGAGTTTATGAAGATTGAGCTTTGCAATGAGATGCAAGAACACAAAAGCCCTTTAAAATATTGAAAAGAAGATATATATTCAATATGCAGCAAATTTTTATTAATTTTATGTTTTCTAGCAGACATACTATAAAATAAATTTAATCAGCTTTTAATAAATTAAATATTTTCAAACTGCAATTAATAGAGAATATGGGCAAGATGAAATCATCTATATTCTCCTGGAAAATCAAACTCTGGCTGCCCAAGTTAAAGATGCCCGATATACTGTGCAGTGTGCAGCGTAAATGAAAATAGTTTTTAATTAAAAATTAAGTGATTTTTACAAATAGTAAGTAAAATTTCTGCTTTTTTTCACTCTTTCCGCTTTGGAAGACTGCAGGACCTAAAATAAAGCTAAAAAGTTAAATATAGAAATTATAAAAAATTTCCCTTTTCTTTCAAACTTTGCCTTTTCAGAGTCAGAGGATGTGTATTTACTTGTAAAAGTTCGATTAATTTACATTTTAAGAACATCTCACATAACAGTGCTTTGTGATACAGTTTTTCCACAAAAAGAAAGTTTTGTTCTTTTAAAACAATCATGTTAGAAAAAAAATTTCCTTATTTTATATTAAATTTGTTTTAAATAAGTAAACAGGTGTACATATTTTAGGAACAGAATTTTTAAGTGTTACCTAAATGCACAAATTTAATTATAACAATATTTTATTAATTATAACTAACTATAACAAATAGTATATATAATGTTTCAACTTTTTTTTCATGTGTGTGGAGGGGAGAAGAAGTTTTTTTTTTTTTTTTTTTTTTTTTGGTGGGAGTTTTGTTAGGTAGCTTTCAATACAAAAAAGTATAAAGCTACCTATTGCAGCATTCGGAAGAAAGCAGTTCCGGAAAATTTCGATATATTTTCACCGATCATGACCCCCAGACCCCAAAACCACCCTCCGTCCAAATGTTGATTTATATATATAGATATATCCACATATATATATATATATATATATATATATATATATATATATATATATATATATATATATATATATATATATATATTATATCTGACCTATGTCATACGATAACGCCCGTAATTATGAATCTATTTTGATGAAACTAATTGTGTGTATTAAGGTCACTAATGTCTCGACCGAGTTCGTTGGCCAGCTTGGTTCGCCATCTTGTTTCAAGATGGCGGCCATTTAAAGATGTAAAATAACTTAAAATCTAAAATAAATACACAAAAAATTTAAAAATTCAAATTTATTTTTTAATTACGTGTTAGGCCTTGATACAAGGATTCCAGAGCTTTTTTTGGTTTACCTCTATCTTAAAAAATGGCTGAGATAGAGCAGTTTGAAATTCTAGGGTGGCTGACATTTTGAAACAAAACAGCACATTAACGCGATTACTCTCAAATTATTTTCTTTCATTGTTGTAATAATTTTCCCAATCATACACATAAAACTATATATTCATATCCGTTAACGCCAAAATTGGCAAAATTGGGCGACATTTGGCGAAATATCGCCAAATTTGGCAATCAAAATAAGTCTTTATAAATGAAGCCAATTTGGCTATTGCTCAATAATTTGGCGAATTTCTTATTCAAATTCAGTATTAACGAATCTTTTGTAAACGTTTCTTTGCATTTTAGCTTGCTGTTTTCGTGTAACATTAGCTAAAATTTTAAAACGAAGATATAGGAAAGCTACCTTTTCCTCCCGGTACAGGCCGGAAGGACTTTTTTTATCTTATATTTTCAGGAAACTTTAAGAGAAATTAGATAAAGTATTATAAAACTTATTAAATTGCTAAAATTATACAAACAAATAAATGGTTGAAAAGTTTCATTAAAAATTACCTCTTACCTTTTTATCTAGCAACAATTTTAATACAATGTGTCGTATACTTATTTTTTTATGTTTAAACTTTAATATGTTTTATACTTTTTCTTTAAATGCTTGAAAAGCATTTATTAATTGAAGTTAACAAAATTTTAAAAAGTACAATAAATTAAATTCATTTAAATAACTTCGTTGGCTTGTTTATAAAATCGAAAATTTTTATTTCAATTTATAATTTATTTGAATTTTTATTTATAATTTCATTTAAATTTGTCAGCATTACATAAAAATATGAGCATAATTAAGATTACAGCATTAGTTGTTTTGGAACGGATGCTTTGATTTTGATAATTCTTTATTTGTTCCAACAGGCTTTTGGTAGTTTTCAAAGGAAAACTAAAGTATCCATAAAAAATGAAAAATAATGAAAATGACAATTTGTGGAAAAAACCTTATCATTCAGCTACTTTTAGCGAGCAACTAAAAATCAGCTCACTATTGCCAATATCTTTCTAAATTTTTACGATATTTGACTGGCTTTTTTATATGCTTCATGACAGTTAAACAAAAAAAAAAAAAAAAAAAAAAAAAAAAATCCGTTATCATTCGCCGATAAATACAGCACGATTCATAAGTGAGTATACAACTTCCAGATGCTATAAAACAGGAACTGTTTAAGGCCCATTCCCCAAATGCAATCCATAAGATATATACTCAAAGTTTTTTTCCCAATTGCTGTGCGAAGTGACATAGGCAATAGCTACTGTGTTATGTGAATATCAGTAGGAATGGCTGTGTCTGCAGTGGAGAAAAGGTATTTTGTGTTCATGAATTGAGCAAAACTGAATTTGTCACCATTGTGCAACAGCATTTTTCGAACACTATTTGGAAAATTACCTCTAACCAGAAAATCTATTTAAGATTAGTTTAAAAATTTTGAAACTATGAGCTGTTTGTGCAAAGTGGACTGAAATGGATTACTGGTTTGGTGTGTATCATGTGACTCACTAAGGGTGCAAACACAGATTTTTTTTTAAACCAATCATAAATAGATTTTCCGATTAAAGGTTCTTTTCCAAATAGCATTCGAAAATGCCGCTGCACAATGGTGGCAGATTCAGTTTTGCTCAATTCAAGAACACAAAATGCCTTTTTCACTGCAAACACTGCCATTTCTATTGATATTTGCATGACAGACTAGCTATCGTTTATGTCACTTCTAACAGCAGAAGAAAAAAAAAAAAAAAAAGAGTTCACCTACCTTATGGCTTGCATTTGGGGAAAGTGCCATAAACGGTTCCTGTTTTTCAGCATCTGGAAGTTGTATACTCACTTATGAATCACCCTGTATTTCCTACAACTTCTCATATTTCATCAAATGTTTAATATATTTATATTACAATTGCACTATATTGTTTCTACTACATTGTCAAATTTTCTGAAATTGGCATTAAATTTGGTTGAATACCCTGCATGATATAAACAAAAAACTGCAAGAATTTTTTTAACAACTTTTTATAAAAATCACTATCTCCATAAATATACGTGCAATTCTTACACATATTGTACAATATCCACATATCCGTGTGCCGTAGTAGTAGATCATTTTGTACATTTTATTTTCAGGGTGATCCCAGATATTTCTTTGATTTTTTGTTAACCCCCAAATTATCGTCCTGATCAAATCGCCATTGATAAATATGAGGTCAAACATTCTTTATAATCCTGAAGTTCCAGAAGAATCCAACAAGTATATCTTTAAATATTCATCAAAATGTCTAAAATTAAAAGTGTCCAGTGGTGAATGGCCATATAATGTGCATTCCCCCCCAACCAAAAAAAAAAAAATATATATATATATATATATATATATATATTAGTATTAACAACATTTTGGAAATATACTCTTTAAATTAATCTATTTTACTCATTATTACTTAATGTACTTTAATTGATATGATTGATTATATTTATATCTATTTTTTCTTTTTTCAAAAATATTTTAAAATTAAACTTTTTGTCTAATTTTTTTTTGTGTATCTGTATAATAATTGTTAAGATAACATACACAAGTTGTATGCAAGTTAATTACTAGGTGCCCGGCCCAGCTTCGCACGGGTAAACAATGTGTCGACTACAATGTGGGTTAGGGATGGGTAGGTAATTTTAAAAAATTGTTCTAAATCGGATTAAGAGCGGGAGTGAGACAAAATTGCAGTACTTGCAAATTTTAAACTTTAAATAAAAGTTTGTAAAAATGAGATACATAATTTTTTCTATTTATCTACATATTGAAACTAATAAATTTATTTTAATATAGCAGAACGCGGGAACTTCACCATTAAAACCACACGACTTCGCCCAAGTTAACCTTGGCCTTCCGTTTAACGTAAGTAAAAATGTAATATCCTAAAAATACACCAATCGCAATAATGCATTCGCATCCATAAACCGTCAAAATGACAATCTTTAAAAGCTTATGTTATTTTGGCACAATTATACTAAATCTTTCAGCTTTATAAATGATTTTTTTTCCTTTTAAAAATGTCTTATGCAAAATATCTAATCAAAAATCAGCAAGTTGTCTTATTTGTCTAATCTTCCATAATCAGATTCAGATCAGATGTTTAACCCCCCTTAGTGGGTCAATTTCTAAAATCATTGAAATACATGTTTAACTATTTTTTTAGTAGATTTGTTATCGTTAATTTCATGCTCCTACCTAAAACTGCTGCTGAGATATGGCAAAATGACCTAAAACGTTTGACCCAGCGCCCCCGTGGCAGAATGTACGCGACGCTGCGACAGGTGTCGCAGACTTTTTAGGGCACCTGCAGACTAAAAACATACAGCCATGCCGCAGACGCGCTATAGTGCGTAAATTACGCAAAAGAACAGCAAACTTCGTCGAAGGATCGCGAATAAAACAGCGAATTTCGTCGAAGAATTGAGAAATTCATTTAAAGTTCGCAAAAAATGGCTAATTTTGTTGACAGATCGCGAAAAAAAAAGTTAATTTAGTCAAAAGGCCGTGAAAAAAAGTTTCTTTGAAGGATCACAGAAAAATGCGAATTTTGCCGAAGGGCTACGGAGAAAACGCCAACTTCGCCGAAAGATCGTAGAAAACACTGTTAATTTCGTCGAAGAAATGGCAAATTTCGTCGTTGGATCGCAAAAAAAAAAAACTAAGAATTCTGCCGACAGATCATGAAAAAACGGCAAATTTTGTCGAAGGATCGCCAAAAAACGGTAAATTTCGTCGAAATATCTCGAAAAATCAGCAAATTTAGTCTAAGTATCTCGAAAAATCAGCAAATTTAGTCTAAGTATCTCGAAAAAACAGCAAATTTAGTCTAAGTATCTCGAAAAAACAGCAAATTTAGTCTAAGTATCTCGAAAAAACAGCAAATTTAGTCTAAGTATCTCGAAAAAACAGCAAATTTAGTCCAAGTATCTCGAAAAAACGGCATTTTTTTTTTTTTTTTTTTGCAGGATCACAGAAAAACGCGAATTTTGTCCAAAGGCCAAAATAAAATCGTGAAATTCATCAAAGGATCTGGGAAAATGGCTAATTTTGTCGACAGATTGCGATAAAAATGCAAATTTTGTCAAAGGGCTGCAGAAAAACTTTATTTTCGTCAAAAGACCACGAGTTTCGTTAAGGATCATGGAAAAAATGCGAATTTCATCAAAGGGCCACAGAGAAAATGTAAATTTCGTCAAATGGCCGCAGAAAAAAATGCTAATTTCGTCAAAGGATGACGGAAAAAGTGCAAATTTCGTCGAAGGGCCACGAAAAAAACGTGAATTCCGCCAAAGGATCGCGGGGGAAAAACTTTAATTTTGTGAAATAGTCCTGGAAAAGATGCAGCATTCCTTTAGAAAATAGCAGACACACAAAGTTCTATGCTTATTAATATAGGCATAGTTTTTAATGTGAAACAATATACTAACTTTTGAAAAATCAGGTTAACCTGAACCCAATTTGCAAGAATCTACACTCAGCCTGAAATCGACTCTAATCAAAAGCAGAATTAATCCGACCTGCAACAAGAAAAATTCTTGCCGAGAGGGGATGTTCTCCCCTCCCCCCTCTGCTGTAACCTTTCAGAATATTTGCTCTGAATTTCAGAATTTGTTTTTACTCAGAAAGGCAGATAAATGCTGATGCCTTAATTAATTAGCACTACAACTACAACAGCAGCAAGAATAGATTTATGATACATTGCATATTGCAGACAATTTTTGAAAACATTAGTGTTGCAGACACTTGAAGATAGTTCTGCCACTGGGCCCAGCTCCCATTTAACCCCCTAAGAGCCTACGCTAGTCATACAAAGAAACTAACACTAATAAATATTAATTTGGAGCTTGGTGCGAAATAATTAAAGTAAAAATAAAATACAACGTTAAAACACCAGTGTAATTGAATCTACAGCATACCGGTTTCGGTAGCATATAGCATACCCTCCTCAGAGCTGAAGAAAATTGAAATTTGCTCATATATATAGAAATGATAGAGGATTCAAGTAACAAGTTTATTAACCAATAGGAAAACAGACAGTTCCAGGCAAACAGCCAATAGGAAAAAAGAGGATTCAAGTGACAGATTTATTAGCCAATAGGAAAACGGAGGGTTCTAGGCAACATCCATCCCTATCGGCGTTTCCATTTCCTATCGAATTTCCTATTGGATGTTGCCTAGAACCCTCCGTTTTACTATTGGCTAATAAATCTGTCACTTGAATCCTATATTTTCCTAAAATCGCAGAAATACGTGTAACTATTTTCTTAGTAGATTTATTATCCTGAATATTGTGCTCCAACCTAAAACTGCTGCTAAGATATGGCAAAATGATTTAAAATGCTTGACCCCCCCCCTCTCCTTTAACCCCCCCTTCAAGATGGAATATTCAAAAATCCTTATTGCTTGCCTAGGTCATAACAGCAATCTACTCTCCAAATTTCGTTAATTCTGACTTTAGTCATTTCAGCTGGTAGTTGATGAGTCAGTCAGTCTCTTTATATAATAGTATAGATATTCATTTGTGAATGAATCTGCTTTTTTAAAACATTTGTTTTGTATACTGAAAGTGTTAAAAATTTAAGTAACAAAAATATTAAAAGCAAAATTGTTAGATATGTTGATATATATTAAAAAATGCTTATTTTTCAATCATATTGTATTATTTTTTTTAATTAAAATATGCACTACATATATTTAAAAATTCATTTTTATATTAAAATATCCGAAAATATCTTATTTTTTGCAAGTAATATATATAAAATCAAGGCTTGAATTTCAGGGCAGGATTTGTACTGAAAATCTTGAAATCCCACCCAAAAAAAATATAGTAGGCGGGAGTCTCCCGCCCAAAAAAATTCATCCATTTTCCAGAGAAATTTGTTATTTAATTTTCTTGCAACTAATCGATGAATTGAGATTTTTTTTCACGCAACTGATTGACGAATTGCATGTTTTTTCTGCAACTGATCGACAAATTTCTGTGACTGTTTGACGAAATTCACGTTTTCTCTGCGACCAATCAAAGAATTTTGCAATATTTTCTACAAACAATTGGCGAATTTCACGGTTTCTTCTTGCGACAGATTGGCGAAATTCACTTTTTTCTTTGTGTTGGACTGAAAGAATTGGGCAGGTTTTTAGCGACCAACTGACTAATTTCACAATATTTTTCTGCGACTAACCAGCGAAAGTCACAATATTTTTTGGTGACAGATTGACAAATTTTGCAATACTGTCCGTGACCGTTTGACGAAATTCACATTTTTTTTTTCCTGCGTCCAACTGACAACTTTCGATATTTTTATTTTTTTTTGCGTCCAACTGATAAGTTTCGCAATTTTTTGCTGCAACCGATTGACAAATTTCCAATATTTTCCCGCGACTGATTGACGAATGATGCAACATTTTCCAGTGGCCGATCAATGAACTTAGCAATTTCTTTACTCGTGACCGACTCAAACTTTGCGATTTTCCTGTAACCGATTGGCGAATTGCACGGTTTCTTCTGGCTACATATTGGCGAAATTCACTAAATTTTTTCCTTGTGCCTTACTGAAAAATTTCACAATTTTTTCTGCGACTGACTGACGAATTTCCGGATTATTGTATCGCAACCAATTGATGAATTTCATGGTTTTTTCTCGCGACAAATTGGCAAACTTCACAGCTTTTCCCACAACTGATAGACGAATTTAGCAATTTGTTTCTACCGTACGACCATGAATATAGAAATAGATAAGGACTTCTAATGAAACAGCCTTTCGAAGAAGAAAATCATTCCTCAAAAAATGTTTCAAATACAATGTCTGTGTAGGACAGTTTTATTAGATTGCTTGCTTCTTTAAATAGTCTGCTTGACAGAAATCGTCTGGTAGGTATATTAGATTTATTCTATATTCTATGGTATGTATATGTATTGTTTGTAATGTGACGTTACCTTAGCACAGTTGTACACCGGCTGCCATTTAGTTCCAAAGTCTCAAATCTATATTAACACTATTTCGTGAGAAGTCCTTATCTATTTCTATGTTCATGCATATGATGAATTTCATGATTTTATTTCCTCAACCAATTGACTAAATTCACAATTCTTTCCTACGATCAATAGACGTATTTGAACATTATTTTCCCACGACCAAAAAGGAATAAAAACAAAAAGGGCAGTAAGGGCCACCGGTCACTGCACCTGTCAAATTGACCTAGAGTCAGCGTCAGCACTAAACAAAAATGATATTAGAAGAACTGGAAAGATCTTATGGTGCACATGAAAAAAAAAAATTCCGAACTCCAAGATAACTTTTCAGAAACAACAGACTAGTTTAGCAGTTCCAAACCTTTTTTTTTTTCTTGCACCCCTTGCTTAGGCTTTTCATTTTGCAGTACCCCCTCTTCTCATAAACATGTCCCCGTCCACCCCCATAATACAAACATGCTTGCTTTTTTTTTTTTGGTAATCTTCAACTAAATAATGAATCTATTCAAATTACAATGACATTTTCAACCTTTTATCTTTCATTTTAAATTTATTTTTTATAATATTAGCTTAACATCAAAAGAAATTAATATAGTATTAAAAGAATTTTTAACTACTTTACGCTGAAAATTTATAACAAGTTTGGATCATGATATACAAAAATAGAAAAACATTTATTTTAATATTCGCATCCTTTAATTTTTTTCACGGAGTTGAGTTTTTTTAAATCAGGTTAAAACGAAGCCTGATATAATCTCAAGTCAGGATCAACATGAAGCTTATTGCAGTATTGTTCTCAATATATGATTAAGACAAAAATGCTCTTTCGGCAAGCTCTGTATTTATGAAAAGCAAAAAGTATTTTATTTTTTTATCACAGAGTTTTTGGAACTCTTCTTTTACTACTATGCTACTATCCAAAAGTTAATGATGTTTCTTTTTTCAGATCAGATTGTAAAGAAGAATTTTTCCACAGTTCAATCAATTTTTCTTTTACAAAACACATTTTTGGCTTATTGAAAGAACAAATCATTAAATGGGTTTGAAATGCAATTATTGTATAATGGTCAATAACATTTTTTCCGAAAATGACAGGAAAACATTTAAATGAAGGAGAACATAATCATAAATATGATTAGAGATGGGCTGAGCTGATACCACTGAATTATGAATAAATTACTTATTTATAATTGAATTATAATAAAGTCTAGTGGGTCTTTTTCCTCATTTTCAGAGTAAAATGTTTTAATTACACATGAGAGTGACTTTGTAATCTAAAACAATCAACTTTGTTTATGTGTTTTCAGTTGAGAAATTATGATTTCCACAATTACCGATATTAATTTCACATACCCCCAACAGGTTCTCCACGTACCCCAGGTTGGGAACCACTGGACTAGTTGATCCTTGCAATTTACAGAAATTAGGACTTGAGAATTTAAATCCAACCAACATTTCTTGTGTAATAGAAGAAATGAATCAACGGTTTCCCTTTCAAACTTTGACTTGGATTTGAAATTTCAATGCATATAACCTAATACTAATTTAATCAAAAGAAAATGCCAAAGGTTCCTTGTCAAAAGAATAAAAATGTACCTTGAAGGAGTAGGAATGAAAGAGTAAAAGTTTGAGATGTTAACACTTTTACTCCTTGAAGTAAAGGAGTAAACTCTTAATCTTTGTGAAGGATTATTAAAAAAAAGATACTGTGTCCCTTTAGATTATAAAAGGACTTTAAAAATAAAATTAAACTGAATATTTATTAGTTTATACAACTATACTATAGTGGGAGCAGGGTGTATTCCAGATCAGCAATGAATTTTCCTGACATTTTCAGGTTTTCCATACCAATAAAAAAAAATTTCCAGGCATCGAGATTGTGATGTTACACACCAAAAAATTTTTAAAGTTTTCTATTTGAGAGTGAAACTTTCACAACTGACTCCGAGGCACAAATTACTGATTTTTTACATTATTTTTTTGCAAAATTTATAAAATTTTTGAACTTTTTACATGCTAAACATTTGCAGATACACACTTTTAACATCAGGTTCTATCCATTTTTTTCAAATCGGGATGAAATTCTTTATCCCATCAGTCACAGATACAAATGCAGATTGCTTTGACATATTTTAATACAAATAAATATCCAATAAATTAAACTAACAAATGTTCAGTTCCTAAACAAAAGTAAGTAAGCAGAGTGAAACACCTAATCAATCCTACAACATTCAATAGAAAGTTTCAGTGAAGCTGGAACTGAAAATAGAGTTACACAGGAGGACTGAAAGGGGTTATACAAAATGGTTTGCAAGAAAGGTTGAAATACTCTTTACAGTACTTATGAAGAGCAAAGCTTGATTTCAATGGTGTTGCAATTTCAAATCTTTAGTTTTTTTTATAAGGGATTTTTTTTTTTTTTTTTTTTTTGAAAGTTTAAAATTGTTTATCTTTTTCTCAGAATTTTCAAATTTCAATGACTTTTTTTCAGAAATTATAAATTTCCCAGTCCATGTAAGTTTCTGACTTTTCCAGGATTTCCAAGTGGCCAGACACCCTACCCTGTATAAGTCAGGATTCTCTCCAGAATCACTTCAGTTGAGAGATTCCCAGTAATTTTAGTTTACCGAGCATCAGAATACAACAAAACATACAAGTATTACAAATACAGCCACTAAGAAAAAAATTTCTTAATTTGAAGAAAATTTTAGAAGTCAATAATATAATAATCATTCCACTTGATTGGGTCATTCCATGCCAAATCAACCAAAAATTTTCAATATTCAACCTGGCCATTTCAAATTTTAATGAAACTCTCAGGAATCATTCTCCCCGATGATACAAATGAGAATACACTTTTATAATTTTTTTATCATCAATAAATTTTCATATGACTAAATTTTTTTAATTTCAAAAAATCATTTTTTGGGCTTGTATAAATGTTTTCAATTTTGAATTTCTCAAGTTCTATCAGACATACAGAGTTAGTTGTTTGACCCCGCATTTTAAAGAGTATTTCATAAGGTTTAATTTGATATGCAAGTTGACTATGCTTGGTTAAAAAATTTTAAAATAGTGTTTAAATTTTTTGAAAAAATGTTATTTGTAATATCATAATCTTTAAATTCTGAAAGTTTTTGTGGGATCTCAATGGGATCGGCAGTTATATAAAAAAAATAATGTTTAAAATTAATAAGACAATACTATCTTTAGCACAATCATAGAGTTGGCGAGGTGCCAACTTTAAATACCAGCCCCAACTGATGTTTAACATTAGATTTTTTAACATAACTGCTGATCCCATTGAGATCCCACTTTAAAACTTTCAGAATTTAAAGTTTATAATATTACAAAAAACATTTTTCAAAAATTTTAAAACACACTATTTTAATTTTTTTTTAACCAAGCATAGTCAGCTTTCATATCAAATTAAACCTTATGAAATTCTCTTTAAAATGAGGGGTCAAACAACTCTATGCCTGATAGAACTTGAGAAATTCAAAATTGAACACATTTATACAAGCCAAAAAATAATTTTTCGAAATTAAAAAAATTGTATGAAAATTTACTAACATAAAAACAAAAGTATATTCTCACTTATATCATCAGGCGAATGATTCTGGTAAGTTTATCAAAATCTAAAATGGTCAGGTTGAGTCACTGGTTGATTTGACATGGAATGATCCGATTAATAAGAAAAAATTCTACTAGTGGATTTTTATTAGATATCATTTTTAACAAGTAAATATTTAATACATTATAAATGATCCATGAATAAGTTATATAAACTGATACTAGTCCATTTTTTAAATTTTATAAACTTATATATTATATAAAATTTATTTGAAAAAAAAAAAGGAAGAGATTCTGGCTACTGCAGTTGTTATTTAGGCCACAACTACACTCCATTCGCTGAAAGATAACAGAAGTAAACAAATGCACATACGGATTGGCGATGCTTAAACCTGGCGCTGTGCCAGTAGCGCCAAACAGACTGTCTGAAGTGTTTGAGCGTCTGCTTTTTCAAATCTAAATAAAAAATAAAATTCGCCAACCTAGGGATTTGTGCCAAATGTGTGGCTCCTTGGCGATTTTTCTGCAACCTGTTTACTTTCGTTATCTCCTTTTCCTGAACAGACTATATAAAATTCCACACTATCAATAAGAACACCATATTTCACACTCCAAATGAAAAAATTCTGAGAAAAAACATATTTGAAACAGTTAATTAAAAAAAACAAAAAATATTTACCTTTCAATGCAATAACTTTCGATGCAGGATTCATGATAGCGGAATCTGCAGAGATGGGTCTTCTAATAGGATTAGTTGGATTGGCCATATCAATGATGACAACTTGGGCAGAATCTCCAACTTTCTCACGGACACAAATGAATTTGTCAGATTCCATAGTGAGATTGTTGAATGTGATATTAGCTGCATTGATGCCGACAGTTGTGAGCTGCAAAATTAGTTTTCCTTTAACATACATATAAAAGTTTTGCTTTAAATTTAAATACTTTATATTTTTTAATTTTGAAGAAATTACTATCCCATACTACTACAACTTTTGTTAATTCTAGCTCAGTTTCACCAATAACATTTCAAAGTCACAATCTACAATATAATTAGAACTATGCTTTGCAACAAACTGATGGAACCTTGCAAACAAATTGGGTACTTTTCGGTTAGCCGGGCGCCAGTGATATATGTACATATATAAATACATATGTATATACATAAATTTGTATATATATACATCCATATATGCATATATATGTGTATGTATATATATGTATCTGTAGATATGTGTAGATATATGTGTGCGTGTATATATACATGTATATATATTACTGGCGCCCGGCTAACCGAAAAGTACCACAAATTGTATTCAGATAATAATGATGGGCAACGTAAAGGACAAGCTACAATTGGGCACAATCCGATTTTTAAGGAAGACTAAGATAAGTGGAGAGTTATTTAAAGTGAATTAATAATGTTATGGCTCTAGTGGTTCACTGAATATATTTATAGTAATGCACACATAAAAAAAAATAAAGCAAGAGACAGACAGGCTGATAGGAAAGCAGAACATGCAGTTATAGTGTTGAATTCAGACGTTTTTCTCCGGGATGGATTTCCGTGGCTCCAGGGGGGGGGACATTGCACTTTTTCACCATTAAAAGCATAAAATCTCAAATCTTCCAGGGGTGGGGGAGAGAAATTTCAATGCTCCAAGTGGACGGGGGAGAAATGTCCCTCCTAGGCCACCCCCTGAATTCAACACTGCAGTTATATAGAATCACTAGATGGAACCCGTCAAAATTTGACGGCAAAAAACTTGATAGTACCATAAAAATAAAATTCATAGCTGATTTAAAATGTTTGAAACTTTTGCAGAATAATTCAAATAAATAAAAAACCCACTTTGAATTAAAGCTAGGTTGAAGAACAGCAATTGGCTAAGTTTCACTGGCACATGCACTCGCAGAATTTCTTTCATCTGACACATTTAGCGCTGTTGTGCAAGTAAATGGTAAGTGCCACCTTGGGGAGGGGGAAATGACGGGATGGACCAAGGAGATGCATAACATGAATAAGCAGTCAAAGACCTTTCAAACGATATGTAACATGAGGGGTGTGTGCTAAATTAAAAAAAGTACCTCCTTGGGGGGGGGGGGGGGGGGTAAAGTAGGGGATGGACACGGAACATGCATAACATGATTAAGTGGTCACAGACCTTTCCAACGATATGTAACATGAGGGTTGTGTGCTAAATTTAGAAAAGTACCTCTTTTGGGGGGGGGGGGGGGGGGGGCAAAGTGGGGAGATGGACATCGGAGATATGCATATGATTAAGCAGTCACAGACCTTTCCAACGATATATGACATGAGGGTTGTCTGCAAAATTTAGAAAAGTACCCCTTGGGGGAGGGGGGGGGGGCAAAGTGGGGAGATGGACATTGGAGATGCATAATATGATTAAGCGGTCACAGACCTTTCCAACAATATATGACATGAGGGGTGTCAACAAAATGTAGAAAACTGCCCCCCTTAAGGGGGGGGAAGTGGCAGGATGGACCCCGGAGATGCATAACATGAATAAGCAGTCAAAGACCTTTCCAACAATACGTAACATGAAGGGTTTGTGCAAATTTACAAAAGTACCCCCTTGGGGGGGGGGGCAAAGTGGGGGATGGACACCGGAGATGCATAATATGATTAAACGGTCACAGACCTTTTTAACGATATATAACATGAGTGGTATGTACAAAATTTAGAAAAGTGCCCCAATTGGGGGGGGGGAGAATGGACCACACAGATGCATAACATGAAAAGGCAGTCGCAGGCCTTTCGAACGATATATCATATGAGTGGTGTCAGCAAAGAAAAGTCTCCGCCCTGTGTGGGCAAAACATACTCCCCCCTGCCGCCATAATTATTGATGCAGACTGATTTTTTAAATTCGTTCGCACCCCTCTTCTCCCACAAAATGTTGTGAATTTTAAAAACTCCCCTTCCGAATTTTTTTATACCAAAAGCGCTTATGTCCATCGTCTGCACGCAGAGTTTTGTGCTTACAGATGTCAGACACACCAACACACACACAGACAGACGTTTACCGACATTAATAGTATAGATGATACTCAGTGCCTACACATTTCACCCTTTATAATTCAGTCAATGAGTTGACGGTTGTTCATTTCCAGAAACGAAACAATAATTCTTTAGGATGAATTTTGTTAGTTTGATACACCGTGGCAGAATGCGTGCAATGCAGCGACAGGCGTCAAACTTTTTAGGGCACCTGCAGACTAAAAACATATAATCAATCTTCGCGGGAAAAAAATCCTAGATTTCGTCAAATGATCACGGGAAAAACACTAATTTCATCAAAGGATCATGTAAAACGTGAATTTTGTTAAAAGGCCACAGAAAAACTCAATATACGCAAAAGATGAGCAAATTTTGTCAAAGAATCGCAAAACAGGAAATTTCACCAAAAGATAGCTTTCTTGCCAAATTTCGTCTAAAAATTGCGGAATAAAATGTATTTTATCAAAAAATCGCTGGAAAACGCAAATTTCGTTCAAGTATCACAAGAAAAATGCGAATTTCTTCAAAGATCTCTGAAAAAACGCGAATTTCATCGAAGGATTGCTGAAAATTCATGAATCTTATCAAAAGGCAGCAGAGGAAATGTGATTATTATCAAAGCATTACGAAAAAAGAAAATTTCGTCTAAGGATCACAGAAAAACGCAAATTTCGTAAAAGAATTGTGGAAAATAACGCAAATTTCGTGAAAAAAAAAAAAAAAAAAAAAAAAAAAAAAAAAAAAATCGCAGAAAAAACACAAATTTCGTCAAATTATCGCTGAAAAAAAACACGAATTACGTCATAGGTTAGCTGAAAAAAATGTGAATCTCGACAAAAAAAAGATACAGAAAAAAATGCAAATTTCATTAAAGAATCACGAAAAAAAATGCGAATTTTGTTAAAGGATTGTGCAAAGAATGAATTTTTTGAAAGGTTCATGTGAAAAATGAAACTGTCTTTATTAAAAACAGCACACACACACAAACATCTATACAAACCTCAATACACACAAACATATTATAGGCAGGGCTTGAAATTCAATTTTTCCAAGGAGGGGAGTCTCCCTACCAACATTTTTAAAAATGGAGGGGAGTTGTAATGTTTAGGAGGGAGAAAAAAAATCTTTAAACCCCACTATTATTTTACGTGCTATTTAAAGAATTACATTAATGCAGACATGACAAAATACCATTGAAAAAATTAAGTCAACTGAGAATGATTATGTAAAATGTTTATTTATTATAAAAAAGGGAAGAAAGTTAAGTTTTATATATGCAGTGTATTTTTCAAGTTCCATTAAATGTGTTAGGGACCCTTAACAATTAGGTTGTTAAATAAATTTCTGACTTTAGATTTTACTTGATTGAGATTCACCGATCGATCGTGGAAAAGACGCAAAGTTCATCGATCTGTTGCGGAAAAAACGCTAAGTTCGTCGATCTGTCACCAAAAAACGCAAAGTTCGTCGATCAGTCAGGGGAAAAAAGCAAATTTTGTCGATCGATTGCAGAATAAACACAAAGTTCGTCGATCTGTCTCCAAAAAACGCAAGGTTCGTCGATCAGTCGCTTAAAAAACGCAATGTTAGTCTATCTGTCGCAGAAAAAACACAAAGTTTGTTGATCACTCTCGGAAAAAAATGCAACGTTCGTTGATCTGTTGCGGAAAAAACGCAAAGTTCGTCAATCAGTTGCGGAAAAAAGCAAATTTCGTCAATCGATTGCTGAAATTTGCTGAAATTTTTTGGGCGGGAGGCTCCCGCTCATGATCTTTTTTGGGCGGGATTTCAAAATTTTCGGCGCGAATCCTGCCCTGAAAGGTATAGTTTTAATCTGAAATAGTATGCTGAACTAACTTTTGAAAAATCGGGTTAACCCAAATCCAACTTGCAGAAATCTACACTCAGTTTGAAATAGACTCTAACCATAAAGACAGTTAACCCAACTTGCAACAAAAATAATTATTGCCGAGAGAGCATTTACCCTCTCTCCCTGTGCTGAAACCTTTCAGAAAATTTTCTGATTTTTTCTTTTCTCAGAAATGCTGTAGTCATTTTGTCCCCCAATTTTGCCCTTTACAATTCAGCCAATGAGAGGAGGGGGCCAAAGGAGCGTTCCTTATCACAAACGAAAGATGAGATACGTTCGTTTGATGTCGTTGTTGAAAATTTATGGATTTCTATTATTAAAGTAATTTTTTCATTTTACCGTATTTATTTTCTTTTTGTGTTGTATGTATTTTGCTACTTTGAATTTTTTTAAACTAACCCTTTTTTTTTAGAAAGTGAGAGAGAGAGAGATTTAGTAATTTGGTGACACGAAGTTCCGCAAATTCTTAAAAACCACAAATCGTTTCCAATGTAAACAATGGAATTTACAATTAAGTTGCAAGTGCAAAATTTCAGTTTATTAAAATTTTCATGTCATTCTGTACACATTTTAATATGTCATTCTGATCATTATACTACATATTTAGTTATGCATCATTAATTATTTACTTGACCTTTACTTTTAATATTTTAAATATTTCAAACTTACAGCTGAATGTAACTATTAAAACATTTGAAATACTGCATTCGAAAAATGAAATTTCAGCTTAGAAACGCGGCAATTACTATTTATTAGGTTAAAAAAATTTTAAGTAGAAAAGTACTTATGATATAAAAAGAAGAAGAAAAAAGTAGTCTCTTCCAGTAATGGGCCACCCAGTAATGGACACCCCACAAAAAATAATAGGTAATTGATTTTATGATTGTATTTAAAACCAGAATTTCATGAAAGCATATTAATGAAATAAAATAGTCATTTTAAAATAAATTTAACAATTAGGATATCAATAATTAATAAAATATTTATGAGAATAATTCACTGTTTAAATTAATTATTGTCACTATCACAAGATCAATATTTTAATTATTTTAGATAGAAGGTTTAAAATACTAACTTTCAAAGAATTATATCTATCAAATTATTAAGTCATTGAGGGGGGAGGAGGGGGTTTAGAAGGGTTAGTTTAACAAAAGAAAAAGATTTTTTTTTAAGTGTCTTGAAGTACCAGTGCATGGAATCGTATTTCTTTTTATTCTTAACAGTTAAACTTCCTAAAACTGCTTTATATATTACTTTTAGCAATTTGTATAAAATATATCAAATAAATGAAAGTGTAGGTTGAATGTTTTTTAAATACTAAATAAAATTATTTCAAAATAAAATATCAGAACTGACATTTGAGCCCCCTGATCTGCAGATTTACTACTTTCATTGCTACTATAAATTTAATATTATAGGGATTTTTTATGTATGTAGTTCTTTTGTCAGAGCTGAATAATGAAACATTTAAGACAGAAAATAAATTTTTAAGCACTCGTTATGACTTAAAAATTTGTCATTTTTTAAATAGGGAAAGTGTGAACCCCATGAGCCCCTCATTTTCCCATGCCCTTAAAGATTATTGTCTGCTTCCTGTGGGTGTTAGTTGCCACATGGGTGTTGTTGCTGATGGGTGTTAATTGCCACATTATAAAATATGCAAGGTACGGTTTACAAAAAAATAATTTGATAGCAATCTAAAAAAAATTATTAATTACATGAAATTAATAAAAAAAAAAATGTATTATTACAGCCTGGTAAGTAAAATTAAAAAATTAAAATTTGACTACTTAGCTTTTCAGTTAAATAACAAAAATATATGCACTATGAACATTACTGAAATTGCTTTTTCAGTAATGTCCACATGGGGTGTCCATTACTGGAAATTGACTAATTAAGCATTCCAGTAATGGGCCATGGTCCTAAAACCTGAAAAATAAATGAAATTTTGTAAATTGCCATTAGTATGTAAAATTCAAAGTTTTCTATTATTGTCTAAACAAAAACATGCAATTTTTTCAAGAAAATAAAAAAGATATCAGTTGTTTAAGTGAAGCCAGCTCTTAGCATGTTCATTAAGATTTTCACAGAAAATCTGTGGAACTGTGAAACATTTTCTGCTTCCTGATTGGTTTGATTAAGAGTGTCAACAATAACCCAGATTATAAAACAAGCAAGGAGGAATTATGAAAAAATATATTAAAAGGCTAAATTTTTATTGTTTATTTTTTTATAAATCAAAAACTTTGAAAGTGGCCCATTACTGGAAGGGGGTCCATTACTGGCACATCTACCCTATATTATATAAAAAAAATTCAGGCACTTTTCCGTTATACGGACACTATTGTCGCCAAACATACATACATACATTTTGGCATAGTGTCCGTATAACAGAAAAGTACTAAAGTTCATGGTTTAAAATTACAATAAAATATCATGAAATTTATTGATTGGTTGTGGGAAAATATCGGGGAAATAATGTGTTTTTCATGAAATTTTTTGTTTTGTTAACAATTTGGTTAGAGAGCTTTTGTAAGACAATTTATTTGTGTTTAATTGTAAGCATTCATTATAATTTTCAGTGTATTATTATTAAATTAAAATTTTTGTTTAAAATATGTAAACAAAACAGTGCCAACAAAACAGACCAGTATGTAAACAAACCAGAAACCTGCAAAGGAGAAATAATGTGTTTTTCATGAAATTTTTTGTTTTGTTAATAATTTGGTTAGAGAGCTTTTGTAAGACAATTTATTTGTGTTTAATTGTAAGCATTCATTATAATTTTCAGTGCATTATTAAATTCAAATTTTTGTTTAAAATATGTAAACAAAACAGACCAGTATGTAAACAAACCAGAAACCTGCAAATTTCTAAAATCTGCATAAACTCCGGTTTTAAGCTATGCAGATTTAAGGGTATATATATATATATATATAGATAGATAGATGCATGCATGTAGTACTTTTAATTATTTGGTAAAAATACTGTGATCGTCACTGAGAAAACCTGAATTTAACCTAAAAGTAATTGTCTAGTGTTTAAGCTGAAATTTCATTTTTCGAATACAGTATTTCAAATGTTTTAATAGTTACATTCAGCTGTAAGTTTGAAATATTAAAAGTAAAGGCCAAGTAAATAATTAATAATGCATAACTAAATATGTATAATGATGAGATTTTTTTTTCTTGAATTATTCAGTGAAACTCGCCTTATAAATGTACGCAAATAATTCGCATAAAAATCTTAAAATAACAAAGTTTTCTTTCGTGTTAAGCTATGCTTAATAACCAAAAAGGCTTGATTAATACAAAAATTATTTGGTAAAAATACTGTGATAGTCGCTGAGAAAACCTGAATTTAATCATATCGCACAGAATGAAAAGTTTAAAAATCTGAAATTTTACACTTGCATCTTAATAGTTTGCTTACATCGGAAACGATTCCACTAAATCTCTCTCTCAAAAAAAAGGGGTTAGTTATAAAAAAATTCATAGTAGTAAAATACATACGACATAAAAAGAAAATAAATACGGTAAAATGAAAAAATACCTTAATAAAAGAAATCCATAAAGTTTCAACACCCACATGGAATTGCAATCCAAATACGCTTTTAGAGAGAGGAAAAAGTCTTCACCTCATTGGCTGAAACATAGCGGAATCGAAATTGTCTCTGGACAGTAAAGGCCTCTAGCTCAGGGGTTCTCAAACTTTTAGACCGACGTACCACTAATTCGAAGTTCATACTTCCGCGTACCACCAGGTAACAAACGTAAAGCTAATATAGAAAAAACTGTCTAAAACGAAATATCTCTCCGGTCTTTTGTATTTCCTTCATAGCAGATTTTACTGCATTTACAAATGAATGATTACATTACTAAATTGACTGCTTTATAATAAACATTCAAGTAAAAAAGTAGTATCATCATTAAATTTTAATAATGCATACAATATCAAAATACAGTATTTTGGTATAGTAAAAAATCCACAATACTTAATGACATATTGGCGCACTTCTGTTAATTCATTTTTTTGAATATGGATCCCAGTAACCCATCACAGCAGATGAGAGCTGAATAATTTTACTTCTTTCCTCTCTTTAGATACAGTGGCAGGGTGTCTCAAATGAGAAACTAATATCCGGAGCCCGATTAAGGTCATGTGGAGTCTAAGGCCCAGTACCTTTTCAGAGCTAGTCTCAAACCAAGATAATAGCTATAAATATTTTGGAGGAGTATTCGTTGGTTATCCTTAGATATTATGATATGGTTATTAAGTTAATCAAAATCTTTTTTGGTGTTGGGGGAAATAATTACAAAAAACTGTATTTTTAATAAACTTTTTGCAAATGATTTTATTTGTTTTGGGGGCCCCCCCATCAGTGGTGGACCCTAGGCCTCGGCCTCTGCAATAATCCGGCCCTGCGAATTTATTATCCAAAGCTTAGTTAGCGCATTTAACATAGACTTAATACAACCGTATTAATATTCTGTATACCTTTAAATGCGACAATAATGTATCTCAGTAGGCAAACACTTGCAAGTTCTTCATACATTTATGTATATACCACCCTCAATACATATGTACATTGTTTTACCTTACATCCGCACTGCATACGAGTACAGTTTTTGTTTGATTTAAATAATCTTACTCTCTTGGCCATTTTAAATAAATATACTCTCTTAAAAACTAATTTTCATGAAATAGGAAGATACTATAACACTTTTTGCAGAAGAGAAGAAAAATATTTCATTCAACACAATGAATCAATTTATGGATTATGTTTGAAATAAGATTTTTATTTCAACACCTCCTAGAAGCTTTTCTAGTGCAAAGAGAACAATGGGTTATAAATTACACTTGGAATGTTATTTTGCTTTAATTCCTCCTACTCACTCAAGCTCCTCCTACTTGCAAGCATTCAAACTTTACCTTCAGAAAATTCAATTTATAAAGCATGTTTAAAAACAGCTCTTCCGCTAATTAAAAATACTTCATTCATTCATTAGTTTTACTAGGTCTTTATTACAAAATTCAAGTTTGATCTATATAAATCTAATAATTGTGTTTTTAATTCTGGAGAACTGATTGTATCATAAGCGTTGTGTGAGAATTTCTGCAAGTCTACTATAACAAACATTTCTGGTAACAAAAAAATATAAAAAGCGTTTACAAATCCTAAATCGCGTTCAAAGTTTTTCTGAAGATTTCCAAGTTAATAAAGACAAGCCGTTTTCGATTCCATAATAATATGCCGCATTTTGTATTTTATTTCACGTACCAGTAACGGACTTCTGCGTACCAGTAATCAGAGCTTCACGTACCAGTACTGGTACGCGTACCATAGTTTGAGAACCCCTGCTCTAGCTGATTAGCTGAATGCTCGCGCACGCGTATAAAAGGGATTTTTGCATGGAAAACTAAAAAGCAGGTTAGCTTTAAATAGATGGATTACTGCAGTTATATTATTATACACGAGCGTTATATATACAGTAGACTCCCTAAAGTCCACAAATGCATAAAATCTGCACACTGTTTCAGATGTAAACAATAAAACTTAGACTTAAGATGCAGGTGAAAAATTCAAATTTTATTAGTTTTATATCATTCTGTACACATTTTAATGTAGAATTCTGGTTAATAGGATTGAATTCATGTTACCTCATGATGGAAGTATAAATTTATTTCCGAAAAAATTCAAGGTAGTGCTGATATCAGTGGCAATCGCGATCTTTTTACCATATACATTTATGTATTAATTTTTTTGTTATTAAGTATGGTTAAACATGAAATAAAACTATTTTAAGATTTTTATATGAATTATTAGTGTATCTTTATAAGGAGAGTTTTACTGAATAAGTCAAGAAAGAAATCATTATGCATATTATTTATGCATTATTAATTATTTACTTGACTTTTACTTTTAATATTTTTAATTTTCATTTTACTTTATTGTATGTAAGCATTCATTATAATTTCGAGTGCATTGTTAAATTCAAATTAATGTTTAAAAATGAAAACAAAACAGTGACCAGAAATCTGTAAAATTCTAAAATCTACACAACCTTTGGTTTTAAGAGAAAGTGATTAAGTATATATAATATAAGAGATAACAGATTTCCTCAAATAAGAATCACAGATCAAAATCAATTAACAATACAGTAACATCAAAATTCCCAATTATTAGAAATAAAATTTTGATACTTCTGTTAACCAAGCATAAATCTCATTAATAGCATCCCCCCCCCCCCCCCCCACACACACACAAGCTCATTTTTGCAAGTGTGTAGATTATAAATAATGCTTTGATGAAAGAAAATGTTTTTAATTCAATATATTTGGCATTTTAAATGAAATGAGAAAAAGGTATTATTTTAAATATATTTAATGCATACAGGGTTTTAAAAAACCTGGGTGGGGCTTGACTTTTGAGTTTTATTAAAAAAGGCTGGGATTTTTTTTTTTTTTTTTCCCCTTCTAGAATATAAAAAAATTGTTCTAATGTGAAACATTTGAAATTTATATATAACTAAGGTGCACTACCAGAAGCTTACTATATATGTTTAACACTAATTTACAAGGACACATAAAAGAATTCAGTTAGAGTAACGGCAGTACAAAAGATCCAGTACATTTCAGTTTATTCACAGAAATTGCTGAAGGGGAATTTACAACTGTGCTATGAGTTTCCAAACTGAACTAAATTTCAGCATACCAATATACAAATATATGGATCATATACAGGGCAGTGCAGAAGAATTCTGATATTTTTTGGACTACTTATGGTAATTCCTGAAATTTGGTTTGCAAATGTGTTAAACATTTTTCTAAATTGTTTACTTAGACAATCTTTCACTTTATTAAGGGAGAAGTTTTATTAAAGTATTCAGGACATGTTGGAAAGTTTCATAATGTATGCTTGAAGCATGATTTTTCATTCTTGTTTATTCTCTAACGAGTTGTGTAGTTTAAAAGGAACTAAACCAAAACCAGAAGAGATTTTCTAATGAAGCTGTAAATAACTAGATTACATAAATTAATTTACCTTTCAATGGCTGTTCTAAGTTAAATGTTGTTCCACATAATTATTGGTTTTATTGTTTTATATTTAAAAATTTAGCTTCTAACATAAAACTTGGAAGATAATTTTTCATATTTGGCTAAAAAAGTCATTGCCAGAAACAAAGTTCTTTGTCTACAAAATGACACAGTTAATAACAGTTAAAAAATTCATTTACATTTGAGATTGCAAATATCGAAAAAGTACACAGTTGCAAAAAAAACAGCTATTTTTTTTTTTTTAAACCATGCTGGTAGCGAGACTTTTATAAAACCAAAAACTTTCTGCACACATAAATATTGAGTCAAAAACTTTCTGCAAATTAATGTTTAATAAAATTATGTACTATTTATTATTTTGACGATACAAATTAAAAACGGGAGTTTAAAATAATTACCAGACTTTTATAATATAGACGCACGCGGAAAATTTTCTGCAAAATTGCAGAAAATTACAGAAAAAAAATTTTTTTTTTTTTTCATATTAAAATTTTTTAAATATTCCTTTTTTACACAAATAATCCCTTTTTGTTCAAAAATATTTACTGTGTGCGCACAATTCAAAATTTAAAGATGCAAAACATTGTTGTGGCATTACAGACGCTTGCGAAGAGGTCAAAATATTAAGGATTGGGTTGTTTCTAAACGCATTGACAAAATAACTGATAAGAATTCAGCTCTTCCTATCATGGATTCTTAGCTTTATTATTTTTAACCAAAATAATTATTCTTTAATTAATATTAATTAATTTTAAATTGTAATTATTTTAAACTACTGTTTTTAATTTATATCGTCAAAATAATATAATACGTAATTTTATTAAACATTAAATTAATTTGCAGAAAGTTTTTTGACTCAATATTTATGTGCGCAGAAAGTTTTTGGTTTTATACAAGTCTGATAATTACCATTTAAAATTATTATTAAAGAATAATTATTTTGGTTAAAAATAATGAAGCTAAAAATTCATGATAGTAAGAGCTGAATTCTTAATTATTTTGTCAATGTATTTAGAAAAAACCCAATTCTTAATATTTTGACCTCTTCACAAGCGTCTAATGTCTCAGCAATGTTTTGCATCTTTAAATTTTGAATTGTCATAAACAGTAAATAAAATCATACATAAAATTGGAGAATATTTTTTATTTTTTGGTATTTTAAGAAAAAAGTTCTCTCCTCCCCCCCCCCCCCCCCCCCCCCTCTCCCTTTAAAAATTTTTTTTTCCAAAGTTCCGAATTTTGCAGAAAATTTTCCGCATCTATATTATACAATTCTGCTGGTGTCTTATATTGGTTATCAGTTTTCAGTCAAAAATGGTTTTAGAGTCTTGCATTGGGTCAGGTTACCCACTTTTACTCGCACCCAACCTGCAGTTTGGGTCGGGTCATCGTTATATTTTTTCATTGCAGTTCAGGTTGGGTTGACTTTCATAGTTTCAGTTTCGAGTTGGGTTTTGACCTGAGGATAGGGTTCACCCATTTCTTCAAAAGAATGTCCACAATATTTTTTCAGATTAAACATATATATACCATAAGACCTCCATAATGGACACTCCCTAAAAGCGAACATATTTGTACACTTATACCTTGAAATAGTGGGCATTTTCAAATCTCTACACACACATAGCATGTGTAAACTATCACAAATACGATAAATGTGTTTTTGTGTGTATCAGAAACGAAATGTTGGTAATATTTTTCATATTCTAAGAAAAGAAAAAATGGTTCTTAACTACACCGTAAAGAAAAAATAATCTATGATTACATTTTTTATATACATTTTATTTTTTCTCAAGTAGTAAATTTAATGTATACTCATTCATATTCAAATACTTATTTATTTCATCTAAAGCACAGTTCAGTTCAAACTTTTATGAAAATCCCAACAATTGGACTTGCAAATTACCTAAATATGACCCAGAAGAATTATTGTAGGGTGAATCAGACACCCAGAAAGAAAATTAGTCATCCCGACAACGACCCGAAAAAAAAATAAAAAATAGAAACAACATAACCCAATGCAGGACTAATCAACGATCTCGAGGTGTCCGCTATTCAGAGGTTTCACTATATCTGAATATTAAAGAATATAAATTTGCGCATTTTTCTAATTCTATGTTAATAAAAGAAAGTTTCGCTCTAGGTTGTGTGTCTGATGGATAGCAAAATCTAGCATATCTAGAAGCCTGAAAATTTATATTTAGGTAGTCCAAGGTCTGAACATGCACCTGAGACTCTGAATTTTAATATTTTGATAATTACCCAAGATATTAATTAGAAACTCATTAAGCATCGCATTGAAAATCCCATCTTTTTTATCAAAATGGCTAAAGAAAAGAACACCTGTTCTCGATTTGCAAACAGAAATGAACGAATTTGAAATTCATTTACTAATTAGCAAATTTTAAGAAAACTTATTATTAAGATATAGATTTGAAATTTTCTAAGCATATGTAGAACAATTTTCTGCATCCGACAATACAATTTTTGTAATATTAAAACGATAATTTTTCTTAATTCTTGCAAAAAACTGGCGAAGCCAGTCAAAAAAAATCCGAGAAAGCTTCAGATCTGCTTTCATTAAAAAACTGAAAAACAAAGATCTGTTTGTCTGACCGATCCCTTTATAAGATATAGATTTGAAATTAAGGATGGGAAGAGTCAGGTTTGCATTCAGACCGGTTGAATTCACACACTTTCCTTCGGGAGGGATTTTTGTGGCTACGGGGAGGACATTATAGAGTTCAGGGGGAGAAATTGCACTTTTTGAGCATTAAAAGCATAAAATCTCAAATATATCAGGGGTGGGGACACTTCAATGCTCTGGGGGCCACCCCTTGAATTCAACACTGGTGGAACATTGGGCTAAATCATATAAACTTTATGTGTGTTTAATTTTATCAACGTCCTGGGCAAGTCAGCTAGTAAAATATAAAATTGATATTAGAGATATAATTGTACATTACTTTTCATAATAGCATTAAACATGATTTATTGTCCTTTCATTGCGGGTTCAGGTCGGGGTTAAAATATGTCGGGTTCGTGTCGGGCTGCAGATGGCCGAAAATAATTTTTGCATGTTTGGGTCAGGTTGCAGGTCAAGGAAATTCTTTGTCATGTAGGGTTGCGGGTAGACTTCAAATAGAATTTGCGAGTTCCGGTCGGGTTCAACCTGACCCATGCAGGACTACTTGTTTTTTTACAGTGAAGCATTTTAATTATAAAATGCACATTTTTAAGAGTTCTTTTTAATATTAATTTTAAAGACATTTGATGGAGTTAGAATTTTAAAAATAACCTAATTTTTCAATTATTCAAATAACACATAGATGGAGCTGCTAGTGATTTCTCCTCACCCTTTTAAAATACAAAATTATGTCTTTCAGTATAGGGTGTAATTTTTATTCTCCGCATAAGGTTTTTTTTTTAAATTTAAAATCAGATTTTTTTTTTCCCCTTTATGTTAAAAATATTCCTTGAATGAAAATTATGTTCCTTGAATAACTACCAAGAATTTTAGGTTTCCAAAACAATTAAACCTCTAATTGCTAACATAATCTATGTTTTTATGCTTTAATTAATAAAATTATAAGTTAGAAATTACGGAAATTATAAAAACTGCAAATTAGTAATTTCATTAGTTAGTAGCATAAAATAATGTTAATTACTTTAATAGTTTTCCAATTTTTTTTTATACTATCTCCCTCCTCTTACCTTACACCATTGTCTTAATTTGATAATTAATTCTCTGAAATTCAGTATTTTAAATCTTCGATCTAAAATAATGAAAATAATTTGAACAATTAATTATTCTCATAAATATTTTATTAATTATTGCTATCCTAATTGTTAAATTTATTTGAAAATGACTATTTTGTTTTATTAGTAGTACAATGCTTTAAGTTCTGAACCTAAATACAATAACAATTACTATTTATATTACTTTTGTTGTGTGTACATTACTGGAATAGAGGGTGTCCCTGTCCATATGGGTGTGTTGATTTATTTTTATCATTTACAATTAAATTTTGATTCACATTGGGAAATGTGAATATGAGATTGGTTGAGTATTGTTGATAGATTAATATAATAATAAACTGGAATATAATAATTTTTTTTTTTTTTTAAATCCTTAAGGATGTCCATTACAGACACATCTACCCTATGTCCCAAAGGATTACGTTAGAAAATAGGTAATTTTCCAATTTCATACATAAAATATTCCTAATTTGGCAAAACTTTATAGTTGCTTAAATGGAATATATACTGAAATTTCATAAAATTTCTGTTTTGGTGAATTTTCTAGAAAAGAAATATGAATTTTATCAAATAAAACAGATTAAATATAAAATTATGAAATAGGTATACAATGCACTTAAATATGAAAATTAAAATAGTTAGCAAGATATTTTACTAAGCTTCCTCCCCCCACACCTTTTTTTTTAAATGTTAACTAACACTTATTTTTTCCAAATATGCTTTTACAAAACATCAAATCTTTCTAAAGTTAATCTTTCTAAAGTTAAACACCTAAAAATCTGCAAACTAATATGTCATCATGTGTTTACAATTTTAAGATTAAATTCGGAGGAAAAAATCCGATATGAAATTAAACCTGAATAAGCATTATTAAAGATCAGATTGTTCTTTTACTAAACATAGAAGGTTAAAGTTAAACAACATGGACAGACACGTCTCTCAACACAGAATGGTCAAAAATGAAACAAGAACTATTGATTGTGCTAGTAGCCTAGTATTTGAAATGAACGAAGTTTTTGGTTTTTTAACCAGCCAATTTAAAACCGTCCATTTAATTGCATTATTTAATCTTTATATATCAAAATAAATTATCTAATGAATTAAGTTATAAAGAAAACATTAAGGGGCGTTTCACTCTTACTACGTGTAAACACCACATAGATACGATATTCAATACAAGAGTGGTAAGCAATATGTGCTTATAAATGTAGAATGCAAATAAAGGCCACAAAATTGCGATCTAATACAAGTATTAAGTAGCAAAAAATGAGGTTTGGAAAACTGGATCATTATTCGACGTCCGTTTCCCGGTTATTTGATTGCGGTCATCAGCCTCTTTAATAATACTTTTCTATTTATCTTACCTGCAAATGCTCCTGGAAATGAATCGGTAACCCTTGAGCTGTCATGATGAACGTTTAACGTTCAAAGTAATCTTAAATTGGGGAAAATGTACTCAAAGTCGAAGGTATTTAAACGTCCAACAGATTGACATGTAACCACCTACAACCACCTCCGCACCACGGCACAAAATGGCGATACAGCGCGCCGGCTTCTTCTCTGCAAAAAGTAGTTCTGAAATCAGTTTTTATAAAATATTACAAGAAAGTGTAATTTTGTCTGAAAAATTAATAAATATTAAATTTAATCATTAAAAAACTTATTGTAGCTTTGGTATTTATTTTACTAAACTTTTTCCTGTTTACGAGTAATTAGCGTGGATTCTCATACGTGTTTTACTAAAAAATAGTACAAATGTGCAAACTTGGCAGACGATTTTAATAGGGCATTCCATTAGATGGCAACGAGTCACGTGAGTCCATGTTTTTTCCATGTTTTTGACGTCATCTCCGGTAATGGAGCTGGCGATTTGGTGTTTTTATTGGCGTTCTTCTGGTAACCTCGTATAACGGAAGTTTGAAATGTTTATTTTTGTTGAGATAGACATATGAAACATGATATAACACCAGTTGTACAACTTTTAAGGAACATAAGATAATATATTTAAGAATATTATCTTAATTTACATTAGAAGTTATCACCGAAATAGTTACTAATGAATAAAAAGGTTTTTTGTGCAGCTATGATCATATATATATATATGTATATATATAAATGATTTTTCATTCAAGAATTTTTATAAAGCAAATGAAAATTTGTATTTACGATTAATTTCTATGTTGCGAACAGAAACTTTCATATAATTCACAAAATCGTATTTAATATAAACGCATTTTAAGAAGATTCAAACACATTTGAGTAGTAGTTAATAAAAGTGTGAAGGAGTCTTTATAAAGATTATTATTTGTAAATTTTGCTTTTGTACAGAAATTGTTTTATACACTGTTAATATTTAAATTTCTTATTAATTCTTCATTTTTCCTAATTAGAATTTATCAAATTATTAAATCTGTGCTTAAAACATATGATATAGTTTAACAAATTCAGGATACTTTAAATTCATTAGCAACATTCATAAATCAATGTATGCCAACAAACTAGAGCTGTACTGAGTACTCAGCTAAGTTTTGGTGGAGTTTTTTTTTTTTTTTTTTTTTTTTTTTTTTTTTTTAAGCATTATTGTCATTCTCATTATTGAATACCCCTTCCCTCTAAAAAACAAGTTTTTCAAAACTATTCTTTGTAAAAATGAATAACATGAACTGGCTTTCTTTTTAAATTTCATTTCTTAAATTTGCAATTTAAAAACAGATAATAAAGATTTTTTTTTCATTTCTATTACTTATTTTTGTAAGTCAAACAAAATAAGTAGATATTTTTTTTTTTTTGTCTAACATTGGGACAAAAATTTAAATTATCATGTTAATTTAAAACTTTTATGAAAAACCAAAGAATAAAGGGCATTAATATATCTATAAGAAATAAAATGCTTGAATGTTAAACTTGTAGAAAGCTTTTGATCACCATTTCAATATTCCCCTCGCACCTTAATATTTATATGTAAACAATTAATGCTTATTTATTTCTTGCATTTTATTAAAAAAGGGATTGAAAGTTGTAAAAGTCAAAAGAGTCATTAATACAATTTATTTCTAATTTATGTATACATTACTCTAATGAAAAGGCAAATTTTCAACTGTAAACAAAATAGAAAGAATGACTTTAACAAAACCTGCAAGAAATTAAACTTATATCAAATGTCAGAGCTGTTTATACAGAGATAATCAGCAGAAACTTTCAAAATGTTATCCGTTTCAGGGGTCGATACAGGAAAAATTTGGGGCCTATTTAGTGTCCCTTCACAAAAATCAATTTAATAAAATGGATCCCTTCACAAATGTCAGTTTGATAAAATGTCCCCTTCACTAAAATCAATTTGATAAAATGGTTCCCTTCACAAAATTCTATTCCATAAAAACTTACTATTTATTATTTATTTATTATTTTGTGATTTTTAAAATGCGTAATTTGTAAACAAACAAGTTCACCAGAGAGGAAAACTTCAGCAAAAGGATTTTAAAAGTTTTTGTTTATAAATGTTTGTTTCGAATTTGATTAACTGGATTTCAACTTTTGTTACAAAATTTTATTTTTCAGAAAAATATAATAAATTTCACAAAAATAACCTTTACTTTTCACAAAATGGGCCCCCAAGAAAAAAAAACTGCATCACCTTCATTGGTATTTTAACATTTATATTACCTTTCATATGCAAAATGCAATATTTAAAAAAAATTTTCAACAGTTAAATCTTATTTCAACATTTTTTATTATTATCTCTCTCTCTTTTTTTTTCTTTTTTTTTATATTAAGGTTGTTTATTCTCAAATTCAAACTGTCTACTTTACGATATATTTTTTAATTCATTTTTTATCGTAAATTGGCAGTTATTGTTATTCAGAAACTTATGTAACTGAAACACGTTTTCCATTTTTTTGGTAAACGCAAAAGATCTTTCAGAAAATACTGTCAAAGTTACCATTTTGAACTGGATTTCTGTACGTGACAGCCAGAGAAAGTATAAAACATGCCGTCACATGAAACGAATAGCTTGTAACTCGATAAGTAATTTATTTATCAAAAAATGGAAAACTCATTTTGATTCCAGATTGCTTCCATGGTCAGGCCTGCCAATTTTATGTCTTTGCATTTAAAAATGTGTCAGAAAGTTTCGCACTATTGAGCAGATTACTAGAAATACAAAAATATTTATTAACAAAAGCAGTCTGATTTATTAGGAGTAGGAAATTACATATCTGAAATAAAGAATTTTTTATACTTTGTTATAAAGGCACACACAACCAATTTTTTCAATATTTATACGATTTATTTACTTATACAGAAGTCTTATCTGTTATTACATACATACAGAAGTAATTTACCTAATATAAATCAGAAGCAGCTTTTTAATACATTTCATGAACATTGGTTCCACCACTATTTCAAAACAATGACCTTCATCGCAGATTCTTACAAATTTTTGGAGTAGATTGATTTAGAAATAGTGGTAGAAAATAGGGCCTAATATGGCAAATTGGCTGAGTACTCGGCCAATACCGAGTAGTTGCAAGAATTTCATGTTTTAAGCATATTTAAAGACAAATTAATTTATAAGTGATCTATAAAAAGTTATTTGAATATAAATGTATAATATATGCCATAATTCATAAAAACTATTTACTCGGTACATAAAAATTTATCTATAAAACATAGAAAAAGGTAAGAAAAAAACCCCATGCAAAATTAATGTAAATTGAAGTTTAATTTTATATTTATATTAAAAAAAAAGACATTTCTAAAACTGTAGGAAAAGACTGATTTTGGATAAAGAAGCAGTACGTAGAATTAGAAAATACAATAAATGCAATTTAAAAAAATAATAATTATTAAATTTGCTGTATGGCAAATTATGGTACAAAAATACTAATCATTCTACATTTTCTGGAGATAGGGCATTTCTTTTATTGGTTGTAAATTTGGCCTGCTCCAGAAAAAATGTGTTCACTGCGAGCACTGATAAAATAGCATTTTAGCACATTACACACACACAAAAAAAAAAGAAACTGTAAAGCCTTTTTGGTGCTTTCGTGTTATAGCGGCCTCCACAATTACAATTATGTCAAGGTTTCAGCTCTGATTTCGCCAAGATCATCAAAAAGCTTATATATGCATCATATATACACATATTATTCCAAACACCCATATGCGTCATTACATACATATTATTTATGTCTTATATGTCATATATATACATCCTATATGACTTATGCACATGTTATATGTATACATCATATATGTGTTATATATGACTAATAACTCGGCCATATACATCACAAAAGTAATGATTTAACGTAATAATTATGTCATATATGCTTTATAATTTGGCGATAAATCTTTGTCGCTTGACGATTCATCCTCAAGGGCCGCTATTACACTATAGTACCCAATTTTTTTAATCAAAAGAAAATAAGATACTTTTAAAAACTATGAAACATTTTGCATTATTCAAGGAATTGTTACAGCAAGCAATAACCATTTTTGATAGACAGATTTCAGGTATCAAAATGACAAATGGGTAAAGATGTGTTAAATAATCAATTTTAATTTCATATTGGTTAATTGAACTATTTATATATCAATTCTTTTTTTATATATATTTTTTAAATAATGCTACTGTTTTAAAATTTTTGAATATTCAAAAATTGTCATTAAAAAGTCCACAATAAATGAAATAAAATTTCAAAAAATGAAGTTAATTTAAAAAAATTGAAGTTAATTTTAAAAAATATGATTATATTATATGCACAAGATGCATGTTTATAAATAGGTATCTATATAAACACACACACACATAGAAGTGTTAAGCACACTTCATGTTTGCATCAGTGATTCTTTCTTAAACACAACTACTCGGCCAAAGCACTACTCGGTACACCAATAGTAGAAAAAATAATAAAATCTGCCAGTGGCAGGTTTGTTTATATACCTTAGCTATTAAATTAAAATTAATGCATTATTAATCAGTAATTAAATTTCAAATCTTCATCTTGATGGAGTTTCTGTGTATTCAAGTTAAAAAATGTAATTAATGAATAAACAATTGGAATAATAATACACAAATAAAATAAAATTAAATAAAAATATTTTATTTTTCAACATTTTTCGAAAACACATGAAAGTAACTATATATATATATGTTAAAATTTATTCAACCCATATGACTTAAAATAGTTAAACACTTAGAAAGAGAGCAGTTATATTTGAATGTAATTTTTTTTAAATTATTTATTATAATAATCATCATTCGTTTATTGCCCCCGGATTTTGCACAAATGATACCAATGCTATCAGAATATCCTAGATACTTCTAATTATTTTTAAAATATCTTAACAAATATTAAACATTAATATAAAACACAAATATTAAACAAATAAATATTTCAACTAAACTGCTTGTTATCTCCAAGATTAAATTGAAGGTTGCAAGAAACATTAAAAATCTGGGTACTTCTCTACTATCCCGTCGACCACTTTTCATAATAAAAAACTATCGCCAAACTGCAAGATTAAACGCCAAAAACGCAGTCCCATTTACTTGATGTCAGAAACATTATACGTGTTTGTTATGTCATCAAGTGGTTTTTAATTCGACATGTGTGTGTATTTTTCAGTTTTACTGATTTATGAGTTATTTCATTCATTAAAATAACAATTGTGTCCTTAAATTCCTATATTTTATTTATTTATTTATTTTGATATTCCAACGGCAACGTTCTCCTGTTTATTTGGCATTACAGTTTGACGATAGTTTCTTGTTATGTAAAGTGGTCGATGGGATAATAGAGAAGTACCAAAATCTGTACACTACTAACATAACATATTATAAAGCTGTTAAGTAAATTGTAATACTCAAGTAATCATGACATTCATATAATCTTTTCACAACTAAAAATAATTCATTAAGATATGTTATTTAATTCCTTCAATTAATATTTATCTACTCTAAATGGATACCAAAACTTTTATCTTCAAACATGTGTCTTTATAAACATACACAATTTTTATTTGATAAATATATGCTCTTTTAATTCCAGCAATCCATGGTTCATATTAATCTACCTTTAAAATCACATTCACCTGTCTTTAAAAGTACAAGCAGTTTTTACAATATATGTAGTTTATTTAATAATTAAATTAAAATAAATTATTCTCAAAATTCAGATAATTGCTTGCAAAATATCAGCAAAAGCTGGAAAGTAATAAATACTTTATTTTTTAAGCAAAATATTAACCAAATATACTATAATATTCATCACAAATGCAATAAAAGAGTCTTAATATTGAAAAATACTAGAAATTTTCTTATTAAAATGACCTATCAAATGTATACAATCATAAAAGTTGTGTACGAAAAGAGCTTTCCATCTACTTTGAGAAGGATGAAATCAATATTCGAGATAATATTTTGCATAGTAACTTTTCACCATGTATGAAAAGAAGGGCCACAGAATAGACATTCATTAGCTCTCCCCCCCTTTCCAAAATAAATTTATACACAGAATTTTCGATCCATTGCTTTTATTTTTATTTTAAATATGAAATAATTGGTAGAAAGTACATTATCTTAATATTTTTGTTTTTTAAATTTCAAATCAAATTGGAAAAGTAAATTGATTTGCCATTAGATGAGTTTGTTAATAAAATGTGTAGCTCTCATAGTTCATTTACAGGGACACACAAAAGTAAAAAACATGCAAAACTTATCATCATGATAACATCAGAAATGGTGAATCAATTCGGGTCTAATTGGGACAGTGTATTGACCTTGCAAGTATCTTTGATGTATTCAATTCATTATTCAAATATCCCAGGTCACCTAATGTAAAAACCAGCCATGTTCAAAGCAAAGGTATATAAAATTAACTGGTACTATTTTACTTTGGGATGTCCGATTGCATGACTTTTTGCCCTAATTTCATTATTTCTTTTTTCTACCGAAAGATGAATTAAATCTTTTCGTGCTCCCCTTCTATACTGGCACCTGGGGCAAAAAATGAAAGAAAGAAAATACCATTGTATAAGTTGTGTAGTAACTTAATTTTAATAAAATTGTAATTAATTTAAAAATCATATTGAAAATTTGTTAAGATGAATTGCATTCGATTATAACTATATACAGTGACCTCTCCCTTACTAAACAAATAAATATTTCAACTAAACTGCTTGTTATCTTCAAGATTAAATTGAAGGTTGCAAGAAACATTAAAAATCTGGGTACTTCTCTATTATCCCGTCGACCACTTTTCATAATACTTTCAGGGGACTGTAGAAAAAGTCGTATAACTGAGAGATCATCTCATTATACAAGTTTCAAACTTTACATTTATTAATTATTTTACCTATATTAAAAATGATAAGTTTTGAGTACTAAGAACAGATTTTAACAAAATTTAGAAAAATAATAATAAAAAATAAAACATAGTTTAAAAAGTTCACAAAATAGTTCACTCACCACTATGTTTATTTTGAAGATCAACAGATCAGATTTTCTCAAAAAATGAAGTGATATTAGTTTGCCTCTGTCGTCGACTAAAAGAGAAAATGTTTTTTTCTAAGTCTATTAAAGTTTTTAAGCTATTTTAGGAATATTCATTTTGGTGGACATAATTCTTTAATGTATTTATAAAGGCACTTGCTTCTGAAAAAATTACAACAGCAGAAACATTGTTTCCATCTTTGTCACCCTCTGCTCTCACGTCTTCATTACTGATATCTTCAAAGATTTCTCATTAAAGAATTCCCATAAGCTCTTAAAATCGGGTTTATCTGTTGACCTAGCAGTTTGGTCTTGTGAAAAACCACATTTCCTAAAACAATTCTTAACTGTCTCCGATGTCACATTTTCCATGCAGATGCTGTAAGATGCGTGGCATCTAAAATGGAAATTGCTTTAGCTTCCTTTTTGTTTTCCAAATCAAACTCCTTCTGTAGTTTACTTGAAATTCTTTATAATCCCTAAATCTAATAGCTTTAATCTGTTTGTAGAATCTGCTGGCAAAAATATAACTTTAATTTGTTGCAGAAATGGTACATCTTTTATATCTGGATGTGATGGACACTGATCCAGGAAAGTGCATTTTGCACTAACCCTGATTACTCACTCAGTACTATACAGAGACATGATCTGCAGGTGGTCATTTGGCTTTTGTTAATCGGTTTTCTTAAATAGCAGGCACAAGAAAATTCCATACAACCACCTTCCCACCATAGATTTCATCGTTAATAACACACCAAGGTAGATAAGAAATGTTATTCATTATTTATAAATACTTTAACAATAGTCAAAAGGATAAAGATAAGAAGCGTTAATTATTTGTACTTTAATGATTATAAAAATGAATTCTTGAATGGGAAATGTAAACTCGCTTGAAATGTTTAAAGCGTCATATAAGTGAGAGAAGTTCAGCATTATTTCCTATAAAGCATGGATGGGACCGAGAGAATTCGGGGTATAACCGAGAGTCATATAAGTGAGAGGTCACTGTAAATAATATTTGTGAGATTTGCAAAATGTGTTTTTTTTTCTTATACAGGGTATCTCTTCTTATCGTTTACTAATTAGCTAATTTCTAAACCATTAGTTTTAGAAATATAGTTCCAATTGCAAAAATGTCTCAAACTTTGTTTTGCATCACATAAAAATCGATTACGTAAAAATTATTACTTTTTAAATAGTTAAGGAATTAAAAATTGTATAGAATGCCTGGGTCCAATAAGTTTTATTTAGAAAATTTTTAAGTGTTCTAACAAGTATAACAGTAAAAATTTATTCTTCAATGACTAAAACTTACTGAGTTATACTTAGAACTTCATGAATTTTCAGTGCTTGAATCACTAAAAATGGAAAAGTGTCTTTTTTTGTACTAGAAAATCTGACAATGCATGAAATTCAAAGTATCATAACTAGCTAAGTTTTTATAAGTTACAAGCAAAAATTGAGTTTAACCATGCAAATTTATTTTAATGATGTGGATTCATCTCAACAGAAAACAGTGTCAAAATTGTTTCAAACATTCTGTTTAAAAGACGTTTAATTAAAATGTCCATTGGCAGCATACAAAGAGATTAGTTACATGTTATAAAAATAATAGGTTTTTGGAACCTGTTGTCTATCCAACTGTAAGGTTGGAGGGGGGGGGGGGATGATGCTATCGGTTAACCAAAAGTAACTATTTCCCATCCATAGAGCTCACCAATGCTGTCATTTCTTTGAATGGCACTAGCAGTTTCACCGAGAATATAAGAAGACTTCAAATGTAATTACAAGCTCTGTTTATTGATAATCCAGGTTCTTTACAAGGTACACAATACAATGCCTGTAATCAAATGCCGGAGAGGAGGTAAATGCAATTACATGTTGATACTATGCAGAGCAAAAGCTGAGTATCTCTAGAAAACTGTCATAACTTCCACACATTGTATAAGGCATTGGCAAAACAATAGAAATTTAATTAGCCAAAAATATATATTCTGGCGATACAGGAGTCTGAACAGACAGACACATGTGGTTTTATCTGTTAAAGTGAATGAGATTAAATCAAAGAGCAATTATGAATTTTAATGCCGGCCTGATTAAAACCGCATAATGGAGCCTTGTGAATTTTTGCAAGAAACCACCCTAAAATATTACTATGTAAAAAGTGGAAGATGAGAGCTAAAAATATGACTAATGGGTGCTGATGTACCATAATATGGCAAGTAAAAGGCTGTGTGAATAAGAAACAAAAGAAATAATTTTTATATGCCGTGAGAATTGACAGCATATACACTAACCGTCGAAATATAGATGTACTACATCTGTGAACAAAGATTTCTCATTGTTTCCAGGCACAAGACTTCTTTTCTTTTCTTTTTTTAAATAGATGAAAATGCAGTCAGAGTGTAATAACGAGCAAAATAAAATGATAAATTAATTTTTAGGAAAAGGAACTGGGAATAAATAATTCGTAAGCTGGCAATTAAGTTTCGCCTTAAGATAAAATTTAGAAACCTTATACTTTGGGGGGGGGGGGGGCAATCCAAACACATAAATTACATTGTAATATATCAAGTTAAATCTCCCTCCTTCATATCCTTAAGCTCACTTCATGTGCACATCAGTGATTCTTTCATATACACAACTACTCGTTAGTTACTTGGCTGAGTACTCAATATTTGGTTAAAGTACTACTCTATACACCGCTAATAAAAACAAAACAGCCAACAGCAAAAAAGAGAAAAATCTCTCTCCCTCTTCCCACTCCCAGAATTCAACTTAATTATACTTCTCTGGGTATCAGAAGCAGAAGTGAGAATTTCAGGGATTGGGGGGGGGGGGGGACTTAGATGATTGATTATGTTTTGTTACAATAATGCAGAAAATTTGAAAAAATGTTTTTTTTTTTTTTTAGGATTTTAAATTTTGTGGGCTCGGGAAGAAAGAAGGATTTAGATGAATTTTATTTTATTAAAGCAGAAATTCACTAAAATGCGGAAGAAGCTTTTCTCCCCTGTATTTACCTTTTTACTTCTAAATTAATGATAAAACAGTGTTTTAACGAATTAAAAAAAAAAACTCGATCATAAGTCCTCACTGTCAGCCCCTAAATTTAACTGGTTTTGCTTTTGAAAACGGGGGAGGGGGGGAATTACATTTGGGTTTTACAGTAATTATTATAAATAATAGTTGAAATTTCAGTAATATCTGTCTAAGTTGGACTTTGTGTAAGACGAAAATCTCCTTAACATGGAAGAGATTTTTCTCTTTTTTGCTGTTGGCTGTTTTGTTTTTATTAGCGGTGTATAGAGTAGTACTTTAACCAAATATTTTCAAGCCCTAAGAAACACAAGTGGTACTTGAGACTAGTGAGGGGGTCCAGCCCTATACCCCCCATCCCCCATATCGAGGTCAAAATTTAATTGTCATTTGGGAAAAATATTTTGATGGAAGTAGAGTTCTACACGGGTCAGGTAATCCAATTTCACTCGAACCCCATCCAACCGATGGGTCTGGTTTAAAAAACAATTTTGGAAAAACAAACACAGGCACAAGAAAATATTTGAGACAAACTTCTTACTATTTATAATTAAATGCAAAAAAATGCACGAGGATTTCTGTGAAAAATGTATATGACACATTTATAAATATTGTTAAAAACTAGTGTAAAAAGCTAACCTTAAAAATCTAATAATATACGTAGAACAGAATCATTACATAGAACCATAATTAGAGTACTGAAGACAGCATAAATTCTTAACATACCTCAATTGAATAGTGTGGTTTTCCTTCAAATGTATACTCAATCTTTTCCACCTTCATTCACAATTTTGTCTCCTGCATCAAAATCTGTTTTGAGATCCCTATTTAAATGAAATTTAGCTGGAGCAATGTTACCAAGGAATATGAAGTGAAAAACACACATATGCACTTGGTAACACTTCTACAGCCTGTGTGTCTTCATCTTGAGTTATCGTGTTCCATTCATTCCAGGAAAATCTTAAGATTCTGAAAAGAAAAGACATCTTATGTACTTAAAGGTCAACAGAAATGTATTAACATATCCATATATGTATAAAACAAGGCCGAAACTAGCTTTTTTTCACAGAGGGCAAACATGGATTTTGGCATCTACACCCCCCCCCCTCCCTCACTTTTTTGCAAAGTAAATTTACAAAGAGAATTTTACAAGTTAATAATAACTGATTTATTTTAAAATTAAAAATGGGCAATCACACTTTTGTCCAATATTTATAAAACCTGTGAAACTGGAATCAAAATTAACTAGAAAAATTCTGGTTTATACAGGTTTTCCTATTAGCAAATAAAATTGCTGGTTTTCTTTCTGTTGAAACCATGTAAAGTTTTCATTTAAGACAAGATTCTGTTGCACACAGATTTTACTGTAGTTGTATTACATTGCAATTAAGCAGGCGTTTAAAGTCATATGAGTCACAATGTCTTAAGAACTGAAAAACCAGGATTTTCTGTAGGTATAACAATGAATTCCATTTCAATACCGTAAAATATATGTGTGCTATATACAGCCAATTTCACAGAAGTATCTCTTCCTATTAATAGACTGTTATGTCTAGATTCTTTCCTAAACCTAACATAAATTATCAAAATTATAATAGTGACCTAGTAGAACAAAAGCAAATAATTTTTAACTAAGTATTATATTTTGTGAATTTTCCAACCCACAGTGTTTAGTGTCCCAATCACCTCAATTCTTCTTTTGGATTTTCCAACTGAAAAACATTTTTACTCAAATTTCATATCTATATATTTTGTATCAAACAACAAACCAAATGTTCATATTTGGCATGCTCGGCACACCCTCTTAATTTCGGCTCTGGTATAAAATAAGAGATTAGTGTTAGTTCTTTACAGAAGGGCCTGATTATCACAACGGAAAACAGGGCGGCCTTGTATTTTTCTTAAAGTGAGTACAAACAGTGGTTAAAAACATGTTACAAGGGCCCAATAGTGGATCTTTGTACTAAGGCCTCATGTAAGGTTAGTTAGGCCCTACTTTAGATCATGTATTCATAAAAATCATGCATTTTATAAAAAACAAATCATGCTTGTTACACTCAATCTGAACAACAATTTAGTTACATTAAGCTTTAAAATAAAATTAAAATATAAAATAATATAAGAATCTTACACTTGCAAACACTGCAAATCAAACAATAAATTTGGCAAATCATTATTGAGAAAATAAATATTCCCTTTATGGTACTGCCCTACAAAATATTAAAATTAATAAAAGCATATAAACTGCACGACTGCGTGGACAAAGATTAATAAATAAAAAAACATCGATTTTGAATAAAACGCGTATAACTTATACAATAACATTTAATTGCAAGACAAAAATAATAATGATAATAAAGGGTACAGATTGTACTAGTTGTTAAAAAAGGGATTGTTAAGAGATATAGCTGCTCAGTTACAATGACTTTAAATAAAAGTGCATGAATACATACTTTCCCAGTTGTGTGTATAAAATCTATAAAATTAAACAAATCTTATTTTTACAAAGCAAAATTTTTTTTTTTTTTTTTTTTGCCTAAGATACGAACTTTTCATCCCCACCCACTTAATTATTATATTAAATTCGTAAAATAACACCGATCAAAAATAGTTGAAATAACATGATCAGATCCTAACATTACAGAAATTGTAACACTGACATAACCAAAAAAGACAGAAAACACTTACCTGATATATTTTTTCCAGTTTACATAATTTTTTTCTGTATGCTAGACATTTTAAACGCAACACACGTCTTGATTTTCATCAAAACAAAACAAATTTTAAAATATAACAGAAAAGAAGTACTTGGCAATCAAATAAAGTGCGATAAAGAAGCCAATGTGGTAAACATGAACTCGCTCTAAGCGCGTCAGAGTATGTGCAGTAGATTGCGCAGATTGAAGATTCTGGGTTCCATGTTTTTGACGTCATACTGGAATGATCTATAGCAGCAACATGTGTTGAGTGAACAAAACCAAAATTGAATCAACATAATTTTTAATAAATATCTTAAATATTAAATTTGGTGGAATTCCAGCTAAGAGTCTCTGCACGGGCCGAAATTCCCAGAACCAGGCCCGGGCCGGCCCGAACGAAAGCTATCTTGGTCCAGCCCGAACGAAAGCTATCTTGGTCCAGCCTGGTGTAAAAACTAAAAGTTCGGCCAGGACCGGCCCATGCAAAGTTCAATGAAATTAGGCCCCGCTCAATTTCTGCAAAATATTCCGATATTTCTCAACATACAATTAAGATTCAACAATCTCAAGTCCCGATTATAGAAATTTCTGAGATGACCTTTCTTTGTGAATAGAGAAATGATCCTGAAATCATGAATGTAATTGATTCCATTACTTCGGAAAAACCTGATCCTAAATTAAAAAACTATATCATTCAACAAAATTATGATTTTTAGAGAAAATTCTCACATCCTTAAGATTCTCCTCATGCCAAAATTATAATATGCCTAACATTCAGTGTTCAATTCAGGGGGTGGCCCGGGGGGACATCCCCCCGGGCCACCCCCTTTTATGCTTTTAATGGTTAAAAAGTAAAATTTCCCACCATCTATACTGCCCCCCCCCCCCCCGGAACCACAGAAATCCCTCCAAAAGAAAAGTGTCTGAATTTAACACTGCTAACATTAAAAAACTCAAAGTTTTAAACATTTGCTATATGCCTCACTTTATTGGCATACGCTATCGAAGTGTGACGTCTAATGTTAAACACCTAGGGAAATTATTTTTTTCTGAAATTTTTATCCCTTGATTTGGATATTATTATATAAAAGATATCATTAGCATATATAAGTGTGATTAAGATATTTTTAACTCAAATTTCTGCTTTTTGGTTTTTAAATTTAAAAAAACGCTAAAATGTTCCTATCCATCGCAAAGACATTTAAGATCTAGACGTGGCGCCATCTAGGATCAATAAAGATTGTGGCGACGCCATCTTGTACAGGCAGTAGAACGAGTTTCTCGCAGGAAGCGATCGAGCTAGCCTTTTGTTCGGCACTAAAGATCTCAACTACTGCCCGTGGGGTTCCCAGGTTCGATCCTGGCTCCCGCACTTACTCTGCATTGGTGACCTTGGACAAACGAAAACGCACCTTCGCCGACATCATCATTTCCTCTTGAGTCCAACAGATGGCAGCACTGAAAACACTCCCAGTACACAAAGCCCTTGAAACGGTCACAGCACGAATGCCTATAATGACCCAGGGGAGCGTAACCAGTTGGCAAAGTCAGAGGGGGCTTTGAAATGTTTTGATGGGGCTAATTCACAGTTTGTCTTTTTCCCTCTATTTTTTATGCATATAAAGACAATAGTCTAAGAGCTAGCAACGTTTTCGTCACCTGATTTTAGCAAGGCTCATTTTTCTATATAGTCTCCCTCTCTATTGTGTTGTAAGTGTAGTACGAACAAAGACCTTGTAATAGATAAGACGGGAAGGCTTTGGAAACCGTAACTAACGAAACAGTGAATATAGCTGTGCTGGGAAACACTCTCAAAGGCGCGATCCAATCACATGCATGCATCATTGTGTTCGCCAATTCGTTTTCTGGTAAACCTAAAATAGAAGCAAATTACGCGCCATATTGGAAATTTAAAACGGGTTTTGTTTTTAGACAAGTTTTGCCCCCTAAAGATTAAGACTCATTCTGGTTGTAGTTCACTATTTTGTTAACTATTTAAATTATTAAAAAATATCTTAAGTGTATAGATAACAGTATACTTATCAAGAATATAATTTAAATAGAATATTAAAATTGTATTCTCAGAGCAAAGATCATAGAAGATGAAGATATGTCTATGATTGTATTATTTTAGGCACAGGGCCGCCAATAGATATCAAATCATGGCTCTCAGACAAATATACTGTGAGAGGTCCCCCTGCAATTTTTTGTAATTTATATTTTAATAAAACTAATAGCGATTTTAGTTGCGGGCATTCTAAACCCGATTACTAATTATCGATTAAATGAAATATTGCACTTCACAAATTAAGAATACATTTAAAACTTAATAAATTATATTTAACTCAAAATACACTCTTCGCACCAGCGTGCGGCAATTCAGCATTAATCGTTACATTAGCACGCTAAAATACGTGCGTTCAACAGGCAGTCCAGAGTCCAACTAACTGTTTCTTCCCGCTCAACGGCGAAGGCTTGTTCCGTGCGGTTTCCCGTTAAGCACAGATGAAAAACCATGGATCCAACATCCGAAATTCTGGACCCAGCTCATTAGCTGGTTTTAAGTTTTCGGCGATGCTAGATCCCCACAGTAGCCCCCCCTGAGCGATAGCGAAACAATTTTCACCATCAGAGGTAGCGAGGGTTAAATCTGACACGCCGACCAGCACGAGTAGTTACTGGACTTCTTGGAGCTGGAATTTACGCTTCTTCTGTGACTGTTGCTGCTGGTGAATCTAATTTAGAGTGGTTTTCTTCGGATTGAGGATTCGACGGCTGCTCCTCAGTGCAGAAGAAGGCAGGTTTTACTCTGTCAATATTTACCGTAACAGTTCTGTCGTTGATCTTAACAGTGAAATTTTTGTCGGTCCGTTGCAGAACCTGGTAAGGCCCCTCGAATGGAGCTTGCAGACTCTTCTTAATACCCTCTCTGCGCAAGAAAACATGTGAGCAAGACTTCAAATCCTTGCTGACAAAAATTTTACGCTCAGGTGTCAACCGAGAAGTGGCTGGTTGTAATCGTCGCATCACCTCCCGTAGCCTGCCAAGAAAATCGACTGGGTTAGGTGAACCGGCTACTGGAACAAGGAACTCTCCTGGAAGGGCGATGGTGGTACCATATACCATTTCCGCTGCTGTAGCCTGCAGATCTTCTTTCCACGCTGTTCGTATGCCCAGGAGTACAGTTGGCAAAACTCGGGCCCAATCCGTGGTGTTGTGGGCCATAATTGCAGCCTTGAGCTGTCGATGAAATCTCTCCACCTGGCCGTTCGCTGCCGGATGGTATGGGGAAGTATGAACTTTCGAGATGCCCAGGTAACGATTCAGCGCCGAAAATAGTGATGATTCGAATTGGGGACCTTGGTCAGTTGTTAGACGTAAAGGTGGTCCAAAACGGGCGATCCAACTGGCGTAGAAGGCCTCCGCCACACTCTCAGCAGTAGTATCAACCAATGGAATTGCTTCTGGCCACTTCGTGAATCTGTCAACACATGTTAAGCAAAACCGAAACCCGTTAGACGGTGGCAATGGTCCAACCAAATCAATGTGAACATGCTGGAACCGAGCAGACGGTTGTTCAAATATGCCAATAGCACTTCTCGTGTGCCGGTGTACTTTGCTCCTCTGGCAGGAGATGCAGGATCGTACCCATAAAGCAATATCTTTCTGCATTCCAGTCCAAACATAGCGTTCAGCAATCAGTTTCTGTGTCGCTTTGACACCAGGATGGGACAGTTCGTGCAATTTCTGAAACACTGTTTTTTGCATGTCTGCTGGCACAAAAGGTCTAATGCGACCCGTGGAAATATCACACTGTAATTCAACCGCTGAATCACCTACTGGCATTGGTTGAAGTTTTAAGCTAATGTTGTCTTGCTTCGCATGTTGTAAAGCAATATCGGTCGCTTGTAATTTGGCCATCAGCTCCAAATCAATAACACAAGACTTGATGGAGGAGATATTTATCCTGGAGAGAGCATCAGCCACAACATTTTCCACACCACTAATATGCTGAATGTCCGTGGAAAATTGGCCTATAAAGTCCAGCTGTCGAGTTTGCCGCGGTGAACATTTGTCTGTTTTTTGTCTGAATGCAAAAGTAAGTGGTTTGTGGTCAGTAAAAATTGTAAAGTTCCGACCTTCAATCATATGTCTGAAATGTTGTACTGCGGAATACACCGCCAAAAGTTCGCGGTCATAAGCACTATACTTTTGTTGAGCCGGTGACAGAGATTTTGAAAAAAATGCTAGAGGTTGCCAATTGTCATTCACCTGCTGCTGCAAGGCTGCACCCATTGCAAAGTCTGATGCATCCACTGCAATAGATAGAGGTGCCGTAGGTATGAAGTATGCCAAGGTGGCAGCATTTGCAAGTTCTTCCTTGCTTCGTACAAAAGCATCATTAGATTCTTCTGTCCACTGAATTATGCTTTTGTCATTCTTTTTGGCTCCTTGCAAATATTTGTTTAAAACCCCCTGTGTGTGCACAGCATGGTAGATAAACCGGCGATAGAAATTAAGCATGGCCAGATAACGTCGCAATTCTTTAATGGTTTCGGGACGGGGAAAATTTTTAATCGCGTTAACCTTATCCTGAAGCGGGCTAATACCATTCGCAGAGATGTTATGCCCTAAGAATTTAACATTAGATTGGCCAAAAACACACTTAGATGGGTTTAAACGTACCCCATATTGAGATAGACGCTCGAACACCATTTGTAAATGTCTGACATGCTGCTCGTAATTCTCCGATGCTACTAGTACATCATCAAAATATGGAATGCAAAATTCAAGCCCATATAACACTCTATGGATAAATCGCTGAAACGTCGCAGCAGCATTGGCTAAACCGAACGGCATATACAAAAATTCAAAAAGACCAAACGGAGTTGTGACTGCTGTTTTTGGAACATCCTCAGGTCGTACCGGAATTTGATGATATGCTCTAGACAGATCTAAAGTCGAAAAAATCTTTGTACCGTGGAGCGCTTGTGTACAATCCTGAATATGAGGAACAGGATAGCGATCCGGAATTGTAGCAGCGTTTAAATGACGATAATCCCCGCACGGGCGCCAATCGCCTTTCGATTTGGGTACCATGTGCAGCGGGCTAGCCCAAGAGCTGCTAGAAGGTCTGCAAATACCGGCCGACATCATAAACTGAAATTCTTGCTTAGCCACGCGAAGCTTATCTGGAGGAAGTCTGCGAGGCTTAGCAAACACAGGTGGACCTTTGGTCTCAATAATATGCTGCACATCATGCTTTGGGGGGTTAAGGGAGGCTGAAGTATCGGTTAGGCTAGGGAATTTGTTGAGCAGCGTATGGAATGTTGTCATTTCAGAAACCGTGCGTATATTGCTACTATTTGACTTATCAATTATACCCTGCGCCTGCAAATTAGTAATGGGGTCGTGTAACTTTCCCTGACGCACATCAATGAGTAAACCAAAATGTCGAAGAAAATCAACCCCTATAATTGGTTGCGAAACATCCGCCAGAATAAATAGCCAATGAAATTCCCTGCGCAGGCCTAAATCTAGCTTTAAGAGCTGCTGACCAAACGTAGGAATGAACGTGCCATTAGCGGCAAAAAGTTGTAGCTTATCTGCTGTACGTGTTCTATCAGCTTTTGTCACAGGTAAGACAGACACGTCCCCGTGTCAATTAAAAATTTCAAATGAGTAGTTCTGTCATTGAGATAGAGCCTATTTATCTGAACTGCGCCGTCACTCCCAGAATTGAGTGACGGCTGTACTAGTTTCCCTCCCATGAACAAGGCTTGCGGCATTTACTTGCTTTATCAGCAAAAGTAGCATGGTACCAACATAAATTCCTTCCAACAGCATTCCTTTCTTGACTTTTATCACGTTTATAATGCCTAAAACGGTCATTGGACTTGGAACGACTCTGCCTGCTATTATTCCCCTGCACTTCCAACTTCTCCAAGCGTGTGGAGAGTGCAAGAATTAATGTTTTGAGCTCCTCATTACCCGATTGGATATTTTGAACCATGGGGGGGTGGACCATTCGCTGCAATGATACCATCGGCCATTTCGGCCAATTTGTCAAGTGGGTCATTCGAAATTGCTAATATTTGTCGCACATGAGTGGGTAGGCTCTGGAGAAATAAGGTTTTCAGCAAATCATCCTTGACCTGACTACCAGCCTTACTCCGCATTTCAAGGAGCAAACGGGAAGGTTTTTTATCCCCCAGTTGCAAACCAGAAATCAACTCGCGAATGCACTGATCCTCACTCATGGAATATTGATTTACGAGCCGATTTTTGAGCCTTTCGTATGGCTGATCCGTGGGTTGCTCACTAATGATATCGCCTGCTATCGCCAGTTCCTCCGGTTGCATTGCTGCAACTAAATGGTGAAACTGGGTAACACTGTCGGAAACCCCTGCCAGCTTAAATTGGGATTCCAAATGGAAAAACCAAAGTTTCGGGTTTGCACGCCAAAATGGGGTCGCCTTTACCCCAACCCTATGAATGCCTGGAACGACAGTATCCGGTGTTTCTGTTGAAATTTTTTTGAATTTTACTACACAATTAAGCCACGAAAAAAAATATAAATGCAGGACATATACTGTATACAGAAAAAACTGGTTTCAACAACCCTACCAAAAACTATGTACACAAATGCTATTTAAGACATAATAAAAAATAAGAATGCAAGGAAAAGTATGGAAACAAAAATTTTAGCATAATATAATACGATAAACCATATTTTGGATCACCTAAACATGCGATTTGATCTGGCCAGGCTTAACGATAGTATGTCGAAATAAATCGCGTCATACCCCGAATTTCAAAATAAGCATATATTACAAAACAAACAAAAAATATTCAATTTGAAAGCACTTAAATAATGCTGTACTGAAAGCTTATTACCAATATAAATACATATACAAAAATTAAATAAAATGCGCAAAAAATTAATGTCGAATTTATCTAGGGGCAAGTAAAATTTATATGCACACACAGGGTTATTACTGATTTGAACACCATCTAAATAGATACGACTCACCGGGATTCGGGATTCAAGCTCTTTACCTCGCAGCACTGATGTCTCCACATGCCAATAGGTGATTAACAACACAGTTTACCGATAATGCACACAATCGTGTTTCACACAAACTCTTGAAGAAATATGAGAAATATATCCGCTTGGGTCACTAATGATGTACACACGCCGTAATTAAGGCCATTATAAGGTCGATGCACTTAGATTATCAGACGAACTGTTCAAACACCGAGGTCACCACTTTAGTTGCGGGCATTCTAAACCCGATTACTAATTATCGATTAAATGAAATATTGCACTTCACAAATTAAGAATACATTTAAAACTTAATAAATTATATTTAACTCAAAATACACTCTTCGCACCAGCGTGCGGCAATTCAGCATTAATCGTTACATTAGCACGCTAAAATACTTGCGTTCAACAGGCAGTCCAGAGTCCAACTAACTGTTTCTTCCCGCTCAACGGCGAAGGCTTGTTCCGTGCGGTTTCCCGTTAAGCACAGATGAAAAACCATGGATCCAACATCCGAAATTCTGGACCCAGCTCATTAGCTGGTTTTAAGTTTTCGGCGATGCCAGATCCCCACAGCGATATTTACATTTAACGAACTATTTAGAATATATATATTTTTAAAATACAGAGAAATATATGTTTTTTAATTTTTTTTTTTTTAAATAGAGCTAAAACCTTACTAAAAAAAAAGAATGTATTTCTTTACATCTTTTTTTTCTTCCCCTAAACAATATTAATTTTTCTATGAACCTGCATGTATGTAATTGTCCAAGGTACTGTTATTTCATATTCCCATGGTTTGCGGACATAAAATCTGAAAAATTCTGTACAAATTTTTGACTATGTAGTATTTTTTAAAGGCTGTTTTCAAATTTTTACTGTGCCCCAATCCTTAAACTATTCAAAAAATCTTTCGGACAACTCACAAAATCGTTCTTTAATTCGCACTTGACAGAAAATTACATGTATTAGCATTAAGAATCTAATGGCGTTTTCAATTTTATTATAAATTTCATGTATCTTGAGTTATAGCTGATTTCTAATCAATTAGATTAAATATATATATATATGTTTAATAGTTATATATATATATATATATACACAGTTATATATATTATATATTTAATAGTTAGAGATGTAAGTTTTTCCTCTGGTAATTAAAAATACAAAATTGCCAAAACATGTTTAAACCTTCGTTATGAAAATAAAAATAATTAAATAAAAGTTATTAAACGTAAAATATGGATCGAAAATATTTTAAGAGAAACTTTTCGGAAAACATTTGTTTCCAAATACAGCAATAATATATTTTATTCTGAATACTTTTATTAAAATCGTCACTAGACGTTTTTATGAAAAGAAATATATATATATATGAGTTTATTCTTTTTAATAATACTTAAGTATTATTAGAAAGAATAAACTTCTATTTATTATTTTTATTTTTTTCTATTCTGACATTATAAAAAGAATAACAGTACAAACTTCTTAATATGAGAGTTGCAAAAAAAAAAAAAAAAAAAAAAAAAAACGTAAGACATGTAGATAATTTCTGCTGCGAAAAGGGACTAGATCATTCACTTTCCACTCGGAGCACAAGTACCGGTGGCTCAATCGGTAAAGCCCGAGACTACAGTTTGGAAGAAATTGACATTCGTGGGTTCTGTCCTCGGCCGAACTCGGGGACGGATCTTCAAAACGCGTAACAGAAAATCGCCCTTCACATCCGTTCTTCGCCTGATTATCGCGCCAAGTGCACTCCGTTGTATCTCTCGCCCCTGTATGCAACTTCTACCGCTTTACACCGTGCACTGTTTCGCTGGCTGGCGTGGATTTACATTACGTCTACGAAGCTTTCCCTTCTTTACGCTAGAGTTCTTTGGTACGAATGCGGGCGGTCTGGCTGGTGGAAATGGTTGCGTTTACCTGTGGATGACCTATTGACCTTGAAAAGTAGCAGTTGACATTGCCTATTTCTTGCTAGCCACTATAAGTTTATTCAGAAAATTAAGGGAAAATATTATATATTGTATTATTTAAAATAAAAAGCGAATATTAATAAACCCTAATTATAATATTACTTAAAAATTAAGGGAGAAATTAAATAAACATAACGGTTGACAATTTACGCAATGAAATTCTTGTTTTGCTCTTTTTTCGCTTCTTTGACGATTTCATAAATCTCTATACTTATAAAAGAACATGTCCTGATGACTCAGAATCAATGCCGAGCTTCAACCGCTGCTCCTAGGATTAGGAAATTTGGAAGATATAATCCCTTACACAATATAGGCACTCACTAAGAAAAGATTTTTGAAAATTCATCCCTAAGAAAGTTAAATAGGGTGTCGAAATTTTTAGGTCATTTTGTCTTTTCGCCATATCTTAGCAGAAGTTTTAAGTAGAAGCAAGAAATTCAGGATAACAAATCTACTAAAAAAATAGTTAAACATGTATTTCAGCAATTTTAATAATTCAAATACTAAGGAGGTTAAATGAGTGCTCGAATGTTTTAGGTGATTACGCCATATCTCAGCAGGAGTTTTAGGTAGAGGCGTGAAATTCAGGTTACCCAATCTACTAAAAAAAATAGTTAAACACGTATTTCAGCTATATTTTAGAAGTTCAACCACTAAGGGGGTTAAATGGGGAAGGCGAACGTTTTAGGTCCTTTGGTTTTTTCACCATATCTCAGCAGCAGTTTTAAGTAGGAGCTTGAAATTCAGGATAAAAAATTTACTAAAAAAATAGTTAAACACGTATTTTAGCGATTTCAGAAATTCAGCCACTAAAAGGAGTTAAATGAGAGTCGAATGTTTTAAGTCATTTTGCCATAACTCAGTAGAAGTTATAGGTAGAAGCGTGAAATTAAGGATAACAAATGTACTAAAAATATTTAAATAGATATTTCAGCGATTTTAAATATTCATCAACCAAGGGGGTTAAACGGGGGTCGAGCGTTTTAGATCATTTCGGCATTCTCAACTGCAGTTTTAAGTACGAGCGTGAAATTCTAGCATTACAAATCTACTAAAAAATAGTTAAACACGTAATTCAGCTATTTAAGCTGAAGCGAGTTTTCGCAATACATCAGCTATGAACTCGATCATGGAAGATTAGACGAATAAGACAACTATAGCTGATTTTTTATTAGATATTTTGCGTGAATTTTTCCAAGAAAAGTTTTTTTTTTAATTTTCATATTTTATAAATTGTTTTTACGCTCTTTTCGTAAAATTAAAATTTAATTAAAAATAAGATTAAAATTTTTATACAGAATAGAATACATTTCCTCCTCTGTTCAAAATACATTTTTGGATTTAAAGATTTGCGATTTAAGTACTAGTCGCCATATTTATGTGCTCGGGTATGCACAAGGCTGCGTTACAGTGATTGTCGTATAATCAGTTGACAGGCGTGCAACCCAAAGGGCTTTGTTAAAATAATTTAATTTTAAGGATTTATGCACGCATAATGACTGAACCTCTTTATAATGATCGCTGTATTAACGATATATGGGTGAGAAAAACACAGGTCATTGTATTTTTTACCACGACATTAACAATTTATGGGCGTAAAACCACACTGCCATGTATCTTAGCCAATCTCATTTTTAGGTAGATTTCGTAAGAAATACTACCTATTACATTCTCACCTAAGTTAGAAATTTTGAAAAATTTTTGCAGATCTACGCCGATCATGACTCCCAGAACCCAAAACCACCCCCAATTCAAAACTTTATATCTATCTATCTATCTGTCTATGTCACTTTTTTATGGACACGATAACTGGAAAAATTCTGCCTTAAGGGGGGGGGGGAAGGGGAGTTTTAGAAGAAAAAATTTCATAACTTCGTCAATTCCCAAGATTTCAAATCCGCTTAAATTTATTATAAATCCTCTTAATATTATCTGAAACTTTTATATTGACAAGTTTTTTATAAGACCAACTCTTATAGCAAAAAAAAAAAAAAAAAAAAAAAATCCCTGCTGGCTCCGCTTGCAAACAAGTTAGGTTTCGAAGTAGGTGGTTCCAACTGCCGCATCATCGCAAAAAGGTCATTTCTTCCGCAATTCCCGACAAACAGGCGCCCCACGGTCTGCGTCTTCGAAATCTACCTGTGCCTGTAGGCCGAGCCGTCAGGGATTTTTTTTTATCTGAAAGCTCTCCCTTCCCCTTAGATAATCACGGGCAGGGCCGAGCAGTACTTTCTCAGGGGGCTCATGGAAAAAAACATGATTTTTGTTACGAAATTTTTACTTGCGTGATTTTTTTATATATTCTTATTAGTTATTTTCATATAGTTTAAAATAAAGTATTTTATTTACATTTTTCTTTTTGCATGTAAAATGCACTTTCTAGGCCCCAAACAAAGGCAGCGCTGTACGCTACAAAAGGTATCTGGGCCCCACTCGGAAGCGACCGGCTAGCTAACGTAATATATTGCTGAGAAGCACACAAGACCCCGTTATTTTGAACACCGTATTAACAATTTATGGGAGTAATATCACAGTGCCCATTTACAACGATCGCCATGTATCTTATGCTATCTCATTTTTGTATATTTTATCTGAAAGCTCTTCCATTCCCATGGGCAGTGCCGAGCGTGTCTTTGTCAGGGGCTAATGAAGAAAAACGTATTATTTATGTCGCGAAAGCTTTATTTATGTACTTTATTGATATACTTATTAGTTATTTTCGTATAGTTTAAAAAAAAGTATTTTATTTATAGTTTTTTGTTTGCATGTAAAATGCACTTTCTGGTTCCACAGCGAAGTCCGGGCTAAACGCTGCAGAAGGAAACTTGGCCCCACACGGAAGTGACTGGCTAGATGGGCAAAGACCGGCTTGTTAATAAATGTTCCTTTTAAAAAAATTAGAAAAAAATTGTGGATAAATATTTTATTCTCAAAATTTAACTAAGCAAAATAAGAATTACAATTAATTGATACATTAATTACATAAATTAAGCCTTTTTTGACAAATCATATATATATATATATATATATATACTTCTATAGAAAGTAACAATCATTGCTTTGGCAACAGACAATAGCCAAAGCACTGCAAAAGCTGCCAACTCTTCTAATTAGGGCTTTCTCTGCCAGATTTAAATCGGCGTCTGGCAGTAATTTAGCAACGGAATTTCGGTCTGGCAAATTAATTATAGCTTATCTGATAGCCAAAGTATAACATACTAAAATTTCAGCTTTGCTAAAATGACGTGAATTTGACACCTTATTTTGCCTATAAATGAGGGTCTGCCACGGTGTTGGCAACGTTAAAACGGCGCCAGACTAATAACTTAATATCACAAATAGTGAGCAGAAACAAGTTTTATAATCAAAATTCATGCTAAAATGACGTAATTTTGTCACTTTTTTACCTGCATTGCCCCTCCCCCCACAGGTAAACGCAACCACTTCCACCAGCCAGACCGGCCGCATTCGTACTACACAATAAAGACGGAGAATATATAGAAAAATGAGCCTTGCTAAAATCACGTGTTTTCTGACGTTGCTAGCTCTTAGACTACAAGAAAGCAGGTCCCCAGTATCATAAAACTTTTGATTATAAAGTTTTAACATTTTTAAATGCAACAAATTATGTTATTTGTATTGAAAGATTATGAAGTCTAGAGGGGCTCAAGAAGTTGTTAGGGGGGCTCAGCCCACCCAACCCCCATCTGGTTACGGCCCTATTTCACATACTCTGCTTAACTCAATTTAATTCTGTTTTAGACGGGTCCCTGTATACGGGCCGAGCAAGAAGAAAGTAAAAATGTGCGAATTTTGTCAAAAGATCGCGGTAAAACGCGATTTTTTTCCAACGATTGTTAAAATTAGTCGGATGTGCCAATCCCAAAACTTTCTTCTATCTCACACAGGTTTCGCATACACTAAAAATGAATCACTCTCAGCACCAATTTATATCAAGATCTAACTGAATATAAACTTTCCCCGAACACGATTTGACTGTTTTTAGAAAATGTCTGTGACTCTGTCGGTCTGTATGTGACACAAATTTTGTGGGCGCTCTATCTCAAGAACTAATGCAGGGAATTTAATAAAACTTTAGATTCAGTTAGTCCCTGATATAAATTGGTGCTGATTAGTTTTTGGTGTAACTCGCTCAACAGGTGGCGCTGCAATGCTACATTTTTCACGATTTTCAAGAGAGCTAAACGGTATATCTCAAGCGGTATGCTATATCTCAAGAACTAATACACAGAATTTCATCAAACTTCAGATTCTGTAAGACCTTGACGTAAATACACGTTGATTACATTTTAGTGTAAATAGCCCAACAGATGGCGCTGCTATACTACATTTTAAATGATTTTCATGATAGCTATATCTCAAGAACTAATGCACGGATTTTCATCAAACTTGAGATTCAGTTAGAGGTTGACATAAGTTGTTGTTGATTAGGTTTTGGTGTAAATCTCGCAACAGGATCTGCTACGTTGCATTTTTTAGGATTTACACGATTTTAGCGATAGTCATGTCTCAAGAACTAATACAATAACGGAATTTCATAAAGCTTTAGATTCAGCTGGACCTTGATATAAATTGTTGCTGATCCGTTTTTGGTGTATGCGAAACCTGTATAATATAGAAGAAAGTTTTGGGATTGGCACATCCGAAAAGTTTATCATTGTAGTTTTCATTCATAAATCTCCTGGAATTAAAGTACGTAAAAGTAGAATCCAGCAACAGATCGAGACAGATATAGCTATCGCAGAAATCGTGAAAAATAGAGCATAGCAGCATCACCTGGTGTGCGATATACACTAAAACTTAATCAGTGCATATTTAAATCAATGTCTAACAGAATATGAAGTTTGGTGAAATCCCGTGCATTTAGTTCTTGAGATATAGCTATCGTGGAAAACGGAAAAAATGCAGCATAGCATCGCCACCTATTGGACGATTTACATCAAAACCTAATCAGCACCAATTTATGTCAAGATCTAATTGAATCTGAAGTTTGATTAATTTCCGTACATTACTGTTTGAGGTAGTGATAGTGCGCCCACAAAATTTGTGTCGCATACAGACATTCAGGCAAATACACAGACAGTAGATACTCACGAACGGGGGACGGACGTTTTCTAAAAACAGTCAAATCGTGTTCAGGACCTTCTAAAAGAAATAAATCCGTCGAAAATTTTCATGAATCCAATACTTTCTTCTTTCTAAAGATAGAATAAAATAGGCTTTATATGAAGGATCATAAGTAATTTCAGTAAAACCTTATGAAACAATCATGTCCATCTCTATTTTTTAAGGAATTGGACACTTATATGGCAATAAAACAAAAAGAGTCTTATATCTTCCTACTCTCCTTAGATTTTAAGAACGCCTTTGACAGTCTACCATGGCGGGAAAGTATAGAAGCAATAGAAAATCTAAGCGTCGATCTACCATATGTCAACACAACAAGTTCATTACTATCAAGAAGAGGTACATACCCAAACTGGCTAGTTAAAGAAATTTACTGGTTTAACAGATGCTGCTCACATGGATCTTGTCTGGGACCCTTCTTATTGAAGGTCTTCCTGCAGAATTTGCTAGACTTTCTTAGGGAAAATGTAATTAGGGCTATTGCACATGCTGATGATTTGCTCGTAATCATAGAAGCAGGAACGAGAGCAAAACTAGAAGATCAAGAAAAGACAGCACTTCAGCTAATCAGCAAATGGGCAGAAAAATATAAGCTGAAAATATCATACAATAAATGCTAATCTCTTAATCTTAGAAGACCAAAATACCTAAAGCGCCCACCAATATTTAAAATGGATAATTACTCACTGAAAGCAGAAACCTCAATTCCATACTTAGGCATACTATTGGATAGCAAACTCTCTTTCTTACCACATCTTAGATCGAAAAGAGAAGAGATTCAACGAATAATTCAAAATCTACTTAAATTTGAGTCAACATCAAGTGGAATTTCAAAGAGTATTTTAAAAAATATGGTTCAGTGCGATCTTGGAAAAGAAGGTAACATATGCTGCAGCAAACTGGTTTACCAGGCTAGCCAAGTCGCATGGTTATCGCTTAATTTCAGCTATTCAAGCACAGTGCCTGTTAATGATCTCAGGAGCATATCGCAAAACATCAACGGCAGCCCTCAACGTACTTACGGGAATCCTTCCCCTTAGTTTGCGACTGGAACAGGTATCAGAATTCGGAAGAATTATACGCCTAGGAATCTCTCCCATATTTTGCAGACATGTTCCAGTCAAAATCACAGAAAAATCATATAGATACCTCAAGTGATCACCTGAAAATACTGGAAACCAATTCCGATTCCGAATTTGAAGTCAATACGGACGGTTCAAAAACGGAAACAGGGACAGGCTATACCTTTTGTGCATATAGCGAAACCATAGAAATATACAAGCATCAACAATGAATACAAGAAAAAAATTCTGTATTTCAAGCAGAACTTCTAGCCATCCTTGACTCCATAATCTGGTCATCCCACTCATCTTATAACTCCTTTACAATCTTCTCTGACAGTCGATCTAGTATTAAAGCACTGGAAGATATTTCAACCAAAAATGCAATTGTAAAACAAATAATACAATATCTTCACCAAGCAACCAAACAAATTAACATCAAATGGGTTAGCACACGCAGGTCTCTTTGGTTCTGAGAGGGCGGATCAATTGGCTAAGAAATCAACCGTCCCATCATCAGAAATTCCACAAAAATTTATCCCATTTCCACCTTCCTATATTAAAAGGTAACTGAAACAGCATCTTCTAAACTCATGGCAACAGAAATGGAACTTATCGCTAACTGGCCGTTACACCTTCGCATTAAAACCGCCAGTATCAGAGGACTTTCTTCTGAATCACAGATACCTATATACATTTCCAACGAATCATGGTCCATTTCCAACATAGTAATATTCAACAAAACATCATCCTCACGATGCACCTGTGGAGAAAAAGGAGATTCTCTCCTACTTAACTGCATGCTGACAGCAACTCTACATCTAAGAAAAGTGAACTCAGTGCCCCTCTACAACCACAACTGGTTCACTCTGATAATTAAAAATCCTCTGTTACAACAGAGAATAATCAACTGCATGTCTCTGATAGAAAATAATCAGACATTGTTCCAACTACCACCTCTGGACGCTACGTCAGATGATGATTGTCGGATTCCCTCTAAGTTCACACAACTTTGAAGAATAATCCTGTACTTTAGTATGCTGCCACCACCGATATGACTACGTGATATCGGTCACGTTATGAGAGGTATATTGAGAAAAAGACGAACTCTTTCAATTAAACTTAAACGAACAAAAACGAACAATTTATTTACAAAATCTTTACAAATAACAAGACAATAATTACACTTAAAAACGCGGATATAGCTGATCCGATTCAACATTAAATAAAATACAGAAAATACGTTCTGTCTCTGTGTACTGTTAAGCCTACTCTATACCTCTCTCATGCTACGTTAATTAACCCAGAGTTATCCGAGATTACTATTAATCTCACCAACACATCTCTACAGTCCAAGAGAGCTACCTAAACACACGTGTACCAGAGCTCTTCCTGGAACAACCTACACGCTCCACTCACCGCGTTCAAACTAAACTCGCTCTCTACTGTTCCCACGAGACCACCATCCATAAAAGGGGTTGGTTCCTCTGTTCGCAAGGGTTCGACCCCTTAAAAAAACGTCAGACCTTTATGAGGCCTCTTTCTTCTTCGATCCTGGGCGAAGCTCTCTGTCTGTCTTATCTATGAACTTTGAATGATAATAGAAAAACTCCTTCCACTGTACTAAACATTCTTTCAACTCATATCCTGTCACTCACCTACTCGGATTAAGATTCCAGATAAGAAAGGAATGTTAGTTTAAAGCTTACAGTACACAGAATACATAAGCCCACAAAAATATAGTATCACATAACAATAGTTCTAACCAGCAGCTGTCAAGCAAAGCCTGACACCTTCCACCTTAGCGGAAAATATGCCATTTAGGGGCTAATTTTCCCCAAAACTATGTAATATCCGAGAAGAGTTCAACAGTTCCTTGATAGGTTTCTTCATTATTATAATTACGTACACATTTCAAGGTGTCTGAAAATTACCTACTGACATCTCTAATGAACCATATATACTAATGTGATAACTATAGAAAAAATTACACAATATGCTAATACAGTTACACAATGCACACAAATATATATATATATATACAAAAAAATAAAGTTACACTAGGATTATATATTATTTCAATGGCAGTCCTCAGACCGATATTGCTGGAGGCGGTACTACTTTTTCCTTTCATTCCTTCCTAGTTAACCTAATAGATACAGCCTTTTTCACAGTACACCCGCTTGAATGGCTAACTTCTGCCTCTGATGTCTTAATCAAATTTTCCTCTAACCAATCAGGCACTTGCCTGTCCAAGTCCTCTTTGTACGTGATAAGGACATTGTACAGTTTTTGTTTTAGCTTTACCCTCTCCGGTTTACGATCGATCCGATGTTTGTCTGTTTCTACCAGTTGTATAGGACCTATAAATAATTCCTTATTTTTCCTCAAGACTGATTTCATATCTCCAACTTGAATATTTGTTAACCCTTTTATTTCAAATCCCTTCATGTCTTTAACTCCCGGTTGTTCTCTGCTTAACAAAGCAGTTTTTTCACGGTCTTCAAATTCTCCGTCACCATCAAAGATAATATCCGCAACTTTATTTTTAGCCCTAAATTCTCTTATTTCATTTTGATACACCTACTTCTTACTCCCGTCCAATAACTCAATTATATATGCATGTTGACCTGTTTCATCTTTTCCTCCAGCACTCACATTAATTTCCCTCGTTAACTGACATTCTAAACATGATTCACAAAATGTTTTAGCTTCTTTAGCCATGTTTTTTCAATAAAATAAATATCTAATTCTTTGTAACATTTTGATAACTTCGTGATGTTCTCCATATAAGGAAGTATGTGCTAATTTTAGAATTTCCTCCCTCCTGATTTTAGGTATTACTAATTGAGCTACAGTTTCACCTACTGATTTCTCTTTATGATACAATAACCCATTCACAATATAATAAGACCTCTCTTCTTTTCAGCAAATTCCCAAGCTTTCTCTAAATCTTTACAATTCATTTGGGATTTCTGAAATACATTTGAACTACTTTCCGTAACTTGATCAATCACTTTTCTCTATCTCGGTTTTTTCCTTTTCCTGACCTTGTAAACTTACTGATCTCGTTTCTACGGCATAACGTTTATTCTTATCATTTCTAATCCTTTCCCTTCCTTCACCTTATCCCTACTACCTTCCTTAAATTCCCTTTCTATCGATTATCTTAATGATTTCTCGTGGTTTAACCCTGCCAATTCATTAGCCACGTCAGGATGTAAAATTACATGTTCCTTACTATTATCAATTATCGCGCAAAGTACATCCTGATGAATTACATTAGTTTGACCGCGTTTTGGAATAGCTAAAGGCAATTGAATTAATGGCGATTTAACTGCCTTACCAAATATCCCTTGTAAATAGATGCTACCAGCCCCTCTTAGTTTCTCTGCCGGTACTAAATCTTTATGAACGACACTAATTTCACAATCCGAATCCACTAATCCTTTTGCTATCTTCCCATTTACACTAACCTCAATTTTATCGAGTTTATTTAATTTCACTCCAACAACTTTAGTTCTCCAATCCCCTTTTGCTACGATTCTTGCCGTAATTGCTCTCATTGGTAACTCTTTAATTTCTAGCACTGATACATTATTTATACTAGCCCTTGATTCTTGTCCTATATTAACCTGCCTATTTCCTCATTATTTCCTTTCGTACAAAATCGTTGGTAATGGCCCCTTAAGCCACATTTAGAACAAGTAGGCGTCACATCGTTAGGTTTCTTACATTTCGATTTTCTACCCGAAAATGGACTAACTTCATTATTCCCATTTTGTCTCCAATTACTACTAAATCCCTCATCTTTTTCCCTTCTAGAATCTTCATTATTTACATACCTTTCTTTACCTTTAAACCTTTATAAGTTACCGCATACGATTTTTGTTTAGCATCGAAGAAATTATCACATTCCTTAGCAATTTTAGAAACTTCTAACCAATTATTCTGCTGAATTAATCCAATATGCGTCGCGGTTTCCTCATCTAAAGTATTTAACAACTTATCCGTGACAATTAACTGATTAACCTTCTCATACGTATCTGCACCTCTAATCTTACAGTAATTTTCCCACGTTGCTATTAAACGCAATAAAAATAATACATGAGTTTCATTTTGATTCCTTCTAGCCTTTTTAAAATTTTCCAAACACGCCTTCGGTGTCGGCTCGTGTTCCCCTAGAACTAATTCCTTTAATTTCTCATAACTCCCAATTTGTTCCCTAGTAGTATAAATTAACAAATTATTGGCCTTATCTCCTAACATATTTAATAGAATTTCCGCATGCTGCACCCAGAGAAAGGAATTGATTAAAACAACAAAACATGTTTTGTTGAGTACATTTTGGTTGTTTCAAGCAAAATTTTTAGTTGAAGTAAAAAATTGGTTTTGTTGCATTGACAAAAAAATATTGTTAACTCTCTTACAAAATTTTAACAAAATTTCATCAATTTTACTTGAATTAACAAAATCTGTTTTATTAATTTTACCATAATTTTGTAATTTGTAATTCCAGCAAAATTTTTTGCTTTTACAAAATTTAAATTGTTGTATAGTAGCAATAACTCTCTCACATAACTTGGTTTATTTGACTTATATAGCTGTATTATTAAAGGATTAACAGAATTTTTTGATAATTAAAACTTTTTTAATTGGGACGGACCAAGGTAGTTTTAAAAATCCCCCTTTCCCATTTATTACTTTCTTCTATCTTTACAAGAAGAAAGTATTGGAGTCGTGAAAATTTTCAACTTCTAGTTTTCAACGGATTTTAGAAGGTCCTGAACACGATTTGACTGTTTCTAGAAAATGACTGATGTCTATGACTCTGCCTGTCTGTCTGTATGTGACAAAAATTTTGAGGGCGCTCTTTTTCAAGAACTAATGCACGAAATTTAATAAAATTTTATATTCATTTACTTCCTGATATAAATTGGTGCTGATCCGTTTTTGGCGTAAATCGCGCAACAAGTAGCGCTACTATGTTGCAATTTTCGCGATTTCTACAATAGATTCGCGATTTCTCAAGAACTAATGCACTGATTTACATCAAAATACAGATTGAGTTAGACCTTGACATAAATAGAAGCTGATTACGTTTTGGTGTAAATAGCCAAACAGGTGGCGCTGCTATGTTATTTTTTTCATGATTTTCACTTTAACTAAATCTGAAGAACTAATGCATGGATTAATTTTTAAATCATTTTCAGCAGTGATTTACGCCTGTAATTCTTAAATAATAACAGTGAATTTTTATCCTGCATTTTTTTAAGCGTAAACCGACAGCGTGAAAAATCTCCCAAGCCGGGAATCGTACCCGGGTCCTCAGAATAGCGCTCTGAGGCCCCAGCATACGGCAACACAGTTAATTTTTAATTAATTTTCTGCAGTGAATTACGCCTGTAATCCTTGAGTAATAACCAGTGAATTTTTATCCTGCTTTTTACAGGCGTAATTCACGGCTGAAAATGAATTAAAAATTAACTATATGTTGCCGTATGCTGGTCTTTGTATTTTCGTGTAATGTTTTCCGCAGAAATTTGCATGCTCATGCAGGGCCTGTTTACCGAATAGTCCCGGGAAGCACGTGCTTACCCAAAGAAATACAAAGGTACCCCCAAATTTACTTTTCAGAACAACTTTTTACAAAAAAAAAAAACAAAACTATCAGGGTAAAAAATGCATTTTTTCCTTACGAAATTTTTATCTAAGAAGCTCGCTCTTTCGAAATTGTTCTTTACTCGAAATTTTGATGGTAAAATTTCAAATTGTTACAGCATACCGAAAATGGATTTAGTAAATAACAAAGCAATTGGTAGATGAGGGCCTCAGAGTAACGTCGGGCTCCCCCTACTTTTATATCTTAAGCGGACCCTGTGCTCATGATGACAGTTCCATCTTGTGCTGCGGATGCAGCCGGTCCGACATATACAAGAGTCAGAAATTTCGAGTATGGATATCGTTCCTTCTGGCTCAGTGGTTAGAGTCTCAAATCGTTATTCTGAGGACCCGGTTTCGATTCCCAGCTTGGGACATTGTTCAATCTGTAGGTTTACGCTTAAAAAAAAGCAGGATAAAAATTCACTTGTTATTGTTCAAGGATTACAGGCGTAATTCACTGCTGAAAATGAATTACAAATTACCCAAAAAAATAGTTAAATTTAGATTGGTTCTAATACAAAAAATAATTTTAAAGTAAATATTATAATTGTTTATGTAACAAAAGCCTTTTGTTGTTAAAACAAAGAAAATTCTTAAAATTACACAAACCAATTGTTCTTTAAACAAAAGTTTTTGTTGCCGAAACTGAAAAGAACTTTTAAAGTAACAGATAATTATATTTATTTTGAGAAAACTTTCAACAAAAGAATTTTGTTAATTCAAGTATAATTGAACATTTTTACTTGAATTAACAGAACATTTTTTTGCTGACGATACAAAACTTTTTGTTGGAATTGCGAAAAAAATCAACAATATTTTTCTTGTTGATTCAAACAAATTTTCCATTGACCCATATTTAAACAGAAAGTTTTGTTGGGCCAACCAAATTTTTGTTGATTCAACAAAACTTTTCTCTGGGTGTGGGTTTCCGGTACATGTTTTTGTTTGGAATGCTCGTTATAAACTGTTAAAAAACAGATTCCATCCCTCAGTCCCTTCTGGAACTTTGATAGACAAAGTTTTAACACTTTTAATCAATTTTTCTAGGCTACTCTCATGATTAGATTCTCTAGTCCCATTAAAGTTATTTGCCGAACTTTGAACTTTTAGCCTTTCCAACTCTAACTCATGTTCCAATCTCAATTTTTCAGACATTTCTTCTCTTTCTAACTCCTCACGCTCTAACTCCCTTTCTAACTATTCCTTTTCTAGCTTTTCCCGCTGTAACTTTGCCTCCCTTTCTAACTTTTCTCGTTCTAATTTTTCCTCCCTCTTTTCCCGTTCTAACTTTTCTTCTTTTACTAACTTTTCTTGTTCTAACCGTCCCGTAACAATAGTGCTAGATAATTCCATAACGGCCCCTTCTTCATATTCGTCGTTCTCCACTATCTTTTTCTTAAGCTGAAACCTGGTATCATCTTCCGAGAATTCAATCCCCAACTCTTCATATATCGTCTGAAGATCCACCCTTTTTAATTTGAGTAAGAAAGCCATATCTTCTTCCGATAATTATTACCACCCTACAACAATACTTAAGCACAATATCAAATTAATACTTCCTCAAATCCTACCTTCATAAGTTACCTCCACATATTATACTATTTAACATATTTCAAATAAATAATCATAAATTGATAAATTTTCTTAAACAATGGTACCCCACAATTTGCTTTGAATAACAAAGTAAAATAATTTCAATTTGATTACTATGCAATACAGATTTAAATTTATACAATTAAATAATAAAATTCAATTTACACAATAATACTGATATGTTGCAAGTTGAATAAAAAATACTGATGCCAATCACTAAATAGAGATATCCACATAACAAAAATTTGCATAGAATACACATAAATTTCTCAATTTAATTTCAATAAAATATTTCAATTTCCAAAATTAGTTCTCACATAAAAAAGTAAAATCACAGCCATTTCTTTTTCTTGGACCTTAAATTCTTCCTTGAAGGTTATTTCAATTTAATTTAAATTCTACACAAATTTGCCTTCCTCATTTAATATCAATATTTCATCCTTAAAACAATATCACTTAATTTAAATATTACTTTAATAATAATTTAAATTTAAGAATTTTCAATTATTCCTTTCAACTTTTATAGTCCAGGGGAAATGTACCGAAAAAAGGCTTTACCTTACAAAAGGTCGGGTAGAAGATTTTTTTTCCGACTTGTATATACTCAGGCCAGCATGAAAAAACCGAATTATCCAACAAAATTTCTTAAGGGAGAATTTTCTGTGGCCAAAAAACAACAAAATTTTAAGACTTTTTTTGTTGTTTTTTAAATATTTCGAGATTCGTTGTCGTAGCGTATTATTTGTTAATTACAATCTTAAAGAAGATAGAATTCTCTACAACTTTCATATTTAAAACTTTTTTATACACTCAATAGCAAGCGCAGTACGGTATTTCAAAGTTAAGACAATTTTTTCAATTACCTTTAAAAACCGCGAAAAACGTGTTCCCCATGGATTTAATCAAGGATGTCCACTTCTACATATTGATAGCATTATATTATCTGTTATTTGCACACCCTCTTTCTCAAGTGCAATACGACCTTTCAAAAAGGAGGCTATTTTTTCAACTTACCCGCTCGAAATGCGAGCTGCCCCCCCCACCCCCGCGCTCGGCATGGAGAGCAGTGGACGGGCGGTAAATTACTGCGAGGGAAAAACAAAAAATATTTAAATCATTTCCCCCACTGTATCACGTGATGAGAGGGCCTCGCAGACTGATAAAGAGACCCACGAAGGGTTGGGACTTGTGAAATACGGAGTTCATTTCCTTTCATGTTGCGATACGTTTCGTTTGCATTTGGTTTGTTAATTTAATTTACAGTGCGTATTCAATCCTTTTATATATTCTGTTGTTAAAAATGAGCGCTTTTGAGATGGACGTTTTATTTGTCAACTTAGCTTGAGTAAAGGAGAAATAGTGGTTGTGAAAGAGCGAGGAGTGAAGAAACTTGAAGAAGTTAGTGCTAAACGTAAAAATTCACAGCATCAACGTTTTTTGTCGGAACTAACACAAGTTAAGATACACAAAGCCTGCCAAAAAAGCTATATAAATGAGCGAATGATAGCAGCATATGTTCGCCATATAAATGATAATCCTGATGAACAGTCAAGTGTATCTTATTCTGTCCGATCAAAGAGTGATGCTTTTGATTTTAAAAATCAGTGTTTTTTGTGTGGTGAGGAACTTCCAGAGAATTTTCAGGCAAAGCAAGAAAGACGCCCACCTTCAAAACGAAATTTTGTATATAAGGTTATGAAATTAGAGGCAAAACATACTTTTATGGAAGCAGCAAGAAAACGTGGTGACGAGTGGGCCTTCAAAGTTCAAGAGAGGATCAGAAATGAGGATGATTTGGTAGCTGTGGATGCCTGGTACCATCGTTTTTGTAATCGAAAATTGCATCAGAAGCCAAGCGAGGGACTCAAAAGAGGGCACCGTCCTTCAACAAGCACAGATGAAGCAATGGAGTATATTTACACTTATCTTGAAGAAAATGGTGAAGAATGCCAATTTCCTATTGAAGATTTAATGAATGCCGTTAAGTGTGATGTTCTTCCTGATATAAGGACAGTGAAATCGCGTATTTCCAAAAAGTATGGAGAAGATGTGTTGATCGCTGAAGCTGCCAATAAAGAGGCAGTTATTTGCTTCAGAAATCTAGGATACAAAATACTCAGCAACAATTGGTATGATAATAGGATGTCAGATTCTCAAGAAGAGCGACTTCGTATTGTTAAAACAGCTGCTGATATCATACTACAAGATATAAGATCACAGGTATACAACACAAACGAATATCCACCCTCAGATAACTTTTTATCTGATGTCGAGTTTGTTGTTCCTGAATCACTGACATTGTTTTTTGAATCCATTATTTTGAGACAAAAACGTGGTTTGATGGATAAATGGAAGAAAAAATGTGTAGCTTTGTCACATGCTGTTATAAGTGCGGTGAGACCACGATCTTTCGTTTCGACGCTTTTGACAGGAATCAGTTCCTATCTTTACCGAAAATTTGGTTCAAGACATTTGATCAATATTTTGTCTGCTGTGGGCTTTGCAGCATCGTATAATGAAGCTTCTCTCCTTGAAGTGTCCTCAATCCTACGAAGTCAAAAGCCAACCGTTAAAGAAGATGCATTCTGTCAATTTGTCTTTGACAATGCAGATTTCAACGTCAATACTATTGACGGTTCTGGAACATTTCATGCCATGGGAGGAATAATGTGTGTCACTCCCCGTCACGCTATCCATCCAGATGAAAGTATGAAACGTTTCAAAAAATGCCCTTCAACTGAGATTGTCAAACAAGCCGAAAACACTCAACTTCAAATGTTTCATAGAGTAGATAAGATGGGGTTACAGAATGTCATAATAGAAGATCTTGAGAAGCAATGTTCCGTCTCTAATGAAATAATACCATCCACCACGGACATGATTTGGATTTGTGGAAAGTGGATGTCATATTCAGATTTTCCGGGATGGAATGGCTTTATGGAGCAGATTACAGTTTATGAAACGTATGATAGTTCGAAAGTCATCTGTCTGCCTTTCATCAACTCCCCACCATCCAATTATGACACTATTTTCACTTCTCTACTTGTTGCTGCCAATAAATGTAAGGCACAGCATCAAAAAATGTGCTTTGTAACGTTCGACCAACCTTTGTATTTAAAAGCAAGAGATATCTTGGCTAATGATCACCCGAAGTTGAGCGATGTTACAGTGAGACAGGGTGGCTTTCATCTTCTGATGTCCTTCATGGGATCGATTGGCATAATAATGGCAGGAAGTGGTTTAAAAGAACTGCTTACTACAATATTTGCTGAGAACAGCGTAGATAAAATTCTGACTGGACATGCATATTCTCGAGCTGTGCGAGCCCATATATTAATACATTATGTTTTAGCAACTCTGGTCTTTGACGAAATGAAGCTGACAGAGGACACAATTGCTTCTATGAAAGCTTTGATTTTTAGCAAAGATCTAAATAAAATGTTGGCAGCTCCTGAAAATGACAATGACTTCCAAATTGTACTGAAACAATTTAGAGCAGTTTTGGATTCGTTCTCAAGTAATGGACCCACAGCTAAACTGTGGATTCAGTACTTCCGTATGACTACCCTGATGAAACAATTTATCGAGGCAGAGAGGTCAGGAAACTGGATGATCCACCTTGAAACTGTTAAAAAAATGCTCCTTTTCTTTCATGCAGCAGGCCATTTTTTGTATGCCAAGTGTGGGCATCTATACTTACAGGACATGATGAAGCTGCATGAAATAATGGACCCAACTGAGTATGAGGAGTTCTCCACAAGAGGATATTTTACAATACGTCGTTCTGACAAATACTGGTGTGGGATATGGTCAGATATGACCATAGAGCAAACGCTTATGAAAAGTATGAAGAGCTCTGGAGGACTCACGCATGGTAGAGGTATAACCGATAGTGTTTTAACACGGTGGACTTTGGGAATTGTACACATGCAGAATATACGTGACGAAGTTGAAGCATTCTGCAATGTACAAACTGAAACTTCTGAACAGCACGTAGATATGCGAACTTCTCGTATTGACCGAGATAAGGACGACACAAAGAAACTTCATGACTGGCTCATCCAACACCCACCCTTTGCAAAAACTGACGTGATAATGTCTTTGAGCAGTGGAATAGCTGGTGGGGACGATGTGAATTGCCACATGTCCCAAGAAGTGGGAATGGAAGGCATTAAAAGAATAATTAATACCGATTTTAAAAATCTTAAATTTAAGAAAAAATACAAAGTTGTGAGCCTTGCAACTGTTAATAGTATAAGAATAGGAAATACTAAAGTTGTCCCAGTTGATCCACTTACACTATTTCAGAGATTATGTCTTGCAAAACAGTCCGAAGAAGACCTGATGCAATTTTTCGCATATGAACTAGCACCCTATCCTACATCAATTTTTTATGAAGAAGGAATGCGAAAAGGAACCAAGTCTTCTTTATATAGTGCGTTCACCCCCATTCAGGACCATGAGCTGATTGCAGATAGTAAATATGCCATTGTTGATGGAGGTTATCTCCTCCATAAAGTCGTTTGGCCAAAAAAATGTTCATTCGAAACCATTACTAAGAGCTATTCGTCTTATTTGAAGAGACACTTTGGAACCCATATTGTTGTAGTATTTGATGGATATCCGTGTGAAGCTGAGAAAAAGAGCACAAAAAGTGCAGAACGGTTCCGCCGTATGAAGATGAATACTGCTGCTGAAGTGATGTTTGATGAGACTATCATTAATCAAGTACCACAGGACAAATTTTTAAGTAATAACAAGAATAAATTGCGTTTAATATTATTTATCCAAAAAGAATTGGAACAGTGTGGCATTGAGGTACACCAGGCTGAAGAAGATGCAGACGCTTTAATTGTTAACACTGCCATTTCAAAGGCTAATGAATTTGAAAGGGTATTAATAGTTGGTGAAGACATAGATCTACTTGTGCTGATGACAGGGATAGGACAAAATTATACAAACTTATTTTTTCATAAACCTGGAAGAGGAAAGGTAGCAGATGTCTTCTTTTCTACAAAATCTTATAACTACAGGGCTGAGGAAATTCTCATTCTTCATGCATTTAGTGGCTGCGACACCACATCCTCTTTTTTTGGCCAAGGCAAGATAAAATTTTGCAACGTTATCCAGAAGTATCCGCAAATAAGGGAAATGATGCAAGTGTTCAAGGAGCCAAGTGCCAACATTGAAGATATTGTCACCGCAGGAGAACAGTTTCTTCTACTATTGTACAGTGTAGAAACTAGCACATCGCAGATTCTGGATACATTGCGGTATAAGTTGTTTGCAAAATCATCAGCATAAAGTAAATTTAATCTCGCCAGGCTACCCCCAACACAAGACGCGGCCAAACATCATTCACTTCGATGCTACCACCAAGTCCAAACCTGGTTAGAAAACAAAAAAAACCCAGAGGAGTGGGGTTGGGTGAACATCAATCATAGTCTTAGAGACAATTAAAGACCCAGCGCATCAATCGTTGCTACAAATCATTTCTTGCTCATGCAAAAAGGGTTGCGGTAAAGCATGTACATGCCGAAAAACAGGAATAAAGTGCTCTTCGATTTGCAAAAATTGTTGCGGCATCACTTGCGAAAATGTTGTTAAATTTTCTCCAGATGACGATGAAGATGAAGATGACACAATGGCAATATTAGAGAAAATGCAAGCAAATGCTGACGAATGGGAAGTATCTGGCTGTATACCTCTAGAGGAACATAATCCTGATATATCTTCTATTCAGGGTAAAGATATCCCTTTGAAACCAAATTCTGATAATCCTACAACAGTCCCATCAAAGAGACAAAAGTATTGTTAAATATTCTGTAGAAATTATTATTTTTATTAAAATACATTTTGTTATTTAGCTTATGCAGTCATATTGCGTACCTTACTTTATTGTGTAGGGAAAGCCCATATAGCACACGCGCTTCCCTAGGACATCCCCAGGAAGATTGACATTCATCCTCCAGGCATCCCTGAGGATGCAAAAATTTGTCACCAGGAGGTCCTCAGGAACCGAAAATGTCCGCCTCATAGCATCCCGGGGAGCTCCCCAGGACCTCCTTCAGGTTCCTCCTCGGGTTGTTCTAGGGAAGATTTCAGGAAGTAATACCGGAGGAATTTGGGAGACTTCAGGGTCACTTAATGTGCATAAAAAACATCCGAAGTTATTATTATTCGACTTAATGTAAAAAGTATTTTTTTTTTTTTTTTTTTATAAATACGGACATTATATTTTAAAAATTTACCTAACCAATATAACAGACATTACTTTTATTAATCACATGGAAGTTATGGTACAGATTTTAGGGAATATAAACTTTCTTACCGCCGACTGGATTTGAACCTGGGTACTTACGCATACGAGAAACACGCTCTGGTGATTACGCTACACGGCCGTTGTACCTGAGTCGTTTATAAGGTATTCATGTATTTCTTTCTCCTCTTATGAAAGTGAGTAAATAGAAAACATGCATATTTTTACGCTTCGTATAGTAGGAATTCTGTAACTTTTATTGCAAATAAAGATGCATACACTTTGATATATATTCAATACAATTTTAAATTGATAACTAGAAAAAAAGCGTATCAATTATTTAAGGCTGTTCTCAGACCCAAAAGAGCTGCTTTCTGACACATTTTTTAACTCTTTTTTGTTCGGAAATGCATTAAATTGGCAGGTGGTCTTATTTAGAAACTATGTAATGCTAGAAAAACGTTTTCCTTTCCTTTTTTTTTTTTTTTTTTTTTTTTTTTTTTTTTTTTTTTTTGTAAACGCAGATCTTTCAGAAAATACTGTGAAAGTCGTCGTTTTGAACCGAATTCCCCACGCGGCATCACAATAAAAGGGAAAAGGGAAAGGGTGTTTTATCATGTCCGTGATAATAATCTGCACGAATTTATATCTTTAACCCGATTTTGTAAGAATGCATGTTTTTAAATAAAAATCTTTCAAGCAAAACTCATATTCAGGGGGGGGGTATGTTTGTATTTTTTAAAACCAAATGTGCCATTTCAATACACCATGTAATCTCTTTAAGTTGGTGTTATAATTTAGACTTAAAAGTAAATTATTGATTTGATAATGACGATAAATATAAAATTATTAATTAGTTGAAAATGTAATAATAAAATACATAAATATATATGTAATTTTTAGAAAGATCAGAAAAAAATAATTAATAGAAGAATAATAATAAAAGTAAATATGCTCGATATGACTTAAATATGATTCAATTTTGAAACTTACATGAAAATTATTTTTTACAATCGAAATAAGATTTTTTTTAAATAGATTGTTTAATTTAAAAATGCTTATCTCTAATCAATTAACTAGCAAATTCTGAATATATACAAATATGTAAATATATGTTAAACTGTTGATAAAATCCTTATTTGTAACAAATTTTTGATTCCTTTTGATTTCTTACAGTTACGGGGAAAAAAAAAAAAAAAAAAAAAAAAAAAAACTCATTAATTAGGAATAATAAAAGAAATATGTATGATAATTTAAAATGGGCAGCGAAAAAAAAAATAATAAATCGAATTTATATTTTAAAATTAAATATTGATCCAAAAATTATTTACAGTGTCTCACATAAGTGATGGGACACTTGTGCTTTACAAAAGGAAACTAATCAAATAAATTAAAAAAACATGTACACATTTTTTTTGTGGGTGTGTTTCATACTTAAATTTAGTAAAGATTATTACATAACATACATTTTGTCAAAATATTAAAATATTAATTTAATAAAAATACAAATGTTTAGAACGGAGCAAAAAATAGCTCACATAAGTGATGGGACACCATTATATATGCAACAAAAATCGTCTGAAATAAGCAATAAAAATATTTTTTGGGGTTTTATTTTTACTTAAAAGCAATTGGCAATAATTTATAAAATCGTCTGCAGTATTTCTCTCCAGTTTGTTTTGGAATTTTTGTGTTTTTTAGCTCTGTGTAGTCATGAATGCTAAACGAAAAGAAACTTCGCCTGAAATTCGAAAATTAGTTATTAATTTGCATATTGAACGTGGAAAATCTATTAGAAAAACTGCTGAAACAGTTAACTTGAGTCGTTCAACAGTTTTCAATATCATTAAACGATATAAAAAGAATCATATGATTCAGGATAAAAGAAGACCTGGCTGACCATCAAAGCTATCCAATGGAATAAAGCGAATTATCGTTCTAAATATTAAAAAAAATCCAAGAATTAGTGCTTCAAAAGTTGCTGCTGATTTACAAGCATTATATGGAATAATTGTTAATCCTGAAACTATTAGAAGGGTAATTCGATCTGCTGGATATCACGGTAGAGTAGCCAGGAAAAAATTCTTCGTAAGTGAAAAGAATAGAAAACTCAGACTAGCTTTCGCAAAATCCAACATAAATAAGAATTCTGATTACTGGAATAAAGTTATATTTGCTGATGAGAGTAAATTTAATATATTTGGTTCTGACGGTAGAATCTTGGTGTGGAGAAAACCCAGGGAAGAACTTCGCAAACAGAACTTGGTACCAACAGTAAAACATGGTGGAGGAGGAGTTATGGTATGGGGGTGTATGTCGTCCGCTGGAGTTGGTAATCTTGTTTTTATTGACAGTATAATGGATCAGTACAAGTATATTGATATTTTAAAGCAAAATTTGAAATCTTCAGCACGAAAATTGAACCTTCATAACGATTTTAAATTCTACCAGGACAATGACCCCAAGCACACTGCTCTGAACGTTAGACTCTGGCTGCTATATAACTGTCCTGAAATAATAAAAACACCACCACAATCTCCAGACTTAAATCCCATAGAGAATATTTGGCAAGAATTGGAATCAAGAATTCGCAAACACACCATTTCTTCAAAACAACCACTAAAATCGGTGCTTCAAGAAGAATGGGGTAAAATCACTCCAGAAATCACAAAAAAAATAGTCGAATCCATCCCAAAAAGATTAAATCATGTTTTAAAAGTAAAAGAAAATCCAACAAAATATTAAAACCTTTTAAAAAGTAAAATTTTTGGATAAATATTTGATGGAAAAGTAAGTGTCCCATCACTTATGTGAGCCATTTTTTGCTCCGTTCTGAACAATTGTATTTTTACTAAATTAATATTTTAATATTTTGACAAAATGTATGTTATGTAATAATTGTTACTAACTTTAAATATGAAACACACCCAAAAAATTTTTGCACATGTTTGTTTATTTATTTTATTGCAGTTTCTTTTTATAAAGCACAAGTGTCCAATCACTTTTGTGAGACACTGTATATATATAATTCAAATTAATATGAAATGATTAATTATTTAATAATAATAATTATTATTATTTAATATATGACTATATTTAAAGGATCAGAAGAAATAATTTTTACTAGGTATTTCTAATCTTTAATTTATAAAATATGGTTATATACAAATATATATTAAACTTTTGATAAATTTCGTGTTTCGAAAAAAATAATTCTGATTTCTTATCATTGAAAATAAAAATAATTTATTAGGAGAAAGTAAATCAATTTTATATTTTAAATTAAATTATTTCTATAGAAACTAATAACGTATATAAGTGAAATCAATGTAAAATTATTAGTTAGATGAAAAAGTAATAGTAAAAATATATAAATATATAAGTAATTATTGAAAGTTCAGAAAAAATAATTAATGAATGTAATAATAAAATGAATTAATATATAAGTTAATTTTTATAAGATCAGAAATAAAATAAATAATAAATTTTCAATTTATATTTAAAGATTAATTTATTTTAATTATTAATATATGATGTCTAATATTAAATTTAATTTTCTATATTCAATATATTTAACTACATTTTGATTGCATTTTATAAATTAAAAATATATCTTAATAAGGATAATTAAATATTACAACAATAATTAAAAGTTTTAAAAGTTAAACAATAACCAGATGTGCTTAGGAAATAAAATAAACAAAATAATGATATAAACTTTATTAATTAAAAAATCGAACCACATCAAATCAAATATTTTTTTTTTTGAAATAAAAAGTTATAATAAGTTATTTTAGTATCAAAATCACCCATGAGATGGCACCAGTACTGTCTCTTCCTAGGTACTTCCTCAGGAATATCATCCCAGGGAGATTGCTCCCTGGGAAGAATCTGGGAGGTCAGTCCTGGGGAAGTGATTAAAGTATCTTCCCCAAGAACGCCTGATAGCGTCATTGCAGTTTCAGGAGGAATTTGGGATGAATGGGAGCGCCTGGGGAGGTTTGCAGGAGCTTTGGTGCTATATGGGAGGGGACTTGCATGAGATAGGGGATGAATATATCAACAAATATTTTTATATGGTCTACAATCATAAATAACTTGGTATTTCATTTGATAAATGGTAGCACTGAGATCATTCAACAGGTATAGCTTCAAAACAGTACATATTACAAAAGATTAGAATATTTCACAAATTGTTTTTTTCAACAACCAAAGTAAATTTCTTTGAGCTTTAAAGCCTTTACTATATAATCTTAACATTTTATGTATTTTTGCATGCTAAAATGATATAAATGATATAATCTTTTGTTATATTTATTTATATATATGATATAAGTGGGAAAATATTGGCAATATTTACTAAAACTAAGTTTTTGAACCTTATTTACAAAAATATTTTATTGATAGAACTTTTAAATTTTATAAGAGTTATAAATACAGATTATTAATTAATGAAATAATATACTGTCATTTTTATTGTAGATATTTTATAAGGTATTTGTTACATAAGATATATTTATTTTTAGTCCCCCGGTTTATATGGAACTACAATCCAATGTTTGCTATATTTAAAACATTAAACTAAATTTAAAACAGTAAGACATATGTCATTAATAACTGGTAAATAAAATATACCATTGTAGTATGGAATAAAATGTTTATGTAATAAAATGGAAAATATGTATGCATTATAAAAATAATTATTAAAGTAAAACAAGAATTTTTTTAATTGAAACTGTCGTGCCAATAAATAACTAAATATTGAAGTATTCTTTTAAAATTAACAATTGCATACACTTAAAGTTACTGTCTAAATATGAAAATTGTGTTATTCATCCACACTCTCCGCTACTTGTTAAATTATAAAGATTTATTGAATATAAAATACGTCTGTTGTGATGAAAATGAAGAAAAGGGTGTGCAAATAATAGATAATTTACTGTTACCAATATGTGGAAGTCGGCATACATCATTATATCCGAAGGGAATATTTGAATCATCGGGAGGAGATTGCGTTTCTCACCCTTTTTAAGGAAATTGAAAAAATTGTCTTATTTTTGAAATGCCGTACTGCGCTTGCTATTGAGTGTATAAAAAAGTTGTAAATATGAAAATTGTAGAAAATTTTGTCTTCTTTAAGATTGTAATTAACAAATAATACGCCACGGTAACGAATCTCGAGATATTTAAAAAACAACGAAAAACGTCCTAAAATTTTGTTGTTTTTTGGCCACAGAAAATTCTCCCTTAAGAAATTTTGTTGGATAATTCGGTTTTTTCATGCTGGCCTAAGTATATACAAGTTGAAAAAAAAAATCTTCTACCCGACCTTTTGTAAGGTAACATGTACATTTACCCTGGACTATTAACACAATGCATTAATTTTAATCATTAATCTTATCCATTTAAAAAAATGTATAATGCTTTGAAGAGAATGAAAAAAAAACACGTTTTAACCCGATGATGTTGGGCTGTACGATGTTTTGTAGACACCATTGTACATTTATACCCGATGACAGTGGGTCGTATGATGTTTAGCCGAGAAGGAAGAAACCACATTTTAACCCGATGATATTTGGGCTGTACGATGTTTTGAAGACAAGATACTACATTCTGAACCGATGACAGTGAGTCGTATGATAATAAGGAAAGGGCATGTTTACAAACAAATAGTTCCATCAACCAATCTACCACTGCATTTTTGTCGCAGCTATCATTGCAGGAATCATCATGGCGACGTAGGCCAATCATATTACAGACCAGTTTAACGTAGACCAATCAAATCGCTCCATCTCATGTGTACTGTAGGAGTCGTAAAGAACGAACAGGTTTTTCTCCCAAACCAACAGTCATTTAACCAACAGTGACGTCAGGTGCCCTTTCCTTATTAGAAGGAAGAAACTACGTTTTAACCCGATGACGTTGGGCTGTACGATAATTTGAAGACAAGATGCTACATTTTACCCGATGACAGCGGATAGTATGATGTTTAGAAGAGAAGGAAGAAACCACATTTTAAACCGTTGACGGTGGGCTGTACGATGTTTTGCAGACAAAAGATGCTACATTTTTACCCGATGACAATGGGTCGTATGATGCTTAACCCTTTCAGGGGCAGTGGCTAGAACGTCTATCCACCAACTTTAGAATTTTTTCTCTAGGAGTGCAGTGGCTAGATATACTGTCCACCTATATCAAAAGACAGGCAATACTTATAAAATGAAAATAGAGATGGCAGCACTAACCCAGTTTTTAAATATAATATGAAAAGAATTTTTGAAATGATCATGTTGAGAGAAAAATTTTCGAAGTTTATTTAATCTTATTTTTTTTTATTTAATTATGTATCAAAAAAACTTTGATAGTATATATGTACTGGTATTCACCTTTTAAATGTATTAGAGTAACACACAATCTAAGATAAATAATTTTAGTTTGATTTTTGAAAGTATTTCAGTGGTGGATAGAACGTCTAGACACCACACTCTTAGGAAATTTATTGCTGTGCTGGGGAATGGGCAAGGGCGCCCATATGGGGGGGCAAGGGGGGGCTTGAGCCCCCCCTTAGATTTTGGTTTTGTCAATTTTTTTAATATAAATCAGTTGCAAGATATGAAATTTTTAACTTTACCTTGTAAAAACAAAGCATAATAAAATATGCCTCGACAACATCAGAAGTCACAGGAAGAAATTTCCGTTTTAGACGGGTTTCCGTCTTAGCAGGTATAATTGTTAGGAATTCATTTTGTCATAACCATAATTTCTTTTTCTTTTAAAGCTGGATTCTGTTTTAGACAGGTTCTATTTTCATAAGTTTTTAATTAGTCTTTTCGAATAGTCTGCTTCTTACAAAGAGGAAAAGCACAAGATAGGAAACAAATTCCGTTTCAGACGATTTTTATCTTAGCCGGTGTTACTGTGTGGTTTTTTCCTACAAGACGATAACACTTTTTATGCATAAGGAAGGATTTTGTTATAGACAGGATCCATTTTCACAGGTAAAACTGATTTTGCATGAACAAAACGCTGAGAAATTAGAGAGAGACTTAATAATACGTTGTGAACGGTACAGTGCAATTTTTAATTGAAAAATTCTTTATCCCGAATCTAATAAAGATTAGAATCCTGAATGTGTCAGATTGTACGCAGCCCGAACTCAAAAATTCTATCTTAAGTCTACAGAACAAGACAAAATAATTTTCGTCGACCTGAAACCTTATAATTCTTGTAAATCACACTTTCCTGGTCTATGTGAAACAATGTGGTCAGAAAAGTATAAGTCCACACTATATTTCTCTAATCATTTTGCCACTGTTAAAGAAAATCTCTGTAATCTTTCTCTAGACAGTAAGTAGTACGAACCAAGAAACACGCTCACAAGTCGTTTCATTTAGATGCTGCAACGTCATCTATAAAGTTTATTGTATATCTCAAAATAATTTCTCGATATTTTTTCTATCTGGAGCCAGTTGTAAACAAATTATAATCTTTAGATTAAGATTTGCATTCGGTTTATCAGAACACAAAGATGGAACTTCTTGAGATTTTTCTTATGCACAGAATGGAATCAGAAGAATTTTCAGAAATTTTCATGGAGCTAATGGAGAACTGTAATTGTAAGAAATCGATATCAAAATGTACAGAACGTCTACTAGATAATCTTACCTTCCTATGGCTACTCCTCTTGAATATTACAGAGCAGCATTTCTAAATCCATATTTAGACTCTTTAATTATATCCCTTCAGTCAAGGTTTTTGAATCGAAATGAAACGTCATTCAAAGCAATTTTACTTCATCCCAATATGATGAAAAATATGAAAAAAAAAATGTTTTTGTCAAAGAAATCAAGGAGCTATCTCATTTTTATAATATTGAGAATTTGAAGTCAGAAGCAAGAACATGGTTTGATTTGTGGAAAAGCAGAGACTATGGTGAGAATGTCACGATAAATGATCTCCTCGCAGAAACTACATTTCCCCATTTATTTAAGACAGCCATATTAAATTATGGACAATTCTGCCAAAAATTTGCACTGTAGGAAGGTCATTTGAGGGGTTCACAACCATAGTATACCAAGTCCACTTTGAAAAAAAAAATGAGATAGCCCATTTAGAAGGTGCATAAAATCTGTTTTATCCATTCCCACACTGAGCCAAATCTGTTTTCACTTTCTCATATATGCAGGGCTGACACAGGCGACAATTTTTTAATTCTACTTCACACCACTTTCTCAAAAAAAAAAAAAAAAAAAAAAATATTGAAATAAAATTCGAGAAAATTTTCAAGAGAAATATACTACAAAATCTGTTTTTTTTAATAGTGGTGCGAATAGAATAGAAAAAATATTCACCCGTGGCAGCTCTGTATATGTCATCTGTTTACAGACTGTGAGAGTGGATAAAACAGATTTTATGCACCTTCTCAATGGACTATCTCATTTTTTTTTTCAAAATTGATTTTGTCTACTATGGTTGTGAGCCCCTTATTCAGTACCCTCAGGCCAGTGGTGAAGGTGATTATGTTCCGAATTGTCGGAAAATTTAAGGCATTCGGTTCCGAAAATTCGAACATAAAATATATCAAGGAAGAATATCACAAATTTTGACAAATGGTCACAAAAAACACCAATTTCGTGAATCGTTCGCAGAAAAAAATCGCCAATTTCGTCAAAGGATCACGGAAAAAAGACGAATTTCGTCAAAAGATCGTGATAAAAACGTAAATTTCGTCAAGGAATCGTGGAGAAAATGCAAATTTCGTCTACAAATCGTGGAAAAAAATGAATATTTTGTCAAAGAATCGCGAAAAAACACAAATTTCCTCAAAGGTTTGCGAAAAAAACGAAAATTTTCGTCAAATGATCGCGGGAAAAACTCAAATTTCGCCAAAGAATCGCGAAAAAAAAAACAAAATTTCGTCAAAGAATTGTTGGGAAAACGCAAAATTTGTAAAAGAATCGCAGAAAAACGCAAATTTTGTTCAAGGATCACGAGAAAAATGCGAATTTCGTCAAATAGCGAAAAAAACGCAAATTTCGTTAAATATTCATAGAGAAAAAACAAATTTCGTTAAAGGATCGCGAAAAAACGCAAATTTCGTCAAAAGATCGCGGGGGAAAAAAACTCGAATTTCGTTTAAGAATCGCGAAAAAAACGAAAATTCGTCAAAGAATCGCAAAAAAAAACACGCTAATTTAGTCAGATTCGTGAAAAAACGCAAATTTCGCCAAAAGATCGCAAAAAATACAAATTTTTCAAAAGATCACGGGGGGGGGGGAACTCAAATTTTGTCAAAAGATAGTGTAGTAACTCCTCTATACCGACCCGATAAAAGATGGTGAGTGGTAGCGAGATCGGATCGCTGGCACAGAGAATTTCTCGTATAAATTAGAAAATAGAATTTATTGCATACCAATATTAATTCTAATGAAAATATGTACAAGAAAGTTAATTACAGCATTTAATTATTTTTCGTGAGTCAATCGCTTATAAATTAATGACCTCTTGACTCCAAGTGTAACTGAAACAAACAAAAGTCTCTAAACATTACAGTCAGTCGTGACTACAAAATAAAGTTCATTCGGACCAAGGCTCGTCCGTTCCTTCTCTTCGGAAGATCTGCTAATACTCGTTAATTCTGAGTCTAAGAACTCTCACTCTCGCACTTGGTGTGCTTTTTCACTTCGCTGGGATTTTCACCGGATACCTGCTGTATCAATTCTCGAGGTCGGGCCTCACTAGCGCTTACACCACGCTGAGTTCGAAACTGACGTTTCCTTTTCCCTTCTCCAGAGAGTCAACACTCTCCTTTTCGATCTCTCCAAAAACTGTCCTCTCTCACTTTTTCATTCTCGCAGGAGAACTTCTTCTGGGGGCGGGGGCTTTGTCGAGGCGGGCCCCTCGAAACTCTCCAGCCTCTTAGCAGCCTTGAGATCCCTCTGTTTCGTTTTCACTAAGTCCGTCATTGGACGTTCTAAGACAAAGGGCAAAGTTTCGGGCGCAAACCTAAAAATCGTGTGCAGAGATCGCTTCTCTCGCAGATGAACTCTTTCCCACGAACTCGGCAAGGATCAAAGCATAAGACCCCTTTTTGGGTAACGTCTTACCACTTCATCACTGTCCGAACTTTCCGCTCACAGTACAATAGAATTCGGCGTCTGCTAGTCTTCAAGGCAAAAATAGCGAGGGAAGGTATGCAGTTAAGTGTACTCACAGGAAATGCTAGAATGACACATAGTGCAGCTGGATGTCGAAGCTCAATTCTTTACAGCACCTCCTCCTCAAACGATTCTTAAGGGTGAAACACTAAGAATCTCTAAGAGTCGGATAAAGAATTGCAAGCTCAAATTACATCAGAGTGGCAAGAAATAAAACATACATGAATAAGATAATACTACCTTCCTTTTTTTTCCGCGCTCTGATAAGAAATCATGAACATATAATGAAATAAAACACAGTGAAATAAAAAATAAAAAATCTTAAAATAATTATATACAAAAGTTTATCAAGAAATCTCCTTAAACTCGACTCAGACAATCAACATGCGGAATGTCTTTGCCTGCGCGATGAGAAATGGCATAATTATAAGGTTGCAGAGCTAAGGACCACCTTAATAATCTGGGATTATTTCCAGAATTTCTTTTTAGAAACACCAAAGGATTGTGATCGGTTTCGATAGAAAAGTTTTGTCCATCAATATAATGCCTTAACTTTTTTATCGCAAAAATAATCCCTGCACACTCTCTTTCAGTGGCGCAGAAACTTTTCTCACTATCAGTAAATTTTCGACTTAAATATATTATGGGGTGCTCTTCCGATCCCTCTCTTTGAGCCAAAACCACGCCAATACCTAAGTCACTAGCATCAGTTTGTACTATGAATTCTTTCTGAAAATTAGGAGCGTAAAGCACCGGTTCTTCAGTAAGTTTCATTTTCAAAGTCTCAAAGGCTTTTCCCATTTCGTCGCTCCATGCAATCTTTTCTTTTTTCTTTTTCCCTTTAAGCGCCCTCGTTAATGGTTCTACAATCACTGCATAATCTTTTATGTACCGGGAATAATATCCAGCCATTCCCAAACATCTACGAATTTCAGTTTTCGATTTCGGAACCGGTAATTCCTTAATTGCCCTTACTTTCGCCTCAGCTGGCCTCCGTCTGCCCTCACCTACAATATGCCCAAGATATTTTACGGTTTTCTGAGCGAACTTGCATTTCACCAATTTGATTTTTAGTTTCGCGTCATTAACCCTTTTTAATACTATTTCTAGATGACGCATATTGACCTCCCAACTATCTGAAAAAATAGCCTTAAGTGCGTTTATTTCCCGCGTTAAGATATCTGCTAACTCCACCCGTTTTCTGTAAGGCTTTACTAAACTCAAGTGAGAAATCTGAGATTTCTGTCGCCTCCCAGGAACATTCACAATATAATTTGTTTCCGTAATTATTGACTCCTTTCTTCCCGGCCCTATCCGACTATCTGACATTTTAATTGGCTTTCTGGTAGTTAAAACTAAAACCTCATCTTTCACATTAAGCTTCCGTTTTACTGCCTTTCTGTCAAACCAAAATTTCCTCTTTTCTCGTTTTTCTGACACATTTTCAACGGCTAAAACTCGACCTCTTTTTAACCTGTTCGTGAGATTAAACACACATCCCTTCACGAATTTATTTTCCTCCGTTTCTCTTATCCATTCTCCAAATACTAACGCTTTCAAAAGCTTCCTAACTTTTCGATGCCAACACGCAATACTATCGCTTATTGTGCGACACACTCTCGGATTTTTCAACTTAACACTGAACCTTTTTAGAAATGCGGTAGTTAAATCGTTTATCAATCTTTTCCCAAGGTCCAAGTATTTTGACACATTTCCTTTAACCTTCCCTTTCCCTAAGTGTAATGACACTTTTTCTAGGCACGCGCCAAAAATATCTACCTGATAAGGCAATGGGACAAGCACCTGCTTCCTCCCACTCACGCGATTTTCTCTGGCTTTTGCCACTATCAAAGAATCTCCTGCATTACAAAGCGATTCTTCACCTTCCGTTTTTTTACTAATCCCTTTGAGAGATTGATCTCTGTCTAAATCAATTTGACTATCTTTCCCTCCAATTTCTGCTAAGATCGAAGATCCCTCACATATCGGCAAAGGCGATAATCCCTTATCCACACTGACCAGTTCAATAGGGTTTTCTAGGTTTCCACCCTCTAGTTTTGAATTCAACGCTTCCGCTTCACTGCACTCGCGAAAAATTCCCCCTTCTTTTTCTTTTACTGAATTCAAAGTTTCCGCTTCATCGTGTCGGTGAACATTCTCCCCTTCCTTATCGGAAAACATAATCCGCTTATCTTCCAGCTTTGGAGTATGGTCAATGTTTTTCTTTTGAGCCCGCGTCAAAACTGCATTCATCAATTCGGGTTTTTTCTTCGCCTGTTCTAACAATTTTTGAGTGTGATTACCCAACAAATAGTAAAACATATCTGAATCTTTATTGTTAACTCCTGCCTTGGTTTCAATGACCCCCACGCCTTCAATTTCTAAAGTGACCTCTGCTATAGGTAAACAGTATAATTTACTGTCCAGCGGAGTTTTAATCCATACGTGATCTCCATTCAATTTATCTTGACTGACCAAGTCGTATGCGATGATATCAAATTCACTCCCAGTGTCAGTTAAAGCAGTTGTCTGAATTCCATTCACTAACACTTTACTCAAATAAGGGGAGAAGGTTTCTTCAAGTGTCGGTTTACTTATTAAGTGACCGACCCGCGCAACATCTCTCTTTTTAATTTCCGGACAATCTACTTTGTAGTGACCGCTTTGAAAACACGCGTGACACTTGACTTCTCGCCTTTTTTCGTAAACTCTTTCCCTTTCTTTATGATCATCGCGATCCCTCCAGTTAAAGTTAGTCTCCGGATTTCTGTTACTGTTTCGCCCATTTTCAAAAGTTCTGGGTCTTTCAAATTTCTTCTCTAAAGGGAGTTTCGTATTCCAAGTTTTTTTGACGGGCGCTTGATTGCCTCGTACGCATCTAAAAGCCTCACTAACTCTTCGGGATTTTTAATCTCCGCCCAGTTATCTATAAAATGTTCGCGCATTTCTGGAGACGCCCTCCGTTTGATTTGGTCCGTGACAAGCAAATTTTTCAAACCCTCAAAATCCGAAACTTGTAAGCATGACAGCCAACCTTCTAAAAAACTATTAAGTTCGAAAATCAGATCCTTCCAAACTGAATTAGGATTTCGTGGATGTTGACTAAATTTTTGTCGGTATGTCTCTGCATTCAAACGATAGCGTTCTAACAGTTTTTCTTTCACATATTGAAAATCATCAATTTTGTCTTCGGGTTCTCTTAAAATTAACTCGGCCATTCCCACAGGTAATAATGATAGTAAATTCGTCACCAACTCATCCGAATTTAGATTACATTTTTTTGCCTGTCTCTCGAATAAATTCAAAAACAACGAAATATCCGAATTCTTTTCATCAAAGCGATGCATAATTGTTTTTAGGGGTAAATTACTCGTTCTAACTGAGATGCTACTAGATGCGGTACTCCGGTCATCTGACTCTTGCGTCGCTTTTAACCTAGCTAACTCATGTTCCCGCTCCACTTTATTTTCCCTATCTTTTTCTATAAGTTTAATTTGTGCTAAAGCTAGCTCTTTCTCAAAACCCTCTGACGACTCTATTTTTTTTATAATTTTCGGTACAGTATCATTTTCCTCTAAAATGACCTCAAATTCGTAAGCTAACGTTTGCAAATCAGCTTTCCTAAAATATTTAAGCTCCGACATTTTTAAAGTATAAAATTAGAAATTATCTTTCCCACAAATATAAAACAATACAATAAGATTAAATCAAATCCTACCAAGTGCGTCAAAATATTACCAAAATATACGCTCATAAAAAAAGAACGCTTAGCAATAATATAGGAAATATGCAACATATAAAGATAAGCAACTCTATCCTAACGTTTACATTCACCTTGGTATTTGGTTATAAAATACATATGGGATAAATTCTACACAAAACAAAAATTTCAAATTCAAAAAGTACAGTAAAAATATTTTAAATTGCAAAAGTCTCATTCAATTCCTTTTTTTTTTTTTTTAAATCAATGGTGGTCTTAATCACTGCATCCACTCTTAAAAAAATTTAGAATAATTCACAAAAAACATATAAAATCAACTCTGTTATCGTAAAATATGAAATGCGTTCGATACTTTTTTTTTTTTCAATGAACTCTCATTTATAGATTCAGCTAAAATTTTGTAACACTGCACAACTCTCAGTTTGCATTAAATTAATTCAACAATAATTTAATTTTAACTACAAAATTTGTCTATTAAATAAGTTACAGTAATCTCGGAAGTATCTCATAATGCTTTTTTTTTTTTCTACCGGAAAAATTTCTCAAAAATTTACTCTCACAAAAATAAACATACAACTTTTTTTTTGAAGCCTACAACACCTATACAAACACTAATAACAATTAAAGCCACTCTGAGTATAAAAAGAGCTTACCTCCATTACTAAGAGTCTTTCAGGGCGTCAGAAGCACAGACTTCAGAGATTCTCAGGAGCACAGACGGAGTTTCTATCACACTTTTCGGATGGGGACTCTTCCGGATGGGGGAACACTCTCCAGAATTCTTGGTAGATTTCTCTTTCTGATGGGGGAACACTCCAGAATTCTTGGTAGATTTCTCTTTCTGATGGGGGAACACTCTCCAGAATTCTTGGTAGATTTCTCTTTCTGATGCTGTGTTGATCCACAGGGGCGTCTAAGGAGACTCAGGTCACAAGTCACAAGGAGACTCTTTCTTGGAGCACTTTGATGATTTAAATTTCAGAGTCCACTCTTTGTCTTTAGAGAATGTCATTAATTTTTGCTAATTAATCCATCACCGCAAGCCACCAGTTGTAGTAACTCCTCTATACCGACCCGATAAAAGATGGTGAGTGGTAGCGAGATCGGATCGCTGGCACAGAGAATTTCTCGTATAAATTAGAAAATAGAATTTATTGCATACCAATATTAATTCTAATGAAAATATGTACAAGAAAGTTAATTACAGCATTTAATTATTTTTCGTGAGTCAATCGCTTATAAATTAATGACCTCTTGACTCCAAGTGTAACTGAAACAAACAAAAGTCTCTAAACATTACAGTCAGTCGTGACTACAAAATAAAGTTCATTCGGACCAAGGCTCGTCCGTTCCTTCTCTTCGGAAGATCTACTAATACTCGTTAATTCTGAGTCTAAGAACTCTCACTCTCGCACTTGGTGTGCTTTTTCACTTCGCTGGGATTTTCACCGGATACCTGCTGTATCAATTCTCGAGGTCGGGCCTCACTAGCGCTTACACCACGCTGAGTTCGAAACTGACGTTTCCTTTTCCCTTCTCCAGAGAGTCAACACTCTCCTTTTCGATCTCTCCAAAAACTGTCCTCTCTCACTTTTTCATTCTCGCAGGAGAACTTCTTCTGGGGGCGGGGGCTTTGTCGAGGCGGGCCCCTCGAAACTCTCCAGCCTCTTAGCAGCCTTGAGATCCCTCTGTTTCGTTTTCACTAAGTCCGTCATTGGACGTTCTAAGACAAAGGGCAAAGTTTCGGGCGCAAACCTAAAAATCGTGTGCAGAGATCGCTTCTCTCGCAGATGAACTCTTTCCCACGAACTCGGCAAGGATCAAAGCATAAGACCCCTTTTTGGGTAACGCCTTACCACTTCATCACTGTCCGAACTTTCCGCTCACAGTACAATAGAATTCGGCGTCTGCTAGTCTTCAAGGCAAAAATAGCGAGGGAAGGTATGCAGTTAAGTGTACTCACAGGAAATGCTAGAATGACACATAGTGCAGCTGGATGTCGAAGCTCAATTCTTTACAATAGTAAAAAAAACGCAAAGAACCTTAAATATTTACTAAAATGTATGATAGCTTTGGTGGAAGTTGAGATTTTTCTCAGCCCCCCCTTAAAATTAATCATATGGGCGCCCTTGGGAATGGGATCTACGTTTCTTACTCTTTGAGATAAACAGAGAGGGGGAATTTGTGTTATTGAAGGGTGGTGAATATAAACAAAGAGGAATAGTGGAATGTAAATAAAAAAGTGAAAAATCAAGCAGTAAGAGGCTTTTATAGGAAATAGTTCAGTTTTTCTGTTTAGAGCTCAGACTGAGGTTGTCTTTCACTATCGTTCTTATATCATACTTTTTCGAGATAGATATTATTTCTGTAGCATTCTAATTTACTTGATTTTATTTCATACATTTTATAAATGCTTAAAATTGATATAATTTGATATATTGACAATAATGCCTAGAAAAGGCTTATCGTTAGCATTGTATTTTATATTACATAATTGATCAATATCGAAATTTATTATTCTAATTTTATTTTTATGTCATAATTATAATTTTTATACCTTAAATATCTGAATTTATGTTTTCTTATAATAACTGATGAAAAACTGTTTACAAACTAATTTTAAACAGTTTTAATATCTTAAAAATTTTTGTATTATTGTATGTATAAGTAAATTAATATGTTATATTAATATGTTATATTATATAATAAATCTAAATCAAAATTTATCCTCCTAACTACATTTTAATGGCAAAATTATAATTTGTATTCCTTAAATATGTGAATATTTGTTTTCTGATGTTAAGTAAAAAAAAAAAATACCTATGTGCGCGGTGGCTAGAACGATTAGCCACTACCCACAAAAAAATCCCCCCATCAGGAATTTTTTTTTTCGTCAAATAAGGCCTGAAGTACATATGTACTTTATAATATATATGCAATTAAACGGAAATTCAATCATTATTACTTCGTGCCCCTGAAAGGGTTAAAAGAGAAGGAAGAAACAACATTTTATCCCGATGTCGTTGGCCTGTACGATTTATGGAAGACAAGATGCTACATTTTTATCCGATGACAGTGGGTCGTATGATGTATAGAAGAGAAGGAAGAAACCACATTTCAACCCGATGACGTTGGACTGTACGATGTTTGGTAGAAAAGATGTTACATTTTGACCCGATGCCAGTGGGTTGTATGATGTTTAGCCGAGAAGGTAGAAACCACGTTTTAACCCGATGACGTTGGGCTGTACGATGTTTAGAAGACAAGATGCTACATATTGACCCGATGATAGTGGGTCAAATCATGTTTAGTAGAGAAGGAAGAAACCACGTTTTAACCCGATGACGTTGGCCTGTGCGATGTTTTGAAGACAAGATGCTACATTTTTACCCGATGACAGTGGGTCATATAATGCGTAGAAGAGAATGCAAAAAACACGTTTTAACCCGATGATGTTGGGCTGTACGATGTTTTGAAGACACGATGGTACATTTATACCCGATGACAGTGGGTCGTATGATGTTTAGCCGAGAAGGAAGAAACCACATGTTAACCCGACGACATTTGGGCTATACGATGTTTTGAAGACAAGATGCTACATTTTACCCGATGACAGTGGATCGTATGATGTTTAGAAAAGAAGGAAGAAACCACATTTTGAAACGTTGACGGTGGGCTGTACGATGTTTCGAAGACAAGATGCTACATTTTGACCCGATAATAGTGGGTCGAATCATGCTTAGAAGAGAATGAAAAAAACACGTTTTAACCAGATGATGTTGGGCTGTACGATGTTTTGAAGACACGATGGAACATTTATGCCCGATGACAGTGGTTCGTATGATGATTTACCGAGAAGGATGAAACCACATTTTAACCCGATGACATTTCGGTTGTACGATGTTTTGAAGACAAGATGCTACATTCTGAACCGATGACAGTGAGTCGTATGATAATTAGAAGATAAGAAAGAAACCACTTTTAACCCGATGACGGTTGGCTGTATGATTTTATAAAACCAGATGCTACATTTTGACCCGATGATAGGGGGTCGTATGATGTTTAGAAGAGAAGCAAGAATCAACATTTTAACCCGATGACGTTAATGTGTTCGATGTTCTGAAGACAAGATGCTACATATTGACCCGGTGATAGTGGGTCGTATGATGTTTAGAAGAGAAGGAAGAAACCACATTTTAACCCGATGACGGTGGGCTCTACGATGTTTTGAAAACGAGATGCTACATTTTTACCCGATGACAGTGGGTCGTATGATGTTTAGCCGAGAAGGAAGAAACCACATTTTAACCCGATGACATTTGGGCTGTAGGATGTTTTGAAGACAAGATGCTACATTCTGCCCATATGACAGGGGTCGTTTGATGTTTAGAAGAGAAGGAAGAAACCACGTTTTAACCCGATGTCGTTGAGCTGTACGATGTTTTGAAGACAAGTTTCTACATTTTGTCCCGATGACAGTGGGTCGTATGATGTTTAGAAGAGAAGGAAGAAACCACATTTTATCCCAATGACGTTAGGCTGAACGATTTGTGGAAGACAAGATGCTACATTTTTATCCGATGACAGTATTTTTTTTGTAGAGAAGGAAGAAACCACATTTTAACCCGATGATGGTGGTCTGTACGATTTTTGAAAACCAGATGCTACATTTTGACCCGATGATAGTGGTCGAAAGATGTTTAAAAGAGAAGGAAGACACAACGTTTTAACCCGATGACGTTGAGCTGTACGCTGTTTTGGAGACAAGATGTATATTTTGACTCGATGACAGTGGGTCGTATGATGTTTAGATGAGAAGGAAGATTCCACATTTTAACCCGATGACGTTAATCCGTTCGATGTTTTGAAGACAAGATGCTACATATTGACCCGATGATAGTGGGTCGTATGATGTTTAGAAGAGAAGGAAGAAACTACATTTTAAACTGATGACGGTGGGCTCTACGATATTTTGAAGACCAGATGCTACATTTTTACCCGATGACAGTGGGTCGTATAATGCTTAGAAGAGAATGAAAAAAAAACGCGATTTAACCCGATGATGTTCGGCTGTACGATGTTTTGAAGACACGATGTACATTTATACGAGACACGAGTGCGATTGTGTACGATTTTACAAATTATTTAATTAAATTAGTAAAATTTGTGTACAAATGTACTTGAGACACGAGTACATTTATACCCGATGACAGTGCTCAACAAACACGTCATATGTGGCCGCTTGCTGTGAACATTATGGCCAAATATTTTTGCGGCAATTTGTATCCAGCGACCATTGTATATTAACTGATGCGCCGCTACATCCGGTAGCAGTCGACTAACGGATAACGGGCGAGCGCAGAGAAAACTACTGCATTTTCCACGCTCAGTAGCCACTAAAGTTAAACTTTAGGCCAGCATGTAAAAGCCTGTCATCACCTAGAAAACTGAAGGCCAGTGTTGTCTACTTGATATAATGTTGATAATAAGACAGAGAGAAATCTTTTTTCCTCACTTTTTCAGCATAATTTTCGTTATTTAAAATTTGTTTTTCTATAAAAGCATATTAAGTAAGATGCGAGTAAGTTAAGTTTTCAGCCAGCGTATAAAAGTCCTTCATAATCTAGAAAATAGAAGGCCAGTGCTAAGTAGTTGATATTTTGATTATAGGACATAAAAAAATATTTTTTCAAAATAATTTTCACTGTTTAAAGAACATTGTTTAATTAGATGAACGTATTAAAATAATAATAATAATAATAATAATAATAATAATTTCGATTTTATGCACTAAAATATATATTTGAAAATTTTTCTTTCTCTTTGCTTTTACCTATTTTTCTAAATTACAAATAAAATTAACTTGTTTGCAAAGTATTTCTCAGGCGGTTCTCCAATTCCCTACTCAACAAACGCGAAACTTCCTGACACTCTTCTGATTCATTTTGAAACGTGAAGTCATAAAATTGACAGGGATCACTGTTGAAGTGATTTGGAATCAAATGGCGTTTTTCATTTTTGATAAATAATTTATTGCGTTATAAGCGATTTTTGTAACGTGACCACAGATTTTTCTCTTTTCCCACACTGTCGCGCCGGAAATTTGGTCCAAAACGTCACATTTGACAATATTTTCTGAAAGATCTTTCGTCATTACTAAAAAATCGAAAACTCTGTTCGATTACATAGCTTCTGAATAAGAACACCTGCCAATTTCAGACATTTTCGAACAAAACTGAATTCAGAAATGTGTCAGAAACTAGCTGATTTCGATTTGAGAACAGCCTTAATACATTGAATTTTCTTATGAACACACTGGAATAAAAATGAATATCCTTAAAATTTTAAACAAATTCAGACCTAAACAATATACTACTAATATATAATTCACTTTTTACAATTCGGTGTTGCAACTAATTTTTAATATCGTATGAAATTTGTTTAAAAAAGTATTTTTTTTTTCCAGATGATCAAAATTAAATAATATTTTAAAGAAAAAATATGTATATAATTGAAAGCAAGACAAAAAGACAAAGTGATTTATTTTATAGGGCATATGCCGCTTTATAAAATACATTAAAATATTTTGTCCCTCCCCCCCCCCCCTCCTCTTCAAAAAGGCTTCCATGTATTAGTAAATTAGAGTTTCGGTTGAAGGACGCATTGGAAGAGACGCAGGGGATCAAGGTCAAGATAGGGGAGACTGAAAATTCTCGGAAGGCACACGCCCGAGGCTCAAATCTGGCTTTTTTTGACTAGTCATTCTCATTTAGTTAGAGAGAGCGCTTAAGAGATGTTGCCTGTTTATATCTTGTATGAGAGAAGCGAACCAGTAATTTCTTAAACATTGGTAAGGTTTTATCAGTTTGTCTATTCATTAAATATATATGTTGTGATAATCTTTTTTGCATCATTTGATTCACGATAGAATTATTTTTTATAAAACCGCACGAAATTTTTAACGTGCTTTTCTTTTCAAAATGTAGAATGATATTGTTATGAATTTTGTATATATCTGTAAATATTCCATTTGTTTAAATTTATTTTATTTTATTATTGTGAAAATTGCAGTATTATTAATTTATTTCCTATTGAGCATCATGTAACTCAATGCTAAAGGCCTCAGGTGGTTTGCAAGGAAAACAACCTTACAGCATCGGTTTTTATAATGAGTTCTATTGGAAAATCGCCAAGGAATGGGTTTATCGCCAAGTTGGCGATGGTTTTGGCGACTTATTTTTGTCGCCAAATTTGGCGATATATCGCCAAATGTCGCCAAGTTGGCGACGGATTTGGCGACTTTTTGTGCAACCACACCTCCCTTATACCTATACATTGGGATCCTTTCTTGCTTGGGTTCTCTATCGAAAGTTAAAGCACTTTCTGGTAATTTCTAGCATCTGAAGGCTCTGGAATAATCTGGAAAGATCTCTGAAACCTATATAAGGACCTCCATCAGTTCAGTTGAGTTAGTTGTCTGTCAACTGCGATTGAATTCATACGAGAGGCTTTGCATTGAGAACTGTGTTACTCAGATTGATTTTGTCGTTGATACGTCGTATTGAACGCATTGTTTCTGTGTGAAATTTTGCTGCGCTTTTATTGGATTTGAAGATTACTGAATATCTTGTAATTTTCAGAAGATATTTGTGATCGTATTGCACTGTTTATAGTGAATAAAGCCTTTTTATTGTCCTTATATATTGGCATCAGTCCTTTCGAACCCCGAGCTCACAACATTTGGTGTCAGAAGTGGGATTGAATGCCGATCACCAGAGCAATGGAGGGTCAACTGAAAGAAGAAATGAAGAAAGATATGTCAGCGATGGATGGGAAAATGACTGCTAACCTTGGCGAGTTAAAAGAAGAAATGAAGGAGAAAATGACTGCGAATCAGGCCGAAATGAAAAAAGATATGTCAGCGATGGATGAGAAAATGACTGCCAACCTTGGCGACTTAAAAGATGAAATGAAGAAGGATATGTCAACCAACCTTGGAGAGTTGAAAGATTTAATAGAGGATAAAATAACATCTTTAACTGACAGAATTGACGGCGTGGAAAACAAAGTTGAAGGAAGATTTCAAGAAATAGAAGGAAAGGTAGAAGAAATTCAAAGGACAGCCAGTACCGTAGAAGAAAGAGTAGAAGAAAAAGTTCAAAAGATCGCCGAGACCGTTGAAGAAAGAGTAGAAGAAAAAGTTCAAAAGATCGCCAAGACCGTCGAAGAAAGGATAGAGAGTGTAGAAAAAGAGTTGGAAAATGTGAAGAAACAAAAGATAATTGCCGGAAACTATACCGAAGATGTCAAGTATCAATCTATGCTTCCACGTTCCTGTATTAAACTCTCGACCTATGACGGAAAATCCTCATGGCCAGTTTTTAAGACACAATTTGGGATCGTAGCGGACGCTAATGAATGGGATTCCCAGACAAAGGCTTGCCAGCTAGCTGCGTCTCTACGAGCTGATGCTGCCGACGTCCTACAGACTTTGCCTGCAAATGAACCGCTGGATTTTGAAACGCTCGTCAGTGCCTTAGAATTGCGTTTTGGCGAGAAATGCATGAAGGAATATAGCAGACTCCAGCTCAAATCTCGACAGCAGAAATCCACTGAATCCCTGCAAGAACTTGCTACGGATGTCGAGAGACTTTCACACCTTGCTTATCCTGGCTGTCCGACTGAAATTAGAGAAAGTTTAGCTCTGCAATATTTTATTGATGGTGTGCGTGACCCTGAGATCCAGACCGCACTCCGGATTGCAGATCTCAATGATTTAAAAGGGGCTTTGGTTTACGCTCTGAAACTCGAGGCAGCCCAGCAAGCTACTAGGAAAGATCGACACTTTGTGCGAGCAGCCAACCTGCCTGAGACGTCGGATAGAGCTGTGGAGTGCTTACAGCAGCAGATGAATGACATAATGAGAAAGATGAACTCCTTAATGGCCAACAAACCTTACAGGAAGATCAAGTGCTGGAGATGCGGTGGAGAAGGCCATATCCAAATCGACTGCCCAAGACGACCCAGCACCGATGGTAATAGCTCACCCGCTAACGGAGGAGCAAGAAAACTGATTATTGACCATCTTGCGGGGCGGAGGTTTCCAGATCTTAAGAAGCCTCATTTTCAAGTATGTGAAATTTCTGCAAGAAGTTGCGGCGAGAACGGAGTTTTTCTAGTCGGAAGTGTGAATGATTTGCCCTGTAATATGATCATCGATACAGGAGCCAATGTGACCATCATTCGGAAAGATCTAGCTCAGCGGCTGAAAGAAAAACTCTCCTGGACCCCGCCACGTGTAATCCTTCAAACTGTGACAGGAGATAAGATCGACATATTTGGAAGAATGACACTGGAAATAAAGTTTGGGAACGCCGCTTACCACCATACAGTCTATGTGGCCGATATTTCAGACCCTTTCATACTCGGACTGGACTTTTTAAAAGAGCATGGATTTACACTGGATTTTAAGAATAATGAGTTACGCTCTGCTCAAGAAGATGTCACTATTTTCAAACTTGGAAATGAGTCCGGGTCTATTCAACGGATCACAGCCAAGGCAGATGTTATCATCCCTCCTCGGACCGAAATGATGATACCTGGATTAACTGGAAACGAAAGAATTTTCCAGTATGGCTTGACTGGATATCCTGAGAAGAGCCCAAAGGGAGTGCTAATAGCATCAGCGCTGGTAGATCTGTCGAGAGATGTGATACCTGTGAGGATTGCGAACGTAAGTGAAAAGTCTAGAATTATCCGGAAAGGTGAAGTGCTTGCAACCTGTGCTCCAGTTACCTGTGTTTGCAAAGACCCGAGCTTGACGTTATCGGAGCCGCCTACAAGTTTAACACCTGTAATTGGACAAAATGAAAATTTATCTCCTGAACAGAGACATGCCGCAGAAAGACTGTTCCAGGAATTTAAGGATGTGTTTTCACAAAACGAGAATGATATAGGTCGCACTTCTCTGACACGTCATAGAATTGATACTGCCGACCATCCACCGATTAAACAGCATCCAAGACGCTTGCCGTTCGCAAAACAAGAAGAAGTTTCTAAGCTCTTACAAGAGATGCAGAATAGTGACATCATCGAACCGTCATCAAGTCCGTGGGCCTCTCCCATCGTGTTGGTCCGAAAGAAAGATGGCGCCACAAGATTTTGTGTGGATTATCGTAAACTTAACGATATCACGAAGAAGGACAGCTATCCTCTACCAAGAATAGACGACACACTAGATACTCTTTCAGGACATAAATGGTTTTCCACACTTGATTTGAAGAGTGGATATTGGCAGGTAGAGATCCATCCTGATGACAAAGAGAAGACTGCATTTACTACTGGACAAGGACTTTGGCAATTTAAAGTTATGCCGTTCGGGCTCTGCAATGCTCCAGCAACGTTCGAGCGCCTCATGGAGACAGTGTTAAAAGGCCTGACTTTTGAAGCTTGTCTCATCTACCTAGATGACGTCATCATTGGTGGCCGCACGTTTGAAGAACATCTTGGAAATATTCGAAAAGTGTTAACGAAGCTAAGAGCGGCGAATTTAAAGCTGAACCCTCTGAAATGCAAGTTCTTCCAACGCGAAGTAAATTATTTAGGACACATCATCTCAGCTGAAGGTGTTCGAACAGATCCTGAAAAAGTGTCTGCAGTAAAGAACTGGAAGCGTCCGGAAAATGTCCATCAGTTGCGAAGCTTTCTGGGACTATGCACTTATTACAGAAAGTTTGTCCAGGGGTTCTCCAACATCGCAAGACCATTGCATAGGCTCACTGAAAGCAAGCAGAAGTTTCTATGGACAAAAGAATGCGAGAATTCCTTCCAGCGGCTGAAAGAAGCTCTCACATCCTCTCCAGTCCTTACCTATCCGCACCCCGAGAAACAGTTCATTGTGGACACGGATGCCAGTCATGAAAGTGTTGGCGCTGTACTTTCCCAAGAAATAGATGGCCAAGAACGAGTCGTAGCATACTGGAGCAAATGTTTATCGAAACCAGAGCGGAATTATTGCGTCACTCGTAAGGAGTTATTAGCTATAGTGAAAGCCATAGAACACTTCCATCACTATCTCTATGGCAGGAAATTTCTCCTTCGTACTGATCACGCATCCCTAACATGGCTGATGAATTTTAAGAACCCAGAGGGCCAAGTAGCCAGATGGATACAACGGCTCCAGGAATACGACTTTGACATCAGGCATCGCAAAGGCTCATCGCATGGAAACGCCGATGCCCTATCAAGAAGACCGTGTCCCGAGAGCTGTCGCTATTGTTCCAGAGCGGAGAGCAAGTATAATCCCGAATATGTCATACGCCAGACGAAGACTTCACTATTGACGCCACCAGATCCCTGGAGTGATGAGAAGATTCGAGAAGATCAAATGGCAGACTCTGAGATCAAACCAATCTTGGAGTTATTAGAATCTTCTAGCACGAAGCCCAGTTGGAAAGACATCTCGACTTACAGTCCTACGACGAAGCAATATTGGGCTCTTTGGAACTCTCTCCACGTCAGGAATGGTGTCCTGTTCCGAAAATTCGAATCGGAAGATGGGAAGACATCTCGGTGGCAGTTGGTACTTCCTCGATCCCGAATCCCAGACGTCCTCAAGGAATTACATGGCAGTCCCACTGGTGGCCATTTTGGAGTCATGAAAACATTACACAGAGTCCGAGAGCGCTTCTTCTGGGGAAAAGCGAGAGCTGACGTCGAACAATGGTGCAAATCTTGCGATGCATGTGCAGCTCGGAAAGGACCAAAGAAACGTAGCCGAGGAAGACTACATCTCTACAATGTAGGAGCACCTTTTGAACGCATCGCCCTTGACATCCTAGGTCCTCTGCCAAGAAGTGCTGATGGCAACAAATACCTCCTTGTTGTCATGGACTATTTCACAAAATGGCCTGAAGTTTATGCCATTCCTGATCAAGAAGCTTCTACGGTTGCGGATGCCTTGGTACACCAGTGGATATCAAGGTATGGAGTCCCTCTTCAAATGCATTCTGACCAGGGGAGAAATTTCATCTCTGCTGTGATTGAGGGTCTCTGTCAACTTCTCGGAATGGACAAAACTAGGACGACGCCTTTACATCCGCAGTCGGATGGCATGGTTGAGAGATTTAATCGTACCATCCTCAACAATCTCTCACTTCTAGTCTCAAGAAACCAGCAAGACTGGGACCAAAAACTTCCCTTGTTTCTTCTCGCCTATCGCAGCGCCGTCCATGAAACAACCGGCTATTCCCCGTCTCAGATGCTTTTCGGTCGTGATCTTCGTTTACCTTGTGATCTGCTGTTTGGTCGCCCTCCAGATGCGCCTTCATCGCCAGAGGGATACGTGCAGAATCTCCAGGCACGATTTGAAGACGTCCACAACTTGGCTCGAGAGCGGATCAATATACAGACGGAGAAGATGAAGACCAGGTACGACACGAAAGCCACAGGACATCAATTCAAAGAAGGTGACAAGGTTTGGTTTTATAATCCGACTCGACACAAAGGACTTTCTCCCAAACTGCAATCACACTGGGACGGTCCTTATACAGTCCTAAACAGACTGAACGATGTCGTAATTCGGATCCGAAAGTCACCAAGTTCGAAGCCTAGAGTCGTTCATTACGACAGGCTGGCTCCATACTATGGCCATAGTACTTAGTTCATTGATTGTAAATAGTGTAATGTAAATGATGTAAATTAGTATGACCATGGTCTTGTATATAAATTAATGTAACTATTTATTTTGCTTAGCATTATCATTATTATTGTTATTATTATTTAAATGCTTGTATGTAATAATGTCTATGCTTTAATTTAATTTTATTTTTAAATAAGTGTATATTTTGTATAATTCAGCATTTTGAATGTGTTTTGAATAGTATAGCATTTGTTGGTAACGGGTTTGCTTTCCGATCAAAGGTTGAACTGCCCGGGACGTGCAGTCCTTGAGAGGGGGGCAATGTTATGAATTTTGTATATATCTGTAAATATTCCATTTGTTTAAATTTATTTTATTTTATTATTGTGAAAATTGCAGTATTATTAATTTATTTCCTATTGAGCATCATGTAACTCAATGCTAAAGGCCTCAGGTGGTTTGCAAGGAAAACAACCTTACAGCATCGGTTTTTATAATGAGTTCTATTGGAAAATCGCCAAGGAATGGGTTTATCGCCAAGTTGGCGATGGTTTTGGCGACTTATTTTTGTCGCCAAATTTGGCGATATATCGCCAAATGTCGCCAAGTTGGCGACTTTTTGTGCAACCACACCCCCCTTATACCTATACATTGGGATCCTTTCTTGCTTGGGTTCTCTATCGAAAGTTAAAGCACTTTCTGGTAATTTCTAGCATCTGAAGGCTCTGGAATAATCTGGAAAGATCTCTGAAACCTATATAAGGACCTCCATCAGTTCAGTTGAGTTAGTTGTCTGTCAACTGCGATTGAATTCATACGAGAGGCTTTGCATTGAGAACTGTGTTACTCAGATTGATTTTGTCGTTGATACGTCGTATTGAACGCATTGTTTCTGTGTGAAATTTTGCTGCGCTTTTATTGGATTTGAAGATTACTGAATATCTTGTAATTTTCAGAAGATATTTGTGATCGTATTGCACTGTTTATAGTGAATAAAGCCTTTTTATTGTCCTTATATATTGGCATCAGTCCTTTCGAACCCCGAGCTCACAACAATATTTATTTTACAATTGCTTATTTCATGAGATTCACTGATACTGTACTTTATTGCTTAAGGACGTTCTCAAACCCTGACCCATTTCTCAATTAATTTTTGTTTAGAAACACATGAAACGTGCAGGTGTTGTTATTCAGAAACTATGTAATTGAAAGACGTTTTTCATTTTTTGTTAAAGGCAGAAGATATTTCGTAAAATACTGTCAAAGTCGGTATTTTGAACCGAATTCCCAAAGCGGCTGCTTGAGAAAGGGAATAAAATTGTCGTTAAAAATCCTTATAAATCGATAAGCATTTTATTTATCAGAAAATGGAAAACTCATTTCGATTTCAAATCACTTCAACAGTCAGGCATATCAATTTTATTCCTTTACGTTTTAAGATGTGTCAGAAAGTTCCGTATTGTCGAGCAGGCAATTTGAGAACCACCTTAAAATAGAAAATATTGAGATTTAATTTTCTGTCAATTTTTTTTTCCTTTAACGCTTTTTAAATCTATTAAATAATATTTTCCGATAATACATATGATTTAAAAATAATCTATAATAATAAACTATAAAAATAATCTATAAAAATAAACTATAATAATAAACTATAAAAATAATCTATAAAAATAACCTATAATAATAAACTATAAAAATAATCTATAAAAATAAACTATAATAATAAACTACAATATATAATAAACTGTAATTTATTTAAAATAATTATTTTAGCATTATATAATAATTTTTAAAGAAATTTTTTCCTCTCTTTTTTTGAGTGTGGAAAAATAATTGTTCTCAAAGAAAATTGTAAATTTTAATACAATTTAGAAAAGTAGAATAAGAAAAAAACATTAAAAATTTCATGACAATTTCAAATTACTGAATTTTCATGTGAAAAGATTAGAATATTATTATTATTATTTTAATATTTGGCTATTAAACTTTAAAAGATAAATAATCATAAAAAACTGGTCATTCATGGACTATATAAAATAAAAATGTATTGCAATTTTCTTTTATTTATTTATTTTATTACTTAGATGAAAATTAATATTCATAAAATTAAAATGATGCAAAAATGGTTTTTTTTTTATTATCAATAATGATTTAATGAATAGACATCTTATACTGGTAACATACTTAACAATAATTTATTTTAAAACCATTGTGAAAAAAAAGAAAGAAAAAAACTAACATTAGACATACATACACATAAAAGATTATTTAAGCACCAATTCAAATTTTATTCTGTTAAAAAAATGCTTTTTAGAAAATTATTTAAATTATAAAGTGTTTTTGCGTGAAAGAAAAGTACTAATTAATAATCATTTAGGTTCACTTTTCAAGAAAACTATACGTTCAAATTACCTTTTTTTTTCTTTTTTTTTTTCAAAACAAAATACTTGACATAGAGTGAATTAATTAGTTTTTTTAATCATGTACTTTTAAAATTTATATGAAATATGATTATTTAAAAATGACATTGGATAAAAATTTTAAATATATATAATTGAAAAAATAAAATTAATTCACTATGTCAAACATTGTGTTTCTCAAATTTTTGACAAAAAAAATCAAGGTAATTGAATTTATAATTTTCTTGAAAAGTGTACATAAATGATTATTAGTACTTTATTGCACGCAAAAACACTTTATCATTTAAATAAACTCCTAAAAAATATTTTCTTTTATAGAATAAATTTTGATTTATGCCTAAATAATCTTTATTGGGCGACAATGGCTGGGTTTTGGCTAGCTTACATTTATAATACCCAAAAAAGGCAGTTTTGGGCTGGATTTAATTCTTGAAAACCACAAATGGCGTTGCTACGGCAAGTTTCTGGCTAGCTTTTATTCATTATGATTTTTAATGGCCTAGCTATGGCTAGTTTCCATTAATAATTGCCATTTAAAGTATAATTGTGGCCAGTTTTAGGCAATCTATCATTTATGATTAACCGTTAGTGGCCTCATTATGGGGATCTTATTGTATTTCTGGCCAATTTTGTTGCGGCCGCATTATGGCCAGCGTGACAGTTTTTTTAAGTTGCCATTACGGCCAATGATAGCGGCCCTCCATCTGACAGTTTAGGCCAAAGCTAACGTAGTCATCAGTGGCCCGAAAGTTCTGTGTTCATTGGGTGGGTTGTATGATGTTTAGCCGAGAAGGAACAAACCACATGTTAACCCGACGACATTTGGGCTATACGATGTTTTGAAGATAAGATGCTACATTTTACCCGATGACAGTGGATCGTATGATGTTTAGAAAAGAAGGAAGAAACCACATTTTAACCCGATGACGTTGGGCTGTACGATTTTTGGAAGACAAGATGCTACATTTTACCCGATGACAGTAGATCGTATGATGTTTTGTAGAGAAGGAAGAAACAACGTTTTAACCCGATGACGTTGGCCTGTGCGATGTTTTGAAGACAAGATGCTACATTTTTACCCAATGACAGTGGGTCATATAATGCGTAGAAGAGAATGCAAAAAACACGTTTTAACCCGATGATGTTGGGCTGTACGATGTTTTGAAGACACGATGGTACATTTATACCCGATGACAGTGGGTCGTATGATGTTTAGCCGAGAAGGAAGAAACCACATGTTAACCCGACGACATTTGGGCTATACGATGTTTTGAAGACAAGATGCTACATTTTACCCCATGACAGTAGATCGTATGATGTTTTGTAGAGAAGGTAGAAACCACGTTTTAACCCGATGACGTTGGCCTGTACGATGTTTTGAAAACAAGATGCTACATATTGACCCGATGATAGTGGGTCAAATCATGTTTAGTAGAGAAGGAAGAAACCACGTTTTAACCCGATGACGTTGGCCTGTGCGATGTTTTGAAGACAAGATGCTACATTTTTACCCGATGACAGTGGGTCATATAATGCGTAGAAGAGAATGCAAAAAACACGTTTTATCACGATGATGTTGGGCTGTACGATGTTTTGAAGACACGATGGTACATTTATACCCGATGACAGTGGGTCGTATGATGTTTAGCCGAGAAGGAAGAAACCACATTTTAACCCGATGACATTTGGGCTGTAGGATGTTTTGAAGACAAGATGCTACATTCTGCACATATGACAGGGGCCGTTTGATGTTTAGAAGAGAAGGAAGAAACCACGTTTTAACCCGATGTCGTTGAGCTGTACGATGTTTTGAAGACAAGTTTCTACATTTTGTCCCGATGACAGTGGGTCGTATGATGTTTAGAAGAGAAGGAAGAAACCACATTCTATCCCAATGACGTTAGGCTGAACGATTTGTGGAAGACAAGATGCTACATTTTTATCCGATGACAGTAAATGTTTTGTAGAGAAGGAAGAAACCACATTTTAACCCGATGATGGTGGGCTGTTCGATTTTTGAAAACCAGATGCTACATTTTGACCCGATGATAGTGGTCGAAAGATGTTTAGAAGAGAAGGAAGAAACCACGTTTTAACCCGATGACGTTGAGCTGTACGCTGTTTTGAAGACAAGATGTATATTTTGACTCGATGACAGTGGGTCGTATGATGTTTAGATGAGAAGGAAGATTCCACATTTTAACCCGATGACGTTAATCTGTTCGATGTTTTGAGGACAAGATGCTACTTATTGACCCGATGATAGTGGGTCGTATGATGTTTAGAAGAGAAGGAAGAAACCACATTTTGAAACGTTGACGGTGGGCTGTACGATGTTTCGAAGACAAGATGCTACATTTTGACCCGATGATAGTGGGTCGAATCATGCTTAGAAGAGAATGAAAAAAACACGTTTTAACCCGATGATGTTGGGCAGTACGATGTTTTGAAGACACGATGGAACATTTATGCCCGATGACAGTGGTTCGTATGATGATTTACCGAGAAGGACGAAACCACATTTTAACCCGATGACATTTCGGTTGTACGATGTTTTGAAGACAAGATGCTACATTCTGAACCGATGACAGTGAGTCGTATGATAATTAGAAGATAAGAAAGAAACCACTTTTATCCCGATGACGGTTGGCTGTACGATTTTATAAAACCAGATGCTACATTTTGACCCGATGATAGGGGGTCGTATGATGTTTAGAAGAGAAGCAAGAATCAACATTTTAACCCGATGACGTTAATGTGTTCGATGTTCTGAAGACAAGATGCTACATATTGACCCGGTGATAGTGGGTCGTATGATGTTTAGAAGAGAAGGAAGAAACCACATTTTAACCCGATGACGGTGGGCTCTACGATGTTTTGAAGACGAGATGCTACATTTTTACCCGATGACAGTGGGTCGTATAATGTTTAGAAGAGAATGAAAAATAACGCGTTTTAACCCGATGACGTTTGTCGGTACGATGATTTGAAGACACGATGGTACATTTATACCAGATGACAGTGGTTCGTATGATGATTAGCCAAGAAGGACGAAACCACATTTTAACCCGATGACATTTCGGTTGTACGATGTTTTGAAGACAAGATGCTACATTCTGAACCGATGACAGTGAGTCGTATGATAATCAGAAGAGAAGGAAGAAACTATGTTTTATCCCGATGACGTTGGGCTGTACGATAATTTGAAGACAAGATGCTACATTTTACCCGATGACAGTGGATCGTATGATGTTTAGAAGAGAAGGAAGAAACCTCATTTTAAACCGTTGACGGTGGGCTGTACGTTGTTTTGAAGACAAATGCTACATTTGACCCCGATGATAGTGGGTCGAACCATGTTTAGTAGAGAAGGAAGGAACCACGTTTTAACCCGATGACGTTCGGCTGTGTGGTTTTTTGAAGACCAGATGCTACATTTTTACCCGATGACAGTGAGTCGTATGATAATTAGAAGATAAGAAAGAAACCACTTTTAACACGATGACGGTGGGCTGTACGATTTTATAAAACCAGATGCTACATTTTGACCCGATGATAGGGGGTCGTATGATGTTTAGAAGAGAAGGAAGAATCAACATTTTAACCCGATGACGGTAATCTGTTCGATGTTCTGAAGACAAGATGCTAGATATTGACCCGGTGATAGTGGGTCGTATGATGCTTAGAAGAGAAGGAAGAAACCACATTTTAACCCGATAACGGTGGGCTCTACGATGTTTTGAAGACCAGATGCTACATTTCTACCCGATGACAGTGGGTCGTATAATGCTTAGAAGAGAATGAAAAATAACGCGTTTTAACCCGATGACGTTTGGCTGTACGATGATTTGAAGACACGATGGTACATTTATACCCGATGACAGTGGTTCGTATGATGATTAGCTGAGAAGGACGAAACCACATTTTAACCCGATGACATTTCGGTTGTACGATGTTTTGAAGACAAGATGCTTCATTCTGAACCGATGACAGTGAGTCGTATGATAATCAGAAGAGAAGGAAGAAACTATGTTTTATCCCGATGACGTTGGGCTGTACGATAATTTGAAGACAAGATTCTACATTTTACCCGATGACAGTGGATCGTATGATGTTTAGAAGAGAGGGAATAAACCTCATTTTAAACTTGGCTGTACGTTGTTTTGAAGACAAATGCTACATTTGACCCGATGACAGTGGGTCGAATCATGTTTACTAGAGAAGGAAGAAACCACGTTTTAACCCGATGACGTTGGGCTGTGTGATGTTTTGAAGACCAGATGCTACATTTTTACCCGATGACAGTGGGTCGTATGCTTCGAGGAAAATGAAAAAAAACACGTTTTAACCCGATGATGTTGGGCTGTACGATGTTTTGAAGACAAGATGCTACATTCTGAACCGATGACAGTGAGTCTTATGATAATTAGAAGAGAAGGAAGAAACTACGTTTTATACCGATGACGTTAGGCTGTATGATATTTTGAAGACAAATTGCTACATTTTTATCCGATGACAGTGGATGTTTCGTAGAGAAGGAAGAAACCACATTTTAACCCGTTGACGGTGGGCTGTACGATTTTTGAAAACAAGATGCTACATTTTGTCCCGATGATAGTGGTCGAATGATGTTTAGAAGAGAAGGAAGAAACTACGTTTTAACCCGATGACGTTGTGCTGTACGCTGTTTTGAAAACAAGATGTAGATTTTGACTCGATGACATTGGGCCGTATGATGCTCAGAAGAGAAGGGAGAAACCACATTTTAAGCCCATGACGGTGTGCTGTACGATGTTTTGAAGACAAGTTGCTACATTTTGTCCCGATGACAGTGGGTCGTAGGATGTTTAGAAGAGAAGGAAGAAACCACATTTTATCCAAAGACGTTAGGCTGAACGATTTGTGGAAGACAAGATGATACATTTTATCTGATGACAGTGGATGTTTTGTAGAGAATGAAGAAACCACATTTTAACCCGATGACGGTGGGCTGTGCGATTTTTGAAAGCCGGATGATACATTTTGCTCCGATGTCAGTGGGTCGTATGATGTTTAGTAGTGAAGGAAGAAACCACATTTTAAGCCGATGACGTTAATCTGTTCGATGTTCTGAAGACAAGATGCTACATATTGACCCGGTGATAGTGGGTTGTATGATGTTTAGAAGAGAAGGAAGAAACCACATTTTATCCCAATGACGTTAGGCTGAACGATTTGTGGAAGACAAGATGCTACATTTTTATACGATGACTGTAGATGTTTTGTAGAGAAGGAAGAAACCACATTTTAACCCGATGATGGTGGGCTGTACGATTTTTGAAAAACAATTGCGACATTTTGACCCGATGATAGTGGATCGTATGATGTTTAGAACAGCAGGAAGAAACCACGTTTTAACCCGATGACGTTGAGCTGTACGCTGTTTTGAAGACAAGATGCTACATATTGACCCGATGATAGTGTGTCGAATCATGTTTAGTAGAGAAGGAAGAAACCACGTTTTAACCCGATGACGTTGGCCTGTGCGATGTTTTGAAGACCAGATGCTACATTTTTACCCGATGACAGTGGGTCGTATAATGCTTAGAAGAGAATGAAAAAAACACGTTTTAACCCGATGATGTTGGGCTGTACGATGTTTTGAAGACACGATGGTATATTTATACCCGATGACAGTGGTTCGCATAATGATTAGCCGAGAAGGTCGAAACCACATTTTAACCCGATGACATTTCGGTTGTACGATGTTTTGAAGACAAGATGCTACATTCTGAACCGATGACAGTGAGTCGTATGATAATCAGAAGAGAAGGAAGAAACTATGTTTTATCCCGATGACGTTGGGCTGTACGATAATTTGAAGACAAGATGCTACATTTTACCCGATGACAGTGGATCGTATGATGTTTAGAACAGAAGGAAGAAACCTCATTTTAAACCGTTGACGGTGGGCTGTACGTTGTTTTGAAGACAAATGCTACATTTGACCCCGATGATAGTGGGTCGAACCATGTTTAGTAGAGAAGGAAGAAACCACGTTTTAACCCGATGACGTTGGGCTGTGTGATGTTTTGAAGACCAGATGCTACATTTTTACCCGATGACAGTGAGTCGTATGATAATTAGAAGATAAGAAAGAATCCACTTTTAACACGATGACGGTGGGCTGTACGATTTTATAAAACCAGATGCTACATTTTGATCCGATGATAGGGGGTCGTATGATGTTTAGAAGAGAAGGAAGAATCAACATTTTAAGCCGATGACGTTAATCTGTTCGATGTTTTGAAGACAAGATGCTACATATTGACCCGGTGATAGTGGGTCGTATGATGTTTAGAATAGAAGGAAGAAACCACATTTTAACCCGATAACGGTGGGCTCTACGATGTTTTGAAGACCAGATGCTACATTTTTACCCGATGACAGTGGGTCGTATAATGCTTAGAAGAGAATGAAAAATAACGCGTTTTAAACCGATGACGTTTGGCTGTACGAGAATTTGAAGACACGATGGTACATTTATACCCGATGACAGTGGTTCGTATGATGATTTACCGAGAAGGACGAAACCACATTTTAACCCGATGACATTTCGGTTGTACGATGTTTTGAAGACAAGATGCTACATTCTGAACCGATGACAGTGAGTCCCCAGATAACAATTTTTGATTTTTAAAACATTTTTATAACCCCAACATGTAAATGACTAGATGCTTTTTAAAGGCTTTGTCTGAAAGGTTTGCCAACATTTTAAAAAGCATTATAAAAGGTTGCTAGTTGACACAATCTGAGGTACTTTGTAAGTGTTTTATGACAAGCATACCAAAATGTAGAAACGTAAGGCTAGTTACAGGATTTCATATTAAACATTGTAACAAGAATTACAATCAAAGGCAGATAATAATGCTTTTATTGTAAGCATCTATAAAAGAAATTAAAAATGTTTTGATAACCTGTTAGTTTTAAATCTTAATTGCATTAGATTTTCATCAAAATTATCTGACTTAGAAATTTTCTGTGTTTCTGTGGGACACTAAATTTTAGCTTAATTTCTATATACTGAAGAAAAAAAATGGAAAATAGGAATTTTTATTAGCTGATATTATATTTAAGAACTCATAGTAAGTTATATATTTTAATTAATGTATTTCTTTTTTCCTTTGCTAAAATTCCTTTCCTATGTAATTGCTAAAATTTGAATATATTTGATTTTTTATATTTTAATTAATGTATTGCTTCTAAAAAAATATTAATTGTTGATTACATTAATTTTTTTAAAATCTAATATGCATTTTGTTAGAATGAACAATAAGAATTAATTTACAGAAGTTTTCTAACTTTTGTTTGAATTTGACAGAACTAATTAAAATAGATAACTTTTTTTGTATCTTCTACCATTCAGTTTTAAAAATAAAGTCTAAATTATACCGGGGATAATATTTTCCTTTTAAAGTGAATTCGGGCAACAAGAAAATTTGTATATTATATTTTTTCTTAAGCCCTACTACATTATCCTGAAAGTTTCACAATAGTTTAAATTTCTGAGTTGGGAATTGTTTATGTCTTGGTTTTTATGTTGCCTTTACTTTTGTGTTTTTATATTTGGAAAGTGATAATGGTTACCCACTATCAATTACTCTTATTTATTAGTTGATTGGCAAACTAAAGTAAGTTAAACATTACTGCATAATTTAATTTCATAAAGATTTAAGAACTATATAAAACCAAATTTTGGTGTTTAAATAATTACTAGAAAAAAAAATGCAATTTCCATATATAATATTTTTATATCATAAGCATATTACCTATTTGTTTATTTTTAGTCTACTTTAAGCATGTTTTCATTCTACTTAATACAGAAGAACAATAATTTTTCAGAATGATTTATTTCTGAATTAAATCTATTTATGCTCCGTAATTAAAAATAAATAATAATAATCGGTTAACATTATTTAGACTTTTTTTATTTTCCCTTTTTTCTTTAAAATATAAACCTTCATTTTTAAAATCTTTCATAACTATTAGTATGTACATTGAAATGTCAAAAATTTAAATAGTTTGATTTCATTAAAACTCATTTTTTTAACTTCATGAAAATAAAATGTATTAAACAAAGTAATAAAATAACAATACTTTAAAATATTGTAGCGACGCATACAATAAAAAATTTATATCTTAAACGTACATAATATAAAAGCAATTGTCATTGAATGATATTTTTAAATGAAATTTTATACAACATAAATTACTAAAATATAAGAAAATAAAACGTATGCGCAAAAATAATTAACTTTGACTAAATTACAGTTTAAATACTAGTACAAAATCTATTATTATTATTATTACGCAATATTTCAAACTTTTGACGGTAATTTTTAAGCACATGAACTATAAGATGAATATTTTAAAATTGGGGAGCATCAATAGATAATAACATAAACGATAATAATATACTTTAAAAGATAAACATAAACAAATGCTATTCTCTATTGTATTTTGTAATGAAAATATGTGTAAAGAACTCGCATTAATTCGTTAAGAATAAAAACATATTATAAATGGAAATTTCAAGAACTACAACAGAAATATGCATGTGTATATAGTTCTTACAACGAGGTAAATCTTTATGAAATGAAATTAATACAAAATAGTTTAACATACCTTAGATGGAGCATGATTGCAAATGCAAAGCCGGCACTTTCAGACCGGTGCTACGACGTGACCTGCTCGCACATCATATCACCTTCAATGAGTCATGAAACGCAAGCACAAGGACAATTTGCAGCGCGAAATAAGTTGCGCATGCGCGGAAAATGAATGTGCAAAGGATGATTTTAGACCGTAGGTTTTCTGACGGTTATTCCAAAAATCTAATATTGAAAATATTACTGTGACCGTGGTATACGGTAAAGATAATATACCTTTGCAGAAAAATCGAAAGAAAGGGAAAAAGACCGTTTTCGGAACCTTGCTTGCTATCTGGGTCGTATGATAATCAGAAGAGAAGGAAGAAACTATGTTTTATTCCGATGACGTTGGGCTGTACGATAATTTGAAGACAAGATGCTACATTTTACCCGATGACAGTGGACAAGGCAACACTAGATACCGGGCTTGCGCATTCACTCTCAAAACGTCACAAATGGTGGCTGACCGCGACCAGCGATTGGTCCAAAGCAACGCGCCCATCGTTTTGTGCCAATCACTGTATGTCTTTCCTCCTAGTCAGCCACCTTTTGTGACGTCATCATAATGAATGAGCAAGCCCGGTATGTAGTGTAGCCCTGCAGTGGATCGTATGATGTTTAGAAGAGAAGGAAGAAACCTCATTTTAAACCGTTGACGGTGGGCTGTACGTTGTTTTGAAGACAAATGCTACATTTGACCCGATGATAGTGGGTCGAATCATGTTTAGTCAAGGCAACACTATTTACCGGGCTTGCTCATTCACTCTCAAAACGTCACAAATGGTGGCTGGCCGCGACCAGCGATTGGTCCTAAGCAACGCGCCCATCGTTTTGTGCCAATCGCTGTATGTCTTTCCTCCTAGTCAGCCACCTTTTGTGACGTCATCATAATGAATGAGCAAGCCCGGTATGTAGTGTAGCCCTGGTTTAGTAAACCCTGTACCGACGGCTGCAATCAGCAGCTGCGTTTTCACTGGTCGACCCAAGGCCTAACTTACCCAACTTTCGACCTAAACCCAAGATTTTAGGCAGTTAGGTAGCGATTTTGAAGGTTTGATCAGTACTCAATCCTAAGCCCATCTAACCCAAGCTCAGCCAATTAGAAAAGAGCTTTTTCATACATAATGGCGGCGGATAAATATTAATTTTGGAATTATTCAGCTTTTGAAAAAAGAAATTCAATTTTTTGTGATTGAAGCAAAATAGTGAGTTTTCTTAACAAATTTATATATTTTATTAATGTCTTTCCGTTTAGTTAATAGCAATCCAGTATAGATTTATTGTTGCACTTATTTTGTACGATAAATATCTCTGTTTTTGGTAATGAATGAGATGCTTTTTATATTAAAATACTAAATATATAGTTCGTTTAAGGATTTCATTTCTGATGTAATAATAGATACCTAAAATGCAGCTCCCAAAATTATTTTATTATGATTGAATCTTAACAATACAAAAAAAAAAGTAAATAAAAATATTATATATTATGATTATGGATTTTTCTTTCTCATAATGAATTAAATATACTTGTTTCATTGATTTTAATTTATTATATATCCTTATTTGATAATGTGTTTTTCGGCAATTTAGAATTAAATTTCTCTTTTCTCATTTAAAATAATTATAAGTATTAAGAAAGATTTGTTTACTGTAGCCCAGCCCATTGATATTTAAATTGAAAATTAGTTAAAGACAAACGTCAATCCAGTTTTGTTAATACTTGAACATTCATGTTTATTCAAGCATGTAAACAAACTTTCTCTAAATTAAATAAGCCAGTGTATTTTGTATTATCATGTTCTCTTTTAAAGGTGAAATATGTATTACTAATTTCAAAACAGTTTGACTTTTCAGAGATTTACTTGTTAACTTTGCTATACAAAAAAAAACTCTGCTGTTCTGTTGTTTAATTTTTCATTTTTTATGCATTTCACCTGCAGATGTACTATATTTGAGTTTAATCTTTTTTGTTATTCCATTCATGCTGAAACTTTTATGAAGATTTAAAACTTTGTATGAAATTTAAATCAATTGCAATCATATACAACTTTTTTAAATAGACATCTCTAAGAACTGGCACACATTATCATGTATGATTTGTTATTAATTGAGCAATGTTTTCGTGTGATATTTCAATTCGAATGGCATTTAACTTTTACTTCACCATAGTTTAATCCACAAATCCTGTAACTTTGATCGGAATTAATGCTCTTTTTGTGTAAAAAATATTCTGTATTCTCTAAGTGAGGAGTAATGAATCTGAGAGTTATCCCATTGAATTTGTTATATGTACTTTATTTGGTCAACAAGAAAGCAGCAGGTTTAATATTATAAACAAGTTATTAGATTTGGATTCTTTGATTGCTCTTCAGTCTTATTATTTTCTTAATTATGAATGTAGAAAAAAGGAGAAATTTAGTTTCAAGTGTGTGTTTATCTTTTTCGTTAGGAAAATTTTAAGAATTAGATTGGAAATAAACAAACATTTATAAGGCATGTAACTTTATTCTTTCACAAATTAGCATTAGAATAACAGAAACCACTTTATGATTTAGGTTAGACCTTTTATGTGTACAATAAACTTTGTGTAATGCAAAAAGATTTTAAAGTCCCCATTTTAAATAGAGTTATACACTGTCTAAGGTAGAATATTCTCAATGATAGAAAATTTTCTCAGTCCTGGTCGATTCTGTTTTAGACGTAGTTTGCTGTATTTCATTTATAGTCTTATGTAACATTTTCTACTTCATTTTACAAATAGTTATATTTATATTGTATCAGTTATAAGATGATCGTTATATCCTGATAAATGTTATTGAGTCAGTTTAGGTTTCTACTATATTTTAATAAGGAAAACAAAATTTAGTAAATATTCTAGTGATAATTTTTTTAAACTGATACAATGTTGCATTATGCAACTTCTGTTATTTGAAATTTTATGCTTGTGTAATGATGTCTGAGAGATAGATGGTAAAATTCATTATCTGCAGATTGACAATAGTGCTGTAAACTTACCAATGTGGAAAAACAAAACAATTAATTTTTAGATGTTTAAAGATAATTAAGTATTGTTTTAATAATAGATTAGGAAACCATTTTATGATTTATCATTAATATTTAAAAGTGAATTTTTTTTGAGTGAGTCAATTTTAAATAAAAAATCTGTAAAATATAAAGGCACAGATGTCATATATGCACCACATTGGCGCAATTTTTTTCTTCCGCCAATTTGGCAAAAACTTTGTTACAAATAGCATGCAGTATTAGCACGTGATTTTTTATTTCAATATAAAAATTAAAAAACGTTATAACATTAATATACATTATAACATTAGTGTTATAAACGTTAACATACATAATAACATACGTTTTCGTTAATATTCAAAAACAAAGTTTTTGCCAAATTGCTGGGGGGAGGAGGAATCACGCTAATGTGGTGCGTATATGACGTCTGTGTCAATAAATATTGATATACATAATAAAAATAATTTATAGAATTGAAATAAAAAATAAAAGCAAATAAACAACAATTTATTTTGTTCGCCAAGTTGGCGGGAAAAAATTCGCGCCAATGTGGATGTCATATGTGGCGCACATATGACATCTGTGCCAATATAAATATATATTTTATGACATTTTTAACTTAATGAACAATATTTTGGAAAAGTCCACAAATTATCATTATCTATACTTCATATTGTGTATATTATTAAACTGAAAATTTTATAAAATATTTCTAGCCTAATTTTTACTTTAACCAAACTTTTAAAATCTGAAATCTTCTCTCTTTTTAGAGCCAATTTTGTTGTTGTATCCTGGACAGCTGTAGATATCAATGTGAAAGAACTGGGTTCACCCACATGTGAAACTTTTATTTCACGAGATACCACATGGCTTAATTGCCACGAGATTGGCATTTTTCTTTTATCTACTGATCTCCAAGTGAGAGGACTCTTCACACCGCTACTTTTTTGTGCAAGTCTGTAGCACTGACCTGGCATTCCCAAGAGCCATCCTCGGAAGAATTGACCACATCTGATGCTACCTAGCTGCCATTTTCTGGTGAAAACTACTGCTGCATTGTGGCATAGTTGAATAAATATTGCTTGGTGTATATTGATGCATAATTTGAACTGTATACACCAGCAATGCTTTTTCGACTGTAAAATGGGAAAAGCTGTGTTCACCAGCAACTGATCTAGCGGGGAGAAAGCTTTTCAGATTGAACTATTTTATCCTGCTTTGTTGTTTTGAGCTTCTAAAAGTAAAATTTTTCATCATCATATTTTTATTTTTTTAGTAATTAAAGGTTGTAGATAAATAAAATAAAACAGCTTTTTTGCAAAGCTAAGATATTTGTTTTTATTTTACTTTAAAGTTAATATGTTTAAAAGAAAGCTATAAACAATAATAATATGATTATTTATTGAACTTCAACATGGGGTACAGTGGACCACCCACTCCTGGGGCACAGTGGTCCACAATCCACTCTGCTCCTGTAATACAGAATGTTCAAAATATTTAATAATTGCTTATTTTCTATAAAGAACGATTGTTTTAAAGTAGATTTAACTGTAAAATAAACAAATAAAAATAACAATTTATTTAACATAGTAAGAATTATTTTGTTTTGTATTTACTGCCTTTGATAAATATAACTGTAGTCTAATTGTTGATGATTCTATTCAAGTAAGATTCATGAGACGCAAATTGAATGGAAATCAGTTTATTTCTCCCGAAACTGTAGATGAATCTGCTGTTGATGTCAATGATTTCATAATGTTGCTCTCACACCCAAAATTATTTTTTGAAAATCCCAGGCTCAATCTTACTCATAAGTACTTTGGAATTTCATTTGCAAATTTTAATGTGCGCTGACTTTTTTGTACTTAAGTAATAACTTCAGCTAAATTGCAATTGTTCCTGTATTAATCTGTTATTATTTTCAAAATATAATTAATTTTTTTGTTTTTGTTTCAAAATTTATATTACTATGTTATTTTGCGGGTGAAGGTGCAACAAAAAAGAATTAGATTAATGAAAAATAGATTTATATCGTATTTTAGATAATACCTAATAGTGGTCCACTGTACTCCGGTGGGTGGACCAGTGTACCCCGCTTCCGGGGTACACTGGTCCACTTTACAAGTGCAAAAAAATTTTTTTTTGAAAAATGTATTGAAAACTATGTTGTGAGAAAATTATGATGGATGTAAGAAGGTTTAAGGAATATTCAAAAATATTTTCATACATATCGGTCAGTCTGTTAAAGAGAAAAAAAATGTTAACTGAAAAAGTGGTCCACTGTGTACCGGTCTCCCCTAGCACATTTTGCGCAAAGTTTGATACCATCACAGTGTGGTATCAAAAGAATGCAAAATGGTTTTAATATATTGTTGTTTATTGCATTGAACAATAAAACTTAACAATGGGCCCTAACTTAATTAGTCATCATAACTAAAATTTTTAACAGGAATCATAGAAATGTTATGTGTTTGAAGTTCCGAGCGAACTACAGAATACTCATTTCCCATCATGTATTTTTTCTTGTTGTTGCTGCGTTGTCTAATGCATTCATAAGAATTGTCATAATCCCCCCCTCCCCTCTTCGCCCTGTCAGCAAAAATAATCAAACCCTGAACTCCTCCTTACTGCTTACATAATACTTTAATGGCCCCTTAGTGTTATTTTTTAATTTTAAGAATTGTACACTTGAGCAGTCAAAGATGCTTGTTTATAATTTTAAATCCTCAGATTATTTTGCTTTGATGGATTTGAATTGGAGCAGGTGTTCAATATTATTGAAATATTTATTTTACATGAATTTTATAAGTGAATACTGGATATCTAGCAATCAGTGCTTAATTTATGATGGAGCTCAGCTCTGATACTTCTTTGTTTTCAGTGAATACTTAAATATAGCCAGAGCTTATAAATATTGTACACCACAACTTACCAGGACATTCGTGAATGTTTTATATTGTTGGTTGATAAAAAAATGTTAGCGAGTAAGATTTTCTGAAATTTTTTTTATAAATGTTTTTGCTATTTGTTCATTTATTAGATTTTACTGTATATATATAATGCATAGCTGCCAACTAATCCTTATCTGTGTTGCTACTAAATCCGGATAGTAATATTAACATTATTTAATTGCAAAATTCTGCAATTAAACCAAGTCAAGATTAGGGGAAGACTTCTGTTCGGAAATACTGGTAACAAAAAAGGTGGAATAGTTGACAGCTATTTATAGACTGAATTTTCTGTAAACCTCAAGCCGAGGACACTAATGTAAAAACATTTGCCTTTTACTTCCGGTAAGTTAACCCTTACTTTTGGCACCTTTGCTTGGCGAAGTTTGTTTGTTTACAAATTTGATGCTGTCAAATGTATGAAATACACGCACTTAAAATTCAAGGTTTTGCGAAAAATAAAGTATTTATTTATTTAACTTATTTCTTATTTTATATTCTGACTACATTTTAACAATACAACAACCATAGTTGTATGGGAAAAAAAAATTATATATTTTAGATACATATATGTAAAGATGCATTCAAAACCTTGTAACATTATTTAGTGCGATACACAGTAAATATTTACTATTCTCAAATTATGTTTATGATTATTTATTACTATCATTCAAAAATATAAAAAAGGATTTTATTTATTTATTATTGAAATCAAATACTAAAATATTTTAAAACCTTTGTTAATAAGAAAACAAAATACTTCTTTATGTTTATTCTGTGAATAAATTTGCAGCAATTTATTTGCAGGCAAAATCTGCACTCTATTTTTTGTGACGCTATTTAAAGTACAAATTAGTAATAGTATTAGGTTCTATTGTTTGTTATTTAGAGTGAAAAAACTATAAGACTAAGTGATTGATTGAAGCATATTTGATGTAATATCCCTAATTCTTGAAATTTTAATGTTTACGCTATTGTTGTTGGTAATAGAACGTTGGAATAGTTTCATGTACATGAATGATTTTTTTTTTCATTAGTCTAAATTATTTTTTATTGTGACAATATTGAAAATAAAATATTGATTCACAACCTCATATTATTTGTAATTGAAATCTTCAACAGTTATTTTGATTATTAATTTAAAATTTCCAACTGTACTTTATTTTTAAATTTTACAATTAAACAGTTTAAGATATTTTGAACGATGAGGAGAAAAAGTTTAATGAGAATAGTTAAGCTTAATATAATATAAATGCAAGTTTAACAGTTTAAGTTTATTAACATTGTTATTTTTAATAATAATCTTTTTAAGCTTATTAAGTTTAGTAAAGATAATTAATTTAAAAAATCTGATGTAACTTTCAAGTGAAAAATCTAAACGAAAGAAATAATATGTTATAAATAAAACAATACAAATAAATGACATATTAAGTTTACATTTAGGAACAAATTAAATATTGTTTACTCTTCTGTATAACTTTTAGTATTGATTTTTAAACAATTTAGATTAATCAAATACTAAGAGAAGCCTTTGTTATTATTTTTTTTATTGGGACATACATTTGACTTGTGTTATTGATACAAATATCCGCCCCTTCATTATTAATCATAATTACAAAATAAACAAAAACATATCGCCAATGTAGCACTTTCACGATCGCTAGAAAAAAGCAATAAACCACCATTTATGGCATCCATGCTACCGAAAATGACTAAATTATGCATTTATTTAAGCAATATTGCATAAAAATTCATATACCTGCCCTATTTTTTTCAAATTTTAAAGTATTTATGTATATACATTTTTAAAAATAATGATGTAAAACTATTTAAATTTAACGAACTATCACAAAAAAAAAAAAAAAAAAAATCAGAATCTTTGCCAAATGCAATGCTGGCTTTATGTCAGTCTAGCACATGAGATTAATCGCTAAATATTGTTGTTATTACCATTATTAGTATTCTATTAATTTCTTTTGAAATATAGACTTATCATTCATTTTATTTAAAACTAGCAAGCTACGCTGGTTAATTTCTCTTAACGAACTTTTAATCAAACAAAATATTGACATTTCATAATTCACTCTTATATTTTAACAGAATAATAAGGCTACTATAATTTGTGACTCGTGCCAATATACACGTCAGGACACGTCGCCCTTATCATTATCATTATATGCATGAAGGTTTCGCTATGGTACTCCATTGTGGAATTTGGTAATTTTTAAAATTCAATATTTGAAAAATGGCATAATCATTAGATTTGAAATTTATATCAAGAAAAATACAATTTTTTACCTTTCAAACGCAGTTTGTCTAACAATTTTCTGATAAATACTTTTCGAGCTATTATTTTTTCAGCAACTTCAAAGGTTTCATTTTCCGAGATTAATCTGTGGCAACAATTAGCAAAAAACCCAGTCGTCAACATCGCATAGCTTTTTATTAAAGAGGCTGTTGGAGCAGGGATTGTCACCATCACTTTTGAAATCGGTTCTGTAGTTCCAGAGATTCCATAAAAATTGTAATTTAGAATGATTTTAGAACGCTTTTCACACATATCATCCTTTTAAATTAAATTTTTTTTTTTAAATTCTTAGAGAGCGTTTACATCTTATAAGTAACTACAATGCCGAATTTCAAATTTCTAGCTCCTTCAGTATAAAAAAGACGCAATTTTCGCAAATTTTTTGCTCCTGCACCCCATTGGGGTTAGTAGCACCGACATAAAATATAGCCTATGTTGGAGTAGGGATTGTCACCATCAATTTGCCACCATTACTTTTGAAATCGGTTCTGTAGTTCCAGAGATTCCATAGAAATTGTATTTTAAAATGTTTTTAGAACGCTTTTCGCTTACTTCACCCTTTTAAATTTCGATTTTTTTAAAATTTGTTCCTAGAGAGCATTTATATCTTATAAGTAACTACAATGCCAAATTTCAAATTTCTAGATCCTTCGGTATACAAAAAAATCGCAATTTTAGAACATTTATCGCTCCTGCACCACCCCTGGGGTTAGTGGCACCGACAAAAAATATAGCCTACGTTGGAGCAGGGGTTGTCACCATCAATTTGCCTCCATCACTTTTGAAATTGGTTCGGTAGTTCTAGGGATTCCATAGAAATTGTAATTTAGAATGTTTTTAGAACGCTTTTCGCTTTTTTCCCCCTTTTAAATTTTGAATTTTTTTTAAATTTGTTTTTAGAGAGCATTTACATCTTATAAGTAGCTACAATGCCAAATTTCAAATTTCTAGCTCCTTCGGTATGCAAAAAATCGCAATTTTAGAATGTTTTTTGCTTTTGCATCCCCCTGGGGTTAGTGGCACCGACATAAAATATAGCCTATGTTGGAGCGGTTCGGTAGTTCCAGAGATTACCCCCTACAAACAAACAAACAAACAATCTTTACTCCTTTATAATATTAGTATAGATATGAATTTTTCATTTAAAATACACATATCACATATATTTAAAGTACATGCCTTTCACTCATTTATTTAAAAGAAAAATAATAATAAATGAAATAACACAAAAAACCAAAATATTTTATTTCAACATCAAGCCATTGTTTCTAATCTAAGCAAGTGAAAAATAAATGGTGCTATAGCTGGAGGGGAAAAAAAGATATTGGCAAGATAATATAATATTGGCCCAGCTAACATAAAAGTACCTTTTTTTTTGTGATCTATTTGCAAAATCAGTGATTGCTTCTGACAAAAATTGGAACCACTTCACAAAATTATTCTTGATAAAAGAAGCACCTTCACAAAATTATTTTTTTATAAAAATGAACACTTTACATTAAAAAAAGAAAAAAAAAATGTTGGGATTTAAAATGTGTAATTTGCAAACAAAATAAGCTCGCCAAAAAGGTAAACTTAACACACACACACACACACACACACACACACACATATATATATATATATATCATAGTTTGAATTTAAGAGTAACTGGATTTGACTGTTTGTTACATCATTTTATTTTTCTCAAAACATAATTTAAAAAAAAAAAAAAAAACCCATGAGAGAGATGGGAAAAAAAAAATCTGCATCAAACTTTGATGTGAAATCTTTGATGTACAGTAAAATTTACAATTTTAAATACATTTAATTTGCATTTTACTGTGAAGACTTTTTTTTTTTTTTTTTTTTTTTTTTTTTTTTTTGTGGGGAGGGGTTGGGGGTGTCACAAAAAGTAGATGTAACTACATTCTATAATTCTATATTGTAGTGATTATATGATAAAACAAGCTGCCAGTGTGATCAACTGATACATGCTATTAGCATGTACCTTGGAGAAGCCTCATGTATAATGACAATCCTGAAAGGGCCCTAGGAGTGAATGAAAGGGTTTCACTCATCACTGTTTCTTAGAAGGGAAAAAATAGTTCTGTGTTTTTAAATAAATGATAAGTATTACTATTTGTTTCAAAAGTATAACTGCACTGGCACAAAAATGATATACGCTTGTACAAATAAAATGTATATAGCACTGAAGTAAATATCAAAAACATATTTAGACTTTTAATTTAACCTGTGAAAAGCAGAAATATAATGTTAGATATACAAGTCATATGCAATAAAAATTACTCTCAGATAAAATGAGCTTTCACTGTATTCTGAGTGACTTCGAAATCTTATGATTTACGATCGTCATTATTAAAAAAATATAATGTTTTATTTTTTGAAACCACAAAAAAATTAATAGTTATCATTGATTTATTAACGGAAGATTAATATTTTTGTGTGGCATTATTTAAGACCCTCTAATAGCGAAAACTAGCCAAAACTTTCGATTATTTCCACGCAAAACATTTGTTAATAACAAGACAAGGACAACAAATAATTATTTATTTATGTTTATAATCATTCACAGCTGATATGCTGATATCGATCCGTAAATATGACGCTTGCGCAGTAAAACCTTGTCTATGATTGGTTAGCGCTAGTGCTTCCTTATAACCAGTGAAAACGCTCTTAGGTTAAGGTCTTGGGTTGCTGGGTTTTTTAGGTAGTTGGGTCGACCAGTGAAAACGCAGCTAGCGCCTCTATAGGCCGTTTTAAGTCCCAATGGCAAATTCCTCGCATCGCAAAATATCACAAAACTACTACAACTGCATGTGTTTTTCTCAAAAAATGCCTGGCAGTTATGATTGCAGTTAATGAACCATTTCCAAATTAACAACCGCAAGCGCAAATCAATCTCAATCAACGTGTTGTCGTTGTGTTAACTTGAACGTTGTAAATTGTTAAGCGTACCCGTTTCGTGTCCCTGAGGCTTAAAAGTAAGAATTATGTATTTTTATAGTTGTAGTAACACTTGTTAAGTTATTAATCGGAGTTTTGTTGAAAACTGTAAGGATGATACGACTGAAAGTTACGAAAGATCCAAACACGTGGCTTATGCCTAAGAGCGTATCTTCTGATATAGCTTTACTCTTTTAAATATGAAATTGTTCTTCCACATAATTATGTTTGATTACATACCATTGTCGCTTTTTGATCAGATAGGGTGAAATTGTGGATTCCAAAAGAGTTACTCCGATATTCTCTAATCTTTGAAATTGATGCAGGTATTGCTTGTATTTTACGGTTTTGTTCATTGTAAATTGCCTGTGCTTGAAATATTTTTAGCCTAGCAGTAATAAACTCAAATCAACACTATTATTTTGACTTGCCAAAAGATTCAACATATTAATTTTGTATTTGTATGTATGATATTTGTTCAACTGAACGATGAGCCATTTGAGAGTAGTGTTTTTTTTAAAACTTTTAATTTAATTTAGAAAGCTTTTTTATAAGCCATTAACCAGATTGAAATACAGTTGTTGTGTATTATGCGAAATGTGCTTTCCAAATTTCAAACTTTCATATTAATTGGCTATTTTCCTTTAAGGGCAAAGTTAGCACTGGCCACTAAATGAAGAAAAGTGACTATTAAAAAAATTGTCTCTCAGCGGCCACCTTATGGGCACTTTTCTCCGAGGAAAGAGTAGAATCAGTTGTGAAAGTGCTCCATTCTCAAATTCTCAAGATTTTTTTATTTTGAATCACATTACAAAATCTCTGTACTTTATTTTTTTATTATTGGTATGGAAAGGTCGGGGAAATTTGTAGCTCAGACACCTTGGTCATTTGCCTCAATAGCAAACTAAGTTTTGGGAAATTCACAATTATATTGAAATAAGACAACCTATCATTTATGGAGAACATATAGTATATTATTTTGGTAAATGTCACTTTGATCATTGTTATTGATTTAACTAAAGGTTGATTTTGTATTTTTCATACTTTAGACATGCGTTACGTGGCCGCTTACCTCCTAGCTGCTCTCGGTGGCAACAAGAACCCATCTGTTGCTGATATTGAAAAGATACTTGGAAGTGTTGGTATTGAAGTTGATCAAGAAAGAGCAAAGAAAGTCATAGCTGAACTGAATGGCAAAGATGTCAATGATGTAATTGCAAGTGGTAAGAATGAGTTTTAATATGAATTTGTCTTGTAATATTCTATTGCTTGAAGTTATTTTAAATAGTTTTAATCTTTGCATGTTCTTAAATTGATACTGTATAACGTAAGATTGCAAAATTTTTAAAATTAAAATTCAATTTTATTTTGATTAGTATTGGGCTGTTTTTTTCTGAATTTTTCCATTTTTTGGTACAACTTTCAGTAAGCCCCTTTCAGCATTTGCTTTTTGATGATGACATGGCAATTTTTCTACAAATTCTCTTTTGTTAACATTAACTTAGTCTAATATAAGCAAATGTATATAACAGAATCTGAAAAAATAAGTAACTTTTAAAACATTATTTAAATAATTAAAAATGAGAAAATATTGCATAGCTGCTAACTTATACAGATTTGGTTCTAAGTTTGTGTAAACAGTAAAATTGTATGGTTTTGTTTGTGCAAAAATTAGTGGCTTAGATGTACCATTCGCTCGCAACTGCCATCTTGTATAGTTTTTTTTTTTATTAAACTTTTATTATTAAATATAAATTAATCAATTAAATTAAATAACATGTTTATAATACATAAATATGGATGAAAATTATTTTGGACATGAGAAACAAAACAAGTGTTTTGATTTTAAAAAACAAGATGTCTTACTGTGGGCAAATAGTACATCTGTTCGAAATTAGTAATGATTTGTAAAATATTTTATCCATCGTATGAAAGATAAAACTTCAAAATTGATGCATGAATTGTACTTTCTTCTACAGAAAAGAGCGTAATTAAAAATAAGCCATGGCAAAAAACTTAATTCAATGTGAAAAACAAGCAGCAATTCTTTCAAAAAGCATACACCATTGAACTGCTTTATCATATTTGAACAGCAATTCTTCCATGAAAGCAAGCATCCTTTTTACGCATCATTGATGGACTCCATTGGATATGCTGCAAATATTTAGTGAAGCAGTTGATTTCAGCTTAGTTTACTTCACTTGTTTTACAAGATTTATTTTTTAGTTGCTATTTTCAATTATAAAATGGAAAAGGCAAAACTAGCAGTAACAAAGTTTTCTTAGAATTATACACAAAAGAATTTTCGTATTTAACAGAATTTCATAAAGGAATTTCTCTTTGTTCCATGTGCAATTTGCATGTTAAAATTTCTCAGAGGTATAAGAATTCTTAATATGATTAAACATTCAGATAATTTGTGCTTAAGAAACTGTAATGCTTACGTCGTCTTGTTCGGTCATCGTAATTATACTTCTAGAATGGATACCTTAGTTCTGTGATATTTTGCTGCCACCACTGGTATTAAAGTGATATCGGACACATTGGGAAAGAAGTTCTCATAAGATAGCCAATTAATTTGTTAATTAAAATTAATATGCAAGAAAAATGTTAGTGATAGTTATTATATTGTCACTACCCGTATGTGGCTGTCATATGGCAATCACCTCTCCCAAATAGATAATAGGATCAGGGGAAATTCCACTGTCAATCAGGTACGGCAGTTTTACAGCAAAAGAAAAATATATATCGGAATACAATAATGTAATAATGAATAAAATAATTACTTAAATTAATTAGAAATATACAATATAAGTTTTACGAAAGTCAAAAACCTGACAAGAACCATATTACATTTTTCATTGCTTAACACGCATTAAAAGTTATGTGCCTTAAAAACATATTTAAAAAAATGTACGGTTTTCAATATTAATGTACCTTGTTGGCATATGATATTGAGAACAGTTAACTGCTAACCTCAGTATAAAGCCTTTATAAGTTCAAATGTATAAATATATTTTTTAGATTTGTGAAAAGGGTATTTGTTTCAATAATAATGGGGAAGAAGGTTTTTAATCTTGCTAAGTAAAATCCTATGATGGGTCCAATACAGTGATAGAAATTGGGAAATGAAAGGTAGGCGTCAAATAACACCTGCTGTAAATATGTTAGGCGTCAAATGAAAACTTCTAGTTGCAATTTCTAAAATTTACATAACTATCATTATATGCTACTTTATAGAAAAGCATGAATATTTTGCTTTTATTTAAATTATTGAAGTTCTTAATCTACAATGTTATAATAATTGAAGCAACTGTAAAACTGATAAAGCATTTGTAATTAATACATTTAGAAATTAATAGAAAAATGTATTTAACCATGTTAAACAAAATTTTATCTATTGTTGATAATTATACATAAATTTAGTAAAAGAACAAAAAAAAAAACTATATGCAATATAATTACAGACAAATATTGTTAACATGAAATCTAAAGGACCACATTTTGTGTTCGTGTGTTGACCGTTAAAACTAATAGTACCATCTGATCTGTTGGAACTACATTATTGATTCATGTTAAACAAAAATTCACATGAAGCGATTTAATACTAACAATGCTTGACTGTGCATATAGATTGCAAAAACGCATATAGATAACAAGCTGTTCATCAAACAATACCCACTAATTTTAATAAAGTTAAATACTAAAATCAGGATGTCTAACCATCCTTCAGTTACATCATTTCACAGGGATTTATAGCTTTATATGGATAAAAATCTGCTAAATTGGATCTATATAGTTTTAGCATTAATACATCATTAACAGTATCAGTGGATAAACCGTTACACGTATCAATTTTTATTAAATTAAACTGACTAAATCCCTTTTCACATTCAACAATGCTACATGGCAGGTTCAATATAAAGTTTAGAAGTTTGCATAAATTAATATATTCATTTGGATTCGTACATTCTGCTAAAAATCGTTATCAAACTGTCTCACATTAGAGTTTGTTTGGTGTGAGGCCAAATTTTCAAAAGCGGGTGATTGGCTAAGTTAAACAAAAAATAAGTATTTATAAAAGTTACGCGTCAAATTTGACGCCCAGGAATAATTTTGTAGTCGTCAAATGCTATAATGAAGTCGCATTTGACGACTAACGACTACTAATTTCGAACACTGGTCCAATATTTGAAAAAGTTTCAATCTTGCATGAAAAGTTCGTGGCAAGTACAAACTAGTTTATCATGTATACTTCTAGTTAATATATACCAGTATTTATATTTAGATCTATACATATCAGGTGTTCTGTTCAGACATTCCTCATAAGGGCTTTTTTTCTGAAATTGTGAACTTTTTTTCCTTATATTTGTGAAAAACCTAATTATAATTTTGTGAATCTGAAATTGTTTCATTCAGGTTCCAGCTTAGACATCAACAAATTAATTTAAAATACATGGTTATGCTATGAATATCTCAATTAAGTTCTTTTGGAGATTTCAGCTTTTAGAAAAGTTTCATTTTATTTTAAAATGATTAAATTTATAAAGGCTTTGGTTTAAGAATGGAAATGTTTTGAGAAAGGTCTTTTTTAGACAATCTTATTTTACGATCAAAAGTTTTTTTTGAAAAGTCTAGGTCTTGTTTTAAGGTGGAAAATATTGTGAAGGGGACTTTTAAAGGTCTGAAATTATTCTTAAACAGATGCCCGGATATATATAAGATTATGCATATTTTGGTACTTTTCGGTTAGCAGGGTGCCAGTGAAATTTATATATCTATGTATACATATATATACATATATCTATACATACACATTTATATATGCATGTATGTATATATACATATATATACACATACATATATGTGTGTATGTATACATAGATATGTATATATAGATATATACATTTCACTGGCGCCCGGCTAACCGAAAAGTACCCATATTTTTTACTGTGTGTCCTTCCCTATACATTTGTGTGTGGTTGGAAAATGTATGCCTAAGAAGAGTAAAAAAATTAAAATATACCCATTTAAGGCTGGTAGTCTTTGTATTTTATATTTTATTTGGCTAAGCTTTAGGATTTGCCCACTGTCAGCCATCTTGTTTTTTAGATCAAAACATTTTATTTTTTATTATTAAATATAAATAAATTAGTCAATAAAATTAAATAACATGTTTATAATAAGTAAATACAGATGAAAATTATTTTGGAAATGAGAAACAAAACAATTGTGTTTTGATTTAAAAAACAAGATGGCGAATCCCAAAGCTGTTCCTTTTATTTACATTTGAATTATATTTTATGTTTAGTTAAAAATCTGTTCTTGAATGTAACCCTGCATTACTGGGCAAGATGCATTTTTCATTTGCAGTCTAATCTTTGTGGGGTTAAAGCAAAAACATCTTTAATCGGATACAGCACATCTGTGTTGTAGTCTTTCAAAAGTTGTTACATATTTTTCAAGTGACATGGCTTATAATGCCTACTAGTTATTGCTACTAGTTAAATAATTATTTTACAGTATTTTTCTAAAATAGATCATTTAATGAAGTTATTTTTAAACTTTACTGGGCACAATTTATTTGTTATTTTGTTCTCTTGGCATGTAAAAATGAACTAAAATGAAATATCTATTCTATTTATTGTCTTGATTATAATTTGAGCTTACACTCGGTTTCTCCCAGAGTTTCAGCCAGGATTGTAGTGGGTAGCTGCCCGGTTACCCGCCTGGCCTGGGTTAAAAAGAAACAGAGGTTTTTTACAACCCTGGTTTCAGCAGGGTGCTGCACCTTCCTGAAACTTTAAAAAATAGCACTCTTCTTGCCCCTCAAGTCTGTCTGTGTGTGTGTGTGTGGGGGGGGGGGGGGTGCTGTGAGAATCTAAAAATTGACCTAAGAGTTTAAAATGAGCCCTTAAGAATTTAAAGTGTCTTTATGAAACTAAAACAGTACCTTTTTTCCATGAGCAGTTCAGCAGCACCCTGTCTTTTTTTAAACCTGTGAAAAACTGACATATAATTCAATATACAGCATTTAAGATTGTAACTGCTGTGTTGCCTATATGTAAAAATAAATTTCATCTTATTTAAAAAAAAAAAAAAGGCACATACCAGTTAGAACTTTGTCATTCAAGGCAACAGTTTGTATTCATTTGGAGTAAAAATAAATATATCTTCATTTGCATGTAGTACCTCTTATAATAACTCTTCTGTTGCATGTTAAGTTTAAATTAATATTATGTTGTAATTTTACATAAAAATAGAAACCAAAATTTTATGCCACATTTGTGACTTGATGAGAGTATTGATGATCTTTTGGATATCTTTAGTTCTACTTATAAGCATTAACTACCTAATCATAACTTCTCGAAAGAAGGTGTAAAGACTGAGTTGCTAAATGTAAAATCATTCAGGGAATTCCTTATTAAAGGGTTTCTTTTGAAAAAAAAAAAAAAATCTTACTCATTTAGTTACAGAAGAATCAGACATCCCAGATTATTTCAAGAAAAATGTTTTGAATAGTCATGGTAAAATTATTCATGAAACTACATTGAGTATTAGTATTAGTCAAAGGATTCTTGATAAAGAAGACTTAAGGTATCAATGTTTCACTGTGTAGAACAGTATTCTTTGAACATAAGACATAGCTGCTACTAATAAATGTTTTTAAATTATAAATGTTTTGCATTTTCTACATAACTGACTGTACGTATTTAAAAATTATTTTCAAATGAAGTAATATTAGTTATATCCAACAATGTTAATTTTATTAACAAATAGCATATTTATATATGTGTATATGTATTAAGAAATAATATTTAAAAAACCAAAAATTCCCAACCTTGATGAATAATAAATGAAAGTATCACATAATTTTGAATATTTATAGTGTGATATTCAAATATTGAAAATGTGTTGATGACATGTAACAGATATAAAACTTTAATAAATGTATTTACTGTTTTAATGAATAACCTTTAAATGTATTTTTTGTTATACTTATGTAAAACTTCAAAACAATTAATAAAATTGGTACTTTTCCATTATTCTGTCGACCGCTTTCCATAAAAAAAAAAAAAAAAACCCCTCCAAACTAGAACGGCAAAAACTTTAAACAAATAGAAGAATGTTGCCATAAAAATCTCAATAAAAATTGAGACACAAATCTGAATAAAGCGTCAACTGTCAGTAACTTTAGGCAATAAAATTTACAATATATTATTGAAAACATAAACTTTAATATTGAATTATTTGCATTTTTCTTAATTATCCCTCTCAGCTGGTGGTTAAATGTTTGTGTGACAGTTGAACTCGAAACACATTTATCAGATGTAACTTTCATCAAAATTTTTTTTTCAATGTTTGTTCTCCTTTAATATGATGTTGCGGTTTAATGACATAAGTGTTATTTTAATTAACGAAATGCTTAATAAATCAGTAAAACATTAAAAATACAGATAAATGTCGAATTAAAAATCACTCAATGACTTGCCCAAACATGTGTAACACATCTGATGTCACGTGAATGCGGCGTCACGATATCATGAATTTTTAGGTGCGTTTGTAATTATATAAATATGTAGCACCTATTGTCGTCGCTTGGTTTGTCCGTCCGTCCGCATATAATGCAAAAACTGCCCAACCGAATGGTTTGAAATTTAAGATATATTATCTTTGCAGAATTTTGTCGAGACATTTCAAATTTTATTAAAATCAAATCAAAACTTTAGGAGATATTAATAAAAATATTTGTTATGAAATTTGAATTTTTTTTTTAAATCCATGCTTTTTTGTTATAGGAGCTTCCGAAGTTTAATCGTCAAGCGACCGAGATACTTATTCTATTACAGAAATTAATCTGCAGACGATATCATTCATTTCACAGAATTAAAAATCATCAAGATCTAAATATTTATATAGCTAGCTACAGTACGAATGCACCTCATTTGTCATGTTTGACGTACAATTTCCAGCTTGTTGGTGTTAAATCTTAGTTTGGCGATAGTTTTTATTATGGAAAGCTGTCGATGGGATAATGGAAAAGTACCTTAAAATTTTATTATGGTTAAAATTCTGTTTTTTTTTTTTAACCGAATGGTGACTTTAAATGCAAATCTTGTTTTTTTTAAATGAACTTTGTGCCCTGGAATTAACTTATTTTAAAATTCCATTCATTGCTTATTGTATAACCCCACATTACTGGGCAAGATGCATTTGATCTCATTTGCAGTCTAATCATTGTGGGGTAAAATTAAGAAATATCTTTAATCGGATATAGCATTTGTTTGTGCTAGATCTTTCATGAGATATTACATTACCAGAGTTGCTTTTTCTCCAATACATCATATTTTTAATTAAGTTTTGTTAAATAATGTACATAATTTTTTTTTTAAATACTGTGCAGTCACAGTACATGCACAGTTCCATAATTCTGATTTTAATTGTTAGATATTAATAGTTTCTGTGACATGAATGAAAGGCATCTGTGTAAGAATAATGGTTCTTAATATATAATAGTAATATATCAGCCATTTTACAACCCCTACAATTACTGGGCAAGATGCATTTGATCTCATTTGCAGTCTAATCATTGTAGGGTTAAATTAAGAAATATCTTTAATCGGATGTAGCATTTGTTTTGTGCTAGATCTTTCATGAGATATTACATTACGAGAGTTGCTTTTTCTCTAATACATCATATTTTTTTAAATAAGTTTTGTTAAATATTGTACATAATTTTTAGAAAATACTATGCCAGTCACAGTATATGGACAGTTCTATAATTCTGATTTTAATTGTTAAATATTGATTAGAGATGTAAAATTTCCAGAAATTTTGAAATGACTGAAAAAAAAAGTTTTTTTTTTCAGGAAAAATTGGAAATTTTGAAAAAATTGATTTCTTACAAATATTTATCAAAAATAAGTTACATTTTCTTAAAAGATATAAAATAATAAACATTTTTTTTAATTTCTGAATACTAAAGAAAATATTGTTTTTCACTTTCATGAATATATTACAAAAAATTAAAAAAAAGTCAGCTTTTAAAAGTTAGCCTTTCAATCTCAGAATTTTCACAGTAGCTTTTCTTGCTTAATTTAACACCATTGTTAGTAATATATCATGTCTCTGTTGAAATGATTTTTCAATTGCATTTGTTCAATTACCAGTAGAGATAATTAAAAAAAAAAAAAAAAAAAAATATATATATATATATATATATATACCACGGAAATATAATTTACTCAAGAATATCATGAATACAGTTTGATCAGTTATAATTATTTTATGAAACGTTATAGCCAGATAATCGGAAAAAGACTGTAAAACCTGGTTAGGTTGACAATAATTATTTTTCTTTTTGTTGAATGTAGCCAATGCATATGAATGTTTGGAGTGTCCAGACAGATTCCATTTTATTTGGTAATGTGTTAATCAAAGCTAGGGTAGGATTTTTTAAAGTATGCCATATTTTGGAGGACTTTATAGTTATTTTTTATGATTGCTATCAAGTTGTTAAAGTTCTTTTCAATTTTTGAGGTAGTAAAGCATAATAAAATTAACAAAACATGATAAAGAGTTGATTAGTTACCCATACATCAATGTGTTACAATATTTTTAAGTGTAGAAAGCTATGGTTGTGAACAAATTTGAAGTAAATAAACAAAGGGATGTCTAAGTCAAGCAAAACAAGACGTAAAGGTGAAGGAGAGCAATTGGCGGTAGACGATTCAGGCCCCTGTGTATAGGTCACAGAAAACAATCATAACAGTTTGTGAAACATGAAATGTGGAGTTGAATCAAAGTATACAGTTCTGTGCAGTATTTTGGTTTAAATGCTAGAATTCCATAAAAAAAAAAACTTTAAAAATCCAAATAACATGTCCCTACTATTTCTCTGTCTAGTAAACATGCTATTTAGCTCAGTTTGCAATTTTCAACCTTTATTTGATTTATATATATATTTTTTTTTTTTCATGAAATTCTAGCATTTAGACCAAAATACTGCATTCTCTACTCTACAGAACTGTATACTTTGATTCAACTCCGTTGCATTCATCGAGATAATGTTTTCTGTGACGTATACACAAGGACCTTAGTTTTCAACCGCCAAATGCTCTCCTGAACCTTTTCGTGTCTTTACCAGTCGTGTTTTGCTGGACTGATTCTTTGCTAATTTACTTCTAATTTTACTTCAAATTTCTTCATAACCGTACCTTTTTACTCTTAAAAATATTGTTACATCTTGATTTCTGGGTAACTAATTAACTCTTTATGATGTTTTGTTAATTTTATGCTTTACTAGCTCAAAAATTGAAAGGTGGCAAAGAACTTTAGCAACTTGATAGCAATCATAAAACATAGTGATGAGTCTTCCTATAAGTACCAAAATATGGCATATATATATTTTTGAAATCCTACCCTAGATCGACACATTATCAAATAAAATGGAATCTGTCTGACACTCCAAACATTCATATGCATTGGTTACATTCAAGAAAAAGAAAAATCATTATCACCAACCTAACCAGATTTTACTGCCCTTTTCTGATTATTTGGCTATAACATTAGATAAATTAATTAGAATTGAACAAACTGTATTGCATGATATTTTCGATTAAATTATCTTTCCAGTAGTACATAGCTTTTATGGTATAACTAAAGAAATATTGGGTGTTAGAGCCATCAAACTTCAAAAAAACATTTTCCCCAAAAGGTTTCCACAATTTTGGCCACTACTGTATATACAGCTAGGTAAGAGATTCATTGGTGATTTCAGCTGTTATGTGACATGTTATTCTAAAATCATCACATTTTTGGAGGATTCAGAATGGAGGTTGAAAAATATTATGAATTTTTTGAAGGGTCCTATGTTTTATGGTGAAAAAATTGTAAAGGATCCTTTAAAGAACTCAAATTATGATTACAGATCATATTTTCTATATTGACATTTTCATGGGAGACACAAAACATGAAAAAAATATAAAGAAAAAAATATCAGAATGCAGCCATAATAAAATTTTGACTTTATTATTTTATAAATTAAATTTCAATTTTTCAGATTCGGAAAAATTGAAAAATACCTCTTCAGAAAAAAAGTTTTTCCCCCAAAGTTTCCGGATTTTTTTTTTTTCGAGCATTCCCATCTCTAATATTGATAGTTTCTGTGACATTAAAGGCATCTATGTAAGAATAGTGGTTTTTAATATATAATAATCATATATTAGTCATTTTACAACCCTACAATTACTGGGCAAGATGTATTTGCTCTCATTTGCAGTCTAATCATTGTAGGGATAAATAAAAAAATATCTTTAATCGGATGTAGCATTTGTTTTGTGCTAGATCTTTCAATAGATATTACAGAAGTATAACTGCTTTTAATGTATCATGTATTAATACCATCCCTACAATTACTGGGCAAGATGCATTTGCTCTCATTTGCAGTCTAATCGTTGTGGGGTAAAATCAAGAAATATCTTTAATCGGATGTAGCATTTGTCTGTGTTGTATCTTTCATGAGATTTCATTACCAGAGTTGCTTTTTCTCTAAGTTTTGTTAAATAATGTACATAATTTTTTTTTAAATACTGTGCAGTCACAGTACATGCACAGTTCCATAATTCTGATTTTAATTATTAGATATTGATAGTTTCTGTGTAAGAATAATGGTTTTTAATATATAATAGTAATATATTAGTCATTTTACAACCCTACAATTACTGGGCAAGATGCATTTGCTCTCATTTGCAGTCTAATCATTGTGGGGTAAAATAAAAAAAATCTTTAATCGGATATAGCATTTGTCTGTACTGTATCTTTCGATAGATATTACATAAGAATGTTTTTTAATATTTTGCACCACTTTATATATATGACCATGACATCACCCCACATTACTGGGCAAGATGCATTTTTCGTTTGCAGTCTAATCATTGTGGGGTAAAATTAAGAAATATCTTTAATCGGATGTAGCCAGTTGTTTGTGCTATATCTTTCATGAGATATTACATAAGCAAAGTTGCCGCTTTCTATAATGCATCATATTTTTTGTAAGTTTTGTTAAATATTACTAGGGAGATGGAGGTTTCTGCCCCCTACAATCTATACTTGTCAACCAGTGTCCAGCTATCTTTGTGCCCTCAAATTAATTTAATATTGCATTCATTGCTTATTGTATAACCCCACATTACTGGGCAAGATGGATTTGCAGTCTAATCATTGTGGGGTTAAATAAAAAAAATCATTAATCGGATATAGCATTTGTCTGTGTTGTATCTTTCAGTAGATATTACATAAGAATGTTTTTTAATATTGTGCACCACTTTATATATATAACCATGACATCACCCCACATTACTGGGCAAGATGCATTTTTCATTTGCAGTCTAATCATTGTGGGGTAAAATTAAGAAATATCTTTAATCGGATGTAGCAGTTTGTGCTATATCTTTCATGAGATATTAATAAGCAAAGTTGCTGCTTTCTATAATGCATCATATTTTTAAATGTAAGTTTTGTTAAATATTACTAGGGGGGGGGAGGGTCTGCCCCCTACAATCTATACTTGTCAACCAGTGTCCAGCCATTTTTGTGCCCTCAAATTAATTTAATATTTCATTCATTGATTATTGTATAACCCCACATTACTGGGCAAGATGCATTTGATCTCATTTGCAGTCTAATCATTGTGGGGTAAAATCAAAAAATATCTTTAATCGGATGTAGCGTGTTTATGCTATATCTTTCAACAGATATTACACTCAATTTCCAATGTGTGCTAAATGTGTCCAATAAAAATGTGGAACAAAAAAGAAAATATTATACAAAAACTTATTCTTAACATTATTCTCAAAATAAAATTTGGAAAATTTTGGTTCTACTTGAGAGCGATGTTATTCTTAATGCTTAGAAATATTTAGTATGTAATCTTATAATGATATTCCTGCATTTTAGCGCTAAAATTTTTTGTGGGAAAGTGTTCTGTATACCTGAGTTATGGCAATTAAATTGTAATATATATAATATATTGGTGATTTATAATCATATTTTAAGTAATTGAAAATAAATTGTTCATTTTAAGTGTGGAATAATTTTAGCAATTAATTTTTAACATTCAATTAGTATAAGGGAAAGTATTTACTTAGTGAATATTTAATTTCCTGTTTTTTTCTGCTGCTTGCAGTTTTTCATTCTTAAATAGTATTCAGTAGCTATAAACTACAGATCTTTCACGTATATAAGTTGTCACCTATGCATGCATAAAATTTATTACTGCAGCATACACTTTCATATCCCCCAGATTAATAGGCAAGATACACTTGTTCTCATTTGATGTCTATTCATTGTAGGGTTAAATTAAGACATATTTTTAATAGGATATAGCAAGTCATGCTATGAAATCATTAATAGATCATTTTTTCAATAGTTTGAAAATGCTATTAGTTACATAATTTTTATTTGTATATTATAGGTAAAAACAAGCTTGCATCTATGCCTGCTGGTGGAGCTGTTGTGGCAAGTGGTGCAACAGCAGCTGCTGCTCCAGCTGCAGGAGGATCTCCAGCTAAAGGTAAATGTGCATTTATAAAAATATATTGTTTACAAAATAAACGAAATATGAAAATGAGTACTTATTTGGATTTTTTTTTTTTCTTTCTTGCAGAAGAAAAGAAAGAAGCCAAGAAAGAAGAGTCTGAAGAATCTGACGATGATATGGGCTTTGGTCTTTTTGATTAAATAAATTTTATACTGATGTTGTAAATTTTTTTTAATTAATCGCATCGTAAGTAATTTGTTTTGGGAGAAGCATTTTAAGTAATACAGGGGTGATTGTGTTCAGGTTATATACGTGAATTCAGGTATTTTTTTTCATTTTCAGTACTGAAATTCTGGTTTTTCTGGTAGTTAAATTCTTAAAATAAGACTAAAATTAAAATGTCAATTTCGTATAATTGCTAAACATAATTAAAATTCATAATTTGACCACCCTGTAATAAATTATACTACAGGGAGGTCATTATAATGAGAGATAAATTATATTTATTACCCTTCTCTTCGCATAGAAAAGTTTTCTCACTAAAATTTCAGGGTTTTTTTTTTTCATGAACCCACAAACACCCTTTCATCTACCTGGAAAGTCTGTGAATTTGATAAAAAAAATTCAATGTGATCTTCAAGTAAGTGTGATCTTTTTAGACTACTAGAGGTGAGGATCTCATGTTTTGGCTCATTCTACAAATACACGCATCCTTCTGAAATTTCCCCCTCCTTAACTTGTACACATTTTAAAACTTTTCAGCAGTGTTTTTTATTTTGAATTAACAATCCCCAACTTCCAGGGCTTGATCAACTATACGGGGTACACCGCTCATATAGGAGCCTCCTCTCTCAAGAAAATTGTATTATAAAAGTGACAAACAACTTTAAGTGTTTTAAATTTAAACCATAGTTTTATGAAAAAAGAATATACAGGGGTCTCTCCAGACTTTTTCCCCAGGGTCCTGTTTTTGTGAAATTGAACAGCTTTTTATATTTGAAAAATCTAATAATTTTGTGAATTTGAAATGATTGTTATATCCAGGTTATACATTTAAAAATATATATATGGATGTAAAATACATATATTTTCTTTATATATGTAAACAGGTCAGATTTTACTTATAAATGATTAATTTGTCAAGTGTTCGGCTTAAAGATGGAAAAATTTTGTTAAACCTATTTTTAATACACGGAATTTTGTGAAGAGTCCTGTTTTGAAATGAAAAATTTTGTGAAAAGGACACAATTAGATCCCCGATATATTACAGACACATAAAAATGCATTAAAAACTTGTGAGAAGGTAAAAATTTTTTGGACTATATGCTATTTAAATAAGATTGTAAACCCAAACCTGTTCATTGTAAACCTAAAGTTTTGAATGAAACGTGTTTGATGTAATATCAGTTGTCAGTATTTTAAAGTTTACAGTACATTTCATTGTTGTTAGTGAAAAACACTTAGTTTAGTTTACATCAATAGAAAATTTTTTTTTTTTTTTCTCCATAAACTAAATGGAAATTTTGCATTACTTTGTATCTTCTCTTCAGAGAGTAGACAAAATGTGGGCATGTACCCCGTGTGTTCCTGTGATCAGGCCCTGCCAGCCTCCATCCCTTCCATTACAATGTCTGCTTCCTTTTTCCCTTCTGTTGAGAATGTACAATGATTTCATAATACAGTTGTTGTAGTAAATTGTGTAGAAAGTTTTTACAGTTTAGAAAACTTTATTTGACGGATTTTAATGATAATAAATTTTTAGAGAGCAATTATAATTGTATTCCTTTAAGAGTTTTTTTTTTTGGGGGGGGGGGAATTCATAGAAGCATTTTAATCAGTATCTGTATATTTCTTTTAAATACTAAAAAGTGTAAACTAAAAACATAATATGCAATAAAATAACTTTTAGATTGTTGACATGTTTCGGCTCACTCCGAGCCACTATAAAAAACAAATAAGAATATTCTATAATTGTATGGTCTTTGAGGTTATTTGAAATACTATCATTTAATTTTCATCTACTTTTCAAAATTATGCACAACTTTTTACTTTTGCTTGGTTGTTTATTTCCATATTTGTAACCATGGTTTAACTCAAGCCAGTCGGCTCGGAGTGAGCCAAAACATGTCAACAATCTCATAAATGTTATTTTACTGTATATTATGTTTTTAGTTTATACCTTTTTAGCATTTAAAAGAAACATATTACAAGGTGTTATATTTTCAGTATCTGTATTATAAAAACTTGAGTGTTTCTGAATGATACAACTATTTGTTCAACCCCCAAAATGTTTCCTATGCTGGATTAGAATTTTCTTGAAATACACTTTAAAAAATTTGAATTTTATTAACCTGTATGTATAGCAATTCTTGGTTTATTCTAAACTTAGCCCATATTAAGGTTAATGCATTCCTATTATGCTTTCAACAAAAATAAGTTTTACTGTTTTCTCATATAATATAAGTATCTAAAAATTTAAAGCATTATTCTGAAGTCCAAAGTAATTAGAAAACAAATTGAAAAGCTCTCATTTAGTTACTACAGGGGCAACCACATAAATAGTAAATGTAATTTATTTTCAGTTAACTGCATAAAATAGCTTTAACTCCTATGACACTTTGCGATTTTGTCAATTGATCGTGGGGGGGAAAAAATATGAATTTCATCAAAGGTTCGTAGAAAAGAAATGTGGATTTCAACAGACCATCGTGGGGAGGGGGGGGGGACAAAAATATTAATTATGCAAACTACTGTAGAAAAAAATGTGAAATTAAATTGGTCACAATATAATCAGCACACAAACATCATAGGTTGTGAAAGTTGTAAATTTTTTGGTCTGTATGAATAAGATAATTTTCATTAATGGTATTGTGTCAGTGAAAAGTTTCAATACTGATTTTCTGCTTTCCTCTTCAGACTGATTTAAAATCCATACATTTCTGAAATCTACAAATCCCTTAGCAGGTAAGAGTACTGTATAAGGTCAGTTGACATTGTTTGGATTAGGCTTTCACTATTGAGAGTAGGTTCGTGTTGTTCTGATTTTTCTATGAAATCCAAATATTTTTCAAATAAAATATTTACTGAAAAATTTGCTTCAGAAAAAAAAAAGAAAAAAAAATTGTCAATCTCCTTAAAACACAAAAATATCACAAAGAACAAAATTAACTGGAAGATTGAAACAGAATTGCTTTTATGAATGTCATGCATAAAAAAATTAACCTAAGAAAAGCTAATAAAATAATTCAAAAACTGGCTTTGAGGTACATAACTTCAGACATATACAAGTACTTTCTTGTCAAATCTTGTAACTCTACATACAGTGATCGCTTTAGAAGACAGCACACACGAACAGCTATGTTTATTATTATAGATATTGTTTTTATCCTGAAACAATATACTGAACTTTGAAAAATCAGGTTAACCTGAACCCAACTTGCATTGCAGGAATCAGAAACTCAGTCTGAAATCCACCTGAATAAAAAAACAATTGGTTAACTCAACCTGCAACAAAAATAATTAGCGCTGGGAGGGCAGTTCTCATCCTTTCTCCTCCCGCTGTAACTTTTCAGAAAATATTTTTTTATTCAGAATCACCCTTGCCATAGGCTTACTAGGCACTATATTTCTCAACATATTCTCCACCAATATTTATGCACTTATCTCACCATTTTATCAGTGTGCTAACACCAGCTACATAATATTCTTTGTATTGCTGTCTCAGCCACATTGGGTTGAACCTTTTCATCATATGTGAACATAATCTTGGTTCCAAGATGGTTTTTAGTGAACTAAACAGATGAAAATCGCTTGGGGCTAAGTCGAAGCTATATGGTGGATGTTGAAGAAGTTACAAGATGATGAAAAGGTTCAACTTGAACTCCTAATGTGGCTGAGACTGCAACCCAAAGAATTATGCAGCTGGTGTTGGGGCACTGATAAAACGGTGATATAAGTCAAGTGCATGGAGGAATATGTTGAGAAATAAAAATAGTTTTGAAGTGAATATCATTGTAAGTTATTATTTAATTATCTTTTGTGACTTACTTAATGATTTTCCCCCGTAATATGAAAATTAAAGTAGAAGCCACTTGTCAGATGATCCCAGCTCAGTTTGAATTCTGTTAAAAGTAACTAAGTATGAATGTATCGTTTAAGCTTAGGGTAATACAAAGAGTGTAGCTAATATAGTCATTTGGTGGCTTCAGCGTTAATTTCTACATTTACAACAAATAAATCTTATTACCTTGAAAATATATATATATATAAAAACCTAGACATAAGCCAAGCAGGATTTATTAAATCCTTTACTGTGCTTGTGTTCCAGGATGACCATTGTTATTTTGATTGGGTAAGTTTACCTTTTTTTTCCTGCATAATTATTCAACTGGAATAATGTAGCACACTGTTGAATCTGTTAGGTTTTTTTTAAAGTTTTAATGTAAGGTTTTTTTTTCAGTGTACAGAGTTATGCACAAACCATCCATGAAAGATATTTCGAAAACCTAGCTAGAGCTAGCTTTCAAAAATATATCTTTTGCCACAAACTGACCTATATGAATATGTTGGTTGGGATTTATTTTTTTTTCCAAGATGTGTTTGTACACATATATTTTAAATTTCAGGGTTTTTGTATAGTGTATTTTTTTAAATATTTCTCAATGGCTTAGGAGAAATATTGTATTACATAGAAATTTATAATGTATCCTTAGTAATATAATAGTATTTATTTTCAAAAACAGTTTTATTGATTACAAGTTTATCATAAAATTTTAATACTGGTTCTCTAAAATTTCAAGATTTTTAAAGTAATGATACAAACACTTCTGTTCTCAATGTATTATTACTTTTTAAGCATTGTCACATCTGGTTTTCCCGTGATCAAACTTTAAATATTGTAGTGGTACAAGGATTTTAAATAGTTTTACAGATCCGAATTATAAACAAAAGTTTACTCACTGAGTGCGACGTCTATGGCTAAAATGATCTGCGACCACATGGTGGCGATGAACTATATAAATCGGGAGTTCTTGCAATAATATATAAAATAAAAATTAAGATTGCAGTATAACGATAGAGATGTACCAAGAAAGACTTGACTACCATCTTAGTGTTGAACTACAGCATTTTATTTCAAACTCGAAGAGATGAGGTGGCCTTTTTTTCGGCGATGCTGACAGAGATAAATTAACTTTGAACTACTACTTTACTGTTACTATACTTTTTTTTTTTTAATTTGAACTTACATTAATACAATAACAGTTATATGATGAAAAAAACTCTAAATAAAAACTTGCCATCCTCGGCCTTGCACGTGCTTCATACAAAAAGCACTGTACGAAAAAAAACGTACTAGTTTCCATGAGAACCCGTCCTGCTACTAACGAGAATTTCTCATCCAGGTAGCGAGGCGGACACTTGGCGAAAACAGAACGCAGCAACACAGACTGACGCTCACTGCAGAGGTATGGCAAACGGGAGCAGCGTGCGTTACGTCACACTCTCCGATGATTCCATTAACCTCACAGGGGTGACTGCCAGCGAAAAATGCTCCAAAATGAAGAAGCCTGTAGTCAAAGGATACGGCCGCAACAGCTTTTAAAGTGTTTACCGCAAGATCATTAGTAAAAACTTAAAATAAGAAAGAAGCGGCTGATTTTGATGGGGGACATATTAAAATAAAGGTACTGAGCTAAAATTTATGATTAATTTAAGAAAATTTAGAGTGAAACTGCCATAAATTTAAATAAACCTTAAAAACTTCCAAAAACGATGTCATGTACATGACAAGCATAAAATAAGTTTTATATATTAAAAAAATCTCAACATATTCAATCATTTGTCATTTAATCACTCATTAAAAAAAAAAAAAAAAGTTAATTTTTAGTTATTATAAATTTATATTGTTTCCTTTTCTCCCCTCTATCCCAAAAAAGTATGGAATCGATTTTATTTTTAAAGTAATTTTATTTCAAAATTTAAAAAAAAATAAATGGAAAAAGTGCTTACAATCATTCAGCATTTATTTCTTGTGTTCCATAATGTATCTGCTAGCAGCAGAAATTTCGAAGAGATAGTATAGTTATTTTTTTAATACAGAAAAGAACCATTTATCCGGAATGGTGGGAGTCACGTGTATTCCGGTTAACTGGTTGAGCAACATCTATTTGTAGAATATATGTGGCTGTGGCATTGTTTCTGATTTCACATTATTAGATTGCACAGATTAAGAAACTGATCCAATCAAGGTCAAAGATTTATTCAGAGTTTGAGTGAAGACAATTTATTGGAATCCCTTGTTTCTGCATAACTCTACCCCAACAACATTTCTGCATAAAAATCAAAACTCCCAATATCTAACTATCTATTCTTCCATTTAAAATCCTAGATATTGAGCATTAAATTATATCATGCATGTGAGTAATGTATCAAACAATGAACATGTCAAACTAGCACTGTGACACTTTTTTTCTGGAGAAATTCTGAAATCAATCAATTTGAAACATTCTGGATAACTGCTTTTCCGGATAAATGGTTCCATACTGTATTACTTATTTTTAAATGCATTGACACATTACTGCAGCATATTTATTAAAAGAAATAACATATAAGAAATAGTTTTAACCAATTACTTGTATTCACCATAAAAAGCTACAACATTTTTATCTGTTTCATGAATCTTTACACAATGCAGTGACTTATCTGGAAGATGTGATGAAAGTAATCCCCAAATGTACACACTTAGGTTTTCAGTTGTGCTAAAGCGGGGAAAAAAGAAAAAAACTTAGTTAGCTAACATGTGTAAAAACTACACAAATTAAATCAATTTTCGCTAGAGCTCAAAATATAAGATATCTTGATATGAGATCTTGGATAATTCTATCAATCATGGACAAATTGTATGACAGTTAAAATTCCTTTTGGTCGTAAAATATTTTAGAAAGGTTTTACGGTTAATATTTTCACATTTCAGAATAAACTATGCTTATAATTATCACAAAAGTTAACACCATCTAAATATAATGGAATCTTTAAAAAAAAAAAAAAATTAATAGTAATTGTGGCAATATCTTGTATGAAAAATGACGCATAATAAAAATATTCATACTTTTTGGTTAGCTGGGTGCCAGTGATATATACATACTGAATACATACATATATGTATGTATGTGTATACATATATCACTGGGCACTAGCTAACCGAAAAGTACCAAAATATTTTACACATGTTTCTTGTTATCACAAACTATATATTAGATATACAGTGAAACCCCGGTTTTACGTTTTTCACCGGACCGACGGAAAATAACGTACTAAGCGGGAAATCGTAAAATCGGGGTTTAAGGAAAACTAACGCATTCAAAAGAAAATAAATGAAGCAGACACTCACCCAGTTACACTAAAAATAATCTGTTATTTTACCTTTTATTTTGTTTTTATACATAATGTCATTTATAGCATTTTCAATACTTGCAAGTTTTCGTAAATTCAGTTCTTGGTTTACATTAGAAGATAAAAAGTTTTTTACAATAGTCAAACTTTCAAGAACTTTTTTCGATGAAGGCACACTATCTATTGGTTCGTTGTCTTCATCATCTCCACTGTAATAATATGAAGGAAATCAGATATTGTCTGAATTCCTGAAGTGGCAACATCTTTATCACATTCAACATATTCATGACCATCGATTTCTGGATCATCAAATTCAATATTTACAATAAAATCTTCCTCTTTTGTCTTGTCTATGTGATTCACTGGATCTTTCATCGGTTAACTTCGGAAATCCGAAATTTTACAAAAGCATTGGAAATTCACTTTTTTTAGGTAGATTACATTCTCCCCTAAGTTGGAATTTTTGAAAATTTTTTGCAGATCTACACCGATTATGACTCCCAAAACCATCCCCAGTTCAAAACTTTCTATCTATCTATCTATGTCACTTTTTTATGGACACGATAACTCCCATAATTCTGCACAAATCTCTTCCAAACTGATACATAAAATCATGGGACATAAAATCTTGGTCAAGTTCGTTAACAGGAAAAATCGTACCAAGGGGCGGAAATAGAGGGGATGGGGGGCTTTTTGTGAAAACAGAAAAAAAAACAATTTCTTAATTATGATACGTATCGAATCCGTTTAAAGTTATTATTACTTCTAGGAAAAGGGCCAAAAATTTATGTATGACAGATTTTTGATATCCATAAAAAAGGGGGAGGGGGGTAGAAGAAAAAAATTCATATCTTCGTCAATTCAGAAGATATCAAATCCGCTTAAATTTATTATAAATCCTCTTAATATTATCTAAAACTTTTACATTGACAAGTTTTTTATAGGACTAACCATTATAGCAAAAAAAAATTAAAAACAAAAACAGTCCCTGCCGGCTCCGCTCGCAAACAAGTTAGGTTTCGAAGTGGGCGTTTCCAAAATGCCGCTTCATGGCAAAAAGGTCTTTCCTTCCGCAATTCCCAACAAACAGGAGACCCACGGTCTGCGTCTTCGAAATCTACCTGTGCCTGTAGGCCGAGCCGTCAGGGTTTTTTTTTCCAATATTATCTTCACGCCGAACAGATCAAATGAAGGCTTTCTAACACATTAACCTTTTGCTTCCAGGCATCTTGGAGATCACCAGAGTCTAGTGCAAGAAGTGCCGTTTTTATTAGTGCCTTTCTGTAATGCACTTTGAATGCTCGGATTATTCCTAATTCACACGACTGAAATTTGATTATAGAATTTAGTGGAAAAATTCCACACGCACATTCTTTAATTTTAGATCAACATGAACAGTACATTGGTCAAGAAATATATTTTTTTTTTCGATTTTGCATGCGCATCTATTTATCAGATTTCCAAAGAAAATCCTCAAAAAGTGATTGGGTCATCCATGATTTAGTGTTGGCGTCGTAATCAGTTGGTAAACTTTTTACATTTTTGAAACAGCGAGGTTTCTTGGCTTTCCCGATTACAAATGACGTCAGTTTTTTGCTTTCATCTGAATTTGCGTACAGAAAAACGGTCAAACGCATTTTTGACAGTTTCCACCATGGCAATTTTCCCCTTTAATGTCTTGCCTGGAAACAAATTAAAAAAGTAGCCCAGTTTATAAGCGTTAAAAATGTTCTCTTTTGAATAACCATCCCCCGTAGAAGGCAATGTTTTCTCAATCCACTCTGGAACAGTAGCATGCTCTACGCTATTCGACTGTCCACAGATAGATTTGAAACATCAGTTTTTTACACTTTCCAACCTAGTTGAAAAGTGTTTATGACTTCGGTTTGTCTGCCGTCTGTCCGTGCTCTAACTCCCGTAAATATGCTCAGATTGCTCTGCAATTTTTATATGTTATTGTCGTTGTCTATAGCATGTTCCCTATTTCAACTGAAGTGTGTAGCACTGATAGTTTTTTTACAGGGACACTCAAAAGAATTCCGTTACATTACGGTCTATGGGGGAAAATCATTTGCGGTTAATTTTAATGATGTTACACAATTTTAAATACATTATAATTGATATATATCACTAAGGTGCATTACAAGAAGCTTAATATGGAATATGATGTGCATAGTACATATGGTTACTTTACAGGGACAGTCAAAAGAATTCCATTACATTACGTCTATGGAGAAAAATCGTTTGCGGTTTAATTAAATAATGTTTCACTATTTTAAACGCATTGAAATTTATATATATCACTAAGGTTCATGACAAGAGGCTTACTACAGAATAGTGTGTGTATAGCAGTCATCGTTCATTTACAGGGACACACAAAAGAATTCTCTACTGTCTGTTAACAATAATTCCTGGAAGTGCGTTTTAAGTTGCTGAAAGAGATTTTAAATTTAACTCACTTTTTGTCTATTACTTGGTGTGTATAAATTCTGTAGATCTTATACAGGGCAGCACAAAAGTTCGCGAACACATTTCCGTTTATTCACAGAAACTCCAGAAGGAGAATTTTAAATTGTGCTGCGCGTTTCCTAACTAAATTAAGATTTAGCATCCTATGTAGTATATATACAAATCTATAGATCCTATACAGGGCTGAGTAAAAGTATTCGGATGTTTTTCCGAATATTGTTGGCAATTCCTGAAATTGGATTTTTAAATATGTTATGTATGTTATATATGTTAAATATGTTATAATATTATCAGTATAGGTTATTTGTTCGGACCAGTGAAAAATGACGTACGAAGCGGGTACCGTAAAATCGAGGTTCCACTGTATATATATATATATATTATCGATATATATATTATCACAAACGAACTTGTTATGAATAAAGCTTCCATTTGTTGCATTTAAAAAAAAAAAAAAATCTTAATGCTATGTTTTGCTTTTTTTTTTTTTTTTTTAAAGAAGTAATGTGCAGTAGGCTGGTTTCATTAACTTCACAATAAAACATGCATCATCAATTTCCTATCTTTCATTGTGTTGTAAAAGAAAAAAAAAAGTTGATTTTAACTCATTTTAATTTGATCTGTGAAATAACTAAATCATCAAAAATATCTTTAAAAAAGGATAAAAAAAAATAAGAAAATTTATACCTTACTGTCTCCTTAAAGTATGGAACATCTTTATCCAAGAACTTGTGATCCAAAGTTTCCATGATAGTTTTCTGCGAGAAATAATATGTATAATAAATACATAAATAATTGAGGAAAGGCGACTACACACAGCAGGTAAAGTTTCTGCATAATTGCAACAGTAGTCATAAAAACATTAAATATAAATTGTTATTGAAGAGAAGTATGATCAAATGCATTTTGAAATTATCTGTTTTTTGCAGCCAAATATATATATATATAATTTGTACTCCAGAAGTCCTATTTTAATTAAGCAGCTGCTCGTTTTCCTATTTGCTTTTCTGAATCTATTTTATAAAAGTCTGCCTATGTATTTCTCCACTTCTCTGAGACTATCGGGTTTTTTTTTCTTGTCATTTTCACATTAAAATTGGAATGTGAATTAGTATCTTTTATATGAATAGATATCAAAAACAATATGTACATTCTTAAAAAAAAAATTTAATAAAGAAAAATTGCCCGTTCATGCTTCAGGAATCTGCTTATTTTAGAAAACGAAAAATCATTTGTCGACTGGGTTATTGACATAAATGTATATCCCATTGTAGCTTTTTCAGTTTTACATTCAACCAAGGAGGTAAAACAAATTTGAACTTAAGTAGAAAATTGACCAGTGTTTGCAAGAAATGAATTTAAAGAAGAAAGTCTCAAGTAACTGCTTCTTATAGATAGCAATTAAGTTTTCACAAAGACACTTAGAGCGAAAGGGTTTAGCGATAAAATTAATTTTTGTAAGCATTTAAATTCATAAAATTGAAATAGTTTTTGATAAGTTTGTCCAAATGTCATTTTTGTATAAATTGTTGTGGATAAGAGAGAGGGAAGGGAGAAAGGATATTTTTGATGCCATTAAAATTGATAAGAATAAGTATTTTTTATTTGAATAGGTGGTGAGAATAATGATTAAACTACCGTAATTTCCGGCGTATAATCCGCAGCTCAAAGAGTCGTTTTTCGACCCAGAAATTTTATTCAATAATTGTAGTTAAATATTTACAGCGATCTTTTAAGTTACATTTTATAAAATAATATTTCTGGGTCGAAAAACGACTCTTTGAGCTGCGGATTATACGCCGGAAATTACGGTACATTCTTCAAGAAAATTTGAAGAAATAAAAACTTTTTACATATTTAAGCTTCAGAAATCAATTTATCTTAAAAATCATCTATCGACAAATTGACAAAGAAACTATTCCATTGTGTAGCTTTTTTACTTTCTTCTATCTGTAATAGAGGAAAGTATTGTAATCAAAATTTTTTCAACTTCCGGCTTTCGATTGATTTACACGTTTTAGGGGTCGGAGATACCGAAAAACATGCTTTTACAAAATGTCTGTCTATCCTCATTGTATCATCAAAAAGTGTATAAAGTTATGCTTCAAATTGAACCATTTTTTTTTTTTTTTTTTTTTTTTTTTTTTTCTGTTTTTGACTATGGCCAGCAAGTCCCACTTGAATTCGACAAAAGGGGGGGTTGTGATCTATTTTTGTTTCCATTTTCACTATTGTATCAACGAAAAGTGTATGAAGTTAGGCAGATAATTGAACCAATTTTTTTTACTATGGCCTGTAGGTCCCAGTTGAATTTGGGGATATTGCGCCTAGAGGGGGCACTGCGATAGCCATTTAAAGATTTCAAATTTAAACAGATATACAAAAAAATTAAGAATCCTAAAAAATTTTTGCGTTAAATGTTCGGTCTTGATCCAAGGATTCCAGAGCATTTTTTGTTTTGTCTCTATCTTAAAAAATGGCTAAGATATAGCAGTTTGAAATTTTAGGGTGGCTGACATTTTGAAACAATACAGCAGACAGTGTTGAATTCAGGGGGGGAGGATTGTATGCATTTAATGGTTAAAAAGTGCAATTCTCCTGCCCCGGAATTCTACAGTGCCTCCCCCCCTTCCCCAAGCCACAGAAATCCCTCTCGGAGAAAAGTGTCTGAATTCAACACTGACAGCAAGATTCTTCCATAAACGTGTAATTTTTTGTTCATTGTTTTAACACTTGCATGATTAAGGCTCCCGTTGAGCAAGCGCTCAGGAATACAGTGCTAATGTTAATCCAATGGGGCATTAATGTGCTAATATCTCGCTTGCATTTGAATATTTTTAAACTTTTTTTTTTTTGCACTGGATAGCAGAGATCAATCTCTATTTCCGCCGTTGATTACTTTTTCGATTTTCTTTGCGTATTTTTTTTACGAAGATAGTTTCACTTTCGGAAACTATATATTTATATTGTCAAGCTTGGTGAAATATCGGCAAAAATATGTTGTCATATATGAAGTCAACTTGGCTATATTCAAATTCAATATTGACGAGAACTGGGAATGACTTCTGTAACAGGAATCCTCGCATTTTAACTTAATTTTTTTTTAGTATGATTAGCTAAAATCTCAAAACCAAGCAATAGGGAGGCTATCTTTTTCTGTCGGTATAGGCCAGGACTTTTTGTAGTTTAGTATAATGCATCGGCTTCTTGTTGGCTCACTTTTTAGGACTGCTATTCTGGTACCCCTGTCCTGTAATTCAAAAATTCTCCTAATTGCCTAATGCGTAACTGATAATTTTTAGCTTATATGACATCATTCATTTTCATATGCTCTTTCGCCAATTTCATGGTGCCAATATGTGTATGGCATGAAAATCGACATGTGTCGGAGCGGACATTCTTTCTCTAGCACGGCCCCGGATAAGAAGTTAATAATGTAAGCTTACGCTGCTAAAAAAATGCTCTCGGGCACCATCCCATCCCTTTATGTACGTACTTTGTAATCGTACGCTTAGAATTTAAAGTTTAATAAACTATTATCGTAAAGAATCTTTTCAGAGCATTTAATTCTACAACCTACTGCTTTTTTATTCTACTTTCAGTGAATGCATATCAGACTTGGATTATTTTTCACGCAATGTACTTTTAAACACGTAGTTTTCCGACACCATAGTATAATGCATTGGCTGCTTGCATCTAGATAACCTGGCGACTCGTAAGCAGCTGACGTACAACAGAATGACGATTTTTTTTTCTTTCTTGCTGGTGTGATGGCGAACTTTGAAGCATTAATATGTATGAGATAGAAGAAAGTTTTTGGATTGGCATGTCAGACTACTTAATTTTCTATTCAAACAAGGAGGTAAAACAAAAACCAAGTTAATCTCCTTAAATTCAACTAGAGAAATTAATAAAGTAATTAATACATTAATTTAAAGAAGAAATTCAAAGTATTTTAATAAAATCTGGTGTCAAAACATTCACTTTTTTACACACTTTTATTTAACTTGATTCATGTATGTAAAGACGGACTTTTGTAATCAACTTTTATGCAAAATGAATGCTAGAATTTTAAAATTATGCACACAGTTGTGTTTCTGATGACAATACATTTTAATATTTTTAGAGATGAATTATAAATTAATTTTAAATTGGTTCTCATAAAAGAATTTATTTTATTGAAACTTTGGCATATTTACAGACTCATTTTTAAACAAAACAATGGCACTTGCAGGCCTGACTATTGAAGCAATTTGAAATTGAATGATGTTTTCCATAGATAATAAATGAATTATAGAGCCATAAGCGATTGTTGTCATGCGACAGGTTTTTCTCTTTTTCCCACGTTATCGTGCTCGGAAATTCAGTTCAAAATGGGAATATTTTCTGAAAGCTCTACCTTCACCAAAACATGGAAAATGCCATTCGATTGCATAGTTTCTGAATAAGAATACCTGCCAATTTCATGCATTTCTGAACAGAAATGTTTCTGAAAGTAGTTCCTTTGTAATTAAGAACAAACAGCCTTAAGCGGATTGTAGGTGACAAATCACCAAACATTCTTCCAAATAAACAACATGGTTACAACAGTGGAGTTTGATACCAAACCACATATACCATCTGACTGTGGAACTGCAATAATGAAAATTACACTGATGACCAAAAATTAAGGGACAGTGATCGTATCGTAAAGTTATTTCTTGCTGAACTTAATAACTGCGGCACAAGCGTGCTCTTAAGTGATCGTATATTACTATTAAAAAATTGTGGGAGATTTTCAGGTTCGTGTGTCTTGAACAGAGAGGATAATAAATATTAGTAACGACATACCTTCAGTAAGTAGATCAGAGAAGACACACCGTTGCATGGAATTAATTAATTTTTTATTTGCATCTTTAGTTGGAATTACTGGGATCCCTGGATTGGCATCTGGGTCACTTTAACTACTTTGTGTAGTTGCTTGTCTCTATGTACAAGTCTAGAGAAACCTCAAATCTTGCTCTGTCCAACTTCTGTGCTACACGCTGCATTCACTCGAAGCATTCTCGCACGGCACCGGGAGAACCCGGGCACTGCCCTTATTGAGAGACACCCTACATCTCTCAGGCTGCTTTCTGTACTGACTGACTGCAGGAGCTAAAACGCGGTTGCCGAAAATTGCGGGAGTTAAAAACCGCCAAGACCGCGCCAAGTGGAAGATGAGCACGCCTAAACGTTGCGCCAAGGAGAATGTTATTATAGTAATTACAAAAGTAATTACTAATACATTAAAACAGGATGCAGAGTATAAACGCTAAATGGAGTGTATATGCTGACGATTGATTGCCCGAATTAAATATGAGAAAAAGCTGTAAAGTAACATGTGGACTGTGTCTTGAAAATAAAGACAAACTGTTTTAAAAACAACTAAACGTTTATTAAATAAAAACAAGAATAAAATCAAAAAGACAAAAATACAAATTCAATAAACTATGTAAATAAAAATATACTTTAAACTTTTATCTTTAATATGAACTGAAGCCTAGGAAAAGTTTCAAAAGAAAGTTATTTTTATTTAAATTCAATTCTACTTATCTTTAGAAAAATGTAAACTTTAATTTGATTTTAATTCACAATTATAACTTCAAATTATATTAACTTTAATTTAATCAACTTAATTAACTTTAACTTAACAAAAATATAAACATAAATTGACCTTTATCATTCACCTCTCATTTAAATATTAACCATCTTAAAAGATCATTAGTCTGTTTCATTTTTACACCTCGTCTCATGAAAAACTCCCGATGTACCACGCGTACCGTCATTAGTATACCGAAAGCATCAAAGCAAAAGTATCTAACAAAATAAATCGGATCTTCATCTGAAACCTTAAACGTGATGAAGTCCGTCACAGTATTTGAAAGACCTTAAGAGTAAAAGACAGAAACCAGACTTAAACATGATGTCAAACTGAGAGGGAAAAACAACTAATAAACCAAAACTTTATAGAAACTTAAACCAGTTTTAAACTTAATTAAATAAGGCCAAAAGTATAATAAAATCACTTCAAGAAAAACTAAATGAAAGTATACTTAAATTTACTTACGAAACGTTCTCTATGTATTGCACCTTCCTCCCCCTTTAACAGTATACTAAGATACTAACACAACTTCCTAAAACCTGCCTAATAGCAGTATATCTGAAGTTGGTTTAAAACATACTAAGGAGAAGGGAAAACATCGTTGAGTAGAAAAACTAATGAAACAAATTAAATCATAAACTGAAATATTGATAGAACGTGTTGCAGCCGGTGTTTTGATACACTAGGTAACAAATGCCATTCTTCTCACTATGTCTTTCAGGAGAAGCAACTTTGTCAACACGATGAGAGAAGGCATAAAACTTCTAGATGTATCCTTTCAACATCACCACCCAGCTTTCATAAAAACACTAAAAGTTCTTTAGATTTAAAAAGCAACATCAGAGATTAAAAGCATCTTGAGAAACAATAACATATTCAAATATTATAGAACATCTTTAAAACTGCATTTCACCAACACTAGCCATTATCTCCCGGCGGCATTACTATGTCAACATTGCCTTGCCACACACAAAAGGAATTAAAACAACGAAGCTAATGAATAAACCACGAGCTGTCGTATATAAGCAATCATCTCCAGGTAAACAGCCTATCACGCCGTCTTCCAGCAAACGTCATTACCGGCTTCTAGAAAGGTCCGGATGAAGTGACGAACCGCCACGAGAAAAAGATCGTAGGAGAAAGAGACGATTGCGCCATCTGTCGTCGTCGGCCGTAAGTGCTTCGACGCATCGTGGTGCTATGCTGTGCAGAGAGATATGAAACCGGCAAAATGTAAACAGAGGTGCGTGATTTTTAAGAGTGTGGTGTGAAAGTAAAAATGAATAGGCCTGGATAAATTATACAGCTATTGTAAGTAAGCTTTATGAAATGTTAAATATGGTATTTAGATATTGAAATAAAGTAAATATAATCCAGAATGTATATGTATAAAACAGAACTTAGAAATATATAACTGTGAAACAAAAAGTAATTTAGAAACTTAGGTAGGGATTAAATGGATGAATTAACTGAAGTGATAAGACCAAAATAGGGAAATTATGGAATATTTCCTAACACCGTAACTAACACTTCCTAACACCGTTCCTAACATAAAGACGGAAGCGAGACCTTACGCGCATGCGCGGTGAGAACCGGCTGCCTAGGTGAAGGAACTACGAACCGCTTCAATGAAGTACGTTGGCTTACGGTCACAAATGAAGAAAAAGGATGCATGTCTGCGCACTTTGGCTCTGGGCCAAAAGAGAAACGAGAACGGCAGATTTTAAATTAACGTAACGCAGACAGGACGATCGATAAAATGAAATGTAAACACAGGTTAAAAAGGATCAAAATTAATGAACAGTTAAATAAATAACTAAATTGGATGAACTTGAAAGATAAATAAAATATGAGAATATTACGATGGGGTGGAAAGGAAAGACAATATGTCACAACATGACATATACTCCCCCACGAATACAAAAGAAATTCGAAAGAATGGGATAATGCATGGAATTACAACTCATTAACTGTGATATTGAAACCTAGATTGATTCTATCATACGATTCCAAACCTCATCTCCTATGCGATTGCTGATTGTCCAGCACAATTTTGTACTATGAACAATCCCCTCCAACTGAGCTAATACTACAGAAGAAGACGTGACTGCCAACGAACCTACAAATACCATATGGTACCGAGTGTGTGTGTCCGCCAGGTCATCGCAGAACGGGATGGCGGGTAACGCGGGGAAAGAAAAAGACCCAAAATCCATAACAACCAGGAGGAAAAGGGTGGAATAGATGGTGCTGTGACACAACACAACATTCAGAACCAAAACAAACAAGTTTAAAATATCAATAGAAAAATTAATTTAAAACAAAATATGTACTGAGGAAAAATGAGAATGTTTCCTAAAAATGATTTTCACCATTCTGTATCCTGATACTAATTCAGGATGCAGTCACCTGAAACAGCAAACTCGCAAAGGAAACTGACACTATTGAAAAAAAAATGGAGAAAAATGTGGCAAATAAAAGAACATTTCTTTTATAAAATATGTATCATTGATACGATACTCAAAAATATGACACAAAGGTCAAATGCAATATAGAATTTGAGAAAAATTAATATAATTTGGACATCCTTGAACCTGCTATAAAAGAATATAAAAAGTACAAACAAAACTATGCTTCCCAAAATAGAATGTCATATCTTAAAAGACGACATTGTGACATAAAGTCACCACTGGACTATTGTAACAATTAAATATAAGAAAAATGCGATAGAAAAAAATGGAAGCACAGAAATTAATCTCAAAGTAAAATGGAATACATGAAACAAATTCAAGAAAAACAAGACTAGAAAAATTGAAAAAAAACTTACCAAAACTGAGATGAAAACAAATTACTGCCAAATATTTAAAATGTAAAAGTACTGTAAATGAGGACGTGTAGAGTGAGGATACCAGAGATCACCAGATGCCATCAGGATTACAGGGGGTACAAACGATACCCGACAGGTGGGTAGCTAAGTAAAATTATTAGTACAACATGCAGATATACAGGATAAAATTACATCATTTTAAATATTTTATATTGAAGGAAAAAGTGAATTAAAATAAAGGGAAAATTTAAAAGGGGTGTGTGGTACCACAAAAAAAAAGGGAATACTAGAAAAAGCATATCATACATTAGTACTGATTACTAAAAAACCCTTATACTTACAAGTATAATCCTGTAACAAAATAGAAATGCATAATTCCAAACAAAAATTTAAACATACATATACAACATAAAAATCAAAGTGATTATTAATGAATAAAGTGTGAGCTCACAATTATGTACGTACAAAAATAAGATATCATAAGGTTAACCTTTTGCAAAAATTCATTACTATTAATCATAAATATGTCTATATGACACTTATTATTCTATTGTATTCATTTTGCTTTATTTGAATTTTTGCTAGCATGCTTATAAGACAATATTTCATTCAAAAGAAAGGTATACCATTAAAAAATTATTAAATTACAAATGTATAATTAATGGAAAATAGTTGTGATTTAAAAAGGTAATTATTGAATAGGTAAATTCTGAAAGTAAGTTAAGTAATCCTAAGTGCAAGATTTTTTTTTTTTTTTTTTTTTAAATATTTTGTCATACTAGGTTATCTTAGATACATGAGAAGAACATTGGAGTTACAAAAATATATAGTGTGAGAAATTTTTTGTAGTTCACAAAGAGAATTTCTGAAAATTCACCAATGCTTTGTCAATCACTAATTTAATAGTGAGAAAATTTTAAAGTGTGATTTTTGAAAATGACAAGAAATGTAAATAAAATATAAAAGGAAAATTCCTTCGAATAATTATGTATCATGGATATTGTTTTGTTTTCTTGCATATTAGAACACAATAGTTCATTAGTCTTTAAGTTATTTATTAAGTATAATATAAGAAAAATTGAAAAATACAATTAGTCAACAACATGACTCTAAAATCACAATATCAGCAACATCATCAAGCTACAAGCAAGAGCAATAATAATAACCTCCGGTTGCCACTTACAGATCACTAAATACTTAAAACGATTACGATTACAAACTACATATATGATGATATGTTACATCCTCCCTTTCATTCAGTATATTCATTTAAGTACGCAGGACGCTTACTTATGCGACCAGATCTAGTTTTATAAGAAATTTCGCCATCTGAGCTAGGATTAGGTAAAAGCTGATTATTGTTGTCATAAGATTTACCATAACATGAACAGTCACTTACAGAATTATCATGATTATAATTAACATCAAAATCGAAATCAAAATTTGCAGTTTTATTTAACGGTTTTTCTAATTTTGAAAGATTTAAATATTTTCTATTCCTATAATAAATGCTACCTGAATCCGTTTTGATTTTGTATGATCTGGGTTTGTCAGCTTTAGAAAGGACTATGGCAGGTTTCCAAGTTTTGGTTTTGACATCTTGAACAAATACTTTATCCCCTGGTTTTAGTGGCTTAAGCTCCTTCACATTTCTATCAAAATAATGTTTCTGCTTATTTTGTCTCTGTTTGAGTTTAGGGACAATGTCTTTTACAATTTTGGGATTTAGTAATTTTTTACTAATTGGCAATTTAGTTCTTAACCTGCGGTTAAATAGTATCTGTGCTGGTGATAAACCTATACCTGTGATGGGACTATTTCTGTATTCAAGTAAAGCTACTATTGGCTTCTTATTTTCCTCTTTTGCTTTTTTGAATAATGATTTTACAATGCCCACAGCTTTTTCTACCATCCCGTTACTTTGAGAATGATAGGGACTAATGAAAGATGGTTCAATGTCCCACTCTTTAGCAAAATTGTTAAATTCAAAGCTATTGAATGGATTATTATCGCAAACAATTGTTTCTGGAATTCCAAATCTGGAAATAACATTCTCCAGAACTACAATGATATCACCCATAGTTTTGCTATTAACCTTTTCCACCTCAATCCACTTTGAAAAGTAATCAACAATAATGGCATAATTTATCCCATTGAAATACATTAAATCCATTCCTATTTTCTGAAATGGCCTATCAGGAATACTATGGGGAAGCAGTGGTTCATTAGATAGTGTTTTACGAAATTTCATGCAAACCTCACATTTTTGTACAACATCTTCAATGTCTCGTGAGAGACCAGGCCAAAACATAATTTCACGAGCTCTATTTTTGCATTTTTCCATACCTAAATGAGATTCATGAATTAAGGACAACATTTCAGGTCTTAGTGTTTTAGGGACAATAATTTTGTCATTCAAGAATAACAAACCTTCAATAAGAAACAAATCATTTTGTAATTTATAATATTTCCTTAAATTACTTTTGAGTTTATTTTTATCAGGCCATCCCTCCTTACAATAATTCATAATTTCTTTAAGTTCCTCATCCTCCCCTATTGCCTTTCTAAATTGTTCTACTCTACGAATACTCATTGGAAGATATTTTGCAATTGAATGTACAGTTTGTAACATTTCTGGGTCATCTTTAACTGCATCTTTGATAAAAGCTCGAGATAATGTGTCTGCAATATACATATCTTTACCTGGTAAGTAATTAACATCAAAGGTATACTTCAGTAATTTAAGAAGCATTTTCTGAAGACGATTAGAAATTTTGCTGATTGGTTTTTCAACAATTGATGTTAAAGGTTTGTGATCACTTTGGACTTTCACTTTGTGACCATACACAAAATTGTGGTACTTTTTAAAAGCAAAAACTATAGCTAACAGCTCTTTCTCAATCTGTGCATAGTTCTTTTCAGTATCTGTAAGGCTTCTAGAAGCAAAAGATACAGGGTGGCCTTCTTGCAATAGACAGACGCCCATGCCATCTCTAGAACTATCACACTGTATTGTTATTTCTTTTGAGCTATCAAAAACTTTTAGAACAGGAGCTGAACTAATCAATTTCTTAATATTATTAAATGCCTGTTCTTGTTCATGAGACCAAAAGAAGTCAACATTATTTTTGAGTAGTATTCTTAATGGAGCTGTAATTTGAGATACATTTGGAATAAATTTGGATAAAAAATTTACCATGCCTAAAAATCTCCTTATATCTTTCTCGTTGAACACAAAGTTCCTCTTTTTACGAACACGACAGTTCTATCTCAATCATTTAGCATCGGCGCGATTTTAACACTTCTGACACCATGTTTTGTTTTCTTGCATATTAGAACACAATAGTTCATTAGTCTTTAAGTTATTTATTAAGTATAATATAAGAAAAATTGAAAAATACAATTAGTCAACAACATGACTCTAAAATCACAATATCAGCAACATCATCAAGCTACAAGCAAGAGCAATAATAATAACCTCCGGTTGCCACTTACAGATCACTAAATACTTAAAACGATTACGATTACAAACTACATATATGATGATATGTTACAGATATGATACAATGAAATATGACAGTCATTTTCAAGATGAGTTTAAAAATTTTAAAAAACATTACATTAGAACATCACAAAATTATGTTTGACAACCCTGAGTACTACACTCTTAATGACTATCATGTGACCTAAAGTCACCACTAAGTTAATATGAATTGAAAACTGAGAAATATTGAGTACAGTAAAACAATACGGAAAAGCAATTAAGATTTTAAAATGTAATGCAATAAATTAAGAATTTCACTATGTTTGTAAAACTATAGCATGTGATGATACCAAAAGATGCAAAGAAAATAATTATACAATAAAAATATACATGAATATATACATACTTATAAAAAAACACTGAAAAGAAAAATTATATTACGATGAGCACCTAATGCGTGACATGCATGAATTAAATACATAAGTGTTGTCACTGAGATTACCCCACATCTCAGATCATACACTGTAGAAAAAAAACACTGTATGAATGGCTGCAACTCCAAAACAACCAACAAATGTGTGTTTGTTTGCGATTCATGATGTGCACAAAAACAGAAGAAAAATTATACGAGTAAACTTTGAAGCACTTGACAAATTTTGGACGAATAAAGTGTCCTACTGTCCAAAGATTTGGTGATTAGCACAAAAATGTTCGTACACTGAAAGTTTTCTTTTTGAAGGATGTCACCAAAAGTTAGTCTATATACATGAGTAAAAAAAATATGACAATTTTGTCATCACTACAATGAGAATCTTGCATCTTTAAACACAAATTTTTGGTATTCACACATGTAACACTATATATAAGAAATTAGCACATATTATTAGGCACACTACTTGAGATAAAATTTCTGGAACACTTTTATAAAAGTTGTAGACACAATGATGCTTCACATGTTTGTTGCATTTTTTTGGTTTCTGCACTTAGGTAAGAATTTATGTAAATGACTTTATGTACACAATCATTGTGATTGTGAATGGAGAAGATGCTTGAGCGCTGGTGTAGCAGAGTTGAGAAGTGGCCAATATCAAGGTGAGCGACAAAAAATCCAAACTAGATGACAGACTGTCGTGAAGAAAAATTCGTGAAGAACGATTTGAGTGAACAAACGATGATTTGTTCATAAAATATAGAAGCTTCTTTCAATACATTAGATGAATGCTTCATTTTAAAAATTTTGCATATTTTCACACAAACTGGAACACATTAACTTTAAATTTGAGATATATTTGCATTTTTTTTTTTTTAAACAATGTTGTTTTAACTTATTTCTTTCTTCTTTAAATGTGGATGTATGTGGTAACTTCATTGATATAACAATTTGCGTATGCCAGCATAAGCAATTATTGATACTCTGTCCTGCATGTATAGCTGACTACAGGATGAATATCATTTTGTATTTATCATTCAAAACCACAATAATAGAAAAATGCAAAAAAATGTATCCATTTTCTGATAAATTGTAAAATTATTTTGGTATATTCTAAAATAGAATAAGCTGTGAACAAGGTAATTTTTCCTCAACAGGAATACCTTGTATTGAAAATACACCAAACTTCAATCCATCTTCATCTATAACATTAATCATAGAAATATTGTGAAATTTTGCAGAAGAGGCATTTGAAGTTGGTATTTTCATATATATTATAAAATTTTTCACATTAAATTTGAAATACTGGAGTATACAAAAATTTTAGTATCACTTTTTAAAAAAACTATTGTAGTGGCACGTTTTCACAAATTAAATCTTATTCATCTAGAATTTCTTCCATTACTTTAAATGAATTTGTTATCAAAACATCATATTTTCATTAATTTATATATTATATCTTTTTGACATGGAAAACTGACGGAAGTGCGCTTGCAGCACGTGGTTCCGCAACAATATTTTCCAGTCACTTGAACAGAACTTTCTGTTAAAATTAAAATGATCTTGATGAAATACACCAATTATTTATTTAGTTCAAGACACGTAGCACTAACTGTGCACATGGAACGAGCACCATATTTATCGTAAAGTTATTTCTTGCTGAACTTAATAACTGCGGCACAAGCGTGCTCTTAAGTGATCGTATATTACTATTAAAAAATTGTGGGAGATTTTCAGGTTCGTGTGTCTTGAACAGAGAGGATAATAAATATTAGTAACGACATACCTTCAGTAAGTAGATCAGAGAAGACACACCGTTGCATGGAATTAATTAATTTTTTATTTGCATCTTTAGTTGGAATTACTGGGATCCCTGGATTGGCATCTGGGTCACTTTAACTACTTTGTGTAGTTGCTTGTCTCTATGTACAAGTCTAGAGAAACCTCAAATCTTGCTCTGTCCAACTTCTGTGCTACACGCTGCATTCACTCGAAGCATTCTCGCACGGCACCGGGAGAACCCGGGCACTGCCCTTATTGAGAGACACCCTACATCTCTCAGGCTGCTTTCTGTACTGACTGACTGCAGGAGCTAAAACGCGGTTGCCGAAAATTGCGGGAGTTAAAAACCGCCAAGACCGCGCCAAGTGAAAGATGCGCACGCCTAAACGTTGCGCCAAGGAGAAGACGGAAGCGAGACCTTACGCGCATGCGCGGTGAGAACTGGCTGCCTAGGTGAAGGAACTACGAACCGCTTCAATGAAGTACGTTGGCTTACGGTCACAAATGAAGAAAAAGGATGCATGTCTGCGCACTTTGGCTCTGGGCCAAAAGAGAAACGAGAACGGCAGATTTTAAATTAACGTAACGCAGACAGGACGATCGATAAAATGAAATGTAAACACAGGTTAAAAAGGATCAAAATTAATGAACAGTTAAATAAATAACTAAATTGGATGAACTTGAAAGATAAATAAAATATGAGAATATTACGATGGGGTGGAAAGGAAAGACAATATGTCACAACATGACAGACCGATTTTTTTTATTTTAGATGTTTTGTCGAATATCTACTGAAATTCTTTACGAATTGTCCTTGAACTTCAAGAATGTAAAGAAGATGTTTGCCTTTATAATTTTCAGTACGGATTTTGTCGAGGGGACAATAATAGAATAATATTTGTGAGCACCCAACTAATAGTATATGCTCAAAGTGGTCTGTCACAGAAGCAAATGACTATGTACATTCTGTTCAACATTTGTGTAAGCATAGCATGTATATTCAAGAACGTTTCTGGGAAAATTTTTTTGTTTATAGCAAGCATACAGAGTTTTCAACCGAATTTAACACCACTTGACAAAGAACAGTACAAATAGTATACTGCAATTGAAATATTAATATATTGAATATTTGATGAGATATGGGTATTTGCATGAAATAAATTTTAACTGTGCATGCGCGAACTAGAGCAAAAATTTTTTTTTCATGATTTGGTAGTCAATACTATAGAGAAACTCTTAAATACCAGTCAAATATCGTGAAAATTCAAAAAGATACAGGCAATACAGTGAGCTAATTGATAAATTGGGGAGAAATTCCCATACAAACCTATGGTATTTCCACCCCTTTTTATTAAGTAGCTCACTGTATTGCATGTATCTTTCAGAATTTTCGTGATATTTGAATGGACTTTTTAAAAAGTTGCTCTATAGAATTGATTACCAAATCAGAAAAAAAAAAGTGTGGTATAGTTCACACATGCACATGTATTCAGTATATTCATCTTTTAATTGCATTATACTATTTCTACTGTTCTTTGTCAAGTTTTTGAAAAGTTGTATTAAATTTAGTTAAAAACTCTGTATTCTATAAAAAAAAAATATTTAAATTTTTCACAGAAACGTTAACATCTTCAAGAATATGCATGCTATTCTTACACAAATGCACAAAAACATTGAATAAATGGATCATTTTCAGCATTGTCTGTTTCTTGGGGAAACGTAAATATTTTATTAATTAAATTATATTACACCCCTAATTGTCTTCGGGACTAAATCTTTACTAAAAATCATTAAGTGAAACATGTTCTTTACACCCTCAAAGTTCAAGGGCATTTCCTCACGAATTTCAGTAGACATTCGACTAAACGTCTGAAATTGAAAGAGTCCAGTCACTGCCCCTAAATTTTTGGACATGAGTGTAAAATGTAAAGATGAGTAATATATATATTTAATATGCTTTTATAACAACTAAAAAATGCTTAATTTTCATAGAAAAACAAAATTATAATTGAGAATTATGTTTCTTTTAAAAATTGCATTGCAGAACATTTCCAATATGAACATGCAACTGTGATGCCAAAATAAATATCTAGACTTTGATTATCCTAGCTACAGTACACAAAATGAATGTTTCTACGAGTAAGAGCTTAAATGTAATTCCAGAAACTTATATATTATATTCAATGGTTGGAGTATCGTAGTTGAAGATTATTCCAACAGAGCAAAAAAATGTCTGGGCAAGGGCTTTAATCTGGGTACCTTGGCTTACCGTGCCAATGCTCTTCCAACTGAGCTAGCTACCTGAACGTTCTCTTTGAATCAATAAACCTCAATTATGATAACCCAACCACTGAATATGATTTACCTAGTTGAATATATACTTTTCTCTCTTCATTTTGGTATATTTTTGCCAATCATGACCCCCAAACCACCTTCAGTCCAAATGTTAATTTATAAATTTTGTCATGCGACAGCATTCTTATATATCACAGACGTGATTTTGACTGAACACGTGTATAAGATTTACCATGGTCTTGACTGGGTTGTTTGTTGGCCAGCTTCATCCACCATCTTGTTTCAAAATTGCAGCCACATTGAAATTTCACATTAAAAAAAAGGTACAACAAAATTAGAAATCCCAAAAGTTTTTACCCATAAATGTTTGTTGTTGACACAAGGATTCCAGAGCATTTTTTGTTTTGCCTCTATTTTAACAAATGGCTCAGATAACTTGAAATTCTAGAGTAGCTGATTTTTCCATAATCAATTTTCATTTATGAGCTTTAGAAAATATAGTTTCTCTCAAATTTCAAATATGTTTAAAACTGCATAATCATATCTGACAGTGTCCAATTCTCACAAAGTTTGGCAAAATATTACCAAATTTGGCCACCAAACATAAATCTCCATAAATGAAGCCAACTTTGATATAGCTGAGCAATTTGATGAAATTCTCATTCAGTTTCAATATTGAAGGAAACTGAGATTGCATCTTCTATAATTGGATTGTATGCTTTTTACCCGACTGCCAAGAAGGGTTATGTGTTTGAGACGTATCTGGGTATGTGGATTTCTTTATACGCTTGAAACATCCCAATGGCTGGATCAATTTTAATGAATGAGGTCTCTATCGATTCATCTTAACCATCCGATGGTTATAGGCTAGGTTTTGTTTTCATAAATTCAAAATAGAGACAGTAAAATACAAAATGGCAGTAGAGACAGAATTTTTTTTTTATGCACCATATTGAGTGGCATATCATTGGATAGGTCTTTCAAAATGAAGACTATGTTTCCTAGACTGTTTTACAGACAGAAGCTTCGTTTTTAGTTTGCTTTTTATGCAGTTGGGTTTTTAAATATTTTTTATTTAATTTGTTCTTCTTAGCTTTGTGTGTTTGAGAAAAATTTGCTGAATTTTTAAAAACAGGGAATAAGGAAGTTACCTTTTCCTCTCCGTACAGGCCGGAAGGACTTTCTAATATTTAACAAAATTAATCCAAAAAGAGTATTTGTACACTTTAAATATGTAATTAGTTACACAACTTTACTTTAATAAAGTTAAAATTTTGTTTGATAGCCTTTATATTATTTTTGCTGGTGAGTTTTTTCAAACTTCAATAGTATGCATGGTGTTTACTGGTTTGAGCTCTGTAGATATTGGTCGTCTTAGAAAATTGTAAAGCAGCAACCACACTTTGTTACCACAATAATATGTTTAGGATTATTTGCTGCTGTAAGAGGAAAGTTTTTTCTAGGCCAAATTTTCTAGAATGGCTCAATAATTTAAGGTGCCTCTGATTGCTTTTTTTTTTTTTTTTTCAAAATCCTTTCGACCAGTATCTTCTCTATTATTACTACATATCTCATCATGTATTGGAAATATGTAGTAAATTTATTATTTGCATCTTCACCCTTTGACTATGGAATTTTTAAAACGAAATTATATAAATTTTTCTACTAATGTCTTTCTTGCATGTAGAAATTGCAGGATAAGCGGTCAGAGAGTTAGCTTAGGGATCCTACATTAGAGAGAGATTGGACATTGACGAAAAGTCCGCCATCTTAGTTACAGAGCAGATGGAACGCAGTAGAACTCAATGCATTTTCATCCGCGTCCAACACTTTTTATTCTATTAAAATCACCAGAAATTCATTTCATATGCCTTCACAGAGTCATTCAGAACATAAACATAAAAACAATTCCGTTTTAATGAATAAGAATTCTCAGAAAATGCTTTTTCTTTTATTCGGCTGAATTGCAGGGTTAACATTTCGAGACTTTACATTATGCTTAAAATAATTGAATTTGATTATAAACAAATATTCAAGTTTTTGGGGTTTTTTTTCACTTAAAATAAACATTTAATTTATGCATAACACAAGAAATGCTACATAATGTAATTTTTTGTAGTGTAGGTATTTATTTTTTGCTTTCCTCTGTTTAAATGGTCATGACTCATGACATAGATTAGTTAGGTTACTTTTTTAAGTAAATAAATAAAATTTCTTAGAGGGAACTCTTAATTTTATAAGGTTAAAAATATATCATTTAACAGCAAAAATAAATTTTAAAAAAAATACTGAAATATTCAGAAAAGTATCAATTTTTGAAACATATTCCTAATATACCTTCATTATTAATGTATTTACATTAATAAATTTAGATAGTTTTAAAGAAACTAATTGGTTGTATGAAATTAAAAAGCTTCAATTCTCTAGAATAATACACTTTATAATACTAAGTATATCTAAATATGAAAAAAAAAAAAAAAAAAAAAAACGAGAAACTGAATAAAAAAATTTACACACATATGCCTAGTAATGTTTATTTATATAGAGGTTTATATATTGTAAATTTATATATTTTTGCAATTGTCAAAGTCTGCGCTTTTATATATAGATATTTTTTTTATGCGAAAAATTTAAATGCTTATGTCTTGTGCTCTCAAATTCCGCGGATATTTAAAAAAGAAATTATTAAAAAATGAACATTTTAACAATTTATTCAATTATTCCTTATAATTTATAAACAATTTCATATTTAAAAAAAAGTGCACTATATACAATTTTATTCTGTATTACGTTCTTAAAATAAATGTTTCAAAATGTAAACAGAAATTCATCGCCAACAACGTTTGCCAATTACCGTCAACTGTCAAACTTCGAAACTCCAAATTATTTACACGTTTTGCTCACTCACTACAAAAAGATTTAAATCAAAATCAGTTTTAAAATGTAAAACAAGAGACGCAGAACAGAAATTGCTTTGTTTGTGTTACTCATTTCGATAGTTATTATTTAATGAAACTGTTTAAAGTTGACCGCATACACAACAATTGAACTCTGACAATTTAAAATATGTTACAAAATAAATAAACATTACTAAATATTAAAAAGTAACTATAAACAACAAAAGAAAATTACCTATTAATAGTGTAGTAAGTCTTAATACAATATTTAAAACGTTAAATCTTTAAAATCCAAATTTTCTTCAGAAAGCAATACCAGCGTATACATACGACGTAACTAAAATGGCGGATTTGTCAAATCTGCCGGCGACGCAATGTCCAATCTCTCTCTAATGTAGGACCCCTAGGTTAGCTGTGGTTATAGCATCAATAAATTTTAGATTTTCAACTTCATTAGAAGCTGCATGCCTCCTAATCCCAACATTTTCTTTTCGCTAACATGTTTTATAGATAAGGATCTAGAGAAGTTTTATTTTTCATAATATTTTCCGAATACTTAGTGGAAATTTTCAATCTTATTCTTCTGAGAGCAAAAATTACCTCTCCTTTTTTCTGCCCAAAAGTCTTGTAGTTTATCTCTTTGGGCCAAAGCTAACTAGGAGCATTTTCTCCAATTTTCTTTACTGATGAGAATTTTCTCTTACATTTCTTTAATGCCTGCTACATGAAAAACATTATTTCAGACGTCAGCATGAGACAATAAAATGTTGGAAAGTCTTTTCTGTAAACATTGAGCTGATACCCCCATTTCCCCCCCCCCCCCTTCCTTGATGTTAACTCTACTTGTACCATCTAATCTAATGAGAGTTTATTTTTAATGTATCCAGTGGTCATTTAGTTTTAAATTCCATTCTCAATAACTCCACAGATAATTAGATGTTTCATATTTAAAAAATATATAATATATGAAACCAACAATTTAAAACATTCTTTGTATCATTAACACTATACAGTGGTATGCATCATAAATACATCATAGTGGTATGCATGTAAATTGTACAAATACTCTTTCCTAATAAAATTTTCAAACTTTTGCAGTTAAAAATTCAAGATTTTGTTTTGTATTTAATAAAAAAATATGCAAAAATAAGATAATAAAATTGCCCCCCCCCCCTTAAAAAAAGGGGGTGTAATTATGTTAGTGTGTACAAATAATTATCCTGCCAGCTGTATGTTTTCTGGAAGCTTCTATGATTAGCTCCTCAGATATTAAATGACTATATGTTCCTTCAAATGTTATGCTGATGATTTCATAAGCATAACTCATAAACTATTTGGAGGAACTGACATTGTACATACAGAGTGGCCAAGATAAAAGAGGCCCGGTATACAGAAGTACAAATACTTACTAATTTTTATTTAAAAGCAGTAAATGCAGAATATTATGAATAACAGTACCTCCTGTGAACTATTGAGTGTTCAGTATGTTGTTATTCATAATATTCTGTATTTACTACTTTTAAATAAAAATTAGTAAGTATTTGTACTTCTGTATACCAGGCCTCTTTTATCTTGGCCACTTTGTATTAGAAGCTTCTAGAATTTTAGATATTTCAGTTAAAAAAAAATCATGAATTAAAATTTTTATAATTTTCTGGAGTATTTAATTAACACATTTTTTATATGCATGAAAATTACATTATGCCTAGAATGCTTAGTCCAGGACCATGCCCAGAATTTGCGAGGCCTGATATAGCACAGATTATATTTATGGGCCTGCACAATATTCTTCTTGTACCCCTTGCAGAATCCTGTGAAAAATGCTAATATTTTCAGATGATTTTTTTTTTATTATTATTAATTTATAAATTGCAATTATACTTATCTTATGAAAACATATCTTACTTATACATATCTCAATAACTGTAAAGATTAATTGCATTTAAATATTTTATTTAATAAGTAGGCAAGTTTTCTGCATTTTCATAGTCTAAGGATGTATACATTTCAGGAATCTGTAAGTTACAAAATTTAATTTCTTAAGCATTTTTATTTCAATACCTGTTTCTCAAAAGATGTCTATAAAGGATCTTGGAACATTTTTAGAAAGCTTTTTTTTCTTTTCCCTTAGTAAAAGAAATAAATAATAAAAAGAAAATTTGCTGCTCAATTTGGAATTCTTTAAATTTTCAAAATTAACCAACGGTCCATTTGACAACAATTCCAGCTGTAATTTAAATAATAAAGGACAAATTCTAGTAAAAAAGGAAATCAGTTTATCAGTTGCTTAGAAAAAAAGTGGTTAGTTTTCTAAAAAGAAAAGAAAATGTTTTTTTTCCTCTACAGATTACAAAAGTCTTGCTTTCATTTTATATAGAAGTGAATTAGAAAAAAACAATTTCTTTTTTCAATCTTTTTAGTTACTTTTATTTATTAATTATTTTTGTAATTATAAAATAGTATTTTGTAAAATCTGCTTTTTTGGTGATAGAAATTGGCAGGTATGCAGCCATCACAGGACACACTAGGGATGGGTCTTAAAAATTATATGCTGTGTGTGTGTGTTGACAGGGGGGGGGGGGGGGGATATGAAGCAATGCTATAGAAATAAACTTTTGCATAATAGGTCATTCAAAAGTAAGACATTTATAAACTAGTCGTTGGGGGCCACCGTAATACTTACCCATCATGGATATTCATAATGTAAAATATTAAAATAAAAATGTGTAAACTACTTATAAAATGCATTGCAATTCAAATAAAATCGTGGCTTGATGACGTCACAAACTTTAAAGGCTCGATTACTGAATTGCTTGAAAGGGGTTTTTCCTTATAACTCCAAAAATAATAATCCTATTAACTAGCGGTTTATTGCATCTGATTAAGCGTCAAATTTCCAATTAAAATATATCTTTGAAGTGAAATTTGGATGAAATACAGGGTCATGAAAAATCGAAGAGTGTGGAAAATAGGATTCCAAATATCTCGGCAACTGATTATCCGATCGACTTCATGCTTTATTCAAAATTTATGTTTTTTTATTGTCTTTTATATTCATTTCTTAAAATAAACAATTTCGAAAATTTTTATATACCTTTCATCAGAACGAATATTTCGAGAGTCCAAAAAAAATTGTTCCGGTTAATCGAGGTTATTGAAATGAAATAGGCTTCTTCCCATTATTACATACTAAGTACATACCAAATTGCAAGTCTCTATATCAATTTTTTCGGGAGATAGAGCGTTTACAGACACACAGACGGACGACAAAATTTTTTTTCTAAAAATATGTTTTTCGGAATCTCCAGTGTCTGAAACGTGTAAATCCGTTAAAAAAAAAATTTTCGATTTTCAAAACGATTACAAGACTTACCCTATACTACGTATGATGGGTAAGTAATAACAATTATTCAAACAAGAGCTTGCAATATGCAATTTTAGATTTTTAAACTAATTTAGAACAGTGTTGAATTCAGACACTTTTCTCTGGGAGGGATTTCTGTTGCCCCTGGGGGGGGGGGGGGGCACTGTAGAGTTCCAGGGGGAAATGCACTTTTTATCCATTAAAAGCATAAAATCTCAAATCTTCCGAAGGGGGGGGGGAAGGGGCATTGCAATGCTCCTGGGGGGGGGGTGCCCCCCCCCTGAATTCAACACTGATTTAGAAAGTAAAACATTCATACATTTATAGTTAATTTTGGATGTTTGGTTTGTAACTTCGATTAAAATGTAGAATTACCTGCATAATATTCTTCAAGTCAGTTATATTCATAACCATACCAGTCTTTTTATCTACCTGAAAGAAGCACTTATAAGAAATTGCCTTATTAAAATAACATTATAATAAGTGACAAAAATTACACATACCTTTCCCTTAACAGTGACTTCAACTGTGAAGAGAGAAAAAAAAAAACATTTTAATAATTAGTACAGTGACTTATGATAGAGTATATTTTTTAATTAAAATGACTCTATACTGAGTGATTCAAAATAGGTAGAAACTAGAAACATACTTCCAATTACAAAGACTACAAATCAAATACAGTAGAACTTCCTTTTAACGAAGTCACTATTTAACGAAGTTTTCTACTTAACGAAATTTTCTGCAGAACTTTGACTTTGAATACCATTAGCATGTAAATTAATCTCCATATTACGAAAAATATATTTTATATAACGAAGTTTATTTCACTTTTGTACGTGCAATTCAAACTAAGAGGTTGCTGTTGCAATGGATATGCAAATTTATTTCAGCGGATTGTACGAAAATGAACATATTTAAATAATTTCCATTCTGATTGGTGCTAAATAAAACAATTTTTTTTTTCACACTAAGAAAAACACGTGTTATCATTACTCTCTCAAACCGAGACTCCAGCGCTAACAGTTGGGGGAAGTCAAAATCTCTTTTTTACATTCAATGATATGTCAGATGCATTAAAGCAAAAAAATATCAATTAGAGTCAGATAGTTACCACTCGGACCTTCCATCGCTCATAGACAATTGCTTTGTGCATCCACAAGAATGTTCTTCAAAATGCAAATCGAACATCAAAGTTATTTTTGTTCCTGCTAATACAACTTCAAAACTTCAGCCATTAGTCTAAGGAATAATAATAAATTTTGAAGTACATTATCGAAAAAGACAGAAAAGAGAGAATAGTGAAAACATTAGTTTGAGAACTTGTTTATCAGAACTGATGAAAGCTTGAGCCAAAGCTTGGAAATATGACGTGATTTCATCGACCGTACACAGCTGTTTTGTAAAAGAGGGTTTCATAATTGAAACTGAATCAAATGCTTCTGAATCCAATACCTGTTTGTCATATCTGAAGGAAAATTTTCATGAATTTAAGTTGATTTCTATTTAACGAATTTTCTTCATAACGAAGTTTTTAAGTGTAACGATGAGACTTCGTTAAATGGAAGTTTCACTGTATAGCTTTTAGATATGACATTTATTTCACAAGAGGAAGAGGCTGTATACACAGAGATTCCCCCAAACAGTTTCAGAAGGGTGCTGCACCCTGCCTGCCCTTTGGTCTATGAAATTGCACCCTTCTTGCCCCTCATAAAATAATTAGCCCCCTTCATGCCCCCTCAGTAAAATAATTAGCACCCTTCTTGCCCCTCAGTAAAATAATTAGCACCCTTCTTGCCCCTCAGTAAAAAAAGTGCCCTTTCTCCTTTTTGCATTACAAAATTTGCATTCATAGTAAAAATTGACTCAATGTTGTCCTGAAAAGAGTGTCCTGACTTTTAAATATCAAAAGTGGCTTTAAAAACAAAAGAATACCTTTAACAATTAAAAAATGTGCCCTTAAGAAGCTGAAAAGTACCCTCAAGAATCCAAAAGAACTCTTAAGAATAAAAAAGCGTCCTTTTCTCACCAGCAGCACCCTGCCTTTTTTTAAACCCTGGGGAAACTCTGTGTATACATATTGAAATATTAAATTAATTTTTTTATATGACCCCCATTTCCTTTCATTTATATTGAAAAATGTTATCCTGTGTATAAGTAGGACATTAAAAAAAACAAAAAAAAAACAATACTATTTTATATTGCCCAAACATGCTAAGTTACTTTGAATTTTATTATATTTCACTGTTTCACTAAAAATGCATCGTTCCATTTTTTGGCATGCCAATATTTCTCCGAATATAAGTTGCAGAAAAAGGCTGCCATATATATATGCCATACATTTTCAATCATGTATCATCATTCAATTTAGCCATGTATTTTTAATCACCCTTTGCAAAGAAAAAAAAAATCTAAAAACTGTACTTTTTGTAATTAAAAGTAAGTTTCTATCGCCAACATTTTTAGTGATAATCGCCACTAGCTCTGCTTTGAATTACACAGTATTACTGCAGTAAATGTAAATGATTAGTTACAAAGGTGAAGTATCTTTAAAGATAAATTTCTTGCATTAGTTTTAAGCAGTAATATGGAAAAATAATTTAAAAATAGTGTAAAACAAAGCTTCATTTCTGAGTATTTTTTGATTTATCTTACCTTTATAATTGTGTCCATGTCCATTGATGTTATTGCATTTCCCATATAACTCTTTGTTAGTCTCCTCATCCAAATAAGCACTAATAATAAAGAAAGATGAATTGAGTATTTATAGAAGCATGACACATTGTTTCAAATAATGTAGGGAAAAAGTTTAGTTTGTAGTAGATGATTTACATTAATATATCTCCTAGAAAGTTTTATATACATATATTTTATACACATGAAATAATTAAAATTACATTCAACCTGTGGAGTCTATGAGCAGCACTAAATGATTCTGCACGAGTTAAATAAACGAATGGCTCCGCCATCATCAAAATAAAGAAGATTGATTAAAGGATATGAACTACAATGATCTCTAATCCATCACAATCCGAAAATATTTTAGTAATAGAAAATGTTTATTAGTTTTTCGGCCTAAAGATTGACGAGCTGCAGCAGTAACAGGTGTGACATGGGTAAATAGCGCCATCTATATGCAGAAACTAGAAACATTTAAGCATCCTCTAAAATTTAAAGTCCCTTGAGAGAATGAAAATTGTTTTTATTTTAACGGATATGAATAATTTTCCACGCGATACAAATAAATTCCAAATAAGACTTTCATTATCTCGCATCAATATAGATCCAGCTGCCCGAAAACGGTTTTAATTTCTTTCTTTTCCTGAAAAATGTAATTAATAACCAAAAATATTGTAATTTCTGAAAGTTCTATATATAAGTGGAAACCGTTTATAACGAATCTGAGAGGAGTTTGAAAATTATTCCTTATACATAAAATTATACCTTATATATAAAATACATATTCTTTATATATAAAATTATTCCTTATAAAATATTTCCGTATTTGAAAAAAAATATATATAAAGATTTAATTGGACTCATATTCACCAGGGTTCTACTTTATTACACAGCCGAAAAATGTGCTTAAGTGGTAACAGATTTATATTATAGGCGAGCACAACAAAAATAAGAAAGAAAATTTGTGGCAACAGATATTTTCTTTATTATTATTTTATGAAGTCCATCACGGAGAAGTCCATTATGATGCGAAACAAACAAAAATAAATAAGGCTACATTTCAGAAAGGAGAAAAAAAATTGCGAAAGGATATGAATTTACCATTGAAATTTATTAATCATTTAACTCTAGAAATGTATTGTTCCCGAATATCACGTTGGAAGTAATTGACAATTTTAAAAAAATGACTCGTAATTTCCAATCAGAATCTATTTTTCCAACATTGGAAAATATTTTTAAAAGCACTTTAGAGGTGTGTATAGGAGTCTGAAGCATAGACAAAAGTGCATAGGCGTCTAAAGCAATAAATTAATTAATTAATCAAGAATTTTCTCAAAAAAAATCCCTATTTAACAATGCGAAAGTTGAATTCATTTTTAAACATAAAAGCAGGATACAAGAAAAGAAGTTGGATTATACTATCCTACTTCTATGGATACAAGTATGATTATTGAAGTGATTTGAAATCTAAGAGTTTTTTCATTTTCCGATAGATGAATTACATTTTGAATGATAAGCGATTGTGATTTCAGGACGGCAGTTTTTTTCCTTCCCTGAGTTCTTGCGTCCAGACGTTCTGTTCAAAACACCAATTTAACAGCATTTTCTGAACAATCTTCTGCCTTTATTAAAACTAGTCGTTGGGGGCCATCGTATTACTTACCCATCATGGATATGCGTAACATAAAATATTAAAATAAAACATGTGTAAACTATTTATAAAATGCATTGGAATTCGAATAAAATCCTGACTTGATGACGTCCTAAACTTTCAAATGCTATATAGCTGAATTGCGTAAAAGAAACATCCTTATAACTCCAAAAATGATAATAATATTAACTAAGAGTTTACTGCGTCGGATTGCCTCTCATTTCCAATTAAAATATATCTTTGAATTGAAATTTGAATGAAATACAGAGTCATGAGAAATCGAAGAGTGTGGAAAATAGGATTATAAATATCTCGGCAACTAATTACCCGATCGACTTCCTTCTTTATGTAAAATTTATGTTTTTATTGTCTCTTATATTCACTCCTTAAAATAAACAATTTCGAAAAATTTTATATACCTTTTATCAGAACGAATATTTCGAGAGTCAGAAAAAATAGTTCCGGATAATCGAGTTACTGAAACTCAACAGGTTTCTTCTCATTATTACATACTAAGTACATACCAACTTTCAAGTCTCTATCTCAATTTGTTCGGGAGATAGAGCGTTTACAGACAGACGGACGGCAAATTTTTTTTTTCTAAAAATGTGTTTTCCTGAATCTCCAGTGTCTGAAACGTGTAAATCCATCAAAATTTTGTTTTCGATTTTTAAAACGACCACAAGACTTACCCTATACCACGTATGATGGGTAAGTAAATCAGTTCGATTACAAAGTTTTTTAATAAGAGCACCTGCCAATTTGATACGCTTGCGAACAAAAATGAATTAGAAAAGTGTCAGAAAGTAGCCAGTTGGGATTTGAGAACAGCCTTAAGGCTGTTCTCAAATCCAAACAGGCTATTGAAATTGGCATGAAATTGGCAGGTACTGTTATTCACAAGCTTTGTAATCGAAACACGTTTTCCATTCTTTGGTAAAGACAGAAGATCTTTCAGAAAAGACTATCAAAGTCGTCGTTTTGAACCGAATTCCCGATGCGGTAGCCAGAGAAGCGCGAAAATCTAGTCGTTACATGACCAGAATCGCTTATAACCCAATAAGTAATTTATTGATCGAAAATTGGAAAATTTTTTCGATTAAAAAACGCTTCCACAGTCAAGCCTGCCTGTTTTATGCCTTTGCGTTTAAAAATGTATCAGAAAGATTCGCGTTGTTGAGCACATCATTTGAAAACCACCTTAACTGGTTGATTCTGCATTTTGGGATATAATATTATGCATAGTAGTAAGCAAGCTAAAAAAAAAATGTATTTGTTTATAAATAATTTATTACATTGCTTTCTTTTATAAAATACAATATAATATTTATAGCATTAATTAATTTTTTTTTTCTATCAGGAATACTAATTTTTAAAAACAAATTAAAAATTCGTTTCTCTGCTTTTGCATAGATGTCGCCACTACATTTTGAAAAATAACATTTTAAAGGAATCATCTTTTATTAAAAAATATATATTATATTTAGTTTTAGCTATTATATTTAATGAAGAGTATTGCAAAAAAGAATAAGTTTAATAAATTCATAATGAATTTTATGATTAAGATCATATCTGTTGTCATGTTGAGAGATCTTTATAATGTTAGTAAAAAAATACTGCCTTTTCTTTGGTCATTGTATGTAGTATGTTCTATGAAAATTATAAAAATAAATATTAACCCCCTCCCCAAATTAATATCATGTAATCAGAAAGATTAAGGTTTATATAATCTTTAAACAATTTGAGATTTTTTTTTAATTTCCTATCCCTTTACGAAAAAAAAAAAAAAAAAAACTACGGGTACATTTGAACGAAAGAACATATGCCAGGGACTCGCCCCTTACAGGATGCGACCACTGCTATTTTACGAAGTAAGCGATCAGTTTTAGCAGGTATCTGTTATGCGTTCTCTCCATTTTTAAGTACAATGACCGCCGTTTTAATGAATCACATTTGTTGAATAGAATTTGATTCAATAAAGTGGTAGATTCCGATTCCGACGAAGGTAAAAATACTGATACAGTTTTTTGGTTTTCTTGATTCATAAAATCAGTTTATTTGATAAACCAATGATTCATTCATATAAGCGGCAAAAACACATATTTTAGCTCCGGAACCCCCCATCCTTTACGTCGCTGATATACTTGTAGATTCTATTTGGGCTCCTATAATGCTATAATATGTGTAGCAAACTAGCACCTTTGAAAAGTCTGGTGCTGCCATCTATAAGGGGAAACGGGATACAGTTTCCGGCACATTCTCAAATTTTAATACCTTCTTATTCACTTATTCTATGAAATGAAGGAGTAAGACATAAGAGATAAACCATGGAGCTATGAAGATTCTTAACTCCATGGGGTAATAAACTATATGCTTTTTGGGGTTAATTTGATCTTAGAAGTAAAAACGAAGTGTCAGAAATAGGTGTTACCATTTGAAAAAGAAAGTTTATAAAAATTCATAAAAAATAAATATTTTTTAATAGGTAGATGATTGCTTACGCAATAAAGGCATTCATATTCAAAAAAAAAATATAGATTATTCCCTATCGATTGGTGCATTTTTTTTCTTCTATGACAAACGTGCTCAAAACCCCCATAAGCGATCGCCAACCTAATATAGGTGAATGATCTATATTTTTCGCTAATAGTTATTTGACTGTTGTATGAAAGAAATAGCGACCAATCTGTTGCTAATAATAGCTTAATATTAAAAAAAAGAAAAGAAATAACAGAAAAGCTCTGCACTTAAACGATAAACACTTTATATTTTTGCTAACTATTATAACTTTGTGTTTTGCCAATAAAGTCTTCTGACCTCCGTATTAAAACAAGCATGTCGTCGCTGTAAATGTTTGATAAACGTAAACAAAAAACATATTTTGTAAACAAAGAACAAACAATGCCAGTTCTCAGTCTTTGACTTTGAAGGGAGGTGGGCTTTGAGACCTATAGCTACAAGGCTGTCGTCTCGAATGATCCATATACATTTATTTATTATTCACAGAAACATATACATGAATTCTACAATTACATACATCTTGACGAGATAGTACAAGGAAACATGACAACACAAGAGACACAACCTGGGGGTTCCACACAAAGTGTGTGTGCAATGGAACCAGTGGGAATTGAACCCACAACCTCCTACACTCGCAAGCGATTAGCGGCGTGGTGCCTTAACCACTCGGCCACGGAGGCCCCCGTTCTCAGTCATTCAACCATATTCTACATTATATTGCCAATATCAAATTTGAAAAATAGAAACAAGAAAAGACATTTCTCCCTATTTATTCTGCCCGTAAGCTGTGTTTGACTATTCAGCCGGATGAGAGAAAAAGGTGGATCCTTTTTTTTCGACAGATCAAAAAACAATGTCATCCGTCACAGAAGTGAATCTCGGATTAGTAGACTTGTGTTTGTTTTTATTTCCACTCTCCACACACACACATACTGTTTGTTTTGTTTCACAGTTGAGGTCAGATAAGTTGTGCAGAAGAGGCGGGTATCCGCTTCCCGAATATCGACCCCGGAAAGTGTTTGTTGACAAATGAGAGAGATCGGCCGATTTTACACAATACCGGAAAATAACGTTCGCCCCCTCTTTCCCATGAACCAGTTTCCCAAGAGTCAACCACTGTTAATGAGTTAATGATCATACGACAGAAAGAATTTAAATGGATTAACGGTTTAGCATTTCTGGGCGATTTCACGAGCTTCAGGGTCATTCCATGGTAACTTACGTTACATTTAGAATAATTGACTTCAGTAATTTTAGTGATATAACGCCAAAAAATATTCATAATGTAAAGTTGATGTGATTTGTTAATTAAACCTATCCAAACTGAAAGTTGGATGAAAATTACCCAAATTTAGTGCAATTTTTTGAACAGTGGCAGTTAAATTTCTTCTTTTCGAAAACTTAAAACACTTATAACTCGGACTCTAAACCAGGGCCTCTTTACCGAATAGGCCCGTGAAGCCCGTATTTACTCACTGAAAGACAAAGGGGGTCCCCAAAAATTTACTTTTCAAAACTAATTTTTAGAAAAGAAAAATCAATCAGGGTAGAAAATGCAATTTTTTTTGTAAGAAACTTTTATCTAAAGTATGAAACTCAATCCTTCTTCGATCTCTGGCACATTTATTCTCTATATTTTTCCCCCTATTAATGTAATTAATAGTGTAAAAACAGTGATTACATATAACTTCTTTTCTTTTTTCTTATGTTTTACATTTTAATTTCAAGTGTTTGATACTGTAAAATGTGCTAAAAATATCAGAAAATTTAATCATTATAGCATATATTCATAAAGAGTGAAGAAATAATATAAAATATGAAAAATAAGTTATTTAAATTTTGGGGAAAGTAATTAGCATTCATTGATATAAAATTTCTGTTCATAAAATATAAGTAAAAGGAGAAGCAAAATTGTGTTGCAATTAAGCATAAATTTACGTCAAATATTTGTTGTCCCTCAACTGTTCTTAACACTGACAAATGCTGCAATTTATAAAACATAAAAGATATTTTGAAGTCCAAATATTCGCAACTGTAGTTCCATGTTTGTTAATACATTAGCAAAATTAATTAGTTATGTATAATTATGTATATAATAAAATAAATTTTCATGTGTATATAGGTAATTAGTTTTAGTTTAAAGTGTTGTTTACTCAAAATTTTGATGGTAAAATATGGAATTGTTAAAACATACGAAAAATGAATTTAGTAAATGACAAAGCAATTGGCAGAGTAATAGGGGGGGGGGGGGCTGTGTGAAGTCTGGCTTCCCCTACTTCTCAGTCTTAAGCGGGCCCTTCTCTAAACGTAATCTTTATACAGGAGGAAAGGGTGGGAGGGCAGTTAATCGAAGCTCCCTCAATTTTAGTATAGTGGTTTAAGGACCCGATATAGGACTATATAATGTGATATAAGGACCCGATATAGACACATAACTCGGGTTCTAATTATTATAGACCACTGAAATTTTGTATGGTAAACGTAATCATTATAAAGCGGACGGGCTTTGTCGAATTTTTAATCGAAACCTCCTAAATTTTAGCTTAGTGGCAATATATAACTATAAATACTTATAACTCGCACTCTAATTGCCGCAGCCCACTCATATTTTGTATGGTGAACATAATCGTTACAGGAGGGGTGGGGAAGGGACTCTCTCGAATTTTCATTGAAGCGCCAAATATTGTAGTATAATATAAATATAAGGTCCCGAAAACTTAAAAGGGCTATAACTCGGTAATTGTCGCAGATCCCCCAAACGTTGTATGGTTAATAAACATCATGAGGGACTATTAAAAAAAAGGGGGTGGGGGATATCGGTATTTTATTGAAGTTCCCCTACATTTTATAATAAATTAAATATAAGGGTCCGACAGTTTTAAACTCTTATAACTCGTGAACAAATTTTGTGTGCTTGAAAATGCTACAGGTGGTGCTCGGAGATCCCATTGTGAGGATAGAAATTTTTAAAATACTTATAAATGGCGTTCTAATTGCCGTAGTGGGTATAGATTTCGCAGTAAAATATCATGCGACCGTGTCACATTTTGATCGGAGACCCTTCTCCATGGCCTTGAATTTTCAAATGCTTGTAACTCGCGTTCTAATTGCCGCAGCCCGCTCAGATTTTGGATGGTAAAACATCACGAGACACTGTTACATGTGATCATCGGAGATCGAGGGTGAAAACTTTATTACAACTGCGCACATCGTAACTCTAATAAATATACGAATGAAGATAAATAATTTTATCTATCTATCTATCTACTAATAAATCTGAAGATCAGGAGCCTCAACGTCAGCTCTAAAAGTCTTTGTTTTTTAATCTCACTTTTCATGTTATTTAGCATCTTACAATCCGCATTTTATTATTATTATTATTATTATTACATACATATTTATAGGCATATAAAATACTTCGGAGGTTTCAGAAATTAGAAGCGTTAAATTAATGCTATGATATTCTGAAATTCTTATGAACGAACTTCTTATTAATGTAACTTTTTAGATAAAAAAATATAAACTTGTATCAAAATAAATTCTCAGTTATGTCAATAGAATGCCCCGAAAATAATTTATTTTGCTAATAAAAAATTGCAGCAAAATAGTGCGAGTTACTTGAATTTTATTATTTTGATATTCTTTGAAATAGGGTTGTTAAGCACCTAATAAATTAAAGAGAAAAGTAAAAAGAAATTCATTTTAAAATTTGTAAAAAATATGAAAATAAATTGTTTTATATTTCCCGAACAGATGAAAAAAATGTTCCAATAATTTAAGCATTTAATTTTTAAATTCTAACAAACATATCGGTAAATTTTCAAAGCTGTCGGGTATATTTAAAACCTCCATATCGAAAATTTAGCATGAGTAATTTTACGTTTAAATCCATTATTCAAATATGCGATTTTCATGTCAGTTAAAAATGTTTGAAAATCGTCTGCATTAAATAATGCATTGCATTGAAATATAATTGTAATAGTTGAATCTAAATATATTAATGTAATATTTATACTTTAACACATAACAATAAACAAAAACACATAAAAATAAAAACAAAATGTGGTTAACATTGATGATTGCACATAACATAAAAATCTATAAAATAACATCCATTTTTGTGTATATGGGCCCTATATTTTAATTTTATATCTACAATAATTTTAAATTTCATGTTTCAATCAATTATACTTTTATACCATGTAAAATATAGCTTTTGAATATTTAAAAACAATATAATAATATTATTATTATAATTAATGTCTGTGCCTTCATTGTTTATTTCTCTAATTTATAATAGAAATTAATTTAATCGTTATATAAGAATATGGAATATTATTTTTTGTAAATAAACTCAAATTAATTTCAAGTAAATCCTATATGATAAATTAGGAGACTGCCAATAGATTGGCAGCACTATGTATTATAAAAAAATAACAATTGTTGATATTTAGGCATTTAGCTCATAAATTGTACTCAATGTAAGAGTTTTTGAAATACAGTGTCAGACAATGTTTTAATTCTTATAATAGGAATATGTTTGATGTTGGTGTAAAACTACAATGATATTAATATTTATTAATATTTATATATTTTTTAAGCTAAAATAAAATATGTGTAAATCAAACTTATTTTTTTGTATATTTATTTTTTCTACAGAGGGCAGCACATTTTTTTAATTCTTATAATGGGAATATGTTTGATGTTGGTGTAAAACTACAATGATATTAATATTTATATATTTTTTAAGCTAAAATAAAATATGTGTAAATCAAACTTATTTTTTTGTATATTTATTTTTTCTACAGAGGGCAGCACATTTTTTTGTCAAATAAATGTTAATTTTTTTTTTAAATTTACCTATAGGTGGAGCATTTGTCTTTAGAATTTCCTTTTAAATATTAAAATTATTTGGGAAATTTGTTTATTCACAAATATAAACATGTTTTTGATTTTATTTATTTATTTTTATTCACAAAAATAATTTTAGTGTGTTTTAAATCAATTTGTAGTGAAATGTAATATTTTAGGTGTTATTTCAACATATGTAGTCTCAACTTGACTATCTTATCAAGATTTCTGATATGTCATGAATTGAGCTCAATGTGGTCGTAGTGTTGTTTGCAACATGTTTGATAATTATAGTGAGTAAAATATTTCATCTATACTTTACAGGTTTATTATTTCCAATTGTTTTCTGGTAATAATACAATATGCCTGGAGGAATATACTGATCTTAGCATAATTGCTAGTATATTTTTTATGAAATATTGTATTATTTTTAAAACACGTGTAGGTACTTCCAGGCTGACGATTAATATTTACATTTGTTTTTTCATTTCCAATTCTATTTTAATTCTCTTGACACCTAAATTTCCATTTTATTACAGTTTGTGTCATATTAGATCATTTTTCATTTCGAATTCCATTAGAATTCACTTGATATCCAACTTCCAATTATCTTACATTTTATGGTATATTATATATATATATATATATATATATATATATACAGGGTGTATCTGAAATGCTTCAACAAACTTAGACGAATGATAGTACTCATCAAGACGAACAAAAAATGCAATGGAACATGGGGTCGCAAATGACGTTTAAAGGGTGAAAATCGCAAAATTAATAAAAATATCGAAATCTCGCATGCTGCTTTTCTGCAGAACTGGCTGGTAGCACGAAGCTGGTTTTTCTTTCACTTTGTGCATATCCGGTCAGAAAGAGATAACAAAAACGTGGAAGAAAGCCAAACAAATCCGTGAGCAGGAAATGTAAATTTTCCATCTTCCATTTTTCCCATCTGTGGAATATCCTACAAGGTTTGCTTTCTGCTACACAAGCCGGTGTGCAGCAACAAATTTGGTACATGCACTATGGTGCTCCGCCTCATTTTTCTGTGGACGTGCGTAACCACCTTGATGGAGTTTATCCGGCAAGATGGATTGGACGTGGTGGCCCTGTTGCTTAGCCTCCACGGTCGCCGGACCTTAACCCTTTGGATTTCTTCTTCTGGGGACAGATGAAATCCTTCATTTATGAGACGCCAGTATAGAAACGCCAGAACAAGTAGTAGCGCGTATTGTGACCGCTGCAGGAGAAATCCAGGAAACTCTCGGAATCTTCGAGCGTGTCCGCCAGTCGTTCCTCCGTAGATGTACTCTGTGTAATAATGTCCGCTGTCAATACTTTGAACAATTGTTTTCTCTGGACATCACGAGCTATGTTGTACCTATTCTGTGCAATAAATACTTTTCTGGAGTGTCTCTTTCTTATCTCAGTTTGTCCATTTCCAGACGCATTTTCTCGATTTTCATCTTTTAAACATCATTTGCGACCCCATGTTCGATTGCATTTTTTGATCGTCTTTATGAGTACTATCATTCCTCTAAATTTGTTGAAGCATTTCAGATATATATTTTTTTAAAATTTAAATTGCGTTTTTAAAAATTGTCTCTAATTTTAAGAACATTTTCAAGAATAGTACATATATTTTTTTTAATATTCTTCACAAATTTCAGTATTTTTGGCTGATTACCATCGTTGAAATTGCTATGGTAATATTATGTTTGCACTTGTTAATTTATTAACTTTGTGGTATTCTGTCTACACTTTATTACTAATTATCTCATTGGAAATTAGGTTAGAATGTTGCGATAACTTGATTAATGTCTTTTGAAATTCAAAGATATTATAATTATATATACAGTGGACGCTCGTTAATTCGAACTCAAAGGTTCTCAGAAATAAGTTCGAATTATCCGATGTTAAGATAAAATATAACCCCATAAAATATATTATACCATGCTATTTAAAATTAAACACATTAAAAAGCAATAAAGACTTACCTTAATCATAAAATGAAGCAGTAGTTACGCAGTAGAATAAAAACTTTAATTAAAAATATGAATTACATTTTTGAAAAAAACTGTAAAATGGATGTTTGATTTTGTTTATTAAGCCTACATTTTTCAGCGAGCTTCTCGATTTGAAGTAAACATTTCAATTCATTTTCAGAGGCATGTTCCATCTGAATAAATGCTTTCAGAGTTTTTATAGAGTAAATTATGGCTTGGTCATTAGGAAGTTTAATAGTCTTTGCACTCTCTTCTGAATCCGATAAGGTCTCTGCTTTTTCATCTTTTCGGATAGTTTTTATTACGTCATCGTCACTCAGTTTTCCACAGACTTCTACGTCTTCATCTACCGTTACATAATCAGAAAAAGTAACGTTATCACATTTTAATATTTTGAATTCAAGAAAATTGGTGTCAATATCGTCACATTCTTCGATATGATTGTTCTTTTTCAGCGTGCATGAATTTAGCATGATGAAAACAATTACTAATTGTGCTTTCTTTAACAGCGTCCCATGCGGCTGACAGTTTATAGCTGTCAGAAGAGTAATGTCGTAATTTTCACCACAATCTAAAGAAAAAAATATTTGTTTTCAGATGCTCTTAAGATAATTTGTTTTAAGATTCTGAATGATTTTTTGATCCATTGGTTGTAGCTTCGCAGTTGTGTTTGGCGACAAATATTCAACCTGTATGGAACTCAGTTCTGGAAGGTTATTGTGGCAGCGTGCATTATCCACAAATAAGAGAATTTCACGCTTTTGTCTCGAAAACTGCTTATCTATTCCTTTTAACCAGCTACTGAAGATGTCTAGTGTCATCCATACTTTTGCATTGGATACATAATCAACTGGTAGTGTTTTAATTCCTTTAAAACATCGTGGATTCTTGGACTTTCCAATCACTAATAATTTAATCTTTTCTCTCCTCTCCATATTAGCACAAACTAAAGTTGTAATCCTCTCTTTACTGCTTTTACCTCCTACGCAAATTTTCCCTTCAAAATGGAATGTCTTGTTTGGAAAGAGTTTATAAAAAAGTGCAGTTACGTCCACATTAAAAATAATCTTTCAGCAGGTAAGTAGATAAAAGCCCTGGCAGTTTTCCTACCGAAATTAGTGCATATGTCTTCGTTTACATCAAAGCTTTGGCCACAAACAGTTTGACAAGAAATATTGTACCTTGACTTAAATCGAGAAAGCCATTAATTACTGCATTTAAAATCTTCAATACCCGTTCGACTTGCCAATTCATCATTCTTAGTCTGCACTAGGGGTCCATTTATCGGAAAGTTTCGAGATCTAGCATCCTGGAACCATAGCAGTAGAGCTTTTTCTAGATTTTCTTAGGACACATTTTTTCAGGCGTTCCCTTCCTCTAGCAAATTAAAATTTTTCCCATGAATCTAAAATTGATTGCTTGTTTTTCAAATAAGTTGACAAGGTATTTTTTTAAATTTCATAGTCAGCTGCTAACTTTGTTTTACATTTGCCATTATCTACTTTCTTTAAAATTTCTACCTTTGTCTCCAAAGTTAGGGTTTTGTACTTTCCACGTGTAGGCATCCTAAATTTTTATACGGTCACACCACACACTGAGGATGAACAACTAGAGCACATTAACTTGTCTGCACTGTAGTCATAACTGACGCAGCCCCCTAGAATCTGTAGTAAAGACTGTTCTTTTTTTCTGAAATTATTTATTTCTAAGAAAATTGATAACAAATAAAAAATGATAGAGCTTAACCTCTCCCCTCGTGCTTCTTCTTCCCTCCCGCTCTGTTTCTACTCACGTTTGTGGATTCCGCTTAGGGGGGAGGGGGAGGAAAAGTAAGTTGGAGCGTGTTTAGTTTAAGTTTCTAACTATCGCGGGTGGCTCGCATGGAAAAGAAATACAGATGATTTTGACACACAAAATAATAAATACAGCGTGCTTTTTTCTTCGTTAAACTAGAAAAAAGAATTTTTTTTGTCAAATTTTTAGTTCGAATTAACCGAAATAATAAAAATTAGTTCGAATTAAGGAGATATTTTTAACATTAATTCCAATACAAGTTTTTGGGGCTTTTGAATTAGTTCGAATTAACCGAAAGTTCGAATTAACCGAATTCGAATTAACGAGCGTCCACTGTATATATATATAAACGCATGGTTAATTTATATTTACAAAAAAAAAAAAAAAAAAAAAAAAAAAGAGGTGGCACTTTGATTTACACATACGTTTGCTAATACACATTTTATAATGGACTTTGATATGATACTTTTATATGCGAATTAATGTAGCTATATTTACATATTCATTAATTAATTTAAATGAATTATTCATTACTATTAAAAATGTTTTTGATTAATTGTATTTACATTAATGCCCACGGTGGACAATATCATATTAACTTCTAATATAATGTATACTTTCTTAAATGCTAATATAATACATGTATTAATTTTCATAAATGTTCTTCCCTAACCACTTTTATCAAGTGTATTTAATTTTTAACTTTGTATGCAAAAACATAATATGTAACTAATTAATTTCAATATTTAATTAATATTAATTTTAATTCCTTAGCATCTTAATTCAAATAATTTAGTATTTTAATTTTAATTTAATTTAATTTTTGTGATGTTGCATTTTTGGCAAAGCTATTTAATAGTGGCTATGTCATTTCTTGGTACATGTATTTTTATGTAGCATTAATCATTAATTATTAATTTTACCACTTTACATCTTATTTTTTAACATAGAATTAATCATTAATACATCCATTTTTACTTTAATGTAATTGGATATTTTATTTATTATTTAATTTAATTTATTTATTATTTAACTAATTATTATCACTTTAGATAGTATATGGTTTCAATTTTAAATATAGATTTTCTTTCCACTGCTTTTTTTTTAATTCATTGCATTTCATTTTTCTATCATAGATGGCAGCACCATGGTTTGTGTTGCTTTACAATATTCCATGGTAATTCATTTTCTAAAACTTATTTTGGCAACATGGTTAATCATCTTCTAAAACTGATTTTGGCAACATTTAAAGATTTTTTTGCAATTCATTGTCTCTGTTTAGTTATCTTCATATATCTGGTCACTGATGTGCACCAACATCCTTCTTAATCTAATTGTTTTTAGCACTTTACGATTTAATTTCAAGTTTTCATCTCTTAATTATGGGTAAGGTTTCTTTCCTTTTTAATATTGTATTAATATTGTATTTATTTTTTGAACTTTAAGATTTTTTAACAGGTTTCATTCTTTGTTTATGAGTGGTAGTCCCAAAATAATATTCTTTAGCAATGTTATGGCTAATATGATGATGAAACCACTCATTTTTTTTGTGGTATTTAGGCATTTGGGACTTGATAATTCTGTCTAAATTCCACAAATTTCATTCATTCAATTTCATTCATTCAATTTTTAATTTAATTTCTTTTTCCTTTAAATAAGTATTTGATATCTATATTCAGCGTGTTGGGGAACACTTTCGTTGTCAATAAATTATTACTTACTAAATGATATTTTCATAGTTTCTGTTGGTGTTTCGGTAATGTTTCACTAATGGTTATTTTATATATATATATATATATATAATGAATCGATTAAATTACAAACCGCCATGAAGTTTTCAATTCAGCTGTGTGATCGCGAAATCCCATGTTAAGCTACGAGAAATATAAAAAGAACGAATACTCATTACTTAATGTACTTATAAAATTCGGTTTTAACCTTCAGAATGGCGACGTGGCGCGTTTTTAAAAATTGTCTCTGTAATTTTAAGAACATTTTCAAGAAGATGATAAAATTTCAAAGTCTATAGGGATTTTTTAAATATGTAAAATTTGCGGAGGCAATTTTTAACAACTTGGAAATTGTACGTCAAACGTGACAAATGAGATGCGCTCTTTTTATAACTAGTTTCACACTGTAAAAAAATTATCCTTATTATTTCAGTGAAATAAATTATATCGTCTGCTATGAGCGAAATGTGAACATGCCTTTTTTAAAAATTATTATTACGTATATGCCACGTTTACAAATGCGATTTTTTTTCGACACCAGACATCGCTGCAAAATTCACCAAGGAGATCTTGCTTTGCGAATGATTACCTCCATGGTTTAATATTTTTATAATGAACGAATCTCCTGTGTTTATTTTTTCTAATGGATTGAGATATTTGGCTGTTAAGGTAATTTCCGCTGAAGTTATCTCAAAATCTATTCATTTTTTAATGTAACTCCTCTCTCAAGCAAACAATTTTTTTGAACGGTCTTTCTAAAAATGTAACTTTATTGGAATGCAGTTAAATGCAATTTTATTCGAAAAATTAATTTTGAATGAAAATGGCCGCCATGCATATGAAAAAAGAAGTGGTTAGCCCGCATTTGTTTTCCTTGACTTGCGCGTTTATTATGCATAGATTACTTACGATAGGATTTAATAGAATAAAGAAAACTTCTATTAATATCTTTTTAAGTTTTGATTCGATTTTCATAAAATTTGAAATGACTCAACAAAATTCTGCAACGATAATATACTATATATTAAATTTCAAACCATTCGGTTGGGTACATTTTGCGCTGTTATATGCGGACGGACGGACGGACCAGACGACGACTATGTAGGTGTTACGTATTTATATAATTACGAAACCTAAAACGCCTAATACCTAAAAACGCACATCGTTGGCATCTGACGTCTACTTTCTGATGGTGAAAACCGAATTTTAATAATTATATTAGGTAATGAGTAATCGCGCTTTTTATATTTCCCGTAGGTTAACATGGGATTTCGCAATCGGGGAGTTTCAGTGAGGCGGTTCCTTAACAATATATCTTTACTCTGAATTATACTTATGATGCTCCTCTGGCGAATCCATAAGTTATTCATAGTATTTCATTTTTGATTTTCATTTTATTGGGTTTAATTTGATTTTATCAATTCATTTGTGTTTTGTACTGTCTCTTCATATTGTTTTCACACATTTCATTCCTTTATTTCATTTTTAACAACACACACACATACACATATATATAAATAACCATTATATATAGATAACAAATGGATTACAATCGCCATAGAAGTTTTCACTTCAGCCGTGCACTCTTAAGCACACACATTTTTTCCCTGGTATAACTCTTCAGATATGAAATTCTGATTTCTTGACAGTCTAAATATATTCTAAAACAAGAACTACAACAACAAAACCCTCACAAAATTTTAAAATTAATTTGGGCATTAAAGTGTAAGTAAATTTTTGATAACTGGAGAAAAACTGAATGCTAAATAGTCATTGTCAGAAAGGGCTTTGTTAGCAGTGAAAGATCTATTTCAAATGAAAATGCTTTCATGGTTGAACGCCCAACCCAAATGAAAGATTCAATCACTGCATATGGCTGCGCATACCAAAACATTTTATTGTGACATTAAAAACTTTAAAACTGAACATTTTGGATGCAGTGATATGTTTTAATGATTGCGCATAACATAGTCGCTTTAAAATGAGAGAAGCCTTGGGTATAACTGCACCAGATTATATATAGGGTTCGCTTTTTACAAAATGTAGATCACAGCAGTCTAGTGCATGATATTGCTTTCCAACAGAAAAAGTTGTACACTAGTGTGCAAAACTTAAGCAACAAACACAAAATGCTAATTTCTGAACACGTGAGTACTCAAAAGGAAATTCTATAAACAGTAAGTGTAGAAAATAGGTACTACCCTAACAGCACAGACAGTCGATGTGAAGTCTTCTTGACATCACAAATGGTCACAATTGTCACAGTCACTACAATGAAAGGAAATGTGATATCTTTCATTCGTTTCATTTTTACTCTCATTTGGTCACTCCACTGAACAGTCACCATGACTGCTGCTTTTTGAAGAGTCACCAGGTGACATTACAATGAAGTCACCGTGTGTCTCTTATGTGACTGTCATTTTGACACTCCATTGTGACTTTACAATGAAGTCATTTTGTGACTCGTGGCTGTCATTTTGGCACTCCATTGTAAAGTCATCATGATAGCTGTTCTGTGACGAGTTCCCAAGTGACAGAAAGTGAAATCATCTGGTGACTTTTCACAAAGGTGTGCAATGATGACTTCACAATAGTGTCAATCACCGGAAAGTCACCATGCGATTTCATTGTGACATTATTTGGCAACTCATCACAATGCAATGCTCACAATGACTTCAAAGTTCAGTCTTCAACTGACAGTGACTTGAGAATCACAAGGTGACTTCATTGTAATGTCACCTGGTGATCCATCACAAAGCGACAGTCACAGTGACTTTTCAGTGTTAACAATCATTTCAGAGTAATAATGAGACAGTGAAATGTCCCATATTTTGATTCACCGTAGCGATTGTGACACTTCTAACCATGTGTGACATCAAGGGGATTTCACATCGACTGGCCGTGCTGTTAGGGTAGTACCTCTTTTCTACACTTGCTCTTTATAGAATATCCTTTTGAGTACTCACGTGCTCAGAAATTAGCATTTTGTGTTTGTTGCTTAAATTTTGTGCACCAGTGTATGAATGGGAAAGAATGATACAAACAATCATAAACCAAAAAACAAAATATTTATTAATAAAATGAAATGTTTGCGCGTCTGTGTTGCCGATGGCCTGAGAAATCTATTGCGCTTAGAGGTCTGTAAAATTGTTTCCGAATAGACGAAGACAGGTATCGATGCACCTGGGTCTCAGAATTTTGATTTTTTTTTCATCTTTTTATTTCATTTTATTTTATTTATTTATTTTTTATACTGAATGCAATTTTGCATGTTTTTTTATTTTCCAAGTTCGACAGCAATTTTAAGGCATTCATAAAAGCAATGGGTCTCAGATTTCCAATATATATTTTTGAATCAATTTTTAATTTTCTTTATTAATTTTTGCTAGTTTTCGATTTTCCAAATTTGAAAGCACTTTATAATAAACGTTGTCCCTTTTCCAGTAAAGTTGAATCGGGTCGCACAACGATTTTTTGCCCTATTTTTTAAAGTCACATTTTCGGAAAAAATGAAGGCTTTGTTTTTGCTGAACGAATTCGATATCACATCATTGTCATCCAGGCTTAAACGTTATATCTCTGTATGAAGAAAACTTTTGGCCAACTTAAAAATAATATATATGTATTAATTACATGATTTTTTATGATTTAAAAGGTTTATATAACAAAGACGCGAATGCTTTTAATACGCGAAGAACGACCCTGTGGAGCATTTCTGCTAGAAAGAAATCGCCTACATTAATTTCTACGTTTAGAAAATATTTACAATGTTAATTTTAAGAACCAAACCATATCCCATTTAATGTAAGTTTGAAAAGAAAATACAAAGTGTGCATTTTGATCTTTTTTCATTTTGATATATTTATAATAATACTTTGCAGTTTTCACAATAAAAATGCACATTTTTACTGATGTCATTTTTAAGGATGAAATCATTTTTCTTTTGGAAATTTAATCCTTATTTTCGGAGAAGCCCTTTAAAAAAGATATGCGTTCAAATGTATAAGATAATATTTCAATTTTATCAATTAAAATTTACGCTTTGTTTTAAAATATGAAAATTTTATCGAGAAAGCATGTATTTTAAGACGAATACACAACTCATCATATATTCATATGAAAAATTCGTCTCTTTTTAATTTCACAGAGAAAATTGAATGCATTAAAGATACAGTAGTCCTTATTATCCCCCCTCCCCTTCTTAAAAATAGAATAAAACTGTTGCCCCCATTTTAATTTATTAAACAATGTCATTGATAAAGATTCGGAACTCACTATCACAATCAAATCCTTCTCTTCAACTGAGACTATAGTATAGTATTGTTGGAAATAAATTTATTTTTATTTATTCATTTTTTAAATACATAATAGTTTTAATTGATGTTTGCTTATAATCGCAATTCACTCTAGTCCCTCTTATACTCAGAGAAGATTTCCATGCTTAAGTAATTTAAGCTACATTGCTAAAAAATAAAAAAATAAAAATTAATCTCTCAAATCTATTGTGAAATATTGGAGCTTGTACTTATTAAAAGAAGTTTAATATTTTTTTGGACGAAACTATTTAAAGTATCGTAAGTAAGCAAACAGTATATAATATCTTTATAATTATTAAATGTGCATCATATCTCATATCCTATACGAAATGCATCTTTTTTGTTTTTTTAATTATTGTCTTTTATTCTCAAATAGTAGCGTTTAAAGATCAATCAAACAAAACAAAACTAGAAATTCATTTAATAATACTTTATGTTTTATCAATATATGCATTCACTTCAAATATACAACTTATAGAGTATATTTTAAGTATATATTTCTCTGAGACACTTCATGTTATTTCAATATAATGTTTTCAGATTTTATTAATTTATATTAGCTAAAATTTATCTAATAAATAAATTTAATTTTAGAAATCGTAACTGTTTTTATTTCTATGAATGATGTACTCCAATAAAATAAACTATTGCTTTTTATGAGTTTCTTTAGAGTAGCTATTTTTATTTTAATGAATGATTTGTTCTAACATAAAAAAGCAATTTTTACGAGATTTTTTTTATGTTTTGTGTGTAATATTTCAAAATGTCATCTTTCTTTCCTCCCAAATTATCAAAGGTATTAATTTTTTAAATGAATTTCAGTAAAATATATTAAAAATTAACTTGTAATCTTTAGCTTCTTCAATGCATTTATATAAAGACACTGACATTCTTCACGTAGCACTTACGCATATCAATTTTAACTACCAACTTACACTTCCATATAATAATAATAATAAAAATATATAATTTTTTTTATATAATTTTTTTAAAGAAATTTTTGATAGATTTGGGATTTTTATCCGTTCGATTACGACATGTTGGCATAGGCGTAGAGTTGTATGCCCCTCCTCCTCCCCCCCCCCCCCCCCCAATAATTTTTCAAAATGGGCTATATTTTTTGTGCTTACTGACATAGGAAAAAGGATCCATCATTCCAAAAATATCAGATTTTAGAATTTCTAATAATAATAAAAATAAATAGCGTATAATGTTTTTGATATATAATTTTTCTTTCTCTAAATTCTCTGCATACTTTTACTATTTGTAAACAAGTAAAATAACCTATTAAAATTTTTAGCATGGCATATAAGAGAAAAAGAAAGCATTCTCCATGGGTGTGTTGCCTTCTTCTTTGGACACTCGACATACTTTCTCCGAAGAATTTATTTCTCTGATTTTGGTGTCATTGACAGCGGGCAATAATTTAACATTTTCAATGGACAACAAATGCTGACTAATACGATCACATTACAGCACAGATAACAGAATACAGTAGCGAGTAGATCTCCTATCTCTAAAACCCCCGGCACATAAAATGTTTTGCCATTTTCCGAACCTTCAGGAGGAATTGGAAACATTTGGAATTTCTTAATGATAGTTTTTATAAATGACGCATAAAATACATCAGCAGCCTGTATAGTGTTAATTGTCTGTACATATATTTATTTTTACGTCCATATGTTTAAAATTTTGTCATGTGCGAGGAGTTCTGACATAAAAAAATAATTATTACAGTTTCTTTTTCATGTTTATAGTGTATATTTTAAATAAAAGTGTCATAGACCAGAGATCTGCATGGGCCGGGCTTGGGCCTATTTTCATTCACGGAAATCGTTCCGGGCCTGGTCAGCATTCTTTTCGGGCCAGGCTTAGTCGCTACTTTTTACAGGCCGGGCTCTGGCCTTTTTTCCTGAAGGACCAGGCAGGGCCTAACTTATTTTTTCCGTACCGAACCGGGACTGGTATCATTCTTCCTACACTTCATGGGCCTAAATTTTCTGTCCCGGTTTTCACCTAGCCCATATGAAAATCATTGTCTAAGCGTGGCCTGGTCCATTCAAAGATCAGTAAAATTTGTCCTGGTCCAAAAATTTTTGCAAAAAATGCATACATTTAAAAATTTATGCATTTTTTGCAAACATTTTAACATTGTTGGCGATTTAAAAATCGCCATTATTCTACAATTAATCATCATTAAATTTTATTCTTTATGAAGAATAGTGCATTTATAGGCTTATTAAAATGTAGCTAAATTAAAATATAGTTAAACCTGTGAAAAAGAACCTGCTTATGACGGAATCCTGTCTTAACCTGAAAAATATGTTGATCCATGCAAAAGGAATGTACTAATACGTAAGAAAAGAATATATAATACGTTTACACCTGCTAAGATGGGAACTTGTCCATAACGCATATTTTTTTCTTTCCTATGCAATTCTGCCTTAGAAGATTTTACTGTATGGCATTTTTCAGATTTTTAAGTTTCCAATACATGGAATATGGATTGACTATATTAATGATAACTGAAACATTTACATACAACAAATAGCGATTCATTAAAAAAATAAATATAACAATAACTTCTATAAAAATGAAAACTATTAACAGGACAATAAAAAGCAAAGATAAGTATTTTTTTTTTTTCAGAACTCCTCGTAGAAGACAAATTTTTAACCAAATCGACGTAAAAATCAATGTTTTGTAGAAATTCATTGGGCACGGGCCAAGTCGGGCCAATAATTTTTTCTCTACCGGCTTGGCCGAAGTTTTAACTTTTATATAGGCCCGGAGGTTGTTGCAACAACCTAAAATAGAGATATATAACCATATTATATATGATTAGATATGATGGATGAGGTTGTTCCAACAACCTTAAATAGAGATAGAGTTGCCCGGAGGTTGTTCCTTAATATATCAAAAATATATAGCCCAAAATAAATAGCCCGAAATTTTCTTCTATGGATCGGGCCTGGTCTGGGCCTTGAAATTTCGGCCCGTGCAGACCTCTATCATAGTCTGCATAGTACAGGGACTTCCGTTCCAAATTACTGTTTCTACTATATTTCTTTCTATATATCCTATTTTAAACTATATTGATTTTTTAATGGATCTCTGTATGTAAATATCTGAATTATTATTAATACCATTAATCCATTTGCACGGCTTCGAGACTTAAAAATCTGAATATTTCTATATCGAAAAACCTTTTAAGACGGAATCACATAGGATAGAAAGAAAATCGTTATAGTTTTGTTCTTTTTTTTACCAGGTCTGTCGTCTCTTGCAATGTATTATTTATTTTCAAATGGAATTATATCCATTTGGCACCGATCAAGAAATTTTTCCGTTCAAAACAGGATTTCGTCATACACAGATTCTTATAACAGGTTTTACAGTACTGTACCCCCCACCCCCCCACCCCAGAAATGTATATGTATTATTCTTTAAAGGGAATTTTAATTGTAGACTAATGGTTATTTAAAAATATATGCATTTTTGGCAAAAATTGTGGTACTTACGTATTATCCGTGACAGGAGATTGATCGCAAAAAATGGTTGCCAAGTACCAATCTTGTTTATCGTTGCCAATCGTGTTTTCAAACACAGTAATTTAACATTATCAAATAACATTGTTAAAAATGGTAATTAATATAAAATAAATAAAATGTAATATATGTTTATTAAATTTATAACATTGTCAAAAATAGTAAACTAGCCGTTGGGGGCCACCGTAATACTTACCCATCATGGATATGCATAATGTAAAATATTAAAATAAAAATGTGTAAACTACTTATAAAATGCATTGCAATTCAAATAAAATCGTGGCTTGATGACGTCACAAACTTTAAAGGCTCGATTACTGAATTGCTTGAAAGAGGTTTTTCCTTATAACTCCAAAAATAATAATTCTATTAACTAGCGGTTTATTGCATCTGATTAAGCGTCAAATTTGCAATTAAAATATATCTTTGAAGTGAAATTTGGATGAAATACAGGGTCATGAAAAATCGAAGAGTGTGGAAAATAGGATTCCAAATATCTCGGCAACTAATTATCCGATCGACTTCATGCTTTATTCAAAATTTATGTTTTTTTATTGTCTTTTATATTCATTTCTTAAAATAAACAATTTCGAAAATTTTTATATACCTTTCATCAGAACGAATATTTCGAGAGTCCGAAAAAAATTGTTCCGGTTAATCGAGGTTATTGAAATGAAATAGGCTTCTTCCCATTATTACATACTAAGTACATACCAAATTGCAAGTCTCTATATCAATTTTTTCGGGAGATAGAGCGTTTACAGACACACAGACACACACACACACACAGACACACAGACGGACGGCAAATTTTTTTTTCTAAAAATATGTTTTTCGGAATCTCCAGTGTCTGAAACGTGTAAATCCGTCAAAATTTTTTTTTCGATTTTCAAAACGATTACAAGACTTACCCTATACTACGTATGATGGGTAAGTAATAACATTATTTTAGTAAAATTAATAAATGGTAAATAACATAGTAAATAAGAAAGACTAACATATAATATAAGAAATGGTAAATAATACAGCATATTCTAGAAAGTTAATTTAGTTAATATCTTACTGCGTATAGAAATGACCCCTCCCTACTAAGAAAAGTAGATTATTCCCAGGCATGTACCATGCAGCAAGAAACAAAATATATAAGGGTTACTATAATTAGTAATATTGGCTCCATGCCTGGCGCAGTTGGCTTAAAACTGGCACGGATAATACGTAAGTACCAAAATTGTTGACCCAAGGAGGTTGTTCCTTAAACAGATTTTTGCACGAATCAGACAGGGACAGGCCAATGATTATCATACAAACAGGGTTGTTGTGACCATACCAGAAATTTTCGGTCGATGCAGATTTCTAGGAAGAATAAAGCACAGGCCCAGAAATAAGCTCGGTTCGACCCGGCCCGAGCCTCCAGAGAAAGCAAGACCCGGGTACGACCCGTCCCGAGTCCGTGTAGGCCTCTAAATGGCATTTGAATGGGAAAAACGTGTTCTTAACACCTGGAAAATTTTTAAATAAATAATGGAAAAAATTGAGTTTGAATTTTAAATTTAGTTCAAACTCACAGATTTTTTGAGCTTTCGTTCAGCTCACGTTCGTTTATCAAAAAGTGAGTCAAGTTCAACTTACGTTCACAGAAAGTGAACTAATTTCGTGAGTTTTCGTTCAATCAGCGCGCTCATGCCCAACACTGAATATTACAGCAGATTTACAGCTATATATTAATTTTGTCTTTATAATTTTCTAAATGTTTCAGTAACTAGATTTTAAATTCATATATTTAAGTCTCATATATCGTACTGTACTCTCTTAATAATAACCTCAAATACAACACAGCGATTAAATTTATCCTTTTTAGCTCACAGACTATCAAAGCCTGAGAGCTTATGTGCCCGCCGGTTCTGTATGTATGTATGTATGTATGTATGTACGTATGTACGTACGTAACGTGATAGCTCTTCATAGAAATATCCGATTTCCTTCAAATTTTGTTTATAGGTTGACTGTGTTAAGGCGCTTCCCTGATTAGTTTTCGGGATTGATTGGTTAAATATAAAGGGGGGAACAGGGGGGGCTAATCCCCCCCTAATTTATATAAATAGGATTTTAATACAGAATTATTCCGTTTTCCTTCAAATTTTGTTTATAGGTTGACTGTGTTAAGGCGCTTCCCTGATTAGTTTTCGGGATTGATTGGTTAAATATAAAGGGGGGAACAGGGGGGGGCTAATCCCCCCCTAATTTATATAAATGGGGTTTTAATACAGAATTATTCAATTTTCCTTCAAATTTTGTTTATAGGTTCACTGTGTTAAGGCGCTTCCCTCATTAGTTTTCGGGATTGATTGGTTAAGTATAAAGGGGGGAATGGGGGGGGGTAATCCCCCCCTTTATTTATATAAATGGGTTTTTCATGCAGAATTATTCCGTTTTCCTTCAAATTTTGTTTATAGGTTCACTGCGTTAAGGCGCTTCCCTGATTAGTTTTTGGGATTGATTGGTTAAGTATAAAGGGGGGGGGACGGGGGGGGCTAGTCCCCCCTTTAATTTATATAAATGGGTTTTCCCTGCAGAATTATTCCTTTTTCCTTCAAATTTTGTTTATAGGTTCACTGTGTTAAGGCGCTTCCTTGATTAGTTTTCGGGATTGATTGGTTGAGTATAAAGGGGGGGAAACGGGGGGCTAATCCCCCCCTTAATTTATATAAATGGGTTTTTCATGCAGAATTATCTCATTTGCTTCAAAATTTGTTTATAAGTTCATTGGGTTAAGACGCTTCCCTGATTAGTTTTCGGGATTGACTGATTAAGTATAAAAGGGGGGGAACGGGGGGTCTGATCCCCCTTAATTTATATAAATGGGTTTTTCATGCAGAATTATCCCATTTACTTCAAAATTTGTTTATAGGTTCATTGGGTTAAGACGCTTCCCTGATTAGTTTTTGGGATTGACTGATTAAGCATAAAAGGGGGGAACGGGGGGCTAATCCCCCCCTTAATTTATATAAATGGGTTTTTCATGCAGAATTATCCCATTTGCTTCAAAATTTGTTTATATGTTCATTGGGTTAAGACACTTCCCTTATTAGTTTTCGGGATTGATTGGTTAAGTATAAAGGGGGGGGGGGACGGGGGGTGCTAACCCCCCCCTTAATTTATATAAATGGGTTTTTCATGCAGAATTATCCCATTTGCTTCAAAATTTGTTTATAGGTTCATTGGGTTAAGACGCTTCCCTGATTCGCTTTCGGGATTGATTGGTTAAGTATAAAGGGGGGGGGGACGGGGGCCAATCCCCCCTTAATTTATATAAATGGGTTTTTCAAGCATAATTATCCGATTTTCTTCAAATTTTGTATATAGGTTCATTGTGATAATGCGCTTCTCTGAATAGTTTTGGGGTTTATTGGTTAAGTATAAAGGGGGAAGGGGGGGGGGGGGCTAATCCCCCTTAATTTAGATAAATGGGTTTTTCATGCAGCATTATCCGATTTTCTTCAAATTTTGTATATATATATTCATTGTAATAAGAGGCTCTCCTGATTAGTTTAAGGGGTTCATTAGTTAACTATGAGGGGGTAACGGGGGGATAACCCCCCCTTAATATATTGTCGATTTCTTTATTTTTCAAGGGGCTGATTTCAAATTCTTTGAAATACGAGTATAATATACAATTAGTGTGAATAGCCTGTGAGCTCAATGCCCTCAGTTTAACTGGGCAGTTTTCTTTTTATTTATTTTATAAATACTGTTATTTATATCAGTTATTCCTAAAATAATCACTTCGTCTGCCACTTTGAACTTCTTTAAAAACATCCTTGTTCCAGTTTTAAAATATTTTTGAATCGTTCACACTTTTCACGACTACGAACGAATTCCTTTATGCAGATCCCAGGTTAAAAATATGTTTTTCCACATAACAGTCAAAGACTCTTCAAGCGCGAAATAAACGTCAAAAGATGTCTATTAGACTTCTTTACTAAATCCAGAAAATACTTCTTTCCTTTTCAGTTAAAAATAAAAAATGAAATAAATAATAGTAATAATAATGACAGATCTCTCAGTACTTGTCTGGATGTCTTCCGTGTGAAAATTTCCTGCATTTGAAATAATAAAAACAAAACCTTGTTTCGTAAGTTGAACATGCCAGAGAAAAATGGCCGGAACGAACTTTTATCTGTTTAAGCTGTTAAATTATAGATAGCAGAAAAATACGAGCTTTTAATGTTTTTAAGAAAAAACAATATTTATGATACTGCAGGACTGTTTATTTCTTGTGCATACTTTTTATTACATCAGGGTGGAGGGTGGGGGTGGGGGGGGGGGAGCTCTGCTACCTGATCACCTTGTTGTCTGATCAATCTTACTGTCAAGAACTCTCTAGAATCCAGATCTTAAGTCTTGTATTTAAAATAATTAAAATATCTAAAATAATTAAAATGTTGTTTTCATGATAATGACATTAATAATTATTTTGAATTATTAATTATTCTGATAAATATTTCATAAATTGTTGCTAATCCTAATAGTAGTTCTATTTGTTTGAAAATGGCTGGGCCCCTTTCATATTTTTGAATTGCTACGCTATTGTTTAAAATATAACATAAGGATTTATTAATAAATATAACTAAGTATTCTTACAAAGTAATTAGTTATTCATAAAAATAAAAAAAAGGTTCAAGTAATCACTTTCAAATCAGGTGAACAATTAAGATTATTAACAAAGTGTTTATAAAAATAATTAATAATTCAAACTAATTATTCATGTCATTATCATGAAAACCACATTTTAATTATTTTAGATAGAAAATCGTCTGCCACTTAATAAAACTTTAGAACTTCTTTAGGAACACGTTTGTTCCAGTTTTCAAATATTTTAGAATCGATATAAAACATGAAAACATTCATAAAAATGATTCATATTAAAATTTGTTACTAAAGTAGGTGTTGATGAGATAAATATATACAAAAGGTTTAAAAAAAATTGAAATCCCCTAGATGTTAAACTGATACTAAAGCTTTCCGAGCGCTTTCGGTTAAAAACTAAGCCACTATCAAGGAGGAAATCAGTGGAGTGGGTAGTCGAAAATTTCGACCACCTACAGAAATTTTTGAAGGAGTTTTCCTGTCGTCTGGTGTCAGTCAGCATCAAAGCCCTTAAGAGCCTACGCTAGTTATCCGAAGAAACTCGAACGCTAATGCGCATTAATAAAGTCGTTTTTATATGTGCATTAAATTTGCAGATGTTAATATTCAAGTTCTTTAGAACTGAAATAGCAATTTTCATTTTTCTATAAATGTGTTACATTTTTCCCTCATAGTTGTCTCTTTGAAATCGGTTTAAATATCCAACTTGAACTTTGGCATCATTTTGGCATCATGCTAAGACATTCTTAATCTTCTAAAGAATACAAAGAACTGATATTAGTTCGTAATTAAAAGTATCAACAAATTTTGTGAATCAACGCACGAAAATGACTGCATGAATGTGTCAGAAAGTAGCAAGTTTGGATTTGAGAAAAGCATAGCTAAAAAAGAAACTATTTTTTATTTTGAAACTTATTCAGCTAAATATCCAATATTTGGCTGAAGTATCCTACCAACTGACTGCCAGTATTCGGCTAAAGGGCCGAATAGACTGAATAATGTCCGAGTATTCGTTACATCCCTAGAAATAAGAATAGAGGTGGTGACCAAAGGTATCCAATGGTGACCATTAGGTGACCAAAGATTTTGCACGGTGGGGCTCACTTACGCAGACCGCATGCGGTCCCGCAATTAATGCACATACTTGAAATATGTAAATATATAGATAGTAAATTTTTAATTTAATTTAATTTTTATTTGTTAAGGTGATCGAGATTATGTTAAAAATCTGCTACCATACAAATAAACACAAGGCTTATAACATTTTTTTTTTCAAATATTAACTAACCTTAATTCTAAAGTAGGATATAGCTGGCCTATGGCGTTTCGTCCCCTATGACGAATGGACTATACCATTAAGCATTTAATATTAAATTGTTAATATTAGTTAAAGTTTATAATTATGTATTAATAGTAAATATGTATAAGTGATTCATATAATACATATCAAGCAGGGCCTCTCTGCCAAGCCAAGCTATAAAAAAAATACTCCAAACAAACAACGCCAGGAACTGGACTACAAACCGCTACTGCTTACTTACAGGAAGAAACTTTGCAATGTTAAATCGACCAAACATGCCAGATTAAAATATCATATATCAAATGAACCAAGCGTCACAGAAAAAAAAAACGAAAACTAAAAGAATCTAATGAAGAAATTCTCCAATTTGAGACCAAAATCATCTTCATAAGTGATTTATAAACAGAGATATAGATTTTTTTTTTAAAAACGTCGAGTTACTTAAAATGATCACTTTTTTCTTCGTCAAACTTTTTTTTTTCAAACAACCTACAGACAAAAATATAGGGCAGAAATGAAAAAGGATTGCACTTTTGGACAAGTAATAACCTAATCTACGTGCTTTTATAAAATCCAGTGAAAAAATAAATAAATTTCTATCCTTAATTAGCAAAAAACTGTTAATTAACTTGGCAACTAAAAAAATTATGCCAAAACAGAGATAAAACTCTGCCAACAACCGTGTACCATCTGTATTATAATAGCACAAATCAGTTACGGGTTAATCATATCAAATTTCATCTGCAAGTCAACCATTTTTTCTGAAGATATTTTTTTTAAAATAAAACTTCATAATTATAAGAACACACATTTTATCAGACAATTAAATGTGACTGCAAATTGTGGCCGATGACTGTTTCCAACAGGAATAAGTATGAGAAATTGCCAGCTTAGGATATCGATCTGGGTGGCTTAGTGGCAAAGCGTTAGCACGGTACGCTGAAGTTCCCAGGTTCGAGACCTGGTGCAGGTCAATTTTTCACTCATGTTGGTTTGGTGCATTTAACTGTCTGATAAAATGTGTGTTCTTATAATATTGTAAAATAAAGTAGTCAGACATAGTGTTCATGCTTTAATATATATATATAACTTCATAAAATTTATATTTTTAGAAAGATCTTTAAAAATAAAATAATTTTTGAAAGAAGAGGTTTCACTTCTCTAAAATGTATACATTAAGAGGTATCGGCATTTAAAATTTCTTTCCAAACGTAAATAAACTTTTCGAAAAGGAATTAAATGTGATTAATTTATTTCTCTAAAACCATGGTAAAGGACAAGCATTTCGTTCGCAGGCTGAGAATTCTTTGACATCATTTTCCGATAAATTAATGGAATTCAGTTGTTAAATTGTTTTGTTTTCGAAGTGAAGTTTCCATTTAAATTTATTGTAAGAGTACAATGTTTAATTGAATAAAATAATGTAAATTTAAGAATTTGCTAAGATATTTTGTTACTTTTCACCATTAACTACATTTTATAACGATTCGCCAATCAATGTGATTTAACACTAATAATAAAAGAGCATGTTATCACGTTTGATTTCAAAAGCAGCGCTGACGCGCTATGTACATGTACATATTCCATTTTTACTCATCTCATGGATTAGGCAGTGATATTTTTTAACGAAGGATAACAAGTATTATAACAAGTCACATTTAATATGTTGTTTTTAAGGCTGTAATTAGTTTAATTGAAAAATCTACTGGTATTTCTAGTTAACCCTTTAAACAATAACTGAAAGTAAAATGTAATTTTACATAACATTCTCATGTTAATTTCATAGAGTAGATTATTTAAATTATGTATAATCTATTTAAAAAAAAAAAGAAATGATATCTACAAAAAATAACTTTTCAAAAGTAAAAAAACAGCCACGCTTAAAAAAAAAAAAAAAAAAAAAAAAAAAAAAAAAAAAAAAAAACGAAAGTTGGGGCTAAAAAATGGTATGATATCAAATTTCCAAGCTTTTATTATAGTACTTATTTAACCTTTTTCCATTAAAGAAGTTATCATATAAGTCGAGTGCTACGTATGTTAATAGAAATCGTTTTCTCCTGCACTAAATACGTCCTAACGTGTTTCTAAAAATTCTATTTTTTTTCAAATTATGCATGATGGGCTTGGCGGCCATCTTTCCATATTTCTAAGCCCTCAAATTTCTAAAGTAAAAGCGTAATATGTTTGCAATGTAATATGTTTATAACAATATCGAACTTCAGATTTTAACTACGAACAGATAAATTGAGGAAGACTAATATTTTGATAACCGAAAACGAAACGATTAAAATATTTGCTTAAGTTACAATTTTGAACTTCGGATTTTAACTACGGATATGGGTGCTTAGAATTTTGTGTATAATATGGAAAGATGGCCGCCAAGTCCATCATGCATAATTTGAAAAAAATTGAATTTTTAGAAACACGTTAGGATGTATTTAGTGCAGGAGAAAACGATTTCTATTAACATATACGTAGCACTCGACTTTTATATATGATAACTTCATTAATGGAAAAAAGTTAAATAAGTACTATAATAAAAGCTTGTAAATTTGATATCATACCATTTTTTAGCCCCAACTTTCGTTTTTTTTTTTTTTTTTTTTTTTTTTTTTTAAGCTTGGCTGTTTTTTTACTTTTGAAAAGTTATTTTTTGTAGATACGTATGACTGCAGTTATATAAATGCGGCCTTCAAGCTCACATCTCTTATAGGCATCTGCACGGATCGAAACATCCAGGTTTGACCAGTACAAATAAATAAATAAATACTACCCTATATAAAAGCTAAAAGTTCGACCAGATCACAAAACTGCCCATACAAAAACTTATTAGGCCAAGCGAGGGTCCTGCAGAATTTCTACAAAATTCACCGATATTTCTGAAGCTATATTATCCTACAATTTAAATCATTCAATAAGTATACTTACTTATGCATACGTTTTATTTTCAGATTATTCTAAAAATTCATGGAATGCAGAATAACAACAATATTAATGGCTATTTAGTTATACAGAAACAATGATTTTAAAAATGTCTAGACAGTAATAACATTCCAATGAAGATACATTAATAAAATCAACGTAGTTCAGAATGGAATAAAAAGTTGATGAAAGAAAATCCCAGTTTTAAAGCTCTACAAAGAAAAAACAAACAAATTTTTACTTTATTCCATATTTGCAAGAAGAAAGTCGAAGAAGAAAGAAGAATTCGTGGAAAATTTCAACTTTCGGTTTTCGACGGATTTATACTTTTTAGAAGATCCTGAACACGATTTAACTGTTTATAGAAAATACCTGTCTGCGAGTCTGTCTGTTTTTGTGTGTATACCTATTTGTGACAAAAATTTTGTGGGCGCTCTATCTCAAGAACTAATGCACGGAATTTAATAAAACTTTAGATTCAGTTAGTCCCTGATACAAATTGGTACTGAATATTTTTTAGTGTGAATCACCCGACAGGTGGCGCTGCTATATTGCATTTTTCACGATTTTCGAATAGCTTTATCGCAAGAACTAATGCATGGAATTTAATAAAACTTTAGATTCAGTTAGATCTTGATATAAATTGGTACTTATTTGTTTTCTGTGTAAATCGCCCAACAGGTGGCGCTGCTATATTACATTTTCACAATTTCCGCAATAGCTCTATCTTAAGAACTAATGCACGAATTTTCATCAAACTGCAGATTCAGTTAGACGATTTCGGATTTTGTTTTGACTCTAGCGGATTAGTTTCGGTTTAGCCAGATTTTTCAAAAGAATGCCAAAAATAATTTTTCAGGTTAAAATTCTATACACAATAAAACCTCCATAACGCACACTCCGGAAAAGCGGCCACCTCTATTTAACGAACACTTTTTCATTTCTTAACATTTAAATATTTGTAAGATTTTACGTCTGAATAGTGGAGGTGTCCACTCTTAGATTACTACAATCCAACTCCAAGATTACTACAATCTGTACTCAAGCAACATAATGTTATGTGTGCATAAATTATCCAGAAATACAATACATGCGTTTTTGTGTGTATCAAAAACGAAATGTTGGCAGTGTATTTCATATTCCGGGAGAAGAAAAAAAAAATCGTAACTGTACCGTAAAGAAAGAATAATCTATGATCACATTTCTTATATTCATTATATTTCTCATGCAGTTAATTGAATGTATATTCATTCATATTCAAATACGCATTTATTTTTAACTGAAACATAGTTCTGTTCCACATTTTTGTGAAAATCCCAACAGCCTGGCTTCCAAAAAACATAAATCTTGCCCGCAAGAGTTATTTTAGAGTGAACCCGGCCCGCAGACAGAAAATTAGTCGCTCCGACCCGAAAAAAGAACATTAGGGACAACCCGTCCCGATTCAGGATTCTATTCAACGATCCCGAGGCGTCCCCTATTCAGAGATTTTACTACATTTGGAAAAGAATATAGATATGTCCATTTTTCTATATAAAAAATAAAATTGGTACTAGAGATATATAATTGCAGATTACTTTTCATAAATGCATAAAAACATGATTTACTTTCCTTTCATCTCGGGTTCGGATCGGTTGAGGGTTGAAATATTTCGGGTTCAGGTCGGGTTACGGGTTGACTTCAAATGGAATTTGGTGTTTCGGGTGGGGTTGCAGGACTCTAATTACCATTTCACTAGCAGGAAATAAAGGATACGTTTCGGGGAGACCTAGGTCCAGCCGTAAATTGAAAAACGGTTTTGACCATTGTTTGACCATTGAAACCATTGTTTGACGATAGCCAAGCAAAATATCCGATTACTTATGTGCAGTCCTGTATATGATCTATAGATTTGTATGTATATACAAAGTATGTTAAAATTTACTTCAGTTAGGAAATACATAGCACAATTGAAAATTCTCCTTCAGCAAGTTCCACAAAACACGGAAATGTATGTGAGAATTTTTGAGCAGCCCTGTATATGATCTATAAAATTAGATGCACCAATTAATATGCAAAAAATGAGTTACATTTAAAAACGCGTACTCCAACTGAAAACAAGGTACCAGCAATTATTATTCAGAGACAGTACTGTAACCAAATTCGGTACTTCTCTATTATCCCGTCGACCACCTTTCATAACAAAAAACTATCGCCAAACTGTAAGATTAAACGCCAAAAATGCAGTCCCATTTACTGGATGTCAGAAGCATTATACGTGTTTGTTATGTCATCAAGTGGTTTTTAATTCGACATTTGCGTGTATTTTTCATTATTTTACTGATTTCTTAGTTATTTCATTAATTAAAATAACAATTGTGTCCTTAAATTCTTTTATTTTATTTATTTATTAATTTTGATATTCCAAAGGCAACGTTCTCCCGTTTATTTAGCGTTACAGTTTGGCGATAGTTTTTTGTTATGAAAAGTGGTCGGCGGGATAATAGAGAAGTATCCCAAATCCTTTCGAGTGTCCCTTAGGGTGTTTCATTTTTCCAAAGATGCGATTTTCATATGCCTTTGCTTACGTCAGGAGTCTCGGTGATATAAAAGATACATATGCCAAATTTCCAGAAGATTGGATAATATTTAGGGGTTCACTTTTATCTCAAACTACTGAAATTTCTAATATTGAAGAGCTTTGTACTAATGGGCTTCTCATGTATTTCCTTCCACTTTTTCCGATAACTGAACTTTAGAATAGGAACCAAAGGAGGAATTTGGCTGCTAGGAAAGATGCCTAGTGTTGTGTTTTTAGGAGCTCGGCTCCCTTCAAAGGAACAAATACTTTTAGTTTTTATTTACCATCACAAGGAAATGAAAGAAACAATTTTGGATGCTGCTAAATCTACCAGTACTAAACTACAAGAAGTGTGGAGAAAAGCAAATATGCTTGTTAAAACAAAGGAGAATATCCGTTGCCCTGAAAGGCACTGGTGAGCAGATGGCTGAAGTAGTTATTCGGGAAGATTGGGACCGATTAGGTCTACGTGACAAGGTCATCGGTATGTCTTTTGATACTAGCATCTAATACAGGACTGATCCAAGGGGCATGTACAAGAATTGAAAGGGAATTCGGATGAACATTGTTGTGGTTGGCTTGCCGTCATCACACCCATGAATGGGTAGTGTTATGGGTGAGGAGTGTTATGGCATACCATCAAGTTGTCCTGACATCCAGATTTTTCGGAAGTTTCAAAGTCTGTGGATTTTACTTGATAAGAAGTCATATACGGCTATTCTTGGATGAAGAAAGTCCCGTTCAAGGCTTTCTAGAACAACGATTGAAAATAATTAACTACCTCCAAAATGTCCTAAAAGACGGAAGTCATCCAAGAGAAGACTACAAAGAGTTATTACAACTCTCACTTCTGTACCTAGGTGGTTGTTCTGAAAATGACTTCACTTTCAAGATCCCAGGGGCTCTGCATCAAGCGAGGTGGATGGCAAAGGCAATATATGCACTTAAAAAATTGTTCATTTTAATAAACAGTTGAATATTCGCAACGAGAATTGAAAGGGATGAAACGGGTTGCACATTTTGTCAGCCTCATATAGGTTCGCTTTTGGCACGAAGCAATTGTAAGTCGATGGGATCCAAAGAATGATTTGGTTATGCTACAGTTTCTAAGCACTTACCCACATGAAGACGTAAAACAAAATGATCTGACAGTTGCTAAGAGGCACTTTTGGTATCTGTCAGAAACAAACGTATAATTGGCGTTTTTCGGACGAACGTATTACTCAGGCTGATAAGGAAAATGTGACTAAAAATTTGGAAATCAAACCTGTAAAGAAAAGGGGAATGAAACGATTAGAGGGTAAAAATCTAGTTTTTGAAGGAAACTACTTCCAAAGAAATCCAAGATCAGGTTTCAGCCATTTCGTCACTAATAAAACAAAGATGTTCTTTGAAATGTTTGGAATCCATGACGTAACATAATACTGCAGTGATTATCTAAGAAGCCATGTGAACCCTCTTAAGGTGGTCAATGATGCCACAGAAAGAGGAATTGCTCTGATAAAAAGGTTTAACGAATCGGTCAAAGACGAACAACAAAAACAATTCTTGTTGAGCGTAGTCGAGCATCACAGAAAAGTCGTCACCATTCGAAAAAAAGAAGAGATTGCATTGTTCAAAGTTGATTAATATAACACATATTTTGCCTATCATATTACCTATTAATCTTAGTGTCTAGTTTTAGTATTATTTTAAGTTTGTGATTTCTAGTTTTCCCAGTAAAAGTAAGTAACATTCAAAAATTGAATTTTTACCTACTTTTACAAAACTGATCAAAGTGTGCAACGTCTAAATATTATCCAATCTTCTTGAAATTTGACATATATATTTTTTACCACATTGAGCGTAATCAAAGTCTGCAAAAATTTTACATTTTATTTTTTGCCTTACAAAATGAAACACCCTAATCCCTGTAAATGAACGAACAATACATTCTATGCACACCATATTCTACAGTAAGCGCGTTCTACTACACCTCAGTGAAATGTATCAATTTCAATATGTTTAAAATACTGAAACATCATTAAAATACGCTGCAAATGATTTTTCCCCATAGACCGTAATGTAACGGAATTCTTTTAAGTGTTCCTGTAAATAAACCATAAATGATACACACTTCATTTTCAATACCAAACATGCCATAGTAAACCCAATAACATATATCAATTTCAAGGCAATCCGAGTTTTTTTACATGAGTTAGAGCACGGACAGATGACAGACAGACAAACAAACCGAATTCACAAACACTTTTCAACTATGTTGGAAAGTGTTAAAAATTAGTTTCAATTATTAATTATTCTGATAAATATTTTATTAATTATTTAAGATCCTAATTGTAAGTTTGTTTGAAAATGACTTACTTAAGCTCCTCCTATCTTTTTTTACGCCACTATTTCAAATACAACACAGAGATTAATTAATGAATAACTATGTTATTAGGTTACTTATTTATAACATTATTCCTAAATTAGTAATTCATAAACATGGGAAGGGCACAAGTGATCACTTTGAAATAAATTGAACAATTAGAATTATTAATACAAATCAGAATAATTAACAATCCAAACTGATTATTAATGTGATTATGATGCAAACAATATTTTAATTAGTTTAGATAGAAAATTGTTTGGCATTCCGAACTCTTTTAAACCTCAATTGATAAACTCATTAATTGGTTTCTTGCTTATAGTTCTTTGAGGAAATCATATTAAACATTTGGAGCACTTTCGATGTTATCATAGCGTGGGCATCTGTTTTCTTGACGGAGAGAATTTTTCATGGTCAATTGGTTTGATAGATTTATTGGTATTGCTTTATAAGAATGAAAGTTTTGGGTAATTTCTATGAAAGAGATTATTATTTTCTATATTCCCTCTTAAGCTCTTCAGAGGGATTAGCTAGAAGTTTGATAGATATTCTGTAATTACTAATTCAGGCTTGGGTATGGGTTTAGTTAACAGTTATCAAATACAAACAAATCACGTTAGTAAGTCACCTGGATAAAAGTCACTCTGCATATTACGTCATGTTTCAGAAGTCCCGACCATTCTCATATGACTTTTCACATATTGTACTCTCCTTGTTGCATCGCTATTTTTTCAACCACTCGGCTTAAGACGTCACTTTTAAGAGTGCAATAGGCAAATTCGGTCCTATATCTTTGTCAAATATCTCCAAAATCATTCAGTTTTTGTTGTGCATGACCAAGTTTAAGTTTAACAACATAACAGATGACAGTATTTTTTCTTACAAAGATTGTCTGCTATATCAACAAATTCTCTGAACACAGAAATACCTTAAATTGTAGCTGATGTTTTGGAAGCGAAGAACGAGCAAGCGGTAGAATCCGACAGCAATCCTGAAGAAGAGGAACCTCACAAACCGACTGTTACAAAGAAAAAAGCCTCAGAATACAATGATGAACTATGGAGCTATATTTCGCTTTTGAAGGATACTAACACTACAGATAGCGAATATAATATGTTATATTCTTTATAGGGAAAAAAATGATTTCAGAAAACTGCCATCAAACAAAAAATAGATGTTTTATTTTGTAAGCCCTGTAACAAATGGATCCGTATTGAATTGCACAGTTAAATACTACGTAACACACTTACCTACTATACTCTTCTTAATTTGTCATCTATTTTATGAACTCTAATTCTTATTCTACTAAATTATATAATTTAAAAAGAAGTACACTTATACAGACAGTTAAATTATAAAGTTAAAAAGCGCAAATATTTATTAAAAACAACATTATACGTTTCGGACTTTTCCAGAAGCCCCTCTCAGTAATGTAAAAATAAAAACACAAAATCACGAGAGATTATAAAACAATTTACCACAACACATACTTGGTAAATTGTTTTATTATATCTCGTTATTTTGTGTTTTTAATTTTACATTACTGATAAGGGGCTTCTGGAAGAGTCCGAAACGTATAACGCTGTTTTTAATAAATATTTGTGCTTTTTAATTTTATAATTTAATTGTCTGACAGTGGCGTAGCCAGGGAGGGGGTCCAAATGCAACGGATACCAGTAATACTGTAAAGTTTTTTTTATCCGTGACTATCGCAGAAAGTTCTCATATTAGATAAGACAAAGAAAACTTTACAATATTAGTGGTATCCAGTGCATCTGGACCCTCACCCTGGCTAAGCCACTGTATATCTGAATAAGTGTCCTTTTAGGTAGCTTTCATTACAAAAAGCTGCCTATTGCAGCCGTTCGGAGGAAAGTAATTCCAAAAAAATTTGGTATATTTTCACCGATCATGACCCCCCAGACCCCCAAACCGAGTTCGTTGGACAGCTTCATCAACCATCTAGTTTCAAAATGGCGGCCAGTTAAAAATATTTAAATTTTTAAAAATTCAAAAAGGTGTACAAAAAATTTATAAATTAAAAAAAAATTGTTTACGTTAAGTTTTAGAACGTGATTTCAGGGTTCTTGGACATTTTTTGTTTTGGCCATATCTTAAAAAATGGCTGAGATATGGCAGTTTGAAATTCTAGGGTGGCTGAGATTTTGAAACAATCTGATATTTGTTATGCTGTAACTCTCGTATTTATGAACCGATATGAATGTGACTGATCATGTGTACAGAACATACCAAGATCTCGATCGAGTTCGGTGGCCAACTTTATGCGCCATATTGTTTCAAAATGATGGCAAGTTAAACTTCAAATTTTTAAAAAATTCAAAAAGATGTATAAAAAATTATAAATAGAAAAAGTGTTTTCCGTTAAGTGTTAGATCGTGATACAAGGATTCCGGAATTTTTTTTTTGTTTTGGCTTTATCTTAAAAAATGGCAGAGATATGGCAGTTTGAAATTCTAGGGTGACTGACATTTTGAAACAATCTGATTTTTGTTATGCTGTAATTCTCATGCTGAAATTCGCATTCAAATTCAGAATTGACGAAAACCGGGATTGAATTTTCTATAATCGAGTTCCAAGCAATTTAGCTTCGGGTGTTTGAGTAAAATGAGTTGAATTTTTAAAAACATGGACTATGAAAGCTACCTTTTCTTTCCGGTACAGGAAGGACTTTTTTGTAATCGATAATGAACAGACGTATAATATCTTTGTAAACTTGTTGTCCCTAAACTCATGGTACATACGCTAGGGGGTGATAGAACACATCAAGACGAGTAATAGTAAATAGGAAACCAAGGGTCCCAAACGTATTCCAAAGGAGATAGGCGCCATCAAAGTTTAGGGTCCCAAATTGCAAATGATGATAAAAAAGGGAAAAATGGGTCGATTTATTTGCGGTTTTCACTAAAATCATTCTTTAAATTAGTATTTTCTTTTAAAAAAGTTTTAAAGAGAAAGTTATAAAAATGCCGGCAGAGGGCGCTCTAGATTTTTGAGTACCGAATAACTACTTTTTACCGGTTTTTTTAACACTGTTAAATGTTTTCTAAAGCTTAAACCTTAACTTAAATTTTGTGTGCACAAGTGGTTAAGTGGAGCAAATTTAACTGTGTTCAGGGGGTTGATTTTTGAACGATCGTATGTAATGAGCAAAATAATAACAAAATGATGGAAAACAGGACAGACAGAGATGGAATGAAAAGAAACCAACAAAAGGAAGAAAAACACTTTATTCAACCAAATGAAAATAAACAACACGAAGTACTCCATCACAGGAATTGTTAAAAATTGCGGCCTCCAACACGAACGCAGGCTTGAAGCCGTCGATGGATTGACCGCCGTACATTGGCGAAAACACCAGGCATCTCTCTTATGGTGGCCGAAGCAACTGATATCCGGGCAACAAGGTCTTCAGCAGAATCTACGGGACCATCTTCGTATATCAGGCTCTTCATATGACCCCACAAGAAAAAGTCCAGACAGGATAAATCGGGTGAACGGGCCGGCCAGCCGATTGGACCGCCACGACCTATCCATCGCCCCGGATACATGATATTCAGGGCGTTACGGGCATCCAGGCTGTAATGGGCCGGTGCTCCGTCGTGTTGGAACCACATACATCGTCTGATGGGTGCTGGAACATGGTTTAATAGTTCTGGCAACACCTCTTGCAGAAACACAAGATATGAATCTCCATCCAGGCGCGTTGGCAGTAAGTATGGCCCAATTAGATAATCGTCAACGATTCCGGCCCAAATATTGACCGCGAAACGTCGCTGGAACGAACGTTGACGTATTGTGTATGGGTTTTCATTTGACCACACATGATAATTGTGGATATTCAAAATACCCTCGCGTGTGAATGTGCATTCGTCCGTGAACAACACATGTGCACAAAAAGCAAGGTCCACAGCCGTTTGTTGGAGCAACCACGTGCTAAAATTGACACGTGCCTGGTAATTCGCTGGTTCTAGGCCTTGAACTCTCTGCGCATTGTACAGATGCATTCCTTCATCTCACAGAACTCGCCACACCGTATTACGGGAAATGTTCATTTCTTCGGACAGTTCCTGCGTGCTAGATTCAGGCCTCTCGCTGATACGATCCAAAATGTTATCCGTAACGGATGGCGTTCTTACACTCCTGGAACGTCCGGTATCCTGCATGCAACTTGCAAAGGAACCCCTTTCGCACAGTTGTTGGTGCAGTCGTTGAAATATCCTCGCATCAGGAACACGTCTGGTTGGAAAACGCTCTCGGTACAATCTTTGAGCTTCTGTTGCATTGCCGTGTGCAGCTCCGTACATGTAATGCATCTCGGCCTTCTCCTGGTTAGAGTACGAAACCATATTATCGGCTATCCACAGAGCAAATGAAGACAGCTGCTGTGAACAGTTCCCAGTTTTACAATTACGCTCTCGAATAAGTAACTTTTATGCTAGCGAAAATTTGCATACGCGTTCTTCTTCTTCCCCATATCACATTTTCATATTCTTCTTCCGGAAACTTACAGCATAATGGTAGCTATAGCGCTTGCATGTATCTAGTTTGAACATGCTCTAACACGTTTGCGTTTGAATTCAAATCATGCATTACTTAGTGAATGTTGTTTGTTTTGATGTGTACTATCACCTCTTAAAGTTTGCTTCATCACTTATTATTTTGCTCATTACATACGATCGTTCAAAAATCATCCCCCTGAACACAGTTAAATTCGCTCCGCTTAACCACTCCCGATGATTTCACTTGTGCACACAAAATTTAAGTTAAGGTCTAAGCTTTAGAAAACATTTAATAGTGTTAAAAAAAACCCGGTAAAAAGTAGTTATTCGGTACTCCAAAGTCTAGAGCGCCCTCTACCGGCATTTTTATAACTTTCTCTTTAAAACTTTTTTTTTAAGAAAATACTAATTTAAAGAATGATTTTAGCGAAAACCGCAAATAAATCGACCCATTTTTCCCTTTTTTTATCATCATTTGCAATTTGGGACCCTAAACTTTGATGGCGCCTATCTCCTTTGGAATATGTTTGGGACCCTTGGTTTCCTATTTACTATTACTCGTCTTGATGTGTTCTATCACCCCCTAGCATATGTACCATGAGTTTAGGGACACCCTGTATAATTTATAATATAATTCAGTTATAGGTATACTTTTTATACAAATATTTGGAATTTAATTTTACATTTAATATAAACTCTGCTTAAGAAGTCCCCCCGCTTAGTAAGTCATTTTTAAGTTGGAACTGAGAGTGAAGTACTAACGAGGTTGGACTGTATTTTAGAGTCATTCACACTTTTGACAAAGCTTTTTCAAGCGCGAAATGAACATCAAAGGATGTCTAATAGTCTTTTCTGTTCAGTAATTAAAAAAAAAAAAAAATAATAATAATAATGCCAGCTCTCAGTATCGTCTGCGATGTCTTTCTTCCGGGTGAAAATTTCCTACATTGGAAAATAACAAGAACAAATCCTTGTTTTGTGAGTTGGACATGGCGGATGGGGAAAATGGCCGGACGAACTTTTATCCGTTTAACTCTTAAATGATACAGAGCCGAAAACAAACAAACAAAAGAACGAGCTTTTAATGGCTTTAAGGAAAGGAATTTTACTCTAAATTTAAAATAATTCCAGTTCTTCCTGAAACTGTTCCTAAATATTTTTTTTGCTTTGCTCCAGAAATGTAGAAGGCGTTAAAAATGTTGAGTGCAAATGATGCCGACGTAATTTTTTTCTTTAAGTTAATGATACAGTCTATGCTCGACTATGCGTGGAAGAGCATATATTTATTTTAATTTTCCGTATATTTAACCGCATCTTTTTTTCCCCTCACAGTTATTTGCATTCTGCTGGCTTAAGCTTTACATAAGAGTTGAAGTTGAAGTGGTTTTCTAGTTTCCTATTAAACTTAACAAAAAAAAAAAAAAAAAAAAAAAAACCTTTAAAAGTAGGTTTTTAAAATATACATTTTTTAACACTTTCCAACATAGTAGTTGAAAAGTGTTTATGAATTCGGTTTGTCTGTCTGTCTGCCACCTGTCCGTACTCTAATTCTTGTAAATATACTCGGATTGCCATGTAACTGATATATGTTATAAAGGTTTACCATGGTATATTTGGTATTGAAAATGGTGTGTGTAGCATTTATAGTTCGTTTACAGGAACACTCAAAAGAATCCTGCTACATTATGGTCTAGGGCGAAAAAGTTTGCAGTGTATTTTAATGATGTTACACTGTTGAAAACATAATGAAATTGATACACATCACTGAAATTTACTACAAGATGCTTACTGTAAAATAGAGTGTGCATTGCTTAACATTTATCGTTCATGTACAGGGCCGCACAAAATAATTCGGTTACAGTACTGTCTATGAGCGATAATTGATGGAAGTGCGTTTTCAATTGGGGTATGGTTTTCAAATTTAACAATTTTTTTGGATATTATTTGGCGTGTATAAATTCTATAGATCATATATAGTGCTGCACAAAATAATTCGAGTACATTTCCGCTTATTGACGGAAGGACAGTTCAAGCTCAGCCGGGTCGACAGGTCGAACCATCGGTCCCGACACCAACCACACCCTCCGGTGCACCCTCCGAAACCGATTCGAATGCCCCCTGTAAGGAAAAATGTCCATTTTTAAGTAAAAAGGGGATTTCTTAATGAGTTTTGTACTATAGGTTAACATCCTATAAAATAAAGATTAAATTTATATTTTAATTTTGAATGACCAACAGTTTAATCAGTATTAATAAATAAACAAAACAAAGGAAAATATCGATTTTTAAGTGAAAATGTTGATTTTTCTAATGATTTTTATACTGTAAGAGAGTGGTCAAACTATAAGATGAAAATTAAACTATATTCTAAATTTTTAACAACCATCACCTTGGTTAGTGTTATTAATTAGAGAAAAAAAATGAGAAAATATAAATTTTTAAATAAAAAATATGATTTAAATTATTTTCACACATGTTTTCAGGTTTGATTGTACTGCCGAACTGTAGTTGGCATGATTTTAACCCTTGGATGACAGATACCCCAAGAAATATTAATAATTAATCGAAACAAATTAATTTTTAAACAAAACAAATTAATTTTTAACCTAATCAATAGCTAGAAATGGCATATTTAAAAAAAATAAATATTTTTATTGAAAAGACAAAATTACTAACGCCGATTTCTGCGTCTCCTGACAGAAAAAAGATGGATTTAACGGAAAAAGACGAATTTTATTGATTTTGTTACAAGTTTCAAAGTTTGCTTGTCTTGTAAGGTACTAGTTTGTATGATTTTAATTCTTAGACTCCTGAAATATAGGGAAAATACTCAAATTCAGATAATTTTATATTAGAATTTTAGCGAATTAATTGATTTTGCTTTATTTTCACACGTTTTAATTTAACTTATTTAACTTTAGTTGACTTTTTAGAATTATATAGCTATTAAAGAATTAAAAATGATTTTTCTGCGAAGGTTACAACCATTTAAGTAAGGCAGATTCACGTTTTTCTTATACTCTTCACATAAGATCTAGGATAACTGAATATTTGAATACTGTTTTCTATATAACGATTCGAACTCCAAGTTAAAATGTATACTTTTTTTACATTATTCTTTCATATCTATATTTCACTACGTATAAAAATAAGGATTTACTGGATAAATAACTAATTTTAGCTTGCACTTAGTAATTTTTACTCCATTCCAGTGATTTTACCGTGTTTTCAGTTAATTTTATAAAATTTTTTAGACTTATTTTCTACATTACTATGTAACGAATAATTATTTTTCCTATTTTGATATACTCTTGTAAGTTTTATATATTAATTAGAGTTTTTATATTAATTAACTTTCTATATATTTTCCATAAGATTAAATTTTTACTATTACAGATATACCATCATCTAAAATTTCACCTAAGCGCATATTCAGAGTAACGATATTCACTTTTTTTTTTTTTTTTACGTGAACTTTTACTTGAAATCATGTGTGAATTCATAGGACAATTACTTTGTTTACACATAACGGGTTTAGTAGACCTCATTGTTATTCTACACGAATACGAATACTATCTTTTAAATATTTCAGTTTTAACAGAGTATACACGAATATAAACTTTAATTTTAAGTGCACATTTTTTATTTCAAATAGCCTAGTTTATGAAACTATATGAAAACGTAGTAGCTAATATTAGACAACATTTTAACATTAAGTTTATATCGATAGATTATTTTAACATTAACTTGGGCACTTTTCACATATCTATTTTACCACAACTTAGATCATGTGTTAGTATTTCACCCATTTCTTTTAGAAATAGTAGATATCAACTTTTAGATTAATTTTACCTGAATTTTTAAATGAAATTATATGAAGCCCTCATAAGAAAACATCTTTTTACGCATACTTTCTTGAAAATTTATCAACGAATTATGATATTTACCATGATTACTTATCCACATCAAACTTGACTTCTTTTATCTCAATTCCTACTATTAGCTCACACTCTCTATATATTTATATATCTTATTAAAATTTTCAATCGTTAATAAAATATTTTCTATTCATCCACTCAAGTTCAAATACATTTTTTTTAAATTTGTAATGGGTGACACTTGATGTTAATACAGTTTTTTTCAAATATTAATTAATTAATTAAATTTAATTAATTAATTTTAGTTTTATATGGGAGAAAAAAAATTCTCACATTGTTTTCATAAATGAAATGAGTTTCCTCAAATGAGTGATGCCACAGAAATAAAATACCGCAACTATGATTATAAAAAAAAAAAATGTTCAATAAAGATAACGTGGGACATTAATGCTGCACGGGTTTATTTTATATATTTATGATTAAAAAGTAGGAATTGACTTAAAAAATTCTTTTTATATTACTTGTTTTATACTTTGACTCCACACATTTTTAACAACTATTTTTACCTACAGTCTAATTAACTTTATTATATATCAGAAATTTATTCCATCACATAGCGACTTTTCTTGCATATTTTCAACACCGTTAGTTAGACATTCTAACAGTTATCTCCTATGTTCTTCTCAGAAACATTACATATTATAAAACAGTAAAGAAAATTAAAGATATATTAAATATTAAATAACATAAATACATAGAAATTGCCACTAAATGAATATACATCATTTAAAATAATTAATTATCTATCTAAAAATATCAAACATAAAATTAACAGACAAATGAAAAATATAAAATTCAATGTTGTTACTTAAATATACTAATAGTTATCGACTATACATCCCACAGAAACATTACTATTTTATAAAACACTAAGAAAATGTAATATGTATTAAAAATTAAATAAACCTGTGTTCGAAACTTAACACCGAATGAAAATACTGATCATCAATTAAAATAATCGTCTATAACAGAAAATTATTATCTATTAGATAAAAATTTCAACTATTGAACGCAAAAATACACAAGTTACCAAAAAATTGCAATACTTTTCTAAAAAATATATAAAAAATTAAAAAAAATTCTAAAAATTACGAAAAAGAAAAAAAAATTGCAAATTATCAAAAATTATTAAAAATTACAAAAGTTTTAAAAATTTCACAAAGTTAAAAACATTCCTAAGCTTCTAAGTACTGTTTTAAAAAAATACAAGTTAGTAAAAAATTGTCAATGTTTTTTAAAAAAAATTAACTGATGAATGAAAATAATATATAAGTTAGAGAAAAATTAAAAAGTTTTCTAAGAATTACAATTACGCGATCGATTAGAAATTCTAGAACTTAGACATAAAGTTAAAACTTGTACAGATTTTACTTCAACAAAATTTGTTGGCAACGTTTCTTATATTACTGATTTTTATTAAGTACGCATGCGTGGTTTGTCACGTGGCCAACCCCATTAATGATAATATAAATTTTCGAAAAACAGTGCAGCGATGATACCAAAACCTACTATACATGTGGTCAGTGTAAACGAAGTTTAGTTGAAAATCAAATTTAAATTATCATTTACGTCACACCATACAAAAAAACCACCTCTTGTTCCGGTTAGAGGTGAAATATTGTGCTGTCCTCTAAAAAAAAAAAACCCACAGTGAAATGTTTCCTAAAAAAAAAAAAAAAAAAAAAAAAACATTCTAGTACTACATCAAATATTTCACTAAAGTCATTTTTTTTTTGTTTTGTTCTATTTTGCTGCTCCATTTACAATAATAAAAATAGTTAAAAATACGCAAGGAGTGCTTATTTAGTTTTAAAATAATTTAAACTAACAATTGAAAAATTCTGGCAAAACATGAGCTTCATTTTTACAGATTTTCTTGTTATATTAAAATTTTAGAATATCTACATAAATTTTTAATTTTTTCTATGTTAAACCATTAACAGGTAATACAATGCATAATTTTCAGCTGATTACGTCAGGTGTCGGTTTTTTTCGGTAACATGGGTTAATTTTTAGAAAAATGTTTTTTTTTTTTTTTTTTACTTTGTAAGAAAGTGATAAAATGAAAAATGTCAACATTAAAATCTTAGTCAGAACAAGCTGTAAAAATTTAGCCATGTTTAATTTTTTAAAATTCTTTATTACACTTTATAGAGAGAATTTTTTTTTTAAAAAAAGGTTTTTTTTAGAGGACAGTACAATACTACTACCCAGTGTTGAGTTTAAAAGGTTAAGGCATCAAATATTGGCTATCATTGAGTTTAAAACTCTAACTTTTCATCCTGAGAAAAATGTAGAAAACTGCTTAATTACTTTTCAAACTAATTTGAAACCTGAGTTACAATACATTCTTTAAAGTGAGGTAAAATAGTTAAATGCTATATGATTACTAAAATCATGTTTGAACGCAACAGAACTGAAGGTAACATTGAAACAATAACATCTTATTTTTGTAGTGACTGTTATGTTGATCTTGTTGAATCGCAAATCATATTGATGAGGGATATTCAAATATTAACCAGTCGTTTGAAGAATTTAACAGTCAAGAATCAGATTTAGTGCTTCGAAAAATTGACTGCATAGAACTCAATACTTCAAAGTATACCCCTTAGCTAGAAATTGATTCTACATGATTGAAAATATATGTTATTTAATCACTGAATTAAATTATTCAATTATAAAATGTATGTTTTTATACCATTTATTTACCCAAACTACTTATACAACAGTGTAGAGTTGACACTAGATTTCCAAAAGTGAAAATTGTAAAAAAAAAATACAAACTGTTAAGAATTTTGTTACTCATGATTTTCTAATTGATATAAATGTAGACAATATTCACAATGTCATCCCGAGAAACATGAAGAAGACTGGTTAATTACTTTTCACACTAATTTGAAACCCGAGTTTAAATGACCATAATACTTTTTTAAACTATACATATCTGTGTGTTTATTTTTATAAAACCTATTTAATTATTGGAATATATTGTAAGATTTTTAACTTTAAATTTCTACATGCTAGCTAATAAATAATTTTACTTTATGGAAAACTTAGAATATCTTAACTTTTTCAACGAAACAACATTTTCACACCAATGTATATCCAATTTACGCACATACATATGAAAATCAGCTTTTGATAATACTAAGCAACAGATTAATGAAAAAATATATACAAGTCAGTAATACAAGTTTGTAAAAAAAAAAATAATTAAAAAATTTTCACAAAAAGTTAAAAAAAAGTTAAATTGCTTTTTTAAAACTTTTTAAAAACTTTTCTAGGCCAATTTCGCATGGCACGGCTTTTACTGCCCTTTTGGTTCTTGTCCTTATTCGGTCGCGGGAAAAAAAAACGAGAATACGTCCATCGGTCGTAAGAAAAAAGTCGTGAATTTCGTCAATCAACCCAGGTAAAAAATCGTTATATTCCTCGTTCGGTCGCGGGAATAAAAATCGTGAAATTCGGTGATCAGTCGCGGGAAAAAAATCCATAAATTTCGTCGATCTGTCGTGGGAAAATTCGCAACATGTGTGGATCGGTCGCAGAAAAAAAAACCGCGAAGTTCGCCAATCGGTTACGAGAAAATAGTGTGAAATTCGCCAGTCGGTCGCAGAAAAATATCGCAAAATTCATTAATTGGTTGCAGGAAAATATCGCAAAATTCGCCAGACGGTCGCGGGAAAAAAATCACGAAACTTTTCAGTCGGACGCGGGAAAAAATCGGGATTTTCATTAATCTGTCGCCAGAATAATTCGCGAAATTCGTCAATCAATCGAGGTAAAAATCCCCAAAATAGTCAATTGGTCGCGTACACAAAACCGGGAAATTTGTCAATACGTCGCGTAAAAAAATCTTAAAATTCGTTGATAGATCGCGGGAAAATATTGTGCAAAACGTCAATCGGTCGCAAGAAAATATTGCGAAATTCGTCAGTTGGTAGCAGGGAAAAATCACGATTTTTTTCCGTCACGCGCAGGGAAAAATCGGGAATTTCGTCAATCTATCGAAAGAAGAAACCATAAAAAATTTCATTCGGACTCGGAAAATATCGCGAAATCTGTCAATCGGTCACGGGAAAAAATCGTGAATTTCGTCGATCTATCACGGGAAAAAATCTTAAATTTCATGAATGGACGTCAAATTTCACGTTTAAGAAGCCGCCAAACATAAGAATGTTATACATCGATCGTTTTCATGGTTTCATATTATTCTCTGGATTGATTCTCCCACTTGATCGTCGTTTTAAAAAGCAAAATTCTCCGGAAAATGAAGAATTTTTTTGGGTGGGAGCCTCAATTTTGGGAGCGAATCCCGCCATCCCGCACTGAAATTCAAGCCCTGTTAACTGCTTCGCAACGAGTATCCTTTACATAATTTTTAATCTTTTACCTTCGGTTTTTTAAAATAGAAATTTTTACCTTAGTCAATCACAGAATTGTTTGAAAAAAATAAGACAAAATTTTCATATAAAAAATACTGGTATGAATAATCAAGTATTTTGAGTGCTTTATGCGTCACGTATATGTGATGCTCGTCGCGAATGGGTCAAAGCGGAAAACATTCTCTTACTGACACCTCACGGAGCTCATGTTTATTCAAAACAAAATACTTACATAATCATTTACAACAAACAAAACTAAAAAAAAGGGAGAGAGGGCGAGCGAGCGAGCGAGCGAGCGAAGATTTTGGATAACCAAAACGACCATGTATTTTTTTTTCTCTCTATCTCTCATTGAGTCTGATCTCGAACAACTACACTGTGGGAAAATCATTTTCTGGCAGTATTTTACTGTAAGTTATATCTTTCTTTGGCAAATCTTGGAAACGTGCAACTCCCTGCGCAAAAGAAAAAAAAATCTTAATACGATCTACTATTTGCACTAAGAGTGCGTTTAATCAATTTAGTGGTGCTCATCATCACATTTTATTATTATTCCGTATCCCTCGACCTCGTGTTAGAAGTAACAAAAAACAAGACATCACGTCTTCTTTTATCTAATTTATGTACCGACTCGCAAACAAAACAGCCCCACACCAGACGCATTTGCACAATGTATCCTCTTAAGCCATAGAATCCGATGCCTTAAGTTCGTATTTATATGCTCGCCCACGTACGTCTTCCAAGATAGTGAGGCAGTAAGACTGCGCAATCGTTGTAAGAGGTCAAAGTCACCGGCCAATTGCTAAAAGCTCTTTTGAGGCATGATATATGAAATAGTTCACCCCTTCTAGAATTACGTGATTTTGTGTATGTGATGGCACTGTTTTTGAGAACTCTTTTTATCTTTATTGTGCATTTAATGGGCAGCGTTTTGTCGAGGAACTGTTTGCCTTTTTCGGTTGATCCGAGGTCAAGTTCAAAAGCCGTAGTATTATAGATCCAGCCTTAAATACAAGGATTTGCTCTTAGATTAAGTTCACAAAATGGTCAAATGTGTTAAGATAACATTACAACCCGATTATCTATTATTGCATATGGCAAGCATACTCTTTCGGATGTTTTTCTAAGTAGAAATGCCTTGAAATTGAACGAAATACTGTAAAATCATTGAAAACGGAACGCGCATGCACGGCAGCGTATTACTGCTTATTTTAGTGTTTATTATTGTTAATTTTACGGTATAATACTAGCAGCTGGAATGCCAGTATTATGCTGTAAAATCAACACTTTTTTTTTTTTTTTTTTTTTCAGTGTACAGCGGAACCCCAACAGAAATTTTCATGATTTCTGCGGAAAGAACCTGTTTAAAACGGAACTTTTATTCGGTCTTTGGCGATTCTCTTTTAACAGAATTTATTGTACATTTTCTTTTTATTTGTTTTAATCTTTATTACAAACTGCAGAAAACATTTTAAAAATTTAGCAAGGGTTGATATCTTACACGACTGAATATGGGAAGAAACTCTTTCAGCTTTCTGCTGATATAATTTATAATTAGCACCAGGGCCATTTCTAGGTGTTCCTAGATGTTTTCTCTCTCTCTGTTTTTTTTTACTGTTACCGTTGATTGATTTTAAATTGCTGCTCTTTTGTCACCCTAGTCTTCCCCAATGGTAACAAGTTGGAAATTGTACGTCAAACGTGACAAATCAGGTACGTTCGAACTATAACTAGTTTTATAAATATTCAGATCTTCGTGAATTAGCTGTTGCACTTTTGTTAGCGCAAAATTGTGCTATCATTTTGTGCTATCATGACTCCCAGAACCCAAAACCACCCCCAGTTCAAAACTTTATATAGCTATCTATCTATCTATCTATGTCACTTTTTTATGGACACGATAACGTCAATAATTCTGCACAAATCTCTTCCAAAGTGATACATAAAATCAATTGGCATAAAATCTCAGTCAAGTTCGTTAATGGGCAAAACCAAACCAGGGGGGGGGGAAATAGGGGGGATTTTTGTGAAAACAGAAAAACCCCTATAATTTCTTAATTATGATACGTATCGAATCCGTTTAAAATTATTATTACTTCTAGGAAAAAGGTAGAAAAATTATGTATGACAGATTTTTGATGTCATTAAAAATGGCCCCAAGGGGGGGGGGGGGGATTCATAACTTCGTCAATTCAGAAGATATCAAATCCGCTTAAATTTATTATAAATCCTCTTAATATTATCTAAAACTTTTATATTGACAAGTTTTTTATAAGACCAACCCTTATAGCAAGAAAAAAAAAAATCCCTGCCGGCTCCGCCTGCAAACAAACTAGATTTCGAAGTGGGCAGTCCCAACTACGGCATCATGGCGTCATTTCTTCCGCAATTCTCAACAAACAGCGCCCCACGGTTGCGTCTTCGAAATCTACCTGTGCCTGTAGGCCGAGCCGTCAGGGATTTTCTTTTAATCTGTTTACTCACATATCTTCTTTTATCTTATTTAACGGTGAATTTATTACAGTTTTCTGAATGTGTTGGAAAGTGTTTCATAATCTATGCTGGACGCATGATTTTTCGTTCTTGTTAATGAATTTTTAAAGTTTAAACGAACTTTTGGCTCGCCCTGTACTCTTCTTGACATAATCGGGTGCAATTTTTTTAGTTATTTTTGCAAACTAATCTGTTTCTAAATCGCGTGTTACTTAAAATGTAATATCTTTTTAGACATACAAGATACAACCTATCATACTTGTAATACTAGGCAACTATATATGCTAACAAAAAAATTTAAATGAATTGCAGTCATTCATACGGGAAAAAGGACATTAAATCAGGACTCTCATTTTGTTGAACTGTTTCAATTTGTAGTACGTAACGAGGAAGAAAAATTAGCCAAAACGGTGGAAAAAAAAAAGTATAAGCGGCCTCGACACTCATGGCAATCAGAGCGAAGATCTCAAAATTAATGAAGCGATATTTGCTCTCTCATGCGCAGGGGCATGTTAACAAGCATTTCACACCAAAAGACAATAAGCGATAATTTTCTTTCTTTCTTTTTTTTTCCATCTCGATTCTTTTTTTGTGTTCTAATTTAGAGGATTACACACAAAGTCGCAAACCAAGCAAAGAGAAGTGATAAACTTTTGTGTGTCGCGAACTGGATTTTCGTTTTAAAAGACATCGTAAAGCACGAATTTCTGCTATTCGTGATCAAAAACTTTTTTCTTTACGTATCGTGATTGTTAGAAAATGACTCTGGGTTTTAGTGTAAGGTTTTGAACGATAATAGGTACTATTTGATAATAATCTAGGTGTTTGTTTGTATTTGTACTTAGCTCAACTATATCATATAATTGGTTATCCTAATATATATATATATATATATATATATATATATATATATATATATATATATATATATATATATATATATATATATATATATATATATATATGTATATATATATATGCTTGGAATTTGGTAATTAGACATTATTAAAGATAAACGAAGTAATCAGACTTATATAATAACTCTGGTTGTGTATGGATGTTAACTTATCTCACCATGCTTTAGGGATAATCGAAAATTAAGTCACCCAAATTTATATCAAACATATCTTTGTTCCTAGATGTAGATTGGGTATAAAAAGTAATAAATTAGAAAATGAATTTTAGAATGAATTTAATTTGAATTATATTATTGAATTTAATTTGAATTATATTAATGAGTTTAATTATTGAATTATTTGAATTAAATCTAATTTGATTTAGAATGAATTTTGAATGAATTTAACCCATTATCCACGAGCGTCTTGTTACACAATTTTTAATCTTTCAGGACCAGTAATATAGAGCAGCACCATATGAGCACACCCTATGAGAGTGTCACGTATACGCGACGCTCGTCGTGAAGGGGTTAAAGAAAAAACTAAAGCAAAAAGTGTGATTATGATTTAAGATTTGACAAACAAATAGCAGTAAAACGCGAGAAAACAGAAAGTGTCTATAACAGAATCCAACTTTAAAGGGGCAAAATTGAACAGGAAACACCTAGTATTGAAGTACCTCTTTCTCGGGAATTACTGAAGTGAATTTCGGTATTTTTATATTATTTGCTTTATAAATTGTAAATTGCAATTGTTAGTAAATACTCAGATATATCAGAATTTACATAAATTATGATGAAATGCTTTTCTGAAGACATGAAGAACATTTTACATTACCATTACCTAAAATTTTTAGCCGGATAAAACCTATAAAAATATTTTTTTCTAATTAATTACATTCCTTTTCGGAAAAACAGAAATGATGCAGTTAAATTTATCTAGAAATATACTTAAAGAATATTTAAAGCTGATTTCATATGAAAAATTTAATTTCTATGAGGTATTGATGCATCGGATTACCGATATATCGATAGATATAAAAAGTTATCGATATTTTTGGCTCTATATATGAATACATCCGATACATTTATATATTGTTGCCATCGCTAGGTGCTATGCTTCGTGTTACAGTATAAATCTTACAATGTACTCTGATTACAGAAAATGGTTAAAATAAGGTAAAGAAAAATGCATAAACTGAAAAAATTTCCAAGCTGATTTGATCCAAGGAATTCAAAAAAAGTGACAAAAGTGAGTGTTGTCATGTAATGAAAAAAAGCTTGTACAATTTTGAATATGCACACGGCCCCTGTTTTAAAAATTATATTCATATTTGGAAAGAAGGCACAATTCCCATTCGAATGGTATACTCTCCGCACCTTTGCAATAATTTGGAGACAAAATAGCATATGGTGGTGCGTTTTTTTTTGTTTTTTTTCCCTTTCCACAATTGTACAGTTGTTTCAAGTATTCAGTGAAAACTCTCTTCTTCAATGCAAAATACTACTACTACTTACTACTACTAATAATAATAATGATAAAGAGAGGGGGAAACAAATACACCTTATTAGTAAGAACTACAGTGTTGCCAATTTAGCCGATTTTTTAAAATTCAGACATCTACCAAAATTTCCGAATATAGTAAAAATCGCCTTCCTTGATCTGTCATTAAATAAGGCGACTTTTAATATTCGGAATTTCTGGTCATATCTGAATAAGAAATATCGGCTAAACTGGCAACACTGGTTACTGTTGCTGCTGTGCGATAAACATATGTGTAGCAACTAGCAGTTGGGATGCTAGTATTATACTGTAAAATCAACATTTTTTTTTTTTTTTTTTTTTTTTTTTTTTTTTGCAGTGCATGTCCGCGGATTTAGCCTGAAATAATCTGTATTCACTAATCTAGATTTTCGACGATTCTGCACACAATTTTCTAGAACCTAACCTTTTAAGACGTTTCGATAAAATTCAGCAAAGTCATCTCCGGGTCGCACCAGCAAACTCTATTGGAGCGTCAAATGATAATAAAGATTGCATGCCGATGATGTTTACAAAGGAATGGTCGGTGTATATCACGAACAAATAATATTGCGATGCAAAACCACACTTTGTACGACGAAATAACTGCTTTATAACAGTAGATATAAAAAGTTTGTGACTAGACTGATGTTTTCTTTTTTAAACCACGACTGATTGTTTTCGTATATGTCTTAGGCAGAGGGTCACGCTCTAATATTACTCACATTTCTAATAATAGTAGCTCGCTACGGACAATTAAATATTCTAATTGTTACAGCTATTTAAGTTAGATATAAAACGCAGAAGGACAAATCGTGTATTTTTGTTCCGTTTATTATTTTCGAATGGTTTTTCTAGTTTTTTTTTTTTTTAAATCGCAACTGCTCTTAAATATAACGCACCTATATTATAAAGCAACAAGAACGAAAAATCATCCGTTAAACATAGATTATGAAACACTTTCCAACACGTCCAGAATACTCTAATAAAACCCCTCAGTTTAATAAAGTGAAAGATGATGTCTAAATAAACAAGGTCAAAGTCAAACCGGGCCAGGAGGCCTACCTTTCGGCTTAAGCTTAACTAGCCCGCGACAATTTGGAAAACGCATAACACATTTTAAAACCCAATTTCAGGAATTATTATCAGTAGTTGGAAAAATATCCGAATTCTTTTGTGCAGCCCTGTATAGGATCTATAGATTTTTTTTATAACTAATGCATAGTATGTTAAAATTTAGTTCAGGTAGGAAACGCATAGCACAGTTGTAAATTCCCTTTCAGTAATTTCCGTCAATAAACGGAAATGTACTTCAGATCTTTTGTGCTGCCCTGTAGAATAATATCTATAGATTTTATACACATCAAGTAATACTAAATTAGGTTTGACACAATTATTCAAACTGGTAAAGAAATCATATCAGACGCAATCTTCCCAACTGGGCAAAAAAGTCCGGGCCAGAATTCGAACCTGGGATCCCTTGGCTGAAGCTGTCAATCCCGGACGAACATGGCGGGACTAATTCACCCAGTTAACCTTAATGAACATAGCATCTGGTCTGATATCTGAATCAGCCCAACAGAATAAATCACAGGCAATGGGACCTCTAGACGGCTGGAAACATGATTACACTAGATAAGTTTTGACTAAAGCTTGAGTTTAGAAAAAGTCCGGACCAGGATTCGAACCCGGGATCCCTTGACTGAAGCTGCCAAGCGTTTACTGGAGGTCCCATTACATGTGAATTGTTCTGTTGTGCTGATTCAGATATCAGACCTGATGCTATGATCATTAACGTTAACTGGGTGAATTAGTTCAGACATAATCGCCCGGGGTTGCTCAGTTGGTGGAACATTGGCAGCTTCAGCCAAGGGATCCCGGGTCCGAATCCTGGCCCCGGACTTTTTCGTCCAGTTGGGAAGATTACATCTCACATCAAGTAATAGACAAAAAATTAGTTTAATTTAAATACGTACCAGAACTTAAAACACACTTCCAGTATAGTTATTGTCCTTAGACAGTACTCTTGCTTTTTTGTGTGTCCTTGTAAATGAACAATGAATGCTATGCACACCCTATTCTATAGCAAGTCTATTTTAGTGCATCTCAGGGGTATATATCACTTTAAATGTGTTTGAAATAGTGTAACATCATTAAAATCCATCGCAAACGATTTTATCCCATAGACCGTACACTGCAAAAAACAAAAAAAGTGTTGATTTTAAAGTATGATACTGGAACCCCAGCTGCCAGTATTATACCTTAAAATTAACAGTAATAAACAGTAAAATAAACACTAATAAACAGTAAAATAAGCAGTATACAAAGCCGCGCATGCGCGGCAACGTATTACTGCTTATTTTACTGTTTATTACTGTTAATTTTACGGTATGATACTGGCAGCTGCGCGGCAGTGTATTACTGCTTATTTTACTGTTTATTACTGTTAATTTTACGAGATAATACTGGCAGCTGAGATGCCAGTATTATACTGTAAAATCAACACTTTTTTTTGCAGTGTAGTGTATGAACTATAAACACTACATACTTCCTTTTCAATACCGAACTTGCCATAGTAAATGTCATTAACATACATCATTTGCATGGCAATCGGAGTATATTTACGCGAGTTAGAGTACGGACAGACAGATAGACAAACCGAATTCATAAACACTTTTCAACTATGTTGGAAAGTGTTAAAAACATGTTCGTGAATAACGTTGACGTCATCAGTGTTGAATGCAGGGGGTCCCCCAGAGAATTGAAATGTCCCCCCGGAAGATTCGAGAATTTACGCTTTTAATGGTTAAAAAGTACAATTTCTCCCCGGAACTCTACTAGGTCCCTCCCCGGAGCCACAAAAATCCCTCCCGGAGAAAAGTGTATGAATTTAACACTGGACGTCATATTGACGGTGGAAACGATATAAGTAATTAATTTCGTTTTTATAGCAAATTTATTAACTTATAAACATCGCACACAATTTCCATTTTTACACGGAAGCGAAATCGGAGAAATCCCCCCCCCCCCTCCTCACGGCCCACTCATTAAATTCGTCGTTGATCAACTTTCGGTTTGTTAGTCGTATAGGAAATTTCTTTTATCACGCTGATGTTTTTTTATATAACCTATAGTCTATATAGCCTTCTTATAATTTGTACCTGTAACCTATAGAACAATTTCGGAAAATAAGTGATAAATAAATAAGCCTGAATATCTGAAATTTTATTGCACGGAAACAATCATTCTTTTGCAAATAACTTGTTTTCACAAATTTTATAGCAATGGAATAAATAAGAACAGGTTTTCTTCGAAACCTTACAGTACATAAGCAAATAGTAAATGAAATTATGGCATTCAATATTATGGTTGATACCGAACGCACTAGTTACCGCAAGAGGTGATTGTATAATAAGAAATGCGATTTCACATCGAAAGAAAAATGAAATAAAATAAAATAAATAAAGTAAAAATGATTTATTTCATGGAACCAGTGAATTTGTTCCAAGAAGTACTCATAACTATCTGTATATTCATTTTAAATAAATAAATGTATCGTCTGCCGCAGGATTACGAAATTACGATCGTGCTGCTCATTGTCTTTTATGGGATCTATACCGAACATGGTTACTGCGTGCTTCCATAACTTTATTTCAGGGTATTATCTTCAGATTATAATTTATTTGAATAATTTTAGTGATATGAAAAGAACACGGAAGCTAAAGCAATATGCATGCATGCATTAAAGGTCTGCACGGTCCCGGGTCTGGCCCAAAGACCGGGACGCGGCACGGCCTTTACTTTTTTTTGCAGACTTGGACCGGGACAGACTTTATTTTTCTGGGCAGACTTTCGAAACCCCTTCAGAAAGTAAAAATATCCTCATTAAAAAAAAAAAAAAATCCATAAACAAAATCGAAAAAGTAAAACACGGCGATTGTAGAGATCAATCTCAGTTATCCAATGAAAAATAATCGTTTAAAAATATTGAAATGCAAACGAGGTATTATAAAATAACTGTCCCATTGGATTAACATTATAGTAAGCGGGTGTTTTCGCGTGGCTCAATTGGCCCTTTAAACCTGAGTACCTTAAAATGGAGAAAATGAACATAAAATAGGCATAAATCATCGGTTCTTAAACAAATTGTCGTCCATGGATTCCAAAGGGACCGCAGGGGGTCGATGAAGGTGTCACAGTCAATGTTTTTTATTTATTTATTTAATTATTTATTTATGTAGAACTTGAATCTTTCGAATTTCCCGAACCCTAGCGATTCTTAGCAGGTTTGACTGTATCTCTATTAGTTTATAAATCATTTCTTTTAATTTTCTAAATAAACATTAATTTCAGTCTTAAATCATACGGTTTCACGAAGATAGAGGAAATACGAAAAGGGGTCCATGATATCAAAGGCGTTTCTCAACAACGCGAAACTTTCTCAAACATTTTCTGACTCATTTTCTTAATCGTAAAGGCATAAAATTTGCAGGCCTAACTATTGAAGTGATTTGGAATCGAATGGTGTTTTCCATTTTTGGATAAATGAATTACTTATTACGTTATAGGCGATTGATGTCACGCGACGACATGCTTTTCTCCTTTCCGCGCTGTCGCGTCCGAAAATTCGGTTCAAAACACCAACTTTGGCATTTTTTTTTCTAAAAGATCTCTTGTCTTAATCAAACAATGGACAAACACTATTCGATTACATAGTTTCTGAATAAAAAAAACTGCCAATTTCATGCGTTTCCAAACAAAAATGAATTTAGAAATGTAACAGAAAGTAGCTCCTTTGGATTTGAGAACAGCCTTAAGGAGTGAGTTAAAATATCGTGAAGTTACCATGTGGTAAGATTTTAAAAGTAGAACAATTTTCTTGAAATAAAGATTTTATAAAATTTTAATAAGCCATTCAATAATTTAACAGTCACATAATAATTTAATAGTCATTTAATAAGTCAATGTATCTAGTAGCCAAGCAGGCATTAGCATTTTTTTTTTCTCAAACGGCAATTATTGTTTACGAGAAATATGCCATATATCTTTTTGTGCATTAAGAACCGCGGGACTAAAACTAAGAACGTTTTTCCGTCTTTTTTTCCCTCTGAACCTCCATTTAAGCTAACTTTAAACATGTGCGATAAAAAAAAAAAGAATTCTGTTGTTGCACGGGGGATTCAGGAAAACCTTCGATGATTTAAAAAAAAAAAAAAAAAAAAAAAAAAATCTGAGTACCTTTTTATTTACGTTTAATATTTTAAAGTCATTTGTAAAGATTAATTTTTATAATTTTCTTTTCAGAATCATCACAAAATTTAGTCAATCAAATTTCAAAATCCAGGAATGGGAAATGACCCTTTCTTGCTCCATCTTCCCTCTTCCCTAGTCAGTAGACAATTATTCCACGTGAAAGACCTCCCAGAATAAAAATAAGTTTAAAAAAATTAAAATCTTAAAATAAACTAAACCAGGGTTACGTGGCCGACCTTTTAGGAATGGAGACCTGAACTAAAGAATACGCAATTTAAAATTTTGTCATTTTCTTGCCGCTTTGATATGGGCCATCCGATTCACCACAAATAGTTAGATGTTGACAAAAATTGGGGTTAAAAAGTCAGAACCTTACCATTTCTCTTACTTTATTTTAAACTAGCCTTTTTTCGAAAAACTGGCATTTAATTGTCTTCCTGGAGTTCACTCAGTCGTAATTATACGGAGAGCAAAACTATATGTGTAATGAAATGTGTTTTCTCTATGAAGGCACTGCTTAAATCCATTTTCCAAATTGCTGTCTTTTTACATTACATTTAAAAGTCATTTCATTTAACGTTATTTTATTTTATCTCTCACCGCGAGATCTAAACGTAATTATTTTAACCTGTTCTATTTTCGAAATAAAATATAAGTAAAGCATGTTATACCCTGAAGTATTCTAAATGTTTGTCCAGCTTTGCAATTGTATAAAAGAAGAAAATTAAATTTCTAATTTTGAGTTGACCGACTTTAAAAAGCCTAAGTTTACCCAGTGCATCCAATATATATAATGAAACTGATGTAAAAAATAACCATTAAATATCATTATAATCGACAATACATAAACCGCGATAATTACAATACAATACAAAAACATTTGTACAACAATGTAAAAGTCACAAATTGAAATAAGTGGAGAAATAAATAAAAGTATGTAGAGAAAAATACTATGTGCAGAATGTGAAAATAATATTCGAATAATACTAATACTAATTAGTATTATCAAAATTTAAACTTTAGAATTATTATTATTCAATACAGTTTTTTTTATTACAGTATTGAGCATTATGGTAAAGATACCATATATATCTTTTTCAAAAGTTAAAGAAATCTATATTTTAAGTATTTTATTAAATATACTTTCCCCTTTCTACATTATCGTAACTTATATACATTCCCGGCTGTTAAAACGCGCACCTTTTGATCATTCTCTTTCAACGATAACTTTTAGTCAAAATCATACATATTGTTTGTAAATTACCATTAACGTACTTTATTCGGTCTCCCACATATCAAAGGAAATGAAATTATACAAGGCATAAAATGTTTCCTTTCTCATGGGCAGTTTTGACTTCATACTGAATCCAGATGTTAATCCCGTCATACTGACGCCTTATAACATTTTTCTAAAATATCTTTCCTGCATTTTCTCAAAACAACTAACCGCCGAAATTCTATTTCACTCTCTTTTTAGCCAAAGTGCAATCTTCGCCAATAAAGATTTCCCTACCACTGACGTCAAGTATGAAGTTGATTTGATGTATATGTAACGGTTACAATTCCCCACCAAAAATACAATACTCTTGGCTCTAAAAATGTAAATGGTTTGGCGTATTTTCAACGCACGCTGTCATTATCAAAAAGTCACTTTCCTGTCTGATCTCAGCGATGTAACATCTCTAAAATATTCCGGCCCCTTGGCCACCCTTATGGTACTCTCACAAAACACTTTGCCTCTTTTTAAAATACGGATATGCAGCCTAAGTTCTCGATATTCTTACTTCGCTCCTCTGTCAAAAATTTGGATTGTCACCCCATGATACAAGATGTGATTCCTTACACCCGTGAATTATTAACTGTGGAATAACTACATGGATATGTCTTCTTTTCATCGTTTTAAAATAAAGAAAAGATGTTTGTCAAATTCTTCTTGATTCTTCCTCGTCGAAACAAAACTTTTCCAGTTCTCAACAGGATGTCGTCAACTTGAGTTATCGCGGAACAACATACAAAAAATCACTATACGTCACTCGGGACCTAAGTGCCTATGTCCCACCGAAAACATTTTTCCCATCGTTTTTCTGTGCTACTACAATCATCGACATGGAGTATTTCCCATACTCCAAACCATTCTTGATTCTACTCCGAACATTCACAAATTTCTTTATCATATTAAGATAAAGAAATTTGTGAATGTTCGGAGTAGAATCAAGAATGGTTTGGAGTATGGGAAATACTCCATGTCGATGATTGTAGTAGCACAGAAAAACGATGGGAAAAATGTTTTCGGTGGGACATAGGCACTTAGGTCCCGAGTGACGTATAGTGATTTTTTGTATGTTGTTCCGCGATAACTCAAGTTGACGACATCCTGTTGAGAACTGGAAAAGTTTTGTTTCGACGAGGAAGAATCAAGAAGAATTTGACAAACATCTTTTCTTTATTTTAAAACGATGAAAAGAAGACATATCCATGTAGTTATTCCACAGTTAATAATTCACGGGTGTAAGGAATCACATCTTGTATCATGGGGTGACAATCCAAATTTTTGACAGAGGAGCGAAGTAAGAATATCGAGAACTTAGGCTGCATATCCGTATTTTAAAAAGAGGCAAAGTGTTTTGTGAGAGTACCATAAGGGTGGCCAAGGGGCCGGAATATTTTAGAGATGTTACATCGCTGAGATCAGAGAGGAAAGTGACTTTTTGATAATGACAGCGTGCGTTGAAAATACGCCAAACCATTTACATTTTTAGAGCCAAGAGTATTGTATTTTTGCGTGGGAATTATAACCGTTACATATACATCAAATCAACTTCATACTTGACGTCAGTGGTAGGGAAATCTTTATTGGCGAAGATTGCACTTTGGCTAAAAAGAGAGTGAAATAGAATTTCGGCGGTTAGTTGTTTTGAGAAAATGCAGGAAAGATATTTTAGAAAAATGTTATAAGGCGTCAGTATGACGGGATTAACATCTGGATTCCGTATGAAGTCAAAACTGCCCATGAGAAAGGAAACATTTTATGCCTTGTATAATTTCATTTCCTTTGATATGTGGGAGACCGAATAAAGTACGTTAATGGTAATTTACAAACAATATGTATGATTTTGACTAAAAGTTATCGTTGAAAGAGAATGATCAAAAGGTGTGCGTTTTAACAGCCGGGAATGTATATAAGTTACGATAATGTAGAAAGGGGAAAGTATATTTAATAAAATACTTAAAATATAGATTTCTTTAACTTTTGAAAAAGATATATATGGTATCTTTACCATAAGCATCCCCATATTTTTAATGTATCTCATTGAAAAGTATGAGTGTGGGTGTTTTGTAACCTTTGAAAGACAATGGATAGAGGATGATGAGGGCGCTTTCACGCTAAATCGTGTGCTTCGGACAGAGGGTGCAGGGGCACATGTCCCCCTGTCCCAATGGGGCTTGAATATTTGTCGAATGCAAATGTTTAACACTAAATACCCCAACAACCGGTCATTTGACAGGCAACAAATGAAAAAATTACGACTCGAACCAGAAATTTCTTTATAAAATAAATAGAATATGTATTTCTAAAAGTAATAGTTAGATACAAATGTTAACTGCAAACAATTACGAATTTTTTTTTTCAGTTGTACAATTTGTAAAAAAAATGTTTTTGTATGATTAGAAATAAAGTTGTCTATACTTTCAAAAAAAATTTAGTCAGCAATAATTTTGAAATAGCGTTCCGGTTCGTGAATATTTCCATTTCGAGCCCTGTTCAAGACAATCAGTTTTAGACATAGTATTGTGGGTAAAAGTTTCTTCGTGTGATATATTGCAGAGCGAAGGTCTCATTCAATACATTGTAATACGGGAGATACGGTACATTCAATAAATTTTAAGCAATTCAATTGTAGTTGTATTTTGAACTTTTGTGTGGAAAATTTTTGAAAATGGATTTAAAACTTCCTTTTTTTTTCATTTTATTTTAGAGTCTGCATGTATTAATTTTATTTTTAGTCTATAGCATTAGTTTACCAAAAAGACAAAAATAAACTGACAAGAAATGGATTAATAATAAATCTGGAATTATCTCCTTTACAAATCAAATTGCCCTCCCGTTGGGAAAGACTGGTCTAACAGAAAATGAAGTTGGATGGAATTGTATCCCATAGATACCGAGATCACGGAAATCGTGAAAAACTGAGCATAATAGCGCCACGTGCTGGGCGATAAACACCAAACCTAATCATCAGCAATTTATATCAACACAAAAAAATAAAACCCAATTTGGTGCGAAAGATTCTTACATATGAGGCCAAATTGGGCCATGCCCGTTTTCGTTACCACTGTCTATCCATTTTGGGCACTGTTAAACTGTACCCATTTTGGTTATTTTAAGACCTATTCAGGACACCACCCAAAATGGGTAACAGTGCCCAAAATGAATACACAGTGGTAACGAAAACAGCCATGGCCCAATTTGGCCTCATACCTAAAAATCTTTCAACTCAAATTGAGTTTTATTTTTTTCTGGGAATGTCAGACTGAATTTGAGTTTTGATTAAATTCCGCGCATTAGTTCTTGAGCGCTGGAGCCGCTAGGAAATCTGTGTCACATATACACAGGCAGACACGCACATGTTACAAAAATAGTCAAATCGCATTCAGGACATACCAAAACGTAAAAATCTATCAAAAAACAAAAGTTTTTTTTTTTTTTTTTTTTTTTTTTTTTTTTTTTTCAATTCCAATATTTTCTTCTTATGTAACGTAGAAGAAAGTTCCCAATTAGGACAGACTGTTGGACCATCTCTGGCAGTTTTTGGAAACCGTTTGGGAATGGTAGATTTGGGTAATGGTAGATACAGAGATCCCTCTAATTTGGACCGTATCTGAGAAGGATTCTGCGCAGCTAACGGTTGGATCACTGTTTGGATTTTATTGGAAAATGGCACGGCGAGGAGGACATCTCTTACTATGATTCAACGTGGGACAACAATTAGACAGAAATTGGGCAAAGTTGGCCCAGCCGTTTTGTGCTACTTTTGTAATAAATTGAAACATGTGTCAACAACTATACCGCTTTTTACACAGAGCAATTTCGCATGCACGAGAGGGACTCGTGTAAGCATGTTACAGATTCGATACATTTCAGGGACGTCCATAACGTCAATGATCAGTGTCGAATGCTACATCGTCACTTACTCTTTTTCTCCAACCTGACAAATATTAAATAACATTTATACAAGTTATAGCAGATATTGAAATAAATTTATCTTTTTTTGGCCACTTATATTTGTCATTTTTTCCGTATGTGGACAATTAACACAATAAAAAATTCTAAATATTTTAGTGAGAGAAGGGGGAAGATTTTTGGTCTTTAAGGATAATTATCCTTTCGGGTTAAGCGTCGGTTTCATCACTGGATTGATGCGATGCTTAAGGTAAACCTGAAAATAATTATAAGTTTATGTACCATTCTTTAAAATTGAGTTAGTTATTTTCCGATCACCCTGTATAATTCAAGCAATTTTTTTTCCCACGGAATCACACTTCGATTGTTCCAAAGCTAAAACTGACAGCTGATATTGCACATGCCACTTCTGGCACGTGCCACTATTACCAATAATGTATTAATCCGATTAGCATTCACCGCTCGTTTGGGATTGTATAAGCGAGCTTCATTGTTCAAACACACGCGGCTCTTGGAGTTTCTGTATACATACCCGTTATTACACACTGGCGAAAAATCAATAACATATTAGGGTCATTGTTCCTTATCGGTTGTTTATTTCGACATAGGTATGCCTGATTTATTTTATTTTGTTTACTATTACGTTCATATGTCCATTTTCTAAGAAAATGACAAGGGAGATGAAGCAAATAATAATACTTTTTTGGCTAATTGAGAAATAAAAAATACAATCCTTGAATTCAATCATGGGTATCCATGAGGGGCATGAACAGCTAAACTTATCTATATCTATAATAAGTACATAAAGTAGAAGCGTCTGTCTGTAATTACATTTAAAAAAAACCCACCTATTTTTAAGTTTGTTTGACTACTTAGACGACACATAGTCAAAAATAACATTTAAATTTTTTGTCTATCTGTAGGGTTATATAACAAACACTAAACTTATCAGGGGCAGATACAAAATGTTTCTGGCTACAAATTGCAGTTTGTCGCATATTTCTAAGTTTATTCGACTACTTAGACGACGCATAGTCAAAAATAACATTTACATTTTTTGTCTGTCTGTAGGGTTATATAACAAACACCAAACTTATCAGGGGCAGATACAGAATGTTTCTGGCTACAAGTTGCAGTTTGTCGCATATTTCTAAGTTTATTCAACTACTTAGACGACCCATAGTCAAAAATAACATTATTTTTTTTTGTCTGTCTGTAGGGTTATATAACAAACACTAAACTTATCAGAGGCAGATACAGAATGTTTCTGACTACAATCTGCAGTTTGTCGCATCTCGATATCTAAAATAATTTTTGAGAAAAAAGGGAAAAACTGGGAGTATCAACCAATCTTTCAATACTCAAAAACTCTGAAACCAATGGATCAATTTTAAGGATTTTTTACGGCGATAGAAAGGTTCTAAATGAGATTTATAAATGACAATTCTGGTTACAATCTGCAATTTGTCACATTCCGATATCTAAAATAGGCTTTGAAAAATGAAGATAAAACCGGGAGAAAATCAATCAATCAACCAATCTTTCAATGCTCAAAAACTCGAGAACTAATTCGTGAATTCTGGCAAATCTTACGGTGATAGAAAGGTCTGATTAAGATTTATAAATGATAATAATTACACTTTTAGCTTATGACTTATACATTTTAATTTAAAAATTAGATTGGCTGGAATCAAAACTTCGTTGTTGCATTTATATTTCAAAAGAACACAAATGGAACACAGCGTGTTGGTACGCAGCTAGTTAAAAACACAAGCAAAAATAAGTCTAGAATGTGCTGAGGAACTGAAAACAGTTTCATTTCTCTAAAATGATAATTCATTTGTTATGTATTGGGTTGTTCGGAAAGTTCTTCCTGTTTGGGAAAGTTTGTTCGTACCGGGAAAATCTATCATTTAATTATTAGACATTAATTGCGAAAACTAATGTCTAATAATTGACGGGCAGAATTTTCCGGTACGAATTGGTTTTCCCAAACGGAAGGAACTTTCCGAACAACCCATTTGTTTCCCAAAATATTATCCTATATACAGGGTGATTACAAATGAATATCCCAATTTTTAAGGGCTTTATTAACAAAAGTATAGAAGATACACTCATTTGTGAAAAAGACATAAAAAAGAAGATTGTGAAATTACTGATAGCAAAAATTTACAAATGTTCAATGTGACCACCAGCAGAAACACGGATGACATCCATTCGGTAGGAGAATTCGTCCCACATGGTTTCAGTATGTCGGGTGTTACAGTTGCAATAGCTGCAGTTATCCTCGTTTTCAGTTCAACAGTGTTACCTGGTAGAGACGGAAAAAACACTTTATCTTTTATGTAACAGAAAAAAAGTGTAAAGAAAAAAATCGCATGTCCTTTTGGAAGGTGAAGTCCCCCATTTCTTCCTCGAACATAGGAAACAACTCTCTCCCAAAAAAATATCTCTACATCTCTCGCCAAAAAAAGAACCTTTACATTTATGAAACTTCATAACTTCTCACTCACTTCGATCTGTGAAATGGGATCACTACCTGTTATTGTTCAGAAGGTATAGCCCTTCAAAGTTGGGATATTCATTTGTAATCATTTTGTACATTTGACGCAACTTTTCTAATTACTGCAACCGAGTAAACTGTGATGATAATGAGTAATTTATTTATTTATTCATTTTTATCATGTATTTTGTAAAAAAAAAAAAAAAAAAAAAAAAAAAAAGGCCAAAAATAACGAAACATTCGAAAAATGAATAATTCGCAAACAAATGGGGATAATAAGATAGTCTAAATATAAAATGTGGTTTCGTGCAGTTTTATCTACATATTACAGGCATCCAAGGGGTTGCTTCCAAAGTCCAAACATTAAAAGTTATTTTATGACCATTTTTCAATCTCTCGGTCTATATATTCTATAATTTTTAAAAGTAAGTGCTCCCACAGTTTAAAATTTGAGTACTATTCTAGTGATGTGCATAACGATTATTTTGATTATTCGAATGAATCATTCGGGCATGCGCAGAAGCATATCTGTCACACTTCAATTTTCTTGTATTCAATTAATACAGAAATTTTGAAAAAAAAAAGGAAGTTTCTGATTTTAATTAAAATTAGATTAGACGCCAGATAAAAATGGAAAGTTGTTTCGTTTGACAGATATGCTTCTGCGCATGCCCGAATGATTCATTCGAATAATCAAAATAATCTTTATGCCCATCACTATAACTATTCCTCTAATAAAAACGTGACAAACTCGAATTACTGAAAATTCACCGAAAAAATTCTGTCACAGCATTCAACCAGAAATCGGGAATCGCTTTCAAAAAGGATTATCTCTTTGTTTTAAAACTAATATGGAATGAGAAAGGACCTTCAAAGAATAATTATATATTGTAGAAATCCAAATATTGGACAATATTTCATCCTCCGAAATAATGTATTCTTACACACATGTAAGTAGTCCTTCTCATCCACGAATTACATCCTATTTATTTTCCAAATTTGCCTGCTATAACTATTCTTCTTCAAGCAACCTTGAATTACAGCCTTGATGAACGCATAATCCCTGATAACGACTATCAATAATGTGATCCCCTTTGTCTTAGGAAACGATGTCGAAAACGAAAATTATACTCTAACAATTAAGGGCTTATACCTACACTGCAAGGGAAAAAAAAATTGTTGATTTTACAGTAAAATAACTAGCATCCCAGCTGCTAGTATTATACCGTAAAATTAACAGTAATAATCATGCTTATCTCAAAACTTTGTTTTTAAAGTCGGTGGTCACCATAAATCGAACAAATCTCAACCAATCTTCTTCAAATTTGTACCAATTTTTAACGACAATATTATCTAGGGAGTAATCGTTCCTTTCGGCAATCTGATGATTCTTATTTTTTTTTATAAACAATCAAAGTTCAAAATTTTTGTGTGAAAATCGGTATCTTAATTTTGAACGGCCCCCATTTTGTTCAGAATCAATTTTTCAAAAAAACAGAACGATTACACTCTACACTCTAAAAAAAGTCTGTGAAAATACAAGAGATTTTCCGTAAAATTTTATGGAGAAGTTTCATTTTTCCAAAACAACAGTACAATTTCCATAAGTGACATTAGTTTCGTAAAGGAGATTTCAAATATGCAGAAAATTTTCCGTAAATTTAATGGATTTTGTCCGTATTTATTTCAAAACAGTACAATGTCCGCATTTCTTCCAAAACAGTGCAATTTCTGTAAATAACTTTTAAAGGTTTACGTACAGAAATCGCCTTGTTTGAAATGAGAATTAAGATTGTTTTATTTACTAGAGTTCTTCAAGGATCCAGGCCTGACCCGGCTCGACATGCTAGCCCATTCTGACCGGGGTCATGTCTGGACGGTAATTGTTTGCGAAAATAATAAAATATTTATATTTTTTAATGAAATATTTATATTTTTTAATGAAATATTTATAAATTGATTTTATTTTTATAAGTTGCAGAAAAAAATATTTTTTAATCTACTTTTTATTTTTATTGATAGTGCTTCAAAATTAGGACTTTGTTTTTTCACTAATTTTTTAAATTTTTATTTTAACTTTTCTAACGTGAGACAATATTGGGTTATTTAAAGGTTTCATAACATAATATCTCTGTGTAAATTTGTATTAAATTAAATTGATTTGGTTTATAAATTTATGAATTAAACTAAAATTTATTATTTTATAAATTATAATTTTACAACGTCTATAATTTTTTCCTTAAATTTATAAAAATAGTTAATATTTTTTCTTTACTTTTATAAAAATGAAGTTTATAATTTTATTAACTTTATAATTTATTTCTTTAGCTTATAATTTTATAAATTAAACTAAATTAATTTAAATTAAATCAATAAGTCCAAATTTAAACTTACCTATCACAAGATCATTAATTTCGAAATTGTCTTTAAAAATAAATTTTTTGTTTTAATATTATTAAAACTATTCAGTTTGACAGAATCGTACACCAAAGTTCTCAGCATAGCTGAAATGTAATAATTTAATTTATTATAAAAAAATTTATTTGCATAAGTTTTTTAAAATAAGAGATAACGAAAATTTATTTTAATAGCATGCAATAAATACGTCTCCTTAAGATAATTATTATTTTTATTGTAATTGATAAATAGATCATCAGACAAATAATAATTTAAAAAGTTCGAAAAAAGAAAATGTTGGCACATTACTTTTAATACAATGTTTTACGCATATATAATACATAATAAGTCAAAATTTATCTGTTATAAAGCATCAAATAATAAAGCGAAATATTGAAAAATATGAAAAGAAAATTTTAAAAACATTGGAACTGAAAAAAAATCCATTGAACCTTCAAGAGGGGGGTGTTTTTTCGTCCCTCTGAATCCCACGTTTTAGAATTTTTCTAACATATGAGCGTAGTAGAACAAATTAAAAATTGTTTTGTTCAGGGGAACAAACTCCTCACCCCGACCAAAAAATCTGAGTTTAGCATGTTTCATGTTTATCTATCGCGAGTTTAAAGGAATTTTGAAAGTGGTCGTTATTTTGATAAACGGAGTTTTCCCTGTCTTTCAGCTGGGCAATCATTTTCAGAAGTGTTTATTATCTATACGGGACAGAATCGTCAAGCCTAGGCTGAGGACAGTGGCGTAGCTACCGTGGAGCAGTTGGAGCGAACTGCTCCACGGTAGCTACGCCCCTGTTTGTAGGATAGATACGCCCCGATTTTTTGAATACCAGTAAAATCTTACAGAATTTTTCTCTTTATTAAATTTCAGAAATTGTACGATTAAAGAAAACAAATATTTTTACATAAAAATATTGGTATGAAAAAAATCGGGAGGTTGGCAACCATGATCCTATTAAAATCCTTTATATCAAAGTAGTTATTTTTTTAAAGATTACGAAATTTATTTTTTTTTTTTTACTGTCGCTAAGTTCTATATTTAGTAAAACTATTAATTTAGTAAAATTTTCTATATTCACTAACAAGTAAAACAAAACTTTCATTTTTTGTACGATCAAAACTTACCGAGTTATAATAACTCGAATTTTATGAATTTTCAGAGCTTTCGGTACTGAAAACGGAAAAAACGCGTCTTAAAAATATCTCGACAATAGTGTGTTTCTTTATTAGCATTCTATATTGCTTCAAAAGCCTTGAAAGGAACAACAGAAGTTAGTGGTAGATTGCACTGCGCTCATGGGACAATTTAAATCGGAAATACTGCTCAATTCGTCGTAAAAATCAGTAGGTAGTCCGAACTTAAACAATTATAGTTTATTTTAATATTTTATTTATATTTATTTCGTCAAATATTTTATTATGAAAATACTTTATTTTTTAAATAAAAAACAGGGTTTTAAATATAAATAAGAATATAATATACGAGTTTAAACCTCAAACAGAGCTAGCAGAAGTGTTTTTATAGTGGCAAGGGGCGTACCAATTTTATTTGCTCCAGGGCGCTGAATGTGTAGCTACGCCACTGGCTGAGGAACCACAGGTACATTTTCTCTTACGTTAGTTTATAATTATTTTAAGTCAATCCCAAAGAATATGTTTTAGTATTTAAAATATTTTACTATTTAAAAAAAAATCATCAGAGGTAAAGAAAACTAAGCTAATCACATCAGGCAGAGGTAACACCATCATCAGCCCCAACCTTATCACCCGGCGCCCATGGAGAACAGACCTTCAAAGAACAATTATATATTATGAAAATAGAAATACTGAACATTATTTCATTCTCCGAAATAGTGTATTCTCACAGACATAAGTAGCCCTTCTCATTCATGAATTATATCATATTTATTTTCCACCTTTTGCCTGCATAACCATTCTTCTTCAAGCAACCTTGAATTTCAGCCTTGATGAACATAATCCCTCATAACGACTCTCAGTAATGTGACCGCCTTTGTCTTAGGAGGCGATGTCGAAAGCGAAAATTGTATTCTCTTTTATTTTGCTGCGGATCCACTCCTTTATTTGTTAAAATGGTAGCTGTTCCATGCCATTATTCTCATCTTTTTTTATGCCTTTGCACGCATGTGTGGTTGTTGCGCACGCGATGGTGACCGGAAATGTCTCCCACATGACTCCAAGAGCCTGCTTTTTTTTTAGGTGGTGGCGGTCAACTACCCATAGAATTATATTATAATCCTGATGTAGAGAGAGTGAAATAAGAATGAAAATGTGGCCATGACCGCTATAAGTTATTGCATAAAAATGTCATACAATGACTGAGAACAAAGGGAAAGTTTATTAAAATGTCCTATTCTAAATGAATTAGTTGTTCTGGACACTAACTAGTAAAATTGGACCTAAAGCAATTAAACCATGAGATATTTCTTATTTTAAAAAAATGCACTCGATGATTATATCATCCAAAACCTGTAGGCTTCGGGGCGGTCTCTTTTAAAAGAGACCAAATACAATTTTTGTCCACCACTATTTTCTTGCGAAAATTTTTGTTTTAGATTTATCTTGTAATTGTCGCAGAAATCAGCTTCGTGATGAGCTTTCGTTTGCAGTGGCTGTAGTAATCTGCCAAGAAAATAATAAAGAAATTAGTGGTGACCATAAAAGAGACCTATCCGAGGCCTAAACATGATGTGAAGTTCGTAGACGGCTCCGAAACATTCTTGTAGAGAAAGCTGATACTTTCATCTTGTAAAAATGTTCATAGTTATGTTTCAAATCCTAAAAATATCATTTATATTGAACGTTCCGAGATATTTTTTTAAGTTTTTCTGATAAACATTTCAATAAATCATGGCTCATGGGTGTAGCTTTATTCACATAAACGAAAACACATTTTTTGCACACCTTTCCATTTTTTACTGATGCAGCAGTTTTTTAGTCTGCTACAGTATTTAGTTATTCATCTTGTAAAAATCTTTATAGTTATGTTTCAAATTCTAAAAGTATCATTTACAGTGGTGGCCAAAAGTTTGGACTTTTTTTTTAAAGTTTCATGCTTTTCAACTTTGTGTGCTTGCAGAATACATTAATTTTCACTTAAATACAAACGTTTATACATCAAATTGAAGGTAATTTAACGTAGAATTTAATAATAAAAACAGTATTACAATATATGTATCACAAAAAAAGTTATGCTCATTTTAGTAGAACAAACAAACACAAATCGTTTTGTATAAGGACGTGTTTTGTAATAAAAGCGTACTAGCCAAACATAAACACTGTTCTGAGGACCAATCAAATGTCTGTAACTATAGTTTATGTTATTTGGATGGTAAAAGAGTTATTGTTGTGGAAATATTTTGCGGAATGATGCATACTAGTACAATTAAATAGAGTATTGCTGTTTTTGAATATTTAAAGTCCTTTTTTTTAATTAAACTAATTTTAAACAATGTCATCAACAAGAAGAACTAATTGGACATCTACAAAAAGAATCCGAATTGTCATATTGAGAGAAAAGGGTCCCTCTTATGCTGAAATTGCAAGACAAGTTGGTGGTTCAGTGACTTGTTCTGGTGTACGAAAGTTCTGTTTACGTTATGAAAAAACGAAATCAGTGGAAAATAAGGCCAAATCAGGCCGAAAAAAATGCACAAGTGCTACTGCTGATAGAAAAATTAAACGGCTATGCCTTCAAGATAGAAAAATTTCATCAGATGCCATTAGATGTGAAATGAATGCAGCGGGTATTGCAGTAAGTTCAAGAACAATAAGAAGAAGATATCAGGATTTGGACTACAAGCTAGAATTCCAAGGAAAAAACCATATGGAAATCAAAAGCAACGCAAAAAACGAGTTAAGTGGGCAAAAGAACCCATTAAATGGTCAGAAAATCAGTGGAAGCAAGTAATCTGGAGCGATGAGAGTAAAATATCGCTCTTTGGTAGTGATGGTAGAAAATACGTGAGACGTAGAGTAGGAGAAGCACTTTATCCTGATTGCATTGAAGCAACTACAAAAATCCCAACAAATGTCATGATTTGGGCATGTATGTCTGCAGATGGTGTGGGCCGATTTCAAGTGATTGATGGCATCCTGAATGCCAAAAAATACATCGAAACTGTCCTGGAACCAAAATTGACACCTTCCATCAGGGATATCTTCCCCAACAACGCACCATTTATTTTTTAGCAGGATTCAGCTCCATGCCACACAGCAAAAGTATGCAAAGCATAGTTTCAAAATAAAGGCATAGATATATTACCATGGCCAGGAAACAGTCCTGATCTCAATCCAATTGAAAATTTGTGGCGATGTTTGAAAATTCTTGTACGAAAAAAGTCCATCCAATAAAAGACAACTTATTGAAGCTATAATTGATTCTTGGCACCATGTGATTATGAAAGATGAATTCCAAACACTCGTTCACTCGATGAAAAGACGCTGTGAAGCTGTCTTAAAAAATAAGGGTTATCCTACTAAGTATTGATTGTGTAAGTATCACTTTAAAAAAATGCAAATCTAAGATAGATCTTACTATTAGTTGCATAACTTTTTTTGTAATACAGATATTGTAATACTGTTTCTATTATTAAATTTTACATTACATTACCTTCAATTTGATATATAAACGTTTGTATTTAAGTGAAAATTAATATATTCTACAAGCACACAAAGTTGAAAAACATGAAACTTTGAAAAAATGTCCACACTTTTGGCCACCACTGTATATTGAACGTTCCGAGTTATTCTTAAAGTTTTTCTGATAAACATTTCAATTAATCATGGCTCATGGGTGTAGTTTTATTCACATAAACAAAAACACATTTTTTTTTTTTTTTTTTTTTTTTGCGCACCTTTTCATTTTTTACTGCTGTAGCAGTTTTTTAGTCTGCTATAGTATTTAGTTATTCATCTTGTAAAAAACTTCATAGTTATGTTTCAAATCCCAGAAGTATTATTTATATGTTACGATATATATGTATATCGTTACATATGTATCGATGTTACATGTATATCGGCCGAATGTCATATGTATATGTATATCTTATATTGTTACGATATTGTTATAATGTTACGATATTTCAAACATAATGAAATAATTGTGCATTACTGAAGTAAATTACAGTATGCTTTCACCGAAGTATACAGTTAGTTAGCATTTATAATTCAATTACAGGGACGTACAAAATAATTCCTTTACATTATGATTTATGTGGAAAAATCGTTTGCGGTGCATTTTGAGTATGTTATGATACTTGAAACATATAATGATATTTAAAAGAATAACTAAAGTTCACTACAACATTATTTTCTATAAATTAAGAAGTGCGTAGAATTTATCGTTCGTGTACAGAGACGCACAAAATAATTCAGTTAAAGGACTGATTGTGATCTGGAATTGCTCGAATTGCCTTTCCTGCTGTGGTATGCATTTTTATGTAATTTTTAGCGCATTACGTGGTTGTTTACAAATTCTGTATAGATCATATACAGAATGACCACGAAAGACTTCGAATATGGGCAGCAATTGCTGAATATGGATTGTTACTGAGTTATGTATTTTTTAAATTGCTTATTTATATATCCCGTTTCATTCTAGGAAAAAATAATTTTTTTTAATAATAATCTGTTAGTGTTGGAAAGTTTTCATAGTCTGTGCCGGATGCATGATTTTTCTTTCTTTCTTTCTTTCTTTTTCTTTTCTTTTCTTTTCTTTTTTTTTCTTTTTTACTTTACCGAATACTAGGTTTTTTAATACTGGTCGTCCAACATTTATATATATAAAGACTATATTAACTTGAAAAAAAGAAAATAAAACTTTTAACGCAGTTTGTGAGATTTAAAAAAAAATAATAAATATTCGTTTTTGAGTTACAGATAGCTAAAAAATAGATTTCAGGAATAACACAACAGACTTTCTTTATTTAGCCTAAATAATGGGCCTGATTAAAGCAGGGGTCAATTAGGTCTTGACCATGGGGCATCCTGACTTTTGGGGACACAAAATTTTGTATGCAATTATCGTAAAACTGACATTTTACATTACTTTTGACCTTGCGCAATCAATATGTTGAGCCTTAGAGTAGGATAAGATTATAAACAAAAAATACTTTTATATAAATATGTATTTTTACATTCATAATGTATTCTAAAGCATCGCATAGGTTTATTTATTTTTTGTTACAGTATAGGAATGAGGAGGGGCGAATGAATATTAGGACCTGGGCCTCTCTTTGTTTTGATCGGGCCCTGTCTAAATATAATACAGCTGTGTATTTGCTGAGTAAAATTGTAGCTGTAAATATATGTTTGATACAAAATATAAAATTACACATATTAAACATAGTGTGGCGAGTTGAAATTTCAAATTGCACACTCAATTGAAGATTAAGGTATTTCTCTAGGTGAATGGAAGGGGACTTATGAATTGTCCCCAATCTGAGAAAATAATCCAAATTGAATGATGAATTTCATTGTCACCTTGAAATAAACCAGGCTGGAATGTATGTGTTGTATTGAAGGCAATACTCTCTGAATGAGTGGATAAAATTTGTAAAAGCAATTCTTTTGATACAAAGAACTAAGCCCCTATGAAGTGAAAATTCAAACTTGGTAAGTAACGGATTCAAGGGAGTGTCAATCATAAGAGATTATAGGGCGTTTCTTTCCCTAGATAGAAAAAACCAGTTTCCAGAAAGGGGTTCACTAAGAGATATCGAGAGATGCAAGACGTATGCTGAGGAGATAGGAGATAGGGAGTTGAATGTTCAAGAAGTTGGAGAAGGAGTTTCTCTGAGCGGACGTCAGAATGTTAGTTTCTGAAATTGTACTTTTACAGCATGGATATGATCATCATATTTTTATTTTTTATTTTTTTAATGTGTTAATTTACAATAAAGTTTTTTTCGTTTCAAACGATAATGGAGTGTATTAATTATGTATACATTGGTTCACGTTACCACAATAGGTTGAAATAAGAGGCTAAACCCGAAACGTTACTCATATGTGAACCACTTTTGGTGCAGCTCGCACCTAGCATTGAGACGTGGTGCATTTTAAAGCCTTATATTACGAATTGACGGAGAAACTTTTTACCAGTTAATAATCTCCACGTGTTGTGAACGATGTAAAGAATGCATCGAACATTACTCAGTGCATACTTATAAACATCGCAGTGAAAAACACTAAATGTTAAAAATCAGACCCCAATTAACTCTAGTACCTCAAGTGATGACCGCAGCTGCGAACCAAACTGCATATAACCAGATGGGCCTTATGTCGAAACTAATCAACCCAGAAATACTCCAGACTGCCTCTTCAACCTTCAACTGATACCGCGCGTGTGAACTCAATATAAACTTTCCCTGTATGCAAAATGTAACCGTACCGTAAAGACGTCCGTGTAAATACGATGTATATATCTTAAATTTAATGTAAAATTGGAGCATTTATAAGCAGACTCCAAACGCGAAATAAATGTATATATGTAGCCAAGAAAGTGAATAATAATATTATATTCAAACCAAAATGGATATCTACTTACTACATGCCAATTTGTTATTTACTACTAATATTACTTCTTATCCCAAAACAGTGATACGACGATGATTTAAAAGGATAAGTATTAGGATAATACTGTGGATAAATCTTAGCGCGAAGGCAAATTTCAGGTAAGCTGAATTAACCTTTTTTACTATTATCAAAAGATGAAAATGAAAATGGAAATATAAAAACTGATATAACAATTTATAAGAATAGAAAATTATTATGCTACCGAAGGTTCTAACAAAGATTATGAAAGACTGAATAAAGAATATCCCAGTATCAAAAACGATAATTTAACCACTTTCTAAAAATACAATCTATACTAATAAAAGAAAGTTTCGCTCTGTGTGTGTGTTTGTGTGTCTGTTGGCGATGGCTAGGAAAATCTAGCCCACCTAGAAGGCTGCAAATTTAGATTTAGGTAGTCCAAACCCTCTCCTAGTGCACCATTACGTCAGAATTTTAATATTTTGAAAATTAAAGTAGTTATCAATTAAAAACTGATCAAAGATCACAAATAAAAAAGTCATTATTCTGAATCTAGCTGGCGCACGTGCAGAAACCAATTTCCGTATCCTCCGGAACAGAAAAAGAAAGCAGAAGACATTCCATTTTTTTAAAAAGTATTTCTAAATTCGCCATGGACAAACGGCTAAAAATACGGAAAAACCGTTTACATATTCTGAAAGAACGTACTTTTACGTGTCGAACGATCTGGTTGGTTTGAAAAATTTTTACAGTTAACCCTTTCAAAAAAAATAATCAAAAAGCATCGAATTCGTGTTTTTTATTTTCTCCCGTTTTCCAAGCTTTGCATCTACCGGAATACAAAAGATACGGAAAAACGAAGGTCACCAAATTAAAGAACTGTTTTTGTCCTTTTCAAAGCCACCTTTGGTTTTAAAAAATGCAAAAATTAACCCTTCGAAAAAGCATATTTTCTGTATGCCGTTTTGCGATTTTTGCGATTTTGGCAATTTTTAAAAATTCGCATCGGCGATTCAGAGACAGGTACGGAAAACTAAAAATACCAGACAATATCTACATTTATTCCTTTTGCGACATCTGTATTCGTTTTTGAAAAATACGAATATTAACACTTCAAAAAATATTCGTGCGCAGGACTCTCTTTTGCGAATTCGATTTTCTTCTGTATATTAAATCGGGCATCGGCTTTCTAAAATAACCAAACAAAAAGCAAACACACCTAAAGACATCTACGTTCTATCGGGTTTAGGCAGAAACCTTTAGTTTAAAAAATAAATCACGTTAACCCTTTCGAAAACGTTTTTAACCGTAAGTCACTTTCGCTTTTTTAACTATTTCTCCTATCTTTAAAAATCCGAATTGACGTTTATAAACAAAATACGAAAAACTAAAAATACCGTGCCTAATCTATATCTTTTTGTTTTTAAAAATATGGTATGCGTTTTGAAAAAATTTAATTTTAACCCTCCGAAAAAAAATCCTTTCCAAAACTCACTCACGCGAATTTCCTTTTTTTGGTCCAGATTTAAAAATCGGCATCGACTCGGGAAATGCAAGTACGGACAAACAGTAGACTCCAGATCATAGACACGTTCCTTTTCTTCAAAATGCACGGTTGGGTTTTAAAAAATATCTACATTAACCCTTTAGAAACCGATCGATTACGTAACCCACTTTCGCGATTTTCGCTATTTTGGCAATGTTTACCCGTAGTTAAATTTCAATTCTACAAGGGAATTTGGTTGGGTCAAGTGTTCTGAAAAGGCCTCTTCCAGAACAGACTGCGCCCCCTGGCGGTGGAAAGTGGAACTATAGGAGTATATCTGGTTCTATGGACCCGATTACGACGGGGTTTGGTTTAAGTTTCGTATAGAACAGATTATTAATATTTTTGTCCCGTGCAACGCCGGGCGGGTTAGCTAGTAATAAATAAAAGAACACTAAAAAAGTAATAATGGATCCGATAAAAGAAAATACTCAGTTTATTGAAAAACTCAATTCTACAAATTATAGTACATAGAAGTTCAAGATGCAGATGTATCTGATTAAAGAGGAACTTGATGATATTATAGCACAAGATCCACCGGATCCACTCGACCCCGAATGGCTCTAAAAATATCGCAAGACTAGGGCTCTAATAAACTTAAGCATCGATGATTCTCAAATCGTAAATGTAAAAAACTTAGATACCGCCAAATTAACGTGGGAAGCTCTAAAAAATATACATGAGAGAAGCAATCTATCTAGTAAGCTTTACCTGTTACGGAAATTATACAGTACTAAATTAGCGGAGGGTGGAAATATGATCACGCATATCACTAATATCTTGCAAATTATAGATAAACTTAATTCCATTGGAGAAAATATTAGCGATTCACATATTTCCGCGCTATTTCTGTGTTCTCTTCCCCCCAGTTACAGTACTTTGATAACTGCGTTGGAGGCGAGACCGGAAAAACGAGCTCACCCCTGATTTTATCAAAAACAAATTAACGGCCGAATATAATCGTAGACATGAAATGTCAGAACAATCACATAGCGGATATAACAACAATGAGAGAGCATTTAAAACAAATAGGATATATACACACACTGAAAATAGAAGAGAACAAAAATATTGCAACAACTGTAAAATGAAAAATCATTCCACTTATGAATGCTGGCACTACAAGAGCACGCCGTACAATCCGGAAATCCTCGTAACAATCTATTCAAAAACAAAAAGAATTTCTCATATTCACTATGTTACGAAAAGACCGAAACTCATAGGGGAAATAAAATTCCAAACGAAAGAAAATACGCAAATGATCAGACGCAAGATAAAGCATTAATCACCGAAAAAGTAGGCAAAAATAACTGGATCCTCGACTCAGGATCTACTTCGCACATTTGTAACGATAAAAGCCTATTTAGTAAATTTATTGATTATAATAAAACTTCAGTAACGATCGCGAATGGTAATAAACTGACAGCGTTAGGTTCAGGAGAAGTTTTTATAAAAACATTAACCCCCGAAGGAAAAGAAAAACTAACGAAATTATGCGAAGTGCTTTATGTCCCAGACTTAGAGTCGAACCTAATTTCGGTTAGTAAAGCCGCTAAAAACGGGTGTAAACTAATCTTCGACGATAATAAGTGCGATTTGATCTTTGATGAAGAAATATATATTAGGGCGAAAAATGAGAAAAATTTATACATTATTGAGGAAATGGACGATGTGGAAGAACCACAAAATTATGTAAACATAACGTATAACTGTGACAGCAAACAATGCATATATCTCTGGCATCGCAGCCTCGGTCATAGAGACTATGACGCGATTAAATCAATAATCACAAATCAACTTGCGGACGGAATAAAGATAGGAAATTGTAAACATCAAAATAAAACATGCGTAACTTGTGTCGAAATTAAATTAACTAACATGCCGTATCCTAAATCAGCAACAAACCGAGCTACTAATATTGTGGATCTGATCCACAGTGACGTATGTGGCCCTCTCGATACACCGACTTTAGGCGGAAAAATTTGTTTTATGACTCTTATTGATGATTATTCCCTATACTACGATATATTTATTATCTAAAAAGAGCGAAGTTGCTGAAAAGATAAAAGATTATATAACGATGATATACAATCAGTTCGGTAAAAAACCTAAGGAAATTAGATCGGATAACGGTCGTGAATATGTAAATCAAGAGATCGACGAATACTTAAAACAGAACGGAATTTTACACCAATTGACTGTCCCGCATAATCCGAGCCAGAATGGAGTTGCGGAAAGAAAAAATAAAAGTTTATTAGATATGACTAGAAGTATGCTAACACAAGCAAAATCAAGCAAACATTTTTGGGGTGAAGCCATAAACACAGCAACATACTTACAAAACCGACTCCCAACTAAAGCAAATAACAACAGAACACCTTACGAATTATGAAAAGGAGTTAAACCGAATTTAAAACACTTAAGAACATTCGGTTGTAAAGCGCTATTTTACGTCGATAAAGTAAATAGAGGAAAACTTGATAACATGGCTCAAACCGGAACGTTCGTAGGTTATGACACACGATCGACTGGTTATAGAATTCACACACAAGGAAAACAAATTATAATAGCGAGAACGGTAAAATTTCTTGAAAATAAAAATGTACACTCAGATAACATTGAGGAGATACAAAACACCACAAAAACATCCGACGACAATACACAATTACCGGATAGACATGAAAAATCACTTAGAAATAAAACTTGACAGTGAGGAAACACCATCCGAGCACAAAAAGCAACCAATCGAACCAAGAAAATCTAATAGAACAAACAGAGGCGTTCCTCCTGACAGATATGTCTGTCTCATAAATAGTTCATCAGAAAACATTCCCGAAAATTGGGAAGATATCGTAGAAATGGAAAATATTAACGTTAAACAAAACTGGATAAAAGCGACACAAAATGAAAACCAATGCCTAAGAAAAAATAACACTTGGACTTTAACAGATCCACCACCCGGAAAAAAATTATTGGTTCCAAATGGACTTTTAAACTAAAAAAGGACAATTTAGGAAATATTCAAAACTATAAAGCGCGTTTAGTAGCACAAGGATATAGTCAAAGATTCGGGATTGATTATGATCAAACCTTCGCACCTGTAGTTTCGCACGCTACAATACGTGCATTTCTCATCTCCGCATTGCACAAAAATTTGAACGTGAAACATGTTGACATCACCACAGCAATATTGCACGGTGAATTAACCGAAACTGTTTATATGAGTCAACCAGACGGGTATATTAAACCCGGCGATGAAAGAAAAGTTTGTAAACTTCAAAAGGCCATCTACGGTCTTAAGCAAGCCGCAAAGGCCTGGTACACCAAAATATCGGAAACACTCACAACCAATAATTTCATACAGAGCAAAAATGATCCATGTCTGTACTTTAAATCAAATCAAGAAAATCCGATATATATCATCATTTACGTAGATGATATCCTGATAGCAGGAAAGGACAGTGATATCGAAGAAACAATAAACCAACTTGAGAAAGAATATGAACTGAAAAACTTAGGAGAAGTGAATAATTACCTAAGCATAAACATTAATAAAATCAACGATACATATTACCTAAATCAAAACAATAAAATACACGAACTAGTGAAAAAACTGAATTTGAACGACATGAAACCTCATTACACACCCATGATTGCCGGATTCAACAGACTTGAGGACGATGATAATATTTTACCCAATAACACGATATATCGACAAGCCACGGGCACATTATTGTACATATCAACAATCACGCGTCCTGACATATCTGAAGCAATCAACATATTATGTCGTAGAAACGAAACACCACGCCAAAAGGACTGGTCAGCAGTGAAAAGAATCATTTCATACCTTAAAACTACAGATAATTTGAATTTAACTCTTAACGCAAACAGCGAGCCCATTTTAACAGCAAATGCCGATGCAGACTAGGCTGGTGACTTGAAAACACGTAAATCAACATCAGGAAATCTATTCATGCTAGGAAAATCGCCGATTTACTGGATCACAAAAAGGCAGAATTGCATTACACTTTCTTCAGCCGAAGCTGAATACGTTTCAGCTAGCAACGCAACACAAGAATTAAGTTGGATAACAAACTTGCTTATATATAGCGACCTCAATATTCCACAAAAACTACCCATCACGATATTTGAGGATAATATGACCTGTATAAAAATGACTGAAAATTATAAAGATACTAAGAGATCCAAACATATAGACATACGTTTCCACAACATCAAACTGATGAAAGAAGAAGGAAAAATTGATTTACAATACTGCCCCATTGAAGAAATGATAGCCGATACCCTCACCAAACCCAATCCCAAGTTGTGTACGAAAAACACCGTAAACAACTGAATCTTTAACCATTCCCCACACAGGAGATTACGGGGGAGTGATGGAGAAACCTTTTTACCAGTTAATAATCTCCACTTGTTGTGAACGATGTAAAGAATGCATCGAACATTACTCAGTGCATACTTATAAACATCGCAGTGAAAAACACTAAATGTTAAAAACCAGACCCCAATTAACTCTAGTACCTCAAGTGATGACCGCAGCTGCGAACCAAACTGCATATAACCAGATGGGCCTTATGTCGAAACTAATCAACCCAGAAATACTCCAGACTGCCTTTTCAACCTTCAACTGATACCGCGCGTGTGAACTCAATATAAACTTTCCCTGTATGCAAAATGTAACCGTACCGTAAAGACGTCCGTGTAAATACGATGTATATATCTTAAATTTAATGTAAAATTGGAGCATTTATAAGCAGACTCCAAACGTGAAATAAATGTATATATGTAGCCAAGAAAAAGTGAATAATAATATTATATTCAAACCAAAATGGATATCTACTTACTACATGCCAATTTGTTATTTACTACTAATATTACTTCTTATCCCAAAACAGTGATACGACGATGATTCAAAAGGATAAGTATTAGGATAATACTGTGGATAAATCTTAGCGCGAAGGCAAATTTCAGGTAACTCATACGCTACCGCGCATGCGCGGTAGCGTATTACTGCTTGCGCGGCAGCGTATTACTGTTTATTTTACTGTTTAATACTGTTAATTTTACGGTATAATACTGGCAGCTGGGATGCCAGTTTTATACTGTAAAATCAACAATTATTTTTTGCAGTGCAGCGGTCTACTATAAAAGGAATGAAATTTTTATTTTTTGAGCCATTCTTTAACCAATCGAAAATAATAATATATCTTTCGAATATTCAATTTTAATGTTAGCTTTAAATATTAAGGCTAGAAAGATAGTGAAATGGCTGAAGCGAACAAATAAATATAATGGGCAATATACGAAAACTCATTTCTTCCACTTAGTTGTAACAATGCCTTTCCTCCCCTTGTTAGGAATTTCGCAAGAAGAACAGACCGGCACAAATTACGGTGATAGGTACGATAGTTGGATAATGCTACCGTTAATTTTATTTTATTTTACTTATTTTATTTATTTATTTATTTTTTATGCACACCAGTTTTAAAACGATCCCATTTATAGTGATAGCTGTAGTATCAGATTACACTCATTCGAAATTCCTGTTTTTAAATATTCATATATTCAGCAACTCAGCCGGACTCGCTCTTTTTAGGTGCGTTCGTAATTATATAATAAATACGTAAGCACCTATAGTCGTCGTCTGGTCCGTCCGTCTGTCCGCATATAACAGCGCAAAAACTACCCAACAGAATGATTTGAAATTTAATATATATAATCGTTGCAGAATTTTGTCGAGTCATTTCAAATTTTATGAAAATCGAATCAAAACTTAAAAAGATATTAATAAAAGTTTTTTTCATTTAATTAAATCTTACCATACGTAATTAATTCAATGATATCCTATGATAGGTAATGATCTAGGTTGCCATGGTGATTACGTCCTATTTAAGATGAAGTCCTATTATTCCCGTATGACTGAATTTAAAAACCGAATTTGTATGCTAAAATTGTTTAACTATAGCAATCATTATAATCTTACCGACAGTTTTTTGGATGGATGTTTCCGGAGAAATAGATATTAAATGGAAAAAGAGTCTAAACATGGATTTCAAGTTCTGAAATTTTCAAAGCTAGGCTTAAGTTACCCATTGAAATTTTCAGTAAATGTCAACAAAAGGTAAAATGTTGTCAACTTGAAATGTATTTATTTTATTATGGAAATGAATCCTATCATATAATAACAGACGATATAATTCATTTCACTGAAATAATAACAGTTACGAACGTATCTCATTTGTCACGTTTGACGTACAATTTCCAACTTCTTTTATTTTGTAATGAATTTTATTTGTGTGCAATTCGTATAATAATTTTTGCGGTGCGCCGGGAAATTGCAAAAATAAATAAATAATTTATTCCATCAATTGAAACGATGATTCGCCAAAAATGATTGCGATTGTCAAATGCGCACGCACTGAAACGATCAAATTTCTGAAACATTTATCTTCGATGTTTTATTTTCTTGAAATTTTCGGAAATTAATCATATCATAATAACACACGATATAATTCAATTTTCAGTGAAATAATAACGATGATTTTTTTTTTTTTTACATTGTCTTGTATTGGATATTTACACATAGTCTAATTTTAATGTAACAGAATTGCAATGAATTGTTTGTAAAAATGTATTGAAACTTAATTTCATAAAATAAAATTAATATCTGTAATATGAAAATCTGCACATAAAATAAACTTTGTATTCATACATTTTTGCGTAAGAGTGCAACAGCTATTGCATCAAGATCTGAATATTTATAAAATTTGTTATAGTACGAACGCACCTCATTTGTCACGTTTGACGCACAATTTCCAACTCAGTGACACTTTCTAACATCGTTGAAAAGTTTTTATGAATTCGGTTTATCTGTCTGCCATACCGTCTGTCCATGCTCTAACTCTAATAAATATACTCGGATTGTCATGAAATTTTTATGTTATTGATGTTTACTACTTAAAGTTCTGTATTGAAAATTAAGCGTTAGCATTTATAGCTCGTTTACAGGGACACACAAAAGTGTTCCGTTATATTATGGTCTACGGAGAAAAATCGTTTCCATTGCATTTGAATGATGTTACAGTACTTCAAACATAATGAAATTGACATGCATCACCGTGGTGGACTACAATATGCTTTCTGCGGCAGTAGAAAATAAATAACATTGTTTACATGGACGCACAAAATACTTCCATTACATTATGATTTATGGGGGTAAAATCGTTTGCGATGCATTTTAATGATGTTATGTATATTTTAAACGTAATCAAATTTAAAAGGATCACTACAAAAGATGCACTACAACATGTTTTCTATATATTAAGGTGTGCGTAGATCTTCATTTACAGAGACGCACAAAAGTATTCGGTTACAGAACAGAGTAATCTTAGATTTCATTTTGTGTAAAACTGAAATTTTGTAATAAAATTCTGTTATCGGTGGAAAGTGTATCATAATGTAATGCCTGATGCAGGATTTGTCGTTTAATTAAATGGGGTTAACTTTACTACACATAAATGTTTAATTATTTATATAAACCAATGTACATAATATATATATATTTAGCAAAGTTGACTCTCTATAGTATAATAGAGATACTGGTTTTTGAGTGTTTTTAATAGATTTACAGTCCTCTCAAAAAACATTGATATCTAAAAAGGGCAACAATATACGGAACATAAAAAATAAATTGCCTTCAAAACTATAACCAATGCGATTATAATTCGAAAATGGTCAGACAAACCCCGATACAGCTTTAAACAGCTTTGAATATATTAGATAATATATTTCATTTAGTAAATTTCAATAAATTTGATTTAAAAAGACTTAAAAATAACACATTTTCAATTTTGATTATTTTTTTATTATATGAAAAGTAAAACTATTTAAATGCACATGTAAAAGTATACATTTAAACACAATAACAAAGATGAAACATAACAAAAAAGTATGGCTTCTCACAAAGAAACTTTCACTTCACTGAGGCTAGGAGCCGCCGAATATAACTCATACTCCTGAAATAGACATAGGGCGACACACCAATTAGTCAGCTAATATAAAATATGCTTTTTACAATTGTTGAGAAAATTTTAATTTCTGCCTTTTTGGCCAGGGTTTTGCAACAAATTTATTCAGTGGCGGTGCAGATGGAGCAGACCTAAAAGAGTAAGTATGTAACTTAAAAAAAATTCATCATATCCACGGCTCGTAGCGTTTCTAACATTTTCTACGTTTCCTACCACCATTTCGAATAAAAAACCTTTGTGGTAGATGCATTGAACACCTGCAATAGAAATCTACAATAAAGTTTATCGTTTTAAAATATTGGTAGCAAACTTAAAAAATATTAGGAATCCTGCATATCAATATCTAAAATTTTAACCAATTTTACACTGTAAAATTTCATTGAAAAAAAGGTCTTACATTGTTATGAACAGTTCAAAATGAACATATTTTTCAAAACCAAAACGATATAGAATATATATGTCATGATAATTTTTTATTGGATAGGTAATAAAATTTGAAAGATAGAAACTATATTTTAGCATATTTTTTATATTTTTAAATGTATATTATTATTTGGGGTGGAGTTTTTGCCCGTCTCTTACTATTGTCTGTTATTACTTCATCTTCCCCTAATAATAATGTAGGCTGAGACTAGGACTGAGGCTAGATCTTTGTAAGAATAATAACAAGGTGGAAATTGTACGTCAAACGTGACAAATGGGGTGTGTTCGTACTACAACTAGTTATATAAATTTTCAGATCTTGATGATTTTTAATTCTGTGAAATGAATTCTATCGTCTGCAGATTCATTTCTGTCATAAAATAAGTATCTCGGTCGCTTGACGATTCAACCTCGGAATCTCCTATAACAAGAAAGCACCGATTTAAAAAAATAAATAAAATTTCTTAATAAATGTTTTTATTAATATATTCTAAAGTTTTGATTTGATTTTCATAAAATTTGAAATGTCTCGACAAAATTCTGCAAAGATAATATATCTTAAATTTCAAACCATTCGGTTGGGTAGTTTTTGCGTTGTTATATGCGGACGGACGGACAAGACGACGACAATAGGTGCTATGTATATATATAATTACGAACGCACCTAAAAAGCATCTTAGTTATTATTGTTCATTATGATTTTTCTGACTTTTAAACTTTTAATTTTTGAATTCATATTTTTTATTTGTTTTAAACATTTATTTAATATAAAAAATATAATATGCATCTTATATAAAAAAAAAACAGACGGTTTCAGATTTTATTTATTTTCAAATACAGTGTCTCACAAAAGTGATGGGACACTTGTGCTTTATAAAAAGAAACTGCAATAAAATAAATAAACAAACATGTGCAAAAATTTTTTGGGTGTGTTTCATATTTAAAGTTAGTAACAATTATTACATAACATACATTTTGTCAAAATATTAAAATATTAATTTAGTAAAAATACAATTGTTCAGAACGGAGCAAAAAATGGCTCACATAAGTGATGGGACACTTACTTTTCCATCAAATATTTATCCACAAATTTTACTTTTTAAAAGGTTTTAATATTTTGTTGGATTTCCTTTTACTTTTAAAACATGATTTAATCTTTTTGGGATGGATTCGACTATTTTTTTTGTGATTTCTGGAGTGATTTTACCCCATTCTTCTTGAAGCACCGATTTTAGTTGTTGTTTTGAAGAAATGGTGTGTTTGCGAATTCTTGATTCCAATTCTTGCCAAATATTCTCTATGGGATTTAAGTCTGGAGATTGTGGTGGTGTTTTTATTATTTCAGGACAGTTATATAGCAGCCAGAGTCTAACGTTCAGAGCAGTGTGCTTGGGGTCATTGTCCTGGTAGAATTTAAAATCGTTATGAAGGTTCAATTTTCGTGCTGAAGATTTCAAATTTTGCTTTAAAATATCAATATACTTGTACTGATCCATTATACTGTCAATAAAAACAAAATTACCAACTCCAGCGGACGACATACACCCCCATACCATAACTCCTCCTCCACCATGTTTTACTGTTGGTACCAAGTTCTGTTTGCGAAGTTCTTCCCTGGGTTTTCTCCACACCAAGATTCTACCGTCAGAACCAAATATATTAAATTTACTCTCATCAGCAAATATAACTTTATTCCAGTAATCAGAATTCTTATTTATGTTGGATTTTGCGAAAGCTAGTCTGAGTTTTCTATTCTTTTCACTTACGAAGAATTTTTTCCTGGCTACTCTACCGTGATATCCAGCAGATCGAATTACCCTTCTAATAGTTTCAGGATTAACAATTATTCCATATAATGCTTGTAAATCAGCAGCAACTTTTGAAGCACTAATTCTTGGATTTTTTTTAATATTTCGAACGATAATTCGCTTTATTCCATTGGATAGCTTTGATGGTCAGCCAGGTCTTCTTTTATCCTGAATCATATGATTCTTTTTATATCGTTTAATGATATTGAAAACTGTTGAACGACTCAAGTTAACTGTTTCAGCAGTTTTTCTAATAGATTTTCCACGTTCAATATGCAAATTAATAACTAATTTTCGAATTTCAGGCGAAGTTTCTTTTCGTTTAGCATTCATGACTACACAGAGCTAAAAAACACAAAAATTCCAAAACAAACTGGAGAGAAATACTGCAGACGATTTTATAAATTATTGCCAATTGCTTTTAAGTAAAAATAAAACCCCAAAAAATATTTTTATTGCTTATTTCAGGCGATTTTTGTTGCATATATAATGGTGTCCCATCACTTATGTGAGCTATTTTTTGCTCCGTTCTAAACATTTGTATTTTTATTAAATTAATATTTTAATATTTTGACAAAATGTATGTTATGTAATAATCTTTACTAAATTTAAGTATGAAACACACCCACAAAAAAAATGTGTACATGTTTTTTTAATTTATTTGATTAGTTTCCTTTTGTAAAGCACAAGTGTCCCATCACTTATGTGAGACACTGTATATTCTTTTTTTTTTTTTTTTTTTTTTGTTGAAAGACTGACGAAAGTAACTGAACCATATAACAGATAATAATTTTTCGTTAATTTTGAACGTTTCGTTTCAAGTTTCAAACAAACATTTGTTTTCTTCTTCAACAGTTCTATGAGTTTTTTAAATATCCTGATAATAAACTTACTCTGCGATTCCAAAAGATATTAAGTATAAGAATGAAATATTTTTATAACCGTATTTTTAAAAACAATGTATTCAAAATTGTTATTGGTATATAAACACTTTAAATACAATAACTTGTTTTTTTTTTCCACTTCCATTGCATATAATATTATCCCGCTCTTCTTTTTTCTAAGATCAGTTATCGGTTTCAAAATTATATAACACGATTTTATTAAAAGAAAACCTTCTGAGAATAACTTAACTAGTAAGTTAAATTATATATTGTATTTCAGGCAACAGAAAAAAAAATCCATTCGCGTTTATCATTTCCAAAAATCTAAATGGTCAGAAAACTAAAATAGACGTTAGAAACTAAAGTATTCTTTTTCCTTTTTGTGCTACATAAAATCCGCATACATTTTGGCTTGACACAAAGAAAAAATATATGCCGCATCTAGCATGTCCTATTTTTTTTGCAACTTATATTCGAAAAATCTTCTGGAATGGAACAGATGGCCAAGTTATCACCTAAATGATCATTCAAGATCCATCTGTGAACGAGATTTCATGAATAAAATTTAAAAAGCAAATGAACTCATCATTCATAAAAATCGTCTGCCTGTTTTTGTGTGTTATGAAGAGTGTTAATGTATTCTACCATAATGCCAAGTTATATAGAGTAAAAAGAAAAAAAAAACATTTCATGGAATCTCTTTTCGTAAAATAAATAGATGTTTTCCTTTAAAAAAAGTTTATTGACATAGATGTACACCCATCAAAAAGTGGTATATTTTACAGATGGACAAAATGACCTACTATTAAGTTCATGAAGTAAGAAATTTAAAAATTATAACTATTTTTATTTTAAACAAGTTGGAAATTGTAGGTCAAACGTAACAAATGAGGTGCGTTCATACTATAAGTAGTTTTATAAATATTCAGATATTGGTGCAATAGCTGTTGAACTCTTATTCAAAAATTCATGAATACAAAATTTATTTAATGTGCAGATTTTCATATTATAGTTTTATTTTATGAAATTAAGTTTCAATACACTTTTACAACAATTAATTAAAATTCTGTTACATTAAAATTATACTATACAAGACTATGTCCAATACAAAACAATATAAAATGAACTTTTTTACCAAAAATAGAACCGACTTCAAAAACTACTAAAAAGCGAAAAATAAATTTTTTAACCAAAAATAGAACCGACTTCATAAACTACTACAAAGTAAAAAAAAAAAAAAAAAAAAAAAATTAGATAATAGTTAATAAGAAATTAAATTAAGAGCATTGTATTTACCATGCATATTATTATATTTATGTACATTAATTTCATTTTTTGGAGTCTGTGCTAGCCAAGCCAAGTTAAAGCCATGTTACCATTTTTAAACATTTCATCTGATGTTATAAAAGTATTTTCAAATGAGATTAGCAACTATATGTCGACAAACATTGCTTTGGAAATTAGTTAATCATTTAAATCATTGTATTTTCTACCATTTGATGAGTTATATGTATTTTTTTTATTGTCTCGTATTTATGTAGATATAATTTATACGCGTGTTACGATTTATATTGAATATTTTGTTTTGAACGTTGTACTTGGCTTGGCTGGCACCGACTCCAAAAAATCAAATTAATGTACATAAATATAATAATATGCATGGTAAATACAATGCTCTTAATTTAATTTCTTATTAACTATTATCTAAATTTTTTTTAACTTTGTAGTAGTTTATGAAGTCGGTTCTATTTTTGGTTAAAAAATTTATTTTTCGCTTTTTAGTAGTTTTTGAAGTCGGTTCTATTTTTGGTAAAAAAGTTTATTTTTCGCTTTTTAGTAGTTTTTGAAGTCGGTTCAATTTTTGGTTAAAAAGTTTATTTTTCGCTTTTTAGTAGTTTTTGAAATCTGTTCTTTCTTTGGTTACAAAGTTTATTTATTTATTTATTACTTTAGTTACAGCGCCTAGAATACATAGTGTGGAAACCGGCTACAAAATAGTACTAAAAAATTGTATCCAATAAATGTACAACGTTGCTGAAAATATTAGGATGGGTTCGCAGCGCCATCTGCTAGCTCTTGACATTGTATTAGAATGTTTCGGCTGGTGGTAAGTATTTTAAATACTTAAATTATATCATTTTCTCCTCTGACTTAGTGATTTTTATAAGTTTTTTTTAAAATTATGAAAGCATGGCTAAAAAACGGGATACGCATTTTTTTTTGTCTCTGGTTGCAACATTATCGTAGGCTTCGTAGGAGCACCGTTGCACATTTATAGGCTACAACTTTTTAGCACTTTTTAAAGCATTACACCATTTGCCGGTTTCCATACTATGTATTCTAGGCGCTGTACTTTAGTGATATCCATATTTACATTAAACCATATTGTTGCTAATATCTTTTTTATTTCACGCTAACCTTGGCAGTAGACTCGAGTATCGAAGATTAGAAAAATTATCATTATTCTCATCTAGTCTTTAAAGCGTTTAATGATATCTATATTTACAACAGTAGACTCGAGTACGGAAGATAAGAAAATTTATCATTATTCTCATCTAATGTCTTTAAAGCCTTTTATGATATCTATATTTACATTAAACCATATTGTTTCTAATATATTTTTTATTTCACGCTAACATTGGCAGTAGACTCGATTACGGAAGATTAGAAAATTTATTATTATTCTCATCTAAATGTCTTTAAAGCCTTTAATGATATCTATATTAACATTAAACCATATTGTTGCTAATATATTTTTTATTTCATGCTAACCTTGGCAATAGACTCGATTACGTAAAATTAGAAAATTTATCATTATTCTCATCTAATGTCTTTAAAGCCTTTAATGATATATATATTTATATTAAACCATATTGTTGCTAATATATTTTTTATTTCACGCTAACCTTGGCAGTAGACTCGATTACGGAAGATTAAAAATTTTATCATTATTCTCACCTAATCGTCTTGGATAATGTGTCATAATCGGGCTGTATACTACAGTTTTGATAACTGTGTAACTCACTGATTTCGGTGCTTATGCTTAATGTGACTGATTTTTACGATCCGTACAAGATAAATACACTGCGCCAACAATGTCACCTATAATACTATTTGGAGTAACTCCTTTCTTTCTTTCTTTCTATATTATCACTCTATAGTTAATATTATGTAGTAGAAATATTAAAAGACAATTGCAGAAGCATTTATATATAACTGTATTGTATAATATAATATAGATAATTAGATATTTTAAAGGCAGTTTCCAAACTAGTGCGCCACAGGTGATAAATCGCCAAATATTTTCTGTAACTCGTACATTTGTATGGGATTTGAAACAACAGTGTATTTAATTATGCGCCAATAAACGCTCGTCAAAATATGCCAAATCGCTGTGAAACTGTAACAATGGAACTTTTAAAAGATTCAAAAGTAGATTTGTTGTGGCATAATTTATAGTTTTTATCCGTACGTTGTATTATATTTATCAAAATCACAATTTTATGTAATTTTGCTTTTCAAATTTGGCAACACTCAAAAGTTTTAGTTTTAGTTTAGATCTTAAAAACTTTGTTCTATGGAAGTAGTGGAAAAAGGAGAGTTTAACTCCAGCAGCAGCAGGAGCCAGCAGGAGCAGGAGCCAAATCATTGTCTTAGAGTACGATGTCCCCCCCCTCGTCTCCCCCCCCCATTTTTTTAAGTAGGGGGGCAGCATGTTATAGTAGGGGGGTATTTTTTTTAAGGGAGGGAGCTTAATTTAAAAATTTTACAAATGTCTTATAGTACAAGGTATCGGTGATGGTAGAGTACGACCACTATCCTCCTACCTCCCCCCCTACCCCCTGCCCCCCCCCCTTTTTTTTAAATTTTAGGAGAGAGAAAGTTCAAGGTGGTGTCGCCCTCTATCGTAAGGTTTAATAGTTATGAAATTCGAAAGAGACTTTCCGAATTTTAAGTTATAGCATGCACTAAATTAAATGTCTTAGCAAACTTTTCGCAAAGGAATTTGTAAAAGAATTTTGTTATAGCATAGTGTAAAATAAATAATTTTAAAGTTTATACCATACTGCACGCAATGGAAATATTTAGTTATAGCATTGCACTTAATAAATAATTTTAAAGTTTCTTACCAAACTGCTTACAATGGGAATATTTAGTTATAGCATAGCACTTAATAAAAATTTTAAAGTGACGCATATAAATAATTATACTTATAAACCGACATATGGGCAGATAGGCAGGCAAGCACACAGACAAGCAGGCAAGCAAGCACACAGACAAGCAGGCAGGCAGGCAGGCAGACAGACAGACACACACAGAGAACTATTTGTTACGTACACACACAAGCATGCATATACGAAGTGAACTAATTGTAATAAAATATATGACCTGCATATGTCTTAAAGCATTTTTTTTCTTCACAGAAATTAAGAAAATATTAAATTTCGACTACAACTTTCACTTTGAAATAGCGTACTCCCTTGTTAAAAATTATTAGCTTTTATCAAACATTTATATGAAGCGGGGTTCGAACCTCGAACCTGACAAAATGATCTCATGATGTGTTGATTTGCAGAAGGTTTAAACGAACACACCATGAGATCATGTTTATTAGACGTGATTTAAGATATATAAGAAAAGGTGTCACGTGATTGAACATATTGGATTATTACTATACAGTACTAATAATATTATAAATTTTGAAAAATAATTTAACCTTTACGATAAACTTTGATGTTTAAACTTACAAACACATTGGAATGTATTTATAACATATAAAATAACCTTGTAAAAGGTTGGTTGGTTTGTTGGTTTTATAAACTTGCAAAGCAAAGCGTATCTTACCAATTTGCATACAAGAGATTTTGTAACATAAATTATATAATATAATACAGGAAATTTTAACTTACTAAGTGGGGTTTAAGGATACTGTAATAGAATTTTTAATTGTATACTTTAAAAAAGAAAGTTTAACTTACCATTATGTTTATGCTCGGATTCGAACTGTCAACCTTTTGGCTAGCTTTCCAATGCGCTCCCAGTTACGCTACGAAGGCTCCGTACAATTAATATAAATAATGAAACCTAATATTACTTCTTTTAAAGATTTATAAGTTAATAAAACAGGATATAACGACATTTGTAGAATAACATCCTGTTTTACAACGATAAGAATAGCAATATAAGAAGCTTGTACACCATATTGAATTTACTGTTTAAAGTTTTGACTTAAGAGATTATTCTTCTATTTACTTAAAAACCTTACTGTATATTTGCTTGATCACCTATCTGTTTACCCTGCTTTTTGGATACTTCTAAACCTGAAAATGACTACTTCGCTTAACACATCTTACTATGAAATTTCAGAAATCAGCGAATTTAGTAGAATTTTTCAGTATTTTGATGTTTTTACCCCATACCATTGGGATAGGGGAGGATACGATCGTCGAAGTGCAAATGAATAAGGACTGTGAGTTAAACGTTCACATTCAAAAATATAATGAATTTTAGAATAGTGGCAAAATGTACCCTACAAATGAAGGAATTACAATATCGTGAGCAACCTTTGATAAATTTGAAACGAGAATGGCTAAATTTAATTTTAACTCTGCAGAAGAAGAAACATTCGTATGTAACAACGACTTACTAACAATTTATGTGGATAAGGAATCATGCATACTGCAAAAACTATTGAAACCTGATTATTTACTACTTACAAAAGAACAATTTCTCAAACTAGAGGAAAACTGCATTCAAATTAGTGAATGTCTTATTCAAACTTTTTTAATAAAGCTTTTACCTGTCTATGTTTTAAAAAACTTAAAAAAATGTAAATGTTCTCACTTTACTGAGAAAGAGGCGATGGACTATTTTTTAGAATGCTTCGATCATGAATTAGAGAGATCAGTATATCGCACGTTTGACTGTTATTTATGTTCAATCGGACAACCAGTTGAAATGGATCATGAATGTATGAGATATAATTTAAGAAAACAGTTTAACTGGTGCGCCGACAGTGCTTTGCTAAATTTCAACATTAAGGAATTTGTGAAAACCCTGCTAGAGAAATGTATATGTAATTATACTTATTTATTTTTTGATTCTATGAATGTAGACTTTTATAATAAGCATTTGAATAATGTATTTATAAATTAACGTAATTATTTAATAAATATTTGTTTAGTTTTTATCACATGTCTGTTTTTATTTATGTATATGGAATAAATAAGTATAGTTTTCGAAAAGTTTTACAATTTTTCTTCAGAAAATGTAGAAACTTGTTTTATTTTTCTACAAAAATTAAGGATTTTATACTATTTCATTAAACATGTGTACCATTATTATAATATAACTTACATATTGTATACAAAATACTACCCTTTACTTGATAAATTATTTAAGATTTTAAACCAAAACTGAGCGAATATTATAACGATTATCGAGTTTGAAAATAGATCTGTTGTCTACAAGAGCAAAAACAGGGAACTACTTATTTGCGGATAACATATCTATGTTTTCTTACTGATAACGTTACTTCTTTTATCTAGTTTAAGGTATAAAAATTATTTCATTTACTTAATTAGCAATACCATATAATGAACGAGTATTTTCACACATTTAAATTTGCATTTTAAGCCACGATGATTACATAATAAAACATTACTTGTATACTTTTACATAAAAATTGAAAATACATTTATACTTAACTTTTGAAATCATCCACTGTATAATAAAAGATACTTTGCTAAATTACTTATGTTTAACGTACAGGCTAATTTCTGTAAACGATATATAACACGTGACGCTATTTTTAATTATTTTATGCATGCGCGCCCTCTACAATTAAATAAATATTCATGAAAAGTTTTATTTGAAATAATATTCATACTGTTTCTGTGCCGTTAAGACGTTCTAATTTTTTCTCCGTTTAAGTGCTCTGCGATTTTAATTGATTTAAATTAAATAAGTACAATGCAAGACATGGTGTTAGACCAACCAACCAATATAAGAAAAGCCTTGACATCGGAGTTTAAGGAGCAAATAGACTGTACTATTTTAATGAAACCTGTTTTGAATAAGGAACCGATGGCCTCTTCATCAGATCAAGTCGATCAAAAGTTACCTTTTACATGTGATACATGTAAAAAAGTATTTACTAAAAAATATATGTTATTAAGACATATGAACTTACATTTAGAAAAAAAACCCCTCTAAGTGTGATAATCTGTTTACTACAAAGAGTGCTTTACAGGATGATATGCTAATTAATCCCAAGACATCTGCCACATATAAATGTGAGAAATGCAGTAAGACTTTCTCACGAAAAAATGTGTTAGTTAGACACATGAAATTTCACTTAGAAAAGAAACCTTTTAATTGTAAAATGTGAGTAGTAGGATAATGAGAGTTCAACGGCCACAGGAGCGCTCAATTGAGGAATGAGGATTCCTCAATGAGGAATGAGAATTTAATAATGGGGAATAAGGGGGAGGAGGTACCTTCACAACCGATAATACAATGTTCAGAATCATTCTTCTCTTTACAACAATAATTTCTGATCCATCTAGTTATGTATCTGATATTTTATAGAAAGGTTTGTGTATAAGAATATGTTTTAAAAAGCAAGTATATTATATATTTATTATAAATAGTTCTATGCGTGTCTATGTGTGTGTATGTATATATATATGTGTGTGTGTGTGTGTATGTGGGTATGTATGTGTGTGTGTGTGTGTGTGCGACAAATAGTTCTATGTGTGTGTATGTATGACTGTCTGTCTGTTTAAAACTATGTTTATATGTAGTTGCGTATGTTTATGCATAAAGTTTATGATAATTTAAAATATATATAACTTAATTTTATGTTAAAAAAAAAAGATTTAAAAATTGAAACTTAATTTAAAAAAAAATAAATAAAAAATAAAAAGGTAAATAAAAAAAAAATAATAAGAAAAAAATAAATAAAATAAAATTTTTAGAAAAATATTTAAAAAAAAATTTATTTGAAACTTAACTTTAAAAAATATATATCAAAGTTTAAAAAATAAAAAAAGTAAAGTTAAAAAAAAAAATAAAACATCTTAAGAAAAAGGTTAAGAAAAAAAAAGAAGTAACAAAAGTTTTAAGAAATTCACAAGTTAACAAAAATGTTATAAATCTTTCACTATTATTACTTTAACGTATTTCATAACTTATAAAAATATTGTACTAACCTTTTGACACACGGTTAACGCTTTAGATTGATTCAAAAAGCATTTTGTAATATTTTTCAGCTAGGTAACCGGTTTTTATAACATGGTAAACCGTTTTGAAAAGTGTAAACGTCATAAGACTATGTGTGTATGTGCAGAGGTAGAACTATATATCTATATCATTCATAAACTAGAAAAAAATTAGAAAAAATATTAAAAACATGTAAAAATATAATGTATAATAATAATAAAAAAAAAACCTTTAGAAAATTACAAAGCAGTAAAAAAAAAAAATTTAAAACTGTATATGGTAAAAAAAAAAAAATACATATATGTTTGCATATGTGGGTGATTGTACGTATGGGTAGATTACATTTCAATAAAGTTCACATACGTTAGCATTCTACGAGAAATGTTTGTGTAGAAGTTTTAAAAAGTACACATATTTAAAATTAACATTAAAAAAAAATACAGAAACGTTTTATTTACCGTAGAGTATTTACATCACGATTCAACATTTTTCTTGATAATCACAATCTTGATCAATTTCATAATATCCATCTGCTGAGCTAGTTATTCCATCGTCTAGCAAGTAACGCTTATCATCAAAAGGACTTAAGCTAATTTTATTCTGAGCTAATGTATATAAGTTGTAAGATTCCTCATCGATCCATGTCTGCATGTCCATGCTTGTTTTTAGTTGTCGCAGGTATTCTTTAAACCTTCATATCTGTTTCCCTATCAAACCTATCTTTATATCTGTTTCCTATCAAACAATTTGTGTAGACATACCTTGTACATCGATGAAATCGCCTAAACTGTACATACAAAAATTATATTAAACTAATATATTTCTTTAATAGTTTAAAATATATGTGTATGATTGCACTAAAAAGTCTCAACCATATCTAACGCATGCTAACAAGTACATCTAAAACCCCACAAAAATATTCATGATTCTTCTTTATGTAGATTCTTTGACATAGAACAGTTTAAAATGAGTACACATACATAAAATTTGCAATTTTTATTGAAACAAAACAATTTTTAGAAAGGATATATTTACATATATCTACAGATCAATTTTGCGTAATTAAAAAAAATATATGTAAATTCTCAGCTTTTAAGCCTTGATTAGTTTCTCACTGATCATAGGGTAAACTAATAGATATTTCATCTATAAAGTATATATTTGATCATCAAAAGGACTTCGTATAATTTTCTTTTAAGGTAATATTTATAAGTTACGCATATCTAAGACGATTCGTGTTTGCTACTACATACTTGTTTTAGTTGCTGTAGGCATTCTTTAAAAAAAAAAAAAAAAAAAAATCCATATCTGATTTTCTGTTGGACAATCTATGTTTACACCTCTTTTGCTAATTTATTTTATGCTTGTATCAATAGCAAAGAATACATTTTTAATTACAATATAAGAAGTCAGTGTCAGTTTCGTCTCTAAGTTTGTGGTAATTATATAAATCTACACGTTTCTTTATTAATTGAAAATGCATATATGCATGATTGTATTAAAAAATCCTAACCATATCGAACATATACTAAAAGCGCAATTGAAATTTCATAAGTATATACATAAATATTTTATTAAACCAATTTTTACCACCTAATAGTTTTAACATATATAAGTTATTTTTGTTGGCAACCTGCCCTCCTCTTTTATATCGTAAATTGATAATACAAAAATCTCATATACATACACATGCCCATTAAGACATCTTTTACACTTATTTGATATCTAAATGTTTTAATTATGTAAAAGTGATTTTATTTAAAATGTCTACCTATTTCTTTCAAATATTAAATATAATACCTAATAATTTCATCATATTCATATACACAATTCTATTAAATCAAAATTCATCATCAGCTAAAAGTATTGAATTTGTATAAATATTCTGATTAATACCCCCACTCAAATTTAACAAACGCTTAAAATATTCTCATTACTACATATGATTTTCTTTAAAATCACAATACTTAATATTCTATATATTACAGTCTTAATTACATACCTTCAAAATTCAAACAAACAAATATTAAAAAGATGAATAAATAAATCCTTAAACTATTTTTTTAAATAAAATCATTACTATATTTTCTGTTTTGTAGAATTGGTTTATTTCAAACATTCAAATTCAAATTTTAAAAACTCGTTTTAAATTTCCGTAATTTTATAATAAAAGTAGTTATGTAAATCTTCCCAGTAAAATGTCTAATCTTATAACGGTTAAAGTAAACATACAATTTAAAAGTACCCTGTAAAAGTAGTATAGAAAATAAGTTTAATATATTTTCTTTTTATAAAATTATTAATATAATGCCGGATTAATGTGTATTTTGATAAATACAGTATATTGTTGAAAAAAAAAAATCTTATCTTGAAATTATCTATCGTTTTTTTTTAATATAGTAATACATATTTATAATTCAGCTAACCTTTTCTTCTAAATCAATATTCATAATTACATTTTTTAAAAATAGACTTATGTCATCTTAAATCAAGTAAAATAGATATTTTACTATATATATATATATATTACAGTCGAAAACTTTTTTTAATACCATTTTACCATGAAGAATATAAAAAATATTTATACAATTAAAAATTTTAAAAACTTAGACAGAAATGAAAACCAAATTGGTGTTCAAATATTTTATTAAAACCAGATTGTAGTTTAGGTGTTCTAGACTTTACATTAGATAAAAACATTTCTTCCGTTTCACACTCATCGTATATACATAGGATGTTGGGTACGCATATGTTGTTTCAGTTCATAATTTCGTCCCAACAGTTTATGACAAACACTACAACTAGGTCGAAAATTTTGATGTGACCTTACATGTCGCTGGAAGTTACACTTTTGAAATATCTGACCACAATCATTACACTGAAATGTAGACAACGCTCCACTATCATGAGCTTCCAAATGTCTTTTTAAATTCGATTTTCTCCCAAAGGCTCTTTGACATATATCACATATATACGGCTTTATATTTAAGTGAATCTTAACGTGTTGATGCAAATTAAAATATGTTGAAAAAACTTTGCCACAGGTGGGGCAAACATGCTTCTTTTCCACATTCGTAGGGGTCACAGTCTTTAAAGAAACATCCTCTTCAACTTGTTGATTAAAATTGAAACTACTTTGAGATATAGTGTCTTTTTCTGTAAAAACTTCAGGGACTTCAACATGCTGTAATAATCCAACAATATCATGTGTTTTTAAATGTCTTTTTAAATTCGAATTTCTCCCAAAGGCTCTTGGACATATATCACATATATACGGCTTTATATTTAAGTGAATCTTCTTAACATGTTGATGCAAATTATCCTTACGTGTAAAAGCTTGATCACATTCATCACACTTAAATGTAGACTGTCCATCAGTATTATGGGTTTCTGAATGTCTAATCAAGTTCGATCTCCTTCCAAAACACTTTCCACAAGTTTCACAGGAAAACGACTTTTCATTAAGATGAATCTTAACATGCTGATTTAAATTAGAATATGTTGCAAAGACTTTGCCACAGGTGATACAAACATGCTTCTTTACCACATTCGTAGGGGTCACAGTCTTTAAAGAAATATCCTCTTCAACTTGTTGATTAAAATTGGAAGAATTTTGAGATATAGTATCTTTTTCTGTAAGAACTTCAGCGAATCCATCATGCTGTAACAATCCAACACTATCATGTGTTTTTAAATGTCTTCGTAAGTTTGATCTTCGTCCAAAAGGCTTCGAACAGATATCACAAGTATCTAATTTCTCCCCAGAATGAATTTTCATATGTTGGTTCAGATTAGAAGTGTTCGAAAAATCTTTACCGCAGGTAAAACAGCTAAACATCTTCTTAGCAGATACAGAATGTCCCACAATCGGGGTTTCATCAATAGGCATATCAACATCCATAATATAAAATCAATAAAAAAAAACTTTAACTCTTAATAGCAAACAACAGCGATTCGCACTGATAAAAAGCGGGAGCAATTTAAAACACATTTAACCACTAGCGATATGAATCCTCAAATGATGAAAATCCTAATTTTTCCCCGTCTATTTATACCGACCAGAAGGCAAAGTTGAGTTGTAGTATTGCTTGATATGATTGTTATTAAAACGCGTCATACGATTTCGGGGGCCTATAAGTTTCTTTCCCCTCTTTATAATATAACATAATTAAACAGATAAACCCGAATGTATACAAATTTAAATTCGTAAATTATAATATATCACAAAATATAAAAAATCCTACAGAATAAAAATAGAATTTAGCACTTACCCCAAAAAACACGACCACTTTGAGTGTTAGTCTTCACTTAACTAGCCTAACTACCTTATCTTTAGTAGGGGGCGCTGCCATCGCCGCGAGAGGCACTGCCCGTCTTCCGGCGTGTGACGTCATTTCCGGTTTAAGATAAGAATAAACCTTAAATACACTCGCTTAGTCATTCTTCCTTCGGTCTTACTCGCTAGTAGTGTCAGTTTCTTGTTTAGACGTGTTGGGTGACATCATTACGTGTTTGCGATAAGAACAAGATTATCCCCTTATCAACAGGTAAAAAGCTGCGCTTCAGTGACGTCATAAGTCATGTGACATAGCTGATAACGGTACGATTAGCTGATAAGGATTTGTACTAATCATCTATTTCCCTTCAAGTCATTGCATGAGGCGGTTGAGCTCCAACAGCTGTATATAAGGTAAGAGTAATTTATATATTATAATAAGATTTTAAATTAATTTAGCAGATGTTACAATTTGATATTTAAAAATGTTCATGCTAAACGATGTGATTATATGTTGTTCATCATACTAAATCCACAAATTTTAATTCGAAAGAAATATTATTAAAATTATAATCTAAAATAAATTAGTTAAAATGACTAACAAATTTCAACAAAAAGAAGCTAATTATTAAAGGAAATGTGCAAAGTTTATAAATTTACACATGTGTTAAACGCGTTTACAAACCTTATCATAGGCAAAAGTCTAATTCGACCAGCCTATTTGTTATAAGTTTAACTATAAGTCAACATGTAAGATATTTGTGAAAAGGAATCTTATGATTTTTAATTTTCCAAGTTCAGTTTCAATCATATTGTAAAAGGATAATTCAAACTTTGATATGATCTATAGTAAAATACTTAAATTAAAATGTATTTTTGATAGTTTAAGAATTATAAACTACAACTTTGACTACTTTTTAAAATGTTTGCCTGATAGAAAACTGTGATAACATGTCTATGTTTGAATTTTTCTGATAACATGCCAATGCCTGAATTTTTCTGACAACTTGTCTGTGTTTGAATTTTTCTGATAACATGTATGTGCTTGAATTTTTCTGCTAACATGTCTGTGTTTAAATTTTTCTTATAACATGTCTATGTCTAATTTTTCTCTTCTTTTGAAATGTATAAACTTTTACTATACGTGTCTTTCGATTTCATTGAAGAAAAAAGTGATCGATCAACTTTATCAAACCCTTTTAATGTTAATATTTTTAAACGAACGCGATAATCAGATAAAAATATATGTAGCTAATTCATATTATCCCACTAAACATTGCAAAACAATAAAACTCTTACAAAAATTTTATACTTCAACATTCAGGAATTGACAATTTCACATCTTAATACTAAAAAACAATCCTTATCTTGAAGTATTTCCTGTAACAAAATCTAAAATTTTCATAGCAACAAGACCCAAGATAGAAACTTTACCTATGAACTTAATACCAATCTTTAATCATAAAGTGATAAAACTGATAATTTTTTTAAAAAGTTACTTCTAAAACATCTCATAGATGGCGCTGTTGAAAAAAATTAATTCAAAACTTGTTTAAAAGACTTAAAAAAAATTAAATCTAACTTTAAACTAACAAAAACCAGTAGAACAATCACTTTCAGGTAGAAATATTTAAAAAATAATTGTTAATTCTAAAACCGCTCACAGAGGGCGTTGCTGAAAAAAAATAAACTCAAACTTGTTTAAAATACATTAAAAAATAAATCTAACTTTAAACTATCATCAAACTCCAGAAAAATTACTTTCAATTAGAAATATTTTAAAATAATTAAAACTTTTAAAACCGTTCATAGGGGGCGCTGCTGTGAAAAAATCATTTCGAAACTTATAAAAAATTAATCCAAAACTTATTTAAAACACTTTTACAAAAAAATTGACCAAAATACCGATAAACATCAAGTAGATAATAAATAGCGGTTCTGCGCCAGCGCAGTTCGCGCAGTCAACCTCAAGGTCGAAGGAAGGTCACTGGAAGTGGTAGGTGTGGACACCGGATGTAGCAAGTGGGGATAACAGACATGTTGGGACAGGAAGTGGGGCATGTTTAGACAGGAAGTGATTCCGGAAGTAAGACCGGAAACGCGATGGAAGTGGAAGCCGGAAGTTCCAGCTTCGACTTCCTGTCGTATTTCCGGTCTTACTTCCGGGATCACTCCTGTCTAAACAAGCCCCACTTCCTGTTCCAGCATGTCTGTTATCCGCACCTGCTACATCCGATGTCCACACCTGCCACTTCCTATAACCTTCACTCCACTTGCGACGCACCTTATTTATTATCTACTTGATGTTTATCGGTATTTTGGTCAATTTTTTTGTAAAAGTGTTTTAAATAAGTTTTGGATTAATTTTTTACAAGTTTCGAAATGATTTTTTCACAGCAGCGCCCCCTATGAACGGTTTTAAAAGTTTTAATTATTTTAAAATATTTCTAATTGAAAGTAATTTTTCTGGAGTTTGATGATAGTTTAAAGTTAGATTTATTTTTTAATGTATTTTAAACAAGTTTGAGTTTATTTTTTTTCAGCAACGCCCTCTGTGAGTGGTTTTAGAATTAACAATTATTTTTTAAATATTTCTACCTGAAAGTGATTGTTCTACTGGTTTTTGTTAGTTTAAAGTTAGATTTAATTTTTTTTAAGTCTTTTAAACAAGTTTTGAATTAATTTTTTTCAACAGCGCCATCTATGAGATGTTTTAGAAGTAACTTTTTAAAAAAATTATCAGTTTTATCACTTTATGATTAAAGATTGGTATTAAGTTCATAGGTAAAGTTTCTATCTTGGGTCTTGTTGCTATGAAAATTTTAGATTTTGTTACAGGAAATACTTCAAGATAAGGATTGTTTTTTAGTATTAAGATGTGAAATTGTCAATTCCTGAATGTTGAAGTATAAAATTTTTGTAAGAGTTTTATTGTTTTGCAATGTTTAGTGGGATAATATGAATTAGCTACATATATTTTTATCTGATTATCGCGTTCGTTTAAAAATATTAACATTAAAAGGGTTTGATAAAGTTGATCGATCACTTTTTTCTTCAATGAAATCGAAAGACACGTATAGTAAAAGTTTATACATTTCAAAAGAAGAGAAAAATTAGACATAGACATGTTATAAGAAAAATTTAAACACAGACATGTTAGCAGAAAAATTCAAGCACATACATGTTATCAGAAAAATTCAAACACAGACAAGTTGTCAGAAAAATTCAGGCATTGGCATGTTATCAGAAAAATTCAAACATAGACATGTTATCACAGTTTTCTATCAGGCAAACATTTTAAAAAGTAGTCAAAGTTGTAGTTTATAATTCTTAAACTATCAAAAATACATTTTAATTTAAGTATTTTACTATAGATCATATCAAAGTTTGAATTATCCTTTTACAATATGATTGAAACTGAACTTGGAAAATTAAAAATCATAAGATTCCTTTTCACAAATATCTTACATGTTGACTTATAGTTAAACTTATAACAAATAGGCTGGTCGAATTAGACTTTTGCCTATGATAAGGTTTGTAAACGCGTTTAACACATGTGTAAATTTATAAACTTTGCACATTTCCTTTAATAATTAGCTTCTTTTTGTTGAAATTTGTTAGTCATTTTAACTAATTTATTTTAGATTATAATTTTAATAATATTTCTTTCGAATTAAAATTTGTGGATTTAGTATGATGAACAACATATAATCACATCGTTTAGCATGAACATTTTTAAATATCAAATTGTAACATCTGCTAAATTAATTTAAAATCTTATTATAATATATAAATTACTCTTACCTTATATACAGCTGTTGGAGCTCAACCGTCTCATGCAATGACTTGAAGGGAAATAGATGATTAGTACAAATCCTTATCAGCTAATCGTACCGTTATCAGCTATGTCACATGACTTATGACGTCACTGAAGCGCAGCTTTTTACCTGTTGATAAGGGGATAATCTTGTTCTTATCGCAAACACGTAATGATGTCACCCAACACGTCTAAACAAGAAACTGACACTACTAGCGAGTAAGACCGAAGGAAGAATGACTAAGCGAGTGTATTTAAGGTTTATTCTTATCTTAAACCGGAAATGACGTCACACGCCGGAAGACGGGCAGTGCCTCTCGCGGCGATGGCAGCGCCCCCTACTAAAGATAAGGTAGTTAGGCTAGTTAAGTGAAGACTAACACTCAAAGTGGACGTGTTTTTTGGGGTAAGTGCTAAATTCTATTTTTATTCTGTAGGATTTTTTATATTTTGTGATATATTATAATTTACGAATTTAAATTTGTATACATTCGGGTTTATCTGTTTAATTATGTTATATTATAAAGAGGGGAAAGAAACTTATAGGCCCCCGAAATCGTATGACGCGTTTTAATAACAATCATATCAAGCAATACTACAACTCAACTTTGCCTTCTGGTCGGTATAAATAGACGGGGAAAAATTAGGATTTTCATCATTTGAGGATTCATATCGCTAGTGGTTAAATGTGTTTTAAATTGCTCCCGCTTTTTATCAGTGCGAATCGCTGTTGTTTGCTATTAAGAGTTAAAGTTTTTTTTTATTGATTTTATATTATGGATGTTGATATGCCTATTGATGAAACCCCGATTGTGGGACATTCTGTATCTGCTAAGAAGATGTTTAGCTGTTTTACCTGCGGTAAAGATTTTTCGAACACTTCTAATCTGAACCAACATATGAAAATTCATTCTGGGGAGAAATTAGATACTTGTGATATCTGTTCGAAGCCTTTTGGACGAAGATCAAACTTACGAAGACGTTTAAAAACACATGATAGTGTTGGATTGTTACAGCATGATGGATTCGCTGAAGTTCTTACAGAAAAAGATACTATATCTCAAAATTCTTCCAATTTTAATCAACAAGTTGAAGAGGATATTTCTTTAAAGACTGTGACCCCTACGAATGTGGTAAAGAAGCATGTTTGTATCACCTGTGGCAAAGTCTTTGCAACATATTCTAATTTAAATCAGCATGTTAAGATTCATCTTAATGAAAAGTCGTTTTCCTGTGAAACTTGTGGAAAGTATTTTGGAAGGAGATCGAACTTGATTAGACATTCAGAAACCCATAATACTGATGGACAGTCTACATTTAAGTGTGATGAATGTGATCAAGCTTTTACACGTAAGGATAATTTGCATCAACATGTTAAGAAGATTCACTTAAATATAAAGCCGTATATATGTGATATATGTCCAAGAGCCTTTGGGAGAAATTCGAATTTAAAAAGACATTTAAAAACACATGATATTGTTGGATTATTACAGCATGTTGAAGTCCCTGAAGTTTTTACAGAAAAAGACACTATATCTCAAAGTACTTTCAATTTTAATCAACAAGTTGAAGAGGATGTTTCTTTAAAGACTGTGACCCCTACGAATGTGGAAAAGAAGCATGTTTGCCCCACCTGTGGCAAAGTTTTTTCAACATATTTTAATTTGCATCAACACGTTAAGATTCACTTAAATATAAAGCCGTATATATGTGATATATGTCAAAGAGCCTTTGGGAGAAAATCGAATTTAAAAAGACATTTGGAAGCTCATGATAGTGGAGCGTTGTCTACATTTCAGTGTAATGATTGTGGTCAGATATTTCAAAAGTGTAACTTCCAGCGACATGTAAGGTCACATCAAAATTTTCGACCTAGTTGTAGTGTTTGTCATAAACTGTTGGGACGAAATTATGAACTGAAACAACATATGCGTACCCAACATCCTATGTATATACGATGAGTGTGAAACGGAAGAAATGTTTTTATCTAATGTAAAGTCTAGAACACCTAAACTACAATCTGGTTTTAATAAAATATTTGAACACCAATTTGGTTTTCATTTCTGTCTAAGTTTTTAAAATTTTTAATTGTATAAATATTTTTTATATTCTTCATGGTAAAATGGTATTAAAAAAAGTTTTCGACTGTAATATATATATATAGTAAAATATCTATTTTACTTGATTTAAGATGACATAAGTCTATTTTTAAAAAATGTAATTATGAATATTGATTTAGAAGAAAAGGTTAGCTGAATTATAAATATGTATTACTATATTAAAAAAAAACGATAGATAATTTCAAGATAAGATTTTTTTTTTCAACAATATACTGTATTTATCAAAATACACATTAATCCGGCATTATATTAATAATTTTATAAAAAGAAAATATATTAAACTTATTTTCTATACTACTTTTACAGGGTACTTTTAAATTGTATGTTTACTTTAACCGTTATAAGATTAGACATTTTACTGGGAAGATTTACATAACTACTTTTATTATAAAATTACGGAAATTTAAAACGAGTTTTTAAAATTTGAATTTGAATGTTTGAAATAAACCAATTCTACAAAACAGAAAATATAGTAATGATTTTATTTAAAAAAATAGTTTAAGGATTTATTTATTCATCTTTTTAATATTTGTTTGTTTGAATTTTGAAGGTATGTAATTAAGACTGTAATATATAGAATATTAAGTATTGTGATTTTAAAGAAAATCATATGTAGTAATGAGAATATTTTAAGCGTTTGTTAAATTTGAGTGGGGGTATTAATCAGAATATTTATACAAATTCAATACTTTTAGCTGATGATGAATTTTGATTTAATAGAATTGTGTATATGAATATGATGAAATTATTAGGTATTATATTTAATATTTGAAAGAAATAGGTAGACATTTTAAATAAAATCACTTTTACATAATTAAAACATTTAGATATCAAATAAGTGTAAAAGATGTCTTAATGGGCATGTGTATGTATATGAGATTTTTGTATTATCAATTTACGATATAAAAGAGGAGGGCAGGTTGCCAACAAAAATAACTTATATATGTTAAAACTATTAGGTGGTAAAAATTGGTTTAATAAAATATTTATGTATATACTTATGAAATTTCAATTGCGCTTTTAGTATATGTTCGATATGGTTAGGATTTTTTAATACAATCATGCATATATGCATTTTCAATTAATAAAGAAACGTGTAGATTTATATAATTACCACAAACTTAGAGACGAAACTGACACTGACTTCTTATATTGTAATTAAAAATGTATTCTTTGCTATTGATACAAGCATAAAATAAATTAGCAAAAGAGGTGTAAACATAGATTGAACAACAGAAAATCAGATATGGATTTTTTTTTTTTTTTTTAAAGAATGCCTACAGCAACTAAAACAAGTATGTTAGTAGCAAACACGAATCGTCTTAGATATGCGTAACTTATAAATATTACCTTAAAAGAAAATTATACGAAGTCCTTTTGATGATCAAATATATACTTTATAGATGAAATATCTATTAGTTTACCCTATGATCAGTGAGAAACTAATCAAGGCTTAAAAGCTGAGAATTTACATATATTTTTTTTAATTACGCAAAACTGATCTGTAGATATATGTAAATATATCCTTTCTAAAAATTGTTTTGTTTCAATAAAAATCGCAAATTTTATGTATGTGTACTCATTTTAAACTGTTCTATGTCAAAGAATCTACATAAAGAAGAATCATGAATATTTTTGTGGGGTTTTAGATGTACTTGTTAGCATGCGTTAGATATGGTTGAGACTTTTTAGTGCAATCATACATATATATTTTAAACTATTAAAGAAATATATTAGTTTAATATAATTTTTGTATGTACAGTTTAGGCGATTTCATCGATGTACAAGGTATGTCTACACAAATTGTTTGATAGGAAACAGATATAAAGATAGGTTTGATAGGGAAACAGATATGAAGGTTTAAAGAATACCTGCGACAACTAAAAACAAGCATGGACATGCAGACATGGATCGATGAGGAATCTTACAACTTATATACATTAGCTCAGAATAAAATTAGCTTAAGTCCTTTTGATGATAAGCGTTACTTGCTAGACGATGGAATAACTAGCTCAGCAGATGGATATTATGAAATTGATCAAGATTGTGATTATCAAGAAAAATGTTGAATCGTGATGTAAATACTCTACGGTAAATAAAACGTTTCTGTATTTTTTTTTAATGTTAATTTTAAATATGTGTACTTTTTAAAACTTCTACACAAACATTTCTCGTAGAATGCTAACGTATGTGAACTTTATTGAAATGTAATCTACCCATACGTACAATCACCCACATATGCAAACATATATGTATTTTTTTTTTTTTTTTACCATATACAGTTTTAAACTTTTTTTTTTTTTACTGCTTTGTAATTTTCTAAAGGTTTTTTTTTTATTATTATTATACATTATATTTTTACATGTTTTTAATATTTTTTCTAATTTTTTTCTAGTTTATGAATGATATAGATATATAGTTCTACCTCTGCACATACACACATAGTCTTATGACGTTTACACTTTTCAAAACGGTTTACCATGTTATAAAAACCGGTTACCTAGCTGAAAAATATTACAAAATGCTTTTTGAATCAATCTAAAGCGTTAACCGTGTGTCAAAAGGTTAGTACAATATTTTTATAAGTTATGAAATACGTTAAAGTAATAATAGTGAAAGATTTATAACATTTTTGTTAACTTGTGAATTTCTTAAAACTTTTGTTACTTCTTTTTTTTTCTTAACCTTTTTCTTAAGATGTTTTATTTTTTTTTTAACTTTACTTTTTTTATTTTTTAAACTTTGATATATATTTTTTAAAGTTAAGTTTCAAATAAATTTTTTTTTAAATCTTTTTCTAAAAATTTTATTTTATTTATTTTTTTCTTATTATTTTTTTTTTATTTACCTTTTTATTTTTTATTTATTTTTTTTAAATTAAGTTTCAATTTTTAAATCTTTTTTTTTAACATAAAATTAAGTTATATATATTTTAAATTATCATAAACATACGCAACTACATATAAACATAGTTTTAAACAGACAGACAGTCATACATACACACACATAGAACTATTTGTCGCACACACACACACACACACACATACATACCCACATACACACACACACACACACACATATATACATACACACACATAGACACGCATAGAACTATTTATAATAAATATATAATATACTTGCTTTTTAAAACATATTCTTATACACAAACCTTTCTATAAAATATCAGATACATAACTAGATGGATCAGAAATTATTGTTGTAAAGAGAAGAATGATTCTGAACATTGTATTATCGGTTGTGAAGGTACCTCCTCCCCCTTATTCCCCATTATTAAATTCTCATTCCTCATTGAGGAATCCTCATTCCTCAATTGAGCGCTCCTGTGGCCGTTGAACTCTCATTATCCTACTACTAATGTGTTCGAAATCTTTTGTGCAGAAAAGCGACTTACAAAAGCATAACTTAGTACATTCTAAACAAGGAGTTATGCATAAATGTAATCAATGTGATAAAAAGTTTTCGCGGGAAGAATTTTTAATAAATCATACTATGATTCATAACACCCCTCAGCAAAAGCAAAGGAATATTGAACCGTTTCCCAGACACTATAAATGTGTTGATTGTTCTGAAATATTTAATCACAGATTTGACTTAGTGAAGCATAGAAAAATTCATCTCTCACCCAAAGAACATATATCTGAACAGCGTACTGAACTTTTAATCCATTTACAGAATTTATTACAACGTATAGACACTTTACAGAATGCCAGAATGCTATAAAAAATGAAACTATACCTTTTTGAAATATTGACTTGACCAATTTATTTGAACTATACAACTTCTTGTATATACTAATGTATCTGTTTAAATAGTTAAATAAATAAATAATAGATAAGTGAAAAAGCTTTTGTGTTTTATTTTTCAATATGATTATATTATATCACTATTATGTGAATGAATGGACTTGTAAATTTATACACTATGTATAAAAGTAAATTTCTTGGACTTTTACAAGAAGTAAAAATTTAATACAAGTTACTTAAATTATATATTTAATAAATTTTTTTAATATATTATTGATTCACATATGATAGTTAAATTAATATGCTATTAAACATATAATTTTGTATAATCTATATTATTAATTTTCTTTAACACATATTACTTTTTTTACAATAAATCGATTTAACTAATTATACATTTGTGTAATTAAACAAACTTATTTTACTAAATATACGTATCGATAATTAATTTTTATTATTTACATACACATGATTATACTTTTTATCGTACGCGATTAACTATTTATACATTTAATAAGCGTTGCCTTACCCGCTTTTATAAATAATTAGATATTATAAAGCATAAGGATTTCACATAAACAAGCAATATACATTTTCGTTAAATGAACAACTTGAATCTTTAAGCTATAACGTCATATTTACTTTTAAACTTGCTTTTAACTGTAACCATCACTCTTTTTTAACCTATGTTAGTAACTGTTTAGATATAATATAATCAGTTTACTGTTGACTTTTGTCGTGACTGAACCTTTTACTGTTTGTTACTTAAAAATGGCTTATGAATTAGATAGGATTAAACGGTCGTGTGAAGAAATGGCTTCTTCAACAAAGTTTCAACGTTTAGATAAACCTATGGACAATTCTGATTTTTATAAAAATGAATTTTTACCCAAATCTAATATACAGGAGAACTATGAAACACTATCACCTACCATGGACTTGTATGCTGCAGAGCCTAAGATTGCCAAGGATTCTACAACCCCAATATTTACTAACTGTGATAATGACGAAACGTCTTTCCCTGACACCTGCTGTGAGTCTACCTCTGCTACAGGCTTTTTGGATACAATGTTTAAGGATCTAGATTTAAAAAATTTGGAAACATACCTTACCTCACCGACTACAAGCGATTTAATTTCTTCAAATGAACCATCAACTAGCATTACACATAGTAGTGAACAATTATATAACATATCCCCTCCCATCGCATGTGTGAATAACATTTCCAAAACCAAACATGGTAAATCTCGCATTTTTGTCATGTTTGAATTAAACTTGCTGATTTTATATTTTTAACTTTAAAACGATACATTATAAACAGTATTATGTACATATTGAAGAGATCAAACACAGTGTATTTACAAATGAAGAAATTTCATCAACAAATAGAATTTTTATGGATATTTCAACATGATATGAATTCCAATATAAAATTTTTGGATTTAATTTAAAATATAAAAGTTCATCGTTTATTGCTAACAATACAGTATTAGTGTTAAATTATAATAATTCTTTTATGCAAATAAAAAATTTAAAGAACTATACACATTGTGTTTTAAATGATTTTCAGTTAGAAAATTTAAAAGAAAAAGCTATTGATTTTAATAGCAATCTTATTAAACACTTGTATACAGTTCATCTACCGCAGTTAATTAAGCAAAAATGCACACTCGTTAATTTACCTTCTGAAATCGAGCGTGTTTTACTAACGAAACTTATCTCTTCTATTGAGGATAATGTACTGACAATACTAAACCAAATTTATGAATGTGTAGGATGTATATTTAGACACCAATCCCAAAGTCTACATACATGTTTCACCTTTAATAAACGAGAAAGATTTAATCACTTAGGGGATATGATTTTAATGCTTGTAAATTTTGATTATGTTATTTCAAGGTTTTTAAACGGAGTTGAATGTATCAGTGAAAACTTTTTACGTAACATTAATGTGGAATTTATTCGAAATGTATTATTTAAGTCCTGAAAATAAATTATTTTGCTTTAAATCTGTGTGTTTATTAATATTGTTTAACTTGCAATTTAAGATTAATAATTTCTCTTATATGTTTATAACAGAAACATGATAACATAGTATGTATACTAAATGTTAGTAACATACTACACATGTTAGTAAATGTATTTTTGAACTATTATAAAAGTTTTTAAAATTTTACAAGATAGCAAAATTATTTTTCAGTTAAAAAAGTTTTATAAATTTACAATTTTAAATTTAAAACTTAATAAAAGTATTTCATACTTTATCAATGTTGATTCGTCTTGTATGTTAATATTATATAATGGTAACATACTATATAGTTGTTATGTTTCTACATGTACTTATAAAAATAATTTAAACATGTTATATTATTGTAAAATTTTTAAAAAATTTACAAAGTAACTTAATTAAATTAAAAAATTATAAGTAAACAAAATAATAATTTTTTTAATTAAAATAAATTAACAAAAATGAAAAATGATCAAAAATGAATTATCAAAATTATTTTATAAATGTTTCAAAATACTTAATTTTAATAAATTGTGTCTATATATATAATATATATATATATGTGTGTGTGTGTGTGTGTGTGTGTGTATGTACCTATATACATGTGGAACTTTAGTTAAGTAATAGAAATTCTCAAACTTTGTCATTAGAAACCCTATATTCTGATAATTAATAACAATTAGCTTTAAATTAAAGAAATAGATTAATTTATACTTACAAATATAGCCCACTTATAATAGCACGTCCATCTTACATAGTCACTTCAGACATTATGCTTGTTACTATCCAAGCAACAGGATGTTTTTGTCGTACCACGTGATTTCCTTTAAAGTCACGTGATCATGAAGATAAGAGTTAAACACAACGTGTTTGACATTTTCACTTCTGCTATAGAAGAGGCTTGTTTGGTAAGTTATAATGTCCTGTATTATTTATTTTACACTTTATTTTACAATTTATTAAGAAGATCTAATTTAAATAACGTTTATAATGCAAACGTAAGGTAAAAGCACTAAATTATTGTTTTAAAAGCCTTTTATTTTGTAATTCTATCGACAATAAGATGATGTAATACATTTTAAATCTTACTATTATAATCTTACTAACATTATTTATTCAACTGGCTATTGCTTTTAGAAGTAACTTAATTTTCTTACACAAGCGGAAAATAATATATCATGTTTACAAAATTTTTAAGTTATATATATAATATAACTTGTAAATACATAGTATATTTTTATACTATAAGTATCTATAAGTATATGTATACTTACATGTTATTTAAGTATATATGTAAAGCTAATTTAAATATGTCAGTCTTTTTATTATTTGCAACATGAAAGTCGTCTGCCCAACAACTGGTGAACCGGATGTAATAACTCTTGATAATATCCGATTTGCTTTTAACATTTTGTATATACGTTCATTGTGAAAAAGAGATCATTGGTTAAGTATAAAGACGGTGGGGGGAACAGTGGCTAATCCCCCCTTTAATTTATTCATGCAGAATTATAATCTGATAAGTTAAAGCTGATTTAAATATCTCAGTCTTTTCTTTTTATTTGCAAATTCACGTAATAGAATATTTTATGATATTAAATGAAAGTCGTCTGCCCAACAAATTAACTATTTTTAAAATGCTTATTTTTTTTCGTTTTTGTTGAATTTCTGAAAAAGTACTGAACCAATTTTCATAAAATTTAAATGGGACCAATTCGAGAGTATTCTCTTTCGAATAAAAAAAAAAATCACATAAATAGGACGCATAGTTCCGGAGTAATCGGTGTACATACATAAAAAAAACTGTCGGTAGATTATAGATTACAGGATTGCTATAATTAAACAATTTTAGTATACAAATTCGGTTTTTAAATTCAGTAATACGGAAATTACATGACTCCATCTTAAATACGACGTAACCACCCTTGCAACCTAGAATCATTATCATATGGGATATTACTTAATTATTTACGCATGATAGGATTTAATAGAATGAATAAAACTTTTATTGATATATTTTTAAATTTTGATTCGATTTTGATAAAGTTTGAAATGACTCGACAAAATTCTGCAACGATTATATATATATTAAATTTCAAACCATTCGGTTGGGTAGTTTTTGCGCTGTTATATGCGGACAGACGTACGGACCAGGCGACGACTATAGATGCTACGTATTTATATAATTACGAACGCACCTAAAAAATCAAAATATTGGGATTAACTTTTTTTCCCCTTAAGAACTAATCATTATATTTTTTCCGATGTTGTTTATATTAAACACATGTTATATCTCTACTCGATTAAAAAAAAAAAAAAAAGATTCAATCGAACAATTCAATTATGAGAAATCTCGCGCACAAGGCGAATAAGATGAATTAATTTATTAAAAAAAGCATTAAATATCAAATTAAATTTAAAAACTTTATATGCATGTAGACTCTTTTTTCAGAACAGTTAATTAGATGTGGAGTTATTGCAATCCATATTAAGGTTTACATCTAATTTGTCAGTTTAAAAGGTACTCGACCCCTTAAACTAAAATTAAAAAGTATATAATTAAAAACAATTAAAACAATACAATTAAAAAGTATATAACAAATAAGGATATTCTATAATTGCACGGTCTTTGAAGTTATTATTTGAAACGTTATCATTTAATCTTTCACGTACTTTATAAAATTTACGCACGTTATTTTTTATTTTACTTGGCTATTTATTTCCATATTTGTAACCATGGAGTAACTCGAGACACAATTTCGGTAAGTTACATGACGCTGCACCGTTACATATTGTATTCTAACGTGTTACAATCTCTATGGTTTCCCTTATTATGGATGGATAGTGTAGATTGGAGGAAAAAAATTATCTTGTTTTCATTTAAATTTATTTGGATGGTTTCTTCTTGATATAATCTTGATAGGGTAAACGTGCGTAATTTTAAAAAGTACGGGAAAGATTAAATAATAGCTTCAAAGACCGTGCAATTTTACAATATTCTTATTTGTTTTGATAATGGTTCGGATAGAGCCAAAACATGTCAACAGAATAATAAAAGTTATTTTACTATTTATAATATTTTTATTTTACACTTTTTAGCAATTAAAAAAAGTATATTATTACACTGCAAAAAAAATTGTTGATTTTACAGTATAATACTGGCATCCCAACTGCCAGTATTATACTGTAACATCAACAATTTTTTTTTGCAGTGTAGAAGGTGTTATAATTTGTTATATTTTGAATGATAGAAAATCAGGATATATATCACTAATTTATATCATGTACGAGGTCAGAAATCCCTTTAGTTTGGACCAGCGCCCAAAGTTTTTTTAGTTTTAGCCCTGACAACTGATTATCTATCCAGAAGCATCCGGACCGGCGGCCGTAGCCTGCTCATATTGTTCCACGTGATTTTTAATGACAACTGATGATCACAATGATCCATTCCGAGACATCGCTAGTAGCATCTGATTAGCAATTGTTCTGAAAGCATCAGTCTGCCCATTGTGTCTCGGATTCAATTCCTTGCTTTATTTATTCATGATATTATTCGACTGCTTTTATTATTATTATTATTATTATTATTAAAAAGATTTCTAATATAGATAATGTCAATATAACACACGTTTTCACTTTTAATCAATGTTTGACGACCAAACAATAAGATTAAATATTTATCTTGTCTTCAAAGAGAACCGCGTTCAAGTTTAGAAAATGCTCTCACCAAGAAATAAACTACTCGGGGATGTGCCAATTTCAAAATTTTCTTCTATCTCAGACATGTAAATACTTCAAAAAGCGTAATTTTTTTTTATATTATTATTACACTTCAATTTTTTTTAACAATAAATGTTGGGAGTGGGAGAAGGAAAAAAAATTCGTAATGAAATCTAATCAATAGGTAATAATATAAAACTAGTCGTTGGGGCCACCGTAATACTTACCCATCATGGAAATGCATAATATAAAATATGAAAATAAAACATGTGTAAACTATTTATAAAATGCATTGCAATTCGAATAAAATCCTGGCTTGATGACGTCATCAATTTTAAATCGAAGCTAACGAAAAAGACAGGCTACCGTGGTGCATTCCACTTATTTTTTTTTACAGACCGCTAGAGTGACGTGTGGCTCTTTTCGTACACCTCCATTGGTGCATTCGAGCATCACGTGACTCCCGCGGTCTGTAAAAAAAGATATGCGTAAAGCACCGCGGTAGCCTTTCTTTTTCGTTAGCTTCACTTTAAATGCTCTGTTACTGAATTGCATAAAAGATCCTTATAACTCCAAAATTGATAATCCTATTAACTAAGAGTTTATTGCGTCGGATTAAACGTCTCATTTCCAACTAAAATACATCTTTGAATTGAAATTTGAATGAAATACAGGGTCACGACAAATCGAAGAGTGTGGAAAATAGGATTACCAATATCTCGGCAACTCATTATCCGACCGACTTCATTCTTTCTTTATGGCAAAATATATGTTTTTTTAATTGTTTTTTACATTCACTCCTTAAAATAAACAATTTCGAAAATTTTTATATAACTTTTATCGGAACGAATATTTCGAAAGTCCGAAAAAAAAATTGTTCCGGATAATCGAGGTAATTGAAATTCAATAAGCTTCTTCCCATTATTACCATACTAAGTACATACCAAATTTCAAGTCTCTATCTCAATTTGTTCGGGAGATAGAGCGTTTACAGACACATACACAGACAGACGGACGGCAAATTTTTTGTTTCTAAAATTATGTTTTTCGGAATCTCCAATGTCCGAAACGTGTGAATCTGTCAATTTCTTTTTTTCAATTTTTAAAACAATCACAAAACTTGCTCTATACTACGTATGATGGGTAAGTAAAAAACGTGAAAAATATTGTTTATTACTTATATTATATTATATTTGCTTATTTGCTTATTAGCTTATTACTTTTGCTTGTGCAACTTAAACTCAGATTGGACATTTGAGTGTTTCAGTATGATTTTCTTTCTTTCCCTTTTTTTTTTTTTTTTTTTTTTTTTTCTTTTTTTTCTTTTTTTCAACAGCTAAAGCGCCTGTTCCGAAAATCGAACAAAATTTCGCTATCACTACGCCACTTTCAGGCCAATTTTCTCCAAAATTTTGTATAAACGTCGGCCTATGACATTACATTTAAATAAAAAATTTCGTCGAAAAATATTCATAAATTTTTCACTTAAACTTCAAAAAATCGAGAAAATGGCACAAAAATCCCTATCACAGCCGGGGGAATATTTCAACTGGGACCTGACGTCCGTAGTCGTCAAAACATATGGGGCTGTACATATGTAACGTTATCATTTTAGGGGGGAGGGGGGGGATTCTGACACTTGATATCGTAAGATAGCTCTAGGGGGAGGGGGGTTGTCTTTTGATATCATTATCATTTTTAATCCAACCAAAATCCGGCACTCACGGGATGATTCGTCGGAAAATCGAAATCGTCGTATAATCGAGAGGACATTATCTGATGCATCTGTGCAAAAATTGAATTATAATTAAAATTATTATATTAAATTAAGTAAATATAGTTACTATCATAAAGCAAAAATTAAATAAAATAATTATAAAAATAACAGTTATTATGAATAAAATTAAGGCAAACTTAAGAAGACAATTTTGCAATTAAGTACCCCCCCCCCCTGTTTTTTTTTTGGTCGTATGCAAAAATAAGACAATTTCAAGGAAAAATTATTGATACATTTTACTTACCCATCATACGTAGTATAGGGTAAATCTTGTAATCATTTTGAAAATCGAAAAAAAAATTGACGGATTTACACGTTTCAGACACGGGACATTCCGAAAAACATATTTTTAGAAAAACAATTTTGCCGTTCGTCTGTCTGTGTGTGTGTATGTGTGTCTGTAAACGCTCTATCTCCCGAACAAATTGAGATAGAGACTTGAAATTTGGTATGTACTTAGTATGTAATAATGGGAAGAAGCTTATTGAATTTCAGTAGCCTCGATTTTCCGGAACTATTTTTTTCGGACTCTCGAAATATTCGTTCTGATAAAAGGTATATAAAAATTTCCGAAATTGTTTATTTTAAGGAGTGAATATAAGAGACAATAAAAGAACAAATTTTTTGCATAAAGAATGAAGTCGATCGGATAATGAGTTGCCGAGATATTTGTAATCCTATTTGCCACACTCTTACATTTTTCATGACTTTGTATTTAATTTAAATTTAAATTCAAAGATATATTTTAATTGGAAATGATACGCTTAATCCGACGCAGTAAACCGTTAGTTAATGTGATTATCATTTTTGGAGTTATAAGGATGTTTCTTTTACGCAATTCAGTAATAGAGCATTTAAAGTTTATGACATCATCAAGCCACGATTTTATTCGAATTGCAATGCATTTTATAAGTAGTTTACACATGTTTTATTTTCATATTTTATATTATGCATTTCTATGATGGGTAAGTATTAGGGTGGCCTAACGACTAGTTTATTTTCTGTTTAATTTAAATTTTCTTACAGCAAAATTTTGAGTTCTAATTCTAATGTAAAAGAACCTGCGTTGCATCTTCTTCTTCCTGATTTTCAAATAATTTTTGCAGCTAAGGGGATTTAGAATCTGCAGAGGTGCCTGTTTTCCGAAAGTTTTCGATCTATTTTAAATTATTTGACAACATTTTGTATTAATTAATAAAATTTACGATGTATTGGAATAATTTAAGAGTATTTTAATGTTTATTGGTATTTTGTATTGCAGCTATGAACAAACACCTTTACGATGAAACAGGTGTCAGTGAACCGAGTGTGTCGTATAAACAAACGTCGGATAATCAGGATTTTGCTAAATTTTGAAAATTTTATTGCTGCAAAAATAATTTTTTCATTCTTTTTTTTTTCTTTCTTTCATTCTTTTTTTTATTATTATTCATTGAAGTTGTTTGAGAAATGTTCGAACAATCTCAATATTTTGTGTGCTGGAAAAAGAAAGAAAAAAAGAATGGATATTTCTTTTTGGACAAAAGAAAATATTCTTCAAATATTCTTTAAAATATCACAAAAGAAAATATATATTTTTTAAGGTTTTTTTTTTCTTTCAATTTCCTTCTCTCTCTTTAGATATATAAAACCCCTCATTAAAAACAAAGGACATCAGCTGGAAACAGCTTTGACAAAACAAATCTTTTAATTTACAATTTCCGCTTTTCTGAAGCCATACAAATACATTACTACCTACTACTAATAGTCTTTTATTTAAATATCTTTGAGTCAATTAAAGAGTCATTATTGTTTTATTTCTCTGTTTTTCTTTTACATTAGCGACTCTACAGTGCTTTGGCCAGAACACCCCAACCCAACCCCATAGTGAACATGGCCGAACCATCTATCACTCTTATGTACATGGATTCGCTCGAGCGATGATGCGAAAATACAAAGTTCACATTTCTGGTTGCACCCAAAGCTCAAAGGGAAAAAATAAACAATAATAATGAAAAAAGGGAATCAAAATAATAGTAAAAATGTTTAATGTAAATCCTAATAGCTGTACCATCGATTTTTTGGGTGTAATTTGAATGAAGTAGATATGGCAAGTTGAGTACTATAGATATTAGAGTATTAGTTATTCAAATGGATGTAGCAAAGGTGGTTGCCACAGTAACATCAGTTGATGAGGTTGGTAGGTTTTTCGCGTTATCATGCATGATGCCACTCAGGTAGAAAATAAATGATCGAAGATAAATAAATGTTTCAGAAATTTGATCGTTTCAGTGTGTGCGCATTTGACAATCGCAATCATTTTTTGGCGAATCATCGTTTCAATTGATGGAATAAATTATTCATTTATTTGGCAATTTCCCGGCGCACCGCAAAAGTTATTATACGAATTGCACACAAATAAAATTCATTTTAAAATAAAACCTGTTGGAAATTGTACGTCAAACGTGACAAATGAGATACGTTTCGTAACTGTTATTATTTCAGTGAAATGAATTATATCGTCTGTTATTATGATATGATTCATTTCCGTAATAAAATAAGTACATTTTAAGTTGGCAACATTTTATATTTTGTTTACATTTACTGAAAATTTCAATGGAAAACCTAAGCCTAGCTTTGAAAATTTCAGAACTTGAAATCCATATTTAGACTCTTTTTCCATTTAATATCTATTTTTCCGGAAAATTCTGCTGCGAAAACTATCTGTAGGTTATAGGATTGTTATAATTAAACAATTTTAGCATACAAATTCGGATTTTAAATTCAGTAATACGGAAATAATAGGACTCCATCTTAAATAGGACATAATCACCATGGCAACCTAGAATCATTACCTATCATGGGATAGCAATGAATTAATTACATATTATAGGATTTAATAGAAAGAAGAATGTGACTATAACTTGGTCATAGAGGTTATAAAATGTCATATACGTGTCATATATGCGACTGTAAAGTCACGTCATACATGTCAGATAACTTTGCGATACACCTCGGATGTTTGACGATTAATCCTCGGAATCTGCTATAGCAAGGAAGTATTGATTTAAAAGAAAAAAAAAATCAAATTACTTAATAAATATTTTTATTAATATCTTTTTAAATTTTGATTCGATTTTAATAACATTTGAAATGACTCAACAAAATTCTGCAACGATTCTATGTATTAAGTTTCAAACCATTCGGTTGGGTAGTTTTTACGCTGTTGTATGTGTACAGACGGATGGACCAGACGAAGACTATAGGTGTGGTGTTATGTATTTATATAATTACGAACACACCTAAAATGAACATTATTATTATTTTTTTTTTCAGTGTAGAGGGGAAATTAATTTGGGTGGTTTTCATGTAAGCTTTAAATGGAAGAGGAATCGCAACTTTGTAAGGGTAGATATTCGTAGAATAATCGTGAATATGCACAATTTGTCAACAAATCATTTGTCCAAACTAACCTTAACCCTTTCCGGCAAAGTGGTCCCACTCCGGGCCCACCTAATTTTAATTCCAAACTTGCCAACGGCACCAAGAATATTTTAATAAAAAATTTTTTCTATGATGAAAGTTGAAATAAGGAATTCTTATTTTCTAAAAAAGTCGTTTGTAAATTCCGGTGTCAGTCAGTTATTTTTCATTTTACGAACAGAATTTGTCTGTGCCGGAAAGGGTTAACGTTGCAAAAAAATGGCGACTTTACTATCGATGATTAACTTTCCGATACCGAATGGCTCCGGACAGGAATTCTTTGGAAAAAGTTAAAATTATGTAAATATAGTTGGTTGTGATTGTTTGAGAAAATTTTTAAGTAGAAGGTTTCGTGGATTCTAGCTTGCTTTTGCCTAGCTGATTTTTGTAAGATTTAGCCGTGATTCTTGGTGATTATTGTAATGAGCGGAATAGACCTCAAGGAGTGAGTTAAAAATGTTGCGAAGTTACCATGTTGTAAGATTTTAAAACTGGAACGTTTCTTGAAATAAAGATTTTATAACATTTTAATAAGTCAGTTCAAGGAACTTCATTCTATATTAGAGTAGTAGCTAAACAAGCATCAGCCCCCTTTATTTTCGAACTGTATAATAGCTGTGTGCGAGAAATATTCCATATATTTTTGTCAAAGATTCATACGCATTAGCGAAATAGGTAAATACTAGGCATTAAGTTAATTAGTTTTTTAATGGTGGAAAAAGAAAGTATTATCTAAACTTTTGGAAGTTGTTGTGTATAGAAATGTTTAGTGTTAAACTAGAATAATAACATGTTATACAAATATGGGATTAACTATAAAGCACGGTGATAAGTGCAAAACTTGCACTCCAGCTACAGTAACTGACACTCAGACTAATTTGTAATGACCCAGAAATGTCTAGCAAATCCCCCCGCGAAAACTGGAAAGGAAAAAATTGAGGTACAGAGTAAAAGATTGGAATTGTTTTGATATGTAAGGATAATAATTTTTTAAAAGTGAAAGATGAGGGAACAAAACTATTATACTAATCGCAATTTTTATGATGCGTTATACTCAATTTTGTGACTCTTGAAATTGGCATTTTCGACATAAAATTATGCGAACTGAAATATTACTCTTCTCAGTTTTTTTTAGACTACTACATTTCTTAATGTGTATCTTTATCGTTCTTATAAATATCAAGCTCCTCTTCCGTCACGCGAAAAAATCCGCGCACTAATGTTAATCCTATGAGGAATTATTTTTATAATATCTCTTTTGCATATAAATATTTTTAAACTTTTTTTTTTTTTTTTTTTTTTTTTTTTTTTGCATTGGATAGCTGAGATCAATCTATATTTGCGCCGTTGATTACTTTTTCGATTTCCTTTGCGGATTTTTTTTTTTTTTTTTTTTTTTTTTTTTTTTTATGGAGATACTTTTACTTTGGAACCGGTTCGTTTAAAAATATTGAAATGCAAACGAGATATAAAAAAACTAATCTCATATAGGATTAACATTAGCAAGCGGGTCTTTTCAGGAGAGGACTTTTAAATGATAATTTATAACATAACCCTTCGATCTTTAAAGAAGAGAGTGAGTGGTGTATATACTGAATTTTGGGAGACATTGTATTTAACACTGGATTGGAAGAATGAGTCATTTTGACTCCTTGTCGACCTAAATTAAGAGGGGGGGAGGAATTACCCTGTAGCGGTGCATTCTATCTTAAAAATACCTGGAATTTGTTGAAGCAATCTATAAACAAGCTGGTATTTGGGAAGGTCGAATCAAAGTGGCTTAATATTTCCAATGAAGGGAATATGAGTTATTCTTTCGTTCTAAGGTTTAAAAAATTACTCGCATTGCAGTCTGTTGTGCAACAATTACAAATTAATTTAACATTGGAATTTAACAAACTTTAAAACTGCATAGTTCTTAAATCTACTCGATCGAATAAGGCTTCTTGTTTTGTATATCCAAAGATAAAATTTATCAAAGAATCCCAGTCAAAATTAGGTGTCAGTATCGAAATTGTTAAAGTTTGTTACAATTTCTATATGCAGATCATTCTCTTAATCAAAATTTAAGTATAGCATTAATTAGTAGACATTATTATTACACAAATGGTAACAATTGTACCAACCATATTTTTAATGATGATTGGCGGCAGAGTTAACATTTTAAGCATCACGACGCGCCTGCGTACGTCATGAGCTCTTATATTTGAAATACCAGGACGCATGTGCGTACGTCCCATTTTAAGCCTAGACTACAATGTTCTAAGCATCTGGTTTTTTGTGACGCTATTTGCTAATGTGATTTGTTTTGTACGGGCTTTATAGTAGTGATTGTTTTCGCACACAATAGATGGCGTTACGTGTATCTGGATCCTTTAATTCTATCTTTGTCGTTCATTTTTTATGCGTGTGTCATTCTGTTCAGTTGTCTTTTGTAAATTGCAGTGTTTCGCTTTCGGTTTTATGCTTGTTTGTATCTCTGATAGATAAAATTAATGACATAAACTAACTTTTGACGAAATTTAATATATATGGTATTCGGCAACCTATCACTAAATTGAATATGGTGCTTAAGAGGTTAATAGCGGGTGATCACGTTTTTTAACCAGGAACATACATTGGTTGATGTATAAGTCTTTAGAGTTTTTTTTTATGTTGGTATGCGTTGTATTTTGAAGATTTGAAGAAATTCGTGGCGTATTTTGAGCAAAAAAATATGCAGTAATCGGATGGAAACAAGCGAACACTTCTGACATATCCCTATTTTTGGGTTCAATGGGATATAATTGATTTTGGCCAAGATATATCTATTGCAAACAATATAGTTTGTTTTGTTACGAAGGGATAGAGAATTAAGACAATATGCGTGTAACGTTTTTTGGTTCAATGGGATATAATTGATTTTGGCCAAGCTATATCCATTGCAAACAATAGTTTGTTTTGTTACGAAGGGATAGAGCATTAAGACAATATGCTATGCGTGTAACGTTTTTTGGTTCAATGGGATATAATTGATTTTGGCCAAGATATATCTATTGCAAACAATAGTTTGTTTTGTTACGAAGGGATAGAGAATTAAGACAATATGCGTGTGAAGTTTTTGGGTTCAATGGGATATAATCGATTTTGGCCAAGATATATCTATTGCAAACAATAATTTGTTTTGTTACTAAGGGATAGAGAATTAAGACAATATGCGTGTAACGAAGGGTTTCGTTACTTTTAACCATATAATATTTCTCATTAGTTCATTGTAATGTAGTCGTGTCGTGGTACATGATAACAAGTTCGTTTGGGATCTGACTTTTTACTCTTTTTAACCCTAGCACTATGTCCTGGGGTCCACGCGGACCCCAAGCACTTTCAACAAGTTGTCAAAAAATCTATCACTCACTGAGTAGTTTCAGCCGGTGACATCTCATATCATAATGTTTGTAACATACAGTAAAAATTAAACTGTACAAATATAAGTGGTACTTGTTTTGTTTTAATTTGAAAAATAGCTAGCATATTTGTCCTGGCCAACAATAGGGCATGTTTCGATAAGACATAGTGATAGGGTTAAGATATAATATTGTGTTATTTTAAAGTCAGACCCAGCGATTGAGTCTGCGGTCTTCATTATTTTGAAAGTGTGCTCGTGAGTGCGTCGCGTCGGTCGTGGAGAATGCTAACAAGTATTTCACCAAGGGACGCGATTTCTCGTATACGACCGTTTTATTCCGTGCTTCTTATTTTTCCCGATAGGGGACGAAAGAATCAAAAATAGGCAATTTAATTGTATAATTAGCTTTTGATTGATATTTGGGCTTAGACCGTGCAAAGTTTCCCGGGAAAAGGCCTTTGCCGATCTAACTACAGAAAAGTGAAAATTGCTCTAACATCAGCAATTTCTATCTTGAATTTACTTCGAATTTAAGGATTGAACGTAATAAACGCTGTTCCGAAAACACACTTAAAAGGGATAAGTTAAATTTTAAGCATAAGATTTAAAGTTGGGAAAAAGAAACTGGGAATTTTTTCATATCTGATAGTTTGCATCTATCCTTTTTGTAACTTTAACATTTTTGTAACGATTTTATGCATTTCTATTGCCTATTCCAAGAAATATCCTTCTAAAGTTACAGAATTTCGTTAAAAACGCTTAAAAAAATTCTTCTAAAGTTATAGAATTTCGTTAAAAACGCTTAAAAAAATTCTTCTAAAATTACAGAATTTCGTTAAAAACGCTTAAAAAAATTCTTCTAAAGTTACAGAAATTTCGTTAAAAACGCTTTAAAAAAATTCTTCTAAAGTTACAGAAATTCGTTAAAAACGCTTAAAAAAATAAACTGACGACGCATTCTCGACCGAAAACATCAACTATTTTCCCAATAGTTAAAAAATGTTGATTTTACGGTACAACACTGGCACTCCAGCTGCTAGTATTATACCGTAAAATCAACAATTTTTTTTTTCAGTGTAGAATCACATGCAATAAATAAACCAGCAATTGGTTCATTAACCTTTTTTTTTTTCTCCTTCGACAGATGAACCTAAAGAGTGATAGATTTGACGGAAATCCCATAGGATCTCACTCGAATGGTTTGTCACACACACAGAAAGTCATGAATGTTTCATGCGCTTCAAAAAGAAGAAAAAAAAAATCTTTCCTATATTCCCTATCATTAGATTTCCGCCGCAAGAAACTTAAATAATAAGGTATCATTAATTAAAGAGAAGAGAGAAGGTCTTGTCGGCTCTACTAATGTCTTCCTCATCACGAAATTTCTCCTTTAAATTACTGATTTATTGCATGTAATGAAAACTTTAGACTCAGGCTTCAGGGGGAAAATATATACTTTTTATTAATGATTTTGTTGATTTTTTATAAAGATAAATTGGTGACCGGTTGTAAAGTTGGGTAGCAATTTTGGACAGTTTAAAAATGAGATCTTTCTGTGATTTGTTTAAATCTGAAGTATGAAGTGAAGTATATTGCTGACCACTATATTTTGATCATGCTCTCTTGATACCATAACATCTGTTTTTTTTTTTTTTTAACCTAGTATTACATATTTTCCGACTATTTCACAATATCCTTAAAATATATTTATTATTATTTGTTTGCAAGTGATGGAATTTCGTTAAATAATTCCTGTGTTTGTAATTGTGTTCGGTTTTCGGGTTTTAAAAAGTATCGGGATGTTGTATTGCGAAAATGCAATTAGCATTTTCCATAATACACAAAGTTCTACTTTCTAAATTTCTATGCCACTGTTTAAAACTGATACCAAAATTCAGATTTTCAGAATGATAGATGACCGTTTATACTCGTAGTTGTTCCCCACCGTGAGAATCAACAGGGGGCAGTTTGATTTTAAACACCGTTGAAGGGCGGTGGAATATTTTTTTATGCTACTTAATTATAATCAAAATTTGTAACAGAATTTTTATACAAAATTTTACTTTCAGAATTTTCATGAAAAAAAAAATATTCCTGTAAAATCGCATTTCCTTATTTTAAAATAAAAATTTTCGAAAATTCTGGAGTGAATTCACTAGTATACTTGCCCCTGAAACGGTTAAAAAAGGAAGGGGAGAAATTCAAGAATAATTTCTAATAGGGTATATTTCTAATTACTCTGGCAGAGAAGGGCCTCAGCCAGAAAATTGCATGTAACATATTTTCCTGTTTTCTAAGTTACTCATTTTGTAGCACCATAACATGATGAGTTATTGTAATGATATAGAAAGGAAACATCCCACTCATTCCAGACAATCCACCTTTTCTATAAAAATCAAAAGGATCAGATCCTATACGTACATGGCTAGCTGCACAAAACAATTCGAATACATTACCATTTATGAGCGGTAATTGCTGGAAATGGGTTTTCAACTGCATTATTCGTTTTCTATATATATATTAAATTTAGATGTCTCTTTTCATCATTGTATAAGAAAATTGAGGGGCTCGGGGCAAGAAAGTGCCAAGCTACATTTTTGAACCTCTGAGATATTTCAATTTGAAAATTTGATCAAATACTCGAATCAAGTTATATAACTTAAAGTTTTTTCGCCAGTGTCTTAGTAACATCTGAGATATTATGAGTAACAATATGACATTACTTTAATGATATTACTATTACATATTTTGTAAGTTAGCTATCTACATTGGGGGCATAAACATCCGGAGCAAAAACGAATCCTGTCACATAGGCTGCCACCAAGTGACATTAGAAACAAATCATATGTTGGTTTTATAATTTACAATATTAAACAGCAGATTACAGCAGATTTAGATTCATTGCACCAAAAATGTGGCTTGGCAATTTATTGCCCCGACCCCCTCAATTAAGTTTGGTAATAATATTATGATGGTTTTTGAAAATGTTTCATAATCTACGCGTCATGATTAATTTTTTCTTCTTTTTTCTACACTGAAAAAAAAAAAAAAATGTTGATTTTACGGTATAATACTGGCACCCCAGCTGCCAGTATAACACCGTAAAATCAACATTTTTTTTTTCAGTGTACATATTATCAGTGTTGGTGTTTCAAAATCCTTTTCAAGCCAAGATTCTAAGCAACAACACCATTAAAACATGCACGTTATCTAATGAGAAAAAATACGAAATGATAGCAAGTTTTTCAATAAGTACAAATATAGCTAAGTGAAAACTAAAAGATGCATCAGACAACATAACATATAGTAACTTTTTTTTTTTATTCCCAATGATAGTCTCTTAATTAAAATTATTTTATAAATAAGAAATTTGGAAAGTGGAAATCTTGTTTTTTGAAGAATCCACCTGGTCTGAATTTCGGTAACGAAAAAAAAAAAAAAAAAAAAAAAATCTCACTGGTGTTTATTATACTCCTTTACATTCCAAGCCTTAAAGTTAATCAGATCAATTTGATGACAACAGCGAAGAATAAAATTTTTAAAAAGAAAGAAATGCGGCAAGTAAAAATTACATTTATCAAAAATCACAGATCACAGGCAAATAGATCTGTTCCAATATCTGTTCTGGATTTTGTTCTGCAGGAGCCCATGATAGAATTTGACGATGTGAGTTTGTAAGTTTTCTATCGCCAAGTCGTAATTCGTAGATTAGTACGAAAAATAAAATGTCCTCATGATCCATTGATAATTCTTCTGAAAAGGCAAAGAAACCTTCTGTGAAGTTTAAAAATGGATTCTTCTAATCTAATCTTGAATCACATACCCAATTATCATACATTTAACCGATAACAAACACTACCCATTTTCTATTTACGGCTAAATGCAACTTGGAGCAGCAACCGAAGAAAACCCATTATAAACTTTCATATCCTGTAATTTGATACACTAACATTCACATTTAAATCCACACAATTTTTCGATTCTCAACGATAAATTTCTTTCATAAAAAACTAATCTCCCACCCGCAATCTAATAACGCGACCAGTTTTTTTTTTTTTTTTTTTTTTCTCGAGACGCATCATAAAAGCGTCCGATTTCATCCAGAGAAAAAAAGAAGAGCATGATTACAAAACTCAGCCGGTCCGAGGAGTATTATTGGCCTAACTGAGGCAGAAAATGATTTAAATAACGTGGATTATGATGCCGGAGGCAGCGGTGCAAACAAAATACGACCATTAATCCGTGAGAATGTTATTCTATCTACTTTCTTGCCTGATGGTCTTCTTTTAATTTGCGAATTTCAATTCCATTCAACTCGACAATTTTGTGCAACAACTGAAGTTTTACGAGAAAGCCATAGGCGCCGGCAAGGGGGTAGAGGAAGGCCAGTGTCCCTTCCTGGATTTTGAAATTTAAATCACTATATATACAGGGTGTTCCAAAATTCGAAGGGGGTATTAAATACTATTAGCATAAATCAATATGTTCCGGCTAATACGTGAAATAACTATTTAGCCAGTGCTTGCGCAATTTGAACTCATCCTTTCTTTTGAACTGAAAAGAAATAATTTTTGTTGATTCAGAGGTTGATTTGCAGATCACTAGATGTGTTGCGTCGATAAATGGCGCTAATGCTTTTTTATGTGTTTTTATGTTATTAAATGTTATTTGTGCCGTAAAAGTGATTAATTATTTTTAGATTAGTTCACTGAATCACCAACATAAAATATTAGAATAAATATATCAAAATATGTAGATTAGTTTGATACGAATTCGAAAGAAATGGAACACTGATCGAACACAGTATACAAATTAAAAGGGATGATACAAGGCGTCAAGAGGATGGAAATTTACCACAGCACATGTGGTCGCAAACCACGTTTAGTGGGAGAAAATCGCAAAAATAGTTATGGAAGGTGTGAAACAAAAATGGCTAATAATAAATAGAAAAAAAAAGCATTTATTTGACGTAAAACATGATTACAATGTATTACAGTTCAACGTCAGAAAAGAGATGACAAGACATTTTTACAGGAATATGTTTTAACGCTCCGACAATCCGTCGTCCGTCGGTGTCGGCTGTGCAATGACCTTCGTGGCCGCAACTTCCAACAATTTCTATAAAAATGTGTCGTCGTCTCCTTTCTGACGTTAATTGGTTATTGCCCCTTGCTGTACTTTGAAATTTAAATCACTATTGTTTTTTTCTTTAGGGTATTAACCCTTGCAGTATTTTGAAATTTAAATCACTATTTTTTTTTCTCTGATAAATAGTAAAATTTATTCTTCAGAAACGACTTAAAATAACTGCACACTAACAAAACTAGTCGTTGGGGGCCACCGTAATACTTACCCATCATGTATATGTATAATGTAAAATATTAAAATAAAAATGTGTAAACTACTTATAAAATGCATTGATATTCAAATAAAATCGTGGCTTGATGACGTCATAAAAAGGCTCGATTACTGAATTGCTTGAAAGAGGTTTTTCCTTATAACTCCAAAAATAATACTCCTATTAACTAGCGGTTTATTGCATCTGATTAAGCGTCCAATTTCCAATTAAAATATATATTTGAAGTGAAATTTGGATGAAATACAGGGTCATGAAAAATCGAAGAGTGTGGAAAATAGGATTCCAAATATCTCGGCAACTCATTATCCGATCGACTTCATGTTTTATGCAAAATTTCTGTTTTTTTATTGTCTTTTATATTTATTCCTTAAAATAAACAATTTCGAAAATTTTTATATACCTTTCATCGGAACGAATATTTCGAGAGTCCGAAAAAAATGTTCCGGTTAATCGAGGTTATTGAAATGAAATAGGCTTCTTCCCATTATTACATACTAAGTACATACCAAATTGCAAGTCTCTATCTCAATTTGTTCGGGAGATAGAGCGTTTACAGACACACACACAGACACACAGACGGACGGCAAAATTTTTTTTCTGAAAATATGTTTTTCGGAATCTCCAGTGTCCGAAACGTGTAAATCCGTCAAAAAAAATTTCCGATTTTCAAAACGATTACAAGACCTACCCTATACTACGTATGATGGGTAAGTAACTAGTCAGATGCTCCAATGCCAAAACTTTCTTCTATCTCACACAGGTTTCGCATACACTAAAAACGAATCAGCACCAATTTATATCAAGGTCTAACAGAATCTAAAGTTTTATTAAATTCCGTGCATTAGTTTTTGAGATGGGACTATCGCTAAAATCGTGTAAATCCTGCAAAACGCAGCATAGCAGCGCCACTTGTTGGGAGATTTACACCAAAACCTTATCAACAAAAACTTATGTCAACGTCTAACTGAATTTGAAGTTTGATGAAAATCCGCTCATTAGTTCTTGAGATAGTGTTACCGTGAAGATCATGAAAAAAGTAGCATAGCAGCGCCACCTGTTGGGCTATTTACACTAAAACGTAATCAGCATCCATTTATGTCAAGGTCTAACTGAATCTGAAGTTTGATGAAATTTTGTGCATTAGTTCTTGAGATATAGCTATCGTGAAAATCACAAAAATGTAGCATAGCAGCGTCACCTGTTGGGATAGCTACACCAAAACATAATCATTGTCTATTTATGTTAAGGTCTAACTGAATCTGAAGTTTCGTGAAAATCCGTGCATTGGTACTTGAGAAAGAGCTATTTCGGAAATCGCTAAAAATTCAGCATAGCAGCGCCACCTATTGGTCTATTTACACCAAAAACTAATCAGCACCAATTTATATCAGGGACTCAACTGAATCTAAAGTTTTATTAAATTCCGTGCATTAGTTCTTGAGATAGAGCGCCCATACAATTTTTGTCACATACAGACGACAGACAGACAGACTCACAGACCGACATTTTCTAAAAACAGTCAAATCGTGTTCAGGACCTTCTAAAACGTATAAATCCGTCGAAAACTGGAAGTCGAAAATTTTCATGAATCCCATACTTTCTTCTTGTAAAGATAGAAAAAAGTAAAAAGGAACTAAACTAGTAAGAATTTTTCGTTCTGAACCACCCGTAGTGGTCAATTTTTAATTCTATTTTTCTTTGTTATGTACATGTGTTTGAAGTGTATCGAAACTTTTAAGAGCCTACACTAGTCACGGGAAGAAACACTCAAGCTAATGTTAAGTCTATGAGAAGGTGCTTGACAGATTTCTCGCTCGCATTTTAATATTTTAAAATGACTTTTTTGGCATAGGATAGCTGAGGTCAATCTCTAACGTTGTTAGTTTTTACTTTTTTGATTTTGGTTATAGTTTTTTTATATACGGTACTTTCACTTTCACAACCGGTTCCAAAATTGGAAATGTCCGCTTATAAAAAGAAACTGGAACCAAAATCGAAAAAGTAAGAACTAACAACGTTAGAGATCGACCTCAGCTATCCTATGCCAGAAAAAGTCATTTAAAAATATTAAAATGCGAGCGAGAAATCTGTCAAGAACCATCCCATACAAAAAGATTGATAACAGATCTGACAGCCGTATTTTGACAGCTTTACTGATAAAGTTAAAAATAACTTCACAAACACATTTTATACAAGGACTATGCTAAAAAACATAGCTAATTTATTGAAATTAAAATATCAACAAGAGTTTTAAATGTACAGCCCATATAAAATTTTAAATGCAGATCCAAGTTAACTGGGGGGTTTTCTCATTTCAACCAGCTTCATTTTTAAATGCAAAATAAGTAAAATCTAGTCCTTTAAAAATATCATCACAAATGCCATATAACATAGTAGGACAGCATCTGTACTGTTGTCCAAGTACTTCATTAATATAATCATTCAAATTCTTTAAAGTTGCAACACCACGAACATGGTCAGTTCCAATATAACGACGAACTTCAGCAGGAAATCTAAAATGAAATAATATATATTTTTTACCATTTATGGTACACTTTTTTGTAAGTTTAGATTGTTCAAAAGTTTCTATGTTCAAATTACGAGTATTCATTGTTGAATCAGGATTCCAACCAAATATCATGGGATTTCTACCCAAATTAGGACCAAAACTTGACATATTCAATTGCATTTCACATGTAATATCCCTATGTTGATGCGGTTTTTTTTTCTGCTGACATCTGTAACTGCACTTCAGAAATTGTTGGAGCACTGTATGTATACGCACACACATTAACATAAACACTTATATAATTACATTTTATCCATCTGTACATTTGACACATACTATTAAATCTATCTTTTAGAGGATAAGGTTTAACACTTATACTAAAGTTATTAGCATTACTCAAACTCCAATCATGTACAACTTGCCACACAGAGCCTTTTCTACCTTCAATAAAAGATAAATGATACAACTCTTCATCTTTAAAACTAGTTTTAAAATACTCATTTAAACTTTTAACTTTACGCTGAATTTTGCGGGTTCGAAACCCACGGCGGCTGCAATGCAAACTCATCTGCATCATCCGCCGCCCAAGCATGAATCTCCGCTGACAGAGTGTTCGTCTCTTGTTGTACCAGACCATTTCTTTCAAACAAGTCTGGCGCGTTATGCTGCAAAACTCTTATCTCAGGCATGTCAAAATCGTTTATCACCACGGGCCAAATTCAGTATTACATACAAAGCCGCGGGCCCCATAGAAAAAGTAGATAATATTAATTCCCATTGCACAAAATAAAATTTGTACGTACAAAACACATCCATGTTAAATAAGTATTCCACGCAAAGTTCCAAAGTTATTACTAATATACTTAATTTAATTTATTTTATTTTTCGAAAAGATACTCAAAGTTATTTTTCATCAACCAAATCTATAAAATTTAATTGAGTTTTCTAAATTGTATTTAGTTTAAAAATAGATTGCACACGCTGGTCGTCTGCTAATTCTGCTAAATTTCATAATGCTATTTTGTTATTTGATAGTACATTAGCGTTTTCAAATAAAATTTATTACTTTGTTAAACATTTGGGATACAATTTTAAAAAAGAAAATGTATTTCATTTTAAATGCCAGGTATTATTACAAATGTCATCGGAGTAAAAATCTTTAGACTATACTAAAAAATATATTAAAAAAGGAATTCAAAAGAAGATTTTTAAATTAAAAAAATATGAAAATCAGTTTAATCCATTTATACTTCATATCTAATGATTGATGTTGAAATTATTCTTCAGAATTTATTACTGCAATTAACTAAAATTCAGTGCGATTCCATATTAGCGCAAAAATATATGGATATGGGGTTTCCAAATTTCTGTAAATATTTAATCAACCGATTTTTTAAAATATACTGTGCAATTAGGTACATTTTAGCTACGTTCGGTAGCGCACTTTTATAGCACATCTTTGCGTGGCTGCCAACCTTTTGTTATTTTTTCAAGTCAAATAAACAAAATTTGTACCAGTAAATGTATTTAATAAATAAAATCAAATAAGTAGCGCATAGGTATACAAGATACATTTTATTAAATAAATTTTCTATAATTCAAAATATGTTTATTTTTACTTTTTACTGAAAAAAAAAAAACACGGAAACTTGACAGCTATGCCTGTGCTTACATTACTTCACGGGGGGGGGGGGGGGGGGGGGGGGCTCTGCCCCCTTGAACCCCCCGTTGTCACTTTAATTTTATATTCTCAATTTCCAGTAATTGTGCTGTTTGATTTCTTGAGTATATGTCTAAATGTATTTAGTATTTTAATTTCATTAGAATAACCATCTCTCTAACCATTCCGAAAATTAGCTATTTTTAGGTGCGTTCGTAATTATATAAATACGTAGCACCTATAGTCGTCGTTTGGTCCGTCCGTCTGTCCGTCCGTCTGTCTGTCTGTCCGTCCGTCTGTCTGTCTGTCCGCATATAACAACGCAAAAACTACCCAACCAAATGGTTTGCAATTTAAAATATATTATCTTTGCAGAATTTTGTCGAGACATTTCAAATTTTATTAAAATCGAATCAAAACTTTAGGAGATATTAATAAAAATATTTATTAAGAAATTTGAATTTTTTTTTTTTAATCGGTGCTTTTTTGTTAGAGGAGCTTCCGAAGTTTAATCGTCAAGCGACCGAGATACTTATTTTAATACAGAAATTAATCTGCAGACGATATAATTCATTTCACAGAATTAAAAATCATCAAGATCTGAATATTTATATAACTAGCTGATACATATATATCTGAATATTTATATAACTAGTTAAGATATTTGTATGAACAGTGTCATAAAATATATACTTAACTAGCTGTTTAACCCGTTCTACACACGGGATATCATGAATTTAATTCTAAAACGTGCGTACGAACGCACCTCGTTTGTAACGTTTGACGTACAATTTCCAACTTGTTTAATAAAAGTTCGCGTCAAAATAATGAGATTCACGTGAATTTTCCTTTGTTGATATTCTTTGAAATATAGTTGCTTAGCAATCATTTAATGAAAGAAGGAAAAAAAATGCATTGGAAATTTTTGTAAAAAATGAGAAATTAAAATGTTTCACATCTTTCAAACTAATGCATAAAATTTACCAATAATTTATACAATTAATTTCAAAATTCTAATAAATATATTGGCAAATTTTCAAAGCGATTGGATTAAATTAAGATCTCCATTTCGTAAATTTAGCATCCATAATTTAGCATTGACAATTATCACAATGCAACATTTTCTTTTCGGTGAATGTTAAAATTAAAACAAGTTGGAAATTGTACGTCAAACGTTACAAACGAGGTGCGTTCGTACGCACGTTTTAGAATTAAATTCATGATATCCCGTGCGTAGAACGGGTTAAACAGCTAGTTAAGTATATATTTTATGACACTGTTCATACAAATATCTTAACTAGTTATATAAATATTCAGATATATATGTATCAGCTAGTTATATAAATATTCAGATCTTGATGATTTTTAATTCTGTGAAATGAATTATATCGTCTGCAGATTAATTTCTGTCATAAAATAAGTATCTGGCTCGCTTGACGATTGAACTTCGGAAGCTCCTATAACAAGAAAGCACCGATTTAAAAAAAAAATTCAAATTTCTTAATAAATATTTTTATTAATATCTCCTAAAGTTTTGATTCGATTTTAATAAAATTTGAAATGTCTCGACAAAATTCTGCAAAGATAATATATTTTAAATTGCAAACCATTTGGTTGGATAGTTTTTGCGTTGTTATATGCGGACAGACAGACAGACGGACGGACAAACAGACGGACAGACAGACAGACGGACGGACCAAACGACGACTATAGGTGCTACGTATTTATATAATTACGAACGCACCTAAAAAAGCACCGATTTAAAAAAAAAATTTCAAATTTCTTAATAAATATTTTTATTAATATCTCCTAAAGTTTTGATTCGATTTTAATAAAATTTGAAATGTCTCGACAAAATTCTGCAAAGATAATATATTTTAAATTGCAAACCATTTGGTTGGGTAGTTTTTGCGTTGTTATATGCGGACAGACAGACAGACGGACAGACAGACAGATAGACAGACGGACGGACAGACGGACGGACCAAACGACGACTATAGGTGCTACGTATTTATATAATTACGAACGCACCTAAAAAATCGTCTGACTTCCAATTGAAAAGCATTATGACCTAAACAGAAATGTTCTATATTTTTCGAACGAATGAACCAAATATAACTAAAAACTATACAGCTAATTCCGGGTACCTCACCAACATACCTGCCAAAACTCAACCTAATCGGATAATTTTTGCGGTGTTATCGCGGAACAGACAGACAGACAGACAAACAGACGGAAACCAAAAAATTTCGGGTCTTCACAGTGAGCCTCAACTGACGTTTCGGCAACAAATAAATTTTATAAGGAAAAGACCGATGACAAACGGATTCGTTATACATTTCTATATCCAAGAAATCGTTGTTTCCATAGCAACAATAATACTTTTTCTTGACTTGACAATGTTCAGAATAGGGCATTTTTTTGAGCTTGAAACAATTTCAATCAATTTAAATTTTGTTTTAAATCGTAAAATTCAATCGTTAAATTTCAGTATCTATACATATAAACGTGTACACAAAATTGTAGTTATAAAAATTTATTTATTATGTAAGTTAAACTTACATAAACAAGTTCAGCATGAAAAAGTTTTTCCTTAAAGAGTATTTGTCTTAAAAGCGTATTTTTTAAAATTTCATTTCGTCGCCAACCGGTGATAAATCACCAAATAACCGAAATTTTCATAATTTTTTACGGACGTTATATCAAGGTTCCGCGGAAAATTTTTTAATAGACGTATATAATAAGACAAATTATTCTCTTTCTTTAAGACGTATTATTCTCTTGCCTCATGAGACGAACATTCTTTAATTTTTTCCAACTTTTCTGAGTAAGCGCTTATGGAGACCTTCCTTATAAGAATTTTTCGTCCTAAACCCTCCGTGGAAGTAAATTTTTATTTTTATTTTTTAATTTTTCAAATTTTTTTTTAATTAATTAATTAATTAATTAATTAATTTATTTTTGTTATTTGCATGTATTTGAAGTGTATCTTTTATCGGGAGCTCATGGGGGTTCATTTCAATATTTCTTTTTGCAAAATAATGATAGAAACTTACTTTTGAATATTTAGTGGTTTTATTATTATTATTATTATTGTTAAAATTTTGTACTTTTTTTTTATGTTTGTATACCTTAAAAATTATCTTGCGTGGGGTGTTCTGGCAAAGCGTTCTTAGTTTAGCTTATTCGACATTTATATTCTTCATTAAAGAAAAAGAAATAAATAAAGAAAGAAACATGACCAATGCTGCGGGCCACTGGCATAACGTGGATTTTGATTCCGAAGTCAGCGGTGCAAATAAAATAGGCCATTAATCCGTGAGAATGTTATTCTGTCAGGATTTCTTGCGTATTCTCTTGCCTCTGATTCAATATTTCCAATTCCACTGAATTCTACGCTTTTGCGCGACAACTGAAAATTTTCGAGAGCACTAATTTACATTTTGTTCTGCTGGAAAGATATGAACATTATTTAAAAAATATATATCAGACAAAGTTCTTCCAGACATCTAACATGGGGGGGGGGGGGTATTTCTCGCCTATCTGCCGTTTTGCCTAAATGCGCCTCTTTTAGTAAAATCATGATCTCTCTGGACAAGTCTAGATAGGTTATTTATTATACGTTTAACCTAACAAAAAATGATAATTAAAATAAAAACATTATCGCGTTGTGATTGTTTAGCAGGAATCTCAACTTATAAGTCGTTTTAATTACTCAACTTGGTATCTAAATTGCTATAAATCTACACTGCAAAAAAAAAAAAAAAAAAAAAAAAAAAATGTTGATTTTACAGTATAATACTGGCATCCGAGCTGCCAGTATTATACCGTAAAATTAAAAGCAATAAACAGTAAAACACAGTAGTAGAAATACACAGCCGCGCATGCGCGGCAGTGGTGTATTATTTACCATTATCCTCTTTAATAAAAAGCTATGCGTTGCTGACGACTGGGATTTTCGCTAATCGTTGCCACAGATTAATCTCTGAAAATGAAACATTTGAAGTTACTGAAAAAATTAATAGCTCGAAAAGTATTTGTCACAAAATTGTTAGACAAACTGCGTTAGAAAGGTAAAAAATTGTATTTTTCTTGATATAAATTTCAAATCTAATGATTATGCCGTTTTTCAAATATTGAATTTCAAAAATTAACAAATTTCACAATGGAGTATCATAGCGAAAGCTTCACGCGTAAAAAGATCATGATAACGGCAGCCTGTATATTGACTATAGCACGAGTCACAAATTATAGCAAGCCTATTATTCTGTTAAAATATAAAAGTGAATGATGATGTCACGAGTGCATGATTTTTATTTAATTCTCGACAAATAGTATATTTTAGTCCACCTCAGTGAGGCATATCAATTTCATTATATTTGAAATATTGTAACTTCCTTTTTCCGTATCGTTTTCAGAAATGCGGAAGGACATTCCAAGTAAAGGACGGTATGGTTTTAAGACACAGGGTCAAATTCAAGGTCAATATTTCGTTTGATTAAAGGTTCGTTAAGAGAAATTGACCAGCGTAGAGGGCGTAGCTTGCTAGTATATTATATTACCGGTATATTATATACCGGTTATATATTTACCAATATTATATGTACCGGTTATTACATACCGGTATATTATATACCGGTATATTATATACCGGTATTATTATATACCGGTATTATTATATACCGGTATATTATTTACCATTTTAAACAATTTTATGTATTTAACAATATTAAATTACTGTTTTGCACATTATTGATGGCAACGATAAAATAGATTGCCAATTGACAACCATTTTTGGCGATCTATCTCCTGGCCCGGTTAATACGTAAGTACCAAAATAAGTTTCTACTAGCTGTTTTCGAAATGGAAAATTGGAACAGTTAGCTCTTTTTTTACACTTAAAAGTCTTACCTCCGTTTTCTCTTCATCTTTAATTATTGTGTGTAACTTGCAAATAAAAAAGTATCTTTTTTTTTAAGTATCAAAAGTAACAAATAATAATAATAATAATAATAATAATAATAATAACAATAATAAATTTTCAGGGCCAAAATAATCTTTTTGCTAAAATGTTGAAATGACTGAACATTAAAATTTAGGATAAACTCATCTGAAAATAAATAAATACTTTTCTTCACCTACTTTACAAAGACAAAATTTTATGAAAAAATTCTGGGTGCCATTAGGCAGTCCGGCAGTTGCATGTCAGTGCAACACGGACTTGCGACAATTTTCTTTCATTAGATTCTTTACAAATAAAGATTTCTTAAATAGTTTCTCTTTTAAAATTTTTCATTAAGGCTGTTCTCAAATCCAAAAGGGCTACACAGATACATTTTTTAATTATTATTATTTTTTTTTTTTGCTCGGAAACGCATGAAATGAGCAGGAGTTGTTATTCAGAAACTTTGTAATCGAAAGACGTTTTCCATTTTTTTGATAAAGGCAGAAGATTTTTCAGAAAACACTGTCAAAGTTGGCGTTTTGAATCGAATTCCCGATGCTTCAGCGCCAGAATGGAGAAAATCGTGTTGCCACGTGACACGATTCGCTTATAACTCTATAAGTAATTAATTGATTTAAAAAAAATGGAAAACTCATTTCGATTTCAAATCGCTTCAATAGTCTGGCCTGCCTTTGCGTTTAAAAATAAGTCAGAAATTGTGTCAGAAAGTTTTGCGTTGATCAGATCATTTGAGAACCACCTTAAATGATTGTGAAAGGCGTACACAATTTTTCTCGAAAACTCAAAAGTGTACGCTAACTTTTATCACACATACTTTTCTAACTATGTCGAACATTTTAGTAATTTTAAAAAACAAATCTTTTTTTTAATCCAGAAAAAAAAATCATGACAGATAATAACGAAGATGTAAATAATTTATTGTAACAGCAGCAATCATTATAAATTCTTTTAGTGCATTTTAATTATACGATAATTTTGAATTTTTAAAGTAACGTTCTAAAAAAAATTTTTTTTAAACGCATATTTGATCCAAGAAACTAAGCAAGAAAATTCTGATTTAATAAAATAGTTTAACAAGGAAAAATATTCTATTATTTTCTTAATCTTTCGTCAAATTTACTCATCATATTACTCCATAGTAGATATATTTTTAATTTTTTTAGTTTAAAATATTTGTACGTTTTAAAATATATGAAATTACTAGCTGTTACCCGTGACTTCGTTCACGTAACATTAAAAAAAGAATAAATGCATTAATTTAGTAAAACATTTCACTTGATAATTCATTAAAAATATAAATCTTTCACTCATTTCATTTAAAACACAGAACTTTAATTTACAACACATACATTTAAAATACATATATTACGTACATTTAAAATAATTCCTTTCATGTGAAAAAGAAAAGAAAAAAAAGAGAAATTAATCACAAATAATTTGATAACCCAAGATCATTTTATTTCAACATCAAAACAAATCTGTTTTATTTTTCTATATATGACATCATATTCGCTTGCTTTCCATACTTACTCGTATTTATGCACTTTGTATTATTATCAAATATTTGAAAACGCACGTTTTATGTCTAATATGACATCATTTCATATTCTGTTTAATTCTTAAATAATTCATTTCATTTTCATTTTTCACGTGGAAAATTTTCACTTGAAAATAAATTGTTGATTAAAAATTATTACTCAGGGTTTATTTTATATTGGCAACGATAAAGTATTAGCAACGTTAAAATAAATTTAACCATTTTAAAAAAAGCTGCAAAACCGGGCCCTTTGGGCCAAACCAACCAAACCAACCAACCATTTTAAAATATACGAAAAAATGTCCATTTATTCTGTATGAAAATAATGAAATTTTTAATTTTTAAGAAAAATATTGATATAAAATAAACAAAAACCAGCCTATATTCATTTGAGGGTTATAATCAACTTATATGCAAAGATACAGGATAATTAAATGCTTCATTTTGACGCTGGCTTCAGCCTAACATTTGCACACAATCAGATTTATAATATTATTAGGATTACTATTATATATATATATTTTAGTATTTATATGTGTAGCTATTACATATTTTTATTAGGAAACCAGTCTGACCCAACAGAGGATTATAATCAGTTGTATCAAAAGCAAGATTCTCTCTTAAAAATTTCAAGATAGCTTTTGAAGAAGATTTAGATATCAATAAAATAGATGCAATGAAAAATATGTATTCACTTACTTCTTTTCTTTAACGGAAGAATAACATATTTCTGCTATAAATATTTCATTCAATAGTCTTCCGTCTCATTTCTGAACTGAAAAATCAGTCTGGACGTCTTAAAATATGAAATTATTACTATTATATTTATATTTTGTTGTATTTATATGAGTAGCTACATATTGTATTAGGAAACCAGTGTCCAACCTAACAGAGGATTATAATCAGTTGAATCAAAAGCAAGATTCTCTTTAAATTTTCAAGATAGCTTTTGAAGAAGATTTAGATATCAATAAAATAGATGCAAAGAAAAATATGTATTCTCTTACTTCTTTTCTTTAACTTAAAGAATAACATATTACTGTTATAAATATTTTATTGAACAGTCTTCCGTCTCATTTCTGTACTGAAAATTCAGTCTGAACGTCTTAAAAAATATGACATTAATACTATTATATTTATATTTTTTGGCGTAGCTAGATATTGTATTAGAAAACCAGTCCAACCCTGCAAAGGATTATAATCAGTTGAATCAAAAGCAAGATTCTCTTAAAAATTTCAAGATAGCTTTTGAAGAAGATTTAGATATCAATAAAATAGATGCAATGAAAAATATGTATTCTCTTACTTCTTTTCTTTAACGGAAGAATAACATATTTCTGCTATAAATATTTCATTCAACAGTCTTCCAGTCTTCCGTCTCATTTCTGAACTGAAAAATCAGTCTGGACATCTTAAAATATGACTATAATATTTATATTTTGTTGTATTTATATGAGTAGCTACATATTGTATTAGGAAACCAGTGTCCAACCCAACAGAGGATTATAATCAGTTGAATCAAAAGCAAGATTCTCTTAAAATTTTCAAGATAAGCTTTTGAAGAAGATTTAGATATCAATAAAATAGATGCAATGAAAAATATGTATTCTCTTACTCGAAAGACATGAAATAACGGAAGAATAACATAATACTGTTATAAATATTTTATTGAACAGTCTTCCGTCTCATTTCTGTACTGAAAAATCAGTCTGGACGTCTTAACTTCCGGTTTTTGCTTAACAACTATATCTATTACTTATGTGGTTGTTGAAACACGAGTCCTGTTTTAATTATTATCTGACAAGATCTACTGTGTGAGGTAGAACTTATTAATAGAGACTTAAACTATACGACTTACTTCTTTATTGTACCATGGCGATAACTGATGGGTATCAGGCGTTTCATTATAATGTCTTAATCTAGATCTGCAAAACTAGTATTATCTGATCCGCATTCGAAATTCTGTCTCTTTTAAAAGAACTCGATACTCGACCGCCCGCTTTCGCAAAGACTTTTCTTTAGCATGAAACGTGAGTAGTTTAAAAACATATTTAGTTGTTAATGAATTGGAAATGTAAAAGTCTCCATTTAAGGAAAATAAACAGACATTCTTCATAAAATTTTGTGTAATTATTACAAGAAAAAACAGTTTAGATTTTTAGAAGAACTGTGTACGTTTTCATCAGCAACAAAAATCTCTAAAGTTTAGTCGAGAAAGAACATTTATTATTTGTCAGCTTTCGATGCTTACTAGAAACTTGTACGAATTTTTACGAAAAAAAAAAAAAAAAAAATCCATTTTAGGTGATTTTTCCATCTTAGAAAATATTGTAAGGTGAATGATATTTTCGTGCATATAACGTTCTGATAAAGAACTATACTATAAAAAATATTTGAAGTTGTAATATTATTAAAATTAGTCATATCCGGCTATATGACTTGTATTCGATTACACATTGTATAGTTGAACACGTTAAAAAGGGAAATGAGGGGATTAGAATGATAGTGGAGTAAGTCAATATTTAGTAATTCGAGAAATGAAGGGTTTTGTGAAATGTGTCGTATTGCCGTTGCATTAAGTGGTCCAACTTGTTTTGCCCTCTAGTGACTCCCTAAGTGAACTATGACTTATTTGACTATCGCACTGAACAGAAATTAATGTACGTTCAGTAAAAATGTGGTTATGTAGATTTTTCACATTTTTGACTTACTCCACTGTCATTCTAACCCCCTCAAACTGAGAATAGTAAAGGAAGTTCGGATGTTATGGAGTGATAATAAAAAATGAAATACTTCAATATCTGGTTCGTACGGTGCTGCAGCCAAGCGTAAAACTACCAACTTCTTACAAAGGGAATCACTTTTGGTGCAGCTTGCACCTAGCACCTAGCGTCGAGACCTGGTGCATTTTGTAGCCCTATACATAAAAGTTAGAGAACCGATAAAATTTATCTGTTAAAATGATATTTTATATATTATTTTATACTTTTATTTTTTTATTATTGGATTTTTAATTGTTAATTTCACACCATAATTGAGTTAAATCGTCAAATATGCGCTACGAATCGAAACCACTATTCACACACAGCTGACGGCTATGGCATTCGGCCAGGGTTGCCGGAAAAAAATTATATGGTAATGAATAAATAAAGCCAACTTTTCCCCGCCAAAAATGTAAATTTTTCAAAATGAAATTCTTAGGTTCTTGAAAGAATTTTTAAACTTTTTTCAATATTTTATACTTATTATTGACTAATTTGTATTTTTAACTGTTTTTTTTTTTAAACTTTTATGTCAATAGTTTGATAAGTGGTCTCGAAAATTGCATTATCAGAAACTTATGCTGCTGTAAAATCAAAAAATATGATTTTAACAGAAAAATTTTATCGACTCTCAAACTTCGCAATATAGGGCTTTAAAATGCACCAGGTCTCAATGATAAATGCGAGCTGCTCCAAAACTGGTTCCTTCGTTAGTACTCTCATGATGTACTTCAGTGAATGTAGGAAAGTTTTATAAAATTCGTATTCATTATAAGACCTTTTCGTCAGTGATGTTAACCAAGTTCAGTATTAAGTTGAACAGTTACATTTATTGCTGTGTTAGTCAGTTTACCTCTATGCTAACTTGTTGACGAGTGAAGAGGTCATTTTTTTTTTCAAGATGGCATGTCGAGTAATATGGGATACTTCGTATGCTGCTCAAAATTTGTCTTGCCCTTCGAGATATCGGCACCTCCGCCAAAAACACAGAAATCAGATCAGGAGGAAAATCAGGAACATCAAATATTTTAACAGCATCCTCATATAAAATTCAATTAGAGCTATATCTGGCAGCTAAGGATGGAAAAATTAAGAAGGGTGGGAAACACTAAAATTAAGTTAAAGATAAGAAAAGTGCAACGGTAGTTAAGACAAAATTGTTAAACGTTGAAAAACGTGGCCCAAGTAAGAAGATGAAGCTTGGTAGTACACCTAAACACTCTAGACAACTGTTTCAAAACGAGTATAGTGAAGATGAACAATCATTCCACTCCGACGCATCATCTGAGATGGGCTTTTTTACCGGGGACGCTGATTAATGTCCCCATGATATATGCCCCCATACGTTATAAGAAATGGGGATATAAATCCAGTGCTTGATCATTTCACTTTTCACGAAATCCTGATTAATGTCCTCATGATATGAGCCCCCATATCTGAAAGGTACACAAATCCAATGCTAGAGAAATTTCCTTTCGTTGAGAGCCTGATTAACGTCCCCATGATTTATATCCCCATACGTCATTTTGACGTCACAAAAAATGGGGACACAAATCCAGTGCTCGATCATTTCACTTTTGATGAAATCCTAATTAACATTCCCATGATATATGCCCCCATATCAGAAAGTAAGATGCTCCAGCCCTAGATTTGTGCTCTCATTTTTGTGACGTCAAAATGACGTATGGGGGAATAAATCATGGGGACATTAATCCGACTTTCAATGAAAGGAAAAGTCTCTATCACTGGAATTTGTGTCCCATTCTGGTATGGGGGCATATATCATGGGGATGTTAATCAGGATTTAGTCAAAAGGATTTGTACCCCCATTTTTTGTGACGTCAAAATGACGTATGGGGACATTAATCAGCGCTTCTTTTTACCAGTTTGTACACCATATGAGGAAGATGCAGTGTGCCTGTTTTGCAAGGGAAAATATTCAGAGGATGGAAGAGGGGAGGAGTGGATAAAATGTCGGATGTGTGCGCTGTGATCCCATGTGGACTGTGGTGGAGCCGGAGCAACAGACTGATATTTGTACTTTTGTAAAAATTAAAACAATTTTTCAAAGAATTTGTAGACTCATTAAATAATGTTGGTTATTCTTGTAAATCATTGTTTTTCTTGAAATTTTAATATTCCTTATAACACTATTCCACATTACCCGACTGGTTCATATTACCCGAAAAGTGTAACTCATTTTAAAAATATAAATATTGATATGTATTATTTTCTTTCACTTCAAACGCATTAAATATGTTTTAAGAAATAGTAAAAGTTTGTACTTTACTAACTTTTAATGTATCTCATTTTTTTTTTTTATGTTGATCTACAAATCAAGATGTAAATGGTATTCCATAATACCCGAACTTACTTTACATGTTTCTCCTCCTCTCTCCTCCGTGCTTGAAAAGTGCAGCTGTTTTTGACATTGACCATTTTGATGCACTTCTTTGCGTTTGCTGAAAATGAACTCGAAGAAGTCATTGATTCCAATACGCTTAGAGTTACAGAGTCTTAAATTTACAATAAACTCTGTAAGACTTTTTAAAAAATAAAACTCACACAATCTCACACAAAACTCACACAAAAATAAAATTCACACAATCCTTCGAAATCATGAAATATTTTATTTTATTTTATTTTATACGGCTATTTTCAGCTGTGGTACGATAAGTTCCCTGAATTTCATACACACCTGCGACACTTCAGTTACGAATCCTTAATTCAGCCTACTTAGATAATTTTGCAAGAACTGTTGTTGAATATGTTATAGGGTTATGGTGCTATTTGTTAGACAAGTCACAGAAAACTCGTGTTACTGACCATAAGAGACATATTAACTCCCAGAATAAATCACTGTTCCTAAAATCAGGAAATTTGGAGGATATTTATCCCTTATAATGTTGGCACCCAGCATCCACAAAGTAAGAATGTTTAAAATACATCGTAGAGAATGAGCAATGTTTAAATCCAATACCTCAACTCAGTGGAGTATCAGAATTCTCGAGCCATCGTATATTCACGGTCCACGATTATGGTGGTTATAGAATTTTACACCGGAGAAGTCGGTTGGTTTTCAAACAAGGCTTAAGTAACTGATTATCTTTATTTAATGAGAGAAAGAAAAAGTTCTTCTCCATTATAATAGTGATATAAAATAGGCAAATGACCACATCTTTAGTTGTGCTAATCAACTGTACAAGTATTTTCAATTTTTTTTTTTTTAAATTTCTTGTCTCATTAAAAGTCTCTTATTGTCTCCACATTCAAGTGTGAGTAAGTGCGCATAAATCTTTACAGATGTAAAAATTTTGGTCAGTTTGGCTAATTTTTAACATTTGGCTCCCTTTTAACGAAAATCTCATTAATGCCCATGGGGGCCCCCCTCAACTGGAGGGGCTCAGGGCAGCTGCCCGCATGCCCCTGCATTGGTCAGGCCCTGCTTTTACCTAAATAAAATCCACCAATACGGCAATTATAACGTTTTTTTCTTTCTCGCTTTGCGTGTATGCTTGATTCTCATGTCTTTTATTGGAAACATCATTCTACGTGAAATTTTGATAGGTCTCAACATTTCAAAGTTTTTGAATCACCACAATTACACATCTCCTCTTTAATACATACTAGGTTTCACTGATGATACATTTTTTTTTCAAAAAGATAGAATTCATTGTTTCGAAGTCATTCAATACTCCATTTCCTCGAAATTCAATACATATAAAGTAATATTTTATAGCTTTACCAATACATAAATACGCTGTCATTCCATGCAATACTCACTTTTAAAACTTGATAAGTTGGAATTTTTGTGTTTTCTTCTTACAATCTGAAAATGTAACAATACTTTACTTTCACGTTTTGATTATACTTGTATGAAAAAAGTGGTTATCCCTGAGAAAAAAAACATGGTGAGCACGTTTTTTTTTTCTTCATTTCGATAAGAACATTTATTTCTAAATAGAATAAACCCATCTCCGGTTTTGTAGCTCGATTTCGCGCCCTTGGGATGCACGAAATCGAATTGAAAGGCCCCTGAAAATAGGTCTTTGTTATGGAGAAAGGCGAGAAGTCGGTATTAAAAACGTTACCCATTGTTTGCTTGCTGAATGGTATGAAACGAAATCGCCACTTGAGTTTCATAAATAGAAATATAACGACAAGAAGACCTTTTCTTTTTTCTCTTTTTAATGTAAGCTCATAAATAAAAATATTTTAAGGACGCATAGTGAAAGCGACCGAAATAAAAACCTGCGAGTATTTCAAAATGGCTCTGATTTGAACCACTTTATCCTTATGCACTGTCAATGTACTCACGACTTTCTTTTAAGTTTTTTTCTTTTTAGATGAGTTCGTAATTAGATAAATACGTAGCACCTATAGTCGTCATCTAGTCCGTCCGTCTGTTCACATATAATAGCGCAAAAACTACCCAACCAAATGATTTGAAATTTAATATGACATATATATAACAGTTGCAGAATTTTATCGAGTCATTTCAAATTTTATGAAAATCGAACCAAAACTTAAAAAGATATTTAAAAAATATTTATTAAGTAATTTGAATTTTTTTTAAATAGGTACTTGCTTGTTATAGCAGCTTCTGCGGATTAATCGTCAAGCGACCGAGATGTATCGACAAGTTATCTCACATATATGACGTTATAGTCATATATGACGTATATGACATTTTATAACTTCTATGACTATAAGTTATAGTCACATTCACATTCTTAATTCTATTAAATCCTATCATACGTAATTCATTCAGTGATATCCCATGATAAGTAATGATTCTAGGTTGCCATGGTGATTACGTCCTATTTAAGATGGAATCCTACTATTTCCGAATTACTAAATTTAAAAACCGAATTTGTATACTAAAATTGTTTATAATGATAGCAATCCTATAACCTACCGACAGTTTTTTGGATAGATGTTTCCGGAGAAATAGATATTAAATGAAAAAAAAGAGTCTAAATATGGATTTCAATTTCTGAAATTTTCAAAGCTACGCTTAAGTTTCCCATCGGAATCTTCAGTCAATGTCAGCAAAAGATAAAATGTTGCCAACTTAAAATGTACCTATTTTATTACGGAAATTAATCATATAATAACACACGATATAATTAATTTTTTTCAGTAAAATAATAACGAGGATTTTTTTGTTGTTGTTGTTGTTTTACATTGTCTTGTATTGGATATTTGCGCATAGTATAATTTTAATGTTACAGAATTGTAATTGATTGTTTGTAAATGTGTATTGAAACTTAATTTCATAAAATAAAATTAATATCGATAATATGAAAATCTCCACATAAAAAATAAATTTTTTATTCTTGCATTTTTGCACAAGAATGCAACAGCTATTGCACGAAGATCTGAATTTTTATAAAACTAGTTATAGCACTAACGTACCTCATTTGTCACGTTTAACGTACAATTTCCAGCTTGTTTTCTTTTCAGAGTTCCGTAATTAAACAGCAAAAATGGAAACATAAGATCACTCGTGTTTCTGTCTCTCCGTTTGGCACAGTCACACATAAAATAAAATTAATATCGAAAATATGAAAATCTCCACATAAAAAATAATTTTTTTATTCTTGCATTTTTGCACAAGAATGCAACAGCTATTGCACGAAGATCTGAATTTTTTTAAAACTAGTTATAGCACTAACGTACCTCATTTGTCACGTTTAACGTACAATTTCCAGCTTGTTTTCTTTTCAGAGTTCCGTAATTAAAAAGCAAAAATGGAAACATAAGATCACTCGTGTTTCTGTCTCTCCGTTTGGCACAGTCACACATAAAATAAAATTAATATCGATAATATGAAAATCTCCACATAAAAAATAAATTTTTTATTCTTGCATTTTTGCACAAGAATGCAACAGCTATTATTGCACGAAGATCTGAATTTTTATAAAACTAGTTATAGCACTAACGTACCTCATTTGTCACGTTTAACGTACAATTTCCAGCTTGTTTTCTTTTCAGAGTTCCGTAATTAAACAGCAAAAATGGAAACATAAGATCACTCGTGTTTCTGTCTCTCCGTTTGGCACAGTCACACATAAAATAAAATTAATATCGAAAATATGAAAATCTCCACATAAAAAATAATTTTTTTATTCTTGCATTTTTGCACAAGAATGCAACAGCTATTGCACGAAGATCTGAATTTTTATAAAACTAGTTATAGCACTAACGTACCTCATTTGTTACGTTTAACGTACAATTTCCAGCTTGTTTTCTTTTCAGAGTTCCGTAATTAAAAAGCAAAAATGGAAACATAAGATCACTCGTGTTTCTGTCTCTCCGTTTGGCACAGTCACACATAAAATAAAATTAATATCGATAATATGAAAATCTCCACATAAAAAATAAATTTTTTATTCTTGCATTTTTGCACAAGAATGCAACAGCTATTGCACGAAGATCTGAATTTTTATAAAACTAGTTATAGCACTAACGTACCTCATTTGTCACGTTTAACGTACAATTTCCAGCTTGTTTTCTTTTCAGAGTTCCGTAATTAAAAAGCAAAAATGGAAACATAAGATCACTCGTGTTTCTGTCTCTCCGTTTGGCACAGTCGTTTTTCTCGAAAACTATGGTAAGTGGACAGTTCAAACTTGGCAGAGTTATAAAGGCTATTTGACCCACATATTTAAAAGATTATTACCCATTAACAAATAAATTTAGGTAAATTTTGGAGGAGGGGGGGGGGGGGGTAATTAAGTTACTTGAATTTACTTATTTTTTATATTGTGTGGGGTATTTATTGAAAGATCTCGTAACACCGAACTCAAAAGTATGTTTGGTTTAATTTTTGGTATTTTATTTTCAGAGATATCGTTGAAAATGCACTGTAAAAACTAAAAATATGCTATCCCCCCCACTCCCTATTTCCGAATCTAGTGAAACTAAAATTATGAAAAAAATTAGGGGTAGTATGAGTTTATTTAAATATTGCAGGAAAACTATAGCGATTATCGTAGGTCACATAGTTTTTGAGAAAATCTCATTTTTTCGCTAAACACAATCTTTAATTTGTCATTTGTGGGTTCTCATCGTAGGAGTTCGAGGGCGCTCGAGGTACTTATTGACGCGGAATCATCTAAAGATTGCCGTAAAGATTAGTCGGTAATTAGCCGAGATATTAATTAAAAACCTATCTAGAAAAACGCGGCACTTTGTGTTCAACTTTGCGATCGCTTCTTCTGATTAGCACAATGCCAAGTTTAAACTTTGTAGAAGGTCTTTGTTTTAGGTAAAGCGAATCATAGTGATAAATAGTCCCCGTTTTTCATTCCAATTGAATTCAATTGGAAATTTATTTATTGAAAAATAATTCATAGAATAATTCATTAAAAGTCAGTACTTTTGAGACAACAATCGCTCTATAACTCAAAGTGTAATTCATTTATAATGAAAAAAACTTTTCGATTACAAATCACTTCAATAATCATGCATTTATGTTTATGAAGTATCATGCGTTTATGTTTAAAAATGAGTCATGGTAATTCATAAATTTAATGTACGGAACCCTTTGTAAGCGAGTAAAATTCGCACTTGACTGATTATTTTAATATCAATCCGTCGAGCGTAGAACAATTTTGAAAGCATAAAATGAACATTGCATAAATTTTGAATAATTCAGCACTCTACTCATTCATATTTTAATAAATTTTAAATTCTGTATCAGCTAAAATTTGTTTTAGAATCGAAATGCTAAAATCGAAATTGTGCAGATTTTGAAAGCGAAAAAATTGCCAAATAAGGAAAAAAGTGCAATATCTTCTATTCATCACCCCGCTCTGAGGGTCACTGAAGTATAGACTCTTAAAATGCAAATACTACAAATAAGTTAAGATGTCTACTAATACTTCTTTTTTTTCCGTCACCTTATAGTCGTATTTCTTGATATAAGAAATGTAATACAGATATACAAATTCATATTATTTTACTAAAGTTATAATAAATAATATAAAGCTTAAATTTGTTTAATTTAAATTTTGAAAATTCAAAGCATTTCGATTTTAATGCTTTATATTGAGGCAAATCTTTTAAAGTATTCTCATGAAATTAATTGAAAAATCTGATCATTTATTACAATCATGGAAATACACTGCTCAAAACAATTAAAGGATATTGCAGTTTTAGGTGGATTTTGTATCTGGGAAACTTTTTAGCTGATTGATACATGGTCGACAGACATAGTAGGTTATATGAGAATAAATTACACATGTTTGGCAGATAAAAATGCATTTTATTGCGCATTTGTGTACAAAAGGAAAAAAACACAATTTGTGCATATGAGAAAAAAAGAATAAGAAAAGGTGTTTTCTTCAAAGAAAATCATTTTCAGTAGGGGGTATGGTTTCCACGGGCGGCCAGCAACGTTGAACACCTTTGAGGCATGGACTAAATGAGGCTATTAATGACGAGTTGGGGCATTCTGCCCCACTCTTCCAGAAGAGCTCTTTCCAGTTCTTGGAGAGTTTGTGGGGGTTGTTGGCGGCCAGAAACTCGTCTTCCTAGTGCGTCCCAAACGTGCTCGATTGGATTCATGTCTGGAGAACACGCTGGCCATTCCATTCGAACGATTCCTTCCTCGAAAAGGAAATCCTCCACCAGGTTTGCACGATGTGGCCTGCAGTTATCGTCCATTAAAATGAAGTTATCTCCGATTGCTGCAGCGTAAGGGACTACAATAGGTCTGAGGATCTCATCCCTATATCGGCGACCAGTCAGAGCTCCATCTCGAATGATGTAGAGGTCAGTGCGCCCGTCAATGGAGATGCCACCATACACCAACATTCCTCCACCGCCAAATCTGACACTTTCGTGCACGAACGCAGAATTATTCCTACTGCCACGGTCCCTCCAGATGAAAATACGCCTATTATCCGGATGCACAGAAAAACGGGACTCGTCAGAAAACAAAATATTGCTCCATTCATTTCTCCTCCAGTTGACATGCTCGGTTGCCCACTCCCTGCGGTCGCGACGATGCCTTGATGTTAATCTAACACATACCATCGGTCGGCGAGCATACAGACCTACAGCATGGAGCCGGTTTCGGACAGTCTGAGTTGAAATCGTGGTGCCTGTAGCCGAGCGAAGGTGTTGTTGGAGAAGAGTAGCGTTCATGTTTCGGTGTCTCCGAGCTGTTAACGCTAAATACCGATCTTCATTGGGCGTTGTTGCCCGTCTACGACCTTGCACTGGTCTTCGGCCTGCACATCCACTCTCCAAAAAACGGTTCCAGATCCTGGAAATGACACTTTGTGACACTCCAATGGCTTGCGCTACTTCGGCTTGAGTTTGGCCCCCTTCTAACCTACCAACAATTCTCCAAGCTTCTGAATCTGTCAAATGACTTCGCTGAGACATCGTACTCATCGAAACAAAGCAATCACTGAATGCCGATCATCCTTGTCTTCATTCTCTTTTATCCAGTTGAAAGTCAAATTTCATTCGCTGCCGATGAAGCGACGTTTTTGACGTCGAACTCAAAATTTGCATACTCCACAGTTTGAAAACCAGAAAAATTTGCATTTGTGATTCTCTTCTTCTATTATCGGCAAAACAAATTTCGTTTATATCTTTATTTTATATAAAACTTCAAATATCCTTTAATTGTTTTGAGCAGTGTATTAGAAATATATAAAGGACCATTTTTGGGCACTTATACCTTCATATATTAATTTCATTTCAGTTATGTGGGGCCTCCCTAGTATTTGTTCGTTTATTTCTATAGAGTACAATTGCAAAAAAAAAAAAAAAAAAAAAAATCCATTTTTCGTTTTTTTTTAAGCAGTCTAAACTAATTTTGAAATTTATGATCGTATTCGTTATTCATAAAGGCTGTTTACAAGTAACTTTGAATGGCTCATAGTGACTTGATCTTCAAGCTTAAATAATCCTGTAGAATGTATCTCCCACTCTCCCTACCTGGCAAAATAATAATGCTTTAGTCCAGAACCATTTGTAGTGTTGTAATTTCTATGATATCGGTTCTAGATAATTCTATTCATGTGCAACTTGAATATATTGTTAACTCTAACTGTTAACTCTATATTGTTACATTGAAAAAGTTCTCTAAAAAAAATTAGCTTTTAGCATCCATATATTTAAAACGAAAAGTGCATTCTGTCAAATTCTAACATTATTTTTTCACACGAAAAGGGTCTCTTTGCGCATGCTTCAACGTTTTTTTGAAGGCTTCTCCCCTCAGGAACAGGAAAACTGATTAGCCTTCACCTGTTTAGCCTAGGGGGATTGAAAAGGATTGATTGAAAACGGATGGAGGCGCACCATTGCATTGAAAGCATAGACATTCTAATATATTTTTGCTCTGAGGTTGAAACCTAAAGCTTTTTTTCAAAGAACTCGTGTTTTCACTACTAAATACGCATATTTTTTCGCAAAATTTTAATAAGAGCTTTGATACAGTTATATTTATAACCGATTAAAATGTCAGAGAGTTCAGAAGATGAGAACTATTTTTTTATTGCTACGTTAAAGGAGCCGACGCGAAAACAAACAAACAAAAAAGCGAGAAGAAAACATTTCTTTTAAAATATAACAATTTGTTCAAGAAATTTTTACACGGGTTATAAAACCGTTTTTTCATTACCAAAAAAAGATTTCACAGAGTTCGGACAAAAATAACTGTTTATTTTAAAACTATGAAACGACCCATACGTAAAAAAAAAAAAAAAAAAAAAAAAAAAAAAAAACAAGAAAATGAGCGCTTTTATCATTAAATATAATTATTTTTTAATTTATTACCACGGGCCCGGACAATGCCGGGCAGGGGTCAGCTAGTATCATTTTAAAACAGTGAAAGAGGGTTAATTTTTATGAAACAGCAAGAATGAATGCAATTCGTTTCTTATAAAATCAGATTTTATTTGATCAGAAATCTTTTATCGATGCCCAAAACGAATATAGCAATGATATTACTGGTTTCAACATCAAGAGAGATAATTAAAATAAAATCGTATAATTAAGCGATTTATTGAATTTATATCAAAACGCCCATTATTGTATCTACCGTGTATATAAGGGCGTTTAGGTAACAGGTTTATAACCATCATTATAACAGCACGAACGTGATCTCGCGAATCATTTTACATTCTTTTGTCTCGAAGGTGCATAATGTGGAATAATTAAGATTTGTTTTTTGAATGCTCAATTATCTGTCGCAATAGAACATGAATTAAATATGCCTTAATCATTATAATTTTTTACACGCGAAACTGAATGATACTGTGTTTCCTTTATTTATTTATTATTATTTTTTTTAAGATCAGTTTTTTATTTATTTATTTTTACAACAGAGTTCATGGTTATATTTGATGTAATTAATTAAATTTCGAGAGAAACTTTCAAGGTTTTTGTTGATTTTGTTTTTAATTATTATTTTATTTTAATTTGGTAGCATGTTTATAACATATACTTACCAAATCTATCAATGTTACTGGGAAACTCATTTTCAAATAAACATATTTTAACCAGAAATTTTATATTTAATGGATTAAATCAAGTAAATTTCAAATGACTACCACATTTAATAGCAAGATACATTTAATAAAATAAATTTTCTGTCTTAAAATATGATTTTTTTTGTTAAAATAACAAAACCAAAAAAATCGAAAGGATGGCAAGTATGTTATAGTAATGAAAATGGTACTAAACTCTCTCTGAAAAACGTAATTTTAAAAACTAAACAGTATTAATATTATTTAAAATATCAAACTGGCATGCTGTGGCCATCACAAGACTTTCTTCTATATAAATCAAATCGTCTGCAACAAAATTAAATGACAGTCTATACGTTTTTCAGATATAGCTATCGCGGAAACCTCAAAAAACAGAGCATAGCAGCGACTCCTGCTGGACGGTATACACCCAGACCTAATAAGGATCTGCTTTTGTCAAGGTCTAACAGAATATGAAGTTTGGTGAAATTCCTTGCATTAGTTCCTGAGATATAGCTATGGCGAAAAATCGTGAAAAATGCAGTATAGTAGTGAAACCTGTTTCCCTATTTACACTAAAACATAATCAGCGTCTATTTATGTCAAGATGTAACAAAATGTGAAGTTTGGTGAAAATCCGAGCATTAGTTCTTGAGATATATAGCTATCGGGGAAAATGCAGCATAGCAGCGTCACCTGTTGGACAATTTACACCAAAAACTAATCAGCCCCAATTTATATCAAAGTCTAACTGAATTTAAAGTTTTATCAGATTCCGTAGTTCTTGAGATAGAGCGCCCACAAAGTTTTCGTCACATATAGGCATACAGACTCACACACACGCATTTTCTAAAAACAGTCAAATCGTGTTCAGAACCTTCTAAAACGTACAAATCCGTCGAAAACCGAAAATCGAAATTTTTCGTGAATCCAATTTCTTTTCGCATAAAGATATAAGAAAGTAAAAAGTTGTTTCATATCTTCAAAGCTCATCAGAATATTTGTATTTTAACTGTGCTTTATGGGAGATTACTCCATAACACCCATCATCCGTAACATAAAGCTGCTATGCTGTGGTCATCACAAAACTTTCTTCTATATAAATCATATCTATTGAATATACACATGATGAGGATTCTAAAGGGAAAGATTCGTTGAATTGTATGCTGTGAATCTTTATGTCTAAATGACTCAATACTTGTACTAATTGGATGAGAATAAAAGGTATATAATGACTATTAGATATTACCTCCTTTAAAATAAAACAAAGCAAGTTTCCAGGTGTGCGCACGTTAAACATTTTTAAGAGGTTATAATTCTCTATTGTAACCGATGACCCGATTATATAAAGACGTTTATTATACTATAAATTTGTAGCACTTGAATCCATTCCTCGAACCTCAAGAACAGTTGAAATTCTGTCACTCTATATATGTGAACTTGAGGCCTTTTAGAGGAAATTCGATTTTGTAACTTCTCAGAGCAGTAGGCTGAGAATATCTCTCTTGCGAGAGAGAAATATTTTACGGCACAATGTTGCCGTGAAAGTGAATTTTTGCCCTGGACCAGTCGGGCCATCCTAATAGAAAATTTACAAATGAAATGAAATTAATTGTATGTTGCTTAATGTAAAATTTCCGTATGATGTGAAGTAATCGCTTAATAAATTAATGTTGTGCCTAACAAGTCTTTTAATTATAAGCGTTACAGTGCATTTAAACTGGAGATATAAGCATCCCATTTTTCGAACAAATCATTGTTTATCGGCACCCTCTCTTAGATGACCGCAATCAAAATGGAATTACAATCTATTTCTGTCATGAGTATTCTAAATTTGATGCTTTGGTGAATTATGTGTGTGCACATACACTGGAGATATGAGCATCATATAAATCGAACAAATCATCAATTTCTGACACCCCCTCTTGGGGAATTTTTCCCAAAAACTAATTAGCATCAGTTAACATAAGGATAGAACTTAATATAATTTTTCATCCTATTCTACGTAGTAGTTCGGGAATTAGAACGCCCACAAAATTCATCACACACAGACAGACAGGCTCACGGGAAGACATTTTTTAAAAACAGCCAAATCGTGTTCAGAACCTTCTAAAACGTATAAATCCGACGAAAAACGGAAATAGAAATTTTCCACGAATCCTATACTTTCTTCTTGTAAAGATAGAAGAAAGTATTATTTTTTTGAGAGAAATGTAACGTAATACCTTCTTGCATTCGTGTTTTCAATTATACATAATTTTTAACCCTTTCAGGACAAGCATCATTTAACGACATTTTGATTTTTAATATTATTTAATTCCGTATACTATTTTTAAATTCCAAGAATTCTACAATTAAACAAAACAAATATTACCACTAAAATATTCTGCACTCGCAAGCTAATAATAAACCAATATGGCAGCTTTCTTTTAAAATTTCTGACTTGCATTTTAATATTTTTAAATGATTTTTATTTTTACAAGAAAATATTGGATTCATGAAAATTTTCGACTGTCGGTTTTCGATGGATTTATACGTTTTAGAAGGTCTTGAACACGATTTGACTATTTTTAGAAAATGTCTGTCTGTGAGTCTGTGAGTCTGTCTGTCTGTATGTAACAAATATTTTGTGTGCGCTCTATCTCAAGAACTAATGCACGGGATTTAATAAAACTTTAGATTCAGTTTAGTCCCTGTAAATTGGTGCTGATTAGTTTTTGGTGTAAATCGTCCAATAGGTGGTGTTGCTATGCTGCATTTTTTGCGATTTCCGCAATAGCTCTATCTCAGGAACTAATGCACTGATTTCCATAAAACTTCAGATTCAGTTAGACCTTGACATAAATAGACGCTGATTATGTTTTGATGTAGATATTCCAACAGGTGGCGCTGCTATACTATTTTTTTCATGATATTTACGATAGCTAAATCTCAAGAACTAACGTACAGAATTTCATCAAATTTCAGATTCAGTTAGGCATTGACATAAGTAGTTTTGGGTAGGTTTTTTGTGTAAATCTCCCAACAAGTGGCGCTGCTATACTGCATTTTTCAGGATTTCCACGATTTTAGTGCTAGTCATATCTCAAGAACTAATGCACGGAATTCAATAAAATTTCAAATTCAGTTTGACCTTGATATAAATTGGTGCTGATTCTTTTTAGTGTATGCGAAACTTGTGTGAGATAAAAGAAAGTTTTGGAATTGACACATACGACTTTCTTATGTACATGTGTTTGAAGTGTGTCGTAACTTTTAAGAGCCTACACTAGTCACGGGAAGAAACACTCAAGCCCACAGAGCCTTTTTTACCTTCAATGAAAGATAAATGATACAACTCTTCATCTTTAAAACTAGTTTTAAAACACCCATTTAAACTTTTAAATTTACGCTGAATTTTGCGGGTTCGAAACCCACGGTGGCTGCGACGCAAACTCATCATCTTCTTCATCTGCCGCCCACGCATGTTATCTCGGCAGATAGAGTGTTCGTCTCCTGTTGTACCAGGCCATCTCTTTCAAACAAGTCCGGCTCGTTATGCTGCAAAACTCTTTATTAAGAGTTTTGCATGCCTATCTCAGGCATGTCAAACTCGTTTACCATCACCACGGGCCAAATTAAGTATTATATACGGTTCTGCGTCAATTCATCGCGCACAATTTATCGCAGAACAATTCATCGCGCACAATTCATTGCGGCGACAACTCATTGCAACGTCAATTCGTCGCAGCTTTAATTCGTCGTGATGTCAATTCGTCGCAGAGTAGGAAAATTCACAAAAATAACATATAAAAAATATTCCTCTGAAAATCGCCCGTAAATTGTTAGTTATAATTCTCTATATCTAAAAAACAAATTATCATTAAATAGTTTTACTAAATTATCTTTATTTTATCATCATAGCCTTCAAAACATTTTCGTTGCGACGAATTGACGCTGCGATGAGTTGTCGCTGCGATGAATTGTGCGCGATGAATTGTTCCGCGATGAATTGTGCGCGGCGAATTGAGGCGACACCATTATATACAAAGCCACGGGCCACATAGAAAAAGTAGATATTATTAATTCGCATTGCACAAAATAAAATCTATCTAATCTTGATCGTGCTGATTCGTTTTTAGTGTATGCGAAACCTGTGTGAGATAGAAGAAAGTTTTGGGATTGGCACATCCGACTAGCTTTTTTCTTGCATAGGATATTTGAGTTCGATGTCTAAGCGGGTACTTTCGTACTCTTTCGATTTTGATTGCAGTTTTCTTTTCTTTTTTTTTCTCTTTTTCTCTCTGAGGACATTTCTCACTTTCGCAACTGGTTTTGAAATTAAAAGTGTCTTCAGACGAAAAAAAAAAAAAAAAAAAAAAAAAAAAAAAAAAAAACTGCAGCAAAATCAGAAAGTACGAAAATACATCGAACTCAGATATCCTGTGTGTCAGAAAAAAAAAATCATTTAAAAATATTAAAATGCAAACGAGAAAATTGAGAAGAAGGCTTCCGTTGCTTTAACATTACTTTAGGAGAGTCTACGCGTTACTTACGCAATTCTTAAAAAAAAAAAAAAAAGACTCGTAAAAAGCACAACTGACCAATAAAAAAAATAAAAATCGTTTCTTCAACAAAATTTCTCGATTAATGTCAAAACTTTGGTGTTTTGTAATTTGCCTTAATATTTTCTGTCGAATTTAAAAATTACTTCAATATACGAGAATTATAAAAAAGGGTGTTTGTATATTAGTTTTAGAGTCTTCTCATTTTCAGATTAAAAATGGCAATATTGCCTCTATTGTGTGTAGAAGGGCGTTTAGGTAACAACTTTATAACTATCATTAATAGCACAAAGGGTCATCTTCCGGATCATGTAACATTCTTTTGTCTGGAAGGTGTGTTAATGGAGCAATTAAGATTAGCTTTTTGAATGTTCACTATTATCTATTATTATATCTGCATACATAACATAGCTAACAACCTTCCGGGTTTTTCTTCAAGTCAAAAAACATACACGGTACTATAAAATTTAGGTGCTTTTTTGCTATAGGGGCCTTGGTGAGATAGAGAAAAAGGCTTTGTCAAGTGAAGCAAATTTTGGAACAGCCGTCCCAAACGCACCGGGGTTGGCACGATTTTGTTTTGCGGCATTTTGCGAGAAAACCCCGTTTTCAGATACTTGTTAGGCATAGCTTGTTAAAACAGCATGCTAATTTAAACAATTTATTTTATTAAAAAACACACACAATTTTTATTATGAACACACACAAATTATTTTTTTATAAAACACGCACGGGTAATTTATTATGAAACACACAGTATTTAATTTATTATAAAACACACGGAATCTGTTCTATCGGGTTGCCATACGAAGCAAAATGTCGCCAAAATCGACGGGTTGCCCAGGCATAAAATTGTTGGCGCCAGAAAGATACCCCGGTGCGTCTGCGACAGCTGTGTACCACAACTAATTTGATATAAAGAAGCCATTTATCTATTTAATATACAAAAAAAATAATTTGATGAATACATATAATTAGAAGTATTTTGTTTAAATACATACATAAACAAGCATAATAGTTTATCAGAATTGTTTTCATTACTGTTTATATCAGTTGAGAACAAATCTCACTTTCTGAAGCCTGAATTGCGCCAAGCTTTTTAAAAAAGCGCCAATGTCCCCATGACAAAGAAGTACCTACATTTATTTTATAAAATTATTCAACAATGTAACTTGTCTCTCTATAGTGCTTAATTTATTTAATTTATTATGAAACATTTCTGGTTCTAAATGTGTTTATTTGACTTAAAAAAATCCGGAAGGTTGGTAGCTATGGCATAATATGACATGAATTAAATATGCCTCAATCATCATAATTTTTTGGCACACGAAATTGAATGATCCTACATTTCGTTTATCTTTTCAGCTCAGTTTTTACTTATTTATTTTTACCACAGAGTTCATGGTTACCTTTATTGTAGATTTGCATATAAAGAATGATGTTTTATGAACTCACTAAAGTTAAATTTAGGAAATAATATTGAATTTTTTTTACATATTTATTAAAGTTTTCTTTTTTAAATTTGGATGAATATACGCTAATGGTACAAACGCGGCCCAAAAATTTATGCTATGTAAATCAAGAATTTCAGAAAAAAAATTCGACATAGTTTCGTTAGTCCTTTATCCAACTTCAAGTTTGAGGCGATCATTTTGGAGGAGTTTCTCCAGTAATCCACGACACCAGAAACTGGCTTCCTTCAAACAAACATCTGCAGAAGCACATATTTGTAGAGATGATCTCTGTTTGACTATGGTATAAGATATCCTAAATGTGACCTCGATGCCTTCTTTTATCACTAAATATCGATATTTTTAAGGAAGCATTAGATTTTTAACTCAGAAAATTTTCAAAGAGTTTGAACGATAACGATTATTATTATTTTTTAAACGTCTAAATTACAGGACCCCTCCCTCCCTTTTTTTGGCATAATTCAAAATTACGCATGGCTCTGAAAATCAAAATACACAAAAAAGAAAATGCTAAGCAACATGTAAGCTCGATTCGCTTTCCAAAGCTGCAAACCATTTGAAAAAATATTAATATTAATACTTAAAAAAACCATTTCTGAAAGTCACTTTTGTCGATTTTTTGCGTCCCGCGCAATTTCCCATAGGATTACATTAGGAACTTTGACACCAGAAAAATGATTTAAAATACAAATTTAGAGTGCTCTCTATTGTCTCAAATAGATTGGCGTTATCAACAAATGAAAACAATCTGTGACGATTTTTGCTTTCTCTATGGTTCGTCTTTACAACAAATGAATGTTACCGATTTACAGAAATCGGCTGCAGATCTCTCTATTAACTTTTAAAAAGTACGAATTGACATGTGAAATTGAAAGTTCGAAGTTTGAAGTAATGACACTTATTCAAAATATAAAAGTTGCATCTCCGCTTTATATTCTACAGACTCTTCATGATTTTGGCTTAATTGAGTCTTACCCAAATATCAACCTCGCTCTTCGTATATTTCTAACTCTTCCCGTTTCTATTGCTTCCCGCGAGAGAAGTTTTAGCAATTTGAAATTAACAAAAAAAATATTTAAGATCAACTATCGAAAAAGAACGCGATCAATCCAATCTTTTTATTATTTCAATAATAGAATACAATATCATTAAAAATATTAATTAGGATGATGTAATTAATGAATTTGCTGAAATGAAAGCCAGAAAAGTGCAATCAAAATAAGTCTTATTAAAGATCTATTGTAATGTATTTTTTTATTATTTTCCCAAACCTCACAAAGTGTATCTTATCGTATCATTTTCCTAGCACAATTAAAATTGTATTTGCTGTTTCCTAATTTCTCGTTTTTCAATATATCCTGCTTTTCTAAAATAAAGTATAAATTTATTATAGAAAGAACTTTAAAAAAAAAAAGTTCACGATTTAATGTTTCTAAATTTTTTTTGTTCCTTGACAATGGTACCAAACCTCACATCCCACATACATAAAAATATATGTAATATATAAATTACAGAATGAATGTATTATGAAGATAACTTAATAAAAAGATGCAACTGTAAAACGTTTTTGTCCAAGTATTCAAGAAATGTGTTGTGAACTAAAAAAAATTTCGATGGCATTAAAATTTGTTTTATTATTGTTTTTTAAACGTACATAACATACATTTAACTTTTTTTCTTTTTAAGAAAAAGTGATTCAAAGAGTTGATTTACTTAAAGCTTGCGAGCAAAACGAGTGAATCTGATAATAAAATAATAATAATAAAACATTATTTTTTTTCTCTTTTATTTAACATTATTTAAATTTTACATTAATAGCAAGCATCCTCGAAATAACAATGGGGCATAATTTAACGCATGATATATTTTAAACGTACGAAGTAAACTTCGGTGCTAATTGCATCATGCTTATAACTATTGCATAAAACATTGGAGAAAAAAATATAAAAACTATGTAAAAATTTAAAAAAATGTTCCAGTGATTAAACAAAATTATTAGAAATGACAGTTTGTGACACGTTCTAAAATTTAAATGAAGTTAAATTTTGTCAATGTGGGTGCAAAATGTATCTATTTTTAAAACTGTTTGCATATTTGATAAGATAAAGAACATTTTCAAATAGAAATATTCTGTAAATCTTTATTTTTATACTCATGTTTTACAGAAAAATATATTCAAGCAAAATTTCATGCAAATCATATTTGAAACTATTAAGTGCAAATTACCACTCAACATTCTGTTACAATGTTATTTAACATACGAATGCAGTTGCTGCAGATAATTGCTTGGTAGTTCTTGGAGCATATTATTGCCACAATAGATGATTTGGTGTTGCAATCGTATAGATTCTTATGGATTATTTTTGGTAAATGCAGTATGCTAACTGCTGAGTAAGCTTTTACAAAACACCGATCATGGCTTATTTAATGACTTTATTACTAGTAAATCTGCAGATCAGGAGCCTCAACGTCAGCTCTGCAAGTCATTTGTTTTTTTAAATCTCATTTTTGATATCATTTAACATCGCACAATCCGAAATTATTATTTTTTCAATTGCATGCATATTTATAAGCATATGAAATTCTTCGAATGTTCCAGAAATTAGAATCATTAAATTAAACACGGTGTTATAGAATGATATTCTGAAATGCTGATGAATTGCTTATTCTTTTATTTTTTTAAAAAATACACAGGTATTCATCCCCTCGTAGTCTCATTAAATTTACATTCGTTTTGATACCAAAAAAAAAAAAAAAAAAAAAAAAAAGAAGAAGAAGAAGATATTTTACCAAAATAGTGATAGTTCCTTGAATTTTATTATTTTATACTCTTTGAAATATGGTTGCTAAGCAACGAATAAATTAAAGCGAAATTAAAAATAAACGCTTTTAAAAATTGTAAAAAATGTGAAAATAAGATGTTTATATTTCCCGAACAGATGCAAAAACATTTTTAAATATTTTAAGCAATTAATTTCTAAATTCTATTAAATTTATCGGCAAAATTTTAAAAGTATTCGAAATCCATATCGAAAATTTAGCATTCATAATTTTACGTCTAAATCCATTATGCAAATATTCTATTTTCACTTCAGATAAAAAGGAAATATGAAAAATCGTCTGCATCCCCATTGGAAAGCATTATGACCTAAAAAAGAATGTTCTATATTTTCCGAACGAATGAGCCAAATTTAACCAAAAACTATACAGCTATTTCCGGAAACCTCGCTAACATACTTACCAAAAATTAACCTAATCGGACCATTTTTACGGCAGTTATCGTGGAACAGACAGACAAATAAACCGCAAATGATTTTCCCCCATAGACCGTAATGTAACGGAATTCTTTTGAGTGTCCATGCAAAAAAAAAAAAAAAAAAAAAAAAAAAAAAAAAAAACTATAAGTGCTACGCACTGCCGTTGAAATTTGGAACATGCTCTAGATAACGACAATAACATATAAAAATTTCAGGGCACTCCGAGCATATTTACGGGAGTTAGAGCACGGACAGACGGCCATACGGCAGACAAACCGAAGTCATAAACACTTTTCAACTAGGTTGGAAAGTGTTTTAAAAGATACACCCACAGTTAAATGCATATCGCCTACAATAAAATCAAAACAAAGGTGTCATATTAGACTCATAATAATAACGTCTTCTTTTTTAATATGAATGTATTTTTTGCATTATACAAATCGCCTACATATTAAAAATTGTACCAACTTTTATTTTTCAAATGGTAATTTGAGTTCTTCGTATCAAATCAGCCAGGAATTGTTATTATTATTTTTTAACTCCTTACAGAGTTAGAAAGGTTAAACCTTTGCGGATGGTAATGTTAAATACACATTTTTTTTATTTTATTTCAAAGTCATATTTTTAATTATGGAAATTATTAATCAATTCATATTGAAAAATATTATGCATTATGACCTACAATGATTTTTACACAAAAAGAATGAGCATCGTTAAAAACAAGCGTGTGTAAGAATACAACTGATTTGAATCCTTATTTTTCGAGATATACTGAAATTTTACTTTTCGAAATTCTAAAGCGTCCATCTCATGTTATTGTTCAACAATAGATAAGCAAATAATAGAGAGCAACTAGAAATTTTGTAAGAAATGTTATTTTAAATAAAATTTGTTTATATTATAGGGGAGATGGGGGATGAATGGGACAAGGAATGAATGGGACGTTCTCAATATTTCAGGCAATAAACTTTTTTTTTAGTTGCTTCCTATCCTCATAGATTTCACTACCATAATGTGCTTCAGAACCAAAAGCAAGACCACATGGCTGTTTTCAGTTTCTTTCAAATTGTCATTTCCTGAAAACTCTGCTTAAAAGTAATTTTTTTTACATTTGAAGTTACTTAAATATCTTATGCAATATAAACAATTAAGATATGTTGTGGTTTTTTATTTCAAGGCTCAATATTGTAATTAAAATGAATGAATATTAACTATTGTAACAAAATAATTTTTGAGACAAAATGTCTGATAATTGAATATATGCATCATGGGGATGATTGGGACATTTCAAATGGGATGAATGGGATTGTCTCATTCATCCCTAGAGGATGCTGAAAAATATATTTAGTAACTAAATAATATTATATAGTTTGATAAATTAATAATTTTTGGTAATTATTCTTTTAACATTTCATCCTCATTGTAGTTATCGTCTTCAGCCATTGAATGCTTCCGTTTATGGGCTTTTTAAGGCAAAGCTGAGATGAGTCCAATATGATTGGCTAACAAATAATTCTGGAGATCATATTACAATTTACAATCTCTCAGCTTTTGCCCAGAAGGCATTTTTTTTTTCAGCTTTTAGTCCTTAACATTGAATAAAGGGAGGAAAATATTTGTGATTGGGACATAGAGGAATTGTTTTTTAATTTCATAATATATTTCTGTATATTAATAATCTTGAATAAATACTGTGCATAAGATGTATAGTCAAACACTTAATGTATGAAATGTGATATATAATATTGATAATTAACTTAAATGAAATATTTAAAATAAGCACTTTTGTGAAAATGTCCCATTCATCCCCCATCTCCCCTATATAGATTTTCACTATAATTTTTCCGGTTAGTAATTGTGTGACTTTGAACATTTTCCTTGTGAAATCTTAATTTAATTTTTTAAATGGATGGATGCAAAATTAACACATTTTCTTTTATAGCTCTATGAAGGTTTAAGAAATATATATAATCTGTGATATTTCCCGGCTGTTTTGAACGAAGAAAGTCTAACATGATGTCAAAAGTGAGTGTTACCGTATGAAAAAAATAAAACAAAATTCGTACATTTTTTAAGAATTTTAACTATTTTAAGAATTGCATTCATACTGCATTTTCTGACAATAACTGTACTTATTTTTACATTAATATATGAAATATATCAAGGATTTTGGAGACACTATGTATTTCAAATCAAACAATAAGAACGCGTGAGAGGTACTAAATGTCGGTCATGATAAAAGGGGTGAAAACAGCATTACATAAACGGGATTGTATCTGGCTAACAAAAAGATTCGATAATCGAAAATACAAACCAGCATTGCTTGTTTAAAATTGGCTTTTTAATGGTCTTTTGTTTGCACTTCCAGAGGTCAGAGATTTAACAGCGATAGCCCACAAACTTATTTAAAATAAGGCACGATAATGATGTAATATAAATGCATACGGGTTATGATGATTGCAGTAATTCCTTTTTTTCTTCTTCTTGTCAATAAAGAAATAACGGTGAAACATCTCAATAAACAATAGAATGTTTTTCCATCCGTTGTTTGATTTCCAAAAGCATCGTTAAATGCATTTATCAAACGGAAAACTGATGAAACAGGGCAATAAGTTAATTTGTTTCTTTTGTCTTACAAATTGCGGATAACAAGACGTAATTGAAAATCATTTTGACCTGGTACCAAAAAAAAAAATTCTATATGTGCAGTAATACCTCGGTTTTCGTTGATTTCGGTTATCGTAGATTTTTTCCGCGAAAAATTTGTTTCGGTTTTCGTCGGTTGACTCGGATTTGTATTTTTTTGCTTTTTTTTTTTTACCGATTGCGAGTGCTCCATCATGAAACCAAAGAAAGTTTCTTGTAAGAAACTTGTTTTATGATAATGTCTTGCCTCATTTTTGGCAAATCTTAAAAAGGCGGCAGAAACAGATCACTTTAGACAGCTTTTTGAGCGACATAGGCTGGGGTGTAAAAACTGGACACCAATGAGCCGATTGTCACCACTAAATTTTATTAGTATAGTTCGCCTAAATTGTATTAGTATTCTTATTAGGCGAAGATTACTAAAAATTTAGTGCTGGCAATCGGCACAGGGGCGCCCAGTCTTTACATCCCTGGACAATAAATAGGTCCTCTGATTCTAAAGCTAGTCCTACTGCCAAAAGACCAAAAAGAAAGTGGCCCCAGATATAATTCCTTGATACTATACTCCAAGAACATTTCTTATGGTTTTTAGTATTAAACGCTATACTTATTCTCTATAAAATGTGTCTTTTGTACTTTTTTTTGGAGTGTTTAGAACGAAGTAATTGGATTTCCATTCCATAGATTCATATGGAAATAATTGCCTCGGTTTTCGTGGATTTCGGATTTCGCCGATTGTTTTCGGACGGATTATCGACAAAAACCGAGGTATCACTGTATGTGTGTTTGCGTTCTATACGCATTTTAACACATTCGTGATGCCTGATGCAAATTCGCATCTTTTATATACACTGATACTTCGGTTTACCGTCCGAAAACAATTGGCGAAATCCGAAACCGACCAAAATCGAGCCAATTGTATGCATAATGAATCTATGTAAATCCAATTAATTCGTTCTAAACACTCCAAACTACATATAAAAAACACATTTCATAGAGAATAAGAATAGCGTTTAATACTAAAAACAATAAGAAATTAATATAGGGTTCTTATACCGTATGGTATCAAGGTACTGTATCTGGGGTCACTTCTCTTTTTGGTCTTTGCCAGTACTTCAGAGTCAGAAGGCCTATGTCGCTCAAAAAAGCTGTCCAAAGTGCTCAGTTTCTGCTAAAATGGGGTAAGACATTATCATTAAACAAGTTACTTACTTACAAGAAACTTTCTTTGGTTCCATATAATCGAGCATTCGTAATCAATAAAAAAAAGTCCCTGACGGCTCGGCCTACAGGCACAGGTAGATTTCGAAGACGCAGACCGCAGGGTACCTGTTTATTGGGAATTGCAGACCTATTTTCCATGATGCGGCAGTTGGGACCACCCACTTCGAAATATACCTTTGTCTGTAGGCAGAGCCAGCAGATTTTTTTTTTCCTTTTGCCGTAAGAGTTGGTCCTATAAAAAACTTGTCAGTATAAAAGTAATTGACGAAGTTATGATTTTTTTTCTTCTGAAACCCCTATTACCCCCCCCCCCACCTTAGGGGCATTTTTAAAGAAATTAAAAATCTGTCATACATAAATTTTTGGCCCTTTTCCTAGAAGTAATAATAACTTTAAACGGATTCGATACGTATCATAATTAAAGAAGTTATGGAGTTTTTTCCGTTTTCAGAAAAAGATTTTATGTATCAGTTTGGAATAGATTTGTGCACAATTATTGAAGTTATCGTGTCCATAAAAAGCGACATAGATATAGATAGATAAAGGTTTGAACTGAGGGTGGTTCTGGGAGTCATGATCGGCGTAGATCTGCAAAAATTTTCCAGAAATTCCAACATAAGGGGAGAATGTAATAGGTAGCATTTTTTACGAAATCTACGTAAAAGACCCTTTTTCTGGTCTTGAATTTGGGAAATTTCTTTCAGAAACTTATTAATTTCTGAGGTTTGTTCTCGCCCTAAAGGTTTCGGAAGATGATGCAAAGATTTCGAGAAACATTGGTAACTAACTACATGGTTACATTGAATTTTTGTAAGCGCTTCTTCTGTATCAGAAAACGTTTATGCAATATTTTTAAGTAGAGATTTAAAACATGCTGGTTGTACAATTTAGTCCCGTATATTTTATTGGATAAGATCATATACAGGGTGATTATAAAAAAACTATCCCGATATATGAGCCCCTAACTATCATACCGTTCACAGAAACTGAATGAAATTTTGGTTTAAAGTATTTTGAGGTATGCGCTCAAGAATCATATGAAAGACAAAAGTTAAATTCTAACAGTTACGGTTACAGTGACAAAATTTCGAAAATTTCAAATGGCAACACCTATTTTTTTTTTATTGGAATGTGATCTTCATAGTGAAAAACCATAAAAAACGTTGGAACGGCACCTGTAGTACGAAAATCGACGGCGCTAGACAAACTAAGGAGAATAGTGAAAACAACCAATAAGGACAGAGAAGCAACAGAAAACAAAACATTTTATTGTGTTTCATACATTTTTCATTTCACACAGGACGACACTTTACATGCTGCCGCATGGTGGATAGCACTGAACAATAAAATGTTTTACTTTCTGTTGCTTCTCTGTACTTTATTGGTTGTTTTCACTTTTCTTCTTAGTCTGTCTAGCGTCGGCAATTTTCGTGCTACAGGTACCGTTCCAACGCTTTTTATGGTTTTTCACTGTGAAGATCACATTCCAATAAAAAAAAAAAGTAGGCGTTGCCATTTGAAATTTTCGAAATTTTGTCACTGTAACCGTAACTGTTAGAATTTAACTGTTGTTTTTCACATGATTCTTGGGCGCATACCTCAAAATACTTTAGACCAGAATTTCATTCAGTTTCTGTTCACTGTATGACAGTTAGGGGCTCATATATCGGGATAGTTTTTTTATAATCACCCTGTATATGGATGTCAATGCAAGATTTTTATGCATGTCAGGTGAATAACGTAACACTATAAATTAAAAATTTGCTATTTCCCCGAAAATATACTTTTTTGTTAATAAAACGTGATAATTGCTCAAAATAACTTTTTTTTTTTTTTTTTAATAAATTGCCGGTTTTGAAGAATAACGGAAATGGTTCTATTCCATTACAGAAATTTTGTTAAATTTTAAAAATAAATAATAAATTTTAAAAAGCTAGTGATCCTGGATATTCAGCGTCACATTTTTGCAACTAATTTTAGCGTCGATAATTTGTGTATATATATGATAGATAAGGTGGTACGGATAACGAAATTGGCAGACAGCTTTCGCACCAGAGGGGTGTTGCCATAGCCACATGGAACAGCCCGCTTCAAAGTGAAATAAATGGAATCCCGATTACGGATGATGCCTGTGTAGTCGTGATAACATCCATAATAGTAATCGGTGTACCATTCATTTCACTTTGCAATGGCGGTATGTGTTGTTGCTATAGGACCCCCCACTCACACCCATAGCTGATGAGCCAGCTGACTGGCAGTTTTGTTATCTGTATCTATACATCATCCTATATATGCTAGCATACATTATTCAAAACGTGTGACTCTGCCTTTCGAAGCTAGTGATTTAAAAAACTTTAGTTTTTTTGTTGTTGTTGTTTAGCAGAAAATATTAACATCGTCACTCGCTTATATCCCGCTTATAACCCGATAAGTAATTTATTTATCAAAAAATGGAAAACGCTATTGGATTCCAAATCGCTTCAATAGTCAGGCCGTTACGTTTAAAATAAGACAAAACATGTGTCAGAAAGTTTTGCGCTGTTGAGTAGGGAATTGGAGAACTACCTTAAGTATGCAAATTACATGAAATATGAAATAGACTGCAAAAAAATAATTAAACAAAAGTTGTTGAAAGTTAAAGAGACTTTTGTTTTATTGTTGTTTACAAAACTCTAAAAGCTAGTTTATCTACTAATTAAAATTTTATTTCTAAGTTAGTGCATAATATGCAAAAGTAACTATTCCGTTTTCTTACTTTCATATTACACATACAGTAAAACCAGTTTGACGGGTGAAGTTACTGACATAACATTGAAATCCCAGTTATATGCTTATTTCATTAACCAATACTGTAGTTTTCCCACTTTTGCACTACCCATGCGCCAAAACTAGTTTTACAGGTAAAGTAACCAAAATTTGGATTGAAGGCAAAAATTAATCGATATAATTTTTTTTCTTTCTATGCTTAAAACTGGTCGATTAGACTCATCGAACAAGGAACCTATTTAACCTTATAGGGTATTTCCGGTTGATCTAGAACCTTGAAATTTGGCACGAAGGAAGGTGTTATAGCAAATGTAAAAGGAAAAATCCGAAAAACATTAATTTATAATTGAATCGGTCATTTCAAAAACTACATAAGTCGCAGAATCAGAACTTTTCAGAAATTAAAAAGAAAACTGTATTATTCGCAAGTAAACGAATTCTTATAGGGTTTTTTGGGCTGTTTATAGATTTTGGACTTCAAAGTTTATAAATATCGAATATTTTTTATAATTTATGAATAATATAAGAATAATAAAAAGAAGAATAACAGAAAAACTGTTTCTGACTTATGTTGTTTTAGCGAGAAACAGGGTCAGGTGGTATTTAATTTGAACAAAGCAGTCCTATTAAATATATTTGTAATCAAAACTAATAAAGATATCACTTATACGGGAACATTTTTATGTTTTAATGCATGCAAATGATAATAGGGTAATGTAATGGGATATCCGCATGTATTCTGGTATTGCATGCAAAAACCACTTAAGTCACTGACTTTTTTAAGTAATGAACGAAAATTAGAAGGTGTTGTTTGAAGAGGAAGGAATGCACTGACTTATGTGGTTATCATCCAGATCATGCGATAAAAAAAAGTACACTTGGAAAAAACTTGACCCGTGTTTTTTTTAAATGACCGGTTCAATTCCATGACGATGGATAACGTGATTTTCCATAATCGGGATTTCCAAAGCGAGATTATAAGTGTGCCGTTTTTTGCTTTTGAGGTACGGAACCCTAATTAATTCTTAATTCTCCAATTAAACATTTCCAGCTGCGCAATTGAATTTATACATGCAGAAGTAACCAAATAATATTAGTTTTAATGTTAATGTTAATGCTGTTAATTTATCATGTTTTGTCTGTAAAGTATGTTTGTTGAACAATAAAATGTTTACTTGAGAATGGATATCATCCGAAAAACCTATATTATCTGGGTTGAGAAAATGGATTAATAGACTATAAAAACGACTCGGAAAGTTTCCGAAAGTTAATAACAGCAAAAGAAACTTTGTTTTTATAAATGCTTCTTTAAATCTCGAAAATATATCTGCTTCTGAGGATTCTAAAGATAAAGGAATTCTTTATCGGATTCGTGGGCAACGCGAAATTGTAGATTTTTGTTAGTGGTTATATTATACTTCTTCAAATCTCGAAAATATATTGGTTTATTCCGAGGTTTCTAAAGATAAAGAACGCTGTCCGCAAGCGTTTTAACGCGGCAGAGGTTATTGTTATGCTTTCTTTCGGGGTTATCTTATATTATCATACATTAAAATACATCTGTCTTTTTAACAGTGTATTTATATAAATATGTAAGTAGGAATGTATGTAAAGTATGATGGTACTGTATTAACTGAATTAAAGTTTTTTAAGTGTCTTTGTTGGCATACCTGGATAGTGTATAATTACCCAAATTTTCATCAACAAGGGTGATATAGGGTTGTAAAAAAAAAGTGTCAGAAAATATAAGATTGAGCCTTCGGCCAAGTTCCTCAATAGAAGGTAGCAAAATGGTAAAACTGAGCTGCACCGAGTGGCGCCCGTCAGGCACGTCAACCGCAGCACTGATAAAAATTTCACCGTTAGATTACGGGAAAAGCTTGGCAGCACAGACTCCAAGATTTTCCTGTAATATTACAGTATGTACCGTTATCTATTTACACTGTATATGACCGTAAATCACAGTAACTTTCAAGACCGTTAGTCACTGTAACTTTGAAGACAGTTTCTGACCGTAAACCACCGTAACTTTCAAGACCGTTTCTGACCGTAAGTTACTGTAACTTTGAAGACAGTTTCTGACCGTAAACCACTGTAACTCTCAAGAATGTACCTGACCGTAAATCACCGTAATTTTCAAGAACGTAGCTGACCGTAAATCAGTGTATTTTTCAAGAATGTATCTGACCGTAATTCACAGTAATGTATAGACTGTAATTAACTGTAAATGACTGTAGCTTTCTTGTCATTTACAGTCATATATACAGTATCACCCACAGCTACCAGTTTGTAATGCTTTTCCTCACCACTAAAATTTAATAGAATTTTTTGTATTATTTTAAATTAGAAGATTTCAGCAATTAAAGTAACAAAATTTTCCATTAAATTTCAGTGGTGATGTAAATCTATACAAATATGCAACTTATGTATCACCAGAAATGAGAATAAAATAATGATTTCAGGAGTGCACATGATTTCATTCTTCGATAACATTATAGTGTCCAAAAAATGTGGCAACATTTCTGCACAAGAGCAATTATGTACAAGAGATAGGTAGTATAAATAACAAAATTGTCGATAGAAAGATAAAGAATTTGAACTGTTTCATTTTTATTATGTTCCTCATAAACAAAACTGCCCAGCCACAAAAATAATCATTGTTGTAGTTATTCATACCCAATAGGTTTGGTTTGAATACCTCTAAAAATCAGATCAAGATCAGAGAATAATGCTCACGAAAATATTTCAATGTTTTGATAATCGATGGCACATTAAATAAGTCACAATTTTTAACTTGAGCAACTCCATGACTTTTGGAGATAGATATTCAAACCAATCCACATTTTTGCAATTTACATTAAAGACATTATTCATCTATCTGATATAGTTACAAAAATAAACTGTTACCACCTATTTTTTGACAACCTGTATATCTAACCAAGAAACTACACCTTAGTGTAATAATGAAAAAAATCTAAGTAAGCAACAATCGAAAGAGTTTAGTAAAACGTGTTTTTTGACGCATAAGTCTTTTGCCCTCGTCTCTCGGTACTGAGTTACAAAGTCTTAAGTGAAGAGACATAAGTTGGACGTCACGCCCTCTCACATGAATTTTTCGCTAGCTTTTTATACTTGATTTTATTTTCAAATTCTATTCGCACCACTTTCTTTAAGAATTTTTTTTTTCTACTTAAAAGCATGCACTTACTACAAAATTTATTTGAAAAATATAGTGGTGTGATTAGAATATAAAAATACAATTAAGCATGAAATTAATATGAGTGAGTGTAGCATCACAGTCGTGTGTCTTCCCTTAAGACTTTATAGGGAAACGAGGACAAAAGATTTATGAATCGAAAAACACGATTCATTTTGCTGCTCATTTAGGTTTTTTGCATTATTACACTAATGGGATGGTTTCCTTGTAAGAATTTTCTGTATTTTCATAACAATTCTTGTAAATCTAAGGGTATGTAGTTTCTTAAATCATGGTTTGATGCTATAATGACTTTGGTATCTCTTCATACAATATACTTTTCAAAATCTAATAATATTAACCCTTTCAGGGGCAGTGATATGTTTATGAAACCACTTAATTTTAATTCCCAAGCACCACATTAGCACCAGAAATTTGCTAAAATCTTTCTCATTTAACATAAATGTGATTCTTTTTTTTTTTTTTTCTTATTTCCAAATAAATTTCTACGTTAATTCTGGTGCCAGTCATTTACTTCAACCTTTTTAGTACTGAAAGTACTTTGCCCCTGAAAGGGTTAAATTATTTGTCTACAACCATCTTAATATTATTTATGAAAACAGAAAAACACATTCCAACAGGTTAAGGATGTATTCAAATCCAAAATGCTTATTGTTTTTTTCTAATTTTTAAATTGATTTTTTCTCTCAAATGCACCCAATTGGCAGGTTCTCTTATTCAGAGACTATGCTGTCTTTGTCGATTTTTTTGATAAAGGCAGAATATATATTTTTAAAAAAGGCTGTCAAGTTGGCATTTTTAACCAAATTTCCCAAAGCAAGAGTGTTGGAAGAAAAAAAAAAAAAATGTCATACTGAATTTTTTTTTTATAAAGCAAGTGCTAATTAATTGAACAAAAAATAAAAACACAGGGTGCTTAAATCAAGTCTTTGAAAGTCATATTGGTAAGTTTCATGTTTTAACTTTTAAAAATGTGTCAGAAAATTTAGAGTTGTTGAGCATGGAAACATTTCTATGAATACCGCATTATAGGGTTAAAACTTAACATTTCTAAAATTGTTTTACATATAGTTTGTATATATGTATTTAAAAACAATTAGCAACTTTCTCAACACATGCTTTTTCAATTTACAACACTGTATGCGGTTTACTAAAAAAAAAAAATAATATATTTAGCATTTAAAAATAACATGAGTGTTAGTTTTAATCACTATGATTATTTCCTATTTCTGAAAAAACAGTTATGTCATATTTTTAAAACTTCATATACAAGCATAATAAATTTAAGAGATACAAATTAAGAAACAAACAAAATGAACCAGGCTCAACACTTATCAAAATTAATCTGTCTGAATTTGTCCAAACTATAATCTAACCGATTTATAGCCATCACACATATAAAGAACCAACACTTTCTTCATTAAATAAAAAACATTCAGATAGACAACAAAAGTAAAAATTTTAATTCAACAATTAGTTTTACATAACGTATTTCAAGCAATACGCCATCTAAAAGCTGCTAGTTTCAATGTCAATTTGCGGACTTTGTTGTTTATGTTGCAGGGCTTTGGGGTCTTCTTTGCTTTGGAACATTTCTCCGGATTAATATCCAAAAAAGCTCTGAAAATAAAGACATCAAAATATTAACACTACACCTTTTAAAAAATAACAATTGTAAATACATGAAGTTATAATAAAGTGATCAACTAATCTCGTCGAAATTGTATGTCTAGGGACGAAAAATTGACGAAATTAGCAGGGTTTTTTTTTCCGATCCTGTGACGAAATTTCACTTTTTTCGCGATCCCTTATAATGAAATTAGAAATTTTTCCGTAGTGCTTTGAAGAAATGTGTTTTTTTTTCTAGACCCTTTGAAGAAATTCATGTTTTTCCACGATTTTTGATGAAATTCGCAGGGTTTTTTTTTTTTTTTTTTTTTTTTTTTTGCGATCTTTTAACCAATTTTTTTTTTCCTGTGATCCCTTGATGAAATTTTACATTTTTTCGGAGTCCTTGGAAGAAATTTGCGTCTTCTTCGTAAGTCTTTGATGGAAATAGCGTTTTTCTGCAATTTGTTAACAAAATTAGTTTTTTTTTTCGATCCTTTGACGAAATTCACGTTATTTCCACAATACTTTGAAGAAATTGTCTATTTTTTCTGCGAACGATAGACATAATTGATTTTTTTCAGGAAGTATCATTCAAAATTCGAGATATTTATGTTCGAAATTTTGGACTGAAGACTTAAATTTTCGAAATCGAATGCCTTAAATTTTTAGGAAAACAAACAGAATCACCCCTGATGATGAAATAAATACATAACTATTTTTTCTTTCTAACGAATCATAATATAAATTAGTTTTAAACTAAAATTTGAGAGAAAAATGATTTGTTTTTAATTTCGGGAAGAGGAAGTAACAATATTTTAGGGATTAAACATTGAAACACAATAAACTGAAAAAAAAAATATTAGAAATCGGTAAAATTTTTGAAAAATTTCAGAAAATCTAAAATTTTAGTAAAAATTTACAAATTTAGAAAATTTGCGAATTTTTCTTTCCATACTTCAGGTCTTTCCGGATTTTGGATTTCCGGATAATGGGTCATATACTGTAAAATGATTCTTTCTTATCAAACGTAATTAAAATATAAGAAATGCATAGTACAGCGTAATTTCTATTTAATTTTGCTTCTGTAATCAAACAATGAGTTATATGGTGAGTCAAGCTGTTTAAAAACTCATTGATAACACTTTTTTACAAAAACTTTCGCAAATGGATTATTTGTTAATATTTAATTTGAATGTTCTGTGCAATCGTTGAACTATTTCAGAAATTTAATACTGAGTTAAATATATATATATCCTCATTATTTTTATTTGTAGAAATCATTTGTCCTTTTTAAAATGTATTTTTCTACAATACAAACCTTTCAGTAATAAATCTTCATGCTGTTTGTTTGTATGAAGTCTTATGAAAATGAAACTCAGATCAACAATCAGTCATTTTTGACGGTTTTATATACTAGTATCTAATATTGTTCAGATGCAGGTTTAAACTTCTAAAGAAAGATTGAGGAGAAAAATATCTGCAAACAACATTAGTCAAGCCAGAATATCGTCTCATTTATTCCTCACAATCAAATCCCACTGAAGATAGAAAAATGCATTTGCGAGGGGGAAATTTTTTATTTTATTTTAACTACACTAGAGGATGATGTCATCTTCTTTGGTAAAAATTCGGGACGAAGAAAAATAAATTGAAATACACTTAAATTACAATTCAGTCTAATATAACAAATCATATTTTTTATGTTACACGTGTAAAATACCACTTCTTCGATCAATCAATAATATTTATTCTTCTAAACATTTCAATTTTGGTTTCTAATTATAAATATAAAATAAACCCGTGAGAAAACGTCACATTTTACCTCTTTTGTACTGTTTATTATTTTTTATAATCATTGTTAAGCATCCTGTAATGCAGTATTTTATTTTTGTGGCAACATCAATTTGAAAAATGCTTTCATTTCAGTTATGAAAAAACAATGCAGATCATGTATATTATTTCTGTTGTCAACATCCCTCTGTCTGACTATGTGGCCCTCGACAACCCAGACATTTTTGTAAGTGGCCGTTCTCCTTAAAAAGGTTGTGCACCCCTAATATAGTTCGATATACTTAAGCTTCAACCTTCAACTTTGATGCAAATACCTTTTAAATTACCATGTAGCTTGGAGCTACCATTATAACGCCACATAGAGAGCATCTTGGTTTAAACTACCCTTACTGCCATTAGAGGTGGTGCAGCAAAAATTTTAGGGATTACACAATGAAATTTTAGGACTAATTTATGTCCACCATCCCTGGTGATTTTTCAATGCACTTAAATGCAGCCAAAATAGTTGCATACTTACTTTAAAAAAAAAAAAATAAATAAATGTATCCATAATAAATAAAAGGACTTTATAATTGTCTTTGTTCACATCTTATTTCAGAGTTTATGCTTACTGCTCAAATCACTGAATAAAGAATTAGTCATTTCTTCAAATCAGAAAGCAAGTTTTCCAGAAAATACGGCCTGAATGCTTTAGTTATGAAGTGAGTAAGCTTTGTTCTATTAGGATGAAAACTGTCAGGTACAGCACCAGGAAACATAGCAGTAAAAACTTCTTGCAGATTATTCCAGACATTACTATCCATCAAGCTTTTGATTTAAAAAGTTTCTTGGAGGGAAGGAAGCAAAGTTTTATTTGAAGGGTAGAGCTAGAAATAATATGCGAGATATCACAAATCAGAGCTTGAATTTTAGGGCGGGATTGTGGGATTCGCACTGAAATTTTTGAAATCTCGCCCAAAAAAATATCGTGGACAGGAGCCTCCTGCCCAAAAAATTTCACCTTTTTCTGGAGAAATTTGCGTTATTTAATTTACCTGCAACCGCACGGTAAATTTCGCGATTTTTTCCCATAACCGATCAATGAACTTTGCATTTTTTAAGTGATTGATCGACAAACTTTGCATTTTTTAAGCGACTGATTGACAAACTTTGCATTTTTTCCACGACAGATCGACAACCTTTGTGTTTTTTAAACGAGTAATCGACAAACTTTGCGGTTTTTCTACGACAAATCGACAAACTTTGCTTTTTTTTGCGACGGATCAACGACCTTTTCATTTTTTCCACGACAAATCGATGAACTTTGCATTTTTTTCGCGACAAATTGACGAACTTTGCTTTTCTTTCGCGACTGTTCAACGAACTTTGCTTTTTTTTAAACGACTAATCGACAAACTTTGCATTTTTTAAGCGACTGATTGACGAACTTTGCGTTTTTTTCCAAGACAGATCGACGACCTTTGCGTTTTTTAAACGAGTAATCGACAAACTTTGCATTTTTCCTACGACAAATCGACAAACTTTGCTTTTTTTCTATGACAAATCGACAAACTTTGCTTTTTTTCTACGACAAATCGACAAACTTTGCTTTTTTTTGCGACTGATCAACGACCTTTTCATTTTTTCCACGACAAATCGACGAACTTTGCGACGACCTTTGCATTTTTTTCCACGACAAATTGACGAACTTTGTTTTTCTTTCGCGACTGTTCGACGAACTTTGTATTTTTTAAACGACTAATCGACAAACTTTGCATTTTTAAGCGACTGATTGACGAACTTGGCGTTTTTTGAACGAGTAATCGACAAACTTTGCGTTTTTTCCCATGACAAATCGACAAACTTTGCTTATTTTTGCGACTGATCAAATACCTTTTCATTTTTCCACGACAAATCGACAAACTTTGCATTTTTTCCGCGACAAATTGACGAACTTTGCTTTTCTTTCGCGACTGTTCAACGAGCTTTGCTTTTTAACGACTAATTGACAAACTTTGCATTTTTTAAGCGACTGATTGATGAACTTTGCGTTTCCAAGACAGATTGACGACCTATGCATTTTTTAAACGAGTAATCGACAAACTTTGCATTTTTTCTACGACAAATCGACAAACTTTGCTTTTTTTTTGCAACTGATCAACGACCTCTTAATTTTTTCTACGACAAATCGACAAACTTTGCTTTTTTTTGTGACTGATCAGCGACCTCTTAATTTTTTCCACGACAAATTGACGAACTTTGCATTTTTTTCCGCGACAAATTGATGAACTTTGCTTTTCTTTCGCGACTGTTCGACAAACTTTGCATTTTTTAAACGACTAATCGACAAACTTTGCATTTTTTAAGGGACTGATTGACGAACTTGGCATTTTTTAAACGAGTAATCGACAAACTTTGCGTTTTTTCCATGACAAATCGATAAACTTTGCTTTTTTTCGTGACAAATCGACGACCTTTGCATTTTTTAAACGACTAATCGACAAACTTTGCATTTTTTAAGCGACTGATTGACGAACTTTGCGTTTTTTCCACGACAAATTGACGAACTTTGCGTTTTTTCCGCGACAAATTTATGAACTTTGCTTTTCTTTCGCGACTGTTCAACGAACTTTGCGTTTTTTAAACGACTAATCGACAAACTTTGCATTTTTTAAGTGACTGATTGACGAACTTCGCATTTTTTCCACAACAGATCGATGAACATTGCGTTTTTTCCGCAACAGAGCAACGAACTTTGCTTTTTTTTGCGACAGATAGACAAACTTTGCATTTTTCCGCGATTGATCGAGGAACGTTGCGTTTTTTCCGTGATCGATTGACGAACTTTGGGTTTTTTCGCGATCGATCGGCAAAATTCGTTTTTTCAGCAATTAATTGACGAAATTCACGTAATTTTAACGGATAAAAATATAAATTAAGCATATAATTTAGAAATATTTTGATAACTAAGAAAAAAAGAAACATGCTTTAAGAACGGTACAAAGAAAACAGAAGTTAAAAATATTAATTTTCCGAGGAGATATTTTAAAAATACGAATGCATCGGCCCATAGGAATAACATTAGCGAGGGGAATCGGGAAGTTTACTGAAGAGGAGCCATAAGGTAAAGGAGTAAACCTTTTTAATCCTTTTAGTAAAAATAGAAGTAAAAATGTACCTTGTGAAAGAGGCTTCAGCACCCGAAATCAAACAAAATCTAAATTAAGAAATACATGAAACTTGAAAAATACATTGCATATATAAAATTTAACTTTCTTCCCTTTTTTATAATAAAAATAAACATTTTACATAATCATTCTAAGTTGACTTAATTTTTTCAATGGTATTTTGTCATGTCTGCATTAATGTAATTCTTTAAGCAGCACGTAAAATAATAGTGGGGTTTAAGGATATTTTTTTTTTCTCCTTCCCAAACATTACAACTCCCCACCATTTAAAAATGTTGGGAGGGAGACTCCCCTCTCCTTGGAAAAATTGAATTTCAAGCCCTGCAAATCTCGCACAAAAAAGAAAAATCAAGTATAAGAAAAGTTGTTTGAATGGAACCTTCCAAAATTACTTCTTGCAGATGCACAAGCATGCAATTCTTCTGCAAATGTTTAAATTTTCGTGAGAGCTTCATTTTTTACTTGGAGAATTTTGCAAAGTAACAAACAGTCTCGGGAAAAAAAAATTGCTAATGGAACTGATTTACCATTCAGCAATGGGTAAAAAAAATAATAAAAAAACAAAAAAAAAAAGTATCAATAATTGGTTGCAGAAAAAAAAGTCATACAGGTCGGGCCGGTATCAAACCAAGCTTTTAACTTTTATACCGGGTCTGGGCCGATAATTTTTTTGTATGGAGTAGGGATCTGGCCAGGCTCGGTTGAAGTTTTAACCTTTATATCAGCCCGTACCGGGCCAAAGTGAATAAATACATTTTTATATAAAATTAATTTATACATATCCTAAGAGTGACAAATTTTACCTTTAATCAGTTTAATTTAAAATTTAAAATGAAAATCAGAGATACCGAGAGATATTTTATTAAAATAGTCAATAGATGTCAATATACAGGGTGTCCGGCTAAAGGTATAAAAAATTATGGCTTACTTTTACGGAACTACTCATTAGAATTTAAAAAAAATTATTTAAATAGAATGAACATCTCACCAAGTTTTAATATTAATAGATTTTGATGTGTGGAGATGCTAAATTTGGATGTTTGCCAGTTTTAGATACCAAAGTTTCATCTCCCTGTTCTAATCCATTGACAGATTTTGACATCGGAGGATCGACATTCCATTATGTTTGCACACATGTCACAGATTTAAATTCCTTTAACCAAAGAATAAAAAGTGCCCTTTTTTCACCAGTAGCATCCTGCCCTTTTTTAAACCTGGGGGAAACTCTGGTAACAATAAGTCATAACTTTCAGATACTTTTAGCATGGACACCCTGTATATATCCCCATTATAAAATTATCCTCACCTTTGAATAAATTCCATTGTTGCCTGTAATGTCTCCGGGTACTTCAGATTAAACACATAAAACGAAGAAAACCATACTGCCACTGCAGTGGGAAAATTTATGAAATCAGCAAACTGAGAATTGCCCCAACATATAATGCATTTTGAGTCTTTATCATACGGATTGCCTTTAAAAGAATAGCAGATATTAGAGCACAAGAAAAATAACTTTTCATATTTGTCCTAAATAGTAATATAAATAAATGAGGCATAAACAGTAATAAAAGTGTTATAACATTGAGAAATTTGTTCAGGAATTCTTAAAGTTATTTTTAATTTAAAAGAGAAGGAACATTTCTAGCACGACTTTAAATTAAATAATTCATGAACACACGAATTAGAACTGTATCAAGCACCTGAAATATACTTAGTACAAGTAGTAATATAAATAAATGACTAGATTTTTACACCGCTGACCTAGGCCATAGAGTAGCCAGAAAAATATTTTGCAGGAAGATTTTGCAGGAAGATTTTGCATCAAAAATTTACTTGTATTTCCTCATTTAAGAGTTGTTTTTAAGAAATAATTTTTAATAGAGGTGAATGAAGTTGAAAGGCTTATAAAGATTTTTTTTGGCGAATAATATAATATAGCTATTACAAACAGAAAATTTAATATGTGAACCTTCTTCAATGAAAATAAATTTACACTACAACTTCTTTGTTAAAGCAATATATGAATATATATATATATATATATCAGACATGTGATTGCTAAAATTTGAAATTAGCTGAAAATTGTTTTCCATTTTATAGTTGGTTGGTCATCCGATTTCTGTATAGAACAAGCATAGTTCATAAAAGCACAGCATGTGCAATCAAATCTTAATACATTTACTTTCGAATTAAATCAGAAATAAAATATCTAAAATTATGTGCCACCAGCTAAATGCTGTTAAAAAATATATATACAAAAACGACTTAAAAACAATGCACACATATATTTTTCGACAAGAAAGAACGATCAATTTCGATTATTTTCATGCACGCTGTTGTTTCATTTACAGATAAACATAACATGAGTAGTGTTTTGTTGCCATTCCAAGATAACAACATAACTCAAAACCCTTATTCACTTCCGGAACTGCGATTATGAGCGATCGATCGTTTGTTTCGACCGATCGATCTTGCTCGCAAATACTGAAACTAGCGAATGACAAAACGTGTCGCCTTTCCCTTCGTTTCTTATCCCATGGCGTGGAATGAGGCGTGAAGCATATTCCCAAAGTTGAAATATGTGGTGGCTTGTGATTGGCTGGCTCAAAATACTGGCTACAGATTGACGATTATTTGGATAAAAAATGATGGGCAAAGATGCCCGCCCATCACGTCTGGTGATCACGTGTTTGTAACTGATTTTATACATTTTCGCGGACTTCAGATATAATGTAAATACCAGATTAATAGAATTACAATTCGCGGAATTCCGCGAATTAGGGAAAAAAATTCGCTGAAAAATCACATGCCTGATATATTTAATATAAAGACAATAAGGTAGAGTTCGAAAATATGAAACCTTTTGTATTAAATGAATTGTTACAACAAGCAATAGCCAGTTTTGGTAAGACATGGCATAAGTATAAAAAATATTTATAATGATTGGAAGAATCAAATATAATTTCATATTTAATCCTACTTTATGCATGATTATATATTCCATGTAACTTACCTAGAGCCACAATAAGGGGTGTCACAGGAGATATTTCAGAAGAAATTTCTGAAATACTTCTTTCTTTCTGAAATAAAAAAAATGGATAGATTGAGCTATCAATATATTATAAAAAGTTTTTTACAATTCATCAAAGTTATAAAATAAAGCTCTGAAATATGTAGTCAAATCTTGACATTGCACTTGTATTCACAATAAAATAAATTTTCATGTTTTTCATTAATAATTAGCACTAAAAACAGCACTTTAATGTTTTTAACCCTTTCAGTTTCAAGTCACAAAGTACTTTTCAAACTGTCAAGTGGCATCCAGAATATTGTAACAAAATTTTGCTTTTATAATGAATGTGAAGAAAATCAAGTATTTATTTTCTAAAAATTTTGCTTGTAAATTCAGGTCTTAAATAAATTATTCCATTATTTTATGAACTGAATTCAGGTATCATTTTAGAACATAAAAAAGGGCAGGGTGCACATCACATAATAAGGGCAATTTTGTTGAAAAGGGCACCATCATTTCATAAAAAGGGCATTTTTGTAATAAGTGCATATACCAATATACTGGTGGAAAGGGGAGTCTGGCAACAGTTTAAAGTACCCCTTAATTTAAAAAATCCAATAACATTTCTAATTTCCATAACTTCACCGTTTGAAAAGTATTAAAAATAGCAACAAAATGAAACTTATGTTCTCGATTTTTATTGTAAAATTGTTTACTATATGCACGATCATTTTCCCCTTTTCCTACGATATTCAAGAACGTCTCTCTAAAATTTTTATTCACCAGATAATTTTTTCCCGGAGTACTCCCTGATGTACCATACTAACATTCTAAAAATAACAGATAGGTAAAACATTTTTGAAAGTACAAGGCAGGATTCTACCCAGGAATAAAAGAAGGGTAGAAATCTACCTGGAAAAAGAGCAAGGAGGGTAGAATTATACCTGGAAAAAGGGCAAGGAGGATGGGATTTTATCTAAAAAGGGCATGAGGGCGGGCCGCCCCTCTGAAACTCTCTAGAGTGATCCCTGCTGAATTACCACTTGCTTATTGCTATACTAGCTTACCCACTCGGCGTTGCCTGTGCCAAAAACCTTAAATGTACCTGAAATCAGTGTTGAACAATTTTTTATTTTTAAACAAATCTAATGTCGGGGGGCCCCGCTACCTTAGACACCATACACTGGGCATGCCATGCACACTCCCATATGTTACTGTAAATCAAATCAACAGAGCCATACCCTGTCTCGTCAAAAGGCAGCAAAGAAAACTAATTTAGTTAAGGATCACAAAAAAAGCAAATTTCGTCAAAGGATCACTGAAAAAACAGGAATCTCGTCAAAAGGCAGCAGACAAAACACGAATTCAGTTAAAGGATCACAAAAAAAAGCAAATTTCGTCAAATGATCGCAGGAAAAACTAATTTCGTCAAAGGTTTTTCGGGGTTTTTTTTTCACGATCCTTTGAAGAAATTTGTGTTTTTTTCCATGATGTTTTGACAAAATTTGCATTTCTTTCGTGATCTTTCAACAAGATTGCATTTTATTTGCGATTTTTAGGCTAAATTTGCGTTTTTTCGCAATTTTTTTTTTTTTTTTGAAGAAATTTGCGGTTTTTTAGCGATTATTTGAAGAAATTTACGTTAGCGGTTGTTTGATGAAATTTGAATTTTTCTTTTCATGAACATTTGATTAAACTTGTTTTTTTCGCTATACTTTGATGAAATTCACGTTATTTTCTGTGATCTTTTCACGCAAAATTTGCTTTTTTTTTTTTCTTCACAATTTTTTGGATGAAAATGGTTTCCCCCCAATTTTTGGACAAAAATTCCTTTTTTTTTCGCAATTCTTAGATGAAACTGGTGGTTATTTTTTTGGTTTTCTCATCAGTTTAAATCAGGTTAAAACTGAAAACTGTAGAATCTATTTTTCTATCTATATCTATTAAGAATCTATAAAATGTACTTAAAAATCTGAAAAGTGCCTTTTTATCACCAGAAGCACCCTGCCTTTTTTTAAACCTAGGGGAAACTCTGGATCAAGCATCTACAGATCATCAACAAAAATTCTGAATGTTAACTTCTGAAATTTTATAAAATAAAAATAGACTCACCTCAAATATCATCATAAATTCTTTTTTTTCTTCTTCAAAATATTCACACAGAACTTCTATAAATTGTAATTGATTGATACCTGTGTCTTCATTATTTTTTATGCATTTAATTACTTCTGCTGCTTTATTTTCAATTGATTGTGATAATCTCTGCAGAGGATCAAATCCGATTAGTTTTTCTACATGTTTTAAGAAGTAGACACTGACGGATAAAAATGGAAACTCATTAATCACAGTCTTGAACTCAACATTTTGAACAATTAAAAAACGTTGAGCAGTGTAAGTCTGATCCATCAATAAATCTACTTTTTCTTGATTCCACTTTTGAAGTGAGTATTCGTCTTGGAGTTCAATTTTTTTTAATTCTTGTGAAGTTGCATCATCATCTGAAACAAAATCTGGTAAATAATTTACCCTCACGCATCCATATAAATCGGCATTTGATATTCTTTTGATTTTTCCTTCTTGCCCAAATTTTCTTTTTGTGGAAGTACTATTAGGCCGTCTGGTATTTTCACAGCGGTTAATCAACTGGCACAGAAAACTGGAATATCCATTTCCCAGCTTCTGACCATTTACAGTGTCTTGAAAACTTGCAGGGAATTTCTCCACAACCTTCCTTGCAACTACTTCTAGATGCTTCTTTAAAGGCTTGTCGATAACTTCTTGCAAATCCTCACATATAAGTCGCACGATTGCAAGTCTCTGTGGTACAGAAGGAACTTTTCCTTGTTCAATTAACTTTGGAAATTTATGATATGGTATACTAAAATTTTCGATAACTTCAAATGAGGAACTGCATGCAAATGGTACAGTTGTGGGTGTTGGTAGATTTGAGTTGGAAGCTACTACTATTTCCTGCGAATCTGAAAAAGAAATGAATGAAAAATTAGCAATTTTTAAAAGATAAAAGGTAACAAAGAATATTGCACATAATTTATTTTTTGTATTTATTATTTTATCAATATGAAGAAAAACCTCGAAAGACAATCTTAGTACCGGGGCACCTTTTCTACAGGGACCCCTAGGCTTCAGCCTACTCAGCCTAATGGGTAATCCACCTCCGGTTCGTTCGTTGTTCGTTAACAATGTTATTTTCGTTTGTGAAAGAAAAGATAAATGATTATTTTCATTTGATACATTAAAACATTAAGTACAATTTATGAATAAAAAAATGGATAAAATTTATAAACAAAAAAAGGTATCCATTGCTATTTTTATTCACATGTAAGTTTTATGAATGCTTTTCACAGTTTCCCAAAAATCTTAATTTTTTAGATATCTATGTAGTTTTTAACAATTGTAATACAAAGAAGAAAAAATTATTAATGCCTGTTTTTAATTGTAGTGATTTTAATATCTCTGTCTAAATTTTAGCTCAATCGGTCATAGAATTGTTTGTTATTTATTCATTTAATTTAAAAAAAATTGTGTTATACTTAAGTATAATCAGTAGTCAGTCAGAAGAGTCAAAATAAAAATAAGATGATTAAAAATAAGATTTAAAATTTTTTGTAGAAGTTCTTCAGAGTTTCCACCAGGTTTTAAAAAGGGCAGGGTGCTGCTGGTGAGAAAAGGGCACTTTTTTTACTCTTAAGGGCACTTTTCGGATTCTTGAGGGCACTTTTCAGATTCTTGAGGGAACTTTTCAGATTCTTGAGGGCACTTTTTTTAATTGTTAAAGATTATTCTTTTGGTTTTTAAAGCCACTTTTGATATTTAAAAGTCAAGGCACTCTTTTTAAGACAACATTCAGTCAGTTTTTACTATGAAAGCAAATTTTTTAATGCAAAAAGAAGAAAGGTCACTTTTTGTAATGAGGGGCAAGAAGGGTGCTAATTATTTTACTGGAGGGTCAAGAAGGGTGCTAATTCTTTTTATGAAGGACAAAAAGGGTGCTATTTTGTAAACCAAAAAGCAGGCAGGGTGCAGCACCCTTCTGAAACTGCCTGGGGGAAACTCTGAGTTCTTTATTATATATATATTTTTTAAATAAAAATATGAAAATGTGTTAAATTTCATCAGTTTACATAATATATATCAGTAAAAAATTATATTAAATTTAATATTAGATGCATCTAAAAACTCATGCGAGTTGTGCAAAACACATTAGAGAATCTAAAAAACTGTTGGGCAGTTGGCACGACTTACAGTAACATATGGGAGTGTGCATGGTATGCAAAGTGTATGCTGTCTAAGGTAGTGGAGCCCCCAACATTAGATTTGTTTAAAAATAAAAAAATGTTTAACACTGATTTCAGGTACATTTAAGGTTGTTGGCATGGGCAATGCCAGGCAGGTAAGCTAGTATATATATTGAAAAGGTAAACAGTTTCCTTAAAACAATTCTGTTTATTGGTATTTTTGCTAAGAATTCTTAAAAATTTTAAATTTTACTCTAAAACATTTTTAAATGGCCATGAACTTTTTTTATGTGGTACCGTCAAGTTTTGGCAGGTTCCGTCTAGTACTTTTGCAAAAGTTATTTTTCAAAGCAAAGAAATTTGATACTTCACACAGAAATCTATGTTATTCATTATTTTGATATTCAATTAAAAAACTTTTTTTTTTTTTTTTAAGTAGCATTACATAAAATTAACTTACTGTTTTCAGCAAAATAATTTTCTATTTGTTTCTGGAGAACTCTTTTCTGTATTGTATTCAAGGCTTTACTATCGGTTTCTGGTTTGAAGTATCTGAGGTGATCGACTCTATTTACTCCATGACCTTCCATTTCTGCCAACACAGATGTCACCAGATCACTTGAGGCTTCTGGTAAAGCCTTTATTACTATATCTTTTACAAGATCCATGATAACCTTTGAAAAATAAAATATTTAAATCAAAATAAAATTTGTCACAGATCCACTACATTAAGTGAATCTTTATAATTGCCGAAACGTCAGTTGAGGCTCACTGTGGAGACACAATCGCCAGATTTTAAATAAGCCTGTAATATAGCTGGTGTTTTTCAGCTAAGAAACCAGTAACATTCTTGAAATTTTTGGATGTGCTAGTAGCCTTTTTAAAGAATGAGTGCTTACTTTCAAAGTGTAAGGTCTACAACCAAATTAACGGACCACATTCCATAATAAGATGTGGATAATGAAGCAAGAAATGGTGCTTGGGCCTAAGTGGATAAGTTGGGAAAAATTCTTTTCTGTGACAGATAATTTTGGATTAATATCCTTAAATAAGCAATCTGATTGGGAGAAATTTCATATGCACAAATCAATGCAACTATTTCTTGCAACAATGATACAGGGGGTGCAGCAAATATTTAAAAAAATTTAGGGCTAATTTACGTCCACCATTCCTGGTGATTTTTCAATGCACTTGTATTCTAACACAAGTAATTTAATTTAAGAAACACAGCAAATAAATTCTTAAAAAATTGATTAAATTTTTTTGTCATGTTCAAAATTTTAAAATAAACATTCAAATGTTCTAAAAATGTTTCAAATACAGAGCAAATAATAACAACAACAATAATGTAAAGAAATGGTGTTACCTTAATTTTTCTACATATAACATCTTTATAAGAAGTTTCTTTAATAAATCTTATATGATTTCTTGCAATCTTGTTCAGTATTTTCACAAAAAAAATTTTTTTACTTGAATTTTGTATATTTGAATGAAAAACAAAATTATTGAAATTTGGCTGAGGCTAAATGTATTTCTCGAGAAATTTTTAGCATCTCAAAGGCAGTTAAATAAAACACAAACAATATTCAACTGTTTAAAAATAAATAAATAAAATGCTGTATTGTATTATAGAAAATAAATTTTGATTTCATTTAGTTTCACACTTAATTATCTTCTTTAAAATCTGGCTTTTTCCATTTCAATCTCTGAGCTTTTTTTCTTTTGACTTTGTTTTTCCATGTATACTGCTGATAAACTTTATGTGAATTGTTAATATCATTTAACAAGGAAGTTGAAATAGGTACTTTACTCACACCTCTATTAATTTTTAACAGCATCTTTTCCAAATCTCAAATTTTTTATTGTATGTTCATTGGAACCACCTTATAGCATACGATACTTTTGGAGAGGGGTTTATAGAAAAACCCCTCTCAGGATCAGCATTGCCATGAGGTAAAACAAGTGCAGTTTTAATTAAACTTAAAAGTAACAATACTTTATTTCTTTGATGTTGTTTACTACTTACTTTTGAATAACCAATGAAAATGTCTAACAAGAATCAGCTTTAGCAATCACAGTACAAATCAAAACTAACTTTGTTTATCAGTCATTTGTAAACAGAAATAGTTATCACTATCAGAAGCAAATTTTAGGGAAACTAGAAAAATTTTAGTAGAATTTTAGGGCTATAAGAAATTTTTAGGAATTGTAGGAATTACAGGGCAAATGTGATCCCTGATGATATCAACCGCCACACAGATTCGCAAATCAATTTTGTATTATCCTTAAGAATAAATTTTTAAAAACGCAGCAGACACCAATTTTGTGCTGCTTTTTTTTTTTTTTTTGGATGATTTTTTGGTGAAATTAGTGTTTTTTTGCAATCCTTTAATGGAATTCTCCCTTTTTTCATGATTCTTCCACAATTGACGAAATGGATTTTTCTCAGAAATCTTTTGTAGAAACTCGCAATAGTTTATGTCCAAATTTTTGAAATAATTTAAATTATTTAACTGATTTTTCAAAATTTTCAGAACCGAATGCCTTAAATTTTTGGAAAATTTGAAAAAAGAATCACCCTTGTGCAATCCTTTGATGAAATTTGCATTTTTTTCGCAATGCTTTGACGAAATTGGGAATTTTTTCTTTGGATGCTTGAAGAAACTTTTTTTTTTCCCCGGGCGACCATTTGTTTAAATTCACAATATTTTTTATGCCAAAAAAGAGAAGTGACAAAAAATCTGAAAATCGCAGAAGGATCTTATGCCTGTTTTCTCGTGTATCATCAGCCCAGATAGTTGTATTCCTTAATACTTTTTTTTTAACAAACCATTTATATAAAACAGCATCTAAACCTGCATGATCAGTTGATTTCATGGTTTTTCAGAATTTGATGGTTTTTTTTGTTATCTAGTCCAGCAAAAACCTTGCTACTTCTCTCAGACTTACATTTCATGTCACCTAAAGTTGACACATCAATGTTTAACTACTCCTTTGCAAATTTTGTTTGTTTCTCCCGACTCTAATCGCATAACAATATTTCTGGTATATGCTTAGAACGATGGAAATTTGTGATGGAAATCATGATGAAAAAAGCAAATGTAACAAAACATGACAGTAAAAGACAAAGCATAAGCACTATCAGATCCCCCGGCAGGTCAATACTACCAACTTCACTGATAACACTGACAAAGATTCTGATCAGAAATAACAGCAACAAACAGATGCATACTACCATTGCAGAAAGTAACCAAATAAGCATATCACTACTTCTTAGAATATAATCGTCCACTAAAGATAGACATGCCAACTGTTTTATCAACTAATGCATTCTCTTGTATCATTAACTCAGATAGAGATATTCCTAAATTCTTTTTTTTTAAGCATATCATTTGCACATAGCAACATCTAAATTAATCTTGATTTTTATAAAAATATTTAGAATTTTTACAAGAAAGAAAAAAAAAATAATAATAATAGTTTCGGTCCAATTCTAGCTATTAAATAAATGGTGGCAATTGTTTTGGAACAATGAATTCATCGTTGTGTGCTCTATACAATGGTAAAGGTGCTCCATAAGTTTCATTGTGTGACACAGACACACAGATAAATTCATTTTTTTCTGAAATAAACACTTCAATTTTGTACAATTTTTTTATCGTATGTTCATTGAAACCACATTATAGCATACAACTGTTTATAGAAAACCCCCTCTCAGGATCAGCATTACCATGAGGTAAAACAAGTGCAGTTTTAATTAAACTTAAAAGTTACAATACTTTATTTCTTTGTTGTTACCACTTGACTTACTTTTGAACAACCAATGAGAATGTCTAACAAGAATCAGCTTTGGCGATCACAATGCAAAGCAAAACTAACTTTGTTTATCAGTCATTTGTAAATGGAAATAGTTATCAGAAGCAAATTTTAGGGAAACTAGAAAATTTTTAGTAGAATTTAGGCTATAAGAAATTTTTAGGAATTACAGGGCGAATGCGATCCCTGATGATATCAACCGCCACACAGCTTCACAAATTAATTTTGTAGTATTCTTAATAGAACACCAATTTTGTGCTGCATTCTTTTTTTTTTTTTTTTTTTTTTTTTTTTTTTTTTTTTTTTGGGTGGGGGGGGGGGGGCGATTTTTTGGAGAAATTAGTGTTTTTTTGCAATTTTTTAATGGAATTCCTCCTTTTTTCATGATTCTTCCACAATTTTTTTCTTCTTCACACAATTGACGAAATTAACAAAAAATCTGAAAATTGCAGAAGGATCTTATGCCTGCTTTCTCTTGTATCATTAGCCTCGATACCATTTATATAAAGCAGCATCTAAACCTGCATGATCAGTTGATTTCATTGTTTTTCAGAATTTGATGTTTTTTTTCGTTATCTAGTCCAGCAAAAACCTTGCTACTTCTCTCAGAGTTACTTTTCATGTCACCAAAAGTTGACACATCAATGTTAAACTCCTTTGCAAATTTTGTTTGTTTCTCCCGACTCTAATCGCATAACAATATTTCTGATATATGCTTAGAACGATGGAAATTTGTAATGGAAATCATGATGAAAAAGCAAATGTAACAAGACAGTAAAAGACAAAGCATAAGCACTATCAGATCCCCCCGGCAGGTCAAAACTACCAACTTCACTGATAGCACTGAAAAGATTCTGATAAAGAAAAAAACAGCAACATACACACGCGTGCTGCAATTTCTGAATATATCCATCTAAGAATATCACTCCTTTCTACAATTAAATAGTCCACGAAATTTAGACTTGTTGAACGTATTTAGAATTAAAGCTATCTCTTGTATCATAGGAACAGATCGTGGTATTCCTTAAAACTTTTTTTAAACATACCATTTATATAAAACAACATCTAAACTAGGGTTGGGCAATACCCGGCAAAATGGTATTTTTGCCAGGACAGTGGCAAAAACTGGAAAAAAACGGCAAAAAAGGCTGAATTTAATAAAAATAATATAATTTTGTATACATTATAATTGAGACTTAAATCAGAATATTAATTAGATGTTTCATTAATATTAATTTTATTAATTAAAATAATTTTATATGTAATATGAATAAAAAAATATCAATAATCAATCATAATCAATTTTGTAGATAAATTTATGTGATGGTGACAGGTAAAAACTTTTTACTTTTCTCAAATTAATGTAGTAATGTTGTTTTTAAAATGAATATATATTTTTTAAAATTTTAATCAACAGTTTCTACATTTAAAAAATCTATAATAAAAAACAATATTAATGCATAAACATTTGCAAAATTCATTTTATCTTTATTTGAACCTTTAGGTATAACTTTTACAAATACTTTATAGAAGTAAACGGTATTACTTGATTATTCCGTCGACGAATTTTGCCAAATTAAACAAATCGCCAAACTATTCACCAAATTATACAAATGAAAAAATACTGTCATTCTAAAATTGCAAGTTAGGAAAATTAATGAATTTTTTTAAAAAAAAAACCCCTAAATAATAAAGTTACTTTAATGATAAAGTTCACTCATGACGTAACGACATAGCAAATATAAAATTTGATTTATCCAGATTATTTCAGACAAAATACTAAGAACAGTTTACGTGTTTAAATTAAATGTGAAAATAAGAAATTTCGCTTAGTAGCACTGGCCGGTAGGTTGATTTTTTTAGTAGCCAGTTACTAGTTAATGAGAATAATTTCTTTAGTAGCCAGTAAATACACTAATGTCACTGAACATTTAATTTTTTTAAAATACAATGCAGAGTTTCCCCCAGACAGTTTCAGAAGGGTGCTGCACCCTGCCTGCCCTTTGGTTTACAAAATAGCACCCTTCTTGCCCCCTCCAGTAAAATTATTAGCACCCTTCTTGCCCCTCAGTAAAAAAAGGCACTTTCTCATTTTTGCATTAAAAAATTTGCTTTCATAGTAAAAACTGACTCAATGTTGTCTTAAAAAGAGTGCCCTGACTTTTAAATATCAAAAGTGGCTTTAAAAACCCAAAGAATACCTTTAATAATTAAAAAAAGTGCCAATAAGAATCTGAAAAGTGCCCTCAAGAATCCAAAAAGTGCCCTTAAGAATAAAAAACGGTGCCCTTTTCTCACCAGCAGCACCCTGCCCCTTTTTAAACCTGGGGGAAACTCTGACAATGACTTTACAGTAAAAAAGTAATTTATGTACTAAATAAAAATATTTTAATTTATATTGTTTTGAATAAACTTGACATATTAATTTCCAATCTACTTTAAATTTTAAAATAAGTTAACAGTACAGTTCTACACAACATGCTTGTGTAGCTAACTACATAAGTACCTTTTTTAAAAAAATATATATGTCTAGAATTAAGGTCTGACAATAATAAAATAGGTATGTTTCTGCACTAAATAATAACCCACAAAATGATATGCATATCACATGCACAACCTGTGGTCAGCAAGGCCAGAATCTCCCCGAATTCAGGAATTGTGTGTATTTCAGCAATTAGTTTCGGAAAAAATTGCAAATTGCGTCATTCGAGAGTGTAAAAATCCCTAATTTTGTCAATAGCGCGTGTAAAATCCTGAATTTCGTCGATCGAGCACATAAAAATCCGGAATTTTGTCGATCATGCGCATAAAAATAATGAATTCCGTTGATCCGGCACGGAAAAATCATGAATTTTGTCGATCGGGTGCAAAAAAAAATCATGAATTTTGTTGAATGGCTACATTAAGTCATAAATTTCGCCATTCGGGAATGTAAAAATCATGAATTTTGTCGATCGAACGCGTAAAAATCATGAAATTCGTCGAACTTCCGCGGAAAAATCATGAACTTTGTCAATCAGGCACAGAAAAATCTTGAATTTTATCAATCGGCTTCGTAAAAATCTTGAATTTCGTCGATCGGCTACGTACAAATTACAAATCTTGAATTTCGTCGATCGGCTACGCACAAATCTTGAATTTCGTCGATCGAACGCGTAAAAATCATGAATTTTATTGACAGAGTGCATAAAAATCATGAATTTCGTCGATTATGCACAGAAAATCACAAATTTCTTCAAATGGGTGCATAAAAGCCATGAATTTCTTCGAACAGGCGAGTAAAAATTACTAATTTTCGTTGAATGGAAGTGGAAAAATCGCGAAATTTAGGGGAAAATGGCAATAGGGAAATCCTGCATTTGGGTTCTTTCCATATTTTAAGTCGCCAGTTTTTAAAGTTTAATCGACGAGTGACGACTGCGTATTTTCACCTTTAGTTTAAATGCAGAATTATTAAATTCAACCATAAGCAAACAGATATTTTTAAGATATTGAATTTGTGATTGGATGAAATTAATATGTATAAGAGAGAGGAGGGCAAAATGATTTTAATTTATTATTTAATGCTGCAAATATAGGCAAATTAATCGTTTAGGTAATTTTTCTTACCATTTTCCCCACTGTCATTATACAGGCTACAGACTTGAATCTTGATTTGATCATAGGAAATGAAAACTAATTATCTTGCATAATGTTTTGTTTCTATTGTTTTTACTTTGTAACTTCAAATTACATAGCATAGCAAAATTAGTAAGTGTTATTTCTCTCTCAGACTTTGCTATAAAATTAACTGAAGCATACGGATTGATTGTTTAATAATTATGACAGTTTAAACCAAAGCCAGTAAGTTATTTACTAAAAATTAAAATTGATTACTAAAGTATTTTACTAAAAAATACAAAATACTTAGATTACTGTTTTAATGATGCATTGAATATTCTAAGGTAAATAAAAAAATAAAATTACATATTATTAGAGTTGAAATTATTAAAAATTAAAATATATTAATTACATCGCTGTAAATAAAACATATCTAATTTACTAAAAAGTAAAATTGATTACTAATGTATTTTACTAAAAAATACAAAATACTTAGATTACTGTTTTAATGATGCATTGAATATTCTAAGGTAAATAAAAAAATAAAATTACATATTATTAGAGTTGAAATTATTAAAAATTAAAATATATTAATTGCACCGCTGTAAATAAAACATATCTATTTTTGCCACTTTGGCAAAAAGTGGCTGAAACGTATTTTTGCCATGACGGTTTTTTCCACCTTTGGCAAAAACGTGCCAACCCTAATCTAAACCTGTATGATCACTTGATTTCATGTTTTTTCAAAATTTGGCGTTTTTCCTGCTACTTAATCCAGCAAAAAACAGAGTTCATTTTCTTGTCACCAACAGTAATAAATTACAATAAAATACAAAGCATCCGCATTATCAGATCCCCCGGCAGGTCAATACTACCAACTTCACTGATAACACTGACAAAGATTCTGATCAGAAACAACAGCAACAAACAGATGCATACTACCATTTCAGAAAGTAACCAAATAAGCATATCACTACTTCTTAGAATAGAATCGTCCACTAAAGATAGACATGCCAACGGTTTTATCAATTAATGCATTCTTTTGTATCATTAACTCAGATAGCGATATTCCTAAATTCTTTTTTTTAAGCATATCATTTGTACATAGCAACATCTAAATTAATCTTGCTTTTTATAAAAATATTTAGAATTTTTACAAGAATGAAAAAAAAATAATAATAATAGTTTAGGTCATTAAATTCTAGCTATTAAATAAATGGTGGCGATTGTTTTGGAACAATGAATTCATTGTTGTGTGCTCTATACAATGGTAAAGGTGCTCCATAAGTTTTATCGTGTGACACACAGATAAATTCATTTTTTTCTGAAATAAGCACTTCAAAATATTGGGTATTTGGGACTTTAACTGCAGTCAACTTTTTTACAATAAAATGCACGTCTAACCCATCAAATAATATTAACTTAATTTTCCCAATATATAACTTGCATTGTTCAAATTCCAAATTGACGACTTGTCCACACTTGTATACTCTTTCTTTAATTGTTATACTTTGTCCAGCTTGAGTACAACTTTCATCATGCTTATTTTGACATTGATATACTGCACTTCGTATCGCATCTGAATAAGTGTCAACATCAAAAATAATGCTTTGCGACATTTGTATAGACAAATCAAAGTAATTACCGGATTTTAAATAAGCTTGTAACAGTTGATGTTTTTCAGCCAATGAAGCAGTGACATTTTTGAAGTTTTTTGATGTGCTAATGGACCTTTTAAAGAATGAATGCTTGCTTTCAAACCGTAAGGTCCATAGCCAAATTAATGGACCACAATCCATAATAAGATGTGGATAATGCAGTAAGAAATGATGCTTGGGCCTAAGTGGATAATTTGGGAAAAATTCATTTCTGTGATACAGATAATCTTCGATTAATACCTTCAAATAAGCGATTTGATTGGGAGAAATATCATATGCGCAAATCAGTGCAACTATTTCTTGCAATAATGATATTAAACGCCACACAGTTTCACTAACTAATTCTGTATTATCTTTAATAATAAACAAAAAGAAACGTAGAAGACACCAATTCTGTGCTGCATTTCCAATTAGTTTGCATTTGTTCCCACAAAATTTTTTGATGACACAAGGCTTGCTTCTAGCATCTTCATCATGGTATGAAAAATTTTGTATCTTGTTATTTAGCAAAGTATATGAGAAAGCTTTTTTAATTTCAACAAAATACTTTATGTAAATAGCAAGATCATATGCAACAATACCCTCAAACACATCGTGGGCCAAACAAGGTGGTAATCCAGGATTACAAACATGAAAATACTGAAGTGAATTAAAGGAAGAATTAAATTTTATCCCTTTAACAGGAGCTTCAGTGCCAGCTTCCAACTGCTGCACAGCAAAATCATACGATTGAACATCTCTAGGTGCAGCAGTTAAACAATGTGGTTTATGTTGAAACTGAGATTTTGTCGTTTCACAAAATCTACATATATGGCCGGAACTAAAATTCTCTCTGAAACCGCCAACAGTATGACTGCCTAAATTATCACCTATTATAAAGGCAACAGAACCCTTCATTGTTTCCTTCTCATTGATAGCTATGCCATTTCTTTCAACATCTTTTAAGTCTTCAATTAATTTCTTAAAAACTGCTTCTTGCCCAAAAAACTTAAAATCTCTCTCTTTAATTAATAAAACCAGCTGTATCGGGTCGACTTTCGATCTATTATGTCGATGGAGATTGCCCAAGATATAATACACAGCCAAGATTTTATGTTTTGTTCTTGCTGAACCTAATGGATTCGAAACTTCAAAACCGTCTTGGTACAAAAGTAACTGTAATGCTGAATGCCCCGGTTCAAAAAAGGAATTATTTTTCACAGCGTTTCCATCTGTAAAATCACTATATAAGCCATCTTTATACGTTTCAGGATATTTTACTTGTTCATAAACTGTTTGATCTGCCAGTAACAACTTTAAACTTTCTTTAACTGGAATATAGTGATAATAACTGGATTTATTTTGTGCATTCATACCTAATCTTATCGCCACGGGTTCCAAATAATGAAGGTTCTTTTTGAAGAACTCGTACCTCAAATGTTTGGTTTTCAAACATTCATGAGAAACCATGAAATCAACAGTGCTCCATGAACTGTTTAAAATGTTCAAAACAACTTCACTGCTGAGACCTTGATGAGTTAACTTTGATAAAACGTTTTGTGAAAACTCACTGAAGCTTTGTTTTTGCAACTTGCTAAATTCGTCAAAAACTAATTGAATTGTACTATTTGGTACATGATATTTCACAAATAATTTTATGTAGAACAAACTTAAATCAGTAAGTGTGCTTTTGTGGCTTTCTTCCATTGGAACTTCAACTTCAAGAGACTGACCTGGATTACCATCCTCATTAGGTATATATGTATGACTTACATCTTCATATTGATCGGTTCTTATAGGAGAAATATTATGATTTCTGGATATGTGCGATGTTAACGATGATATATTTTTAAATTTTCTTGCACAGGGATCGAATGGGCATTCAACAGTTGTACCACATTTGATATGTTTTTTCAAATGAGAAACGAGTTCGTTTCGAAGTGCAAATGTTTCACAACACGACACTACATTGCACTTAAAATTGCCATGCTGCATTGAATCAGAACACCTTTTGGTAACTTCATGTTTATGAAACCGTGCAATGTGTGTTTTTAACGAAGAATGAGATTTCCAAGTTTGCTTACAATATGAAAAAAAGCACTTAAATTTTACCTTTGATACATTCGCATGTGTTTGGAAATGACAAACATATTTTTTAACACAATCGAACGTTAGATTGCAAATATCGCACTGTGCTGACATGCTTGTTTGTTTAATTATAATTAACAGATGTGAATCTGTTAAGTGGCACACTCAAAAGATAGATAAAAATTGTAACTACTAAAAATAGGCAACTAGTAAAAATAGGCAAAGAAACATAGCAGTAACATACCTTTTTCCTATGCGAAACGTCACATCAACAACAACGTGATTCGTCGATTGGATTGGAATTGAAGGTGTTGTGTTGTATACACGCTGCGCCAATTCCTCTGGACCGTGATCCGCTGTTCGATCACGGTTTGTGGACGCGAATAACAGTGATTTACTAGAATAGCCCGTTATTGACCGTAAAAAGGATGTGTTCATTTTCTCTTCACCGTAAATGACTGTTAAAGCGAGGATGATACTGAAAAAATTATCAGTTACGGTGAATAACGGATTGTTATTGCCAAAGACTGATATTTAACGGGTAAACGCAATATTTACAGAAATACAGTAATTCACCGTAAATTATGCAGGAAAGTACTGTAATGTAACAGCTATTTTTAACAGTGAGCACCCAAGTCCTGAGGGACTTATAGCGCACTCGACCAGGAGAGTCTTCCTGTAAGCGCTGCGGACGGTGGGAGCACCACCACCTGCGCATTACTCCCATTAGACCCAAGTGAATAACAACATAGGTCGTTGCGATTGTGATATTCTCAGACCTCTTGAGAAACCCACCACATTGCACTTGGGGACGAGCCGGGGTCCGCTACAGTGGTCGGTTTCTCCAAACGAAATATACCCGTGAATTTGATCTTGTGTTTTAAAGCCAATATGAACCTTTACCTTGTAGATTCTCACAATTGTCCTTCCGCAATGCTGTAAAACGAAACGAACGCCATTGCGCTGTTATATTTTCTAATTTTTGCACAAAATTTGGGCTACTAAAGACCAACTCGTTTATTTCATCATTTACAGTAGGATTTGCTAAAGAACGACTTAACAATATGCGATATACTAAAACTATCTCTAAAAAATTAACAATGCAAATTCCATCGAAATCTATTCTGCAGAATTTTTTAAAAAAGGTTAATGTTTCATGGGTTCAACTTATTATAGAACTTTCCCCCCTTATTCTATAAGTTAGTAACGTAGAACGATTATACGATAATCGTTACAAAAATATGCAATATCCCACGAACTATAGGACTTAGAAGAATGACGGCTTCATCATACGGAATCAGCATAAAAAAACACATTAAAATATGTTATTATTTGTCACATAACTATAATACCCGATTTTTAAGGAATTTTTTAAAAGTTTGTTACCCTTTTTATTCCCCTTAGGGGTGGAGTTTTAGAAACTCCCTTCTTTTTTCTCCAATTTTCATGTTTGTAGGTTCAGTAGTTTGGGCTACGCGTTGATGTTCTCCCCTGTCAGGACTTTCATTTATATATAGATAGACAGAAAATCTCACATGGTGGACATGGTACGATCTATTGATATCTTTCACACTGGATTTTGAACCAATTAATATATACATTTTCACCAATGAGATAGCGTTGAGTTTGTCTAAACATTACCAATATAGCTTTGGATATTTTGTTTTTTACAAAAGAAGTACCACTTCTTGATCTTTCTCTAAAACATGTTAAACTAACATGAAAATTTAGTATTTTTAACACTTTCCAACCTAGTTGAAAAGTGTTTATGACTTCGGTTTGTCTGGCCGTCTGTCCGTGCTCTAACTCCCGTAAATAGGCTCAGATTGCCCTGCGATTTTTATATGTTATTGTTATTATCTATAGCAATGTTCCCTATTTCAACTGAAGTGTGTACAACTTATAGTTTTTTTACAGGGACACTCAAAAGAATTCCGTTACACTACGGTCTATGGTGAAAAATCATTTGCGGTTTATTTTAATGATGTTACACAATTTCAAATACATTGTAATTGATATATATCACTAAGGTGCATTACAAGAAGCTTAATATAGAATAGGGTGTGCATAGCACTTATAGTTACTTTACAGGGACAGTCAAAAGAATTCCGTTACATTACGTCTATGGAGAAAAATCGTTTGCGGTTTAATTAAATAATGTTTCACTATTTTAAACGCATTGAAATTTATATATATCACTATGGTGGATTACAAGAGGCTTACTACAGAATAGTGTGTGTATAGCAATCATCGTTCATTTACAGGGACACACAAAAGAATTATCTACTGTCTGTTAACAATAATTCCGGGAAGTGCGTTTTAAGTTGCTGAACGCGATTTTAAATTGACCTCACTTTTTGTCTATTACTTGGTGTGTATAAATTTTGTATTTCATATACAGGGCATCACAAAAGTTCGCGAACACATTTCCGTTTATGGACAGAAACGCCAGAAGTAGAATTTTAAACTGTGCTATGCGTTTCCTAACTAAACTAAAATTGAGCATTCTATGTAGTATATATACAAATCTATAGATCCTATACAGGGCTGAATAAAAGTATTCGGATATTTTTCCGAATATTGTATATGTTGGAAATATATGTTGGAAATTCCTGAAAATACGTGTTTAAATATGTTATGCGTTTTCCAAATTGTTTACTTAGACGTTATCTTTCAGATTATTAAACGGTAATGATTTGTAAAATTATTTTGGAAGCGTTAGAAAGTGTTACATAATCTATGCTTGACGCATGATTTTTCGTTCTTGTTTCATAATGCATTATGAACTATCGAACTGATTTTCAGCAAAGAGATTTTTTTTCCTAACAGTAACAACTTACCGCGATGACAACTGTCATAAATGATCACATATGCAATTTGCCAAAGTTCTACAATATGACTGTGAATATAAAAAATATGAGAAATTGCAAAATTAAGGTTTCCAGGCATCAATTAAATTAAGTTCTGAATTATTTAATTGACTTTCACCAAGAAAATGTTCGAGTCACACTATCAAAAACAACCGATTACATCATCGTTAACATTCAAAATTGGATGATGGAAATATGATGATTAATATAACCATACTAGGCTATACAAGATATTGGAAAATATCAAATGAATTCGAGATGCTGAAATTGAAAATCTTCCACGCTAGCTGTTGAACTAGCTAATACATTTTCACCAATGGCATATCACTTCTTAAAACAGTGATATCAGATTTCATTACGTTTAAAATCGAATAGTTTCATGATGTTACGATAACATTAGCAAAGGCTATACAAAATTTTCTGAAAAAGCAAATAACAGTCGTGGTATTAGGAAATTGGACTTCTTTCATGCTAGTTTTCGAACTAGCTTACACATTTTCACTAATGAGATATCATTACTCTTGTATAAATAACGCAAAAAATATACGGTGTAAGAAGTTTCGAAAAATTCAAGATGGCGGCCATGGCAAATTCAAATTTCATTATGTTTCAAAATAGCTCTTAAAGTGTTAACCAATTTATTTAAACTGGCTTTTACAAATCAGGTTCTGATTTTCCGTTGCTCAAACTTTTTTTCAGCTGTCAGAATATCGTTTTATTGTATTTTTTTAATAGAAATCCATCACGAAATTAGTTTAATAAGCAAGTTTAAGAGATAAATTCAAATATATGCAAATTTCACTAGAAAACCATGATGGAAATACTTTAATGTTATTATTTATTGATTGCCATAATCTTTTATGCAAATTTAGTTAAAACTATTAAAACATATCGCGTGAAAAAAATAATTATTTTCGGATTTCGTATTTTAAGGAAAAGTGATTAAAATGATTTTGAACCTGGAAATGTTTAAGCGTTTATTTACAAATATCTACAACATGATACAGTATGAAAACAGATACATACCATGAATTTTTACATTTTGAGCAGTAATTTATCAATATTTTGGGACTTTTAAGCATTTAAAATTAGAAATTTACATGTATGCTTTGCAACAGTAAGTTAGGCCTAACAGTTACCCGAAAAATTAGTTATGAATGCGCATTAAGCAATTAATTTATTTTTTAAAGTTTAAATAGTGCTTTAAAGGTGAAAATTGCAAAAGTTAACCCTTTGCAGTACAAATTATCTTGAAGTTACTCAGTATTTTAAACGTAAGAAGCAAAAAATTCATACATCAGTATTCACAATGTGAGGAAAATGTCCGTTACATAATTAACCAAAAGAGATTCTTATTTTTCCTAATGTTCACCTGTTTATGGTGAAATACAGGTTTATATGGCAATAGCGTTGAATTATTTTGACATATTACATGCTTCAATGGTTTAAATTAATACGTTTTGTGCCCGATACAAATTATTAGAAAACGTTATCAACGTACTCAAATTGCGTATGCATGACTCATTTAAAAATGAACTTTGAAGCAATAGCGAATGAATTATTTGTTTAAATCTACATATGTTTGTATAATTATGTAGAAATTTTATACTTTTGTCGAAAGTTAGACATTTTATTTGTGTATAGCAGTATTTTTAAATCAAAATTATACATGAATTAGAAATTTTGAAAATTTTAATGAATTTGAGTGGAAAATGGAACAAAAATATTTTATTTATTTAAATTTTGTGCAATAGAATATATATAAATATCATTTCCTGTGAAAAATGCTTATTTTACAGTATTCTTGTGACCTGAACTTAATTTGGCGTATTTTTAATGGGTTTTCCCCATTTATCTATCCTCTTGGCGACCATTTCTTTGCCAAAATTTTCGGCAACCAACAAGTGTGACGTAATCGTTACATAATGTGTGTTGCCAGTATTTGCAACGTAATAGAGCATCGACCAATCTAAATGTAGGGATTTATCACGTGACATATAGTAACCAATCACCGACGTCTAAAGAGGCCTGTGGTCTATATAAGGAAGAATTATCTGACGTATTTCATTTCAACCAAAAATCCTCACTCTAGTAGGTCGTATTTTTAAGTGCTCCTGCTGAATTGGATTAGTCGAATACTGAGAGCTTTTCAACCAGACGTCGCCAAACGGTAAGAGATTGGCTCTTTTTTTTTATGTTCGTTTATTTCTGAATAAAATTTAAAAAAATAAAATAAAATAAACTTTGTCTATCAATTCTAATAATTTATAATCTAATTATTAAATATAATATTTTGAATTAATTTCTTTGTTTTGTTTTTATTATTTTTTTAAAGCCACTCACATGATGAACGAATGGATTTCGGAGTCTTTCTTCATGTTTACGCAATAATGACTGCGGACTTTCTTGACTACGCCAGACTGGCAGTTTTTCAAAAGAAAATTATCTGTGATTGATTTTTTTTTTAACTTAATTACATAATTTTACTTAATATTTTTTGATTTATATTTTAATAAAGTGTTTAATTGTTCACACTGTAGCATTTTCTCATAACTTAAAATACATTAAACAACAGGGAAACAAAGTGTCGTGGTATTACATTCTTTTATTTAATGTTTTCTGGAGAAGCTTTTAACAACCAGGTTCCAGCTCAGCTGGGATATTTTGGCGCTACATTATGGTAGACTTCTAACCATTGCGTAATTTTTTGTGGCAAAAATTGCACGATAATTTAGTAAACAATAGAGCATGTTGGCGACTCAGATATTTCGCACCTGTTTTATTTGTTTCAAATTTAGACTTAATGCAATTCTATTTACTTCAGTGACTGTTATCTTTCTGATATTTCTCACATTGTGGTTAATCTTCCGTAATCGGTTCGAATGTGAATTGGCGTATTTTAGTTGGTATAACTCGACGCATGAGGATGTTTAAAAGTGTAAACCTTAATTGCTTTGACAGAAATCGTTACATAGCTACTGTGAGCGTCCTCCGCTCGCTCACAGTATCCTGTCTCGCTTGATCGAAATATTAACAAAAGGCTCGATTAACTTATAGGATAATATATATATATATATTTTTTAACCTAACTTTATGTGTTATAGGGCTATTATAATTTTAAAAAATACCTACTCAGAAATCTCTAGCGAAAGTACTAGTGCTCCAAACGAAACAAAATTTCACTGATCTATAGTTAAACTGAAAATCACAAGTTAAGCTTTGGAAATTGGACAAAACAGTAGTTTGCGAGACCGCTAAAAACAGTTAAGGATGAATGTTGTGACAACCTTTAATAATATTTGCATTCATTTTTAACCGCATTATTTACATATTTGACACTATTGGTCACGTTTGACGCCAACTTTCCCCATGCGATCCGATCCGATTATGGAAGATTAACTTCTTTGCCGCCAACTGTTGATCTGGAACCCGGTTATAGGAACGTAGAAGGGGAAAAGTGCACTTTCTTGTTATAGCGGCCGTCGTATTTACGATTACGTCAAGGATGCAGTTACAATTTCGTCAAAGTCGCCGACAAACTTTTATATACATTATTATGCGGCATTTGTTTACGCCAAAGGCTCACTTATACGCCCTATACATATATAAAACATACAAGTCTTATGAACATGTCATATCTGCATATCCTATATGACTGTAACTGTCATATTCGACTATATACGGCTAAAAATATGTCATATAATTTGGCGATTTATCTTCAAGGGCCACTATATCAAGGAAATAATAATAATAAAAAAGACAGCATTAAATGTTCTGTTTATATTGAAGTTAAATACGGTACTTTCGTGTTATAGTTAACCCACATTTACGAGTATGCCAAGATTGCAGTTACGATTTCGTCAAGATCATAGCAAAGCTTATATATACCTGATATATATATATATATATATATATAAATCTAATGCTCATATATGTGCCATATACGTCATCATATACTTATTATTTACGTCTTATATGACTACAACTGAGCAATATACATCACGAAAAGTTACATGCATAATATATTAATATAATGTCATATATTCTTTATAATTTGGTGATAAATCTTGGTCGCTTGGAGACTCATCCTTGGGAGCTGCTATAACATGAAAGTACCTTAAATATACTGATACTTCTTAAAGTGAGCGTTTCTTACACACAACAATGAATGGGAGAGGGAAATAAGCTGAGCCTAAGGCTGAAGGGTATGGGTGGTAACCAAATCTCTCCTGGGGCTGTTACTTCGAAGAGCTTAACCCCTTCGCGACGAGCGTCCTTTACAGAGTTTTTAATCTTTTACCACCAGTTTTTCAAAACAGAAATTTTCGCCTAATTGATTCGCAGAAATGCTAGGCAAAGCTTACAATAAAAAAATAACTGGTGGGAATAATCGAAGATTCTGATCATCTTATGCGTCACGTATACGTGTCGCTCGTCCCTAAGGGGTTAAGGGGCAACAACAATTTCGAAATCTTATAGAAAACACCTTTTATTGACGTACCTTTTTCTCGGCAACTACTCAAGCGATTTCAATAATTTTTGTTTTATTTTATTTTATTTTTATTTATTTATTTATTTATTTATTGTATTATACTTAGCTATATTTGGATCGTTTTGTTTTTTCTGGAAAATCAATTCATTTTTAGTAATGCTAATTAAGGAAAAACATCCTAGAATTTTTTTTCTTCGTGAAATTTTATAACAATTACATTTCTTTTTAATTTATTGTTTAGTTATAACTAAAACTATTTTTTAATAATTAATCGTTTCAGTAGTTTTGTAAAGAAAAAGAAACGTCATTTCGATGTTTTCCATAGGATTTCACAAGTGTTGTTTCCCTTCAATTTTTTTTTAGGTACTTGCTTACTACATGGACTCCACTAATTTTCATAGTTCTTCAATCATCATTTTACCGTACTTGGATATAATATTATAATCCCCCCCCCCCCCCCCCCCCGCCCATACACACACACACACAAAAAAAAAAAAAAAAAAAAAAAAAAGTAATTGGTTAACACTATTATAATGTCTTACCGAATAGTTTGTACCGAAAATTAGAAAGTCCGTACAATAATAAAGTACAAAGTATAAAGAACTTTGGAGAAGAAGAATTTAGAGAGAACGTTTTAAACAAACTTGGTCTGACTTTAGAAATAACATTTATTTTGTTGAGTGTAAAATGTTGATGAAATCGTCGTTGTCAAAATCAAAGAGTCGTGTTTTAACACTATATTTTTAAATCCACTTATTATCGTTAAAATAAAATTATCTATGGTAAAAGTGATTACACTGCATATAAAGGCTAAAAAAATCTGTTAATAAACAGACCTACTAGTTTCGTGCACATAATCGATGACATTCCCAAGATCATCTTCTGTATATATATATATATATAAAATGCAAATAGAAATTTCGTTCCGGTTGCTTATAACTCGAGTTCTGCTGCATGGATTTTGATCGGACTTGCACTGTTAGTTAGATAATTTTTCTGGGAGGCTCTCAATATACTTCATGTTGCTTATAATTATGGGGGAAAGTTCTGTAATCAGATGAATACCATTATGAAAGATTAGCATTTAAAAAAAGTTCTAGTGAATGGATTTTGGGGAGATTTACATTGGTAGTTAGATAACTTTTCAGGGATGATTATAGTAATGCTGCATAATTTTCTGCGTTGCTTAGTTATAGAATTATAGGGAAAAGCTCTATAATCAGGTGAACACCATTATTATGAAAGATTAGCCTTTTCAAAAGTTCTTTACTGGTCGCATTTAAATGAGACATCATTGTTAGTGAAATAGTTTTTTAGGGATGGTTTTAATATATTGCATAACGTTCTTTATACCAAATCATACTATAAATGATCAGCGAAAAGAGTTAGTTGTTAACAGTTCAAATTTTGTCTGACACATTAGAAAATATAATAGCGCAATGGCGTTCGTATCGTTTCTGCAATGCGTAAAAACACTCCAGGTAAAAGGTCCATATTACTTTTAACCACATGGTCAAATTCAGATATACTCCGTTTGATTCAAGGTTCCGTTTGGAGAAACCAACTAGCATGGCGGGCGTTTCCTGCTAGTTAATGGTAAAATAAACTATTTTCGCAATTTTTGTGTGGTCTGTTTATTAAAAGTTTTTTTGAAAGCTTTATGTGTAATGTAATCTCTTTTAGCATCATATAATTTATTATTTTAATGAGTCGAGTTTTGTTTTCGGCATTGAACTGGAGTTCTAAATCATTTGTATTATACACTGCAAAAAATAATTGTTGATTTTGCAGTATAAAACTGGCATGCGCGGTAGCGTATTACTGCTTGCACGGCAGCGTATTACTGCTTATTTTACTGTTTAATACTGTTAATTTTACGGTATAATACTGGCAGCTGGGTGCCAGTTTTATACTGCAAAATCAACAATTATTTTTTGCAGTGTAGAAAAAATGATATAGTATTTAAAGTAATGTCGTTTGGGTTGGTTTAATGAAATTAAATGAATCGCTTATTTCAAAAACACTATTACTGAGAAAAAGAAAAATCGAAAATAAGTTAAGTCTGTTTCTTTTTTCATCTTAATTGACAGACGTTTTTCTTGGAGCAGACATCCATTACAATAACATTCTGTACATCCTCGTTTTGCGTCCTTTAAAAATGCGTTTTGTACAGAAACCCACACATCAGTTAGAGATTTAGATTTGTATTTTAGAGAATGTTTCTCCTGTTCGTAACATTTTCCATTGAGCTAATATGTGAGCCTAGTGAAAAGTACTTCATTCACTCTTCTTCAATTCACTCACGCGTTTGAAGTTCAAAAGTATCAGAAAAACTTTTTTTGACCTTTGAAATTACTTCTAATTTTTGCAACTAATCAAATAAAGTTCAGATTTACTAAAAAGCTCAGTGTTCATTTTTATCATTAATTTAACTCATTAATGTCATAAAAGTAATAAAACGGATGAAAATACTGAGGCAAATTGTATTTTATCACGGAAAACTCCTAACTGCGAATGGGCATTTTTTTTTTACCTCCTCCGCTGAACCCTAATGAATACATTACTTTCCCGTTTCATATAGAGATCCGTTTTTTTACGTCCTGTATTTTTTTTTTATTAGATAAATAGCTTTTGCCCGCTGAAACGCTCAAATAGAATGTAAATTTTGCTATCTGGAATGTAATTTTACGTATAATTTTTACTCTAGGTTCTGTATGTAACGTACACGTACGTAACGTGATAACTCTTTATAGAACTATTTTCAAAACTATAAATTGATAAATAATGTACGTCTTAAAAGACGTACTTTATTATTATTACATACAATAACAATTTAGGGAGTCATGATTACCAATATGGGTACTTTTCCGTTATACAAACACCATGCCAAAATGTATGCTAATGCGCCAAATACTTCAACCGTCACCGAGAAAAGGACTTTTATTGTAAACCGTGCCAAACATTGTCATTTGCTATTTATGGAACGTGAATCACTTTTTTATTGTTATTATTTAACCTTAACCTCGCAAAACATTTTAATTAGCTATTTTTCGAAGAAAAAATAGTTTCCTTTTAAGTTATGAGAAAGCTGCGATAAAATTGTTTGAGGAATTTGTAATTCTGTAGAAAAAAAGGTTTTGTTCTAAAAACCATTGTGATGTGAAATCACATATAGTTTTAAATTAGCTATTTTTTTTACTTTAATAAATTTCCCTTTCTATAATTAATTTATTAAAGTTTTGATAAATTTTATTTAAGCTCTTTTCGGTCTTATTCAGAACAAATAAAAGAAATAGATCAGCTTTTCTGCTTTCACGCAAATTCTCATCTTTAGTGCTGACGCGCGATCAAACGCTTAAATTAGATAAAAACAAAAACTAAAAGAAATATTTCGGCCTCCAAATTAACTCTGCGCCTTTCATGTACGTTATATCTTTTTCAATATGCAGCTGTTTCTTTCTGAATCATAAAGGCTATGTAACAGTCACTACGCCAGTTTTGTGTCTATCCCTGATCTTCTCACGGGATCTGAAATTCTTCTGTAACGTAATTATTGGCGGTGTTTAATTTTGCTAAATTGCTATTTTGGCTATAAGTTAAAACAGTTATCCATATGTTACTTATTAACGGATACTTTTGATTCATGCACTCTCGCCAAATTTATGATGCCACAAAATGTAAGCGAAGAAATTTACAGCGTATGTGTATCAGCATTCCTTCTCTGATTGTCGGCCTGGAAACATGTAGATTCTGAGTCTATTGTACGAACATTAAGGCACCACCCACTCGCCTGTTTTATGCTCCTGTTCTTGTGCTTGTTATTAAAAGTTCTTCGAAATCTTCATAGATGCATTCGACTCAATCTTTCTTCCAGAAAGGGATTATTTTATTTTTTTCTAAAAGAACCTGCATTAAATATTTCCCACTATATATTTTCAAGATCACTTTTCACGGCTAACTCAAGTCTACAACATCTTTACAACCATGAAATGAAATTATGGATGAATTCTGGATTTCATCCGCAATACGTTAATTTCCTTTTGCGCCAACTATTACTCTTGGCGACGGTGGTGTTTATATAACGGAAAAGTACCCAAATATGTGCATCCAACCATTTTTGTCAGAGGTTTTGTGTGTGAAATTCATGAATGTTTCATACAAAAATTGCGCGCTAGGTTGACATAATTAATATACAATGAGTAATAATCATAGGTAGGGAATAAGTATTTGGGCATAATATAGAAATAGGTAATATATATATTTATAATATCATTTTTATCGTGCCATGAAGCTTCCCCCACCCAATCAAAAACGAACATTGGGCGAAATTTAAAGCATTAATTAAAGATACGAGTGGAAGAAAATTTTATGTAACAGAAATTAAATTTCGATAAAATTGAAGTAAAAAGCATCTGCTCGCGGCTTCGCTCACGTAGAATGTACGTTTTGTATTCGGAATGCTATTAATACATATAATTTTTTCACATAGTTTACATATGATTTTTGTCAATATACATATATATCTATACTAATAAAAGAAAGTTTCGCTCTGTGTGTGTGTCTGTTGGCGATGGCTAGGAAAATCTAGCCCACCTAGAAATCTGAAAATTTAAGGTGTGGATAGTCTGAGATCTGACCATGTGCACCTGAGTCTCAGAATTTTAATCTTTGAAAATTGACAAAAATATTAATTAACAAGTGGGTAAGTGTGATCAAAGATCGCTCAAAGGGTTACGTTTAATATTCCTTTCAAAACACTTTATCCTCTCTTTAATACATCCAAATAAATTTCATTTAGCAACCAAAAAAAAAAAGTCGTTTTTTATAAAGTAAAAATTTACCAGTCTATTTTTCTCGTTTTTTCGAAAATCCAAACCAGCCCGATAGCGGGCGAAGCCCGCTATTATATTCTGTCATAATAATATCTGTCATGTGGACTAAATGCGATACTTAAAAAAATTAATTTCAAAATTAAACATCTTGTAAACCTTCACAATATTAAAATATGCGAATATTTCCATAATCGGGTTTTTTATCATGATTCAATACGTGCCTCAAACTCATATATTTACTATTCTCTGTTACTCATATTGATACGCGCTTTGTATTATTCTGAAACATTTGAAAAATCCGTTAAACTTCCGATATGACGTCAGATTTTCTTTTTAATTCTCTAATGACGTGATATTAATCTGTTTTGTGCACATACACATACTCATACTCCTTGTATTATTGAGAAATCTTTCCGTTTTATGTTTCATTACCACTATGACGTAAATCAATTTTATTTCATATTAATCTTTATTTCAATGGGTGAAACTTTTTATTTCATTTTTCACGTGGAAATCGTCTGATAGAAAATTAATTATTGTGGAAAGAATTTCATCGTAGATTTTTAATTTTTGGCATCGGCTATAACGAAAAATATTTAAATTTAATAGGAAAAGGCTGTTACAATTTTGATTTTTTATCTCTATTTATTAAAATAATACGAATTTTTCAAATTTTAATATTTTCAGCTCTTCACAGCTGATATTCTGATTTATACAAAAAGTTTCAACTCTGTATGTTACATAGTTTTCGAGAATGGCTCTGTGACAGACAGACAACGGAGCGGGAGCAATAGGGTTTCGTGAGATGAACGAAACCCTAAAAACTGATCAATAACTTATCTATTTTGTGCGAGCCGGATTTCAGAACTCACGCATGCCCAGAACCCGATTTTGAACTTCGGATGGGAATGAAGAACCATTTGCATGAAGAGTGCGTTTATTTCGCAATTCTGTTTTACATTATATCGACTAAACCGTTTGGTTTATTTAAAAACGAAAACCATATTCTGAAAGATCGTACTCTTACGTCTCCAATGCCGTAATCAATTCGAAAAAAAAAATTATGTTAACCCTTTGAAAAACATTTTTGAAAAAGGGTCACTTTCCCAGGCTTTAGTTTTCCCCCTTACGCCAACGCCCCTCAATAGCACAATTTTAGAGATACAGACAAACCAAACATATGCTCTTAAAGCTGAAACCTTCTTCTAATAGGCGGTATAATTATTTTTTTTAAATACGGATTTTAACCCTTTGAAAAACACCAGCGAACGCAGGTCATTTAGCGCCTAACCATAGAAGATTTTTTTTTCTTGCTCTAAAAGTAACTAAACGTTTGTTTTTCAACTCAATCTTTTTAGAACATCTCGGTAGACCAGATTTACATCACCTACAACAATTTCGAAGCGTTCGGATGAGAACAAATATTCAAAAAAAATTAAAATCTGAGATATTTTCGGCGAAAACCCATAATAACGGGATGTTTTTCGCAGTCACGCTCAGCATCTGGTAACCTTTTCACAATTTAAAATGCATATATTTTCTCATAATTTTATAGAGGACTTGGAAACAGTTGTAGTTATAAACAATTAAAATTTCAGAGAGATCGGACGACGAATACTGATCATACTTAAAAAAAGAAGTAAATGTTTTTTTGCGATTTTGCGATTTCGTCATTAAAGATATAAATTTGTACAAAATCGAGTAAAATATATAAAATAATACAAATTTGGGGTTTATTTAAAGTTTTATCACGGGCCCGGGCAACGCTGGGCGGGTCAGCTAGTATATATGTATATTGCATTATTTATGTAACTAACAGTGCAATTCCCACTAAAATCCGTTCAGTAGAGCTTTTTTTAAAAAGCTAATTTTCATAATCGGGTTTAACTAATTATATAACTTTCTTCCATACCTCTATAACATAGCAACTTAGAACGATGTTTCATACGCTAAAACCGTCCACCAAAAATTACCTAACTGACAATGTATGTCCCATAAAAATCCGTTTCGCAGAACATGAGTTATAAGCGTTTTCTTTCATAATCGGATTGACCTAATTGTAGAACGTTCTCCCACAGCTCATGTATTTCATTTGATCATCGTTTGATTAGATTTGATCCCCAATTTTTGTCGTTTTATCAACTTTATTTAATGAGTTATAATTAAAAATATCCAATGGGGGGGGGGGGGGGGGAGAGCTTTTCGGATAATTAAAAATACGCAAAAAAAATAGTTATTCTTATCAGAAATTGTTAGATCAGATTTGATCAATCATTTTTAGTGTTTGATCAAACCCGGAAATGCTCGAAAAATAGATATTTATAGGAGCAGACCCCTAAAAGTTAGCCCCTTCTTGACAGAATTTCAGAACAAAAATAGTGTCATTATGGCATAAAATCTTTTGATCAACCATTTTATCGTTTGATCAAACCCGAAAATGACCGCAAAATCGATATTTATAAGAGCAGACCCTTAAAAGATAGCCCCCCTCTTGACAGAATGTCAGAACAAACGTGATGTCATCGGACGTAAAATCAATTGATCAGATTTGATCAACTATTTTTATCGTTTGATCAAACGATAAAAATGGTACTATAAGTACCGTGGTTACCAGAGATACACAAAAGAATTCCGTTACCTTATGATCTATGGAGAAAAATCGCTTGCAATATAATTCTAATAAAGTTAATTTATTTAAAATATACTGAAACTGAAATACATTTTTAAGGTGCAATACAATATTCTTTCTGTAGAATATGGAATGCATGGCAGTTATCATTCATTTACAGGACACACAAAATAATTACGTTACATTATGACCTATGGAGAAAAATAATTTATGGATTATTTTTTAAATGTTACCCTATTTCAAACATAATGAAGTTGATGTACATTGCTGAGATGCAATAGAAGATGCTTACTGTAAAATATGGAGCATAGCATTTATTTGTTCATTTACAGGGACACAAAAAAGAATTCAGTTTACAGTATGGACTATGAATGATAATCGCTGAAAGTATGCGTTTTCAGATGCGGTATGCGTTTTAATGCTTAACCAAATTTTAGTACATTACGTGTACTAAACGTGGTGCGTGTATAAACTCTATTATAGATCGCATACAACAGAGATGTGCAAAACGATTCGTAAGCATTTCTATCTGTGAGTGTGAATTGCTTAGAGGTGTTTTTAATTACATTACGCATTTTCCAGCTTAACTATATATTTAGTTAGCACGCATATTAAGATGAGTTTGTATATAACTAAACTCATATAATAACTAAGCAATGTGAAACGATGTGTTATACTTTAAAACTCCCGACCCCCCCCCCCCCCCCGATATATACATTCATAGCATGTGTTTAAAATGTTAATAGATGATCCCAAAATCACACAGAAAAATTTATTAACATTTCATTTTTAACTAATAAAAATTATTAAAGTTATTTAAATTATTAAAAATGTTAAAAAAAATTATCTCCTATCTCCAAAACTGATTAGAATGTTACTATTTTAGTTTTAACTAGTAGAACCACCTGGCTTTGCCCGGGTTAACATAAATTAAAATACAATAATACGACAATAACAATGTCGACAATATGATTTGTGCATATTCAACCATAAATTGATAAAAAAGACAATTAGAAAAAAAAAGCGTTACTTTAACCATGGCCTACTATAATATATATAGATCTAGTCTGCCTTGCTTTAACTCAACCATAATAAAATTTCTCAGTTTTATAAATGAGAATGCGCGTTTTCTTTGCGCATACAATATAAAAATATACGATTTTCCTGACAATGAAAAAAAAAATAACCAAATGTCGTAACATTTTGCGAAATTCGCTTTTATATGGCATCTATCTATATTATAAAACAAAAACATATCCGTGAATAATGTCCACATCATATTGACGGTAGCAACGACCTAACCATTAAATTTTGCTTGTACTGCATATTTGTAACTACTAAATATCGCATAATTTCATTTTTTTAACTATCAATTAAAAAAAAAATCACTTTCAAATTAGTTTGAAAAGTTTATCTCAATTTACTGATTTTTTATAGATTTTAAAGTAATTTTAAAGCATGTATATATTTATATAAATCTGTGTCTAATCCAATTACGAAAGATTAACTTATTTGATCTTTATAAAGTAAAGACATTTATTTTTAAACATAGCACATTAAATTTTTATGCGGTCGAATAAAATAAATGTACTCTCAGTGTTATTAGTTTGAAAAGTGTATCTCAATCTACTGATGTTTTATGGATTTTAAAGTAATTTAATATTCTGGAAAATTGTACGGTAAAAGCATGTTAAACTTATACTTTGGCGACCAATACATTCTGTGGAAATTACGTTACGTTGTGTAATTGCTGTAAACTGCTATTATTTTGTGAATGAAAACCGGCACATGATTTATGAAGACACTTTCACCGGGGTAGATTTTCCTCTGAACCGATACGTGTCGAGTTAAAACAAATTCTTTCACTTCATGAATCATGTACAAATATGCATTTATATTTATAGATAATGTGCATGTTTGTCAACTTAACGTAGAGAAAACGTTGAGCTAAATTGCTTGAAGTTTCCCCAAAGTTTCTCGTAAATATCAAATAGTTAAAATACATTATATTATGTGTAGGAAATAATACATTATGAATTACTAACTCCGCAAGAATTGTTACTTTTCGCCTACAGTACAGTTAATTGAGAAAAACGACTTTACTTCAGTGCGTGATGTCACATGCACATTTGTATTTAAAACATGAAAGCGATTACAGAAATCCAATACTACTGTACTCATGGTAAAAATTTTAAACAATATTATTAAATACTAAATTTAACTCCGAAATTAATTTAAACAGAATTTGCTAAAATTGCATTTTGAAATTATGGGATTTTTGATGCAAAACATTATTTTTCAAAAATATAGTGTTCTTTTAAGAATTGGAAAATAATTTCGAAGCTGGTGAAATGAAAATGTCGCCACGTTGTCGAACTTATAAAAAATATATTAATTTTTAAAATTAAAATAAATGTTTTATATTTAAAAAAAATGCATTTAAATTTTGTTTTCGATATACCATTTTACTTTTAATCCCATTTGTTTTAACACCCATTTTTGAATAAAAAATAATGGAAAATACTGTATTGTTTTCTTTAAATCCAATTTTTATTAATAGGGCATCTACTGTCCACCTGCATCCAAGGAATTTAAATATGCCTCCTTGGTTAAGGGTCAAGCTGAAAAAAGTTACTATTAATGATTGCTAAATGTCGTATGTCTATGTAATCTATATATATATTTCTCTTACGTGGCGCGGAAATAAGGTTGAATTTCTAGCTTAGCGTTTGGCAACAAACGTAGTTTCCAGAGTTCAGACCAATGAACAGTCTAGATTGGGTAAGATCAGCTCTGGCTCCAACTCCAATATGGCAGTCAGTGTGACAGCAGTCAAACTCAAATTAGCAATTATTAAAAATAAAATAACATGTACGTAATCCAAAGCGTTTGAGATGATTCCTCATTTTAATTATGAGTAATATATGATTATGAGTTAATTTTAAATGTATTCTGAAGTCTTATTTTGAATTTATTAGCCACACACAGGGTGGCTTATTCTTTCAATCTCTATCATTTTTCATGTTTATGAAAAGTCACAGCAATCCATCGTTGCCACAGATTAATCTCGGAAAATGAAACATTTGAAGTTACTTAAAAAATTAATAACTCGAAAAGTATTTGTCACAAAATTGTTTTACAAACTGCGTTTGAATGGTAAAAAATTGTATTTTTCTTGATATAAATTTCAAATCTAATGATTATGTCGTTTTTCAAATATTAGATTTCAAAAATTACAAAACTTCACAATGGAGTACCGTAGCGAAACTTTTACGCGTAGAAAGATAATGATAAAGGCATTGTGGCTCGACGTGTATCGTGTATACTGGCCATAGCATGAGTAACGAATTATAGTAAACTTATTAGTCTGTTAAAATATAAAAGGGAATTATGTATATACATTTTTAAAAAATAAAGAAAAACATTTTATCACAAACATCAACAAAATTTTTCTTCTATTTATTCCCTTATTCCAAAGATATCGTTTTATCGTCTGCTGCCATAGTAACATGAATTAAATTTCATTAAAAAATTGCTCAGTGGTAGAAAAATATTTTTCTAAATCGAATGGTTATTGAACAACTCAACACTTTAACAGGGGAATTTTTTATTTGTTATTTATTTTTTTTAAATTGTTTGTTGTCATTGCGTTTTTATTCTGAGTTACAGCTAGTGATTGCTAAATGTTTGACAGACGATTTTGGATTATGTAGAATAAATTGAATCATGCAGTTTAAATGCGAAAAAATATGTTTTTATTTCTTAGAAAATTTACTTTAATATTAACAAACCAGTGGAAACAATTTGCCTTTGTAAAATTAGGAGCTCAGTTATTTATTTTTCTCCAAACACATTTAAATATATGTACTATGTCGTTTAAAGCACTTATAGTAATCTTATAGTAATATGCGAAAAAAATCACATCTGCTAAAATTGACGTCAGTTTCGGATTTCAAATTATAGCGAGTTAATCTGAAATTGGTTTATAAAAATATTGTCCATACGCAGTTCCTTTGAATGGCAACGAGAAAGATACTGCATTAGAAATTGAAGGAAAAAAATGGATTTCTATAATGATAAACTATGGGAGATGTTTGAAAAAAGTGTTAAAGAATGGTCTGAGAAATTTTTAAAGTTGACAGTAATTTTACCCGAGTTCTAAAGCATATGTACATAAAGTTTTGTTCAAATCAGACAAAAACTGTAGATTTGTATAAGGAACATACATACATACATACATGCATACCAAGAACGGCTTTTATATATAGATATAGACAAGAACGGCTTTTATATATATAGATATGTGATAGTTTACCTACCTCATAACCAGGGCTTGAAAAATGCGGTCGCGAGGTCGTCATTGGCGACCAAGTTTTTATATCTGATGACCAAGTTATTTATTCTGGTTCTTTGTTTACTTTTAATAGCAGAACCAAGTTGAAAAGGAGTTTTCCATCTCATGCGCGGAATTTTGTTTTTCGATCCAGCTTTCTGTACATATATAAGCTTTTTTTTTTCAATCATTATGTTTAAGGCAATTACTGCCGTACAATTTCTATCAAGAGCAGCATTTGTTACTCATACCGTTCACAAAGTTAAATTAAAATTCCCATAACATATATCATTATAGATGTTGCAAAGTTACAAAATATTAAGAAAATAAACTAAAAAATTATATGCAAACAAAAAATAATGCTCACTTTTATTTTTAATTTGGAAAAAATAAGTTCATCAAATACAAATTTCAAAATAATAAAAATCTGAATTACCTGACTAATTGAAAAACAGGTACTAATTATTTTCCTCATTCACTATTTAATCGATGCTCCCCAAAATCAGATATAGATTTTGTAGCACTCAACTTTCCGGACATTTGAAGCATTCGGCAATCAGCATTTCATAGAAGACTTGCCAACTACACCGATGCCACCCGTATTTTCTAAAGAAATAATAAGCTGCGCTCGGCGTCACGCGAAAACAACATCATCTTCATCCCCATCGCTTTATTTAGCACTTAGACAGCACTTTTCTATTGGCGTTAGTTTGCTAGAATGGGAGTTTTAGCGAAAATTTCGGCTAAAGAATTTTATTTTTCTTAAACTCGCAAAAATCTTATAGTAGGATAATTTAAATAAAAAAAAATAGTTTGCTAATTGAGTAGAAAATCGCTGCTAGTGTTCGATATATATTCTATCCGAATATAAAGAAAAAGTTGTGAACTTTTGATACTCATAAAATCCACCCAAAGATATAACATGTTAAAAATCTCCCTCTCCCGATAAAATCACTAAAAAATTACAAAGAAAATAATACGGTTGATTATAAAGTTTAATTTATACATGAAATCTGGCGGGAAATGGCGAAAAGAAACTAAGAGAGTGCTTGTAGTTCAGATCTGCTCCCAGGAAGCGTCTCGCAGGGAGCCTCACACCGTGTAAAGATTTGCTCTCGCACTGCAGTTTCCATGCGTATTCTCGTCGGTTTTCGAAAAATGATCTAAATTAAAAATTCCTCTTAAATTCTAACAAGAAACGCGTCCTACCTCTCAAAAAAAATCTTCATCATTTAAGTTTTTTTCAAAAAAGAAATATATAAAAATATCACAAAGTAGGATAATTTAAATAAAAAAAATTAGTTTGCTAATTGAGTAGAAAATTGCTACTGGTGTTTGATATAACATTCTATGAGACTATAAAGTAAAAGTTGTGAACTTCATACTCATAAAATCCGCCAAAAGATATAACATGTTAAAAATCTCCCTCTCCTGATAAAATCACTAAAAAATAACAAAGAAAATAATACGGTTGATTATAAAGATTAATTTATATATGAAATCTGGCGGGAAATGGCGAAAAGAAACTAAGAGAGTGCTTGTAGTTCAGATCTGCTCCCAGGAAGCCTCACACCGTGTAAAGATTTGCTCTTGCACTGCAGTTTCGTGCGTATTCTCGTTGGTTTTTGAAAAATGATCTAAATTAAAATTTCCTCTTAAATTCTGACAAGAAACGCGTCCTACCTCTCAAAAAAATCTTCATCATTTAAGTTTTTTTCAAAAAATAAATATATAAAAACATCACAAAGTAGGATAATTAAAAAAAAAAAAATTAGTTTGCTAACTGAGTAGAAAATTGCTGCTGGTGTTCGATATAAGATTCTATGAGAATATAAAGTAAAATTTGTGAACTTCATACTCATGAAATCCGCCAAAATATATAACATGTTAAAAATCTCCCTCTCCTGATATAATTACTAAAAAATAACAAAAAAATAATACGGTTGATTATAAAGTTTAATTTATATATGAAATCTGGCGGGAAATGGCGAAAAGAAACTAAGAGAGTGCTTGTAGTTCAGATCTGCTCCCAGGAAGCGTCTCGCAGGGAGCCTCACACCGTGTAAAGATTTGCTCTCGCACTGCAGTTTCCATGCGTATTCTCGTCGGTTTTCGAAAAATGATCTAAATTAATATTTCCTCTGAAATTCTGACAAGAAACGCGTCCTACCTCTCAAAAAAATCTTCATCATTTAAGTTTTTTTCAAAAAATAAATATATAAAAACATCACAAAGTAGGATAATTAAAAAAAAAAAAAAAAAAAAAAAAAAAATAGTTTGTTAACTGAGTAGAAAATTGCTACTGGTGTTTGATATAACATTCTATGAGAATATAAAGTAAAATTTGTGAACTTCATACTCATGAAATCCGCCAAAAGATATAACATGTTAAAAATCTCCCTCTCCTGATAAAATCACTAAAAAATTACAAAGAAAATATTACGGTTGATTATAAAGTTTAATTTATATATGAAATCTGGCGGGAAATGGCGAAAAGAAACTAAGAGAGTGCTTGTAGTTCAGATCTGCTCCCAGGAAGCGTCTCGCAGGGAGCCTCACACCGTGTAAAGATTTGCTCTCGCACTGCAGTTTCCATGCGTATTCTCGTCGATTTTCGAAAAATGATCTAAATTAAAATTTCCTCTTAAATTCTGACAAGAAACGCGTCCTACCTCTCAAAAAAAAAATCTTCATCATTTAAGTTTTTTTCAAAAAAGAAATATATAAAAACATCACAAAGTAGGATAATTTAAATAAAAAAAATTAGTTTCCTAATTGAGTAGAAAATTGCTACTGGTGTTTGATATAACATTCTATGAGAATATAAAGTAAAAGTTGTGAACTTCATACTCATAAAATCCGCCAAAAGATATAACATGTTAAAAATCTCCCTCTCCTGATATAATTACTAAAAAATAACAAAAAAAAAAATAATACGGTTAATTATAAAGTTTAATTTATATATGAAATCTGGCGGGAAATGGCGAAAAGAAACTAAGAGAGTGCTTGTAGTTCAGATCTGCTCCCAGGAAGCGTCTCGCAGGGAGCCTCACACCGTGTAAAGATTTGCTCTCGCACTGCAGTTTCCATGCGTATTCTCGTCGGTTTTCGAAAAATGATCTAAATTAAAATTTCCTCTTAAATTCTGACAAGAAACGCGTCCTACCTCTCCAAAAAAAAATCTTCATCATTTAAGTTTTTTTCAAAAAAGAAATATATAAAAACATCACAAAGTAGGATAATTTAAATAAAAAAAATTAGTTTGCTAATTGAGTAGAAAATTGCAACTGGTGTTTGATATAACATTCTATGAGAATATAAAGTAAAAGTTGTGAACTTCATACTCATAAAATCCGCCAAAAGATATAACATGTTAACAATCTCCCTCTCCTGATATAATTACTAAAAAATAACAAAAAAATAATACGGTTGATTATAAAGTTTAATTTATATATGAAATCTGGCGGGAAATGGCGAAAAGAAACTAAGAGAGTGCTTGTAGTTCAGATCTGCTCCCAGGAAGCGTCTCGCAGGGAGCCTCACACCGTGTAAAGATTTGCTCTTGCACTGCAGTTTCCATGCGTATTCTCGTCGGTTTTCGAAAAATGATCTAAATTAAAATTTCCTCTTAAATTCTGACAAGAAACGCGTCCTACCTCTCAAAAAAATCTTCATCATTTAAGTTTTTTTTCAAAAAAGAAACTTATAAAAACATCACAAAGTATTATAATTTAAATAAAAAAAATTAGTTTGCTAACTGAGTAGAAAATTGCTACTGGTGTTCGATATAATATTCTATGAGAATATGAAGTAAAAGTTGTGAACTTCATACTCATAAAATCCGCCAAAAGATATAACATGTTAAAAATCTCCCTCTCCTGATAAAATCACTAAAAAATTACAAAGAAAATGTTACGGTTGATTATAAAGTTTAATTTATATATGAAATCTGGCGGGAAATGGCGAAAAGAAACTAAGAGAGTGCTTGTAGTTCAGATCTGCTCCCAGGAAGCGTCTCGCAGGGAGCCTCACACCGTGTAAAGATTTGCTCTCGCACTGCAGTTTTCATGCTTATTCTCGTCGGTTTTCGAAAAATGATCTAAATTAATATTTCCTCTGGAATTCTGACAAGAAACGCGTCCTACCTTTCAAAAAAATCTTCATCATTTAAGTTTTTTTCAAAAAATAAATATATAAAAACATCACAAAGTAGGATAATTAAAAAAAAAAAATTAGTTTGCTAACTGAGTAGAAAATTGCTACTGGTGTTCGATATAATATTCTATGAGAATATAAAGTAAAAGTTGTGAACTTCATACTCATAAAATCCACCCAAAGATATAACATGTTAAAAATCTCCCTCTCCTGATAAATTCACTAAAAAATTACAAAGAAAATATTACGGTTGATTATAAAGTTTAATTTATATATGAAATCTGGCGGGAAATGGCGAAAAGAAACTAAGAGAGTGCTTGTAGTTCAGATCTGCTCCCAGGAAGCATCTCGCAGGGAGCCTCACACCGTGTAAATATTTGCTCTCGCACTGCAGTTTCCATGCGTATTCTCGTCGGTTTTCGAAAAATGATCTAAATTAATATTTCCTCTGAAATTCTGACAAGAAACGCGTCCTACCTCTCAAAAATATCTTCATCATTTAAGTTTTTTTCAAAAAATAAATATATAAAAACATCACAAAGTAGGATAATTAAAAAAAAAAAAAAAAGTTTGCTAATTGAGTAGAAAATTGCTACTGGCGTTTGATATAACATTCTATGAGTAAAGTAATAAATAAGAAGAATATAAAGAATATAAAGAATTTAAAGAATATAAAGTAAAAGTTGTGAACTTCATACTCATAAAATCCGCCAAAAGATATAACATGTTAAAAATCTCCCTCTCCTGATAAAATCACTAAAAAATAACAAAGAAAATAATACGGTTGATTATAAAGTTTAATTTATTTATGAAATCTGGCGGGAAATGGCGAAAAGAAACTAAGAGAGTGCTTGTAGTTCAGATCTGCTCCCAGGAAGCGTCTCGCAGGGAGCCTCACACCGTGTAAAGATTTGCTCTTGCACTGCAGTTTCCATGCGTATTCTCGTCGGTTTTCGAAAAATGATCTAAATTAATATTTCTTCTGAAATTCTGACAAGAAACGCGTCCTACCTCTCAAAAAAATCTTCATCATTTAAGTTTTTTTCAAAAAATAAATATATAAAAACATCACAAAGTAGGATAATTAAAAAAAAAAATTAGTTTGCTAACTGAGTAGAAAATTGCTACTGGTGTTCGATATAAGATTCTATGAGAATATAAAGTAAAATTTGTGAACTTCATACTCATGAATTCCGCCAAAAGATATAACATGTTAAAAATCTCCCTCTCCTGATAAAATCACTAAAAAATTACAAAGAAAATGTTACGGTTGATTATAAAGTTTAATTTATATATGAAATCTGGCGGGAATTGCGGAAAGAAACTAAGAGAGTGCTTGTAGTTCAGATCTGCTCCCAGGAAGCGTCTCGCAGGGAGCCTCACACCGTGTAAAGATTGGCTCTCGCACTGCAGTTTCCATGCGTATTCTCGTCGGTTTTCGAAAAATGATCTAAATTAAAATTTCCTCTTAAATTCTGACAAGAAACGCGTCCTACCTCTCAAAAAAAAATCTTCATCATTTAAGTTTTTTTCAAAAAAGAAATATATAAAAACATCACAAAGTAGGATAATTTAAATAAAAAAAATTAGTTTGCTAACTGAGTAGAAAATTGCTACTGGTGTTCGATATAATATTCTATGAGAATATAAAGTAAAAGTTGTGAACTTCATACTCATAAAATCCACCCAAAGATATAACATGTTAAAAATCTCCCTCTCCTGATAAAATCACTAAAAAATTACAAAGAAAATGTTACGGTTGATTATAAAGTTTAATTTATATATGAAATCTGGCGGGAAATGGCGGAAAGAAACTAAGAGAGTGCTTGTAGTTCAGATCTGCTCCCAGGAAGCGTCTCGCAGGGAGCCTCACACCGTGTAAAGATTTGCTCTCGCACTGCAGTTTCCATGCGTATTCTCGTCGGTTTTCGAAAAATGATCTAAATTAATATTTCCTCTGAAATTCTGACAAGAAACGCGTCCTACCTCTCAAAAAAATCTTCATCATTTAAGTTTTTTTCAAAAAATAAATATATAAAAACATCACAAAGTAGGATAATTAAAAAAAAAAAAAAAAAGTTTGCTAATTGAGTAGAAAATTGCTACTGGTGTTTGATATAACATTCTATGAGAATATAAAGTAAAAGTTGTGAACTTCATACTCATAAAATCCGCCAAAAGATATAACATGTTAAAAATCTCCCTCTCCTGATAAAATCACTAAAAAATAACAAAGAAAATAATACGGTTGATTATAAAGTTTAATTTATTTATGAAATCTGGCGGGAAATGGCGAAAAGAAACTAAGAGAGTGCTTGTAGTTCAGATCTGCTCCCAGGAAGCCTCACACCGTGTAAAGATTTGCTCTTGCACTGCAGTTTCCATGCGTATTCTCGTCGGTTTTTGAAAAATGATCTAAATTAAAATTTCCTCTTAAATTCTGACAAGAAACGCGTCCTACCTCTCAAAAAAATCTTCATCATTTAAGTTTTTTTCAAAAAATAAATATATAAAAACATCACAAAGTAGGATAATTAAAAAAAAAAAATTAGTTTGCTAACTGAGTAGAAAATTGCTGCTGGTGTTCGATATAAGATTCTATGAGAATATAAAGTAAAATTTGTGAACTTCATACTCATGAAATCCGCCAAAATATATAACATGTTAAAAATCTCCCTCTCCTAATATAATTACTAAAAAATAACAAAAAAATAATACGGTTGATTATAAAGTTTAATTTATATATGAAATCTGGCGGGAAATGGCGAAAAGAAACTAAGAGAGTGCTTGTAGTTCAGATCTGCTCCCAGGAAGCGTCTCGCAGGGAGCCTCACACCGTGTAAAGATTTGCTCTTGCACTGCAGTTTCCATGCGTATTCTCGTCGGTTTTCGAAAAATGATTTAAATTAAAATTTTCTCTTAAATTCTGACAAGAAACGCGTCCTACCTCTCAAAAAAATCTTCACCATTTAAGTTTTTTTCAAAAAAGAAATATATAAAAACATCACAAAGTATAATAACTTAAATAAAAAAAATTAGTTTGCTAACTGAGTAGAAAATTGCTACTGGTGTTCGATATAATATTCTATGAGAATATAAAGTAAAAGTTGTGAACTTCATACTCATAAAATCCGCCAAAAGATATAACATGTTAAAAATCTCCCTCTCCTGATATAATTACTAAAAAATAACAAAAAAATAATACGGTTGATTATAAAGTTTAATTTATATATGAAATCTGGCGGGAAATGGCGAAAAGAAACTAAGAGAGTGCTTGTAGTTCAGATCTGCTCCCAGGAAGCGTCTCGCAGGGAGCCTCACACCGTGTAAAGATTTGCTCTCGCACTGCAGTTTCCATGCGTATTCTCGTCGGTTTTCGAAAAATGATCTAAATTAAAATCTCCTCTTAAATTCTGACAAGAAACGCGTCCTACCTCTCAAAAAAAAAATCTTCATCATTTAAGTTTTTTTCAAAAAAGAAATATATAAAAACATCACAAAGTAGGATAATTTAAATAAAAAAAATTAGTTTGCTAATTGAGTAGAAAATTGCTACTGGTGTTTGATATAACATTCTATGAGAATATAAAGTAAAAGTTGTGAACTTCATACTCATAAAATCCGCCAAAAGATATAACATGTTAAAAATCTCCCTCTCCTGATATAATTACTAAAAAATAACAAAAAAATAATACAGTTGATTATAAAGTTTAATTTATATATGAAATCTGGCAGGAAATAGCGAAAAGAAACTAAGAGAGTGCTTGTAGTTCAGATCTGCTCCCAGGAAGCGTCTCGCAGGGAGCCTCACACCGTGTAAAGATTTGCTCTCGCACTGCAGTTTCCATGCGTATTCTCGTCGGTTTTCGAAAAATGATCTAAATTAAAAATTCCTCTTAAATTCTGACAAGAAACGCGTCCTACCTCTCAAAAAAATCTTCATCATTTAAGTTTTTTTCAAAAAAGAAATATATAAAAATATCACAAAGTAGGATAATTTAAATAAAAAAAATTAGTTTGCTAATTGAGTAGAAAATTGCTACTGGTGTTTGATATAACATTCTATGAGAATATAAAGTAAAAGTTGTGAACTTCATACTCATAAAATCCGCCAAAAGATATAACATGTTAAAAATCTCCCTCTCCTGATAAAATCACTAAAAAATAACAAAGAAAATAATACGGTTGATTATAAAGTTTAATTTATATATGAAATCTGGCGGGAAATGGCGAAAAGAAACTAAGAGAGTGCTTGTAGTTCAGATCTGCTCCCAGGAAGCCTCACACCGTGTAAAGATTTGCTCTTGCACTGCAGTTTCGTGCGTATTCTCGTCGGTTTTTGAAAAATGATCTAAATTAAAATTTCCTCTTAAATTCTGACAAGAAACGCGTCCTACCTCTCAAAAAAATCTTCATCATTTAAGTTTTTTTCAAAAAATAAATATATAAAAACATCACAAAGTAGGATAATTAAAAAAAAAAAATTAGTTTGCTAACTGAGTAGAAAATTGCTGCTGGTGTTCGATATAAGATTCTATGAGAATATAAAGTAAAATTTGTGAACTTCATACTCATGAAATCCGCCAAAATATATAACATGTTAAAAATCTCCCTCTCCTGATATAATTACTAAAAAATAACAAAAAAATAATACGGTTGATTATAAAGTTTAATTTATATATGAAATCTGGCGGGAAATGGCGAAAAGAAACTAAGAGAGTGCTTGTAGTTCAGATCTGCTCCCAGGAAGCGTCTCGCAGGGAGCGTCACACCGTGTAAAGATTTGCTCTCGCACTGCAGTTTCCATGCGTATTCTCGTCGGTTTTCGAAAAATGATCTAAATTAAAATTTCCTCTTAAATTCTGACAAGAAACGCGTCCTACCTCTCCAAAAAAAAAAATCATTTAAGTTTTTTTCAAAAAAGAAATATATAAAAACATCACAAAGTAGGATAATTTAAATAAAAAAAATTAGTTTTCTAATTGAGTAGAACATTGCAAATGGTGTTTGATATAACATTCTATGAGAATATAAAGTAAAAGTTGTGAACTTCATACTCATAAAATCCGCCAAAAGATATAACATGTTAAAAATCTCCCTCTCCTGATATAATTACTAAAAAATAACAAAAAAAAAATAATACGGTTAATTATAAAGTTTAATTTATATATGAAATCTGGCGGGAAATGGCGAAAAGAAACTAAGAGAGTGCTTGTAGTTCAGATCTGCTCCCAGGAAGCGTCTCGCAGGGAGCCTCACACCGTGTAAAGATTTGCTCTCGCACTGCAGTTTCCATGCGTATTCTCGTCGGTTTTCGAAAAATGATCTAAATTAAAAATTCCTCTTAAATTCTGACAAGAAACGCGTCCTACCTCTCAAAAAAATCTTCATCATTTAAGTTTTTTTCAAAAAAGAAATATATAAAAATATCACAAAGTAGGATAATTTAAATAAAAAAAATTAGTTTGCTAATTGAGTAGAAAATTGCTACTGGTGTTTGATATAACATTCTATGAGAATATAAAGTAAAAGTTGTGAACTTCATACTCATAAAATCCGCCAAAAGATATAACATGTTAAAAATCTCCCTCTCCTGATAAAATCACTAAAAAATAACAAAGAAAATAATACGGTTGATTATAAAGTTTAATTTATATATGAAATCTGGCGGGAAATGGCGAAAAGAAACTAAGAGAGTGCTTGTAGTTCAGATCTGCTCCCAGGAAGCGTCTCGCAGGGAGCGTCACACCGTGTAAAGATTTGCTCTCGCACTGCAGTTTCCATGCGTATTCTCGTCGGTTTTCGAAAAATGATCTAAATTAATATTTCCTCTGAAATTCTGACAAGAAACGCGTCCTACCTCTCAAAAAAATCTTCATCATTTAAGTTTTTTTCAAAAAATAAATATATAAAAACATCACAAAGTAGGATAATTAAAAAAAAAAAAAAAAAAAATAGTTTGTTAATTGAGTAGAAAATTGCTACTGGTGTTTGATATAATATTCTATGAGAATATAAAGTAAAAGTTGTGAACTTCATACTCATAAAATCCGCCAAAAGATATAACATGTTAAAAATCTCCCTCTCCTGATATAATTACTAAAAAATAACAAAAAAATAATACGGTTGATTATAAAGTTTAATTTATATATGAAATCTGGCGGGAAATGGCGAAAAGAAACTAAGAGAGTGCTTGTAGTTCAGATCTGCTCCCAGGAAGCGTCTCGCAGGGAGCCTCACACCGTGTAAAGATTTGCTCTCGCACTGCAGTTTCCATGCGTATTCTCGTCGGTTTTCGAAAAATGATCTAAATTAAAATCTCCTCTTAAATTCTGACAAGAAACGCGTCCTACCTCTCAAAAAAAAAATCTTCATCATTTAAGTTTTTTTCAAAAAAGAAATATATAAAAACATCACAAAGTAGGATAATTTAAATAAAAAAAATTAGTTTGCTAATTGAGTAGAAAATTGCTACTGGTGTTTGATATAACATTCTATGAGAATATAAAGTAAAAGTTGTGAACTTCATACTCATAAAATCCGCCAAAAGATATAACATGTTAAAAATCTCCCTCTCCTGATATAATTACTAAAAAATAACAAAAAAATAATACAGTTGATTATAAAGTTTAATTTATATATGAAATCTGGCGGGAAATGGCGAAAAGAAACTAAGAGAGTGCTTGTAGTTCAGATCTGCTCCCAGGAAGCGTCTCGCAGGGAGCCTCACACCGTGTAAAGATTTGCTCTCGCACTGCAGTTTCCATGCGTATTCTCGTCGGTTTTCGAAAAATGATCTAAATTAAAATTTCCTCTTAAATTCTGACAAGAAACGCGTCCTACCTCTCCAAAAAAAAAAATCATTTAAGTTTTTTTCAAAAAAGAAATATATAAAAACATCACAAAGTAGGATAATTTAAATAAAAAAAATTAGTTTGCTAATTGAGTAGAACATTGCAAATGGTGTTTGATATAACATTCTATGAGAATATAAAGTAAAAGTTGTGAACTTCATACTCATAAAATCCGCCAAAAGATATAACATGTTAAAAATCTCCCTCTCCTGATATAATTACTAAAAAATAACAAAAAAAAAATAATACGGTTAATTATAAAGTTTAATTTATATATGAAATCTGGCGGGAAATGGCGAAAAGAAACTAAGAGAGTGCTTGTAGTTCAGATCTGCTCCCAGGAAGCGTCTCGCAGGGAGCCTCACACCGTGTAAATATTTGCTCTCGCACTGCAGTTTCCATGCGTATTCTCGTCGGTTTTCGAAAAATGATCTAAATTAATATTTCCTCTGAAATTCTGACAAGAAACGCGTCCTACCTCTCAAAAATATCTTCATCATTTAAGTTTTTTTCAAAAAATAAATATATAAAAACATCACAAAGTAGGATAATTAAAAAAAAAAAAAAAAGTTTGCTAATTGAGTAGAAAATTGCTACTGGCGTTTGATATAACATTCTATGAGAATATAAAGTAAAAGTTGTGAACTTCATACTCATAAAATCCGCCAAAAGATATAACATGTTAAAAATCTCCCTCTCCTGATAAAATCACTAAAAAATAACAAAGAAAATAATACGGTTGATTATAAAGTTTAATTTATTTATGAAATCTGGCGGGAAATGGCGAAAAGAAACTAAGAGAGTGCTTGTAGTTCAGATCTGCTCCCAGGAAGCGTCTCGCAGGGAGCCTCACACCGTGTAAAGATTTGCTCTTGCACGGCAGTTTCCATGCGTATTCTCGTCGGTTTTCGAAAAATGATCTAAATTAATATTTCTTCTGAAATTCTGACAAGAAACGCGTCCTACCTCTCCAAAAAAAAAATTCATCATTTAAGTTTTTTTCAAAAAAGAAATATATAAAAACATCACAAAGTAGGATAATTTAAATAAAAAAAATTAGTTTGCTAATTGAGTAGAAAATTGCAACTGGTGTTTGATATAACATTCTATGAGAATATAAAGTAAAAGTTGTGAACTTCATACTCATAAAATCCGCCAAAAGATATAACATGTTAAAAATCTCCCTCTCCTGATATAATTACTAAAAAATAACAAAAAAATAATACGGTTGATTATAAAGTTTAATTTATATATGAAATCTGGCGGGAAATGGCGAAAAGAAACTAAGAGAGTGCTTGTAGTTCAGATCTGCTCCCAGGAAGCGTCTCGCAGGGAGCCTCACACCGTGTAAAGATTTGCTCTCGCACTGCAGTTTCCATGCGTATTCTCGTCGGTTTTCGAAAAATGATCTAAATTAAAAATTCCTCTTAAATTCTGACAAGAAACGCGTCCTACCTCTCAAAAAAATCTTCATCATTTAAGTTTTTTTCAAAAAAGAAATATATAAAAATATCACAAAGTAGGATAATTTAAATAAAAAAAATTAGTTTGCTAATTGAGTAGAAAATTGCTACTGGTGTTTGATATAACATTCTATGAGAATATAAAGTAAAAGTTGTGAACTTCATACTCATAAAATCCGCCAAAAGATATAACATGTTAAAAATCTCCCTCTCCTGATAAAATCACTAAAAAATAACAAAGAAAATAATACGGTTGATTATAAAGTTTAATTTATATATGAAATCTGGCGGGAAATGGCGAAAAGAAACTAAGAGAGTGCTTGTAGTTCAGATCTGCTCCCAGGAAGCCTCACACCGTGTAAAGATTTGCTCTTGCACTGCAGTTTCGTGCGTATTCTCGTCGGTTTTTGAAAAATGATCTAAATTAAAATTTCCTCTTAAATTCTGACAAGAAACGCGTCCTACCTCTCAAAAAAATCTTCATCATTTAAGTTTTTTTCAAAAAATAAATATATAAAAACATCACAAAGTAGGATAATTAAAAAAAAAAAATTAGTTTGCTAACTGAGTAGAAAATTGCTGCTGGTGTTCGATATAAGATTCTATGAGAATATAAAGTAAAATTTGTGAACTTCATACTCATGAAATCCGCCAAAATATATAACATGTTAAAAATCTCCCTCTCCTGATATAATTACTAAAAAATAACAAAAAAATAATACGGTTGATTATAAAGTTTAATTTATATATGAAATCTGGCGGGAAATGGCGAAAAGAAACTAAGAGAGTGCTTGTAGTTCAGATCTGCTCCCAGGAAGCGTCTCGCAGGGAGCCTCACACCGTGTAAAGATTTGCTCTCGCACTGCAGTTTCCATGCGTATTCTCGTCGGTTTTCGAAAAATGATCTAAATTAATATTTCCTCTGAAATTCTGACAAGAAACGCGTCCTACCTCTCAAAAAAATCTTCATCATTTAAGTTTTTTTCAAAAAATAAATATATAAAAAAATCACAAAGTAGGATAATTAAAAAAAAAAAAAAAAAAAAAAAAATAGTTTGTTAATTGAGTAGAAAATTGCTACTGGTGTTTGATATAACATTCTATGAGAATATAAAGTAAAATTTGTGAACTTCATACTCATGAAATCCGCCAAAAGATATAACATGTTAAAAATCTCCCTCTCCTGATAAAATCACTAAAAAATTACAAAGAAAATATTACGGTTGATTATAAAGTTTAATTTATATATGAAATCTGGCGGGAAATGGCGAAAAGAAACTAAGAGAGTGCTTGTAGTTCAGATCTGCTCCCAGGAAGCGTCTCGCAGGGAGCCTCACACCGTGTAAAGATTTGCTCTCGCACTGCAGTTTCCATGCGTATTCTCGTCGATTTTCGAAAAATGATCTAAATTAAAATTTCCTCTTAAATTCTGACAAGAAACGCGTCCTACCTCTCAAAAAAAAAATCTTCATCATTTAAGTTTTTTTCAAAAAAGAAATATATAAAAACATCACAAAGTAGGATAATTTAAATAAAAAAAATTAGTTTGCTAATTGAGTAGAAAATTGCTACTGGTGTTTGATATAACATTCTATGAGAATATAAAGTAAAAGTTGTGAACTTCATACTCATAAAATCCGCCAAAAGATATAACATGTTAAAAATCTCCCTCTCCTGATATAATTACTAAAAAATAACAAAAAAAATAATACGGTTGATTATAAAGTTTAATTTATATATGAAATCTGGCGGGAAATGGCGAAAAGAAACTAAGAGAGTGCTTGTAGTTCAGATCTGCTCCCAGGAAGCGTCTCGCAGGGAGCCTCACACCGTGTAAAGATTTGCTCTCACACTGCAGTTTCCATACGTATTCTCGTCGGTTTTCGAAAAATGATCTAAATTAAAATTTCCTCTTAAATTCTGACAAGAAACGCGTCCTACCTCTCCAAAAAAAATCCATCATTTAAGTTTTTTTCAAAAAAGAAATATATAAAAACATCACAAAGTAGGATAATTTAAATAAAAAAAATTAGTTTGCTAATTGAGTAGAACATTGCAAATGGTGTTTGATATAACATTCTATGAGAATATAAAGTAAAAGTTGTGAACTTCATACTCATAAAATCCGCCAAAAGATATAACATGTTAAAAATCTCCCTCTCCTGATATAATTACTAAAAAATAACAAAAAAAAATAATACGGTTAATTATAAAGTTTAATTTATATATGAAATCTGGCGGGAAATGGCGAAAAGAAACTAAGAGAGTGCTTGTAGTTCAGATCTGCTCCCAGGAAGCGTCTCGCAGGGAGCCTCACACCGTGTAAAGATTTGCTCTCGCACTGCAGTTTCCATGCGTATTCTCGTCGGTTTTCGAAAAATGATCTAAATTAAAATTTCCTCTTAAATTCTGACAAGAAACGCGTCCTACCTCTCCAAAAAAAAATCTTCATCATTTAAGTTTTTTTCAAAAAAGAAATATATAAAAACATCACAAAGTAGGATAATTTAAATAAAAAAAATTAGTTTGCTAATTGAGTAGAAAATTGCAACTAGTGTTTGATATAACATTCTATGAGAATATAAAGTAAAAGTTGTGAACTTCATACTCATAAAATCCGCCAAAAGATATAACATGTTAAAAATCTCCCTCTCCTGATATAATTACTAAAAAATAACAAAAAAAATAATACGGTTGATTATAAAGTTTAATTTATATATGAAATCTGGCGGGAAATGGCGAAAAGAAACTAAGAGAGTGCTTGTAGTTCAGATCTGCTCCCAGGAAGCGTCTCGCAGGGAGCCTCACACCGTGTAAAGATTTGCTCTCGCACTGCAGTTTCCATGCGTATTCTCGTCGGTTTTCGAAAAATGATCTAAATTAAAATTTCCTCTTAAATTCTGACAAGAAACGCGTCCTACCTCTCCAAAAAAAAATCTTCATCATTTAAGTTTTTTTCAAAAAAGAAATATATAAAAACATCACAAAGTAGGATAATTTAAATAAAAAAAATTAGTTTGCTAATTGAGTAGAAAATTGCAACTGGTGTTTGATATAACATTCTATGAGAATATAAAGTAAAAGTTGTGAACTTCATACTCATAAAATCCGCCAAAAGATATAACATGTTAAAAATCTCCCTCTCCTGATATAATTACTAAAAAATAACAAAAAAATAATACGGTTGATTATAAAGTTTAATTTATATATGAAATCTGGCGGGAAATGGCGAAAAGAAACTAAGAGAGTGCTTGTAGTTCAGATCTGCTCCCAGGAAGCGTCTCGCAGGGAGCCTCTCACCGTGTAAAGATTTGCTCTTGCACTGCAGTTTCCATGCGTATTCTCGTCGGTTTTCGAAAAATGATCTAAATTAAAATTTCCTCTTAAATTCTGACAAGAAACGCGTCCTTCCTCTCAAAAAAATTTTCATCATTTAAGTTTTTTCAAAAAAGAAATATATAAAAACATCACAAAGTATTATAATTTAAATAAAAAAAATTAGTTTGCTAACTGAGTAGAACATTGCAAATGGTGTTTGATATAACATTCTATGAGAATATAAAGTAAAAGTTGTGAACTTCATACTCATAAAATCCGCCAAAAGATATAACATGTTAAAAATCTCCCTCTCCTGATATAATTACTAAAAAATAACAAAAAAAAAATAATACGGTTAATTATAAAGTTTAATTTATATATGAAATCTGGCGGGAAATGGCGAAAAGAAACTAAGAGAGTGCTTGTAGTTCAGATCTGCTCCCAGGAAGCGTCTCGCAGGGAGCCTCACACCGTGTAAATATTTGCTCTCGCACTGCAGTTTCCATGCGTATTCTCGTCGGTTTTCGAAAAATGATCTAAATTAATATTTCCTCTGAAATTCTGACAAGAAACGCGTCCTACCTCTCAAAAATATCTTCATCATTTAAGTTTTTTTCAAAAAATAAATATATAAAAACATCACAAAGTAGGATAATTAAAAAAAAAAAAAAAAGTTTGCTAATTGAGTAGAAAATTGCTACTGGCGTTTGATATAACATTCTATGAGAATATAAAGTAAAAGTTGTGAACTTCATACTCATAAAATCCGCCAAAAGATATAACATGTTAAAAATCTCCCTCTCCTGATAAAATCACTAAAAAATAACAAAGAAAATAATACGGTTGATTATAAAGTTTAATTTATTTATGAAATCTGGCGGGAAATGGCGAAAAGAAACTAAGAGAGTGCTTGTAGTTCAGATCTGCTCCCAGGAAGCGTCTCGCAGGGAGCCTCACACCGTGTAAAGATTTGCTCTTGCACGGCAGTTTCCATGCGTATTCTCGTCGGTTTTCGAAAAATGATCTAAATTAATATTTCTTCTGAAATTCTGACAAGAAACGCGTCCTACCTCTCCAAAAAAAAAATTCATCATTTAAGTTTTTTTCAAAAAAGAAATATATAAAAACATCACAAAGTAGGATAATTTAAATAAAAAAAATTAGTTTGCTAATTGAGTAGAACATTGCAAATGGTGTTTGATATAACATTCTATGAGAATATAAAGTAAAAGTTGTGAACTTCATACTCATAAAATCCGCCAAAAGATATAACATGTTAAAAATCTCCCTCTCCTGATATAATTACTAAAAAATAACAAAAAAAAAATAATACGGTTAATTATAAAGTTTAATTTATATATGAAATCTGGCGGGAAATGGCGAAAAGAAACTAAGAGAGTGCTTGTAGTTCAGATCTGCTCCCAGGAAGCGTCTCGCAGGGAGCCTCACACCGTGTAAATATTTGCTCTCGCACTGCAGTTTCCATGCGTATTCTCGTCGGTTTTCGAAAAATGATCTAAATTAATATTTCCTCTGAAATTCTGACAAGAAACGCGTCCTACCTCTCAAAAATATCTTCATCATTTAAGTTTTTTTCAAAAAATAAATATATAAAAACATCACAAAGTAGGATAATTAAAAAAAAAAAAAAAAGTTTGCTAATTGAGTAGAAAATTGCTACTGGCGTTTGATATAACATTCTATGAGAATATAAAGTAAAAGTTGTGAACTTCATACTCATAAAATCCGCCAAAAGATATAACATGTTAAAAATCTCCCTCTCCTGATAAAATCACTAAAAAATAACAAAGAAAATAATACGGTTGATTATAAAGTTTAATTTATTTATGAAATCTGGCGGGAAATGGCGAAAAGAAACTAAGAGAGTGCTTGTAGTTCAGATCTGCTCCCAGGAAGCGTCTCGCAGGGAGCCTCACACCGTGTAAAGATTTGCTCTTGCACGGCAGTTTCCATGCGTATTCTCGTCGGTTTTCGAAAAATGATCTAAATTAATATTTCTTCTGAAATTCTGACAAGAAACGCGTCCTACCTCTCCAAAAAAAAAATTCATCATTTAAGTTTTTTTCAAAAAAGAAATATATAAAAACATCACAAAGTAGGATAATTTAAATAAAAAAAATTAGTTTGCTAATTGAGTAGAAAATTGCAACTGGTGTTTGATATAACATTCTATGAGAATATAAAGTAAAAGTTGTGAACTTCATACTCATAAAATCCGCCAAAAGATATAACATGTTAAAAATCTCCCTCTCCTGATATAATTACTAAAAAATAACAAAAAAATAATACGGTTGATTATAAAGTTTAATTTATATATGAAATCTGGCGGGAAATGGCGAAAAGAAACTAAGAGAGTGCTTGTAGTTCAGATCTGCTCCCAGGAAGCGTCTCGCAGGGAGCCTCACACCGTGTAAAGATTTGCTCTCGCACTGCAGTTTCCATGCGTATTCTCGTCGGTTTTCGAAAAATGATCTAAATTAAAAATTCCTCTTAAATTCTGACAAGAAACGCGTCCTACCTCTCAAAAAAATCTTCATCATTTAAGTTTTTTTCAAAAAAGAAATATATAAAAATATCACAAAGTAGGATAATTTAAATAAAAAAAATTAGTTTGCTAATTGAGTAGAAAATTGCTACTGGTGTTTGATATAACATTCTATGAGAATATAAAGTAAAAGTTGTGAACTTCATACTCATAAAATCCGCCAAAAGATATAACATGTTAAAAATCTCCCTCTCCTGATAAAATCACTAAAAAATAACAAAGAAAATAATACGGTTGATTATAAAGTTTAATTTATATATGAAATCTGGCGGGAAATGGCGAAAAGAAACTAAGAGAGTGCTTGTAGTTCAGATCTGCTCCCAGGAAGCCTCACACCGTGTAAAGATTTGCTCTTGCACTGCAGTTTCGTGCGTATTCTCGTCGGTTTTTGAAAAATGATCTAAATTAAAATTTCCTCTTAAATTCTGACAAGAAACGCGTCCTACCTCTCAAAAAAATCTTCATCATTTAAGTTTTTTTCAAAAAATAAATATATAAAAACATCACAAAGTAGGATAATTAAAAAAAAAAAATTAGTTTGCTAACTGAGTAGAAAATTGCTGCTGGTGTTCGATATAAGATTCTATGAGAATATAAAGTAAAATTTGTGAACTTCATACTCATGAAATCCGCCAAAATATATAACATGTTAAAAATCTCCCTCTCCTGATATAATTACTAAAAAATAACAAAAAAATAATACGGTTGATTATAAAGTTTAATTTATATATGAAATCTGGCGGGAAATGGCGAAAAGAAACTAAGAGAGTGCTTGTAGTTCAGATCTGCTCCCAGGAAGCGTCTCGCAGGGAGCCTCACACCGTGTAAAGATTTGCTCTCGCACTGCAGTTTCCATGCGTATTCTCGTCGGTTTTCGAAAAATGATCTAAATTAATATTTCCTCTGAAATTCTGACAAGAAACGCGTCCTACCTCTCAAAAAAATCTTCATCATTTAAGTTTTTTTCAAAAAATAAATATATAAAAAAATCACAAAGTAGGATAATTAAAAAAAAAAAAAAAAAAAAAAAAATAGTTTGTTAATTGAGTAGAAAATTGCTACTGGTGTTTGATATAACATTCTATGAGAATATAAAGTAAAATTTGTGAACTTCATACTCATGAAATCCGCCAAAAGATATAACATGTTAAAAATCTCCCTCTCCTGATAAAATCACTAAAAAATTACAAAGAAAATATTACGGTTGATTATAAAGTTTAATTTATATATGAAATCTGGCGGGAAATGGCGAAAAGAAACTAAGAGAGTGCTTGTAGTTCAGATCTGCTCCCAGGAAGCGTCTCGCAGGGAGCCTCACACCGTGTAAAGATTTGCTCTCGCACTGCAGTTTCCATGCGTATTCTCGTCGATTTTCGAAAAATGATCTAAATTAAAATTTCCTCTTAAATTCTGACAAGAAACGCGTCCTACCTCTCAAAAAAAAAATCTTCATCATTTAAGTTTTTTTCAAAAAAGAAATATATAAAAACATCACAAAGTAGGATAATTTAAATAAAAAAAATTAGTTTGCTAATTGAGTAGAAAATTGCTACTGGTGTTTGATATAACATTCTATGAGAATATAAAGTAAAAGTTGTGAACTTCATACTCATAAAATCCGCCAAAAGATATAACATGTTAAAAATCTCCCTCTCCTGATATAATTACTAAAAAATAACAAAAAAAATAATACGGTTGATTATAAAGTTTAATTTATATATGAAATCTGGCGGGAAATGGCGAAAAGAAACTAAGAGAGTGCTTGTAGTTCAGATCTGCTCCCAGGAAGCGTCTCGCAGGGAGCCTCACACCGTGTAAAGATTTGCTCTCACACTGCAGTTTCCATACGTATTCTCGTCGGTTTTCGAAAAATGATCTAAATTAAAATTTCCTCTTAAATTCTGACAAGAAACGCGTCCTACCTCTCCAAAAAAAATCCATCATTTAAGTTTTTTTCAAAAAAGAAATATATAAAAACATCACAAAGTAGGATAATTTAAATAAAAAAAATTAGTTTGCTAATTGAGTAGAACATTGCAAATGGTGTTTGATATAACATTCTATGAGAATATAAAGTAAAAGTTGTGAACTTCATACTCATAAAATCCGCCAAAAGATATAACATGTTAAAAATCTCCCTCTCCTGATATAATTACTAAAAAATAACAAAAAAAAATAATACGGTTAATTATAAAGTTTAATTTATATATGAAATCTGGCGGGAAATGGCGAAAAGAAACTAAGAGAGTGCTTGTAGTTCAGATCTGCTCCCAGGAAGCGTCTCGCAGGGAGCCTCACACCGTGTAAAGATTTGCTCTCGCACTGCAGTTTCCATGCGTATTCTCGTCGGTTTTCGAAAAATGATCTAAATTAAAATTTCCTCTTAAATTCTGACAAGAAACGCGTCCTACCTCTCCAAAAAAAAATCTTCATCATTTAAGTTTTTTTCAAAAAAGAAATATATAAAAACATCACAAAGTAGGATAATTTAAATAAAAAAAATTAGTTTGCTAATTGAGTAGAAAATTGCAACTAGTGTTTGATATAACATTCTATGAGAATATAAAGTAAAAGTTGTGAACTTCATACTCATAAAATCCGCCAAAAGATATAACATGTTAAAAATCTCCCTCTCCTGATATAATTACTAAAAAATAACAAAAAAAATAATACGGTTGATTATAAAGTTTAATTTATATATGAAATCTGGCGGGAAATGGCGAAAAGAAACTAAGAGAGTGCTTGTAGTTCAGATCTGCTCCCAGGAAGCGTCTCGCAGGGAGCCTCACACCGTGTAAAGATTTGCTCTCGCACTGCAGTTTCCATGCGTATTCTCGTCGGTTTTCGAAAAATGATCTAAATTAAAATTTCCTCTTAAATTCTGACAAGAAACGCGTCCTACCTCTCCAAAAAAAAATCTTCATCATTTAAGTTTTTTTCAAAAAAGAAATATATAAAAACATCACAAAGTAGGATAATTTAAATAAAAAAAATTAGTTTGCTAATTGAGTAGAAAATTGCAACTGGTGTTTGATATAACATTCTATGAGAATATAAAGTAAAAGTTGTGAACTTCATACTCATAAAATCCGCCAAAAGATATAACATGTTAAAAATCTCCCTCTCCTGATATAATTACTAAAAAATAACAAAAAAATAATACGGTTGATTATAAAGTTTAATTTATATATGAAATCTGGCGGGAAATGGCGAAAAGAAACTAAGAGAGTGCTTGTAGTTCAGATCTGCTCCCAGGAAGCGTCTCGCAGGGAGCCTCTCACCGTGTAAAGATTTGCTCTTGCACTGCAGTTTCCATGCGTATTCTCGTCGGTTTTCGAAAAATGATCTAAATTAAAATTTCCTCTTAAATTCTGACAAGAAACGCGTCCTTCCTCTCAAAAAAATTTTCATCATTTAAGTTTTTTCAAAAAAGAAATATATAAAAACATCACAAAGTATTATAATTTAAATAAAAAAAATTAGTTTGCTAACTGAGTAGAACATTGCAAATGGTGTTTGATATAACATTCTATGAGAATATAAAGTAAAAGTTGTGAACTTCATACTCATAAAATCCGCCAAAAGATATAACATGTTAAAAATCTCCCTCTCCTGATATAATTACTAAAAAATAACAAAAAAAAAATAATACGGTTAATTATAAAGTTTAATTTATATATGAAATCTGGCGGGAAATGGCGAAAAGAAACTAAGAGAGTGCTTGTAGTTCAGATCTGCTCCCAGGAAGCGTCTCGCAGGGAGCCTCACACCGTGTAAATATTTGCTCTCGCACTGCAGTTTCCATGCGTATTCTCGTCGGTTTTCGAAAAATGATCTAAATTAATATTTCCTCTGAAATTCTGACAAGAAACGCGTCCTACCTCTCAAAAATATCTTCATCATTTAAGTTTTTTTCAAAAAATAAATATATAAAAACATCACAAAGTAGGATAATTAAAAAAAAAAAAAAAAGTTTGCTAATTGAGTAGAAAATTGCTACTGGCGTTTGATATAACATTCTATGAGAATATAAAGTAAAAGTTGTGAACTTCATACTCATAAAATCCGCCAAAAGATATAACATGTTAAAAATCTCCCTCTCCTGATAAAATCACTAAAAAATAACAAAGAAAATAATACGGTTGATTATAAAGTTTAATTTATTTATGAAATCTGGCGGGAAATGGCGAAAAGAAACTAAGAGAGTGCTTGTAGTTCAGATCTGCTCCCAGGAAGCGTCTCGCAGGGAGCCTCACACCGTGTAAAGATTTGCTCTTGCACGGCAGTTTCCATGCGTATTCTCGTCGGTTTTCGAAAAATGATCTAAATTAATATTTCTTCTGAAATTCTGACAAGAAACGCGTCCTACCTCTCCAAAAAAAAAAATTCATCATTTAAGTTTTTTTCAAAAAAGAAATATATAAAAACATCACAAAGTAGGATAATTTAAATAAAAAAAATTAGTTTGCTAATTGAGTAGAAAATTGCAACTGGTGTTTGATATAACATTCTATGAGAATATAAAGTAAAAGTTGTGAACTTCATACTCATAAAATCCGCCAAAAGATATAACATGTTAAAAATCTCCCTCTCCTGATATAATTACTAAAAAATAACAAAAAAATAATACGGTTGATTATAAAGTTTAATTTATATATGAAATCTGGCGGGAAATGGCGAAAAGAAACTAAGAGAGTGCTTGTAGTTCAGATCTGCTCCCAGGAAGCCTCACACCGTGTAAAGATTTGCTCTTGCACTGCAGTTTCCATGCGTATTCTCGTCGGTTTTCGAAAAATGATCTAAATTAAAATTTTCTCTTAAATTCTGACAAGAAACGCGTCCTACCTCTCAAAAAAATCTTCATCATTTAAGTTTTTTTCAAAAAAGAAATATATAAAAATATCACACAGTATAATAATTTAAATAAAAAAAATTAGTTTGCTAATTGAGTAGAAAATTGCTACTGGTGTTCGATATAATATTCTATGAGAATATAAAGTAAAAGTTGTGAACTTCATACTCATAAAATCCACCCAAAGATATAACATGTTAAAAATCTCCCTCTCCTGATAAAATCACTAAAAAATTACAAAGAAAATGTTACGGTTGATTATAAAGTTTAATTTATATATGAAATCTGGCGGGAAATGGCGGAAAGAAACTAAGAGAGTGCTTGTAGTTCAGATCTGCTCCCAGGAAGCGTCTCGCAGGGAGCCTCACACCGTGTAAAGATTTGCTCTCGCACTGCAGTTTCCATGCGTATTCTCGTCGGTTTTCGAAAAATGATCTAAATTAAAATTTCCTCTTAAATTCTGACAAGAAACGCGTCCTACCTCTCAAAAAAAAAATCTTCATCATTTAAGTTTTTTTCAAAAAAGAAATATATAAAAACATCACAAAGTAGGATAATTTAAATAAAAAAAATTAGTTTGCTAATTGAGTAGAAAATTGCTACTGGTGTTTGATATAACATTCTATGAGAATATAAAGTAAAAGTTGTGAACTTCATACTCATAAAATCCGCCAAAAGATATAACATGTTAAAAATCTCCCTCTCCTGATATAATTACTAAAAAATAACAAAAAAATAATACAGTTGATTATAAAGTTTAATTTATATATGAAATCTGGCGGGAAATGGCGAAAAGAAACTAAGAGAGTGCTTGTAGTTCAGATCTGCTCCCAGGAAGCCTCACACCGTGTAAAGATTTGCTCTTGCACTGCAGTTTCGTGCGTATTCTCGTCGGTTTTTGAAAAATGATCTAAATTAAAATTTCCTCTTAAATTCTGACAAGAAACGCGTCCTACCTCTCCAAAAAAAATCCATCATTTAAGTTTTTTTCAAAAAAGAAATATATAAAAACATCACAAAGTAGGATAATTTAAATAAAAAAAATTAGTTTGCTAATTGAGTAGAACATTGCAAATGGTGTTTGATATAACATTCTATGAGAATATAAAGTAAAAGTTGTGAACTTCATACTCATAAAATCCGCCAAAAGATATAACATGTTAAAAATCTCCCTCTCCTGATATAATTACTAAAAAATAACAAAAAAAAAATAATACGGTTAATTATAAAGTTTAATTTATATATGAAATCTGGCGGGAAATGGCGAAAAGAAACTAAGAGAGTGCTTGTAGTTCAGATCTGCTCCCAGGAAGCCTCACACCGTGTAAAGATTTGCTCTTGCACTGCAGTTTCCATGCGTATTCTCGTCGGTTTTCGAAAAATGATCTAAATTAAAATTTTCTCTTAAATTCTGACAAGAAACGCGTCCTACCTCTCAAAAAAATCTTCATCATTTAAGTTTTTTTCAAAAAAGAAATATATAAAAATATCACACAGTATAATAATTTAAATAAAAAAAATTAGTTTGCTAATTGAGTAGAAAATTGCTACTGGTGTTCGATATAATATTCTATGAGAATATAAAGTAAAAGTTGTGAACTTCATACTCATAAAATCCACCCAAAGATATAACATGTTAAAAATCTCCCTCTCCTGATAAAATCACTAAAAAATTACAAAGAAAATGTTACGGTTGATTATAAAGTTTAATTTATATATGAAATCTGGCGGGAAATGGCGGAAAGAAACTAAGAGAGTGCTTGTAGTTCAGATCTGCTCCCAGGAAGCGTCTCGCAGGGAGCCTCACACCGTGTAAAGATTTGCTCTCGCACTGCAGTTTCCATGCGTATTCTCGTCGGTTTTCGAAAAATGATCTAAATTAAAATTTCCTCTTAAATTCTGACAAGAAACGCGTCCTACCTCTCAAAAAAAAAATCTTCATCATTTAAGTTTTTTTCAAAAAAGAAATATATAAAAACATCACAAAGTAGGATAATTTAAATAAAAAAAATTAGTTTGCTAATTGAGTAGAAAATTGCTACTGGTGTTTGATATAACATTCTATGAGAATATAAAGTAAAAGTTGTGAACTTCATACTCATAAAATCCGCCAAAAGATATAACATGTTAAAAATCTCCCTCTCCTGATATAATTACTAAAAAATAACAAAAAAATAATACAGTTGATTATAAAGTTTAATTTATATATGAAATCTGGCGGGAAATGGCGAAAAGAAACTAAGAGAGTGCTTGTAGTTCAGATCTGCTCCCAGGAAGCGTCTCGCAGGGAGCCTCACACCGTGTAAAGATTTGCTCTCGCACTGCAGTTTCCATGCGTATTCTCGTCGGTTTTCGAAAAATGATCTAAATTAAAAATTCCTCTTAAATTCTGACAAGAAACGCGTCCTACCTCTCAAAAAAATCTTCATCATTTAAGTTTTTTTCAAAAAAGAAATATATAAAAATATCACAAAGTAGGATAATTTAAATAAAAAAAATTAGTTTGCTAATTGAGTAGAAAATTGCTACTGGTGTTTGATATAACATTCTATGAGAATATAAAGTAAAAGTTGTGAACTTCATACTCATAAAATCCGCCAAAAGATATAACATGTTAAAAATCTCCCTCTCCTGATAAAATCACTAAAAAATAACAAAGAAAATAATACGGTTGATTATAAAGTTTAATTTATATATGAAATCTGGCGGGAAATGGCGAAAAGAAACTAAGAGAGTGCTTGTAGTTCAGATCTGCTCCCAGGAAGCGTCTCGCAGGGAGCCTCACACCGTGTAAAGATTTGCTCTCGCACTGCAGTTTCCATGCTTATTCTCGTCGGTTTTCGAAAAATGATCTAAATTAATATTTCCTCTGGAATTCTGACAAGAAACGCGTCCTACCTTTCAAAAAAATCATCATTTAAGTTTTTTTCAAAAAATAAATATATAAAAACATCACAAAGTAGGATAATTAAAAAAAAAAATAGTTTGCTAATTGAGTAGAAAATTGCTACTGGTGTTTGATATAACATTCTATGAGAATATAAAGTAAAAGTTGTGAACTTCATACTCATAAAATCCGCCAAAAGATATAACATGTTAAAAATCTCCCTCTCCTGATAAAATCACTAAAAAATTACAAAGAAAATAATACGGTTGATTATAAAGTTTAATTTATTTATGAAATCTGGCGGGAAATGGCGAAAAGAAACTAAGAGAGTGCTTGTAGTTCAGATCTGCTCCCAGGAAGCGTCTCGCAGGGAGCCTCACACCGTGTAAAGATTTGCTCTTGCACTGCAGTTTCCATGCGTATTCTCGTCGGTTTTCGAAAAATGATCTAAATTAATATTTCTTCTGAAATTCTGACAAGAAACGCGTCCTACCTCTCAAAAAAATCTTCATCATTTAAGTTTTTTTCAAAAAATAAATATATAAAAACATCACAAAGTAGGATAATTAAAAAAAAAAATTAGTTTGCTAACTGAGTAGAAAATTGCTACTGGTGTTCGATATAAGATTCTATGAGAATATAAAGTAAAATTTGTGAACTTCATACTCATGAATTCCGCCAAAAGATATAACATGTTAAAAATCTCCCTCTCCTGATAAAATCACTAAAAAATTACAAAGAAAATGTTACGGTTGATTATAAAGTTTAATTTATATATGAAATCTGGCGGGAAATGGCGGAAAGAAACTAAGAGAGTGCTTGTAGTTCAGATCTGCTCCCAGGAAGCGTCTCGCAGGGAGCCTCACACCGTGTAAAGATTGGCTCTCGCACTGCAGTTTCCATGCGTATTCTCGTCGGTTTTCGAAAAATGATCTAAATTAAAATTTCCTCTTAAATTCTGACAAGAAACGCGTCCTACCTCTCAAAAAAAAATCTTCATCATTTAAGTTTTTTTCAAAAAAGAAATATATAAAAACATCACAAAGTAGGATAATTTAAATAAAAAAAATTAGTTTGCTAATTGAGTAGAAAATTGCTACTGGTGTTTGATATAACATTCTATGAGAATATAAAGTAAAAGTTGTGAACTTCATACTCATAAAATCCGCCAAAAGATATAACATGTTAAAAATCTCCCTCTCCTGATAAAATCACTAAAAAATAACAAAGAAAATAATACGGTTGATTTTAAAGTTTAATTTATTTATGACATCTGGCGGGAAATGGCGAAAAGAAACTAAGAGAGTGCTTTTAGTTCAGATCTGCTCCCAGGAAGCCTCACACCGTGTAAAGATTTGCTCTTGCACTGCAGTTTCCATGCGTATTCTCGTCGGTTTTCGAAAAATGATCTAAATTAAAATTTTCTCTTAAATTCTGACAAGAAACGCGTCCTACCTCTCAAAAAATTCTTCATCATTTAAGTTTTTTTCAAAAAAGAAATATATAAAAACATCACAAAGTATAATAACTTAAATAAAAAAAATTAGTTTGCTAACTGAGTAGAAAATTGCTACTGGTGTTCGATATAATATTCTATGAGAATATAAAGTAAAAGTTGTGAACTTCATACTCATAAAATCCGCCAAAAGATATAACATGTTAAAAATCTCCCTCTCCTGATATAATTACTAAAAAATAACAAAAAAATAATACGGTTGATTATAAAGTTTAATTTATATATGAAATCTGGCGGGAAATAGCGAAAAGAAACTAAGAGAGTGCTTGTAGTTCAGATCTGCTCCCAGGAAGCGTCTCGCAGGGAGCCTCACACCGTGTAAAGATTTGCTCTCGCACTGCAGTTTCCATGCGTATTCTCGTCGGTTTTCGAAAAATGATCTAAATTAAAATTTCCTCTTAAATTCTGACAAGAAACGCGTCCTACCTCTCAAAAAAAAAATCTTCATCATTTAAGTTTTTTTCAAAAAAGAAATATATAAAAACATCACAAAGTAGGATAATTTAAATAAAAAAAATTAGTTTGCTAATTGAGTAGAAAATTGCTACTGGTGTTTGATATAACATTCTATGAGAATATAAAGTAAAAGTTGTAAACTTCATACTCATAAAATCCGCCAAAAGATATAACATGTTAAAAATCTCCCTCTCCTGATATAATTACTAAAAAATAACAAAAAAATAATACAGTTGATTATAAAGTTTAATTTATATATGAAATCTGGCGGGAAATGGCGAAAAGAAACTAAGAGAGTGCTTGTAGTTCAGATCTGCTCCCAGGAAGCGTCTCGCAGGGAGCCTCACACCGTGTAAAGATTTGCTCTCGCACTGCAGTTTCCATGCGTATTCTCGTCGGTTTTCGAAAAATGATCTAAATTAAAAATTCCTCTTAAATTCTGACAAGAAACGCGTCCTACCTCTCAAAAAAATCTTCATCATTTAAGTTTTTTTCAAAAAAGAAATATATAAAAATATCACAAAGTAGGATAATTTAAATAAAAAAAAATAGTTTGCTAATTGAGTAGAAAATTGCTACTGGTGTTTGATATAACATTCTATGAGAATATAAAGTAAAAGTTGTGAACTTCATACTCATAAAATCCGCCAAAAGATATAACATGTTAAAAATCTCCCTCTCCTGATAAAATCACTAAAAAATAACAAAGAAAATAATACGGTTGATTATAAAGTTTAATTTATATATGAAATCTGGCGGGAAATGGCGAAAAGAAACTAAGAGAGTGCTTGTAGTTCAGATCTGCTCCCAGGAAGCGTCTCGCAGGGAGCCTCACACCGTGTAAAGATTTGCTCTCGCACTGCAGTTTTCATGCGTATTCTCGTCGGTTTTCGAAAAATGATCTAAATTAATATTTCCTCTGAAATTCTGACAAGAAACGCGTCCTACCTCTCAAAAAAATCTTCATCATTTAAGTTTTTTTCAAAAAATAAATATATAAAAACATCACAAAGTAGGATAATTAAAAAAAAAAATTAGTTTGCTAACTGAGTAGAAAATTGCTACTGGTGTTTGATATAACATTCTATGAGAATATAAAGTAAAAGTTGTGAACTTCATACTCATAAAATCCGCCAAAAGATATAACATGTTAAAAATCTCCCTCTCCTGATAAAATCACTAAAAAATAACAAAGAAAATAATACGGTTGATTTTAAAGTTTAATTTATTTATGACATCTGGCGGGAAATGGCGAAAAGAAACTAAGAGAGTGCTTTTAGTTCAGATCTGCTCCCAGGAAGCCTCACACCGTGTAAAGATTTGCTCTTGCACTGCAGTTTCCATGCGTATTCTCGTCGGTTTTCGAAAAATGATCTAAATTAAAATTTTCTCTTAAATTCTGACAAGAAACGCGTCCTACCTCTCAAAAAATTCTTCATCATTTAAGTTTTTTTCAAAAAAGAAATATATAAAAACATCACAAAGTATAATAACTTAAATAAAAAAAATTAGTTTGCTAACTGAGTAGAAAATTGCTACTGGTGTTCGATATAATATTCTATGAGAATATAAAGTAAAAGTTGTGAACTTCATACTCATAAAATCCGCCAAAAGATATAACATGTTAAAAATCTCCCTCTCCTGATATAATTACTAAAAAATAACAAAAAAATAATACGGTTGATTATAAAGTTTAATTTATATATGAAATCTGGCGGGAAATAGCGAAAAGAAACTAAGAGAGTGCTTGTAGTTCAGATCTGCTCCCAGGAAGCGTCTCGCAGGGAGCCTCACACCGTGTAAAGATTTGCTCTCGCACTGCAGTTTCCATGCGTATTCTCGTCGGTTTTCGAAAAATGATCTAAATTAAAATTTCCTCTTAAATTCTGACAAGAAACGCGTCCTACCTCTCAAAAAAAAAATCTTCATCATTTAAGTTTTTTTCAAAAAAGAAATATATAAAAACATCACAAAGTAGGATAATTTAAATAAAAAAAATTAGTTTGCTAATTGAGTAGAAAATTGCTACTGGTGTTTGATATAACATTCTATGAGAATATAAAGTAAAAGTTGTGAACTTCATACTCATAAAATCCGCCAAAAGATATAACATGTTAAAAATCTCCCTCTCCTGATATAATTACTAAAAAATAACAAAAAAATAATACAGTTGATTATAAAGTTTAATTTATATATGAAATCTGGCGGGAAATGGCGAAAAGAAACTAAGAGAGTGCTTGTAGTTCAGATCTGCTCCCAGGAAGCGTCTCGCAGGGAGCCTCACACCGTGTAAAGATTTGCTCTCGCACTGCAGTTTCCATGCGTATTCTCGTCGGTTTTCGAAAAATGATCTAAATTAAAAATTCCTCTTAAATTCTGACAAGAAACGCGTCCTACCTCTCAAAAAAATCTTCATCATTTAAGTTTTTTTCAAAAAAGAAATATATAAAAATATCACAAAGTAGGATAATTTAAATAAAAAAAAATAGTTTGCTAATTGAGTAGAAAATTGCTACTGGTGTTTGATATAACATTCTATGAGAATATAAAGTAAAAGTTGTGAACTTCATACTCATAAAATCCGCCAAAAGATATAACATGTTAAAAATCTCCCTCTCCTGATAAAATCACTAAAAAATAACAAAGAAAATAATACGGTTGATTATAAAGTTTAATTTATATATGAAATCTGGCGGGAAATGGCGAAAAGAAACTAAGAGAGTGCTTGTAGTTCAGATCTGCTCCCAGGAAGCGTCTCGCAGGGAGCCTCACACCGTGTAAAGATTTGCTCTCGCACTGCAGTTTTCATGCGTATTCTCGTCGGTTTTCGAAAAATGATCTAAATTAATATTTCCTCTGAAATTCTGACAAGAAACGCGTCCTACCTCTCAAAAAAATCTTCATCATTTAAGTTTTTTTCAAAAAATAAATATATAAAAACATCACAAAGTAGGATAATTAAAAAAAAAAAATAGTTTGCTAATTGAGTAGAAAATTGCTACTGGTGTTTATATAACATTCTATGAGAATATAAAGTAAAAGTTGTGAACTTCATACTCATAAAATCCGCCAAAAGATATAACATGTTAAAAATCTCCCTCTCCTGATAAAATCACTAAAAAATTACAAAGAAAATAATACGGTTGATTATAAAGTTTAATTTATTTATGAAATCTGGCGGGAAATGGCGAAAAGAAACTAAGAGAGTGCTTGTAGTTCAGATCTGCTCCCAGGAAGCGTCTCGCAGGGAGCCTCACACCGTGTAAAGATTTGCTCTTGCACTGCAGTTTCCATGCGTATTCTCGTCGGTTTTCGAAAAATGATCTAAATTAATATTTCTTCTGAAATTCTGACAAGAAACGCGTCCTACCTCTCAAAAAAATCTTCATCATTTAAGTTTTTTTCAAAAAATAAATATATAAAAACATCACAAAGTAGGATAATTAAAAAAAAAAATTAGTTTGCTAACTGAGTAGAAAATTGCTACTGGTGTTCGATATAAGATTCTATGAGAATATAAAGTAAAATTTGTGAACTTCATACTCATGAATTCCGCCAAAAGATATAACATGTTAAAAATCTCCCTCTCCTGATAAAATCACTAAAAAATTACAAAGAAAATGTTACGGTTGATTATAAAGTTTAATTTATATATGAAATCTGGCGGGAAATGGCGGAAAGAAACTAAGAGAGTGCTTGTAGTTCAGATCTGCTCCCAGGAAGCGTCTCGCAGGGAGCCTCACACCGTGTAAAGATTGGTTCTCGCAATGCAGTTTCCATGCGTATTCTCGTCGGTTTTCGAAAAATGATCTAAATTAAAATTTCCTCTTAAATTCTGACAAGAAACGCGTCCTACCTCTCAAAAAAAATCTTCATCATTTAAGTTTTTTTCAAAAAAGAAATATATAAAAACATCACAAAGTAGGATAATTTAAATAAAAAAAATTAGTTTGCTAATTGAGTAGAAAATTGCTACTGGTGTTCGATATAAGATTCTATGAGAATATAAAGTAAAATTTGTGAACTTCATACTCATGAAATCCGCCAAAAGATATAACATGTTAAAAATCTCCCTCTCCTGATATAATTACTAAAAAATAACAAAAAAATAATACGGTTGATTATAAAGTTTAATTTATATATGAAATCTGGCGGGAAATGGCGAAAAGAAACTAAGAGAGTGCTTGTAGTTCAGTTCTGCTCCCAGGAAGCGTCTCGCAGGGAGCCTCGCACCGTGTAAAGATTTGCTCTTGCACTGCAGTTTCCATGCGTATTCTCGTCGGTTTTCGAAAAATGATCTAAATTAAAATTTTCTCTTAAATTCTGACAAGAAACGCGTCCTACCTCTCAAAAAAATCTTCATCATTTAAGTTTTTTTCAAAAAATAAATATATAAAAACATCACAAAGTAGGATAATTAAAAAAAAAAATTAGTTTGCTAACTGAGTAGAAAATTGCTACTGGTGTTCGATATAAGATTCTATGAGAATATAAAGTAAAATTTGTGAACTTCATACTCATGAATTCCGCCAAAAGATATAACATGTTAAAAATCTCCCTCTCCTGATAAAATCACTAAAAAATTACAAAGAAAATGTTACGGTTGATTATAAAGTTTAATTTATATATGAAATCTGGCGGGAAATGGCGGAAAGAAACTAAGAGAGTGCTTGTAGTTCAGATCTGCTCCCAGGAAGCGTCTCGCAGGGAGCCTCACACCGTGTAAAGATTGGCTCTCGCACTGCAGTTTCCATGCGTATTCTCGTCGGTTTTCGAAAAATGATCTAAATTAAAATTTCCTCTTAAATTCTGACAAGAAACGCGTCCTACCTCTCAAAAAAAAATCTTCATCATTTAAGTTTTTTTCAAAAAAGAAATATATAAAAACATCACAAAGTAGGATAATTTAAATAAAAAAAATTAGTTTGCTAATTGAGTAGAAAATTGCTACTGGTGTTCGATATAAGATTCTATGAGAATATAAAGTAAAATTTGTGAACTTCATACTCATGAAATCCGCCAAAAGATATAACATGTTAAAAATCTCCCTCTCCTGATATAATTACTAAAAAATAACAAAAAAATAATACAGTTGATTATAAAGTTTAATTTATATATGAAATCTGGCGGGAAATGGCGAAAAGAAACTAAGAGAGTGCTTGTAGTTCAGATCTGCTCCCAGGAAGCGTCTCGCAGGGAGCCTCACACCGTGTAAAGATTTGCTCTCGCACTGCAGTTTCCATGCGTATTCTCGTCGGTTTTCGAAAAATGATCTAAATTAATATTTCCTCTGAAATTCTGACAAGAAACGCGTCCTACCTCTCAAAAAAATCTTCATCATTTAAGTTTTTTTCAAAAAATAAATATATAAAAACATCACAAAGTAGGATAATTTAAATAAAAAAAATTAGTTTGCTAATTGAGTAGAAAATTGCTACTGGTGTTTGATATAACATTCTATGAGAATATAAAGTAAAAGTTGTGAAATTCATACTCATAAAATCCGCCAAAAGATATAACATGTTAAAAATCTCCCTCTCCTGATATAATTACTAAAAAATAACAAAAAAATAATACAGTTGATTATAAAGTTTAATTTATATATGAAATCTGGCGGGAAATGGCGAAAAGAAACTAAGAGAGTGCTTGTAGTTCAGATCTGCTCCCAGGAAGCGTCTCGCAGGGAGCCTCACACCCTGTAAAGAATTGCTCTTGCACTGCAGTTTCCATGCGTATTCTCGTCGGTTTTCGAAAAATGATCTAAATTAAAATTTCCTGTTAAATTCTGACAAGAAACGCGTCCTACCTCTCAAAAAAATCTTCATCATTTAAGTTTTTTTCAAAAAAGAAATATATAAAAACATCACACAGTATAATAATTTAAATAAAAAAAATTAGTTTGCTAACTGAGTAGAAAATTGCTACTGGTGTTCGATATAATATTCTATGAGAATATAAAGTAAAAGTTGTGAACTTCATACTCATAAAATCCACCCAAAGATATAACATGTTAAAAATCTCCCTCTCCTGATAAAATCACTAAAAAATTACAAAGAAAATGTTACGGTTGATTATAAAGTTTAATTTATATATGAAATCTGGCGGGAAATGGCGGAAAGAAACTAAGAGAGTGCTTGTAGTTCAGATCTGCTCCCAGGAAGCGTCTCGCAGGGAGCCTCACACCGTGTAAAGATTTGCTCTCGCACTGCAGTTTCCATGCGTATTCTCGTCGGTTTTCGAAAAATGATCTAAATTAATATTTCCTCTGAAATTCTGACAAGAAACGCGTCCTACCTCTCAAAAAAATCTTCATCATTTAAGTTTTTTTTCAAAAAAGAAATATATAAAAAAAAACACAAAGTATTATAATTTAAATAAAAAAAATTAGTTTGCTAACTGAGTAGAAAATTGCTACTGGTGTTCGATATAATATTCTATGAGAATATAATGTAAAAGTTGTGAACTTCATACTCATAAAATCCACCCAAAGATATAACATGTTAAAAATCTCCCTCTCCTGATAAATTCACTAAAAAATTACAAAGAAAATATTACGGTTGATTATAAAGTTTAATTTATATATGAAATCTGGCGGGAAATGGCGAAAAGAAACTAAGAGAGTGCTTGTAGTTCAGATCTGCTCCCAGGAAGTCTCACACCGTGTAAAGATTTGCTCTTGCACTGCAGTTTCCATGCGTATTCTCGTCGGTTTTTGAAAAATGATCTAAATTAAAATTTCCTCTTAAATTCTGACAAGAAACGCGTCCTACCTCTCAAAAAAATCTTCATCATTTAAGTTTTTTTCAAAAAATAAATATATAAAAACATCACAAAGTAGGATAATTAAAAAAAAAAATTAGTTTGCTAACTGAGTAGAAAATTGCTACTGGTGTTCGATATAATATTCTATGAGAATATAAAGTAAAAGTTGTGAACTTCATACTCATAAAATCCACCCAAAGATATAACATGTTAAAAATCTCCCTCTCCTGATATAATTACTAAAAAATAACAAAAAAATAATACGGTTGATTATAAAGTTTAATTTATATATGAAATCTGGCGGGAAATGGCGAAAAGAAACTAAGAGAGTGCTTGTAGTTCAGATCTGCTCCCAGGAAGCGTCTCGCAGGGAGCCTCACACCGTGTAAAGATTTGCTCTCGCACTGCAGTTTCCATGCGTATTCTAGTCGGTTTTCGAAAAATGATCTAAATTAAAATTTCCTCTTAAATTCTGACAAGAAACGCGTCCTACCTCTCAAAAAAATCTTCATCATTTAGGTTTTTTTCAAAAAAGAAATATATAAAAACATCACACAGTATAATAATTTAAATAAAAAAAATTAGTTTGCTAACTGAGTAGAAAATTGCTACTGGTGTTCGATATAATATTCTATGAGAATATAAAGTAAAAGTTGTGAACTTCATACTCATAAAATCCACCCAAAGATATAACATGTTAAAAATCTCCCTCTCCTGACAAAATCACTAAAAAATTACAAAGAAAATGTTACGGTTGATTATAAAGTTTAATTTATATATGAAATCTGGCGGGAAATGGCGGAAAGAAACTAAGAGAGTGCTTGTAGTTCAGATCTGCTCCCAGGAAGCGTCTCGCAGGGAGCCTCACACCGTGTAAAGATTTGCTCTCGCACTGCAGTTTCCATGCGTATTCTCGTCGGTTTTCGAAAAATGATCTAAATTAATATTTCCTCTGAAATTCTGACAAGAAACGCGTCCTACCTCTCAAAAAAATCTTCATCATTTAAGTTTTTTTCAAAAAATAAATATATAAAAACATCACAAAGTAGGATAATTAAAAAAAAAAAAAAAAGTTTGCTAATTGAGTAGAAAATTGCTACTGGTGTTTGATATAACATTCTATGAGAATATAAAGTAAAAGTTGTGAACTTCATACTCATAAAATCCGCCAAAAGATATAACATGTTAAAAATCTCCCTCTCCTGATAAAATCACTAAAAAATAACAAAGAAAATAATACGGTTGATTATAAAGTTTAATTTATTTATGAAATCTGGCGGGAAATGGCGAAAAGAAACTAAGAGAGTGCTTGTAGTTCAGATCTGCTCCGAGGAAGCCTCACACCGTGTAAAGATTTGCTCTTGCACTGCAGTTTCCATGCGTATTCTCGTCGGTTTTTGAAAAATGATCTAAATTATAATTTCCTCTTAAATTCTGACAAGAAACGCGTCCTACCTCTCAAAAAAAATCTTCATCATTTAAGTTTTTTTCAAAAAATAAATATATAAAAACATCACAAAGTAGGATAATTAAAAAAAAAAAAAATAGTTTGCTAACTGAGTAGAAAATTGCTGCTGGTGTTCGATATAAGATTCTATGAGAATATAAAGTAAAATTTGTGAACTTCATACTCATGAAATCCGCCAAAATATATAACATGTTAAAAATCTCCCTCTCCTGATATAATTACTAAAAAATAACAAAAAAATAATACGGTTGATTATAAAGTTTAATTTATATATGAAATCTGGCGGGAAATGGCGAAAAGAAACTAAGAGAGTGCTTGTAGTTCAGATCTGCTCCCAGGAAGCGTCTCGCAGGGAGCCTCACACCGTGTAAAGATTTGCTCTTGCACTGCAGTTTCCATGCGTATTCTCGTCGGTTTTCGAAAAATGATCTAAATTAATATTTCCTCTGAAATTCTGACAAGAAACGCGTCCTACCTCTCAAAAAAATCTTCATCATTTAAGTTTTTTTCAAAAAATAAATATATAAAAACATCACAAAGTAGGATAATTTAAATAAAAAAAATTAGTTTGCTAATTGAGTAGAAAATTGCTACTGGTGTTTGATATAACATTCTATGAGAATATAAAGTAAAAGTTGTGAAATTCATACTCATAAAATCCGCCAAAAGATATAACATGTTAAAAATCTCCCTCTCCTGATATAATTACTAAAAAATAACAAAAAAATAATACAGTTGATTATAAAGTTTAATTTATATATGAAATCTGGCGGGAAATGGCGAAAAGAAACTAAGAGAGTGCTTGTAGTTCAGATCTGCTCCCAGGAAGCGTCTCGCAGGGAGCCTCACACCCTGTAAAGAATTGCTCTTGCACTGCAGTTTCCATGCGTATTCTCGTCGGTTTTCGAAAAATGATCTAAATTAAAATTTCCTGTTAAATTCTGACAAGAAACGCGTCCTACCTCTCAAAAAAATCTTCATCATTTAAGTTTTTTTCAAAAAAGAAATATATAAAAACATCACACAGTATAATAATTTAAATAAAAAAAATTAGTTTGCTAACTGAGTAGAAAATTGCTACTGGTGTTCGATATAATATTCTATGAGAATATAAAGTAAAAGTTGTGAACTTCATACTCATAAAATCCACCCAAAGATATAACATGTTAAAAATCTCCCTCTCCTGATAAAATCACTAAAAAATTACAAAGAAAATGTTACGGTTGATTATAAAGTTTAATTTATATATGAAATCTGGCGGGAAATGGCGGAAAGAAACTAAGAGAGTGCTTGTAGTTCAGATCTGCTCCCAGGAAGCGTCTCGCAGGGAGCCTCACACCGTGTAAAGATTTGCTCTCGCACTGCAGTTTCCATGCGTATTCTCGTCGGTTTTCGAAAAATGATCTAAATTAATATTTCCTCTGAAATTCTGACAAGAAACGCGTCCTACCTCTCAAAAAAATCTTCATCATTTAAGTTTTTTTTCAAAAAAGAAATATATAAAAAAAAACACAAAGTATTATAATTTAAATAAAAAAAATTAGTTTGCTAACTGAGTAGAAAATTGCTACTGGTGTTCGATATAATATTCTATGAGAATATAATGTAAAAGTTGTGAACTTCATACTCATAAAATCCACCCAAAGATATAACATGTTAAAAATCTCCCTCTCCTGATAAATTCACTAAAAAATTACAAAGAAAATATTACGGTTGATTATAAAGTTTAATTTATATATGAAATCTGGCGGGAAATGGCGAAAAGAAACTAAGAGAGTGCTTGTAGTTCAGATCTGCTCCCAGGAAGTCTCACACCGTGTAAAGATTTGCTCTTGCACTGCAGTTTCCATGCGTATTCTCGTCGGTTTTTGAAAAATGATCTAAATTAAAATTTCCTCTTAAATTCTGACAAGAAACGCGTCCTACCTCTCAAAAAAATCTTCATCATTTAAGTTTTTTTCAAAAAATAAATATATAAAAACATCACAAAGTAGGATAATTAAAAAAAAAAATTAGTTTGCTAACTGAGTAGAAAATTGCTACTGGTGTTCGATATAATATTCTATGAGAATATAAAGTAAAAGTTGTGAACTTCATACTCATAAAATCCACCCAAAGATATAACATGTTAAAAATCTCCCTCTCCTGATATAATTACTAAAAAATAACAAAAAAATAATACGGTTGATTATAAAGTTTAATTTATATATGAAATCTGGCGGGAAATGGCGAAAAGAAACTAAGAGAGTGCTTGTAGTTCAGATCTGCTCCCAGGAAGCGTCTCGCAGGGAGCCTCACACCGTGTAAAGATTTGCTCTCGCACTGCAGTTTCCATGCGTATTCTAGTCGGTTTTCGAAAAATGATCTAAATTAAAATTTCCTCTTAAATTCTGACAAGAAACGCGTCCTACCTCTCAAAAAAATCTTCATCATTTAGGTTTTTTTCAAAAAAGAAATATATAAAAACATCACACAGTATAATAATTTAAATAAAAAAAATTAGTTTGCTAACTGAGTAGAAAATTGCTACTGGTGTTCGATATAATATTCTATGAGAATATAAAGTAAAAGTTGTGAACTTCATACTCATAAAATCCACCCAAAGATATAACATGTTAAAAATCTCCCTCTCCTGACAAAATCACTAAAAAATTACAAAGAAAATGTTACGGTTGATTATAAAGTTTAATTTATATATGAAATCTGGCGGGAAATGGCGGAAAGAAACTAAGAGAGTGCTTGTAGTTCAGATCTGCTCCCAGGAAGCGTCTCGCAGGGAGCCTCACACCGTGTAAAGATTTGCTCTCGCACTGCAGTTTCCATGCGTATTCTCGTCGGTTTTCGAAAAATGATCTAAATTAATACTTCCTCTGAAATTCTGACAAGAAACGCGTCCTACCTCTCAAAAAAATCTTCATCATTTAAGTTTTTTTCAAAAAATAAATATATAAAAACATCACAAAGTAGGATAATTAAAAAAAAAAAAAAAAGTTTGCTAATTGAGTAGAAAATTGCTACTGGTGTTTGATATAACATTCTATGAGAATATAAAGTAAAAGTTGTGAACTTCATACTCATAAAATCCGCCAAAAGATATAACATGTTAAAAATCTCCCTCTCCTGATAAAATCACTAAAAAATAACAAAGAAAATAATACGGTTGATTATAAAGTTTAATTTATTTATGAAATCTGGCGGGAAATGGCGAAAAGAAACTAAGAGAGTGCTTGTAGTTCAGATCTGCTCCGAGGAAGCCTCACACCGTGTAAAGATTTGCTCTTGCACTGCAGTTTCCATGCGTATTCTCGTCGGTTTTTGAAAAATGATCTAAATTATAATTTCCTCTTAAATTCTGACAAGAAACGCGTCCTACCTCTCAAAAAAAATCTTCATCATTTAAGTTTTTTTCAAAAAATAAATATATAAAAACATCACAAAGTAGGATAATTAAAAAAAAAAAAAATAGTTTGCTAACTGAGTAGAAAATTGCTGCTGGTGTTCGATATAAGATTCTATGAGAATATAAAGTAAAATTTGTGAACTTCATACTCATGAAATCCGCCAAAATATATAACATGTTAAAAATCTCCCTCTCCTGATATAATTACTAAAAAATAACAAAAAAATAATACGGTTGATTATAAAGTTTAATTTATATATGAAATCTGGCGGGAAATGGCGAAAAGAAACTAAGAGAGTGCTTGTAGTTCAGATCTGCTCCCAGGAAGCGTCTCGCAGGGAGCCTCACACCGTGTAAAGATTTGCTCTTGCACTGCAGTTTCCATGCGTATTCTCGTCGGTTTTCGAAAAATGATCTAAATTAAAATTTCCTCTTAAATTCTGACAAGAAACGCGTCCTACCTCTCAAAAAAATCTTCATCATTTAAGTTTTTTTCAAAAAAGAAATATATAAAAACATCACACAGTATAATAATTTAAATAAAAAAAATTAGTTTGCTAACTGAGTAGAAAATTGCTACTGGTGTTCGATATAATATTCTATGAGAATATAAAGTAAAAGTTGTGAACTTCATACTCATAAAATCCACCCAAAGATATAACATGTTAAAAATCTCCCTCTCCTGATAAAATCACTAAAAAATTACAAAGAAAATATTACGGTTGATTATAAAGTTTAATTTATATATGAAATCTGGCGGGAAATGGCGAAAAGAAACTAAGAGAGTGCTTGTAGTTCAGATCTGCTCCCAGGAAGCGTCTCGCAGGGAGCCTCACACCGTGTAAAGATTTGCTCTTGCACTGCAGTTTCCATGCGTATTCTCGTCGGTTTTCGAAAAATGATCTAAATTAAAATTTCCTCTTAAATTCTGACAAGAAACGCGTCCTACCTCTCAAAAAAAAAATCTTCATCATTTAAGTTTTTTTCAAAAAAGAAATATATAAAAACATCACAAAGTAGGATTATTTAAATAAAAAAAATTAGTTTGCTAATTGAGTAGAAAATTGCTACTGGTGTTTGATATAACATTCTATGAGAATATAAAGTAAAAGTTGTGAACTTCATACTCATAAAATCCGCCAAAAGATATAACATGTTAAAAATCTCCCTCTCCTGATATAATTACTAAAAAATAACAAAAAAAATAATACGGTTGATTATAAAGTTTAATTTATATATGAAATCTGGCGGGAAATGGCGAAAAGAAACTAAGAGAGTGCTTGTAGTTCAGATCTGCTCCCAGGAAGCGTCTCGCAGGGAGCCTCACACCGTGTAAAGATTTGCTCTCGCACTGCAGTTTCCATGCGTATTCTCGTCGGTTTTCGAAAAATGATCTAAATTAAAATTTCCTCTTCAATTCTGACAAGAAACGCGTCCTACCTCTCAAAAAAAAATCTTCATCATTTAAGATTTTTTCAAAAAAGAAATATATAAAAACATCACAAAGTAGGATAATTTAAATAAAAAAAATTAGTTTGCTAATTGAGTAGAAAATTGCAACTGGTGTTTGATATAACATTCTATGAGAATATAAAGTAAAAGTTGTGAACTTCATACTCATAAAATCCGCCAAAAGATATAACATGTTAAAAATCTCCCTCTCCTGATATAATTACTAAAAAATAACAAAAAAATAATACGGTTGATTATAAAGTTTAATTTATATATGAAATCTGGCGGGAAATGGCGAAAAGAAACTAAGAGAGTGCTTGTAGTTCAGATCTGCTCCCAGGAAGCGTCTCGCAGGGAGCCTCACACCGTGTAAAGATTTGCTCTTCACTGCAGTTTCCATGCGTATTCTCGTCGGTTTTCGAAAAATGATCTAAATTAAAATTTCCTCTTAAATTCTGACAAGAAACGCGTCCTACCTCTCAAAAAAATCTTCATCATTTAAGTTTATTTCAAAAAAGAAATATATAAAAACATCACAAAGTATAATAATTTAAATAAAAAAAATTAGTTTGCTAACTGAGTAGAAAATTGCTACTAGTGTTCGATATAATATTCTATGAGAATATAAAGTAAAAGTTGTGAACTTCATACTCATAAAATCCGCCAAAAGATATAACATGTTTAAAATCTCCCTCTCCTGATATAATTACTAAAAAATAACAAAAAAATAATACGGTTGATTATAAAGTTTAATTTATATATGAAATCTGGCGGGAAATGGCGAAAAGAAACTAAGAGAGTGCTTGTAGTTCAGATCTGCTCCCAGGAAGCGTCTCGCAGGGAGCCTCACACCGTGTAAAGATTTGCTCTCGCACTGCAGTTTCCATGCGTATTCTCGTCGGTTTTCGAAAAATGATCTAAATTAAAATTTCCTCTTAAATTCTGACAAGAAACGCGTCCTACCTCTCAAAAAAAAAATCTTCATCATTTAAGTTTTTTTCAAAAAAGAAATATATAAAAACATCACAAAGTAGGATAATTTAAATAAAAAAAATTAGTTTGCTAATTGAGTAGAAAATTGCAACTGGTGTTTGATATAACATTCTATGAGAATATGAAGTAAAAGTTGTGAACTTCATACTCATAAAATCCGCCAAAAGATATAACATGTTAAAAATCTCCCTCTCCTGATATAATTACTAAAAAATAACAAAAAAATAATACGGTTGATTATAAAGTTTAATTTATATATGAAATCTGGCGGGAAATGGCGAAAAGAAACTAAGAGAGTGCTTGTAGTTCAGATCTGCTCCCAGGAAGCGTCTCGCAGGGAGCCTCACACCGTGTAAAGATTTGCTCTTGCACTGCAGTTTCCATGCGTATTCTCGTCGGTTTTCGAAAAATGATCTAAATTAAAATTTCCTCTTAAATTCTGACAAGAAACGCGTCCTACCTCTCAAAAAAAAAATCTTCATCATTTAAGTTTTTTTCAAAAAAGAAATATATAAAAACATCACAAAGTAGGATAATTTAAATAAAAAAAAATTAGTTTGCTAATTGAGTAGAAAATTGCTACTGGTGTTGGATATAACATTCTATGAGAATATAAAGTAAAAGTTGTGAACTTCATACTCATAAAATCCGCCAAAAGATATAACATGTTAAAAATCTCCCTCTCGTGATATAATTACTAAAAAATAACAAAAAAATAATACGGTTGATTATAAAGTTTAATTTATATATGAAATCTGGCGGGAAATGGCGAAAAGAAACTAAGAGAGTGCTTGTAGTTCAGATCTGCTCCCAGGAAGCGTCTCGCAGGGAGCCTCACACCGTGTAAAGATTTGCTCTTGCACTGCAGTTTCCATGCGTATTCTCGTCGGCTTTCGAAAAATGATCTAAATTAATATTTCCTCTTAAATTCTGACAAGAAACGCGTCCTACCTCTCAAAAAAAAATCTTCATCATTTAAGTTTTTTTCAAAAAAGAAATATATAAAAACATCACAAAGTAGGATAATTTAAATAAAAAAAAAAATTAGTTTGCTAATTGAGTAGAAAATTGCTACTGGTGTTGGATATAACATTCTATGAGAATATAAAGTAAAATTTGTGAACTTCATACTCATGAATTCCGCCAAAAGATATAACATGTTAAAAATCTCCCTCTCCTGATAAAATCACTAAAAAATTATAAAGAAAATGTTACGGTTGATTATAAAGTTTAATTTATATATGAAATCTGGCGGGAAATGGCGGAAAGAAACTAAGAGAGTGCTTGTAGTTCAGATCTGCTCCCAGGAAGCGTCTCGCAGGGAGCCTCACACCGTGTAAAGATTTGCTCTCGCACTGCAGTTTCCATGCGTATTCTCCTCGGTTTTCGAAAAATGATCTAAATTAATATTTCCTCTGAAATTCTGACAAGAAACGCGTCCTACCTCTCAAAAAAATCTTCATCATTTAAGTTTTTTTTCAAAAAAGAAATATATAAAAAAAAACACAAAGTATTATAATTTAAATAAAAAAAATTAGTTTGCTAACTGAGTAGAAAATTGCTACTGGTTTTGGTGTTCGATATAATATTCTATGAGAATATAAAGTAAAAGTTGTGAACTTCATACTCATGAATTCCGCCAAAAGATATAACATGTTAAAAATCTCCATCTCCTGATAAAATCACTAAAAAATTATAAAGAAAATGTTACGGTTGATTATAAAGTTTAATTTATATATGAAATCTGGCGGGAAATGGCGAAAAGAAACTAAGAGAGTGCTTGTAGTTCAGATCTGCTCCCAGGAAGAGTCTCGCAGGGAGCCTCACACCGTGTAAAGATTTGCTCTTGCACTGCAGTTTCCATGCGTATTCTCGTCGGTTTTCGAAAAATGATCTAAATTAAAATTTCCTCTTAAATTTTGACAAGAAACGCGTCCTACCTCTCAAAAAAATCTTCATCATTTAAGTTTTTTTCAAAAAAGAAATATATAAAAACATCACAAAGTATAATAATTTAAATAAAAAAAATTAGTTTGCTAACTGAGTAGAAAATTGCTACAGGTGTTCGATATAATATTCTATGAGAATATAAAGTAAAAGTTGTGAACTTCATACTCATAAAATCCACCCAAAGATATAACATGTTAAAAATCTCCCTCTCCTGATAAATTCACTAAAAAATTACAAAGAAAATATTACGGTTGATTATAAAGTTTAATTTATATATGAAATCTGGCGGGAAATGGCGAAAAGAAACTAAGAGAGTGCTTGTAGTTCAGATCTGCTCCCAGGAAGCGTCTCGCAGGGAGCCTCACACCGTGTAAAGATTTGCTCTCGCACTGCAGTTTCCATGCGTATTCTCTTCGGTTTTCGAAAAATGATCTAAATTAAAATTTCCTCTTAAATTCTGACAAGAAACGCGTCCTACCTCTCAAAAAAAAAAATCTTCATCATTTAAGTTTTTTTCAAAAAAGAAATATATAAAAACATCACAAAGTAGGATAATTTAAATAAAAAAAATTAGTTTGCTAATTGAGTAGAAAATTGCTACTGGTGTTGGATATAACATTCTATGAGAATATAAAGTAAAAGTTGTGAACTTCATACTCATAAAATCCGCCAAAAGATATAACATGTTAAAAATCTCCCTCTCGTGATATAATTACTAAAAAATAACAAAAAAATAATACGGTTGATTATAAAGTTTAATTTATATATGAAATCTGGCGGGAAATGGCGAAAAGAAACTAAGAGAGTGCTTGTAGTTCAGATCTGCTCCCAGGAAGCCTCACACCGTGTAAAGATTTGCTCTTGCATTGCAGTTTCCATGCGTATTCTCGTCGGTTTTTGAAAAATGATCTAAATTAAAATTTCCTCTTAAATTCTGACAAGAAACGCGTCCTACCTCTCAAAAAAATCTTCATCATTTAAGTTTTTTTCAAAAAATAAATATATAAAAACATCACAAAGTAGGATAATTAAAAAAAAAAAATTAGTTTGCTAACTGAGTAGAAAATTGCTGCTGGTGTTCGATATAAGATTCTATGAGAATATAAAGTAAAATTTGTGAACTTCATACTCATGAAATCCGCCAAAATATATAACATGTTAAAAATCTCCCTCTCCTGATATAATTACTAAAAAATAACAAAAAAATAATACGGTTGATTATAAAGTTTAATTTATATATGAAATCTGGCGGGAAATGGCGAAAAGAAACTAAGAGAGTGCTTGTAGTTCAGATCTGCTCCCAGGAAGCGTCTCGCAGGGAGCCTCACACCGTGTAAAGATTTGCTCTGGCACTGCAGTTTCCATGCGTATTCTCGTCGGTTTTCGAAAAATGATCTAAATTAAAATTTTCTCTTAAATTCAGACAAGAAACGCGTCCTACCTCTCAAAAAAATCTTCATCATTTAAGGTTTTTTCAAAAAAGAAATATATAAAAACATCACACAGTATAATAATTTAAATAAAAAAAATTAGTTTGCTAACTGAGTAGAAAATTGCTACTGGTGTTCGATATAATATTCTATGAGAATATAAAGTAAAAGTTGTGAACTTCATACTCATAAAATCCACCCAAAGATATAACATGTTAAAAATCTCCCTCTCCTGATAAATTCACAAAAAATTACAAAGAAAATATTACGGTTGATCATAAAGTTTAATTAAAAATGAAATCTGGCGGGAAATGGCGGAAAGAAACTAAGAGAGTACTTGTAGTTCAGATCTGCTGCCAGGAAGCGTCTCGCAGGGAGCCTCACACCGTGTAAAGATTGGCTCTCGCACTGCAGTTTCCATGCGTATTCTCGTCGGTTTTCGAAAAATGATCTAAATTAAAATTTCCTCTTAAATTCTGACAAGAAACGCGTCCTACCTCTCAAAAAAAAAATCTTCATCATTTAAGTTTTTTTCAAAAAAGAAATATATAAAAACATCACAAAGTAGGATAATTTAAATAAAAAAAATTAGTTTGCTAATTGAGTAGAAAATTGCTACTGGTGTTCGATATAAGATTCTATGAGAATATAAAGTAAAATTTGTGAACTTCATACTCATGAAATCCGCCAAAAGATATAACATGTTAAAAATCTCCCTCTCCTGATATAATTACTAAAAAATAACAAAAAAATAATACGGTTGATTATAAAGTTTAATTTATATATGAAATCTGGCGGGAAATGGCGAAAAGAAACTAAGAGAGTGCTTGTAGTTCAGATCTGCTCCCAGGAAGCGTCTCGCAGGGAGCCTCACACCGTGTAAATATTTGCTCTCGCACTGCAGTTTCCATGCGTATTCTCGTCGGTTTTCGAAAAATGATCTAAATTAATATTTCCTCTGAAATTCTGACAAGAAACGCGTCCTACCTCTTAAAAATATCTTCATCATTTAAGTTTTTTTCAAAAAATAAATATATAAAAACATCACAAAGTAGGATAATTAAAAAAAAAAAAAGAGTTTGCTAATTGAGTAGAAAATTGCTACTGGTGTTTGATATAACATTCTATGAGAATATAAAGTAAAAGTTGTGAACTTCATACTCATAAAATCCGCCAAAAGATATAACATGTTAAAAATCTCCCTCTCCTGATAAAATCACTAAAAAATAACAAAGAAAATAATACGGTTGATTATAAAGTTTAATTAAAAATGAAATCTGGCGGGAAATGGCGGAAAGAAACTAAGAGAGTGCTTGTAGTTCAGATCTGCTCCCAGGAAGCGTCTCGCAGGGAGCCTCACACCGTGTAAAGATTTGCTCTTGCACTGCAGTTTCCATGCGTATTCTCGTCGGTTTTCGAAAAATGATCTAAATTAAAATTTCCTCTTAAATTCTGACAAGAAACGCGTCCTACCTCTCAAAAAAAATCTTCATCATTTAAGTTTTTTACAAAAAAGAAATATATAAAAACATCACAAATTAGGATAATAATAGAAAAAAAAATAGTTTGCTAATTGAGTAGAAAATTGCTACTGGTGTTTGATATAACATTCTATGAGAATATAAAGTAAAAGTTGTGAACTTCATACTCATGAAATCCGCCAAAAGATATAACATGTTAAAAATCTCCCTCTCCTGATAAAATCACTAAAAAATAACAAAGAAAATAATACGGTTGATTATAAAGTTTAATTTATATATGAAATCTGGCGGGAAATGGCGAAAAGAAACTAAGAGAGTGCTTGTAGTTCAGATCTGCTCCCAGGAAGCGTCTCGCAGGGAGCCTCACACCGTGTAAAGATTTGCTCTCGTACTGCAGTTTCCATGCGTATTCTCGTCGGTTTTCGAAAAATGATTTAAATTAATATTTCCTCTGGAATTCTGACAAGAAACGCGTCCTACCTCTAAAAAAAATCTTCATCATTTAAGTTTTTTTCAAAAAAGAAATATATAAAAACATCACAAAGTATTATAATTTAAATAAAAAAAATTAGTTTACTAACTGAGTAGAAAATTGCTACTGGTGTTCGATATAACATTCTATGAGAATATAAAGTAAAATTTGTGAACTTCATACTCATAAAATCCACCCAAAGATATAACATGTTAAAAATCTCCCTCTCCTGATAAAATCAATAAAAAATTACAAAGAAAATATTACGGTTGATTATAAAGTTTAATTTATATATGAAATCTGGCGGGAAATCGCGAAAAGAAACTAAGAGAGTGCTTGTAGTTCAGATCTGCTCCCAGGAAGCGTCTCGCAGGGAGCCTCACATCGTGTAAAGATTTGCTCTCGCACTGCAGTTTCCATGCGTATTCTCGTCGGTTTTCGAAAAATGATCTAAATTAAAATTTCCTCTTAAATTCTGACAAGAAACGCGTCCTACCTCTCAAAAAAATCTTCATCATTTAAGTTTTTTTCAAAAAAGAAATATATAAAAACATCAAAGTAGGATAATTTAAATAAAAAAAAATTAGTTTGCTAATTGAGTAGAAAATTGCTACTGGTGTTTGATATAACATTCTATGAGAATATAAAGTAAAAGTTGTGAACTTCATACTCATAAAATCGGCCAAAAGATATAACATGTTAAAAATCTCCCTCTCCTGATAAAATCACTAAAAAATTACAAAGAAAATATTACGGTTGATTATAAAGTTTAATTTATATATGAAATCTGGCGGGAAATGGCGAAAAGAAACTAAGAGAGTGCTTGTAGTTCAGATCTGCTCCCAGGAAGCGTCTCGCAGGGAGCATCCACACCGTGTAAAGATTAGCTCTCGCACTGCAGTTTCCATGCGTATTCTCGTCGGTTTTCGAAAAATGATCTAAATTAATATTTCCTCTGAAATTCTGACAAGAAACGCGTCCTACCTCTAAAAAAAATCTTCATCATTTAAGTTTTTTTCAAAAAAGAAATATATAAAAACATCACAAAGTAGGATAATTTAAATAAAAAAAATTAGTTTGCTAATTGAGTAGAAAATTGCTACTGGTGTTTGATATAACATTCTATGAGAATATAAAGTAAAAGTTGTGAAATTCATACTCATAAAATCCGCCGAAAGATATAACATGTTAAAAATCTCCCTCTCCTAAAAAAAACACTAAAAAATTACAAAGAAAATATTACGGATTATAAAGTTTAATTTAAATATGAAATCTGGCGGGAAATGAGGAAAATTAACTAAGAGAGTGCTTGTAGTTCAGATCTGCTCCCAGGAAGCGTCTCGCAGGGAGCCTCACACCGTGTAAAGATTTGCTCTCGCACTGCAGTTTCCATGCGTATTCTCGTCGGTTTTCGAAAAATGATCTAAATTAATATTTCCTCTGAAATTCTGACAAGAAACGCGTCCTACCTCTCAAAAAAATCTTCATCATTTAAGTTTTTTTCAAAAAATAAATATATAAAAACATCACAAAGTAGGATAATTAAAAAAAAAAAAAAAAAAAAAAAAAAAAAAATAGTTTGTTAATTGAGTAGAAAATTGCTACTGGTGTTTGATATAACATTCTATGAGAATATAAAGTAAAATTTGTGAACTTCATACTCATGAAATCCGCCAAAAGATATAACATGTTAAAAATCTCCCTCTCCTGATAAAATCACTAAAAAATTACAAAGAAAATATTACGGTTGATTATAAAGTTTAATTTATATATGATATCTGGCGGGAAATGGCGAAAAGAAACTAAGAGAATTCTTGTAGTTCAGATCTGCTCCCAGGAAGCGTCTCGCAGGGAGCCTCACACCGTGTAAAGATTTGCTCTCGCACTGCAGTTTCCATGCGTATTCTCGTCGGTTTTCGAAAAATGATCTAAATTAAAATTTCCTCTGAAATTCTGACAAGAAACGCGTCCTACCTCTCAAAAAAATTTTCCTCATTTAAGTTTTTTCAAAAAAGAAATATATAAAAACATCACAAAGTATTATAATTTAAATAAAAAAAATTAGTTTGCTAACGGAGTAGAAAATTGCTACTGGTGTTTGATATAACATTTTATGAGAATATAAAGTAAAAGTTGTGAACTTCATACTCATAAAATCCGCCAAAAGATATAACATGTTAAAAATCTCCCTCTCCTGATAAAATCACTAAAAAATAACAAAGAAAATATTACGGTTGATTATAAAGTTTAATTTATATATGAAATCTGGCGGGAAATGGCGAAAAGAAACTAAGAGAGTGCTTGTAGATCTGCTCCCAGGAAGCGTCTCGCAGGGAGCCTCACACCGTGTAAAGATTTGCTCTCGCACTGCAGTTTCCATGCGTATTCTCGTCGGTTTTCGAAAAATGATCTAAATTAAAATTTCCTCTTAAATTCTGACAAGAAACGCGTCCTACCTCTCAAAAAAAATCTTCATCATATAAGTTTTTTTCAAAAAAGAAATATATAAAAACATCACAAAGTAGGATAATTTAAATAAAAAAAATTAGTTTGCTAATTGAGTAGAAAATTGCTACTGGTGTTTGATATAACATTCTATGAGAATATAAAGTAAAATTTGTGAAATTCATACTCATAAAATCCGCCAAAAGATATAACATGTTAAAAATCTCCCTCTCCTAATAAAAACACTAAAAAATTACAAAGAAAATATTACGGATTATAAAGTTTAATTTATATATGAAATCTAGCGGGAAATGGCGAAAAGAAACTAAGAGAGTGCTTGCAGTTCAGATCTGCTCCCAGGAAGGGTCTCGCAGGGAGCCTCACACCGTGTAAAGGTTTGCTCTCTCACTGCAGTTTCCATGCGTATTCTCGTCGGTTTTCGAAAAATGATCTAAATTAATATTTCCTCTTAAATTCTGACAAGAAACGCGTCCTACCTCTCAAAAAAATCTTCATCATTTAAGTTTTCTTTCAAAAAAGAAATATATAAAAACATCAAAGTATTATAATTTAAATAAAAAAAATTAGTTTGCTAACTGAGTAGAAAATTGCTACTGGTGTTCGATATAATATTCTATGAGAATATAAGGTAAAAGTTGTGAACTTCATACTCATAAAATCTCCTCAAAGATATAACATGTTAAAAATCCCCCTCTCCTGATAAAATCACTAAAAGATTACAAAGAAAATATTACGGTTGATTATAAAGTTTAATTTTTATATGAAATCTGGCGGGAAATGGCGAAAAGAAACTAAGAGAGTGCTTGTAGTTCAGATCTGCTCCCAGGAAGCGTCTCTCAGGGAGCCTCACACCGTGTAAAGATTTGCTCTCGCACTGCAGTTTCCATGCGTATTCTCGTCGGTTTTCGAAAAATGATCTAAATTAATATTTCCTCTGAAATTCTGACAAGAAACGCGTCCTACCTCTCAAAAAAATCTTCATCATTTAAGTTTTTTTCAAAAAATAAATATATAAAAACATCACAAAGTAGGATAATTAAAAAAAAAAAATAGTTTGCTATTTGAGTAGAAAATTGCTATTGGTGTTTGATATAACATTCTATGAGAATATAAAGTAAACTTTGTGAACTTCATACTCATGAATTCCGCCAAAAGATATAACATGTTAAAAATCTCCCTCTCCTGATATAATTACTAAAAAATAACAAAAAAATAATACGGTTGATTATAAAGTTTAATTTATATATGAAATCTTGCGGGAAATGGCGAAAAGAAACTAAGAGAGTGCTTGTAGTTCAGATCTGCTCCCAGGAAGCGTCTCGCAGGGAGCCTCACACCGTGTAAAGATTTGCTCTTGCACTGCAGTTTCCATGCGTATTCTCGTCGGTTTTCGAAAAATGATCTAAATTAAAATTTCCTCTTAAATTCTGACAAGAAACGCGTCCTACCTCTCAAAAAAATCTTCATCATTTAAGTTTTTTTCAAAAAAGAAATATATAAAAACATCACAAAGTATTATAATTTAAATAAAAAAAATTAGTTTGCAAACTGAGTAGAAAATTGCTACTGGTGTTCGATATAATATTCTATGAGAATATAAAGTAAAAGTTGTGAACTTCATACTCATAAAATCCCCCCCAAAGATGTAACATGTTAAAAATCTCCCTCTCCTGATAAAATCACTAAAAAATTACAAAGAAAATATTACGGTTGATTATAAAGTTTAATTTATATATGAAATCTGGCGGGAAATGGCGAAAAGAAACTAAGAGAGTTCTTGTAGTTCAGATCTGCTCCCAGGAAGCGTCTCGCAGGGAGCCTCACACCGTGTAAAGATTTGCTCTCGCACTGCAGTTTCCATGCGTATTCTCGTCGGTTTTCGAAAAATGATCTAAATTAATATTTCCTCTAGAATTCTGACAAGAAACGCGTCCTACCTTTCAAAAAAATTTTCATCATTTAAGTTTTTTTCAAAAAATAAATATATAAAAACATCACAAAGTAGGATAATTAAAAAAAAAATAGTTTGCTAATTGAGTAGAAAATTGCTACTGTTGTTTGATATAACATTCTATGAGAATATAAAGTAAAAGTTGTGAACTTCATACTCATAAAATCCGCCAAAAGATATAACATGTTAAAAATCTCCCTCTCCTGATAAAATCACTAAAAAATAACAAAGAAAATAATACGGTTGATTATAAAGTTTAATTTAAATATGAAATCTAGCGGGAAATGGCGAAAAGAAACTAAGAGAGTGCTTGTAGTTCAGATCTGCTCCCAGGAAGCGTTTTGCAGGGAGCCTCACACCGTGTAAAGATTTGCTCTCGCACTGCAGTTTCCATGCGTATTCTCGTCGGTTTTCGAAAAATGATCTAAATTAATATTTCCTCTTAAATTCTGACAAGAAACGCGTCCTACCTCTCAAAAAAATCTTCATCATTTAAGTTTTCTTTCAAAAAAGAAATATATAAAAACATCACAAAGTATTATAATTTAAATAAAAAAAATTAGTTTGCTAACTGAGTAGAAAATTGCTACTGGTGTTCGATATAATATTCTATGAGAATATAAGGTAAAAGTTGTGAACTTCATACTCATAAAATCTCCTCAAAGATATAACATGTTAAAAATCCCCCTCTCCTGATAAAATCACTAAAAGATTACAAAGAAAATATTACGGTTGATTATAAAGTTTAATTTTTATAGGAAATCTGGCGGGAAATGGCGAAAAGAAACTAAGAGAGTGCTTGTAGTTCAGATCTGCTCCCAGGAAGCGTCTCGCAGGGAGCCTCACACCGTGTAAAGATTTGCTCTCGCACTGCAGTTTCCATGCGTATTCTCGTCGGTTTTCGAAAAATGATCTAAATTAAAATTTCCTCTGAAATTCTGACAAGAAACGCGTCCTACCTCTCAAAAAAATTTTCATCATTTAAGTTTTTTCAAAAAAGAAATATATAAAAACATCACAAAGTATTATAATTTAAATAAAAAAAATTAGTTTGCTAACGGAGTAGAAAATTGCTACTGGTGTTTGATATAACATTTTATGAGAATATAAAGTAAAAGTTGTGAACTTCATACTCATAAAATCCGCCAAAAGATATAACATGTTAAAAATCTCCCTCTCCTGATAAAATCACTAAAAAATAACAAAGAAAATAATACGGTTGATTATAAAGTTTAATTTAAATATGAAATCTTGCGGGAAATGGCGAAAAGAAACTAAGAGAGTGCTTGTAGTTCAGATCTGCTCCCAGGAAGAGTCTCGCAGGGAGCCTCACACCGTGTAAAGATTTGCTCTCGCACTGCAGTTTCCATGCGTATTCTCGTCGGTTTTCGAAAAATGATCTAAATTAAAATTTCCTCTTAAATTCTGACAAGAAACGCGTCCTACCTCTCAAAAAAATTTTCATCATTTAAGTTTTTTCAAAAAAGAAATATATAAAAACATCACAAAGTATTATAATTTAAATAAAAAAAATTAGTTTGCTAACTGAGTAGAAAATTGCTACTGGTGTTCGATATAATATTCTATGAGAATATAAGGTAAAAGTTGTGAACTTCATACTCATAAAATCTCCTCAAAGATATAACATGTTAAAAATCCCCCTCTCCTGATAAAATCACTAAAAGATTACAAAGAAAATATTACGGTTGATTATAAAGTTTAATTTTTATATGAAATCTGGCGGGAAATGGCGAAAAGAAACTAAGAGAGTGCTTGTAGTTCAGATCTGCTCCCAGGAAGCGTCTCTCAGGGAGCCTCACACCGTGTAAAGATTTGCTCTCGCACTGCAGTTTCCATGCGTATTCTCGTCGGTTTTCGAAAAATGATCTAAATTAATATTTCCTCTGAAATTCTGACAAGAAACGCGTCCTACCTCTCAAAAAAATCTTCATCATTTAAGTTTTTTTCAAAAAATAAATATATAAAAACATCACAAAGTAGGATAATTAAAAAAAAAAAATAGTTTGCTATTTGAGTAGAAAATTGCTATTGGTGTTTGATATAACATTCTATGAGAATATAAAGTAAACTTTGTGAACTTCATACTCATGAATTCCGCCAAAAGATATAACATGTTAAAAATCTCCCTCTCCTGATATAATTACTAAAAAATAACAAAAAAATAATACGGTTGATTATAAAGTTTAATTTATATATGAAATCTTGCGGGAAATGGCGAAAAGAAACTAAGAGAGTGCTTGTAGTTCAGATCTGCTCCCAGGAAGCGTCTCGCAGGGAGCCTCACACCGTGTAAAGATTTGCTCTTGCACTGCAGTTTCCATGCGTATTCTCGTCGGTTTTCGAAAAATGATCTAAATTAAAATTTCCTCTTAAATTCTGACAAGAAACGCGTCCTACCTCTCAAAAAAATCTTCATCATTTAAGTTTTTTTCAAAAAAGAAATATATAAAAACATCACAAAGTATTATAATTTAAATAAAAAAAATTAGTTTGCAAACTGAGTAGAAAATTGCTACTGGTGTTCGATATAATATTCTATGAGAATATAAAGTAAAAGTTGTGAACTTCATACTCATAAAATCCCCCCCAAAGATATAACATGTTAAAAATCTCCCTCTCCTGATAAAATCACTAAAAAATTACAAAGAAAATATTACGGTTGATTATAAAGTTTAATTTATATATGAAATCTGGCGGGAAATGGCGAAAAGAAACTAAGAGAGTTCTTGTAGTTCAGATCTGCTCCCAGGAAGCGTCTCGCAGGGAGCCTCACACCGTGTAAAGATTTGCTCTCGCACTGCAGTTTCCATGCGTATTCTCGTCGGTTTTCGAAAAATGATCTAAATTAATATTTCCTCTAGAATTCTGACAAGAAACGCGTCCTACCTTTCAAAAAAATTTTCATCATTTAAGTTTTTTTCAAAAAATAAATATATAAAAACATCACAAAGTAGGATAATTAAAAAAAAAATAGTTTGCTAATTGAGTAGAAAATTGCTACTGTTGTTTGATATAACATTCTATGAGAATATAAAGTAAAAGTTGTGAACTTCATACTCATAAAATCCGCCAAAAGATATAACATGTTAAAAATCTCCCTCTCCTGATAAAATCACTAAAAAATAACAAAGAAAATAATACGGTTGATTATAAAGTTTAATTTAAATATGAAATCTAGCGGGAAATGGCGAAAAGAAACTAAGAGAGTGCTTGTAGTTCAGATCTGCTCCCAGGAAGCGTTTTGCAGGGAGCCTCACACCGTGTAAAGATTTGCTCTCGCACTGCAGTTTCCATGCATATTCTCGTCGGTTTTCGAAAAATGATCTAAATTAATATTTCCTCTTAAATTCTGACAAGAAACGCGTCCTACCTCTCAAAAAAATCTTCATCATTTAAGTTTTCTTTCAAAAAAGAAATATATAAAAACATCACAAAGTATTATAATCTAAATAAAAAAAATTAGTTTGCTAACTGAGTAGAAAATTGCTACTGGTGTTCGATATAATATTCTATGAGAATATAAGGTAAAAGTTGTGAACTTCATACTCATAAAATCTCCTCAAAGATATAACATGTTAAAAATCCCCCTCTCCTGATAAAATCACTAAAAGATTACAAAGAAAATATTACGGTTGATTATAAAGTTTAATTTTTATAGGAAATCTGGCGGGAAATGGCGAAAAGAAACTAAGAGAGTGCTTGTAGTTCAGATCTGCTCCCAGGAAGCGTCTCGCAGGGAGCCTCACACCGTGTAAAGATTTGCTCTCGCACTGCAGTTTCCATGCGTATTCTCGTCGGTTTTCGAAAAATGATCTAAATTAATATTTCCTCTTAAATTCTGACAAGAAACGCGTCCTACCTCTCAAAAAAATCTTCATCATTTAAGTTTTCTTTCAAAAAAGAAATATATAAAAACATCACAAAGTATTATAATTTAAATAAAAAAAATTAGTTTGCTAACTGAGTAGAAAATTGCTACTGGTGTTCGATATAATATTCTATGAGAATATAAGGTAAAAGTTGTGAACTTCATACTCATAAAATCTCCTCAAAGATATAACATGTTAAAAATCTCCCTCTCCTGATAAAATCACTAAAAGATTACAAAGAAAATATTACGGTTGATTATAAAGTTTAATTTTTATATGAAATCTGGCGGGAAATGGCGAAAAGAAACTAAGAGAGTGCTTGTAGTTCAGATCTGCTCCCAGGAAGCGTCTCTCAGGGAGCCTCACACCGTGTAAAGATTTGCTCTCGCACTGCAGTTTCCATGCGTATTCTCGTCGGTTTTCGAAAAATGATCTAAATTAATATTTCCTCTGAAATTCTGACAAGAAACGCGTCCTACCTCTCAAAAAAATCTTCATCATTTAAGTTTTTTTTCGAAAAAGAAACTTATAAAAACATCACAAAGTATTATAATTTAAATAAAAAAAATTAGTTTGCTAACTGAGTAGAAAATTGCTACTGGTGTTCGATATAATATTCTATGAGAATATAAAGTAAAAGTTGTGAACTTCATACTCATAAAATCCACCCAAAGATATAACATGTTAAAAATCTCCCTCTCCTGATAAATTCACTAAAAAATTACAAAGAAAATATTACGGTTGATTATAAAGTTTAATTTATATATGAAATCTGGCGGGAAATGGCGAAAAGAAACTAAGAGAGTGCTTGTAGTTCAGATCTGCTCCCAGGAAGAGTCTCGCAGGGAGCCTCACACCGTGTAAAGATTTGCTCTCGCACTGCAGTTTCCATGCGTATTCTCGTCGGTTTTCGAAAAATGATCTAAATTAATATTTCCTCTGAAATTCTGACAAGAAACGCGTCCTACCTCTCAAAAAAATCTTCATCATTTAAGTTTTTTTCAAAAAATAAATATATAAAAACATCACAAAGTAGGATAATTAAAAAAAAAAAATAGTTTGCTATTTGAGTAGAAAATTGCTATTGGTGTTTGATATAACATTCTATGAGAATATAAAGTAAACTTTGTGAACTTCATACTCATGAATTCCGCCAAAAGATATAACATGTTAAAAATCTCCCTCTCCTGATATAATTACTAAAAAATAACAAAAAAATAATACGGTTGATTATAAAGTTTAATTTATATATGAAATCTTGCGGGAAATGGCGAAAAGAAACTAAGAGAGTGCTTGTAGTTCAGATCTGCTCCCAGGAAGCGTCTCGCAGGGAGCCTCACACCGTGTAAAGATTTGCTCTTGCACTGCAGTTTCCATGCGTATTCTCGTCGGTTTTCGAAAAATGATCTAAATTAAAATTTCCTCTTAAATTCTGACAAGAAACGCGTCCTACCTCTCAAAAAAATCTTCATCATTTAAGTTTTTTTCAAAAAAGAAATATATAAAAACATCACAAAGTATTATAATTTAAATAAAAAAAATTAGTTTGCAAACTGAGTAGAAAATTGCTACTGGTGTTCGATATAATATTCTATGAGAATATAAAGTAAAAGTTGTGAACTTCATACTCATAAAATCCCCCCCAAAGATATAACATGTTAAAAATCTCCCTCTCCTGATAAAATCACTAAAAAATTACAAAGAAAATATTACGGTTGATTATAAAGTTTAATTTATATATGAAATCTGGCGGGAAATGGCGAAAAGAAACTAAGAGAGTGCTTGTAGTTCAAATCTGCGCCCAGGAAGCGTCTCGCAGGGAGCCTCACACCGTATAAAGATTTGCTCTCGCACTGCAGTTTCCATGCGTATTCTCGTCGGTTTTCGAAAAATGATCTCAATTAATATTTCCTCTGAAATTCTGACAAGAAACGCGTCCTACCTCTCAAAAAAATCTTCATCATTTAAGTTTTTTTCAAAATATAAATATATAAAAACATCACAAAGTAGGATAATTAAAAAGAAAAAAAATAGTTTGCTAATTGAGTAGAAAATTGCTACTGGTGTTTGATATAACATTCTATGAGAATATAAAGTAAAATTTGTGAACTTCATACTCATGAAATCCGCCAAAAGATATAACATGTTAAAAATCTCCCTCTCCTGATAAAATCACTAAAAAATTACAAAGAAAATATTACGGTTGATTATAAAGTTTAACAAAATAAACTTGAGTCATGAAAAACACAATACTCAATTGAATCAAATTCACCTCTGTACTATATAATTGTTTAAAAACAACACAAAATGTCACAAAAACATATATGCATCATTTATTAAAAAACTTTAGGTGTTTTAAAAATATACAAAACTGCATTTCACATTAAAAACCTAGCGCTTTCGAGCCGTCCTGGCTCATCATCAGTGTTAAAACATCACCACGCAGATACACACAAAAAAACACAACTAGTCTGAAACACTGTAAAAACATCAATGTCTGCTGAAGACAAGGTCAAACCATTATAAACAGGGTGGGAAGCATAGGGAGGGATGTGCCAATCTTATTCATTCTTGAACTATCTGTAAAAGCTTATACCATACTTTAGGGATATTGTACGAAACTGAATCATTGCATGTTTTATTTTTCCTGGTTAAAATTTCTATTGATTCACTTGTTACTGCTTCATAAAAAGAGGATGTGGGTTTAATAATTTTAGCGTTATCAAAATCTATTATAATCGACTGCTGTTGTTTTAATCTGGAAAGTGCCGTTTTACTTCTATTATACTTGACATCTGCAATATGTTCTTTTAACCGAATTTTAAATTTCCTTAAAGTCATACCAATGTAGTCTTTAACTTTATAAGATTTTATCCTATTTTCAACTATTTCCATAAGAACTGGGATTCTATAAATTCCTGCTAAATCTTCAATCGGTATGGGATCAATCTTCTTATGTAGTAACGCATTCAATTTAACTGGAGGGGATGCTACCAAATTTATTTCATATTTCTTTAAATTATATTTTAATTTTTCAAAAAGTTTCGGAATATATTGGAACTTGTAAAATTTAGTTGGTTTTTCTGTTAATTCTTTTTGTTTTTTACCCTGAAATTGATATTGACAAATTAACTTATTAATTAACCTCTCTGAAAACCCATTTTCATTTGCTATAATTTTAACTCTGTCAAGCTCCTCATTGATATAACTATCAGTACACACTGAAAATGCTCTATGGATGTAAAACCTATATGCAGCCAGTTTATAACTTAAAGGTGATGAAGCATCTCTGGAAATAGTATTATTTGACCTCATATTTTTCCTATAAACTGTCCGATCTATTGTTAAATTACTGTTTTTTATCATCTCTACATCAAGAAAAGGTAAACGATTCTGTTTTTCTAACTCCAGGGTAAATTGTATTTTTGTATCAATTTTACTAAGTTTAACCACAAAGTCATTCAATAAATCTATACCATGTTCCCATATAATAAAAATATCATCTGCATATCTACACCAATATGCAGGTCTTTCACTAAAATCATTCATAACCATATTTTCAATGGGTCTTAATTTAATCTCCGCGCATAAACCCGAAATGGGGGAGCCCATTGGTGCACCATCCTTTTGCTTATAATAAATATTATGAAATCGAAAAACGTTGTTGTTTTTAATTAGATTAAACCCGGAAATAAGTGTATTTTTTTGTGCTCTCGCTAAAAGAACCATTACCATTAATAGCTTCTTCCACGAACAAACCTACATCATTCATATCCACAGATTGATATAACGATACTACATCCAAACTCGCAAAAATGCTGTTCTCAGTAATCTGAAAAAGTTTTACTTGCTTAATAAACTCCATTGTCGATGAAATGACGAACTCTGACTGAGGGAGGATAGTTTTTAATAAGACAACATATGCCTTTTCTAGATAATATGTAGGTCCTATACATTTAGTTACAATTGGCCGAAGATGGTTTCCTTCTTTATGATCTTTTAAGCGTCCTATAATCCTTGGGGTAGCTGCTGTTTTATTAATCCTAATCATGTGTACCATTTCATTTGGCCAACTTCCATTATTTACAATCTCTTGTGTTTTCCTTGCGATCAAATCAACTGGGTCCTTATTCAGAACACTTACATTTAAATCACTTATACAAATCTTCATTTTCTGTATGTAATCTTCCCTATCCATTATAGCTAATTTATTTGACTTATCTGTCTGCAATATAATTATATCATTATTTTCACGAAGTTTTTTAATAACTCCATTCCTGTCTTTAACCAATTTCAGGCGTTTTAAATTACTTGACTTTCCTTTATTCACGAACTTATTTACATTATAATACATATTATTCCGTATTTCCTCCTTTAAATAACATGGTGCTGAATTAACAATACTTTCACAATTAGCAATAATTGATTTAATATTTACCTGATTTTCAAACATATATTTGGGTCCAAGTGATAATATACGGTGTTCATATTCATTAGGAATCCAATTTGAGAGATTAGTGTATGGAACTTCTTTTTTCAAAGCATTAACCTGTCTATGTGATAAAATTAAGTTGTTTAGTTTCTTCCTTATGGTGACTCCTCTTTTTTCTTTTTGTATATCATGATATACCTGCAATGTCCTGAAAAACATATCAAAATCCTCTTTCTTAAGATTAAAAGTCAGCACATGGTAAAGCCGATATAAGTCTCTTGAAATGAAATCGATTAACTTGAATTTTTGTCTAATAAACTTATCCAAACATGCTAACTCATATTTCAGCTTAAGCTTCGTAAAAACACTACCAATAAAATGATTTTTAGTAACGAGGAAATGGGGTACAATCTTCATATATTTGCATGTCTGCAAAAAGTTAACACTGATAATTTCACGATCTAGTTTCAGCCTATGTGACTTGTATCTGCGCTTCAATATTTCAGTAGATTCCATATTAACCAGTATACGTTATAGAAGCAAAATAAACTTGAGTCATGAAAAACACAATACTCAATTGAATCAAATTCACCTCTGTACTATATAATTGTTTAAAAACAACACAAAATGTCACAAAAACATATATGCATCATTTATTAAAAAACTTTTACTTTAGGTGTTTTAAAAATATACAAAACTGCATTTCACATTAAAAACCTAGCGCTTCCGAGTCGTCCTGGCTCTGTTTTATTTTTCCTGGTTAAAATTTCTATTGATTCAGTTATCACTGCTTCATAAAAAGAGGATGTGGGTTTAATAATTTTAGCGTTATCAAAATCTATTATAATCGACTGCTGTTGTTTTAATCTGGAAAGGGCCGTTTTACTTCTATTATACTTGACATCTGCAATATGTTCTTTTAACCGAATTTTAAATTTCCTTAAAGTCATACCAATGTAGTCTTTAACTTTATAAGATTTTATCCTATTTTAAACTATTTCCATAAGAACTGGGATTCTATAAATTCCTGCTAAATCTTCAATCGGTATGGGATCAATCTTCTTATGTAGTAACGCATTCAATTTAACTGGAGGGGATGCTACCAAATTTATTTCATATTTCTTTAAATTATATTTTAATTTTTCAAAAAGTTTCGGAATATATTGGAACTTGTAAAATTTAGTTGGTTTTTCTGTTAATTCTTTTTGTTTTTTACCCTGATATTGATATTGACAAATTAACTTATTAATTAACCTCTCTAAAAACCCATTTTCATTTGCTATAATTTTAACTCTGTCAAGCTCCTCATTGATATAACTATCAGTACACACTGAAAATGCTCTATGGATGTAAAACCTATATGCAGCCAGTTTATAACTTAAAGGTGATGAAGCATCTCTGGAAATAGTATTATTTGACCTCATATTTTTCCTATAAACTGTCCGATCTATTGTTAAATTACTGTTTTTTATCAGCTCTACATCAAGAAAAGGTAAACGATTCTGTTTTTCGAACTCCAGGGTAAATTGTATTTTTGTATCAATTTTATTAAGTTTAACCACAAATTCCTTCAATAAATCTATACTATGTTCCCATATAATAAAAATATCATCTGCATATCTACACCAGTATGCAGGTCTTTCACTAAAATCATTCATAACCATATTTTCAATGGGTCTTAATTTAATCTCCGCGCATAAACCCGAAATGGGGGAGCCCATTGGTGCACCATCCTTTTGCTTATAATAAATATTATCAAATCGAAAAACGATATTGTTTTTATTAGATTAAACCCGGAAATAAGTGTATTTTTTCTGCTCACGCTAAAAGAACCATTACCATTAATAGCTTCTTCCACGAACAAACCTACATCATTTATCAGGGTAAATTGATACAAAAATACAATTTACCCTGGAGTTAGAAAAACAGAATCGTTTACCTTTTCTTGATGTAGAGCTGATAAAAAACAGTAATTTAACAATAGATCGGACAGTTTATAGGAAAAATATGAGGTCAAATAATACTATTTCCAGAGATGCTTCATCACCTTTAAGTTATAAACTGGCTGCATATAGGTTTTACATCCATAGAGCATTTTCAGTGTGTACTGATAGTTATATCAATGAGGAGCTTGACAGAGTTAAAATTATAGCAAATGAAAATGGGTTTTCAGAGAGGTTAATTAATAAGTTAATTTGTCAATATCAATATCAGGGTAAAAAACAAAAATAATTAACAGAAAAACCAACTAAATTTTACAAGTTCCAATATATTCCGAAACTTTTTGAAAAATTAAAATATAATTTAAAGAAATATGAAATAAATTTGGTAGCATCCCCTCCAGTTAAATTGAATGCGTTACTACATAAGAAGATTGATCCCATACCGATTAAAGATTTAGCAGGAATTTATAGAATCCCAGTTCTTATGGAAATAGTTGAAAATAGGATAAAATCTTATAAAGTTAAAGACTACATTGGTATGACTTTAAGGAAATTTAAAATTCGGTTAAAAGAACATATTGCAGATGTCAAGTATAATAGAAGTAAAACGGCACTTTCCAGATTTAAACAACAGCAGTCGATTATAATAGATTTTGATAACACTAAAATTATTAAACCCACATCCTCTTTTTATGAAGCAGTAATAAGTGAATCAATAGAAATTTTAACCAGGAAAAATAAAACATGCAATGATTCAGTTTCGTACAATATCCCTAAAGTATGGTATAAGCTTTTACAGATAGTTCAAGAATGAATAAGATTGGCACATCCCTCCCTATGCTTCCCACCCTGTTTATAATGGTTTGACCTTGTCTTCAGCAGACATTGATGTTTTTACAGTGTTTCAGACTAGTTGTGTTTTTTTGTGTGTATCTGCGTGGTGATGTTTTAACCCTGATGATGAGCCAGGACGGCTCGAAAGCGCTAGGTTTTTAATGTGAAATGCAGTTTTGTATATTTTAAAACACCTAAAGTAAAAGTTTTTTCATAAATGATGCATATATGTTTTTGTGACATTTTGTGTTGTTTTTAAACAATTATATAAAGTTTAATTTATATATGAAATCTGGCGGGAAATGGCGAAAAGAAACTAAGAGAGTGCTTGTAGTTCAGATCTGCTCCCAGGAAGGGTCTCGCAGGGAGCCTCACACCGTGTAAAGGTTTGCTCTCTCACTGCAGTTTCCATGCGTATTCTCGTCGGTTTTCGAAAAATGATCTAAATTAATATTTCCTCTGAAATTCTGACAAGAAACGCGTCCTACCTCTCAAAAAAATCTTCATCATTTAAGTTTCTTTCAAAAAATAAATATATAAAAACATCACAAAGTAGGATATTTTAAATAAAAAAAAAAATAGTTTGATAATTGAGTAGAAAATTGCTACTGGTGTTTGATATAACATTCTATGAGAATATAAAGTAAAAGTTGTGAACTTCATACTCATAAAATCCGCCAAAAGATATAACATGTTTAAAATCTCCCTCTCCTGATATAATTACTAAAAAATAACAAAAAAATAATACGGTTGATTATAAAGTTTAATTTATATATGAAATCTGGCGGGAAATGGCGGAAAGAAACTAAGAGAGTGCTTGTAGTTCAGATCTGCTCCCAGGAAGCGTCTCGCAGGGAGCCTCACACCGTGTAAAGATTTGCTCTCGCACTGCAGTTTCCATGCGTATTCTCGTCGGTTTTCGAAAAATGATCTAAATTAATATTTCCTCTGAAATTCTGACAAGAAACGCGTCCTACCTCTCAAAAAAATCTTCATCATTTAAGTTTTTTTCAAAAAATAAATATATAAAAACATCACAAAGTAGGATAATTTAAATAAAAAAAATTAGTTTGCTAATTGAGTAGAAAATTGCTACTGGTGTTTGATATAACATTCTATGAGAATATAAAGTAAAAGTTGTGAACTTCATACTCATAAAATCCGCCAAAAGATATAACATTTTTAAAATCTCCCTCTCCTGATATAATCACTAAAAAATTACAAAGAAAATATTACGGTTGATTATAAAGTTTAATTTATATATGAAATCTGGCGGGAAATGGCGAAAAGAAACTAAGAGAGTGCTTGTAGTTCAGATCTGCTCCCAGGAAGCGTCTCGCAGGGAGCCTCACACCGTGTAAAGATTAGCTCTCGCACTGCAGTTTCCATGCGTATTCTCGTCGGTTTTCGAAAATTGATCTAAATTAATATTTCCTCTTAAATTCTGACAAGAAACGCGTCCTACCTCTCAAAAAAATCTTCATCATTTAAGTTTTCTTTCAAAAAAGAAATATATAAAAACATCACAAAGTATTATAATTTAAATAAAAAAAATTAGTTTGCTAACTGAGTAGAAAATTGCTACTGGTGTTCGATATAATATTCTATGAGAATATAAAATAAAAGTTGTGAACTTCATACTCATAAAATCCACCCAAAGATATAACATGTTAAAAATCTCCCTCTCCTGATAAAATCACTAAAAAATTACAAAGAAAATATTACGGTTGATTATAAAGTTTAATTTATATATGAAATCTGGCGGGAAATGGCGAAAAGAAACTAAGAGAGTGCTTGTAGTTCAGATCTGCTCCCAGGAAGCGTCTCGCAGGGAGCCTCACACCGTGTAAAGATTTGCTCTTGCACTGCAGTTTCCATGCGTATTCTCGTCGGTTTTCGAAAAATGATCTAAATTAAAATTTCCTCTTAAATTCTGACAAGAAACGCGTCCTACCTCTCAAAAAAATCTGCATCATTTAAGTTTTTTTCAAAAAAGAAATATATAAAAACTTCACAAAGTATTAGAATTTAAATAAAAAAAATTAGTTTGCTAACTGAGTAGAAAATTGCTACTGGTGTTCGATATAATATTCTATGAGAATATAAAGTAAAAGTTGTGAACTTCATACTCATAAAATCCCCCCAAAGATATAACATGTTAAAAATCTCCCTCTCCTGATAAAATCACTAAAAAATTACAAAGAAAATATTACGGTTGATTATAAAGTTTAATTTATATATGAAATCTGGCGGGAAATGGCGAAAAGAAACTAAGAGAGTGCTTGTAGTTCAGATCTGCTCCCAGGAAGCGTCTCGCAGGGAGCCTCACACCGTGTAAAGATTTGCTCTCGCACTGCAGTTTCCATGCGTATTCTCGTCAGTTTTCGAAAAATGATCTAAATTAATATTTCCTCTGAAATTCTGACAAGAAACGCGTCCTACCTCTCAAAAAAATCTTCATCATTTAAGTTTTTTTCAAAAAAGAAATATATAAAAACATCACAAAGTAGGATAATTTAAGTAAAAAAAATTAGTTTGCTAATTGAGTAGAAAATTGCTACTGGTGTTTGATATAACATTCTATGAGAATATAAAGTAAAAGTTGTGAACTTCATACTCATGAAATCCGCCAAAAGATATAACATGTTAAAAACTCCCTCTCCTGATATAATTACTAAAAAATAACAAAAAAATAATACGGTTGATTATAAAGTTTAATTTATATATGAAATCTGGCGGGAAATTGCGAAAAGAAACTAAGAGAGTGCTTGTAGTTCAGATCTGCTCCCAGGAAGCGTCTCGCAGGGAGCCTCACACCGTGTAAAGATTTGCTCTCGCACTGCAGTTTCCATGCGTATTCTCGTCGGTTTTCGAAAAATGATCTAAATTAAAATTTCCTCTTAAATTCTGACAAGAAACGCGTCCTACCTCTCAAAAAAAATCTTCACCATTTAAGTTTTTTTCAAAAAAGAAATATATAAAAACATCACAAAGTAGGATAATTTAAATAAAAAAAATTAGTTTGCTAATTGAGTAGAAAATTGCTACTGGTGTTTGATATAACATTCTATGAGAATATAAAGTAAAATTTGTGAACTTCATACTCATAAAATCCCCCCAAAGATATAACATGTTAAAAATCTCCCTCTCCTGATAAAATCACTAAAAAATTACAAAGAAAATATTACGGTTGATTATAAAGTTTAATTTATATATGAAATCTGGCGGGAAATGGCGAAAAGAAACTAAGAGAGTGCTTGTAGTTCAGATCTGCTCCCAGGAAGCGTCTCGCAGGGAGCCTCACACCGTGTAAAGATTTGCTCTTGCACTGCAGTTTCCATGCGTATTCTCGTCGGTTTTCGAAAAATGATCTAAATTAAAATTTCCTCTTAAATTCTGACAAGAAACGCGTTCTACCTCTCAAAAAAATCTTCATCATTTAAGTTTTTTTCAAAAAAGAAATATATAAACACATCACAAAGTATTATAATTTAAATAAAAAAAATTAGTTTGCTAACTGAGTAGAAAATTGCTACTGGTGTTCCATATAATATTCTATGAGAATATAAAGTAAAAGTTGTGAACTTCATACTCATAAAATCCCCCCAAAGATATAACATGTTAAAAATCTCCCTCTCCTGATAAAATCACTAAAAAATTACAAAGAAAATATTACGGTTGATTATAAAGTTTAATTTATATATGAAATCTGGCGGGAAATGGCGAAAAGAAACTAAGAGAGTGCTTGTAGTTCAGATCTGCTCCCAGGAAGCGTCTCGCAGGGAACCTCACACCGTGTAAAGATTTGCTCTCGCACTGCAGTTTCCATGCGTATTCTCGTCGGTTTTCGAAAAATGACCTAAATTAAAATTTCCTCTTAAATTCTGACAAGAAACGCGTCCTACCTCTCAAAAAAATCTGCATCATTTAAGTTTTTTTCAAAAAAGAAATATATAAAAACTTCACAAAGTATTAGAATTTAAATAAAAAAAATTAGTTTGCTAACTGAGTAGAAAATTGCTACTGGTGTTCGATATAATATTCTATGAGAATATAAAGTAAAAGTTGTGAACTTCATACTCATAAAATCCCCCCATAGATATAACATGTTAAAAATCTCCCTCTCCTGATAAAATCACTAAAAAATTACAAAGAAAATATTACGGTTGATTATAAAATTTAATTTATATATGAAATCTGGCGGGAAATGGCGAAAAGAAACTAAGAGAGTGCTTGTAGTTCAGATCTGCTCCCAGGAAGCGTCTCGCAGGGAGCCTCACACCGTGTAAAGATTTGCTCTCGCACTGCAGTTTCCATGCGTATTCTCGTCAGTTTTCGAAAAATGATCTAAATTAATATTTCCTCTGAAATTCTGACAAGAAACGCGTCCTACCTCTCAAAAAAATCTTCATCATTTAAGTTTTTTTCAAAAAAGAAATATATAAAAACATCACAAAGTAGGATAATTTAAGTAAAAAAAATTAGTTTGCTAATTGAGTAGAAAATTGCTACTGGTGTTTGATATAACATTCTATGAGAATATAAAGTAAAAGTTGTGAACTTCATACTCATGAAATCCGCCAAAAGATATAACATGTTAAAAACTCCCTCTCCTGATATAATTACTAAAAAATAACAAAAAAATAATACGGTTGATTATAAAGTTTAATTTATATATGAAATCTGGCGGGAAATTGCGAAAAGAAACTAAGAGAGTGCTTGTAGTTCAGATCTGCTCCCAGGAAGCGTCTCGCAGGGAGCCTCACACCGTGTAAAGATTTGCTCTCGCACTGCAGTTTCCATGCGTATTCTCGTCGGTTTTCGAAAAATGATCTAAATTAAAATTTCCTCTTAAATTCTGACAAGAAACGCGTCCTACCTCTCAAAAAAAATCTTCACCATTTAAGTTTTTTTCAAAAAAGAAATATATAAAAACATCACAAAGTAGGATAATTTAAATAAAAAAAATTAGTTTGCTAATTGAGTAGAAAATTGCTACTGGTGTTTGATATAACATTCTATGAGAATATAAAGTAAAATTTGTGAACTTCATACTCATAAAATCCCCCCAAAGATATAACATGTTAAAAATCTCCCTCTCCTGATAAAATCACTAAAAAATTACAAAGAAAATATTACGGTTGATTATAAAGTTTAATTTATATATGAAATCTGGCGGGAAATGGCGAAAAGAAACTAAGAGAGTGCTTGTAGTTCAGATCTGCTCCCAGGAAGCGTCTCGCAGGGAGCCTCACACCGTGTAAAGATTTGCTCTCGCACTGCAGTTTCCATGCGTATTCTCGTCAGTTTTCGAAAAATGATCTAAATTAATATTTCCTCTGAAATTCTGACAAGAAACGCGTCCTACCTCTCAAAAAAATCTTCATCATTTAAGTTTTTTTCAAAAAAGAAATATATAAAAACATCACAAAGTAGGATAATTTAAGTAAAAAAAATTAGTTTGCTAATTGAGTAGAAAATTGCTACTGGTGTTTGATATAACATTCTATGAGAATATAAAGTAAAAGTTGTGAACTTCATACTCATGAAATCCGCCAAAAGATATAACATGTTAAAAACTCCCTCTCCTGATATAATTACTAAAAAATAACAAAAAAATAATACGGTTGATTATAAAGTTTAATTTATATATGAAATCTGGCGGGAAATTGCGAAAAGAAACTAAGAGAGTGCTTGTAGTTCAGATCTGCTCCCAGGAAGCGTCTCGCAGGGAGCCTCACACCGTGTAAAGATTTGCTCTCGCACTGCAGTTTCCATGCGTATTCTCGTCGGTTTTCGAAAAATGATCTAAATTAAAATTTCCTCTTAAATTCTGACAAGAAACGCGTCCTACCTCTCAAAAAAAATCTTCACCATTTAAGTTTTTTTCAAAAAAGAAATATATAAAAACATCACAAAGTAGGATAATTTAAATAAAAAAAATTAGTTTGCTAATTGAGTAGAAAATTGCTACTGGTGTTTGATATAACATTCTATGAGAATATAAAGTAAAATTTGTGAACTTCATACTCATAAAATCCCCCCAAAGATATAACATGTTAAAAATCTCCCTCTCCTGATAAAATCACTAAAAAATTACAAAGAAAATATTACGGTTGATTATAAAGTTTAATTTATATATGAAATCTGGCGGGAAATGGCGAAAAGAAACTAAGAGAGTGCTTGTAGTTCAGATCTGCTCCCAGGAAGCGTCTCGCAGGGAGCCTCACACCGTGTAAAGATTTGCTCTTGCACTGCAGTTTCCATGCGTATTCTCGTCGGTTTTCGAAAAATGATCTAAATTAAAATTTCCTCTTAAATTCTGACAAGAAACGCGTTCTACCTCTCAAAAAAATCTTCATCAGTTAAGTTTTTTTCAAAAAAGAAATATATAAACACATCACAAAGTATTATAATTTAAATAAAAAAAATTAGTTTGCTAACTGAGTAGAAAATTGCTACTGGTGTTCCATATAATATTCTATGAGAATATAAAGTAAAAGTTGTGAACTTCATACTCATAAAATCCCCCCAAAGATATAACATGTTAAAAATCTCCCTCTCCTGATAAAATCACTAAAAAATTACAAAGAAAATATTACGGTTGATTATAAAGTTTAATTTATATATGAAATCTGGCGGGAAATGGCGAAAAGAAACTAAGAGAGTGCTTGTAGTTCAGATCTGCTCCCAGGAAGCGTCTCGCAGGGAACCTCACACCGTGTAAAGATTTGCTCTCGCACTGCAGTTTCCATGCGTATTCTCGTCGGTTTTCGAAAAATGACCTAAATTAAAATTTCCTCTTAAATTCTGACAAGAAACGCGTCCTACCTCTCAAAAAAATCTGCATCATTTAAGTTTTTTTCAAAAAAGAAATATATAAAAACTTCACAAAGTATTAGAATTTAAATAAAAAAAATTAGTTTGCTAACTGAGTAGAAAATTGCTACTGGTGTTCGATATAATATTCTATGAGAATATAAAGTAAAAGTTGTGATCTTCATACTCATAAAATCCCCCCAAAGATATAACATGTTAAAAATCTCCCTCTCCTGATAAAATCACTAAAAAATTACAAAGAAAATATTACGGTTGATTATAAAGTTTAATTTATATATGAAATCTGGCGGGAAATGGCGAAAAGAAACTAAGAGAGTGCTTGTAGTTCAGATCTGCTCCCTGGAAGCGTCTCGCAGGGAACCTCACACCGTGTAAAGATTTGCTCTCGCACTGCAGTTTCCATGCGTATTCTCGTCGGTTTTCGAAAAATGACCTAAATTAAAATTTCCTCTTAAATTCTGACAAGAAACGCGTCCTACCTCTCAAAAAAATCTTCATCATTTAAGTTTTTTTCAAAAAAGAAATATATAAAAACATCACAAAGTATTATAATTTAAATAAAAAAAATTAGTTTGCTAACTGAGTAGAAAATTGCTACTGGTGTTCGATATAATATTCTATGAGAATATAAAGTAAAAGTTGTGAACTTCATACTCATAAAATCCACCCAAAGATATAACATGTTAAAAATGTCCCTCTCCTGATAAAATGACTAAAAAATTACAAAGAAAATATTACGGTTGATTATAAAGTTTAATTTATATATGAAATCTGGCGGGAAATGGCGAAAAGAAACTAAGAGAGTGCTTGTAGTTCAGATCTGCTCCCAGGAAGCGTCTCGCAGGGAGCCTCACACCGTGTAAAGATTTGCTCTCGCACTGCAGTTTCCATGCGTATTCTCGTCGGTTTTCGAAAAATGATCTAAATTAAAATTTCCTCTTAAATTCTGACAAGAAACGCGTCCTACCTCTCAAAAAAAATCTTCACCATTTAAGTTTTTTTCAAAAAAGAAATATATAAAAACATCACAAAGTAGGATAATTTAAATAAAAAAAATTAGTTTGCTAATTGAGTAGAAAATTGCTACTGGTGTTTGATATAACATTCTATGAGAATATAAAGTAAAATTTGTGAACTTCATACTCATAAAATCCCCCCAAAGATATAACATGTTAAAAATCTCCCTCTCCTGATAAAATCACTAAAAAATTACAAAGAAAATATTACGGTTGATTATAAAGTTTAATTTATATATGAAATCTGGCGGGAAATGGCGAAAAGAAACTAAGAGAGTGCTTGTAGTTCAGATCTGCTCCCAGGAAGCGTCTCGCAGGGAGCCTCACACCGTGTAAAGATTTGCTCTTGCACTGCAGTTTCCATGCGTATTCTCGTCGGTTTTCGAAAAATGATCTAAATTAAAATTTCCTCTTAAATTCTGACAAGAAACGCGTTCTACCTCTCAAAAAAATCTTCATCATTTAAGTTTTTTTCAAAAAAGAAATATATAAACACATCACAAAGTATTATAATTTAAATAAAAAAAATTAGTTTGCTAACTGAGTAGAAAATTGCTACTGGTGTTCGATATAATATTCTATGAGAATATAAAGTAAAAGTTGTGAACTTCATACTCATAAAATCCCCCCAAAGATATAACATGTTAAAAATCTCCCTCTCCTGATAAAATTACTAAAAAATTACAAAGAAAATATTACGGTTGATTATAAAGTTTAATTTATATATGAAATCTGGCGGGAAATGGCGAAAAGAAACTAAGAGAGTGCTTGTAGTTCAGATCTGCTCCCAGGAAGCGTCTCGCAGGGAACCTCACACCGTGTAAAGATTTGCTCTCGCACTGCAGTTTCCATGCGTATTCTCGTCGGTTTTCGAAAAATGACCTAAATTAAAATTTCCTCTTAAATTCTGACAAGAAACGCGTCCTACCTCTCAAAAAAATCTGCATCATTTAAGTTTTTTTCAAAAAAGAAATATATAAAAACTTCACAAAGTATTAGAATTTAAATAAAAAAAATTAGTTTGCTAACTGAGTAGAAAATTGCTACTGGTGTTCGATATAATATTCTATGAGAATATAAAGTAAAAGTTGTGATCTTCATACTCATAAAATCCCCCCAAAGATATAACATGTTAAAAATCTCCCTCTCCTGATAAAATCACTAAAAAATTACAAAGAAAATATTACGGTTGATTATAAAGTTATATTTATATATGAAATCTGGCGGGAAATGGCGAAAAGAAACTAAGAGAGTGCTTGTAGTTCAGATCTGCTCCCAGGAAGCGTCTCGCAGGGAGCCTCACACCGTGTAAAGATTTGCTCTTGCACTGCAGTTTCCATGCGTATTCTCGTCGGTTTTCGAAAAATGATCTAAATTAAAATTTCCTCTTAAATTCTGACAAGAAACGCGTTCTACCTCTCAAAAAAATCTGCATCATTTAAGTTTTTTTCAAAAAAGAAATATATAAAAACTTCACAAAGTATTAGAATTTAAATAAAAAAAATTAGTTTGCTAACTGAGTAGAAAATTGCTACTGGTGTTCGATATAATATTCTATGAGAATATAAAGTAAAAGTTGTGATCTTCATACTCATAAAATCCCCCCAAAGATATAACATGTTAAAAATCTCCCTCTCCTGATAAAATCACTAAAAAATTACAAAGAAAATATTACGGTTGATTATAAAGTTAAATTTATATATGAAATCTGGCGGGAAATGGCGAAAAGAAACTAAGAGAGTGCTTGTAGTTCGGATCTGCTCCCAGGAAGCGTCTCGCAGGGAACCTCACACCGTGTAAAGATTTGCTCTCGCACTGCAGTTTCCATGCGTATTCTCGTCGGTTTTCGAAAAATGACCTAAATTAAAATTTCCTCTTAAATTCTGACAAGAAACGCGTCCTACCTCTCAAAAAAATCTTCATCATTTAAGTTTTTTTTCAAAAAAGAAATATATAAAAACATCACAAAGTATTATAATTTAAATAAAAAAAAAAATTAGTTTGCTAACTGAGTAGAAAATTGCTACTGGTGTTCGATATAATATTCTATGAGAATATAAAGTAAAAGTTGTGAACTTCATACTCATAAAATCCACCAAAGATATAACATGTTAAAAATTTCCCTCTCCTGATAAAATCACTAAAAAATTACAAAGAAAATGATACGGTTGATTATAAAGTTTAATTTATATATGAAATCTGGCGGGAAATGGCGAAAAGAAACTAAGAGAGTGCTGGTAGTTCAGATCTTTTCCCAGGAAGCGTCTCGCAGGGAGCCTCACACTGTGTAAGGATTTGCTCTCGCACTGCAGTTTCCATGCGTATTCTCGTCGGTTTTCGAAAAATGATCTAAATTCAAATTTCCTCTTAAATTCTGACAAGAAACGCGTCCTACCTCTCAAAAAAATCTTTATCATTTAAGTTTTTTTCAAAAAAGAAATATATAAAAACATCACAAAGTAGGATAATTTAAATAAAAGAAATTAGTTTGCTAATTGAGTATTCTGATGCAACATAAAGAAACGATTTAGAAAAAAACCTAGACAAATTGCTTTTTAGTCTGATTGCAAACCTTAACTCGATTGCTAATGGCATATTTTTTAAACTTTTACAGCAAATACATAACACATATGCATTTATAAGAAACTTTACTTCAAACATATATATATATAAAAATAATTACATTTTCCTCTAATTTGGAATTTCTGAAAAAATTTTGCAGATCTACGCCGATCATGACTCCCAGAATCAAAAACCACCCCAGTTCAAAACTTTATCTTTCTATCTATGTGACTTTTTTATGGACGCAATAGCTTCAATAATTCTGCGCAAATCTCTTCCAAACTGAAACATAAAATCAAGGGGCATAAAATCTCTGTCAAGCTCGTTAATGACCAAATCAAACCAACGGGCGGGGGGAGGGGGGCTTTTTGTGAAAACAGAAAAAAAACATAACTTCTTAATTATGATGCGTATCGAATGCGTTTAAAGTTATTATTACTTCTAGGACAAGGGCCGAAAATTTATGTATGACATATTTTTAATATCATTAAAAATGGCCCCAAGGGGGGAAAAAGTGGGGTTTCAGAAGAAAAAAAATCTCAACTTCGTTAATTCACAAGATATCAAATCCGCTTAAATTTATCATAAATCATCTTAATATTATCTAAAACTTTTATATTGACAAGTTTTTTATAGGACCAACCCTTATAGCAAAATAATAATAATAATAATACATTTTTAAAAATATATATATAAAAAAATTTAAAAAAAAAAATATCTGCCGGTTCCGCCTATACAGACAAGGTAGGTTTCGAAGTGGGCGGTCCCAACTGCCGCATCATGGGAAAAATTTCATTTCAGGTCATTTCTTCTGCAATTCCCAATAAACAGGGGCCCCAAGGTCTGCGTCTTCGAAATCCACTGTGCCTGTAGGCCGAGCCGTCAGGGATTTTTTCCCCCACGACTGTACGTATTCAATTTTTATTTATTTTGTGGATAAATTAGTTTAATTTTTCTAATGAAGAATATAACTTAACAACTATTTCTCCGATTTAAAAAAAAAAAAAAAAAAAAAGTGTCAAGTGCGAGTATAACTTGCGCTCAAAGTGTTCCGTACATTAAATTTATTAAATAAACTCCTACTACCTTTAATTCTTTCATAATTTTAGTTTCAATAGATTCGGAAACAGGAGGGGTGGGGGGGGGGCATATTTTTCCATTATAGTTTCGACGATATCTCTTAAAGTATAATACCTACAATGAAAATAAACATTTTTTTGAGTTTGATGTTACGAGGTCTTTCGAACGATACCCTATACGATACATAAAAAGAAAATTTATTTTTCAAGTAGCTTAATTAATATCTCGACTAATTACCGACATTTTCCTCGATAATCATTATCAAATATTCTTGGATGATTCTGCGTTGATAAATACATTGAGCACCTGTCAACTCCTCCTCTGACCACTCGAAAAGTAAAGTTTGTGTGTAACGAAAAAATGCGTTTTTCTCAAAAACTATGTTACCTAAGAAAATCGCCATAGTTTTCCTGCAAGGTTTAAATAAACTCCTACTACCCCTATTTTTTTTTTCATAATTTTAGTTTCAGTAGATTCGGAAATAGGGGGGGGGGGGGGGGGGAACATATTTTTGCAATGCATATTCGACGATATCTCAGAAAATAGAATACATAAAATTAAATCAAATATATTACGATATACAAAAAGAAAACTTTTTTTTTTCCTTCAAATAACTTAACTAGCCCCCTAAATTGTTCCTAAACATATTTGTGAATGGCTAATACTCTGAAAATATGTGGGTAAAAAAGCTTTATAACTTTCCCAAGTTTGAACTTTCCACGTCCTATAGTATACGAGAAAAAGGGCTCTGACAGACGGACCGACAGACATAGGAGTGATCTTATAAAGGTTCCGTTTTTAAGTACAAAATCCTTAAAAAAAAAAAAAAAAAAAAAAAAAAAAAAAACTTAATAAAATTGATGATTGTTTATTGCTATTTTGGACAGCATTAGAGCTTTTTGGCCGCCAGAATGATTGATGCAATTTTTTTGGCCCATAATTTCAAGGCTTTATCAATTTTATGTACATTTTATACGTTATACCTGTTATTTAAATGTTATATGTTTACATTTTCTGATTAAATAAAGAGCAATCAGTTCTTTTTAAACGTCCGTTATTGTAGGCATTTATTACTTCCCTTCAGAAAACTTAACTATAACAGTAGTATACAAAAACATAGACAAGGAATTTTAATGCGAACAGTTTTATCCTAAAACTTTTAGGACGAGGCACATTTCCGACAAACTTCCGTAATCGTGAAACACGGACAGAAATCCCGAATGTCACATCCCCCTTGTGCATTTTTAGCGTTAAATCTCATTGTTTAGCGACAGTTATTATTATATATATATACACTATATTTCCAAGCCCCACCAGTGGCTGAGAGGTTGTGCTCTCGAAGCTGGTAGACGGGAGGTGCTGGGTTCGATCCCGATCGCGCCCGTCGGCCTAATCGTTCGGAGTTTTCGTGGATTTATCCATGCGTAAATACGGATTAGGTTCCCTTAGAAAGACCCCCGCGAAGGGCACTCCCCCCGGGCCTATATCCCTAGTGTAGATAATTGGCCGTCAATAATCAACCCAACCCTATATTTCCAATGATGACCGGTCACTTGCGATTTTAGACGTTTTGTTAAATATCTGGAAAGATACAAGAGGAATTAATCTTGAAACTTCAGGAGTGTAAACAACATGATAAACGTCATATATTTCCGCAAAGATTTTTTCCCAAAACCCCATAAGGGGCCGTCAACAAATTGAAGAAAAACGAATATCTTTTGGATAACCCTGTAAAAACTAATATTGAAAAAGCATTCAAACTGTAGATTATGATTAAGTGGCTTATTGTATACTAATTTGGGTTCATTTTTATGAAGACAGCATGTATACTCGAAGAGAAATTCAGGTTTTTATAAAAACAGTCCCAAATTTTACAAAGTTTTTTGCTTATAATTTGCAGAGTTTTTAATATAAAAACAAGTTATTTTCAGAAAATATGACAAACAGAATTATACATAATAGCCTGCAATAAGAATTAAAAAATAATAAAAATTGTATGAAAAATGAGCAGGTTCACTAAATATTGTTTCACTGCGCATGCATACTGTGCACAATATATTAGCTAAATATATATACCAACTTTTATGAAAATCTCAAAAACATAGCTTGATCGCGAATTTCGAGCTTATTCTATCGATGATTACTATCAGAATTTTCAAGCTATGTTTTTGAGACTTTCATAAAAGTTGGTATATATATTTAGCTAATATATTGTGCACAGTATATTTTGATTGCATGCGCAGTGAAACAATATTTAGTGAACCTGCTCATTTTTCATACAATTTTTATTATTTTTTAATTCTGATTGCAGGGTGTTGTGTACAATTTTGTTTGTCATATTTTCTGAAAATAACTTGTTTTTATATTAAAAACTCTGTAAATTATAAGCAAAAAAACTTGATAAAATTTGGAACTGTTTTTATAAAAACTTGACTTTCTCTTCGAGTATACATGCTATCTTCATAAAACTGAACCCAAATTATTACAATAATCCACTTAATCATAATCTACAGTTTGAATGCTTTTGCACTATTAGTTTTTACAGAGTTATCCAAAATATATTCGTTTTTCTTCAATTTGTTGACGGCCCCTTATGGGGTTTCGGGAAAAAATCTTCGCGGAAATATATGACGTCTATCATGTTGTTTACACTCCTGAAGTTTCAGGATAATTCCTCGTGTATCTTTCCAGATATTTAACAAAACGTCTAAAATCGCAAGTGACCGGTCATCATTGGAAATATAGTGTGTATATATATATATATATATATATATCTATATCTAATGTGGTCGACGGTGAAATAGAGAAGTAACAAACTTTATCATGTTGATTTAACATTAGCATCGTCCATTTTTGATCCCTTCTAACTCCGTGAAAAGGTTTAAGAAAATCATAAACTTCCATGCTTATCTGAATCAAGAAATTCACATAAAGTATCAAAAGTAGGTATTACCAGGGCTTGATAAAAAGTGATAGCCAATCAAAAAATTTTAGTCGCCAGTAAAAAATGCTTACCCCCCCCCCTCTCCCCCTCCCTCTCCCTCGTCATTGATTTTCAAAAAGCACAAAAGTTTTTTTTATGAATTAATTGAGAAAAAATAATAAAAGAATAGTTTAAAATTATTAGTTACATAATTTAGAATACCAGTACATAATTTAGAATACTAGTACATAATTTAGAAAGATAATATAAAATAAGTCTTCTAATGAAACATATATATATATATATATATATATATATATATATATATATATATATATATCCTTATGGATTAAATCAATTAGTATACAAAAAATCACATCCTGTATTTTCAGATTTAACTAAATATGAAAATTATAAAAATCTTTATTCCGGATTAAATTTTTCAAACTTAAAAAAAAACTTCTAGATCTGGTAGAGGTAAACATAATAACAAAAAATTCACTGATGATATTGTGATTCAACAGGAGCTTGATAATCTTGAGGCACAATTTTGTAATGATTATTGTTGGCTTGCAGAAAACATGTTTTTAGTATAAAAAAGAAATATATAAACCAATATTTCAAGGTATTTAAAAAGAATCAATATTCTCCACATTTTTGTGATATCTTTTATGATATTCTACATTATAGAGCAAACCTATTAAATACAAGTCTTTCTAATAAACCTAAATATAAAACTAATAATACACAATTAATTATAAATTTTTCCAATCATGTATTTAATAATATAAATTTACACAATATAATAAACAACATTAATAATAATTTTCCAATAAAAAATTTTACCATTCACAAGACATATAAATATAATCGCACACTTGGACGTAAAATTTTTAATTACAATTCTTTTGTAAAAAATTTGGTCTCTTCAAAGAATTACCCATGTTATTGTAATGACCCAAAATATCAAAAGTATATAAATACAACACATGGTCATATCATTACTGGTGATCTTAATATTGTAGAACAACCTATTTTACAAAACTTAATGCATAATGGCACAAAATTTCGTCTTCCATATAAGTGTAATATCAAATCCATAATATTGCAGTTTATTCAAGATATTGATTTGTTTATATATAAAATTGCTGTTGATTACAATAAACCAATCGAATATTTCAGTGAATGGAGATTTTCTGTAATTGATAAATTAAAAAATGAAATTATAAAAAATTATCATCATATTACACATGCAGCTTTTAAAAACATAAATAAACATATATCAGAATTACAAAACAAATTTATAATTACTTATGTAGATAAATCTCCAAATAATTATGCTATCATTTGTAAAGAATACTATAAAGTGTTAATTCACAATGCAATCAACACAAGTAATATTTTTAATAAAACTAAATTAAATATTGAAATAAATAACAGAAAATTATTAAATTATCACAAATTACTAAAAATCAAATGTAATAATTTTAATTATCCATATCTTGTTATAATTCCAAAATTTCATAAAAATCCTATTAAATTTCGCACTGTTACCATCGGTTGTAACACATATAATAAAAATGCAAGCAATTTACTACTTAATATTTTAAAGCAGATATATGATATAACGTTAAAACATAATAACCAACATTGCCTAAAAAATAGTTTTCAACTCATTAATAAAATACATAATATCAATCCGGTAAAATTCATAAAAACATTGGATTTTAATGATTTATTTAATAACATTGATATAAAAGACTTACATAAAACAATGTGTATATTATTTAAAGAATTTAAATCTCAATTAAAATTAAAAGAACATATTTCAGTAAATTTTTTTAAAACTTTACTAAATTTTACATTGCATAATAATTACATTATATATGACAATATTATCTATAAACAATGCCAGGGAATTCCGCAGGGCGGAACCGCATCTAGTATTCTCTCTGACCTTTACTTATATTATTATGAAAGAAATATAAGTCCGAACAATGATTATGTATTTTATCGCTATATTGATGACATTATCATATTTTATTTCAATGAAAAAAATTGCACATCACCACTCAATTTTTATCCTACTCAGCTTAAATTAAGCGAAAATGATTTAATTAATAATAATATAAACTTTCTTGACTTAAAAATTAATATTACTAATAATTATAAATTAATTTTTGATATTTATGATAAGAGATTTGATTTCCCATTTAAAGTAAATATTTTTACCAATTATGCTTCATGTTTACATAAATCTGTTTATAAAAATATAATTATCAATTATCTACATCGTATAAAATACTTATGCTCAGATATAAATAAAAACAAAAATATTAGATATATTCGAGATCAAGCAAAAATATATGGATATCCAATTTTTATGATAAATTCAATCATCAACTCTTTTAAATAACATTTATTATATAATTTAAATATAAACATGGTATGTAATAAATTATTGTTTTAGTGTGCGATAACATATAACAAAAGATATAGAAAATAATAATTATAACATACATTATTACAATTATAACATATTAGGAAATTTAATATTTAATATTTGTTTGAACATTATATACACTTTATGTAGAAAATTACAAATATAACATACATAATTACAATTATAACATATTAGGAAATTTAATATTTGATTGAACATTATTTATACTTTGTATAGTTGTGATTGTGCGTTGCCGATCACCTCTGTTTAAGGTATTATTGATGTGCAGTTTTCATACATTTATAAATTAACTTATACAATAACAAATTAAATTATACAATGATAACATTGGTGATTATAACTCATATATATATATCTATTTGCAATATATATAAAAATAAATATATATAGTTTTTATTTTTGTCTATGAATAATTAAAATTAACAAGTATTTTAATTACTGCATTGCATTAATTTGATTGAAAAACAGTAGTAATACTATTAATTATCAACATTATAAATTTTGAGATATTTTGAATTGTTTATGAATTATTTAATTAGATATTTAAATTAATCTATAAATATAAAATATATTTACAATGTAGTATAAATTAAACATTAATTATTTAAAAACAAGTCTAATATATATTTAAGTAGTAGTAAAAATAAAACATTAATTATTTAATAAATGTCTATAATATCAGTGGATTAACACAGCTGGCAGCAAAAATAATTTGAATTAAAATAATATCTCTTTTACATAATATATTCTTGTTAAGAATATCTGAAATGCTGTGCAAGTTGAATTAATTCTGTGTAGATTTATTCATATAGTAGTATTATATTTTATTTGAATTTTAAGTAAAACTACAAGTTAGTATTGTTTTTTAAAGTTTATTTATATAAATAAATCTAATGAAGTGAGTATGTAACTAATAAAGTGGATATTTAACTAAATATTAATTATGAACTATTATAATACCAATAGATGGCGACACTTTACCTTTCAGGTAGTTGTAGATAATATTGTTAATATTATATTTAATTTAACTATAGAGGGAGCTATTGATTGTATATTAATTTTACTTTCAGGAATTAAAATTGGATGGAGTAATATATATTCACGGATATAAATTTGTTATAAGTGTATTAAAACCAGAATTATTTTGAGTGTTTTTGAATCATTTTGTGATTGGGTGTCATTTATGGGGTTGTTTTTTAAAAAAAGTGTGCTCTCAACTTGTCTTACAAATCATTTCTCTCAACTCGACTTAGTTAACATGTATGATGCATTGCCATGTGGATGTGAATATTATGTAGACGTTGTGACATTTTAAGGATTCTGTATAATTATTGTGAGTAAAATATTTTATCTACACTTTACGCGTTCATATTTCCAATTTTATTATTTCAAAACTGTTATCTCGTGGTAATTTAGTGAGGTGTTAATTACAGTTTTTTGGATAATCGATGTGAGTGAAATATATTGTATTTTCTTAATGGTTTTTTATTTCCTATTTAAATATTTCCAAATTTTAATATTTCCAATTGTTGTCTGGTAATAATTCAGTGTACCTGGATGATTCTACTGATCTTAGCATTATGCCAGTAGAATTATGTAACACTGAATTATTATTTAAAACACATGTGGGTGCATCCAGGCTGATGAGTACATGTGCATGTGTTTTTCCATGTCCAATTCATATTTAATTCTCATGTGGTCCAATTTTCCATTGTGTATGGTTCATATTTAATTTGTTAATCCATTTGTGTTTACTTAATTGCAACTCCAATTTATAATTTTTTTTTTTCCCCTTTCTCTCTATTTCTTTTTTCAATATTATTTTGGTATGAGTAAAATTTGGCCAATTACCATTGAAGCATCAGCTATGGTAATATTATGTTTGCACATGTTAATTATTAGCTATGTGGTATTCTGTATACACAGTATCATTGATTATCTCTTTGGAGATTTAAGTAGAATAGAACTTGATATGTTTTTTGAAATTCATAGATATTATAATTATATATATATATATATATATATATATACATGTGGCGTTTAGACGAAGATGAGATACCACTAGATGTAATATATTCCACGAGAAAATGGCAGTTTGTTAAAGATATGGAAGGTTGCAGTCGATATCAATAATCATGGCGAAGTGGTGAGGCAATAATGAGATTCCACAAGAGTTTCTTCAATAAATACCAGCCAATTTCCAGACAAATCGTTTATTTAGAAGAAGAGCTATGCAGTAACAGTTCCCACAGGTATAAACTTATAGCCCTCAGGCTTCACGATGGCTCACTACATTGTTTAATAGATGTTAAAAAGCTGTATGAAAATTCTACGAGACTACAACACCAGATACCCATTTGATTATACTTCCAAACACGTCAAAAATCCTCTCTCCGAAGCATGCGAGCGAGTTTTGTTCACTGAGCGTAGACATACAGAAAAACGACGTCACGTGCGCACAAACCAATGAGTGAGAGGCGAGCTCCAGCCCAGCGAATGGGGCGAGAGGGAGAAGCTAAAACACGAAAGAGTTCCTCCCCTGGCCGCGCATCAATTTTGAAGTGAAAAATACCCAGCGTGCGAAAGCCGAGCATGGAATAATAATAATAAAAAGAAAATGGCTTTTTAAAAAACATTCGAAATGAGAAAGCGTCTCTCGGAATTTTATAGATTGGGGAGTTGATAAAAGCTACGAATGAACTTAAAATTTTAGATTAAGATTTGGAATAAGATAATTATTAATATACGGGTATTTACTTTTAAAAGGACATTAAATAGGAATAAATATTAATAAGAATTAAGGAAATACTGACTGTGTCAGAAGTTAGATTAATTTAAAGGACTAATGCGAAATAAATGTGAAGGATTTGCGAAGGAAATAAATTTTTACATAACATATATATATATATATATATATATGAAAAAAAAGGAAGAAAAATACTGTAAAAGTTGAATTAAACGGCATGTTCGGAAAATGCTGTAAAGCTTGAATTAACCGGTATGTTCGGAAATGCTGATTGCCGAATGCTTCAAATGTCCGGATAATTGAGTGCTAGAAAATATATATCTGATGAGGGGACATCGATGAAATAGTAAAAAAGTAAAACAATTTTTTGCCTATTTTTCTGTCGAAGTCATTCCAATTATTCTGATTTTATTATTTTAAAATTTGCATTTGATGGACTTACTTTTCACAAAAATAAAAATAAAAGTTTAAAATATATTTTTTTTCAATATAATTTCTATGTTGATATTTTAATATTGGGGGGGGGGGGATAAAAAATGCCGTTTTCTTAATCATTTCTTAGTGAATACAAATGATGTGAATAGACAGAGTGAAAAAATGTCCAGCAATTAAAGCACTTGGTGCGCTATACCATGGTATCTGGGTTCGATCCCCGGTCTGGACATTTTTTCACTCTGTTGATTGTACGCTGTGTGTAGTTAAGTGATAATTCACATCCTTTGTATTCATTAATTACCAGCGTAATTTCAGCTCTGCTGAAAATTTAATTAGCTATACCATTTCTTACGTAAAAAAACAGCCCTGGTATTATTATTTGAGAAATTAAAGCTACAATTTTTAATGTGTAGACGACCCCCTATTTCAATAATTGTATGAAAACATTATTCCGATGGGGTCCTTATGGTACCTTTGTTGTCATTTTATTGTGAACGATATGCGAATAAAGGTGGCTATTTTCTATTGTTTTGTTTTTTGACACAAACTGTACATCTAGATTCAGCGTACTATAAAATGTTTGCCACAAAGGAAAAAAGAAAGAAATTCACAACAAAATAAATTTGAGTCATGAAAAACACAACACTCAATTGAATCAAATTCACCTCTGTACTATAATAATTGTTTAAAAACAACACAAAATGTCACAAAAAACATATATGCATCATTTAATAAAAACTTTTACTTTAGGTGTTTTAAAATATACAAAAATGTATTTCACATTATAAACCTAGCGCTTTCGAGCCGTCCTGGCTCATCATCAGGGTTAAAAACATTAACACACAGATACACACAAAAAACACAAATAGTCTGAAACACCGTAAAAACATCAATGTCTTCTGAAGACAAGGTCAAACCATTATGAACAGGTCACTAGGGGTGGGAAGCATAGGGAGGGATGTGCCAATCTTATTTAATCTTGAACTTTCACAACAATGAAATTAAGTTTGCGCCAAACTACGCTCGCTAAAATACGCCAATAATATAGATTCAATTCTCTCGTATATCTATCGTATTTATTTATTGTTACTGGTAAACAAAAACAATGGCAAACAAAAGCAAAGATGTCAAACATTACATTAATTATGTCTTTTAGCAATAATGGACCTCGGGCAATCACAACAAAGATGTTTCGTGGAACTGTTTGCACGTTCCTCTATTGTTGCAATAATGTTTTATTGTTGACAACAAAACACAAAAGTAAGTTTTTCTGTATTTTTGAAACAATTAACAACAATAAACAATTCTTGAAAAAATTAACATTGGCACAACTAACAAATTTCTCATTTTTACAAAAAATTATCGAATTTGTAATTTGGATTGCTATTTAACTGATTTCAAACTGCATTTTCAGTGAAAAAAAGATCGATTTGTGCGCAATTTTTTATATTTATCGTTTAATTCTAGTGTTTCTTTTCTAGATCTTCAAAAATCATCATGTTTTGGGACTTTTTGTGGACCTTCTTTCTGTGGTTCATCTTCATGTATTCCATCTGCCTTGTGATGCTGTACTTCATCATCAAGGACAGAATGAAGCTGAAAAAAGCAAGAGAAGAACAAGACATCGTCTATGATTCACATTCATATGTTACAGATGAAGCACAGCTTGTTACAGATGAAGTACAGCATGTTACAGATGAAGTACAGCCTGTTACAGATGAAGAACAGTCTGTTACAGATGAAAAACAGCCTGTTACAGATGAAGAACAGTCTGTTACAGATGAAGCACAGCTTGTTACAGATGAAGTACAGCTTGTTACAGATGAAGAACAGTCTGTTACAGATGAAGAACAGCCTGTTACAGATGAAGAACAGACTGTTACAGATGAAGAGCAGCCTGTTACAGATGAAGTGCAGCCTGTTACAGATGAAGAACAGCCTGTTACAGATGAAGAACAGTCTGTTACAGATGAAGTACAGCCTGTTACAGATGAAGAACAGCCTGTTACAGAGCAACCACCAAAGAAACGAAAATTCTTGAAGCGTTTGAAGAAACTTTTCTGTTGTTGCTGCTGCTGTGGTATAAAGGACTAAAGACCACAGTAGTTTATGCAACTGTAAAACGGTATACTTCAGTTATATTTTTCTAGTTTTTAAGTTATATTTTAAGTTATATTTAGTTATATTTTTCTAGTTTTTAAGTTATATTTTAAGTATATTTAGTTATATTCCAAATTGAAAAACAAAATTAATTCATTCAAAATTAATTCATTCAAAATTCACACATTCATTCAAAATTAATTAATTCAATTAATTCAAAATTAATGAAAAAAATCTCATCTCCTGCTTAACCTTCCTTTACCAGCCAATAACATTCTCTTACACACAATGTTTTGCGCATTCCAGCTATGGCAGCCAACAACATCGGCTAAATCACCATCTTTCACAGATTTCAGCTACCAACATCGGCTAAATCACCATCTCTTATTCATTCGCCTTTTTCAGCCAACAACATCGGCTAAAACACCATCTTTTGCCCCTTTAAGCCATCAACATCGGCTATGCACAATCTCTTGTCTACTCCACTTCCTTAAGCCAACAACATCGGCTATTACACCACGTCTTATTCATTCGCCTTTTTCAGCCAACAACATCGGCTAAAACACCATCTTTCATACATTTCAGCCACCAACATCGGCTAAATCACCATCTCTTACCCATTCACCTTCTTCAGCCAACAACATCGGCTAAATCTTCATCTCTTGCCCCTTTAAGCCATGAACATCGGCTATACACAACTCTTGCCAATTCCTCCTCTTTAAACCAACAACATCGGCTAAAACACCATCTTTTGCCCCTTTAAGCCATCAACATCGGCTATGCACAATCTCTTGTCTACTCTACTTCCTTAAGCCAACAACATCGGCTATTACACCACGTCTTATTCATTCGCCTTTTCAGCCAACAACATCGGCTAAAACACCATCTTTCATACATTTCAGCCACCAACATCGGCTAAATCACCATCTCTTACCCATTCACCTTTTTCAGCCAACAACATCGGCTAAAACTGCATCTCTTGCCCCTTTAAGCCATCAACATCGGCTATACACAACTCTTGCCAATTCCTCCTCTTTAAGCCAACAACATCGGCTATTATACCACGTCTTACTCATTAGCCTTTTTCAGTCAACAACATCGGCTAAAACACCACCTTTCACATATTTCAGCCCCCAACATCGGCTAAATCACCATCTCTTACCCATTCACCTTTTTCAGCCAACAACATCGGCTAAAACACCATCTCTTGCCCCTTTACGCCATCAACATCGGCTATGCACAATCTCTTGCCTACTCCACCTCTTTAAGCCAACAACATCGGCTATTACACCAAGTCTTATTCATTCGCCTTTTTCAGCCAACAACATCGGCTAAAACACCATCTTTCACACATTTCAGCCACCAACATCGGCTAAATCACAATCTGTTACCCATTCACCTCTTTCAGCCAACAACATCGGCTAAAACACCACCTCTTGCCCCTTTAAGCCATCAACATCGGCTATGCACAATCTCTTGCCTACTCTACCTCTTTAAGCTAACAACATCGGCTATTACACCAAGTCTTATTCATTCGCCTTTTTCAGCCAACAACATCGGCTAAAACACCATCTTTCACACATTTCAGCCACCAACATCGGCTAAATCACAATCTCTTACCCATTCACCTCTTTCAGCCAACAACATCGGCTAAAACACCATCTCTTTCCCCTTTAAGCCACCAGCATCGGCTATGCAAAATCTTTTGCCTACTCCACCTCTTTCAGCCAACAACATCGGCTAATACACCATCTCTCCTTCATTCGTCTTTCTCAGCCAATAACACCGGCTAAAACACAATCTCTCACCATTTCAACCCAAACATCGACTATACGCTATCTCTTGCCCATTCCTTCTCTTTCAGCCAGCATGGTTAATACAGTGTCTTTTTTAGCCAATAACATCGACACACCATTTCATTAGCCAACAAATATCAGGCAATACAACCCCTCTTGTACATTCCATCTCTGTCAACCAATAACATCAGGTTGACATTACATGCCTAATTTATTTTCTTAAACTATTACAACATCAGGCTAATATACGACCTCTTCTAAAAAATGCCATCAAGTTTTTTGCGCTCTTCCGCCATCGGGCTCATTCAGCTCAGTAGCTAATGTGCTGGCCATAAAATGAGAAGATCGAAACTGAAGTTTGTAGGTTGAATAACAGTGCGGTTCAAGCAGGGTGGCTGTGCAAGGTTTTCAGGGTTTTCCTTGCACAAGAACGAGAATTCGGGCCACCTTCCCTTTAAAAAGACCTCCCTGAAGGCACTCCTCCTATGGCAAAATAACTCTAAACTAACAAATGGCCCATAAATTTCCTGCCGCTTAGTACAATTTTGAAGGCATCAACATCAGGCTAAAATATGTCTTTCAAAAATAATCACCATAAACGAGACACACTCTGCTTTTTGTCCCTCTGGGAAGGCATGTAAAATGCCAAGAGAGCAGAGGAATGGTCCCCCCTCAGGAAAAAAAAAGGGGAGAGATGACGAAGCCTGCCTCCACGTGGTTCTCCCTGGAAACGTCACACGTCTTAGACGAGTGGCGGCTAAAAGGCTTCTACTGTTTGACATTGCAGATATAGAGTGTAGGAAATACAGTGTTTTTTTTTTAAATCCATACACAATTTAAATGATTATTGTTATGACATTTACCCTTCTTAAATGTATTATCCATGCACAATTTAAAAAAAAAAGTCCATGCACAATTTAAATGATTATTGTTATGACATTTACCCTTCTTAAATGTCTTCTGCTTCTGCTTCTCTGTTTAAAGCCATTAACATCTGACATCTAACGTCTAACATCAATGACACCATTATTGCTAAAATGATAAAATAATAAAAGGCATGGAATCCTATATTTTACTTATTTGTATTCTATATAACAATCAAATCAATTAATACAATACATGAATAACAATCCAAAGTTATAAATTGCTTCAAGAAACATCTTTCACTTATCTTAGAAAATAATCCATTATAATAATATAATAATAATGAAAAATTGAATCTGAAAATTCGACTAATATCTTCTAGTAAATCGCAAATAAGAAAATGTATTTTTGGAAATAAATCGTTGTGCCAATCAACCTAATCCAATATATTTATGTTTCTTTACTCTCGCATTAAAAATACTTGAATCTTAAATGCGGTGTAAGAATAAACTATTATATCTACTTCTATATGGACTTAAGCACAAAATTATGTTAAGGGGATTAGTCAGTCAGCTCCCCAATTCCCCTAGCTAATGTTAAACCTATTTGCGGAGAATGCATTCGTATATTTAAAATATCTCATCGGGAAATTAATGTTTTTAAACTACTTCTTTTTTACCTTCTTCTTTTTTTCTTGGTACTCTTCTTAAAGACTGTATCTTTCTATCTTAGTTGTCAAAATAGTATTTCTAAAATATATATTCTTAATTTAATATTTTGTATGTTAGAAGGTGACGAGCTGTGAGTAAGATTAAATTCAAGTACAGTAGGGAGCCATTTATCCGAAAACTTGTTATCCAGAATGATATTTCCAATTGACTGATTTCATAATATTTTCAGGAAAAAAAAAATGTGGCGTACAGTGGCAGTTTGACATGTGTATTGCTTGATACATTACAACTCGCATGCAGTGGCGCCAACTTATATGGGCCTGTGGGGGCCCGAACCCACCCAATAATTTGCTATCCCAGCTTACCCAATTTCCATTGTTCTGTTATTTAATTACCTTTGAAACGAAATTTCATTCTGCTGACGTTCTCAAAATTGTTTTGTTTGAAAAATAGTAAGGCAGACAGGAGGACTAAAAGTAATTCAACAGACGTATGGTTTGATTTCATTTAAAATTATTCTTCCTGCATATTTTATCTGTGAGTATAAGTCAATGATCACTTGTATTAATACCCTGGTTCACAATCATAAAGCATAACTGAATTTATTTTCTCGATGTTCAGTTTTTTACGCTTTTAATTTGTAATCATATCCATTGTATGATAATTGTGATAAATACTACTATCTTTATATGAAAGAGATTATGACAGTATAGTTTTTATAAAATTACTATTTTATACATTAAAAAAAATTATAGCTTCATACTTGACTTAGAGTTATTATCTCTCCCCCCCCCCCCCCCCCAAACCTCCTAAAAGAAAAAAACTATCCGTGTCATTTTGCCAAAACGTTTTTGAGCACACCCAATATTTTTCAAAAATTGGCGTCACTGCGTCGCATTATATAACTTGATGCCAACGCCTAGTATTTGAAATGGAAGTATATTTAGTTAAATATTGGGTGTTTTAATTTTTATTTAGGATTGTTGTATCTACTTCTATAACTATAGATTGTTGTATTTATTTCCACACTAAGGGATTCCCTAAATTGCATTCTTTCAAACTGTCTTAAAATTCAAACTCTGATTAATCTTTGATCTTGATTGAATCTGAGTAATCTAATAATTAATTTGAAATCAGAAACAATGCCACAGCCACTTATATTCTACAAATCTGATCGGTTGGATATTACTTTAATGTCCAATTGGTTATCCAGAAAACACAGTTATCCGGAATACATCTGGCTCCGACCATTCTGGGTCGTTTTCTTCGAACCTTGCCGTAAATACCGGTTAGGATCCCTTAGAAAGACCCCGACAGAGGGCACTCCCCCCTAGGGCCTATATCCCACTTGTAGATAATCGGCCGTCATAAATCAACCAACCGACCATTCTGGATGTTTCTATACTGTATATATTTTAGAAATATTTTGACAACTAAGAAAAAAGGAGACATCCTTTAAGAACAGTACACAGAAGAAAAGAAGTTAAAAATATTAATTTCCCGGGGAGATATTTTAAACATACGAATGCATTCCACATCCATAGATTTAACATTAGCGAAAGAAATTGGGGAGTTAACTAACTGCCTTAAACAGGGGCGTAGCTACCGTGGAGCAGTTGGAGCACATCGCTCCAAGCGCGAGAATAATAAGGGCACAAAATTACAAAGGAACGATGATAAGATGGGTCCCTGGCCTTAAAACAACACCCTTGGACACTAAATAGCCAAGCGCCAAGCTATGCATAATCGATCGACGTTTTTCATCACCATTCTTGAACACTTTCTTTAAGGTGTAATTTAAAACTTGCAAAAAATATTGAATTTAAACACGCAGGGAATCTTTCAACACTTAAAATTGGTAGCACGAAAGGAGATGAAAACACCAGCGATATCCTAAATAACAACGTCAGTAGGTATGGTATAGAATAACTGAAGGTATAAATAAATATTAAAGGTAGTTAATAGTAATTTTTTAGAATTAGAAATAAATTAAAGTTTGTAGTTAAGGAATAAAATCCAAGTTCATCCCCCTTGTAAACTGTCAGGTAACTTTAGTATCCCATCTGATTTGAGTACGTATTAGTTAAGCAGTTTTTAGTAGCAATTTTTAACTTAAATTAAGCTTCTCAGCACCTCCAAAGTTAAGTTAGTGCTAGTTATAAACATTATACCATTAATTATATTTAGTTAGTATATAACCATTTATCCCTACCCTCCCATATTTATATAAGTTATATAAATTATAAATATTAAATTATATATAGATAATATATAGCCGATGGTCCAAACCGTCTCTTAATTTAGTAAATTATGCATATAATGTCCCCCCTGTACGAATAAGCAACTCTAGAATATTTAGTTTCAGTTAAAATTATCGTAGGGTAGAACTACATGTAAATTAAGACAAACAACCAAGTAAAGTAATAGTACTTAAAATCTAAAAGTAGCACTTAGTTTGTAGTATTAAAAGTGTTATAAAATGTCTAACCCCATTCCTTTTCAGATGCGGCGATCATGTACGCGAATGGCCCCGGTGCATGTAAAATCCGTCGTGGGTGTAAAGTCCTCCAAGTTACCTGTGAATTACACCTCTGGGGGTGCCTAATCTGGTGAAGGTCTCGTCACCAGATCAAGGTTCTAAATTACGAGACCAACTCGAGTAGCGATGGCATGACGTATGGATGAGCGATGCAGCGAGGAAATAGTAAATATCACAGCATCTTACAACCGTCCGGCATGACTTCGCTACCCTGGCAGTGCTGAACCGCCTCATCAAAAATCACTTAGCAACCGGCCAACTAAAAAAAAAAAATCTCTGACGGCTCGGCCTACAGGCATAGGTAGATTTCGAAGACGCAGACCGTGGGGCGCCTGTTTGTTGGGAATTGAGGAAGAAATGACCTTTTTGCCATGATGCGGCAGTTGGAACAGCCTACTTCGAAACCTAACTTGTTTGCAGGCGGAGCCAGCAAGGATTTTTTTTTAATTTTTTTTTTTTTTTTTTTTTTTTTTTTTTTTTTTTTTTTTTTATATAAGAGTAGGTCTTATAAAAAACTTGTCAATATAACAGTTTTAGATAGTATTAAGAGAATTTATAATAAATTTAAGCGGATTTGAAATCTCGGGAATTGACGAAGTTATGATTTTTTTTCTTCTAAAACCCCCCTTCCCCCCACCCCCTTGGGGCCATTTTTAATGATATCAAAAATCTGTCATACATAAATTTTCGGCCCTTCTCCTAGAAATAAAAATAACTTCAAACGAATTCGATACGTATCATAATCATAATTAAGAAATTATGGGATTTTTTTCTGTTTTTACAAAAAGCCCCCCTGGTTCGAATTTGCCCATTAACGAACTTGACCGAGATTTTATGCATCAGTTTCGAAAAGATGCGGGAGTTGGAACCGCCTACTTCGAAAAATAACTTGTTTGCAGGCGGAGCCGGCAGGGATTTTTTTGTTTTTAAATTTTTTTTTTGCTATAAGGGTTGGTCCTATAAAAAACTTGTCAATATAAAAGTTTTAGATAATATTAAGAGGATTAATAATAAATTCAAGCGGATTAGATATCTTGTGAATTGACGGAATTATGATTTTTTTCTTCTAACCCCCCCCCCCTTTTTTTTTACCCTTGGGGCCATTTTTAATTATATCAAAAATCTGTCATACATACATTTCCGGCCTTTCTCCTAGAAGTAATAATAACTTTAAACGGATTCGATACGTATCATAATTAAGAAATTATGGGTTTTTTTCTGTTTTCACAAAATGCGCCCCACCCCCCCTTGGTTCAATTTTGCCCATTAACGAACTTGACCGAGATTTTATGCCCCTTGATTTTATGTATCAGTTTCGAAGAGATCTGTTCAGAATTATTGCAGTTATCGTGTCCATAAAAAAGTGACATATAGATAGATAGATAGATAGATAAAGTTTTGAACTGGTGGTGGTTTTGGGTTCTGGGAGTCATGATCGGCGTAGATCTGCAGAAATTTTTCAAAAATTCCAACTTAGGTGAGAATGTAATAGGTAGTATTTCTTACGAAATCTACCTAAAAGCACATAAATACACAGGAAATAGACGAAAACCGAAACAAATTTTTCGCGGAAAAAATCGGCGAAAACCGAATCCGACGATAAACGAAGTCAACGAAAACCGATGTATTACTGTATGTGTAACTCCACCCGCGGGTTAGTACTTGTGCATTTCATATGTTGCTACATGATTTCTCAAAAATATGCACAATATTCGTATATATACAATCAGCTTACTATGCATATAAATCCTTCGATTAGAAACAGTATAGGATATAATAATATTTCTGTTGACAACATCCCTTTTTCTATGCTTTTACAAAACGCACAACAGTGAATGAGGTATAATTCGAAAGGTTTTCGAACCGGCTTCTGACATAGTACACTCACATTTCGTTAGAACATGTTTTTTTTTTATTTATTAGAAATTGCAGTTAATTAAAAATTAAATAAGCATTCTTTTCATAAACGAAATGAACGGTTTTTCTGAAATCAATGTTGCCACAAAAATAAAACACAGCATTATACCGTGCTCAACAATGATTTAAAAAAAAAAAAAAAAGAAAAAGAAAAAAAAGAAAAAAAGTAGACAAAAGATAACGTGATACGTGTTCGCACGGGTTTATTTTATATTTATGATTAAAATATATAATTCACATTCAAATGCAGATGACGTCATTTTCTAATGCAGTTAAAATACGATTGGTAATTTTTATTTTTCTCACGCGTGCCTTTTTCTATCTTTGATCAGTTTTTACTGTAACTTTGATGGAATAAATGAGATGATATTCTGGCTTGACTAATGTTGTTTACAAATATTTTTATCCATAATTTTTCTTTAAAAGTTTAAACCTGCATGTAAAAAAGTTACATACTGCTAAACTATACACTATATGGCCAATGATGACCGGTGACTTTCCAAATACTAGCTTATGAAAGTTGACATAATAAGAATGAAGTGTCTCTTATTGTATATTTGGATACCGCCCCTCATCTTTTTGCTTCTTTTTGGGAAAAGCAAATTTCAAGCTTATTCTATCGACTATCACTATATGAATTTTCAAGCTATGATTTTGAAACTTTCACAAAAGTTGCTCTATACATTTAGCTAATATATTAAGCACAGTATATTTTGATTGCATTCGCGCATGCGCAGTAAAACAATATTTAGTGAACCTGCTCAATTTTCATCCAATATTTATTAATATTTAATTCTGATTGCAGGGTATTGTATATAATGCTATTTGTCATCGTTCCTGAAAAGAATATTCTTTTATATTAAGAACTCTGAAAATTATAAGCAAAACACTTGGTGAAATTTGGGATTGTTTTTATAAGAACCTTAATTTCTCCACGAGTATACGTGTTATTCTCATAAAAATGAACATAGTTTATTAAAAGAAGCCTAATAAGCATGTGCTACTGTTTCAACGCTTTTGCGATATTATTTTTTTACAAGGTTATCCAAAAGATATTCGTTTTTCTTCAATTTATTGACGACCCCCTATGGGGTTTCGGGAAAAAATTTTCTCCGAAATATATGACGTCGACTATGCTGTTTACACGCCTGAAGTTTCAGGATAATTCATTATGTATTTTTCTAGATATTGAACAAAACGTCTAAAATCGCAAGTGACCGGTCATCATTGGCCATATAGTGTGTTAGACTGCAGTGCGAAATTATCACACTGGTCCACTGGTTATTATATATATATTTATTGGTAGCACAGAATATTCTTTTGTTGTTGTACCTGAATTATACCTATCTGCAAAATCAAAATAACGTGTATTTTTTTTTTTTTTTCTTTGTATGAAAACTCTATTTGAAAACTCTTTTGCATTTTGCTTATTGCACTTAAGAAAAAGAAAAAGGAATTGATTTTTATAATGACGAAATAAAGTTGGGTGTCACCAGCAGAACCGCTCCTCCGAGAAGGGTGTCGTTCTGGTTGCCGCCCACGGTAATCACGGCAACGGTGTCATATGTTATTTGAAATTATAAAAAAGCATAATGTCTTTACTCCGAACACTTAAAATTAGAGAGTAATCATTCGGTTTTTGTAAAAATTTATTCTGAACAAAATAGTGGCCGTTCAAACTTAAAGTACCTACACTGCCAAAAAAAAAAAAAAAAAAAAAATGTTGATTTTACAGTATAATACTAGCACCCCAACTGCCAGTATTATATTGTAAAATTAATAATAATGTTGTTAAAAATTGATCATTTGAAGAAGATTGGTTGAGATTTGTTCCCGTTATCGTGATCACCGACTTTTAAAAACATAATTTGTGAGATAATCACGTTTAAATATTCAAGTTATAATTTATGCATCATAGAACAAAGTAAATTAAAGCAGCATAACTTTTTTTAATTTTTATCAGACCGACTAGAAAATGTAACTGAATATTTCTTACTAATTGTACTTTCAAAAAATGCAATTAATTTTTTTTTTTTTTTGCAATTTTTGAAAATTTAACCCTTTAAATAATGCAACAATGCAAGAGTAGCCCATTCCTGTTTAAAATACGAAAATTATCTTAAGTTGTAAAGTACTGGCTATAAAAAAAATTCTAAGGGAAAACTGCGAAATTATAGCAGTGGCGTAAAAATTCAAAAATTATGGGAGGGGGTCGAATTATCATTTCCAAACAAATTGAGCAATTAGGATTAGAAAAAATTAATAAAATATTAATTTGAATAATTAGTCGTTTAAGCCATTTAATATTAATGCTACTATTACGAAATTAATATTTTATTTTATATAAAACTAGCTGATCCGCCCGGCGTTGCCCGGACCCGTGATAATAAATTTAAAAAAAACTCAAGTTTTCGATATCAAGTTGAATGACCCAAACCATGTTGAAATCGGGCTCATAGAGCCCGTGGAAAGAATTCGCTCCCAGGCGGTGGTAGGTGCCCTCCTGTAAATTTAACGAATTTCCTTTAACATTAACGCGAAATTTAATTTACGGATAAATCCTCTCTCAAAACTTAACCACTTATCTTTAACAGTAACGGGATTTTTAATTTATGGCTGTAGTGAGTAAGCGTAAGCTGATGCCGAAAAAAAGCAATAATAATATTTTTAAAAAAAGTAGTAGTTGGGGGGTCTAAAGGAATGTTTAGTAGTTTGTAAAGTAGCTGGAATACCCTAGAATTATGTTAATGAAAATTGCAAGAGAATCGGATCATTTTTAAAGAAACTGCATCAAGGGCCCCAAGAAGGAGATTAATATTCAAAATTGGTGGCAGCTGCAGTCCGAGAAATTTTTTTGTCATACAGATAGTAACTATGTCCTAAGAAGTTGTTAGAAAAAAAAAAGCTAGTGAATCGGACGATTTTTAAGGGATCTATAATAGAGGACTCATAAGGGGTCAACTGATAGTTTTGAGCAGGAAGAAAACATCTTAAAAAGTCCTAGTACTTAGAGCTTTAGATCTTTAGGCTTTAGAGGCCCTTTAGATCTTTAGAGGCCCTAGGGCCCCAATAAAATTATGAGGATGGTGGCCCGGGCAGAGAAGTCCAAGACTCAACTTTAAAGTTATGCATTGAGATGGTGACACAATTAGGAGGGGGTTAGAAAATGGCACACAAAAAGTTCAAGGACCACGGACCAGACCCCAGGGGGCAAGGGTCCTAACTGGAGTGTAGAAATGGGGGAATAACTAAATAGAGAAAAGGCCCCAAAAACTAAGAAGATCGGATTAAAAGGGGGCAAGTTATTAACATTTTATGGAACAAAAACTTCAAAAGGCCCAGGGGGGGGCAGGGTCTTAACTGGAATGTAGTGATGGATGAATAACTAAATGGAGAAAGGAGTCCCAAAACTGAAGAAAATTGGATAAAGGGAGGGCAAGTTATTAAAATTTTAGGGCACAAAAACGTAAAAGGACCTTGTCCGAAACAGTCTTGTCCGAGAATTTTTTTTTTGTCATTCATGTAGTAGCTGGAAGTCCTAAGATGCTGTTAGAAAAAAAGCTAGTGAATCGGACGATTTTTTATGGGAGTTATAAAAGGGGGCCCAAAAGGGGCCGCTGATAGTTTTGATCAGGGCCCTAAAATAAATGGTCCTAGCTGGAATATAGGAATAACTAAATGGAGAAAAGACCCCAAAAACGAAGAGCGAACTAAAAGGGGGCAAGGTATTAACAATTTAGGGAACAAAAATTTCAAGGGGCCCAGGGGTCCCGGATCGTCTCCGAATTTTTTTTCTCGTTCATGTAGTACCTGAAAGTACTAAGAAGTTGTTAGAAAAAAAAGCTTGTGAATCGGGCGATTTTTAAGGAAATTATAGTAGGACGTCCAAAAGGGGCCAGCTATGATAGTTTTGAGCAGGGCCCTAAGATAAAGGGTTGTAATTGGAAACTAGACATGGAGAATAACTAAATGGAGAAAAGGTCTCTAAAACTAAGAAAATCGGATTAAAAGGGTGCAAGTTATTAACAGTTTAGGAAAGAAAAACTTCAACGGGCCTCGTACCGGTCCCCGGGGGCCAGAATCTTAACTGGGGATGTAGAAATGGGTGAAAAGCTAAATCGACAAAACGCCTTAAAAACGAAGAGAATCAGATAAAAATGGTGCAAGTTATTAACAATTTAGGGCAAAAATCTTAAAGGGGCCCGTGTCTCAACAAAGTAAAAATCCGAGTCTCAGGTGCATCAGGAAGGACCTGCCTTGGACTATCTGCACCCAAATTTTCGGACTTCTACGTGCAGTAGATTTCACTAGCCATCGCACACAGACGCAGACACACAGACAAACAACTTTCTTTTATTAGTATATATATTTAAAATATTGAATTCCAAAAAGCGCGATTTTCAAATTAATGACACAAGAGCGGAACGCTGGAGGATTCAGTCGGCCTGCAGGCACAGGTAGATTTCGAAGACGCAGACCGTGGGGCACCTGTTTATTGGGAATTGCAGAAGAAAGACCTATTTGTCATGATGTGGCAGTTGGGACCACCCACTTCGAAATATACCTTTGCCTGTAGGCGGAGCCAGCAGGGATTTTTTTGTTTTTAATTTTTTTTTACCGCAAGAGTTGGTTCTATAAAAAAATTGTCAGTGTAAAAATTGTAGATAATATTAAGAAGATTTATAATAAATTTAAGCAGATTTGATATCTTGGGAATTGACGAAGTTATGAATTTTTTTCTTCTGAAACCCCTATTTCCCCCCCCCCCCCCTCCAGGGGGGCATTTTTAATGAAATCAAAAATCTGTCATACATAAATTTTTGGCCCTTTTCCTAGAAGTAATAATAACTTTAAACGGATTCGATATGTATAAAAATTAAGAAGTTATGGGTTTTTTCTGTTTTCACGTCTGCTTGAAGGCGGAGTCAGCAGATATTTTTTTGTTTTTAATTTTTTTTTGCCGTAAGAGTTGGTCCTATAAAAAACTTGTCTATATAAAAGTTGTAGATAATTTTAAGGAGATTTACAACAAATTTAAACGGATTTGATATTTTGGGAGTTGACGAAGTTATGAATTTTTTTCTTCTAAAACCCACCTTTCCAGCCTCCCTTGGGGCCATTTTTAATGATATCAAAAATCTGTCATATATAAATTTTCCTAGAAGTAATAATAACTTTAAACGGATTCAATACGTATCATAATTTTGAAACTATGGGGGTTTTTCTGTTTTCACAAAAAGCCCCCCATTCCCCCCCCCCCCCCCTTGGTTCGATTTTGCCAATTAACGAACTTGACCGAGATTTTATGTCCCTTGATTTTATGTATCAGTTTGGAAGAGATTTGTGCAGAATTGTTGCAGTTATCGTGTCCATAAAAAAGTGACATAGATAGATAGATAAGTAGATGATAAAAGAGAGTTCTGCGCCAGCGGTGGATGCGGTGGTGACCTTCTGTGACTGTGAAGGTCACCGGAAGTGGCAGATGTGAACACCGGAAGTCTCAGGTGGGGATAACAGACATGTTGGAGCAGGAAGTGGGGCATGTTCAAACAGGAAATGATCCAGGAAGTAAGAACGGAAGGGATTATGAGATAAGGACAGGATGAGACGTGTTTTTTCTAAAAAGGGTTTTGAACAAGTTCTTTCTGGACAGGGAAATTTTTTTAATTTTTTAATTGTGGACCCACCATAACCACCCGCTATGAAAACAATTCATAACGCCACAATTATTATTTTTCCCATCTGCATATCCTTTTCCACCAGTTATCTGCGACAGACCTGTAACGAAATAAAAGAAAGAAAAAGAAAACATTTTACTTAAACAATTTATATACATTGAATGAGAAAAAAATAAATAAATATAGTTACCACATCTTTAGGTGAGCATGTTTGAACTTGCATGATGTTCTGAGAAGAAACCTTCTGTTTGAACTTGCATGAAGTTCTGAGAAGAAACCTTCTGTTTGGACCCGCATGGTGTTCAGCTAAGTCATTCGCAGCAAATTTTAAGCGTAGCAAAATTATTTTAAAATAATAGTTCTTAGTTATGCACCACGAAATCAATAGTTCTTGATTATGCACCATAAATTTAGTTCTTTAGCTTTACAGTTTTTAGTTATGCACCACGAAATCAATAGTTCTTGATTATGCACCGTGAAAATAATAGTTTTTAGTTATGCACCACGAAAATAATAGTTCTTAGTTATGCACTATGAAAATGATAGTTCTTGATTATGCACCATACATAAGTTCAATTCTTGAAGAAAATTAAAAGTTCTTGGTTATGTAGCATAAATAAATTCAGTTCTTGAAGAGAATTGAAAGTTTTTGACTATGCACCGTAATTAAATTCAGTTTCCGGAAGAAAATTAAAAGTTCTTTTGAAGAAACATTTTATATTGAAGAAACATTTTTATTTGAAGAAAATTGAAAGTTCTTCTTTTGAAGATTTTTTTTTTTTTTACTTTGAAGAAAGAAAGAAAAAAATATATATTTTTATGAATTGTATCCATCCGTCCACCCGCCATGTTTTTCATGACGCTACAATTCATTTGGGGAGAAAAATTTTTAAACCACCCGATGCCTTTTATACACGGCCACTATATTCGAAGACGTTTGACGACCACAGTTTTTCAAAGACTTGAGAAGAAGAAGAAGAGAAGATTTTTATTATTGAGTACCCCTTGCATTCTCGCCCACAGCTGCTAGCACCTTTAAATTAACTTTGAAAAAATATATCTTGTACAGAATAATGCACCCCAGTTGATGAAACATTTTATCTTGACTTGAATAAAATCTTGATTTTTGAAAAATGATTTGACTTGAATAAAATCTTGATTTTTATCTTGAATTAAGTCTTGATTGGAAGAAAGAAGTTTGATTTTTAAAAATCTTGAAGAAAAAAATGTATGGTTTTTGATGAAAAAATAATTATTTTGGAATTTTATAGTGGCCGTGCGCGAGCGTATGGATACCATCTTCTAAAATATAACGCTTGTCATCAAAAGCTGACAAAGCGATTTTGTTAACTTGAGTTGTGTGAAGATGATGTCGCTCGCTTTGAATTCGATATTGTATCTCTCTCGTCGATTGGAGACTCTCTAAGCAGGTCTTATAATGATTATGTTTGATTTTACTTTTTACGACGTTTTTGGCCACCCCCTTTGCAGTTTTTTTCTCCCCATCGGCCGACATGATAGAATACATCTTGGCTCGTAGACCGATAAATTCATGAATCGGTCTACTGTTGAGCTCGTCTTTAAATTTTCCGATCACCTTCTTATTTTTCTTATCAAATAAGGGGTGATCTTTTGGATAATCAGATGTATCCAACATGCCGGAAAATGCCTGCATATCCGTGTATATATTTCGAGTACGGATTTCATACGTTAGAGAGTCAGTATCCGTGAACAGAAGCGTCGATTTATTTTGATATTTTTTCTTTATGACGTTGTAATGAAAATTATACATGAGAATCTTGCTCAGCTCCAATATAACAAACCCTACATAAATGGGTTTATTTAATGTAAGGGTTTGCTTTAACCTTTCAACTGCAACTAAATTGTGGTCAAAAGGGAGAAACCTTTTGAAGGTAGGAGCTGAGACAAGTTTTTTTGCTTTCTGTTCACAGTTCACTAGCTGTACATCTTTGTGTCTTCGAATATTCTCCAATGACTTGCCATATACTGCATTATTCATAAGTTTAAAAAAATCTTTGGCAAAGGGGGACTTTGCTTTTTTTCGTTGCTCGGTATTAAAATCTATATAATCTTTTAGCCACGGCTTTTGTTGGAATTTCAATATTTTATGTACAGCTAGTAACTGGAGGCCTTGCTGTAAATAAAATTTTAAATTTTTATAATATGTAACATAATTTTTTTTATCTTTTAAATTGGGGACTAATTTCGTGACTGGGCAGTATTTATTTCCGTGCAGAGCGTCGATAGAAAAAGGAGAGAGATCTTCATATTTGATTTCCATTTTTTCGGGCGCCAGTGGATAACAGTTGTGGTCGTCGTGAAGCTGCTGGGGGTATTCAAGATCAACTTCGAGAATATAACCCACTGGACTATTTTCGGGAAGTTCAAGTATCTCTTTCACAGAGATAGTCTCTTCAGAGACCCACTCAAACTCCCCGCATGGCAGAGATTGGCTCATGGCCCACCCATACAAATTATTGGCATCAAGGTACATGATATAATTATCATTTTCGCCCCCTTCGCCATTGCCAATAACTTCATTTTTAGCTTGGGCCCAACGCTTCGTTATAACTGAAATACCCCCTCGAATACCTTGCTCGATGAACAGATGCATATTTATATCTGTGAGCAATTCGAGGGGTTGATTTGTCATTTTCAAACAACTCTGCCATGCTAGCCCAGGGGCTGTTAACAGGTGCACACAGTCGATATTATAAAATTCCAAGCATATTTTTCTAAAGTTTTCGAAGACATCTGATAACTGAAGAACATCCACTTGAACATAGAGATTATGATACTCGCCCATTGTTTTTATATTGAAAGATTTCCATACATTTTGTGCATGTTGATAATCTTGATTAGAAATTTTTTCACCAGTTAAAGTACTGGTGAAGGCATCGGGTGGTGGCAGCTCGCTTTCCTCAAACTTTTGAAAATTATCCATATATTCATAAGGATAAATTCCCTTTCTGAGTAACAGATCAGTATTGTGAGGAAAGTGCTGTTTTAAAGCATGAAATTTGTCATGTTCTAAATTATTGACTAATTTTTCTAAGGAGGTGGCCATAAATGCGAAACTCTCAATAAATGTGAGTGACACTCTGCACTTGTTAATTTTCTTCGACAAAGAGAATGAGATATATTTTTCCATCGTAGATGGAATGACGGAAAATTCATGATCGTCAATACTGCCCAGTTGCTGCATAAGTAAATGCCCGTCGTAATGTTTCAGATTGTGAAACACGACGGGAATCTTTTTTTGAAGTCTGAACTTCAAATTGCAGCTATTATGCAAGGCCCCCCGATAGCGACCGTTTAGATGATCATGGTCATGAATTTTGTCCCCATTGAAAGCTTTTTTGCAAAGATAACAGTGCGTGGCTGACTGGAAATTTTCTTCATCTTGCGGTGTCATCTTGATAGGTACAATAGTCGTTAATGGAATGGCAAGTTCTTTTTCTTCACCTAATAAAGCATTTAAAAAGTGGCTAACAGCGTTGGGCCCGCGATAGACTGTGATACGCTTAGTGGGTTCTCCATTAGGACCGATAATGATATAAGCATACCCACATGCTTCATGTTGAGCCACTTTTTTAGTTTGACTTTGTGTGTGCACCTGATCCATGCCGACAATCAAAGATTCAAAGTCGGCATAGATGATGTAGGGGACCGGATGACAGTAATGATAATTATTAAATTGGAGAATATGGTCCCCCTCTTCCGGCATTCGAATTTTTTGCGGGGCATGCTTTTTACATAAAGGTGTATGCTGTTTTAATAAGTCATCTCTCATGAATCGATGTAAACAGTAGTAACAGTAATGACAAGCCCCATTATGTTTTGTAAGATCCCCCAGCAGCCGTGAGAAGCTTCGAATGAGACAATAATGTTTTTTTTCTTCGTTGCTGATAAGTAATAAATTAATGCAGTCTTCGTCTTCTCTATCAGACACATATAAGGGAAAAACTTCCTCTTCGAAGCCAAAGACGTTGATACGAATATCATTCAATTCTTCGATTTTGGCTATTTTGCATAATGATATGGGATACTTAATATTTCCTAATTTAATTTCATGTTCATAGGGTTCATAATTTGACACTCTATTAGCATGATCTGATCGATCGATAGGATATTTGTGGGCGAGAATAGACCAAACAAAGCACTTATTATCTTTTTCATTTTTAATGTTTAAAACGGCCCTTTTCTTGTATATTTTCGGAGGAAGTTCGATATAAGTGCTAGCAGCGAGGGGGTGGTACTTGGCCATACAGAGTTCTAATTTATCTATACGTTCTAGGGTCCATCCAGAACCCATTTGAACAAATGACTCGAATGATTTTTGTATCTTAGCAAAAGCTTGCTGCATATTACTTGTAATAGAAAAATCGGCCAGCTCAATCATCACATTCGAACGAAAGTGTGCTTTGATGGTCTCGAAATCCCCCTCTTGTGTTATTTTGGATAGAATAACATGGGCCACAAGATACCATTTTAGGGCGCGTTTTTCACTTAATTGAAACTGGATTTCCTCCTCCAACAGAGGTGCCGTTTGCGTAAAAAATGCATTAAAGTCACGCTCATTGTCTTCGTTGGACTCAAACGTTACGATTGAGAACACATTTAAGGCGTCAAAACTTTTATGTAAGCGAGACTTTTTACTACGAGGTGCATTATTATCTAAACTTTTACGTTTTGAAGAGTGTGCATGCAGGGTGCGCTGGTGCAACGTAAGATCTTTTTTGTAATCAAATTCAGCATTGCATTGATTGCAGGACACTTTTTCATGTACTTTAGTATGTCTGTTCAAATCACTTTTTCTACCAAAAACTTTGCTACAAATATCACAGGTGAAAGGTTTTTCGCCACTGTGACTTTTCATGTGACGTACCAATGCATCTTTGCGTGAAAATGACTTGTTGCATTGGGGACAAGTCTGAAAAGATTAAAAAAGCCCCAGTTTAAATTTAAAAATGAATTTTGAACAAACTTTTTTTTTTAATTAAAACTTAAAAAACAACATTTACAAACCTCGTTAAACATATCTATTCTTAAAGAAACAATACTTCTTTTCCCTTACAAATAATAATAATAATAATAATAATAATAATAATAATACAAAAAAGGTTTGGTATGAAACATTTCTTTTTCAAACTTTAAAAATAATTTTTTCACCCCATAGTTCACAAAACCCATTAAACATATATATTTTTAAAACTTTAAAGAAATTTTCATTATGAAAACAATCTATTTTTAAAATTGTAATTATTAAAACTTTTTGAAAAAAAAAATAATAACTAACCTTGTTTGCATTTCTCATGTCTGTACTAGTCATCCTCTGCAAATTGTTAAAAAAACTTGGAGGTAACTCCTGCAATATTTCGTCTATAAGTGGTGTTTCCATAATACTCTACAAAATAAAAAATAAACACGTTCATATTTAAAAAATGTCACGCACACTTACTAATCTTTTTTAAATCATAAAGGTATAAAATGTCAACTTTGACAGCATTTTCTAGAAATGTGTCTATCTTTACCGAAAAATGGAAAACGTGTTTCGATGAGAAATTTTATCGATTAAAAGACTAATGGAAACAAATTTAAACTCTTTGCACAGAATCTTAAAAATATCAACTTTGACAACATTTTCTAGAAATGTGTCTACCTTTATGAAAAAATGAAAAATGTGTTTCGATTATAAAGTTTCTCAATAAGAATATCTGCTTTTTCAAACAAAAATATTCAATTGTTCACGGAAACAAATTTAAAAACATAAGTGCAATTTAAAAATAGAATTTGGATTTAAGAACACCTTATGCAAAAAAGATTCATCGAATCATGTTAAACCCGTTGCATACAATCTTAAAAATATCAACTTTGTTAGTACTTTCTTTAAATGTGTTTATCTTTACCGAAAAATGTATAACGAGTTTCGATGGCAAAGTTTCTTAATAAGAATAACTGCTTTTTCCAACAAAAATATTCAAAAGTTCATGGAAACAAATTTAAAAACATAAAGATGCAATTTAAAAATAGAATTTGGATTTAAGAACACCTTATGCAAAACAGATTCAAAGAAACATTTTAAACCCTTTACATACAATCTTAAAAATTTCAACTTTGACAGCATTTTATGTAAACGTGTCTACCTTTATTTAAAATGAAAAACATGATTTGATGACAAAGTTTATCAATTAAAAGGTTCAGTGAAACATTTTAAACTATTTGCATACAATCTTAAAAATATCAACTTTGACAACATTTTCTTGAAATGTGTCTACCTTTATCAAAAAAATGAAAAACGCGTTTCGATTATTGTGATTTTAAATTAGAATATCTACTTTTTCAAACAAAAAATGAGAAAATTTAAAACAGCATAAACAATTTCAATTATTTTTTTTCCTTTTAAAATAGTAAACATTTATAAAAAAAAAAAAAATGTAAAAGTATTTCGATTATCAAGTTTCTAAATAAGAATATCTGCTTTTTCAAACAAAAATAAGTAAAATTAAAAGAGTCTAAAGCAATTTCAATTTTTTTTTTCTTTAAGAATATTAAACAGTTAAGGGGAAAAAAATGGAAAACGTGTTTCGATTACAAAGTTTCTGAATAAGAATACCTGCATCATGCGTTTTGGAATAAACATGAATTTAAAAATAGGTCATAAAGTAACCCATTTGGATTTGAGAACAGGCTATTTTAAAACAATATTCTGTTGTAACTTAGCAATGTATTCGTTAAAGCAATATATTCAAAAAGTAAACAATTATTCTTTTAAAATATTATCTCAGTTAAAATAACCCGTTTGGATTTGAGATATTAATATGGTCTTAAAATATTAAAACAGTTAAAAATATTTTAGCAATAGATACACTAATCTGTTATAACTTTAAAAATATTATAGCAATAATGTAACACACTATTTACAAACATGATTCTATAATTAAAAAAAAAAAAAAAAACTTACTTCAAAATCCTGTAACGCAGAATTTAAATCTTGAGTTGATCTATCCATATCTACGAAAATTTACCTAAGCACAACACTTTGAATTTCAAAATCGAAATAACACTTTGAGAAGCACAAGTGATAAATAATGTTAGAAGCTCAAATTCTATAAGCAGAATGACTGCTTGGCTACTTCATGCGTGTTTATAAGTAAGAACCGGAAACTGTAAAACTCCCCCCGTCTACTTTTAATTGGAGGAAAGCTTTTCCCCCCATGCTTATCAGCCAATGAGGTTCGTGTACGTCACATGCCAACCGTCGTTAGGTAACGCCCATTTTTTAAACAACGTCTTGTTTTTATGCGGCACGTCTATTTGGATGAGTCATCACGTGTTTGTCCAGACTTGTCTAGACTTGTCCAGACTTTTTTTGGGTGGCACGTCGATTTGGGTGAGTCATCGTTCACTTGACTTATTTTACCTTTCCTGTTTGGACCTTGTCTGGACAAGTCTAGACAAGTCTGGACAAACACGTGATGACTCATCCAAATAGACGTGCCGCATAAAAACAAGACGTTGTTTAAAAAATGGGCGTTACCTAACGGCGGTTGGCATGTGACGTAAACGAACCTCATTGGCTGATAAGCATGGGGGGAAAAGCTTTCCTCCAATTAAAAGTAGACGGGGGGAGTTTTACAGTTTCCGGTTCTTACTGATAAACACGCATGAAGTAGCCAAGCAGTCATTCTGCTTATAGAATTTGAGCTTCTAACATTATTTATCACTTGTGCTTCTCAAAGTGTTATTTCGATTTTGAAATTCAAAGTGTTGTGCTTAGGTAAATTTTCGTAGATATGGATAGATCAACTCAAGATTTAAATTCTGCGTTACAGGATTTTGAAGTAAGTTTTTTTTTTTTTTTTAATTATAGAATCATGTTTGTAAATAGTGTGTTACATTATTGCTATAATATTTTAAAGTTATAACAGATTAGTGTATCTATTGCTAAAATATTTTTAACTGTTTTAATATTTTAAGACCATATTAATATCTCAAATCCAAACGGGTTATTTTAACTGAGATAATATTTTAAAAGAATAATTGTTTACTTTTTGAATATATTGCTTTAACGAATACATTGCTAAGTTACAACAGAATATTGTTTTAAAATAGCCTGTTCTCAAATCCAAATGGGTTACTTTATGACCTATTTTTAAATTCATGTTTATTCCAAAACGCATGATGCAGGTATTCTTATTCAGAAACTTTGTAATCGAAACACGTTTTCCATTTTTTTTCCCTTAACTGTTTAATATTCTTAAAGAAAAAAAAAATTGAAATTGCTTTAGACTCTTTTAATTTTACTTATTTTTGTTTGAAAAAGCAGATATTCTTATTTAGAAACTTGATAATCGAAATACTTTTACATTTTTTTTTTATTATAAATGTTTACTATTTTAAAAGGAAAAAAAATAATTGAAATTGTTTATGCTGTTTTAAATTTTCTCATTTTTTGTTTGAAAAAGTAGATATTCTAATTTAAAATCACAATAATCGAAACGCGTTTTTCATTTTTTTGATAAAGGTAGACACATTTCAAGAAAATGTTGTCAAAGTTGATATTTTTAAGATTGTATGCAAATAGTTTAAAATGTTTCACTGAACCTTTTAATTGATAAACTTTGTCATCAAATCATGTTTTTCATTTTTGATAAAGGTAGACACGTTTACATAAAATGCTGTCAAAGTTGATATTTTTAAGATTGTATGTAAAGGGTTTAAAATGTATCTTTGAATCTGTTTTGCAAAGGGTGTTCTTAAATCCAAATTCTATTTTTAAATTGCATCTTTATGTTTTTAAATTTGTTTCCATGAACTTTTGAATATTTTTGTTGGAAAAAGCAGTTATTCTTATTAAGAAACTTTGCCATCGAAACTCGTTATACATTTTTCGGTAAAGATAAACACATTTAAAGAAAGTACTAACAAAGTTGATATTTTTAAGATTGTATGCAACGGGTTTAACATGATTCGATGAATCTTTTTTGCATAAGGTGTTCTTAAATCCAAATTCTATTTTTAAATTGCACTTATGTTTTTAAATTTGTTTCCGTGAACAATTGAATATTTTTGTTTGAAAAAGCAGATATTCTTATTGAGAAACTTTATAATCGAAACACATTTTTCATTTTTTCATAAAGGTAGACACATTTCTAGAAAATGTTGTCAAAGTTGATATTTTTAAGATTCTGTGCAAAGAGTTTAAATTTGTTTCCATTAGTCTTTTAATCGATAAAATTTCTCATCGAAACACGTTTTCCATTTTTCGGTAAAGATAGACACATTTCTAGAAAATGCTGTCAAAGTTGACATTTTATACCTTTATGATTTAAAAAAGATTAGTAAGTGTGCGTGACATTTTTTAAATATGAACGTGTTTATTTTTTATTTTGTAGAGTATTATGGAAACACCACTTATAGACGAAATATTGCAGGAGTTACCTCCAAGTTTTTTTAACAATTTGCAGAGGATGACTAGTACAGACATGAGAAATGCAAACAAGGTTAGTTATTATTTTTTTTTTCAAAAAGTTTTAATAATTACAATTTTAAAAATAGATTGTTTTCATAATGAAAATTTCTTTAAAGTTTTAAAAATATATATGTTTAATGGGTTTTGTGAACTATGGGGTGAAAAAATTATTTTTAAAGTTTGAAAAAGAAATGTTTCATACCAAACCTTATTTGTATTATTATTATTATTATTATTATTATTATTATTATTTGTAAGGGAAAAGAAGTATTGTTTCTTTAAGAATAGATATGTTTAACGAGGTTTGTAAATGTTGTTTTTTAAGTTTTAATTAAAAAAAAAAGTTTGTTCAAAATTCATTTTTAAATTTAAACTGGGGCTTTTTTAATCTTTTCAGACTTGTCCCCAATGCAACAAGTCATTTTCACGCAAAGATGCATTGGTACGTCACATGAAAAGTCACAGTGGCGAAAAACCTTTCACCTGTGATATTTGTAGCAAAGTTTTTGGTAGAAAAAGTGATTTGAACAGACATACTAAAGTACATGAAAAAGTGTCCTGCAATCAATGCAATGCTGAATTTGATTACAAAAAAGATCTTACGTTGCACCAGCGCACCCTGCATGCACACTCTTCAAAACGTAAAAGTTTAGATAATAATGCACCTCGTAGTAAAAAGTCTCGCTTACATAAAAGTTTTGACGCCTTAAATGTGTTCTCAATCGTAACGTTTGAGTCCAACGAAGACAATGAGCGTGACTTTAATGCATTTTTTACGCAAACGGCACCTCTGTTGGAGGAGGAAATCCAGTTTCAATTAAGTGAAAAACGCGCCCTAAAATGGTATCTTGTGGCCCATGTTATTCTATCCAAAATAACACAAGAGGGGGATTTCGAGACCATCAAAGCACACTTTCGTTCGAATGTGATGATTGAGCTGGCCGATTTTTCTATTACAAGTAATATGCAGCAAGCTTTTGCTAAGATACAAAAATCATTCGAGTCATTTGTTCAAATGGGTTCTGGATGGACCCTAGAACGTATAGATAAATTAGAACTCTGTATGGCCAAGTACCACCCCCTCGCTGCTAGCACTTATATCGAACTTCCTCCGAAAATATACAAGAAAAGGGCCGTTTTAAACATTAAAAATGAAAAAGATAATAAGTGCTTTGTTTGGTCTATTCTCGCCCACAAATATCCTATCGATCGATCAGATCATGCTAATAGAGTGTCAAATTATGAACCCTATGAACATGAAATTAAATTAGGAAATATTAAGTATCCCATATCATTATGCAAAATAGCCAAAATCGAAGAATTGAATGATATTCGTATCAACGTCTTTGGCTTCGAAGAGGAAGTTTTTCCCTTATATGTGTCTGATAGAGAAGACGAAGACTGCATTAATTTATTACTTATCAGCAACGAAGAAAAAAAACATTATTGTCTCATTCGAAGCTTCTCACGGCTGCTGGGGGATCTTACAAAACATAATGGGGCTTGTCATTACTGTTACTACTGTTTACATCGATTCATGAGAGATGACTTATTAAAACAGCATACACCTTTATGTAAAAAGCATGCCCCGCAAAAAATTCGAATGCCGGAAGAGGGGGACCATATTCTCCAATTTAATAATTATCATTACTGTCATCCGGTCCCCTACATCATCTATGCCGACTTTGAATCTTTGATTGTCGGCATGGATCAGGTGCACACACAAAGTCAAACTAAAAAAGTGGCTCAACATGAAGCATGTGGGTATGCTTATATCATTATCGGTCCTAATGGAGAACCCACTAAGCGTATCACAGTCTATCGCGGGCCCAACGCTGTTAGCCACTTTTTAAATGCTTTATTAGGTGAAGAAAAAGAACTTGCCATTCCATTAACGACTATTGTACCTATCAAGATGACACCGCAAGATGAAGAAAATTTCCAGTCAGCCACGCACTGTTATCTTTGCAAAAAAGCTTTCAATGGGGACAAAATTCATGACCATGATCATCTAAACGGTCGCTATCGGGGGGCCTTGCATAATAGCTGCAATTTGAAGTTCAGACTTCAAAAAAAGATTCCCGTCGTGTTTCACAATCTGAAACATTACGACGGGCATTTACTTATGCAGCAACTGGGCAGTATTGACGATCATGAATTTTCCGTCATTCCATCTACGATGGAAAAATATATCTCATTCTCTTTGTCGAAGAAAATTAACAAGTGCAGAGTGTCACTCACATTTATTGAGAGTTTCGCATTTATGGCCACCTCCTTAGAAAAATTAGTCAATAATTTAGAACATGACAAATTTCATGCTTTAAAACAGCACTTTCCTCACAATACTGATCTGTTACTCAGAAAGGGAATTTATCCTTATGAATATATGGATAATTTTCAAAAGTTTGAGGAAAGCGAGCTGCCACCACCCGATGCCTTCACCAGTACTTTAACTGGTGAAAAAATTTCTAATCAAGATTATCAACATGCACAAAATGTATGGAAATCTTTCAATATAAAAACAATGGGCGAGTATCATAATCTCTATGTTCAAGTGGATGTTCTTCAGTTATCAGATGTCTTCGAAAACTTTAGAAAAATATGCTTGGAATTTTATAATATCGACTGTGTGCACCTGTTAACAGCCCCTGGGCTAGCATGGCAGAGTTGTTTGAAAATGACAAATCAACCCCTCGAATTGCTCACAGATATAAATATGCATCTGTTCATCGAGCAAGGTATTCGAGGGGGTATTTCAGTTATAACGAAGCGTTGGGCCCAAGCTAAAAATGAAGTTATTGGCAATGGCGAAGGGGGCGAAAATGATAATTATATCATGTACCTTGATGCCAATAATTTGTATGGGTGGGCCATGAGCCAATCTCTGCCATGCGGGGAGTTTGAGTGGGTCTCTGAAGAGACTATCTCTGTGAAAGAGATACTTGAACTTCCCGAAAATAGTCCAGTGGGTTATATTCTCGAAGTTGATCTTGAATACCCCCAGCAGCTTCACGACGACCACAACTGTTATCCACTGGCGCCCGAAAAAATGGAAATCAAATATGAAGATCTCTCTCCTTTTTCTATCGACGCTCTGCACGGAAATAAATACTGCCCAGTCACGAAATTAGTCCCCAATTTAAAAGATAAAAAAAATTATGTTACATATTATAAAAATTTAAAATTTTATTTACAGCAAGGCCTCCAGTTACTAGCTGTACATAAAATATTGAAATTCCAACAAAAGCCGTGGCTAAAAGATTATATAGATTTTAATACCGAGCAACGAAAAAAAGCAAAGTCCCCCTTTGCCAAAGATTTTTTTAAACTTATGAATAATGCAGTATATGGCAAGTCATTGGAGAATATTCGAAGACACAAAGATGTACAGCTAGTGAACTGTGAACAGAAAGCAAAAAAACTTGTCTCAGCTCCTACCTTCAAAAGGTTTCTCCCTTTTGACCACAATTTAGTTGCAGTTGAAAGGTTAAAGCAAACCCTTACATTAAATAAACCCATTTATGTAGGGTTTGTTATATTGGAGCTGAGCAAGATTCTCATGTATAATTTTCATTACAACGTCATAAAGAAAAAATATCAAAATAAATCGACGCTTCTGTTCACGGATACTGACTCTCTAACGTATGAAATCCGTACTCGAAATATATACACGGATATGCAGGCATTTTCCGGCATGTTGGATACATCTGATTATCCAAAAGATCACCCCTTATTTGATAAGAAAAATAAGAAGGTGATCGGAAAATTTAAAGACGAGCTCAACAGTAGACCGATTCATGAATTTATCGGTCTACGAGCCAAGATGTATTCTATCATGTCGGCCGATGGGGAGAAAAAAACTGCAAAGGGGGTGGCCAAAAACGTCGTAAAAAGTAAAATCAAACATAATCATTATAAGACCTGCTTAGAGAGTCTCCAATCGACGAGAGAGATACAATATCGAATTCAAAGCGAGCGACATCATCTTCACACAACTCAAGTTAACAAAATCGCTTTGTCAGCTTTTGATGACAAGCGTTATATTTTAGAAGATGGTATCCATACGCTCGCGCACGGCCACTATAAAATTCCAAAATAATTATTTTTTCATCAAAAACCATACATTTTTTTTCTTCAAGATTTTTAAAAATCAAACTTCTTTCTTCCAATCAAGACTTAATTCAAGATAAAAATCAAGATTTTATTCAAGTCAAATCATTTTTCAAAAATCAAGATTTTATTCAAGTCAAGATAAAATGTTTCATCAACTGGGGTGCATTATTCTGTACAAGATATATTTTTTCAAAGTTAATTTAAAGGTGCTAGCAGCTGTGGGCGAGAATGCAAGGGGTACTCAATAATAAAAATCTTCTCTTCTTCTTCTTCTCAAGTCTTTGAAAAACTGTGGTCGTCAAACGTCTTCGAATATAGTGGCCGTGTATAAAAGGCATCGGGTGGTTTAAAAATTTTTCTCCCCAAATGAATTGTAGCGTCATGAAAAACATGGCGGGTGGACGGATGGATACAATTCATAAAAATATATATTTTTTTCTTTCTTTCTTCAAAGTAAAAAAAAAAAAAATCTTCAAAAGAAGAACTTTCAATTTTCTTCAAATAAAAATGTTTCTTCAATATAAAATGTTTCTTCAAAAGAACTTTTAATTTTCTTCCGGAAACTGAATTTAATTACGGTGCATAGTCAAAAACTTTCAATTCTCTTCAAGAACTGAATTTATTTATGCTACATAACCAAGAACTTTTAATTTTCTTCAAGAATTGAACTTATGTATGGTGCATAATCAAGAACTATCATTTTCATAGTGCATAACTAAGAACTATTATTTTCGTGGTGCATAACTAAAAACTATTATTTTCACGGTGCATAATCAAGAACTATTGATTTCGTGGTGCATAACTAAAAACTGTAAAGCTAAAGAACTAAATTTATGGTGCATAATCAAGAACTATTGATTTCGTGGTGCATAACTAAGAACTATTATTTTAAAATAATTTTGCTACGCTTAAAATTTGCTGCGAATGACTTAGCTGAACACCATGCGGGTCCAAACAGAAGGTTTCTTCTCAGAACATCATGCAAGTTCAAACAGAAGGTTTCTTCTCAGAACATCATGCAAGTTCAAACATGCTCACCTAAAGATGTGGTAACTATATTTATTTCTTTTTTTCTCATTCAATGTATATAAATTGTTTAAGTAAAATGTTTTCTTTATCTTTCTTTTATTTCGTTACAGGTCTGTCGCAGATAACTGGTGGAAAAGGATATGCAGATGGGAAAAATAATAATTGTGGCGTTATGAATTGTTTTCATAGCGGGTGGTTATGGTGGGTCCACAATTAAAAAATTAAAAAAATTTCCCTGTCCAGAAAGAACTTGTTCAAAACCCTTTTTAGAAAAAACACGTCTCATCCTGTCCTTATCTCATAATCCCTTCCGTTCTTACTTCCTGGATCATTTCCTGTTTAAACATGCCCCACTTCCTGCTCCAACATGTCTGTTATCCCCACCTGAGACTTCCGGTGTTCACATCTGCCACTTCCGGTGACCTTCACAGTCACAGAAGGTCACCACCGCATCCACCGCTGGCGCAGAACTCTCTTTTATCATCTACTTAGATAGATAAAGTTTTGAACTAGGGTTGGTTTTGGGTTCTGGGAGTCATGATCGGCGTAGATCTGCAAAAAAATTTTCAAAAATTCCAACTTAGGGGAGAATGTAATAGGTAGTATTTCTTACGAAATCTACCTAAAAGTATTTGATATGAAAATAAAAAATCGTATGGAAAAAAAAAAACAGTTTTTGACTATAATGTGCGTGTAATCTCATTTCTCGTTACCGTTGATAAGAGTTCAATTTCCGGAAACTCCATGAAATCTTACTTGCCAATACTATATGAAAGAAATGAAAGTGCGGATTGTAAGTTTAAAATATCAATTAAAATGCGTTACAAATAAAGAAGGCAGACCTGAGAACTTTGCAGAGATCCTTTGCAGACCTGACGTTGAGATCCCTGATCAAAATCAAAAGATTTACGAATTGGAGATGCAATTTTTATTTATAAGTACTTCTTTATGCACAGAGTTGTTTTTTTACACAGATAAATTATCCAACATTAAAGACAGGAAATAATAGTTTCTGGAACAGCTCGTGTGACTTAAAGAAATGGTCTTCCTTTAAATGGGTAGGGCTTGAACCCCATTTCAAAACATATTTTTGGAGGGGAGGGAGGGGGGCATGTTTTTTTTTTTTTTTTTTTAGTTTTGTTGTGTACAGTTAAAAAGCAATTGATGCAGTTTTAATCTCAAATATATTTAAAAAATTACTCAAAGTACTTATCACTTCACTACATAGTATAAAACAAAGTCGCTTTTTCTGTCCCTATATCCCTATGTACGCTTAAATCTTTAAAACTACGCAACGGATTTTGATGCGGTTTTTTTTAATAGATAGAGTGATTCAAGAGGAAGGTTTATATGTATAATAACCATATGTTTTGCTTTGTAATTTCAGATAAATCACTACATAGTATAAGACAAAGTCGCTTTTTCTGTCCCTATATCCCTATGTACGCTTAAATCTTTAAAACTACGCAACGGATTTTGATGCGGTTTTTTTTAATAGATAGAGTGATTCAAGAGGAAGGTTTATATGTATAATAACCATATGTTTTGCTTTGTAATTTCAGATAAATCACTACATAGTATAAAACAAAGTCGCTTTTTCTGTCCCTATATCCCTATGTACGCTTAAATCTTTAAAACTACGCAACGGATTTTGATGCGGTTTTTTTAATAGATAGAGTGATTCAAGAGGAATGTTTATATGTATATCCATTAAATAGTAGAGAAATACTGTTATTTTTGAGGTTTTTAATGTGATGTCGTAAATAATTTCATTTTTTCCGCTTATACATTGCAAACGCAGGCTGAACCCTACAAGATTTATCAAAATAATGTACTAATTATTGTACACATTAAAAAGGTCTACTGAAAACACAAAGAGATGAAGGTTTTCAAGGTTAACCCGAAGCAAAGCGAGGGAGGGCCGCTAGTTGATAATAAATGTATTTTTTGAGAATGTTGCAGTAGTAAGGTTTTTGCAAGTGTTATTGATAATTATTCATTTCTGTGCCAAAGTGTTCATTTACGGCTAATGATATCCAATTGTAATCAAATCTGACACGTTATTACAGCTTTTATGCAATTTCTGAAAAATGACCTGTGATGACTTATACAGTATAAAATATCACATTTATTGAGGGGGCAATCGTTCCCCCTTCTGTCCTTCCCCTAATGGGACCCCTGCAAGCCACATGAGTCTCTTCTTTTCCGATTCCCAACGCCCCTGAATTTAAAAGCATTATTGCGCCTGCAACACCCCTTTGAAAATGTGTTTTGGGTGCAGTGTAATAACCAGCTATGTGTGTGGGAACGGGAACAGGGGGGGGGGGGGGGGGAAGCAGTAGCAAAACTGAATTTGGGAATCTGTTTGTGCTTTGTTCTTGAATGTGTACATAAACAGAAATAATGGAAAGTAGCTTTGTGTCATTAATTATGTGAATATACATTGTTAATACGATTTTGTAAAGAAATATTTTGCAGATTACTTCACTGTCATAAGCAGATTATCCATATTCAGCATAATAGCAAAAATTACATCATCTGTATTCGCATACAGTAAACATTTTAAATTGTAAAATACTGGTTGTAAAAATTTTCGTCGGAAGCAGTATAATAAAGTTACAGAATGTTTAAAAGCAAAAATGTATGCTGTTATTATTTCATTTTTATACATCAAGAACGCTGTAAAAATTTTCAGAAATGTCTACAAATTCAAAATTTAATGAAACCTCGAAGAATCTCCGACTCTATAAATTTTTCTCTTATTTTCAGAAACTTTTAGGAGATAAACCAGTCACGAACCTTAAAAAGAAATAGTTTTCCAAAATCAACAGAAGCATCTTTTCCGAAATTTATGGACAGCATAAAGAGAGAAGGGGTGGGGGGTTTTTCAAAAGTGTATTAATAAATATTTTTTAGGGTTTCGTTCATCTCACGAAACCCTATTACTCCCGCTGCGTTGTCTGTCCGTCACAGAGCCATTCTCAAAAACTATATAACTTACAGAGCTGAAACTTTGTGTATATATCTGAATACCAGCTATAAAGAGCTCAAAATATTAAAATTTGAAAAATTCGTATTATTTTAATGAATAGAGATAAAAAAAAAAAACCAAAATTCTAACAGCCTTTTCCTATTAAATTTAAGCATTTTTCGTTATAGCAGATACCAAAAATTAAAAATCCACGATGAAATTCTTTCCACAATAATTAATTTACTATCAGACGATTTCCACGTGAAATATGAAAATGAAATAAAAAGTTTCACCCATTGAAAAAAAGATAAATATGAAATAAAATTGATTGACGTCATAGTGGTAATAAAACGGAAAATGTCTAAGATTTCTCAATAATACAAGGAGTATGAGTATTATGTGTATGTACACAAAGCAGATTAATATCACGCCATTAGAGAATTGAAAAGAAAATCTGACGTCATAATAGAAGTTTAACGAATTTTTCAGATGTTTGAGAATAATACAAAGCGAGTATCAATAGGAGTAATAGAGAATAGTAAATATATGAATTTGAGAAACATATTGAATCGTGATAAAATTCCGATTATGGAAATATTCGTATATTTTAACATTCCGAAGTTGTACAATTTCTTTCATTTTGAAATTATTTTTTAAATATCGCATTTAGTCCACATGACGGATATTATTATGACAGAATATAATAGCGGGCTGGTTTAGATATTCGAAAAAACGAAAAAATAGACTGGTAAATTTTTACTTTATAAAAAATATGACTCTTTTTTTTTTTTTTTTTTTTTTGCTAAAAGAAATTTATTTGGATTTATTAAAGAAAGGATAAAGTGTTTTGAAAGGAATATTAAACGAAACCCTTTGAGCGATCTTCGATCACACTTACCCACTTGTTTTATGTTTCTGATTGGACATTCCATGAAAACTTTTGAAGATAAAGAAAAAAAAAAGTTTCCGCAATTGTGTGTGTAACTACCGGACTAGATTCAATTTTCGTAAACGTTTCTTTTATATAAAGAGAATTTTCTACAATTTCTGACATTATATGCATCGTAGCACGAATGTTTAGTTTTTACCTTAAGGCTCTCCATCAGTCAGATCTGAAATTCTCCTCTGACATGTTAATCTTTCGGGATTGCGGAGCATACGTATTTTTCAAACTTCTCACTACAAAATTTAAATTTTAAACATCTTTTTTCTGCGTACACTGTTCTAAAAAGATGTTCATTTGCTCTTCGCTTGGCGGAACATTTCTAAAATATATAATTAATTTTATATTTCAGGTGTTAAAATCTCAGTGCGGCTGACGAACTGTCAAATAAGATTTTAGCACTTAAAATAAAAGTGAATACATATTTTAGAAATATTTTGACACGTGAAAAGCAAATTAGCATACCTTTAGAAGAGTGTACAGAAACAAGAAAGAAAAAGCATGCGTTGAGCATAGATTGTGAAACAGTTTCCGATACATTCAGAAAACTGTAACGGAACGGAAAAAGTCCGGCAAGTTTGCTGCCAGTAGTTTCACCGTGAATTTACGGATTTATTTTTAACAGTGTAGTATGTTGTAACGTGTTAAAAATAACTGATATTTTTGTGATTTTGAAATATGCAATCAAAAGATGCACCTTTGGCACGGTTGCAACAGAACGTTATCTGCTTTGGCAATCATTAAAGGGAGTTTCTTGCTTTTCTAATTTAGAAGTTAATTTATCCAGTGCGACGTCGTAATTACTTCCTGTATAGCTTTTTCCGAATTCAGGTGCTGTTTATTATGACCAGAACCAGTCGGCTTTCTGTTACGTTTATTTCACTTTTCCGCCAGCATTTAAAAAGGATTATTTCGATGAAATTTCGCAACCGGAGATCATTTAAACGTTTGCAATGCTGCTTAAGCAATTTATATAGCGCTTAAAAAGTCAATCAATATGTTTTCGTGTACATTTAATATTTTCCTTATTAGCATCTTAATTAAAAGTCAAATGTCTGGCTTAAAAGAAAATATTCACGTACAACTCATTGGATGAAATGAACGTTTTTCTTTTATTGCAAAGTGAAGGACAAAGTTGCTTGAATATTTAGCAATCAACACTATTCGAATGTAGTAAGCCTTTTATGAAATTTAGTTCTAGAAGAACTAAAACTAGTCGGATGTACCAATCCCAAAACTTTCTTCTATCTCATGAAGGTTTCACATACACTAAAAAGGATCAGCACCAATTTATATCAAGGTTTTATTAAATTCCGTGCATTAGTTCTTGAGATATGAGTATTGCTAAAATCATATAAATCCTGCATAATGTAGCATAGCAGTGTCAGCTGTTGGGAGATTTAGACCAAAACCTAATCAACAACAACTTATGTCAACGTCTAACTGAATCTGAAGTTTGATAAAAATCTGTGCATTAGTTCTTGAGATATAGTTATCGTGATAATAATGAAAAAATGGCATAGAAGCGCCACCTGTTGGGCTATTGACACCAAAACGTTAGCAGCATCTATTTATGTCAAGGTCTAACAGAATCTGAAGTTTGATGAAATTCCGTGCATTAGTTCTTGAAATATAGCTATCGTAAATATCATGAAAAAAGTGGTATAGCAGAACCACCTGCTGGGATATCTACATCAAAAAGTAATCAGCGTCTATTTATGTCAAGGTCTAACTGAATCTGAAGTTTGGTGAAAATAAGTGCATTAGTTCTTGAGATACAGCTATTGCGGAAATCGCGAAAATGCAGCATGGCAGCGCCACTTATTGGGTGATTTTAACCAAAAACTAACCAGCACTAATTTATATCAGGGACGAACTGAATATAAAGTTTTATTAAATTTCGTGCATTAGTTCTTGAGATAGGGCGCCCACAAAATTTTTGTCACATACAAGCAGACAGACAAAGTCACAGACAGACATTTTCTAAAAACAGTGAAATCTTGTTCAGGACCTTCTAAAACGTATAAATCCGTCAAAAACCGGAAGTCGAAAATTTTCATGAATCCAATACTTTCTTCTTGTAAAGATAGAAGAAAGTAAAAATGTGTAGCTTGCATGATCGTAATTAATATAGAATTAATGTTTTAATAAATATCGCGAATAAATAAAAAAGAAAACTTAACTTTTCCAAGTTTTCAACAAATATTTTTAAGGGACTTTCACACTGTTAAAATCCTGCTGCAAACTGTCCCAGTCATTCAACCGTTTTTATATAGACAACGTTTACTCGACCGTATTTTGAAACGTCCTCATTGGTCAGAATAGAGATAAATTAATTTAACCCTTTCCTGTAAAAGCGGTTAAATGACTGGACAGTTTGCTGTACATTTTTAACAGTGTAGTACAATGTAAAAAATAAAATAAAAACCGTTGTTTGACAGTACAATTTCCGCCTTTTCCGGATTTTTTTTTTTTTTTTCAATAAAAGGGATTTCATCATTTTTTCATGGAACGCAATTTAATCACATAATCTCAGTGCTAATTTTACCTCCATTTAAGAGACCATTCCCCGTGAAATCCGTCCATTAGCGACCAATTTGTTTGGAAAAAACGGAAATAAATTCCGTTCTTTCATGGTCGTTTGATCTTAATTTTAATTTTATCGTTTTTAGATTTTTAAAAAAAATTATTTAACCTTTAAATGTTTAAACCCCTTTTGTGCCTTTTCAGGCAATGAATCCAATTCTGATGACGAATCAGGAGTGCCGGACAGTGTCCTCCCTGACCTATCCTCTCAGAAAACTCTCAACGAAGTAGATAGATTTAATGGAATTTTCATTATCTGTTCAAGAAGAAAAAAAAATACATTTATTGAATGAACTTAGAAAGCGTATAGAAATAAAAGTTGACAAAATAAAAGATAAAATTTATAAATATAAAAAAAATAATATTAAAAAAATAATATATGATAAAAAAATTACATGAATAAAAAAAAAATATTATAAAAATATATAAAAATTAATATATATATATATTATAAAAAAAAAAGATATAAAAAAAGAGATGAAATTGTAAAATCTAAGCAAACGTCAATTTATTACATTTTTTAAACACTTGTAGTAATTAACTTAGGAATTTAAATTAAAGTTTTCTTTAGGCATTTAATTTTTTTTAATTATTTCCTAATGGGAAAGATAAATTTTCATAACTCTACCTGTCACTTTATTTCCAACCATCAAAAACTACATTTAAACGTAACCTCCATTAAGAGACCACCTCTTGGAGAGAGCAATTTTTAATGGAACGGAGTGTGGTCATTTTAGGGAGGTTTTACAGTATATTTTATTTTTCGAGAATTTCCTGATGAAAAGCAATCATTCGTATCCTTTTGTATTTTGTTAAAGCGTGATAAAAATCGTATAAAAAAAAGGTTTAACATTTTCGTGTCAAGGATCATTTAAGATTAATCCTTAAAGTAAACAATTATTTAAAAATCCAGAGTTTGTAATGAATCATTGTTTCCTATCATCCCTAAAGTAATAATTCAAGCTTACATTTCCTGCGAAATTCAACTTGAGGATAATCTTGGACAATGAATGATTTATTAACACTCTCAACACAATCAGAAGGTATTACTTTGTGTAGTTATTTGATTATTTATTAATCTTTAAATATACGCTTCAATTTTCATGAAAGGGGATCGATTATTTTCAAAATTTTTATAAGTTATTTATTTATACAAACTTCTCTGTCTACTAAAAGCGATTGTAATCTAATTTTATTTATTTATTTGTTTGTTATACCAAACGGGTTCTGCATAAATATGTTTGAATATGTTGTAATTTATGAGAAATTATTGCTTATGTGTGAGAAAATATGTACGATATGAGAATCATATCGGCTTCACCCTTCCCTTTTATTTAATATTCAAGATTCACTCTCTTCATTAAGTCTGATCAAATAATATTTAACTTAAAATAATCGTCCTTTTTAATTAAATTATTCTTATGTCCTTTATTCGTTTCTCTTTCGGAACTCCTTTTCCTTTTTTTTTAAATAATACAAAATTCATATATACTCTACTTTGTTAAATCAAGATAGCAACGACTTTTTAATATCATTTCTTTTAGCTGCGCAATATTCATTAGTTAACAAAAACCATCTGGCAAGCAATGGATGAAGTAACTCCTAATATGGTATCATTAACGAGTACCTATCTTTCATTAGTCTAAAAATAACTCAACGGTAGCTGAAAAATGTAATTTTGCCGTTCCTAAATTCTTGAACTCATACGATGACCAGAGCCGTTAAAATGTCCTTGACAGATATTATTTTGAAGTAAATGGAAGTTCTATGCCAAAAATGGTACCCTTTCGCGAAGACTCTCATTGACGTGCTATGCTCCCTCTGAAAGTATCGTCGCCAAATGCAACCCCAGTTACACTTCTGTAATCCCAAATTCTTCTGCCCCAAATGCAGTTCTGTAATCAGTTGATTTCAGTTCTGTCACAAGCAGGAACTTATTACTGCTCTTGACTCGGTTTTGTAAGCACTTCAAAAAGGGCTCCTTTGGTCCTAATGCCCTCTCTTCTGCCATACAGCCAAACATTTTGCGATGAAATAAAATTTCTTCAATCTGGAGTTTTTGTGAAACGCTGAACCTGTAGTCTATTTATTTAAAATGTATTGCAACTAACCAACCAAAACAACATTACAATATGTTTTATTGTATTAAAAACATTTACATGCACTTTGAAAAATTCTCCATTGAAATTTGGGAATACAGTCTGTGTCACGAATTTAGGCACATCCAAAAACAGTCGTTTATTAAATAACAACACAAAGTTAAACGAAAACTTATTATTTACTTATTATATTCAGTAAAATTATTTAAATAAATCATGTCAAAATGAATAAATGGGTACATTGTCACAACTGTAATAAAAACTTATAAAAATCTGTAATTATACAATGTCTCAAAAGTTTAAGCACAATGGAAAAAAAACAATATCATTCGACACTGTTACATGATGCTATTTGTTAATAGTAGTTCCCTGATTTCGAATAGCTTCAGATAATCGTGTTTCTATTGGATCGATTAAATTTTGAAATATTATCGGTGGCAGAGAATACCGCGCTTTTTTAACGGTCACTTTAGAATCATATTGCTTTTCATTCTTGTATACTTCACGAGTTAAGGCTCCCATTGACTCACGCGAAAACACCGGCTCGCTAATGGTTCCTATGTATGGGACAGTACGATTTTTTTTTTTTCTTCTTTTGGCATTGGATAGCTGAGATTAATCTCTACGAATCTCCTTTTTTTATTTTTCGAATTTGTTTGCTGTTTTTTTTTTATTAGGATACTTTCACTTTCGGAACCGATTTCAAAAGTAAAAAAATAGACAAACAAAATCGGAAAAAGTAAAAAAGAGCTTTGTATAGATCGATTTCAGCTGTCTAATACAAAAAAAAAAAAAAAAAAAAAAAAAAAAAAAATCGTTTAAAAATATTGAAATGCAAACGAGTTATTGTAAAATAACTGTCCCATAGAATTAACATTTAGCGAGCGGGTGTTTTCGCGGAAGTCAACGGGAGCCTTAAGGCTGTTCTCAAATACAAAAGAGCTACTTTCCGACACATTTCTTTTTCAATTCATTTTTGTTCGGAAACGCATGAAATTACCAGGTGTTGTTATTCAGAAATTATGTAATCGAAAGACGCGTTCCATTTTTTTGGTGAAAGCAAAAGATCTTTCAGAAAATACTGTCACAGTTGGCGTTTTCAACCGAATTCCCGACGTGACAGCCTGAGAAGCTAGAAAAGCATGTCATCACGTGACCCGTATCGCTTATAACTCAATAAGTAATCTATTTATCAAAAAATAGAAAACTCATTTCGATTCCAAATCGCTTCAGCAGTCAAGCATGTCCTTTACGTTTAAAAATGAATCAGAAATTCTGTCAGAAAGTTTCGCGTTATTGAGCAGGGGATTTGCGAACCGCCTTACATCTGAAGGCAGATGTGATATTTCTCTGAAACATGAGCCAATATGTGAATTACTGAACAAAGAGGATGAGGTAGAGCGGACAAATGAAAAATCTGATTTTCTTGTTGAAAATACTGTTCCTGAACAGACACTAATTGTAGGTACGATTGAGTATTATGTAGATAATCTCAATACAAATCAGAGTTTAAGACCACTTACCAAATGAAAATGAATTGAATTTTCTTGATGAAGCATTAATATGCTCCAAAAATGATACAAAAAAAAGGCCAAAGAATTATGTCATCTTATACTTGGCTAGTATTTTTGGCGAACAACTTTGTAAATCAAAAGCAAACTTCCAGAGGAAAGACAGTAAGGTATTGAAACCTAAGAATGAAGGAAAACAAAATGTTTCCAAGCTCAAAATTAAGAGACAGGCATGTGCGCAACTACAGAAGGTTTATAGATAGAGCCGTAGTGATGCCTTCAAGCGAATTTTTGAAAATAACAGCATCTCGCCTACATTACAAACAAGTGAAGTTTTTGACTTTTGTTCTGACTTTTTAACACAGACATCCTTTGCTGAAGAGAATTTACCGAACAATGCTCCTAAATTGAATACACAGGATTTTAGTGGGCTTCTAGACCATTTATCGATTGGTGAGGTGAGGAAATCTTTTCCGCCTGCTGAAACAACGAAAGGATTTGACGGAATATCTATTAAAGCGTTGAAGAAAATACCTCTCAGAGCTCTGGCCAAGTTGTACACGCTCTGGTCCAGGATGTGCTGTGTTCCCCAGTACGTTCTGGATTCGAGAACGGTCTTCTTGCCCAAATGTCTTCGAGCACGGTCTTCTTGCCCAATACTGTGAGGCCCTCTGACCTTAGACCAATAAGTATATCTTCAGTTCTTCTTCGACAGTTCCATAAAATTTTGAATAAACGTTTGCTCAACATGGTGACTATCTCAAAACAACAATGTGGGTTTCAGTCATTTGATGGCATTGCTCAGGCAATAAACCAAGCTTTTATACACTTCAAGAAACGCTTCAATCCCCTTTCATTCATAGACTTGACCCGCAGCATTCACAGACTTGAGGAAATCTTTTGATTCTTTAGCATTTAATGCAATCCACAATGCGCTAAGGCTGATTGGTTCTGATTGGTTTACCGGAAAGTTTCATAGAATACGTCAAATCCATCTACTCATTTACCAAGGCACATCTAATGCTCAGATGTGAGACATCTCCAGCTGTTGCTCTTACGAGGGGAGTTCGACAGGTAGACCCTTTATCGTCTACCATCTTCTTGCTCATCCTGGATTTTATTCTGAGGGCCCTCCTTGAGCGTCTTGGTGCGCTCTGGAGGGAGTCCCTCATAATAGCCTATATCGCATATGCAGATGACGTCCTCATCTTAAGAAGGGATGCTGAGTCTTTGCAGGGATTGTTGTTAATATTTAGTACAATTCTACCAAGTACTGGTCTTTCTATCAACACTGAGAAATCTTTCACTTTTGCATGGCTCAGTAATCAGCATTTAAAGAAGGTGTTTTTGACACCTCTGATAAATTTTACATTGACAATGTGCCATTGAGATCGCTGAAGTTTACTGAAGAATTTCAATATTTGGAAATTTATATGACCCCCAAATGGCAGAATCTACCATCCACTTGCAGTTAAATCCAATCTCAACATGCTTAAGAAAAAATATGTATCTAAAACCACAGCAGAAACTTTATACGATGCGAAACATGTTGATACCGAAATACTTGCACACCCTTGTGTTTGGAAAAAATTATGCAGGCCATCTGTCGAAGATTGACAAGCAGGTACATGGGTACCTGAGGGATTTGCTCCACTTCCCGCATGACACCCTATCCTGTGCTTTTTACGCTCCGGTAAAGTATGGTGGGATGAGACTGCCGTGCTTGAGGTGGATGATTCCTGTGCTGGTCCTACGTCGTCGCCTGTTGATGGAAAACACAAGAATTATATCTTTACTTATTGCTCCTGATGGCACATGACTCGTATCTAGAGCAAAAAATAATACTTATTTTAAGCGTGACCTTCACTCAAGATGTGACGGCGCGGGCCTGAGGTACAGCAGTCTTGTACCCAACTCATGAATCTGTGATGGCTCCTCACCCTTAATAGGTCGGGGGTTTATTACAGCCATTCAGGTCAGTTATAATTGTCTATACAGCAAAGCGAGAGGTCTGTGTGGACGCGCAGCTGATAAAAGATGTTCTCGGGGATGTCATGTTCCTGAAACACTCAACCACATTGAACAAAGGTGTTATTCAACTCATAGCCTACGTATTAAAAGACATGACAATCTATGCAACTATCTGTCAAGATCGTTAACGCAACAAGGAGATCTAGTTCAAAAGGAACATATATTTAAGCTTAATAATGGCCAGAAATTAAAACCAGATATTACAGCGTATTCGGTAGATAATGTCTTGGTTATTGACGCGCAAGTTATTACTGGCCAATTCTAACTAGAAGTTGCTAATCAGAATAAAATCACCAAATATGAACCTCTTCGGAATCAACTTGCTCCCATGCGATCCAATGGAGTCTTCTTCGGCAGTCTTACAGTTAACTGGCGTGGAGCAATATCACCATCATCGAAAAAGTTCCTCACATCGTTCCATCTACTTAAATGTTCAGAACTCAAAGTTATTTCGGTACGAACACTCTCGTGGTCTGGCCGCATATGGCAAGCTTTTCAGAGAATGACGATCTCTAAGAAGGTGATGACCTGTAGATCCGATTTCAAGGTGCCTTGATATTTTTGTTTTTCCATCTTTGGTGAGCACTTACCATATGTAAAGTGTGCTTATGTACCCTTTGTTTTTCGTGTCTTTTTTATGTTAATTTTCAATAAAGTGTATTTTTAGCCCAAATGTTGTCAGTTGACTGTATGGCTGGTCTTACACCAGCCAATCTAAAACGATAACATTTTGTGCGGAAAGTCATTATTTTATACTATGTGAGTTTTGGATTGAATCATTCTCGTACAGAAATCTCCATTCAGGGCCCTCTAATATGTCACCAAGTAGAAGTAGATGTTGCTGTAGTGTCTCTTGATACATCATTGTTACATCCATTGACCATTAAAACCAATTGCTCACAAACCATCAGAGAGTTAGTGCATAATACAGTTGAAAAATTTCCTTCAGCCATTTCCGTCAATAACCGGAAATGTACTCGAACTCTTTTGCGCAACCCTGTATATGATTTATAGAATGTATACACACCAAACAATATGCAAAAAAATAAAAGTTAAATTTGCAAACGCATACTAAAAGTGAAACTGCACGTCCAACAATTATCGCTCATAGACCGTTCTATAAGTAAATTATTTTGTGTGTACCTGTAAATGAACAATAAACGCTACACACATCGTATTCTATAGTAAGTAGTGTACCTCAGTGATTTATATCAGTTTCAATACGTTTGAAATAGTATAACATCATTAAAATACACCACGAACAATTTTCCCCATAGTCCGTAATGTAACGGAATTCTTTTGCATGTCCCTGTAAACAAACTATAAATGTTACGCACTTCATTTTCAACAGCGAAAACATGCCATTTTATAAACATCAATACCATATCTCAATTACATGACAATCGGAGTTTATTGACGGGAGTTTTAGAACGCGGACAGACAGACAGACGGCCAGACAAACCGAATGCCTAAACACTTTTCAACTATGTTGGAAAGTTTTAGAAAGCAGAAAAGAAATTTCTTTACTTTCTCGAAGTTTTTAAGACAGTGGTTTAGGGCAATGATTTCTATCTAAAAAGAGACCGTGGGTCACTGGTTAAACCCTGTATAATAATAGACGAACAGCATCAAAGCAGTTTCATTTCATTTATGTTTGAAGTTTTCGGCATTAACAATGAATTTTTCTTTACTGTTTCGCAACATCAAAGTCTTATCTTCAACAGTCACCGAAACAAGAATACTCATTTCATTCTCTTTTGTAAACCAGTTGCCAAATACCAGTTTAGAAAACTCTTCAGACGAATTCTTTTTTAAATAACTTTTAATAATTTAACTTCAAAGTTGGTAGCGCTTTCTCCCGTAGGTTAATATTACAGCAGTTACCAAAGAATTTACAAGGGATGATATTACGTTCTTTTGCCTGCAGTCCCTAATCTCAGAGGATTTTTTTTTTTTTTTTTTTTTTTTTTTTTTTTATGGAAAATATCAACATAAAATAAGGTAAATGAATATTTTTTATGTCAGAACCCGCTGTGCAAGAGGATTTTTAAAATATATCGAGATAAAGAACAATGCAGAAATTTAAAGATAGAAAAAATATTAAGTATTCAAAAATAAGTTCATAGCAGCATTAAAAAAATAATAATAAGAGAGAGAGTTGAAACAGTTATTCTTTTTTCGTCCCCCCCCCCCTCTATTAGGATAATTTTTAAACAGATGAACGTAAAAATAAAAATAAAAATAAAAATAAAACTTGACTTGCACAGAGGGGGGGGGGGAGTGAATCCCCACCTGACGAAAAATTTCTAGTTCGTTTTTCTCTTAGTGTTTATTTTTCTTTAAATCGCGAGAAAAATAAAATTAGTTGATTAAATTTTAAAATCCAGTTAGAGACAATGTCCCTCATGTGCTTCTAGTAAATTTATAACATCGAAATAAGGGTATACAGTCCCGGTTGTAAAAAAAAAAAAAAAAAAAAAAAGATTAACGTGTCTCTATTAAGGAATCGTCTTATAAATAAAACTGTAAGGGGAGGAGAAATCGATGGACGCACATACAGCCAATAAATAGTATACGTTTTCTCTAACGGCATCGGCGATACCGATTCAGTCAAACAAAAGTCCTTAAAATCTTGAATTTATTAATTTTAAACTTTATATATATGTAGATTATAACGGAGAAAATGTTTTTGATTGTTTTCTTCTTGTCTCATTTAAACACACAGTTTTTAATAAATTTTAAAATTTCATTATGTAAATACATAAATAATGTAATATTTTCCATTTAAAAATGGATTTTTTTTTTTTTTTTAATTTTCTGTTATTTACGATGAAATCACAAATAAGTGGAATTAGAGTAAAAATAATATGTCTTTTCGAATATGAACGCATTTTTTTTTTTTTTTTTTTTTTTTTTTTTTTTTTTTTTCACAAGAAGTCATATACATATTAAAAATTGTACCGACTTATTTTTTTCAGATGTTTACAGCTATTTTTGAGTCTGTATTTGAAGTCCTTCGATTAAATCAGTTCACAAAAATATATAACTTGTGCATTTTTTCTATCTTCGTGGAATTAACATGGACAAAATTTGAGGATCCCAGTGTTTTAATCGTCTGGACAAACTTTAATCAGACTCGAAAACATTTTATTTTTTTATATTTTTATTATGAAAAACATTAATAAATTCACGTTAAAAATATATTAAATATCATTTGCATTGATTTTTACTTGCAAAGAATCAGCATTGTCATAAACATAGACTATAAATTCATTGCAGAATTGTTAAATAAAAAAAAAAAAAAAAAAAAAAAAATTAGCTTTTTGTCCGGCTAAAGAACCTCTACTATTTTCCTTCAAAACGAAGACAATTCTTTACAGAAATTCAATAAAGTGAAATGTGTCGCAAAAAATAATGGAAAATGATTTTTTACTCTGCGATCTTATTTTTTTTTTTTTAATTATTTTTTAATTTATTTATGGATGGTCTCCTAACATTGTGTTCCCCTCTCAGTTATTTAAACATCACTATAATTATGATGTTATCTCTAAAGTAAATAAAACTCTGCGTATTTTTTTTAAATATGTATATAAATTATATCTATTGGGTAATTTTTGTATGTATAAAAATATATTGCATTGTGCGTAAAAATTACATATATGATATTATATATATGTAGCTTTGTATGAATTTAAAGCTTAGTATTTGCAGCTTCCCTAAATTTATTCTTTATACACAGTTAGAAGATAATTAAGTTTTATAAATAATTTTCGTAAAATCGTTATCTGATAACAAGTTTTATATATATATTGTGCTGTTCTCTAAAAAACAAGAACGAAAAATCATGCGTCAAGCATAGATTATGTAACACTTTCCAACGCTTCCAAAATAATTTTACAAATCATACCGTTTAATAAGCTAAAAGATAACATCTAAGTAATCCGAATACTTTTCATCAGCCCTGTATAGGATCTATAGATTTGTATATATACTACATAGGATGCTAAATTTTAGTTCAGTTAGGAAACGCGTAGCACAGTTTAAAATTCTCCGTCTGTAGTTGAAATGTGTTCGCGAACTTTTGTGCTTCCCTGTATAGGATCTACAGAATTTATACACATCACGTAATAGACAAAAAAAGCGAGTTAAAATTAAAATCGCGTTCAGTAACTTAAAACGCACTTCCAGGAATTATTGTTAACATACAGTAGAGAATTCTTTTGTGTGTCCCTGTAAATGAACGATGACTGCTATACACACACTATTTTGTAGTAAGCCTCTTGTAATGCACCTTATATAAATTTCAATGCGTTTAAAATAGGGAAACATTATTTAAATAAACCGCAGACGATTTTTCTCCATAGACGTAATGTAACGGAATTCTTTTGACTGTCCCTGTAAAGTAACTATAAGTGCTATGCACACACTATTCCATATTAAGCTTCTTCTAATGCACCTTAGTGATATATATAAATTTCAATGCGTTTAAAATAGTGAAACATTATTTAAATAAACCTCAAGTGATTTTTTCCCATAGACCGCAATGTAATAGAATTCTTTTGAGTGTCCCTGTAAAAAAAGTATAAGTGCTACACACTTCCGTTGAAATAGGGAACATGCTACAGATAACGACTATAACATATAAAAATTGCAGAGCAATCCGAGCATATTTGCGGGAGTTAGAGCACGGACAGACGGCAGACGGCAGACGGCCAGACGGCAGACGGCCAGACGGCAGACGGCCAGACGGCAGACGGCAGACGGCCATACGGCCAGACAAACCGAAGTCATAAACACTTTTCAACTAGGTTGGAAAGTGTTAAAAAAAAAAACAGTGAAATGTTTCCTAAGAAAACTCACCCTGGTACTACATCAAATATTTCACTAAAGTAATTTTTTTGTTGTTGTTTTGTTCTGTTTTTATCCACCATTTAGAATAATAAAAATAGTTAAAAATACCTAAAGAGTGCTTATTTAGTTTTAAAATAATTTAAATTAACAATTGCAGAATTCTGGAAAAATATCAGCCTTATTTTTATGGATTTTTTTTTTTTGTTATAATAGAATTTTAGAATGCTGTACATACATTTATATATTTATTTTTTAAGTTAAACCATTAATATGTAATAAAATGCTTCATTTTCCGCTTATTATGTGAGGTGTGGTTTTTTTTTTTTTTTTTTCAGGTAACATGGGTTAATTTTTAGATAAATAGTGTTTTTTTTTTTTTTTTCTCGCTGCTATTTTGTAATAAAGTGATAAAATGAAATATGCCCAACATTAAAATCTTAGCCAGAACAAGCTGTAAAAAGTTAGCCCATGTTTTTGTTTGTATTCTTTATTAGACTTTATATAAAGAAAATTTCAAAAAATGGGTTTTTTTTTTTTTTTAGAGGACAGCACTATAAATCAGTTAAGTGAAGTGGATTTAGGGAACCAGAATTATGAAAGCCAGGCTTTTTACATATGCTCTGGATAATTTTGTAAGGGAACTCTCAACAACTATAAAATACGCTCTCTTATCAAAGTTTTACATTCCTATATTTTTATATATTTTATTAATTCATATTTTTTCTTGGACAGTCCTTATGCCTGTCTTAAAGAACTTTCTTTCACATTTATTTTATTTCAAATGTGAAACAACCACATATTCAAAACTACAACAACCAGTGCCGGATTACGTCGTCTAGATACCCTTAGATCTTGGACTGCTTTCCCGGACTTTCAACGTCGAATTTTAATCTGCAATGATTTTAAATAGATTTTACGCCATCAAGTTCTCGAGTGACTCTTATTAAAACAATGTAGAATTAAAAAGAAAAAACAATGAATCCATTAATTAAATTGCAAAGGAGGTAATGTGCACAGCTGTGGTTCCTAATTTTTCCTACACTAATCCTCCCCAATCAAGGATAACTTACAATGATGTCTCTCTTATACACTTCCCTGCATTACGCATAGGTATTTATTGGTCAACAATCAATAGTTGTTACACCTTTATTTTTATTTATTTTATTTTATTTTATTTATTTATTTATTTATTACAAAATAATGATGCGGATACGGCTTTATTGAACATAAAACGCAAAAAATACAACTACGGTAACTAAAAACAAAATTTTACTTACTACAAATAAAGAGGATATTATATGAAGAGAGTAATTTACCAGGGATATATTTCTCCTTAATAAAATTATAATAATACACACTGAAGATTTTTTTTTTTTTTATGTAAACTGTATACATCAATGTGAAACCTGGACATCGTATACAAACGATCGATGTTTGGTTCTAACAGTTTCAGTTCCACACGCAGGTCCTTCTCCGAATTAAGGCGATTTAGTTGATTATTTAGCGATATAGCTATATTATTTTTTTAATCCATTGTTTTATTGCTACTCATCGATGTTTCTGATTGGTAGTATTTTATCTTTCTGGTGAGTCAAAATAAATTAAGGGCACTTCTAAAAACACTTGTTCTTGGAAAAATCTTTGCATTTTGTCTCGATATTAGCTGCTTTATTTACAAACGCCACTGCTGATTAATGTTGAATTACTTTATCTGAACACGCTATTTCTCTCTTATTGTTTCGCTAAATGGGAATGACAAAAATGCCATCCCCTCGCGCCCTCCCTGCAGGCGTTTCGTGCCTCCCAAATGAGGCGCGGCTCATCGGTCAAGAACTAAGGATTTATAGTGTTTGAAGTTTGAACATTCACGTTTTGCATTGGTTACATTTTTTCTGTAATGGTTAGAAAATTCCCTGTAACCTGAGTAGTTTTTAAATAAAAGATCAGCAAATTTTCCTAGCAGTGAACGTTCTATTCGAAATATGACTCCGTCATAATACATTTACTTACATAAATATTTTATTATGTGAGCCTTTTTGTTCAAGAACATATTTTCGCGGATGCATACATTTTATTTAAATGAGAATCGGCTCTTTTCATTGCCCTTTTTACATATTTATCTTCCTTTATATACAACATTTCTTACCACAAAATGACCATTTGTAGTTAATTAAATTAACTTCATGCAGTCTTTCCCAAATTAATTTCAAGCAGTCTGTGATCGTTACTTTTATTAAACTTTTTACTAAACTTTTATTAAACTTTTTATTAAACTTTTACTTTTATTAGTTTCAGGTATTAAGTACATCTGTTGCAAAATTTTCCTTAATAACTTCATTTTCACTTGATCCCTGACTCAACGGTATATTTCTATGCAACAATTCTCTGTACCCTGAGTAATTTTTAAATAAAAGGTCAGCAAAATTTCCTAGCAGTGAACGAACTATACGAAATATGACTCCGTCATAATTCATATGCTTAAATGAATATTTTATTATGTGAGCCTTTTTGTTCAAGAACATATATTCGCGGATGCATTCATTTTTTTAAATGAGTAAATTGTCGGCTCTTTTCATGGTCTTTTAAAATATTTATCTTCCTTTTTCTACAACATTTCTTACCACAAAATCATTTAATTTTCTCCAAATTAATTTCATGCAGTCTGCGATCGTTGCTTTTATTAAGTACATCTGTTGCAAAATTTTCCTTAGTCACTCCATTTTCACTTGATCCTTGACTCAAAATGGGAAATATTTCTATACAACAATTCACTGTATTCGAAGTAATTTTTAAACAAAAGGTCATCAAAACTTCCCTAACAATAAACGGACTAAACAAAATATGACTTCGTCATAATTCATATACTTAAATATTTTATTATATCCGAGCTTTTTATGTTGAAGAACATATTTTCGCGGATGCATAAATTTTTTTTAATGAGTAAAATCGTCGGCTCTTTTCATGGCGTTTCTAAATATTTATCTTCCTTTTTTTTTCTTTTCTTACAGCAATTCTTACCTCAGAATGACCATTTGACACCGTCTTTTTAATGCGTTTTTATGATCTCACTAACATAGCTATAGTGTCTCCCATACGCCCGAGGTTTTATTGTTGCAGTGTGGGGTCGGTTTTTTTTATTCTGTCTTTTGAGTTTTGACCCGCTTTATTCATTCTTGCAGATAATGAACTTTGGGTCAGCTGGGACATGACTCGTATTTAAATTTGGCTTAAACAAGCTGTGAGGTACTGTGGGACAAGCAAACTAAAGACCATTAAGAAAACAAAGCAGACCTATAAAAATGGGATAACTGTAACTATAAAACTATTAATATGCAGACGAAGTAATCCTCGTAAAATTATGTTACACTTGGATTATAGGACTGTTGTTTATATATATACAGTTAAACTTCCATTTAACGAAGTCTCATCGTTACATTTAAAAACTTCGTTATGAAGAAAATACGTTAAATAGAAAAATTAAATTCATGAAATTTTTTCTTCAGCTATGACAAACAGGTATTGGATTCAAAAGCATTTGATTCAGTTTCAATTATGAAACCGCCTTTTTACAAAACAGTTGTGTACGGTCGGTGAAATCACGTCACATTCCCAAGCTTTAGCTCAATCTATCATCAGTTCTGATACACAGGTTCTCAAACTAATATTTTCACTACATTGTCTTTTTTCTGTGGTCTTCGATAATTTGCTTCAAGATTTTTTTATTATTCCTTAGACCAGGGGTTCTCAAACTATGGTACGCGTACCAGTACTGGTACGCGAAGCTCTGGCTACTGGTACGCAGAAGTCCGATACTGGTACGTGGAATAAAATACAAAAATCAGCATATTATTATGGAATCGAAAAACGGCTTGTCTTTATTAACTTGGAAATTTTCAAAATAATTTCGAACGTGATTTCGGATCTGTAAACGTTTTTTTCTATTTTCTTGTTACGAGAAATGTTTGTTGCAGCAGACTTACTGAAATTTGCACTCAACGCTTATGATACAATCAGTTTTTCAGAATTAAAAACACAATTATTAGATTTATACAGATAAATATTGAATTTTTAATAAAGACCTAATTTTAAAATTAATAAATGAATGAAGTACTTTTAATTAGCGGAAGAACTGTTTTTAAACATTCTTTACAAATTGAATTATCTGAAGGTAAAGTCTGAATGCTTGGAAGTAGGAGGAGCGTGTGTGAGTAGGAGGAGTTAAAACAAAACAACATTCCAAGTGTAATTTATAAATTATACTTGAAATGTTGTTTTATTACCCATTGTTTTTTTTTGTACTAGAAGAGCGTCTAGGAGGTGTTGAAATAAAAGTCTTATTTCAAACATAATTCATAAATTGAATCATTGTGTTGATTGAAATATATTTCTTCTCTTGTACAAAAAGTGTTATAGTTTTCTCTTATTTCATGGAAATCAGTTTTTAAGAGAGTAAGGTTATTTAAAATGGCCAAGAGAGTAAGATTATTCAAATCAAACAAAACCTGTGGTCATATGCAGTGGTATATATATGAATGTATGAAGAAACTTGCAAGTGTTTGCCTACTGAGCGATGTTACTGTCGCATTTAACCCTTTGAGGGGCGGTGGTATATATTATATACCACCTAATTTTAATCCGATTCAAACCAGAAACTTTTAATTAAATTTTACTTTTTTAACTTTGACGAGAAAAAGTTGAAAAATTGCTTATTCTTATTTTGAACTAAATTCTTTCCTAAATTCCGGTGGGAATTCAACGTTACAGGAGCACAAGTGCTTGCCCCTGAAAGGGTTAAAGGTATCCAGATTATTAATACGGTTGTATTGAGCCTATGTTAAATGCGCTAACTAAGCTTTAAATAAGAAATTCGCAGGACCTGATTAATGTAGAGGCCGATTAGCCATGGCCTATGGCCCACCACTGATGGAGGACCCCAAAATAAATAAAATTGTTTACAAAAAGTTTATTAAAAATGCAGTTTTTTCAAATTATTTCTCCCCACACCAAAAAAGTTTTTGATTAACTTGATAGCCATATCATAATATCTAAGGATAACCATTGAATACTCCCTCCAAAAATGTATAGCTATTATCTTGGTTTGAAACTGGCTCCGAAAAGGTACTGGGTCTTGAGTTCCACATGACCTTAATCGGGCTCTGAAAATTCGTTTCTCATTTGAGACACCTTGCCACTGTATCTCACCAGAGAGGAAAGAAATTAACTTATTCAGCTCTCCTCTCCTGTGATTGATTACTTACTGGAGTCCACATTTAAAAGGATGAATGTAACAGAATTTTCGCTGACGACAATATCAGAGTACCATCTAATATCGTCAAAGTCTGTTTGTGTTTAGCACAACATATCTCTGTGAATGTGCTTCCCCCCCTTTTGTTATATGAAAAACAAATACAGGAATAAACTAAACATCGAATCTGACTTATGACTAAAACTTCCTAATATTGAGCCAGACATGAGGAAGTTGTGCTTGATAAAACAAGCCCACCCTTTCCATTAGCCTAACTACAACAGTATGTGAATCAGTGTGCGCCATTATGTCATTAAGTATTGTGGCTTTTTTACTACACCAAAATACTGCATTTTGATATTGTATGCATTTTTAAAATTTAATGATGATACTACTTTATACTTGAATGTTATTAAAAAGCAGTCAATTTAGTAATATAACCATCTATTTTTAAATGCAATAAAACCTGCTATGACGAAAATACAAAAGTCCGGAGAGATATTTCGTTTTAGACAGGTTTTTCTATGTTAGCTTTACGTTTATTACCAGGTGGTACGGGGAAGTGTGAACTTCGATTTAGTGGTACGTCAGTCTAAAAGTTTGAGAACCCCTGCCTTAGACTAATGGCTGAAGTTTAGAAGTTGTATTAGCAGGAACAAAAATAACTTTGATGTTCGATTTGCATTTTGAAGCACATTCTTGTGGATGCACGAAGCAATTGTCTATCAGCAATGGAAGGTCAGAATGGTAACTGACAAACTCTAATTGATATTTTTTGCTTCAATGCATCTGACACCAATACGTCACTGCATCTTCATATCACTGAATGTAAAAAGGGAATTTTGACTTGCCCCAGCTGGTGAGAGAGTAATTATAACAAGTGTTTTTCCTAGTGTGAATTTTTTTTTTTTTTTATTTACACTGCAAGAAATAATTGTTGATTTTACAGTATAAAACTGGCACCCCAGCTGCCAGTATTATACCGTAAAATTAACAGTATTAAACAGTAAAATAAGCAGTAATACGCTGCCGCGCAAGCAGTAATACGCTACGTGCGCGGTAGCGTATTACTGCTTGCACGGCAGCGTATTACTGCTTATTTTACTGTTTAATACTGTTAATTTTACGGTATAATACTGGCAGCTGGGGTGCCAGTTTTATACTGTAAAATCAACAATTATTTTTTGCAGTGTAGCATTAAGCAAAATGGAAATTATTTAAATGTGCATTTTCATACAATCCGCTGAAATAAATTCCCATATCCATCGCAACAGCAACCTCTTAGTTTGAATTATGTACACGTACAAAAGTGGAATAAACTTCGTTATATAGAATATATTTTTCGTAATATGGAGATTAATTTACATGCTAATAGTGTTCAAAGTCAAAGTTTTGCAGAAAATTTCATTAAGTAGACAACTTTGTTAAATAGGGACTTCGTTAAAAGGAAGTTCTACTGTATTTGGACTTGACTTCTCAAATCCAAAAGAGCTATTTTCTGACACCTGTCTGAATACATTTTTGTTCAGCAACGTATCAAACTGTCAGGTGTTCTTTTTCAGAAACTATGTAATCGAAAGACGTTTTCTATTTTTTGGTGAAGGAAGAAAATCTTTCAGAAAATACTATCAAAGTCGGCCTTTTAAACCAAATTCCACACGCGGCAGCACGAAGAAGGAGAAAAATTTGTCGTCACATGGCACGAATTGGTTATAACTCGATAAGTAATTTATTTATTAAAAAAATAGAAAACGCTATTCGATTCCAAATCGCTTCACTAGTTGGGCCAGCCAATTTTATGCTTTTATGTTTAAAAATGAGTCAGAAAATGTGTCAGAAATTTTTGCGTAGTTCAGCAGGGAATTTGAGTACCGTCTTAAAGATGTATTATAATAGCATCTGAGTAGCAATCCAAAGTGCTGTACTTTCACTGTATGATCTCTTTCGTGGAAGGGCGGGGGGTTCTAATTTTATTCTACATTTAAAAAATATTTATAATATAGGTTTTATGAATTCCCTTATAATAAGTAGAAAACCATATTTACAACGTACGTAAATTGATAATTAAACGAATCACATTTTGGAAATTATATGATTTTGATGCATTTGTAGTAAAATATTGCAGTTTTCTCAGTGAAAACGCACGCTTTCAAATACGTCATTTTCACGAGTAGAACAATTTCATCCTTTAAAGATTTGAAGGGATTTAATTTCGGAATAGGTGGAATAAGAAATCTCTGAAATTGCGCCATTTTGGCGCAGTTATCGACAAATATTTCAGTTTTATAAAATTAAAATCCATGCTATATAAAATCATTAAAATGATGTCACTTGAAAGCATTCAATGAAAGCATTCCATCACTTGAAATCATTCCTGAAAGCATTCGATTACTTGAAAGCATTCCATGAAAGCATTCCAGTATTGGGAGCATTGAGAACAATTTTAAAAGCCTTCTATTTAAATTAAAAATATTTGCTATTTTCAATTTTAATGAGAAAATGGCATCTATAGAAATATGATAGTCTCCATTGTTTCCCCTGTTCTGTCTCTCCTTTTTTCCCCACAACATTGGAATAACCAAACTAGAAATTTAATCAAAAATTTTAAAAAACAATGTCTCGGGAATTAAAATTTCGAAATTCCGCGAGTTATTATACTGTTCTCGAATCTTTACGAATAATCTACACTGAGAAAAATGACACTTTCAAATCTGAGTAAATCGATGTTTACATTTTGTTATGAAACTTTTGGTTTCAAATTGGACAACCCGATGCTTTCAATTCTGAAATACCAAAAATACTCAGAATATTGAAACATGGACATACTCAAAACTGAATAAATAGAGGTCAGTTCATACTCATTTTTGAAACAGGGACACACTCAAAAATGATTCGAATCAGTTATAACTCATTTTTTAAAAATGAAAATACTCAAAAATGAACCCATATAGAAGTCAGTTCATACTCAAGGACTCCAAGACCTGTCCCACGAAAACAGTGCGCTGGACGAGAAAAGTTTCAATTTTCATGAGGCAATTCTTGTAAATTTCTTTTCGTTCCATGCTACTCGTTAGTCTGGATCGAATGCGGAACTTAAGATACAGTAAAACCAGTGACCAAGTTTATAACGGAAATTTTTATAGCCCTTATGAAAGGAATACCCTACAAAAATAGCTCCATAGGCAGATTTTTTTTTCTTTTCTTTTCTTTCTTTCTTTTTACTTACCCATCATACGTAAGTATAGGGTAGGTCTTGTAATCAATTAAAAAAAAAAAAAAATCTTACGGATTTACACGTTTTAGAAACTAAAAATTCCGAAAAACATATTTTTAGAAAAATAAAAAAAATCTGCCGTCCGTCTGTCTGTTTGTGTGTCTGTAAACGCTCTATCTCCCGAACAAATTGAGATAGAGACTTGAAATTTGATATTTACTTGTTATGTAATAATGAGAAGAGATTGTTGAATTTCAGTAACCTCGATTATCCGGAACTATTTTTTTCGGACTCTCGAAATAGTCGTTCTGATAAAAGGTATATAAAATATTCGAAATTGTTTATTTTAAGGAGTGAATATAAAAGACTAAAAAATATATATATATTGCATAAAGAAAATGAAGTCGATCAGGTAATGAGTTGACGAGATATTTGTAATAATATTTTCCAGACGCTTCGATTTTTCATGACCCTGTATTTCATTCAAATTTCAAATCAAACATATATTTTAATTGGAAATGAGACGCTTAATCCGACGCTGTAAACCGTTAGTTAATAGGATTATAAATTTTGTAGTTATAAGGTTGTTTTCTTTTACGCAATTCAGTAATAGAGCATTTTAAAGTTTAGGACGTGATCAAGCCACGATTTTATTCGAATTGCGATGCATTTTATAAGTAGTTTACACATGTTTTATTTTCATATTTTATATTATGCTAATCCAAGATGGTTAAGTATGACGGTGGCCCCCAACGACTAGTTTATTTTTTTCGTGGTTCCTAGCTATTCTGTTTTCACAGCTTTTATTGTACTTTGTTTCGTTAACCCTGTAAAAACGAAACCTTTCTACAACGGAATTCTGTTTAAAAAAAAAAAAATCGATTGCGCCTAATACGAGAGGAATACTATAGAATTATACCTGCTAAATTGGAATTTTGTTTCCTTCTCTAGCGATTCCGCTGTGAGAGGTTTTACTAGATGAAATTGTTGTGCTTATTTAGCTTAGTAAAATCCGTTTAGACGAAATCATAAGGGACCGGAGAAAATTACGTCTTAAAAAGGTTTTCGTATATTAGCAGGTATAATTGGTATAATATTCTTACCGTAGGGTGAATGAAACGCTTACGTTTAAGACAGAATTCCGTTATAGACAGGGTCCGTTCTAATAGGGTTTACTGTTTTTTTTTATGTCCTGATTTTAATAGCCGTTGCCCCATTTTTAACATTTTCCAACACAGTTGAAAAGTGTTTATGAATTCGTTTTGTCTGTCTGCCCGTCTGTCCGTGCTCTAACTCAAGTAAATATACTCGGATTGTAATGGAGGCTGTAAAGTTACTGAGGTTTACCATAGTATGTTCGGTATTCAAAAAGAAGTGTGTAGCCTTTTTAGCTGACTTACAGGGACACTCAAAAGAATTCCGTTACATAACGGTCTATGGGGGAAAATTATTTATAATGTATGTTAATGATATTACACTATTTCATTAGCTTAATATATGATACTGTAGAATATGGTGTCCATAGCATTTATCGTTTATTTACAGGGAATACTATAATAATAATTATTTACAGGGTAAATAATACACATAAATATAATTATTTACAGGGACACACAAAAATATTCGGGAACAGTACTGTGAAGGAGCAACAATTGCTGCTTTTTAAAATTTATCTAATTTTTTGCATATCACTTGGTATGCGTAAGTTGTATAAATCATATACACGGCTGCACAAAAGATCTCGAGTAAATTTCCGTCTAATGACGGAAATTGCTGATGGAGAATTTTCACCTGTGCTTGTGCGTTTCCGAACCAAACTAAATGAACTAAATGTTTTCATACTATGCAATACATATGCAAATCTGCATTTAAAAGAAAAAAAAAATGTTGATTTTGCAGTATAATATTGGCATCCCTGCTACCAGTATTATACCCTAAAATTCACAGTTATAAAACAGTAAAATAAGCAATAATACGCTACAGCACATGCGCGGCAGTATATTACTGCTTATTTTACTGTTTCTTACTGTTAACTTTACGGTATAATACTAGCAGCTGGGATAACGGTATTATACTGTAAAATCAACTTTTTTTTTTTTTTTTTTTTTTTTCAGTGTATAGATCATTTACAGGACTGTACAAAATAACTCTGATATTTTTCCGACTATTCACGGTAATTGCTGAAATTGAGTTTTCAATTGTGTTATGCGTTTTCCATACTATTTACTTAACCATCAGCTTTCACCTTATTAATCTGTGAAGTTCTTTTTACAGTATTCTGAATATATTGGAAAGTGTTTCATAATCTGTGCTATACGAATAATTTGTCGTTCATGTTTTTGTTTTGTTGTTGTTGTTGTTTGTTTCCCTTTCTTGATTTTTGTGAATTTGAACTTGGACCTGGCGACACTACCTATAGCAATGATAAGAGAGTTATTAACATCTGATTATGAATCAACAACTCTTTTATCACAAATAAATACGAAAGTTGCTCAACGACCTCCCATACTTCCAGTATCAAAATTACTCTTGATCGTTAAAAAGAAGAAAGTCCTGAAATAAAGAATTAAGTGTTTTTTGAACATGGGGGCCTCTTGTAAGGTACATCCGGCGATGAAACTACAGGATTACACCACACCAAGCTAATTTAAAGCTTTTTTTTTTACACATACCAGCTGGCATGCGCAGAGGGAGAAAACTTCCTCTGAAGCTGTGAAACAGCGTAAATACATACATATATGCATGCAATCATATATACATATATATTGTGCTGTCCTCTAAAAAAAAAACCATTTTTTGAAATTTTCTCTCTATAAAGTCTAATAAAGATTTAAAAAAAATAATAATAAACATAGCTAAATTTTCACAACTTGTTCTGACCAAGATTTTAATGTTGAGCATTTTTCATGTTATCACTTTATTACAAAATGGCAGCCAATTAATCGAGAATTTTAAAAAACCCCACTTTTCCAAAAAATAACCTATGTTACCTGAAAAACACCCACACCTGACATAATCAGCTGAAAATGAAGCATTTTATTACATATTAATGGTTTAACATAAAAAAAATTATGTAGATCATTCTAAATTTCTATTATAACAAGAAAATCTGTAAAAAAGAAGCTCGTGTTTGACAGAATTCTGCAATTGTTAGTTTAAATTATTTTAAAATTAAATAAGCACTCCTTAGGTATTTTTAACTATTTTTATTATTCTAATTGGTGCATAAAAAAAAAAAAAAAAAAAAAAAAAAAATTGACTTTTGTGAAATATTTGATGTAGTACCAGAGTGGGGTTTTTTTAGGAAACATTTCACTGTGGGTTTTTTTTTTTTTTTAGAGGACAACACAATAAACTCGCACTTCCATCCATATTTATTTTTTGTTTATTAATACCGGAACAGAACTTTAGCCATCGATCTGTTATTATATCAGTGGAATAGCAATTAAAAAAATGCAAGAGGTTCTCAAATAGTCATTTTCAAATGAATGGAACAATTGAGGTTATCAGATTTAATACAATAACTATGGGAATCGTTGAAACTAATTATTGTCATTATCACGAAAAATATTTTAATTGTTTTACATATAGAATGTTTAATATGCTGAATTCTAAATGAAACGATTGTTTTAATGAATGAAATAACGACGGGAGGGGGTGGGGTTCAGAGAGGCAAAACCACCTAGTATATAAATAAATTATAAGTAAAAAATGTTTTAAAGACAAGTTTTTATTATAATGTAATGTAAAAATTGTTGAAGGACAATTGATTGAAATAAATACCTTTTTTAAAAGAAATAAATTAAATTGCGAGTGACTTTTTATTAATATTTTTTTTAATAAAATGGATATACAATTTTAAATCCAGTTTCCTAGCAAGAAAAATAATCGATCAACGTCCGCTTAAGAATCGAACCCACACCCATTCACATTCACCCCTGTGCGGAAAGATGGTGCATTTATCAACCATGCCACGAGTCAATCGAAAAACATCAGCTTATTTCTGAAGTAATCAATGACATTTACGTGATACCACACGTCATGGCATTTACGTACCCTTACTGGACAAATGTTTTTGTCCCTTAATAAGTGTCAAAGGCAAATTTCTAACTTTTTTTTTACTGGATATTGGATTGTCACCGGGACATTGCGCTCTCTTATTTACACTTATAACATAAACTTATTTTTTGCACAAATGCTCTAAAATTATAATACCTTAAATTGACCTTTTGGCTGTTGTTCGAGTAACATTTTGGTTTAGAAATAATGAAATTTGGGGGTAAAATAATCAGTTCGAAAATCAAAAAAATTTTCCATAAGATTTCGATTTTAAAAATAACTGAGAAGAAAAAGACTGTTTTTTACAATTAAATATCAATATTTAAGCACGAAAATTATACACAGGCTTCAGAAATATTATATTTATAACTCATAAAAATTTCAAAGAGTTTGGACAATAAGAACTATTTTTTTATATTATAAAATCCGATGTGAGAAAAAAAATGTTAGAAGAAAACACTTTTTTGTATGCTGAAGGCAGTGTAGCCCCCATTATTAGGTTCGTTTGAAAAGATTTTCTTTTAAATATATAAATTCATTCAACACTGATTTTAGGTATATATTTAATACTAAGTTACGCCGGTCTTTCGTTTAAAAGTGTAAAATGAAAACATACCTAGTATATAAGTATATCTGTCATGAAAGAAATACTTACTTTTCACTTTAAAAAAAAAAAAATCTTTGATACATCATAATGGAAATGAAATCATTTTGAATAGGAAAAAAATGATAGTGAAAGATATTATTTACTCAAGAAGGAAATAACGGTTGTAAATCAAAATTACTGCATTACTGTAAAGAGACTTGCATTAGGTTTTTTATGAAATTAACTTAGATTACATGAGCTATTGGATATGCAGGGAAACGATAATTTAGCCAAGTTCTTTTGAAATAAAGAAAGGTTAATTTAAATAAATTAAAGACAAAATGATCATGTATAACAGGAAGCTGTTATATCCCCAGCATTAGGATCGTTTAGAAAGATTTTTGTTTAAATATATAAATTCATTCAACATTGATTTTAGGTAAGGTTCTTAACGCAGGCCCAGGCAACGCCGGGCGGCTCATCTAGTAGGTTAAACAAAATGAATCGAAAATAAAATTGCGAGTTGCCGAGCTGACTAGCAGATAAGGCACTGGGATACGAGAAATTTCAGAAATCCATTACCTCTTGTCTCCAAGGGAACATCACTATACACCTACCAGGCGAAACAAAAAATCCCATAAACATCCAAATTTACGAAGGATATCCTAAGTTAGACCGCGCAATGTCGGACGCGCAATGTCGGATGGATCGCCTAGTATTTTTATCATAAAATAAATTTAAAAAAATCCCTGATGGCTCGGCCTACAGGCACAGGTAGATTGACGCAGCCCGTGGGGCGCCTGTTTGTTGGGAATTGCGGAAGAAATGACGTTTTTGTCATGATGCGGCATTTGGAAGCGCCCACTTCGAAACCTAACTTTTTTGCAGGTGGAACCGGCAGGGATTTTTTTTTTCTATAAGGGTTGGTTCTATAAAAAACTTGAAAGCATAAAAGTTTTAGAGAATATTAAGAGGATTAATAATAAATTTAAGCGGATTTGATATCTCCTGAATTGACAAAGTTATGAATTTTTTTCTTCTAAACCCCCCTTTCCCCCCCCTTGGGGCCATTTTTAATGATATCAAAAATCTATCATACATAAATTTTCGGCCCTTTTCCTAGAAGTAATAATAACTTTAAACGGATTCGATACGTATCATAATTAAGACGTTATGGGGTATTTTCTGTTTTCACAAAAAGCCCCCCCCCCCCCCGCCCCTCCCTTGGTTCGATTTTGCCCATTAACGAACTTGACCGAGATTTTATGTATCAGTTTGGAAGAGATTTGTGCAGAACTATCGTGTTCATAAAAACGTGACATAGATAGACAGATATAGATAGATAGATAGATAAAGTTTTGAACTGGGGGGTGGTTTTGGGTTCTGGGAGTCATGATCGGCGTAGATCTGCAAAAATTTTTCAAAAATTCCAACTTAGGGGAGAATGTAATAGGTAGTATTTCTTACGAAATCTACCTAACAATACAAAGAGAATCGCCCATTTCCTGGTTTTTTTAAATCGATGCAAAATTATTAAATAAAAATACATTGATTCTAGTCTAATATTCATGCATTTCCACTCTAAAATATTTTTTATATACATTGATTAAAATAATATTATTAGAACAATAATACCAAGAAAATGGACACAAATATTTTATTATTATGAACTTGGTACTACAAAAGTATGGATACCTCATTAAAATATTTGTAAAAAGTAGGTCGAGTTTAATCTAGATTTGTATTTCAGCTGCCAGAAGATGTGAAATATAAGACAATGTCAAATTATTGTCATAGCTTAGAATCTTCAGTTTAAGAAACAGGAAATGAAATAAGTTTAAAATGTTATGTTTTGTTTCGTTTTTTACCGTCTCGAAATTGACATCTTCTATGTTATCTTAACAATTGAGTTTAATATTGTAAAAATTTTATTTTAAAAAAATTGCTATGTTCCATTTTGAATGAGAACATTTTAAGCGTTTCTTTTTTCAAACGCATTGAATAACAAATTCCTGCACAAGGTTCGATAAATAAATAGAGTTTGAGATTGTTATGTTATGCCAGACCTTTTGTTATCTGAAATACTGGAATAATAATAATTAAACTTGATCTATTTTTGCATGAATATTTTAGTAAAGCTTACAAAAGCATTTAAAAATTTTAAAGAATATGTATGTAGTTGAAGCAAAGGTGAAAAACAAGAAATTTAACTGACATTGAATAATAGATTTAATATTTTTTAGTCGCCATGTTGTTCTTAGCCTTTTTTTTTTTTTTTTTTTTTTTTTTTTTAAAGCTTGTTTGAAAAGCATTACAATTATATACTTCACAAAAATTACAATTTTATTTTTAAATATGCGTTACAATTAGAAATTTTATAAAAAATAAAACCTTCGCAATCCGTTTATTCAATCGAAAATGTATAATGTATTTGATTCATCCAATATTGGAGAATCGATTGTTAAACTTACGAAAAGATTGTTATATAGTCCTGGAGTTAATTGCTAAAGTCCGAACCTTTAATTCATTCTTCGAACAGTAATAAAAATACTTTAAGGAAATTTTCGACAGATTTAGTTTATATTATGTGAAATCTGATCTTTAACAGTAATAAAAAGATTTTAAGGAAATTTTCTACAGAATTACTTTATTTTATGTGAAGTCTGATAACATCAGGAAAAATGGTGAAAGTCGATATACCACGTGTGTTCAAACCAATACTGAGTCAGATGCCCCATATTTCTGAATGCGTAGTACATACAATATCACTGACCGAAATGGTACGCACTTCAAGAACGTATCCTGATTTAAAATTGAGAAGTGCTGGAATTGCACATGTCTAATATAAAGCAAAGTACGTCTGCTGAAATTTTGGTAAGGGTATCATCACTATTGTTTATGTTCTGAATAGAAATCTGGGTTGGGACTGGAGACCCTTGCATTTTTTACTGGAGGCGTAGATTGCGATTTAGGTTTCTATTGTAAATATAGTTCCTCTTGTTAGGAAATGTCACACACCTGTTTTTCTTGAAAGTGTTCGTGGACATTATGTTACACATTTATCTGCGGCTAAAAGCAGAACCAGTTCCGAAAGTGAAAGTATCCTCAATAATAATAATAATAAACTGCAATCGAAATAGAAAAAGTAAAAGAGAGCCTGCATAGAGATCAACCTCAACTATCCAATGAAAAAAAAAAAAAAAAAAAAAAAAAACATTTAAAAATATTGAAATGCGAACAAGATATCGTAAAATATTTCCCCCATAGGATTAACATTAGCGAGCGGGTGTTTCATCGTGAGTGAAGTAGGGTTAATTTAACTAGCATTACACCAACCCCCCCCCCCCCCCCTCCTATCAGTATACTTTATAAATTACATTATTAGTGTGACTCATATGCAATGAGTAAAAATTAGTCTTTTCTCGTTCTCATTCACATGAGTGGATGTTTCAAAAGCCTCTCTTTGACCCCAGGTTATTCTAGGGAATTACAAAATACAGTGGCAATTTTCAGAAAATACTCTCTTTAAACAGAATGGTGCATGTTTTGACCTGAAATCTTTTGTTTAAATGCAGTACAAAGTTTTAGTCATTACCGACCCGGGATAGACGCACGAGCTACTTTTTAAATATTAGTTACGCAAGTCAGGTACGGAATAAAGTCACAGCCAGTCGTGACCCTTTGATCTCGTTTTAAACGATGCATGATGCCACATACTATTTTCGATCATAATTTAAAAAACGTAAATGAAAAATCATGTTTATTAAGAAAGGCATCATAAAGTTATGTTCGTTTGTATTAGATATTTTGCATAGGATATCTGAGATCGATGTCTAACGTTGTGCGTTTGTACTTTTTGATTTTAGTTGCAGATTTTTATTTTTGTTTATTATGCCACTTTCACTTTCGGAATCGGTTAAGAAAGAGAAAGTATGTCTATAAAAAAAAAAAAAAACTTCAACCGAAATTGAAAAAGTTAAAAAGGGCCAGTGTAGAGATCGATCTCAGCTATCCTATGCAAAAAGAAATTATTTTAAAATATTGAATTGCAAACGATAAGTTTGAAAAGGACGCTCCCATAGGTTTAACATTATGTTGCGAGTGTTTTCAAGTGACTAATATAAGTTCTTAAACTAATGGCGGCGTTCTTTTAAAATTTCTCTTTTACATTTTTAAAGTATTATTTTTATTATTTGTTTTTCACATAGGAAATCTGAGATTGATGTCTAACCAAGCTTTTTTACTTTTTAAATTTTGGTTGCAGATTCTTTTTACGAGGTTACTTTCAACTGCAGAACTGGCTCAGAAATTAAAAGTGTGCTCTGAAGAAGAAAAAAATGAAACCAAAATTTAAAAAGCACCAAGATACCTGTTTAGACATCGATTTCAAATATCCTATGCATAAAAAATCATTTATAACTAATAGAAATGCAAGCTATTAATTTGAAAAGAACGTTACCATTGATTTAACATTAACTCGCATGTGTGACTATAGCGTAGCCTATTATTTTTTTGGACACCAGTGTATTTTCAAATTTTGTTGCCAGAGCAATTCATTAGTTCATTAGTTTCGGGTAGACTTTTCAACCATCCCAATTCAGAGTTATTTTACCAGGTCCGGGTTCAGGTGTGCCCAATGTTGAATTCATGAGGTGGCCCGGGGAGGGGACATCCCTCTCCCCAAAGCATTGAAATATCCCCCCCCCCCAGAAGATTTGAGATTTTATGCTTTCAATGTTCAAAAAGGGAAATCCCCCCCCCCCCCCGGATCCACAGGAAAACCCTCCCGGAGAAAAGTTTCCGAATTCAACACTGGGTGCGCTACCGTATGTATTACGTATATACTTTTTTTTTTCCTTTGAATTAAAATAATGTCTTATATTATAATAATTTATATGTTATGCATTGTCTCGTAAAAAAATGGTTACCAAATAATACATGAAATCCCCTTTAAACGCATTAGAGAGAGTTTCAAATCTAATTTCTCAGAATTAACTGCCATTCCAGTTAAATAATATTAGCATTTAATTCAATTCTAATACTCTTATGTTAAGAACATTGTAATCCATGTAAAAGTTTTTTTACTCCAATATTTACAATCGAAAGAATAAATTCTCAGAAAATGCCTTAATATATATCCCGTTATTCAATAATAGTATAAAGACAAAGTCAAATTATACTTTCATTTCCGGGTTTGAAAGAATGGAAAAAGAATGAGATAATGGTTTTAGATTGGAACTTTTTAATACAGTATTAATTTGAGGACTATTTATTAAACAGAAAAAAAAAATAAGCCCTGAAGTACTGCATTTTTTTTTTCATACTTCAATATTTACAATCGAAAGAATGAATTCTCAGAAAATGCCTTAATATATATATATATCCCATTATTATTATTATTATTATTATTATTATTTTCAGTTGCATTAATTTTTTTAACGATAAAATATCAAATGCCCCTTTCAATAAATTATGCAATGTTTAATCAATCATAATATATTGCGAAAGTTCTGAAAATTCTTTAAATTTATATGAGCGCATAATCATACTTAAAAAGTTACTTTAATTTCAAATTTAATAGATTGTGGATTAATTTAAAGACAATTTTAAATATAATCACAAGTATTTTAGCATTTTAAAATAAAAGCATCATTTAGAAAGTTGTGAAAGAAAGAATGACTCGTACAATGAACATCTCAACAATAAAAAAAAATTAAAACCTATTTTTCAATAAATCGATTGATTAATGTAAACTTGTTGACATATTTTGTAACTTTACCTTGTTATTTTCCTTTTAAAAAAAAATTATTTGTATTTCACAAGTATTATATAATATATAATTATATTAGTTTTACAGTTACTTTCCATATATATATATATATATATATATATATATATATATATATATATATATATATATATATATATATAATTATATTAGTTTTACAGTTACTTTCCATTATTTCCAGGGGTTTGATTACCACCTAGGCAAACTTCCACCACTATTTTTAAATATAAATTTTTGTCTAATTTAATCTCAGAATTCTAAGATTAAATAAGGAGGAATTTGTGTAAAGATCTGATCATTATAAATATATGAAAAGAGTTTTCTTTCTGCATTCATTTCATTTTAAATGTATCCGAGTTGCAATCTTTCAATTCATTTTTTTTTTTTCAATGTATCAGAGTGATCGAAAGGCTAAAAATTCAACATATACTTTCCAATTGAGTTAATTGTTTGGAGATTCATAACGTGCATTTCATGAAATTAGGAATAGAATTTTCAGTAAAATAAATAGTTTATTTTTTACAAATAAAATGTTAAATATATAGTCATTTTTATTGTATTTTTTATGTATATAATGATATTTTATTTATTTATTTTTTAAACTGATAAACTTTTTGGAATTCAGTCATAGAACACACTTGTAAAAAAAGAAAAAAAAATCAGGCAACATCAAAAAAGCTTCAAAAAATTCAAAATTGAAGAAGTATGGTTTTGAAATGTACTTAATTTTTTCAAATTGTACCAGAAGAATTGCATTTTTTCTTGATTAACTCATTTTCTTTTATAAAATCATTTATTAATATGTCAAAAAGTTATAATAAAACACTGAAAATTAAAAAAAAAGTTCAAAGGGTCTCAAGTCTAATTTGTGTTAAATCTGATGTATATACCATGAAAAAAGGAGAAGAAAAGAAAAAAAGTGAACCTATACTTTTCACTGAGCCGGAAGGACTTGTTTATCATTTTATAACGAAGCAGCTTTATTATTATTATTATTATTTTAATACTGAAGAGAGAGGAATATATAGTAACAATTAAATAAAAACAAATTTTATTGACAGATCATCTCGTATATCTTCATAAAAAGTACAAAAAATTAACATATACGTGGTTTTATATATGCATAAAAATTGTTTCTACATGCGTGAATAAAATCTGCCAATAAGTTAGCTTTTATAGTTATTTAATTTATTTATTGTCATTTAAAAACAAAAAACTTTAAATGGTATATCAACAATGAAAAGTTGTTCTATCTAGTTTTTTCATATGGCTTTGTAATTCTTAGACCACTGCTACCTCCACCGATTTTAATAAATTTGCACATGTACGTTTTAGCATGTAAATTTTTGCAAAATATCTACCCCTTTCCCCCTCCCCTCCCCCTTTCTAGCCGCAAAAATTTATCTTCAAGATATCTCTCATAGTAAACTGACAAGGTTATACATATCAATTTAGAGAAATTCAAAATACTTTCTAAAATTGTAAAAAAATAAAAAATAAAAATAATAATAATAAAAAAAACAAGGAAAAAAAACGTTATTCTATTCTTATATAAAAGTCGAAGGTGTAAAAAAAAGAATCAGTTTTTGTTTGACCCTTTTGGCCGTATGAAAGAGATACCGTTCGGTGTTTTGTCATTTTCAATAAAATCCGTTAGAACCGGAGTTTTGTTGCATAACGTAACGCACATCAGTAACAGGCAGGTGCCCCTCCGTTTTTAATCTTGTTCGGATTTTTTATTCAAAAGTCGCTTAGTCAAAGCAGGTAATTGTCATTCTGACACAAGAATAGATTTCCCCCAACATCACCACTCAAGTCTTATGCCACATGGGGCGAGATCAGTTGCAAAACAATGTATGAGAAAGTTTTCCTTACGCATGTTGATTTTAACAAAGAAATATCTGTTCATTTTTATAGGCAAAAGTCAAGCTTGAAAAAGGCGTTACCCATCACATTCAGTCTTATTAAAAACACGTTTTTTTACTCTTAGAGTTATTTATAATGTTACGAAATGACAAAACCCGCTTTCTATAGCTAAAGCTCTGCTGTTGTAGTAAAAATAGTTTTACAGGAATTTGTGAAACAAGTACAATGAAAATTATTGTAATGCGGATCTGTAAACAGAAACTACTCCACTGCAAGAGCTCTAATGTTGTTATATGTGATAGTAGTATTACAGGAATTTGTAAAACTGATTGTAATGCATAGGAAAAGCTACCGAATTTAAGCCTTTTTCTTATCGTTTATTTTTCTATTTTCGAATAGAAAAATTTGTCTTATTTAATACAGATTTCATACGATTAAATAAGGCAAATTTTACTATTCATAAACAGTGGAAGTAAAAAAAAAAAAAAAAAAAAAAAAAAAATATATATATATATATATATATATATATAAACGTAAAAATTAACAGCTATGAATAGATACTAGATAATGTGCAGGTCTGAAAACAGGAATTGCTTTACTGCAAGAGCTCTGTTGCAGTTGTAAAAGTAGTTTTGCAGGAATTTGTGAAATTGATTGTAATGCATAGGCATAGTTGCCGACTTTACGTCTTTTCCACACCATTATTTTTTAATCGAGAAATTTGCTTTATTTGATCATAGATTCCATGAAATTAAATAAAGCAAATTTTACTATTAAAAAATAGTGGTAGCAAAGGGGGGAAGAAAAACGTAAAAATTATTAATTATGAATAGATAATGTGCCGGTCTGTAAACAGAAACTGTTATACTGCAAGAACTCTGCTGTTGTTGTAAAAGTAGTTTTACAGGAATTTGTGAAATTGATTGTAATGTATAGACGGTAGTTGCTGATTCTACGTCTTTTTGATATCATTATGTTTGAATAGAAAAATTTGCTTTATTTGATCATAGATTTCATGATATTAAATAAGGCAAATTTTATTATTCAAAAATAGTAGTAGCGAAAAAGCGTAAAAATTAACAGTTAGGAATAGATAATGTGGAAGTCTTTAAACAGACATTGCTTTGCTGCAAAAGCTCTGCTGTTGTTGTAAAAGTAGTTTTACAGGAATTTGTGAAACTGATTGTAATGTAAAGGCAATAGTTGCCGACTTTACGTCTTTTTCATACCATAATGTTTGAATAGAAAAATTTGCTTTATTTGATCATAGATTTCATGATATTAAATAAAACAAATTTTACTATTCAGAAATAATAGTAGCAAAAAAGCGTAAAAATTAACAGTTAGGAATAGATAATATGCAAGTTTCTAAACAGACATTGCTTTACTGCAAGAACTCTGCTGTTGTTGTAAAAGTAGTTTTACAGGAATTTGTGAAAAATGATTATAATGAATGGGCAAAGTGTGGGGTCTGTAAACAGAAACTGCTCAACTGTAAGAGCTCTGTTGCTGTTGTCAAAGTAGTTTTGGAAAAATTTATGAAATTGGTTGTAATTTATAGACAAAGCTACCGACTTTACGCCCTTTTCTGACCACTATTTTTTAATAGAAAAATTTGCCTTTATTTAATCATAAGATTTTATGCGATTAAATAAGGGAAATGTTACTATTCAAAAATAGTGGTAGCAAAAAAGCGCAAAAAATTGGCAGTTATAAATAGGTAATGTGTATTTCTGTAAACAGAAACTGCTTTACTACAAGAGCTTTGCTGTTGTTGTAAAAGTAACTTTACAGAAATTTGTGAAAAATGATTATAATGAATAGATAATGTACGCGTCTGTAAACAGAAATTGCTCTACTCCAAGAACTTAGTTGTTGTAAAAGTAGTTTTACAGAAATTTGTGAAACTGATTGTAATGTATAAGGCATAGTTGCCGACTTTACGTCTTTTTCATACCGTTATTTTTTAATATAAAAACTTGCTTTATTTAATCATAGGTTTCATGATATTAAATAAGGCAAATTTTATTATTCAAAACAGTGGTAGCAAAAAAAAAACACATAAAAATTGGCAGTTAGGAATAGTTAAGTTGTCGGTCTGTGAAGATAAATTGCTTCACTGCAATAATAGCTGTGCTGTTGTTGTAAAATTAGTTTTACAGGAATTCGTTAAAAATAATAGTAATGATAATGAATAGGTAATGTTCAAGTTCATAAATAGGAACCGCTTTTCCGTTTTAAAAATCAATTTTACACTAATTTGTGGATAATGATTGTAATGAATAAGTGATATACAGGTTTGTAAACAAAAACTGCGCTTTCTTGCAGGAGCTTTGCTATTGTTGTAAAAGTAATTTTACAGACATTTCACCCCACCCTCCCTTTCTCTGACACGAACATTTTTCTTGTCATTTTTTAACATATTTTCTATTATCTTTATGTTTAAACAGCGATAAAGTCAAAAATTATCTGTTGAAAGTAACGACGCAGAGTAATTTACGACTTATTACTTCGGATCGGAAAGGATTCAAGACGATTTATATTTTTTAAGAGACAAAATGCGTTCTTTTAAAGGTTACTATGAAATTGATAATATGAAGGAGTAAAAGATATGTAACTTAGGTTTATAATAAAGCTAACAGGAAGTATGCTGATAACATTTGGATTTCTTCAAAGCAATAAATTTTCGCTGCAAAGGAGCGAGGTTCTTGTACTTTTTACGACTATGATAATCTTAAAAAGAAAAAGAAACCAATAAAATTCGTGTTTTTTCCGAACTGATAAGAAGAATCACAAGTAACTGACTCAATTCTTGCCACAGTGACTTCATTATCAGATTTTCTTACGCTTGTTTCTGAATATTCTACTTTTCAGAACAGCAAAAGTTTAAAATAAGCAGCAAAAACCAATAGATTTTTTAAAAATATAATTAAAGGCGGAATACTTTTTTTATTATTATTTTAATCTGTTTATAATTCTATTTTCTACTCAAACTTAGAATACGTCGAATAAGTCCATTTATTCAAAACAATTTGATACATGGGACAACAAAAGATAAAAGGCAAAATGGACGCCGACAAATATGAGCAGGGACCACCTTTGGATATTGAAATTTAACTAACTAAATTTTCTCTATTTCTGAAGATTAAAAAAACTGATAATTTTTCCCCCAGTTACTTAAAATAATTAAACACTAAGAGAAAAAGGAAAAAAAAGTTATTCGTCAAGGAGGCTCTCTGCCACCCCAAACTCCCCGTAAAAGACATTATTATTATTATTATTTTATTTTTGTTCGTTCATTTGCTTAAAAATTATTTGAAACAGCGAATTCAATGAGGTCTGCCAAATTATCAATACTTCATGTTTCAGTACTCAATTTTGAAAAAAAAAAAAAAAAAAAAAAGCTCATATAGAAGCTTATTTTTGGATTTTTAATGTTTCATAATTGTTAAATTTCTGTATTACTTTTTATGTTGATATGTTTAAATTTCTGATAACTGCCTAATTTGGCGATACTTACATTCAAATCTCATTTTGACCATAACAAAGGATATTTTATAGTTAGGGTCCAGGTCAAAGCGATGCATTTTTTATTTGAGTACAGCAATATACTTGTGAATTGGCATACATTCCTATATATACACCCACGAGTACTCTCCTGTGCTAAATTACTGCCAAGATTGACAATATTTGGCGAAATTTTGACAAATTTAGTGACAAAAATAAGTTGCTATAAACATGTCCAAAGCCACAAATATGCTATAACTGACTAATTTCGCTAAATCATTCAAATACGACTTTGACCATAGCTAAGAATCTTTCATAATTGGAGTCCATGTCAAAGTAACGCATTTTCTATGCCTTGTTTTGGTTAAAAATCACCTGCATTCTTGTTATAAAAGGTGAATTTCTGTTAAAAAAAAAAAAAAAAAAAAAAAAAACTAGGAATTAAGATTTTGATTACAACTTTTTAAATTATTATACTTTACTTGGAATAATAACTAATTAATATGTTTTCCTATAATAAAACTCATACATTCCTACATTACAAATTAATACATTATAATCATAACGTTCACGATTATGTGTTTGTTTAAATTTTACACTGTAGTTTTATATTTAAAAAAAAAAATGTTATTTTGTCTTCATGACACTATTTAGAGTCCTGAAACCTCCTTATTGCTGAATCCTATTTGACGTAATATTCGATTTTATACAAATTTCCCAGCTTGTTTTAAACTTACCTGTCGGTAGTATAGTAAACACACATTAATTCAGTGATATTAAGTGAAAACCCAGCCATTTCCAAGTGGAAATTTGCTGTGATGTGTATTTTTCATTTAATACGAAAAATGCATTTTGATGCCCCGTGTGCCAGGAGGCCCGGGTCGACACTTGCGATAATCAGCCCCTGATGCTGCTAATGATATAGTGATGGGAATAATGAATGATTTTAATATTCGAATGAATCATTCGTCATACACAAAAGTGCAGCCTCCCACCTTCATAGTTTTTTTTAATCAATTACAACCAGAAATGCTGTAAAAGAAAAGAAAATTTTAATTTTTATTGGAATTAATTTTAAAAAACACTTTTTTTCCCCCTTATAAAATTTCTAGCGGTAATGTATTAAAAAATACGAAGATTGTCAGCTTGATTTCTTTTTTTTTCTTTTGTAAAATTTTTGGTGGTAATGGATTAAAACAAATACGAAGGTTGGCAATTTTTCTTTTGCGCATGCACGAATAATTCTTTCGAATGGCACTCATGCCTAGTCTATTTAATATGGAATCACTTTATTTAATTCCAGATGTCTACGATTAAATAAAAGCTAATGTTAAACCAAATGAAAGGATTCTCTACAAATTTCTCGTTGTATTTCAGTATGTTTAAATGATTCTTTTTGCATAGGATATCTTATATCGAATGCATAGAAAAAAAAATCCTAATTTTGTTTGTATAGATTTTGCAGGGCTATAAAAGGACATGCCTGGATCCTCAATGGTTCTGAAATTAAAAATTATCCTGAGAATGAAACTGGAACAGAAATCGAAAAAGTACAAAACTATTCCATTAGACATCGACCTTTAGTTAGATACTGTAAGCAAAAATAATCATTTAAAAATATTAAACCGGGAATTTGAATGAAAGATTTGTTACAAAACACTTCCATTCGTTTAGCATTAAGCTTATGAAAGTCGTATGCTAGCGTAATTGTACACTGCAAAAAAAATTGTTGATTTTACAGTATAATACTGGCACTGTAAAATCCTTTAGTTAGATACTGTAAGCAAAAATAATCATTTAAAAATATTAAACCGGGAATTTGAATGAAAGATTTGTTACAAAACACTTCCATTCGTTTAACATTAAGCTTATGAATGTCGTATGCTAGCGTAATTGTACACTGCAAAAACAAATTGTTGATTTTACACTATATAAAACTGGCACTGTAAAATCCTTTAGTTAGATACTGTAAGCAAAAATAATCATTTAAAAATATTAAACCGGGAATTTGAATGAAAGATTTGTTACAAAACACTTCCATTCGTTTAGCATTAAGCTTATGAATGTCGTATGCTAGCGTAATTGTACACTGCAAAAACAAATTGTTGATTTTACAGTATATAATACTGGCACTGTAAAATCCTTTAGTTAGATACTGTAAGCAAAAATAATCATTTAAAAATATTAAACCGGGAATTTGAATGAAAGATTTGTTACAAAACACTTCCATTCGTTTAGCATTAAGCTTGTGAATGTCGTATGCTAGCGTAATTGTACACTGCAAAAACAAATTGTTGATTTTACAGTATAATACTGGCACTATGTAAAATCCTTTAGTTAGATACTGTAAGCAAAAATAATCATTTAAAAATATTAAACCGGGAATTTGAATGAAAGATTTGTTACAAAACACTTCCATTCGTTCAGCATTAAGCTTATGAATGTCGTATGCTAGCGTAATTGTACACTGCAAAAACAAATTGTTGATTTTACAGTATATAATACTGGCACTGTAAAATCCTTTAGTTAGATACTGTAAGCAAAAATAATCATTTAAAAATATTAAACCGGGAATTTGAATGAAAGATTTATTACAAAACATTTCCATTCGTTTAACATTAAGCTTGTGAATGTCGTATGCTAGCGTAATTGCACACTGCAAAAACAAATTGTTGATTTTACAGTATAAAACTGGCACTATGTAAAATCAACAATTTTTTTTTTTTTTTTTTTTTTTTGCAGTGTAATTTTATTCACTAATAAGTTTATATGTTGCGGATAGCTGATCTATACTTGTAGAGCAGAATCTGGAGCTGTTAATAGAGTGTCCTTTACCATGAATTGCCGCATGTCACGAAAGATTTATCATCTGATAGTTATACTCTGTCGCCTTTCAGTGACATTTTGTGATGACATTATTGCGACTCATGACAGTCTTCGCAGGCTGAATTTGTGGAACGATAACAATGACACATTAAGGTGGGTTCTCAAATAGCCTGGCTCAACAACGCGAATCTTTCTGACACATTTTCTGACTCATTTTTAAACGCGAAGGCATAAAATTGGAGGCCTGACTATGGAAACGATTGGAATCGAAATGAGTTTTCTATTTTTTGATAAACAGATTACTTATCAAGTTATAAGTGATTCGGGTCACGTGACGAAACGTTTTTCAAGCTTCTCTGGCTGCCGCGCAGGAATTAGGTTCATTATGCCAACTTTGACAGTCTTTTCTGAAAGATCTTCTACTTTTACCAAAAAATGGAAAATGTTTTTCGATTACAAAGTTTCTAGATAAGAACACCTGTAAATTTCATGCGTTTACGAACAAAAATTAATTCAAAAATGTGTCAGAAAGTAGCCCTTTTGGATTTGAGAACAGTCTGAAATTTACAATTGCGTATGTGTACTCGATTTTGCATATTGATGCCGCACATTTATGACTCTGAACACTGTAATCTTTAAGAAGATCATATTGTGACCTTTTTGTTGCATGCATGTAAATACGTCCGTTAAAATGCCACCTCTTTGCCGTATTATCTGTAGAACCGGTAATGAAAATTACGCTTGAGCATTTTTAATTCGTAAAGTACCACTTTTTTCATATAGTAACACAGTAGATTTCCACATCAGAGACAGGCGAGCTAACCGAAAATGTCGGGATTTATGGAAATAGGAGTGCGTTATTCACAACTTGTAATATTTTACTGCATACTACTCATTAAAAGTTCAGGACACAGAGAAGTACAACATACCCTAAGATAATTATATATATATATATATATATATATATATATATATATATATATATATATATATAACCATTAATGAAACATTACCGAAACACCAACAGAAACTGTGAAAATATGATATAGTAAGTAATAATTTATTGACAGCGAAATTGTAACCCCAACATACTGAATATAGATATCAAATACTTATTTAAAAGAAGAAGAAAATAAATTAAAAAATAAAAATTGAATTATATATATACATATACACTGCAAAAAAATTTGTTGATTATACGGTAAAATCATTTTTTTTTTCAGTGTTAATATATAAAAGATTTCAAATATTAAAAGAGTATATACGGTGATAATAAATAATCGATTCTTGTTTTTCTTTCTTTCTTTCTTTTTTTTCTTTTATTTTTTTTCTTATGATCACGTTACGATGACTATTTTACATGAGATTAAATTCCATATTTTATCTCAACAACCTATTCAAATATCATGCTAATTTGATTATTTTTACAGTTTCTTTTCAAAAGTGAAATATTTAACCACAAAAACATATTCAAGTATCATTATTTCAGAGATACCACCACATTATTTCAAAGATGAGCGGACAGTAGAAATAATTTAGTGATTTAAAAAACAAAAATAAAAGGTATTGGGAGTCGAGTTAGGGGACGTCTACTGTATTCGCCTTAATTAATCTGTCATTAAATAAGGCAACTATTACTAACACTATAATATCAGATACATTGTATTAATCAATGAATTTAATTCAAGGTTAAATTTTAATGCGTATTGGTTATTCATGCTTTTTTCGAGTCATTCTTTCATTCGCAACTTTTGAATGCTTTTATGTTATGACTATAAAAAGTTTTGAATTCTAAATAAAGCTGTCTTCAATAGAATGCGTAATTTATTAAATGCGGGAATGGAGATAATTTAAAAAATATTATTCTACGCTTAAAACGAGTTTTCCAAGAAGTGTCGTATAACATTTGCACTAGAACATTTACATACATATACTCCAATTTGGTTTGGGTCAATAGACTAAAAAATAATTGAATGTACTTGTTTCCAGTATTTTATCTTCTTTATAATTAACAATGTGTCCCGATGTGTTTACGACCAGCTTTAGATCGAATAATGCTTTTTCCCTTCTTAATAAAACGAGTTTCTAGATGAACCGAACAGTTTCCCTACAATATCAAAATTACATAAAAATCAAATATCACAATATCCGAATATGTTTATAAATTTTTGACCCCTCCTCTTTCCTAATAAAAAAATTTATTGATGTAGTAGTACTCATATATATGTAAATGCTCGCTATTTTTACATTACTCCTCCCTAAATCGGACATGCTATTCTAAAAACATTTACATGCTGGTCTAATTTGGTTTTGACGAATTTGAAAATATAGAATACAATAGTTTCTAGCATTGAGTTTTTTACTTTACAATATCCGAATTTGTTTGTGATCAGTCTTTTGATCTATCCTCCCTTCTAATAAAATGACCTTTCTTATGAACCGTTAAATGCCTCTTTACAATTTTATCGATGTACTCACATCTATAGAGTTACCATTTCTACCTTATCGCCCCCTCTTTTCAAAACCATGACAAAGATGTAAAAATTGAAGAGAGGTAGTTTTATGGTGGGGTTTTTTCCGCCGTACCCACTCACCCCACAGCACTGAAAAATAAATAAACACAAATAAAAACCTCGACAGAGTCGATCTCTTGTGCTGTCGCTTTCCCTATTGTTGTTGCTTGAAACGCTTCGCTTGTTTTGCTGTTCCCTCCCCCCCTTTCATCAATTTGCTTGCTACACCCCCCTCGCTGCTGACTCGTTTTTATTATTTGAAGCAGCTTCAGCAACTGGCAAAAGCAACACCCCAGGGCAGGTCAAACCCGGCTCTTCGACTTCCTGTCCCGACCAGCTTTGTGTGTGCAGCAACACATACGTACGGTTTGTGTGGGAAACAAGAATACACAGAGGGACCCGGTTAGCTAGCAGACGATTTTTGGCTCAGTTGAGTTCTTCTCTCGCAAGATAGCGGTTGTGTCCAGAGTTTATCTCCAAAAGAGAACTTCAGTGTTTGTGTGTGGCCCGTAAATTTTTTACTATTTTTTTTAACTGTATAAAAAAATAAATAACAGGACTGTATCTCTCTTCCACGAAGTTCCCATCTGCTAGCTTTTTGGAATTTTTCTTATCAGCTGGAGAAAAAGATATTTCGAGTGTTTGGTGAGTTTAGTTGTTTGTTTACATTTAGAATGTGGTTTTTAAGACCATGATTTTGAATTGATAAAATCAAAAATAATTGTTTATCATCGAAAGTAGATGCCACAATTTGGAATTAATTATTATTATCTGTAATTTATGAATATTAATATTTATTTATTCCTGACTTTTTAAAATCTAATATGTGTTAATAAAAAAAAAAGGTAAACTAGAAAGTTTTTCACTTCTTTGATTATGACTGTGTCAGTTTACCCCAAAGAGAGCTTTAGTCTTTGTATGTGGCCCATAAGTCTACTGTTTTTATTTATTTTTAACTATATAAATAAATAAATAAATAAATAGCTATAATATAAAAGAACTATATATTTCTTCAACAAAATTCCCATCTTTTTTTTTTTTTTTTGTTTTTTTTTTTGTTTAGCTGGAGAAAAGCTATTTTGAATGTCTGTTGAGTTTAGTTATTTGTCTGCATTTGAAGTGCGGTTTTAAAGGCTCGTCATTTAATTTGATAAGATTCAAAATAAAAGTTTATAGTAGAAAATAGCTATCAGAATTTAAAATAAATTATTATTATCGATAATTTACGAATATTAATATTTATTTTATTCCTGCTTTTAAATCTATATCAATAAAAGAGAAAACTATAGAAGAGTCGACTTTTAAAGTCATAGCATAAAAGAGCATAGTTTGTCATTGAAAATAAGATGTGATAATTTAACATAAAGTATTAATTTCTGTAATTTTAATTGATATCAATTAGAAAATGAAACTACAAAGTTTTTTTCTACCTTTTTAGAAACCTAACTAGATTTTTTTTCTTTTTTTGTATTATTTAGTTAGATTGAAGAAAACGAAAATTAAGCAGCAAAATATTTATTATTTTCAAAGTGTCGCAATTTTATTTAAAAGAGAATTATTTTTACTTGATTATTTATTGCTCGTGATTATTTTACAATACATGTAATAATTTTACTACAGTACATATATTATATAATTTTATTGTATTTTGTTATTTGATAGTCTGACAGAATTTATAAAGTTTTTAATGTGTAGAAACAATCTACATTGACTCTCCCTGGATTATGAAATTTAATTAACTAAATTTTCTTGATGTCTGATGGTTTTTAGGGGGGGGGGGGGGGGATTTAATATATTCTTACCAAGTGATTTAAAATAATTACAAATCAATTGAAAAAGGAACTCAGAATTTTCGTGTCCTTTCCCCTTTAAAATCTTTGAGAAAGTCAGTTTTTTATTCCTTTAATTTATATTCATGTATCGTGGGGGTACATGACGGGTCCTCACGTAAAACAGAAAACTGTTTCAATTATCCATCATGCTAAAAGCCGACAGAAGCTTTCTTTTAGATCTTTAATATTTTTTATGTGTTACATTTCTGTATTACTTTTTTATGTTTATATGTTTAAAATTATCATAAATTTCCTTGGCAAGAGAAAGAACATTTTCGGCTGCTTCTTATCAATTTGAAAAAAGTGGCAGTAGAAACTTATATTTGAATGTTTCATATTTATTAATGGTTACATTTCTACATGGTTTTTTACGTCGATATATTTAAAAATTGTCTTGCACGAAATGTTCTTACAAAATTCTTAGTTTAGGTTATTTCATGTTTATATCGTACATTTTAAAAAATGCGGCCTTGGTGGCCAAAATCTTGCCGATTTCTATTTCGTTCTTCCGCCGCCCATGGACACTCTCCCCTGTAGAGGTGGCAGTGACATGAACTGGTCAGAGAATGTACTTTTAGTTAGTTAGGAAATGAAGATACGATATCACCAATGAAAAACAAAATCTTCATTATAAATGGATTGTTCTTCGTTGGTATGTACGAATTTTGATAAACCTTTGTTCACATTTTCTTCAATCCGTCAAACTGTTTGGCTTCGAAGCACACCAGCGGCTGAGAGGTTCTGTTTTCGATGCTGAAAGACGGGAGGTGCTGGGTTCGAACCAGAGATCTGCACGGGCCTGAGGCCTGCACCCGGCCCGGCAAAATGAAGACAAATTTTCAAACGGGCCGGGCAGTAAAAAAGTGCTAAAAAAAGTAAAGTGAGCTCGGGCTTAATCTTTTCAGCAGACTCCGGCCGGGCCGGGATCGGGCTTATATGTTATTCTACATACTCAGGCCGAGCCGGAACTGTACTTAATTGTTCAAAATCATCGAATTTTTAGTTTTGACACCGGGCCGGTCGAAGATAACTTTCGTTCGGTCTGGGCCGGCCCTAGAAATTTCGGCCCGGGCGAAATTAGCTCTAGTTCGAACCCATATCGCACTCATCTGATCAATCCTGACCGGTCGGAGTTTTCTTTAGTTTTCTTCGAACTTTGCTTAAATACGGGTTACGTTACCATAGAAAGATATAACCCCCTGTGGAGGGCAACTTGGTGATTATCTGATGATTCTGTAAAGAAAACAAAAATCACATGTTAAATAGAAAAAAACTACTTCGAAAATTTAATTTTTTTCGAGCTAAGTATGGGAATTGAATCGCTGAGGATCGGTGAAAATTTTAAAGTTGGCTACACTGCATAGAAATGTTATCTGCAGTAGAAATGGTTTTCTCCTCTCATAGAAGAAGCAAAGTTAAAAGAAAAAAGATTAAGAAGGTCCAACCCAAATGTTTTATTTATTTATTTTTACACTAACACATTTATATTTCTGTAACATAAACAGAAATCAGTGCCTATGTAATAATGATTTTTAAATAATCTTTTAATCTTATCTAATCGTTACTTATTAAAGAAATGTGAAAATACTAATTGGTAATTTCATGAATGTGCTGCACATATGAAGACGTGAGTTTCAAAACTCGACTTATCCAAAAAATCAAATTCGAGGCAATCGCGAAAAACCTCCGATTGCTTCCATTGTGTTTTCATTGTAAACCAAGATTTTAGAACGCCAGAAATACGTACTAAAACTAGTTTTTCAGCGGATTGTAGTGTTTTTTTCAGTAAAGATTTACCAATAGAATAGATTGATACAGAGGAAACACGATTTTTAAAATTTTGGATAAATCGAGTTTTGAAACTCACGTCCTCATATATAAAATCTTGAGATCCTGCAAAAATGCGAATGTACATTGTATACAAATATAAATAGAATAGCTTAATCTTAGGAGGAACGGTATATATTGGTTTTTCGAAGGTTCTTTTTTATTCTAATTAGCCAAAAAAGTTCGATTTTTTTTTAGGGGAGGGGGGTGATTATCTGCTAAAAAGAAAGCACATTAATACATTTAATAAATTAAAAGACAACCGTAAATCTGAAAAAAAATGTGTACCAATTAGAAAAATATCTTGGAAATTTTCAAAAGGGTTCATGTCCCACGACCGCAAGCTCTCTCAAATTCTGCACAACGTGAGATCAGAGGTTGTGCAGATTTTAGACAACCTAAAAAAATAAAATTAATTTAATAAATTTGAAAAAAAATCGAAGAAATGTATTAAAAATATATACAGTAGACTCCCTCAAATCCGCCACCCTAAAATCCACTCATCGTTTCCGATGTAAACAATGAAACTTACAGTTAAGATGTAGGTGTAAAATTCAAGTTTTTTTTTTTAATTTTTATATCATTACACATTTTAATATGTAATTCTGGTTAATATAATCCAACTTATGTTTTCTCATGAAGGAAGTATAAATTTATTTTTGAAAAAAATCAAGATAGTACTGATATCAGTGGCGATAGCGATATTTTTTCCAAATAATTTTATGTATTAATCAAGCTTTTTTGGTTATTAAGTATGTCTAAACAGGAAATAAAACTTCGTCAGATTTTGATGTGAATTATTAGTGTCACATTTATAAGGCGAGTTTCACTGAATTATATTCTAAAGTTAGTCTTATATTCTAAATACCTAAAATAGCGTCCATCTTCAATAAAATTAATCCATTTGTAACATTAATCTAAATATCATATATATATACACTGCAAAAAATAACTGTTGATTTTACAGTATAAAACTGGCACCCAGCTGCCAGTATTATACCGTAAAATTAACAGTATTAAACAGTAAAAAAAGCAGTAATACGCTGCCGCGCAAGCAGTAATACGCTACCGCGCGCTGGGTGCCAGTTTTATACTGTAAAATCAACAGTTATTTTTTGCAGTATATATATATATATATATATATATATGCGTTTTTTTTTTTTTTGTTTTTTTTTTTTTTTTTTGTTTTTTTTTTTAATCTAAAAAGAGGAAAGAAATCTTATTTCAATAAAATTAAATTAAGAATGACAATTTCTTCTAACTTTCTATAAAAATATAAGATAAAATATAGTACAATTATTATTATTTTTTTTCTCTGGAACAAATCATTAAAAGTTTAAAGATTTGCTTTAAATAAATAATAAAAATTAGTTAGCAGACTATATTTTAAAATGATATACAAAAATAATAATACAAAATATATTGCAGAAAAAATATTGCCATTTTCATAGGGGTGGGGGGGAAGTTATTAAACACGCATTTTTCTTTTCTTTTCTTTTTCTTTTTTTAAACTGATTTAAAATCTACGTTCAAAAATCTACGTTCCACATACAAAGACTAAAGCTCTCTTTGGGGTAAACTGACACAGTCATAATCAAAGAAGAGAAAAACTTTCTAGTTTGCCTTTTTTTTTATTAACACATATTAGATTTTAAAAAGTACACGTAGATAACCGATTAAAAATATCTTAAAATATAATGAATATAGTAAAAACTAGTTTTGTTTTTCTTTTATTGATTAAACTGGCAGTACTCAGCGTGTTCTATAGCTTGATTTAATAGTGAAAATGGAGTCAAATTTTGTAGGACGGTTGAACAAGATAGGGGTCGAAAGATTCCACGTAAAAAAACAGCGCCACATAGTGGTGACTTTTGGAACGTTTTTGTGGGTTCTTTCGTCACCGTCTTGTTTAGTAATTATACAAAATTTGGCTCCGTTTTCACAATTAAATCGAGCTACAAAACACGCTGAGTCATGGGTTCGATCCAGGCAAAATTTGAGGCCTATTTAGAGCTCCCTTCACAAAAATCTATTTAATAAAACAGCCCCTTCACAAAAATAAATTTAATAAAATGAGTCCCTTCACAAAAAATAAATTTGATAAAATAGGTCCCTTCACAAAATTCTTTATAACAAAGTAGGTCCCTTCACAAAATTCCTTTTAATAAAATAGGCCCTTTCACAAAATTATATTCCATAAAAACTTACTATTTATTAATTATTTATTATTTTGTGACTTTTTAAAATGTGTAATTTGTAAACAAACAAGTTCATCAGAGAGGAAAAGTTCAGCAAAAGGATTTTAGAAAGATTTTGTTAATAAATGCTTGGTTTGAATTTGTGTAACTGGATTTCAACTTTTGTTACAAAATGTTATTTTTCACAAAAATATGACAAATTTCACAAAAATAACCTTTACTTTTTACAAAAATGGGCCCCAAGATAAAAAAAAAAAAAAAAAAAAAAAAAAAACTGCATCGACCCCTGTGAGTACTGCTAGTTTAATTATATGGCCACCTTGTATATAGCTTTTGTTTGAGAATAAAATATCAATTTATTTTTCTTACTAACCAAATGAATGTCTTTGAAAGGTGGTGGGTAAGAGACAATCCATGTTATTCCCAATGGCGACGCTGACAAAATTCCAGCGTGTCAAAAGAGCGGCGATTTTTCTCCCTTTTTTTATTTTCTTATCGATGTAAATCTGATAACACCTTGTCAGTTTCATTTAACCGCATGAAATAATTAACCGAATTCCGTTTATTTGTTGACGTAAATTATGTCGATCTTCGTTAAATAAGAGCATCACCCGGCAGGTACTGTGATTGGAGGCGAAACAAGAGGTCATATTCGTTTCTTATGCTTTGTGTTTGATGCTGTAATGTATTTTGCTCTCTCTCTCTCTCTCTCTCTCTTCATTCTATAACATCTTTTATTTTAATTAAAAGGAGGTATTATGTTCTGTTTAGTTGAATTATGGATGAAGTGAAATTGTATCTTTTGTTTTTCTCATGTAAGATTAAATGTTAGCTTAGTCTTTCTAGAGTCAAGAGTATTGAATATTAGCCGGCTTCAAAGCAATAAGGTTATACAATTCGACTATATAAGTTTCTCTTTTTAAAATGGTCAATCGTGTTTTTTTTTTTCTTTCTTTTCTTTCTTTTTTTCTTTTATTTTCTTTTTCTTTTCTTTTTCTTTTTTTTTTTTTTTTTTGTTCAGGGATGCATAAAAAGTTCATTATCATTTTTGACAATATTATTTGGTTAATTCCACGGAGGGAGAAATAAAATGTCAATTCGGACTTTTCTTAGATTCTTCCGACTTTTCTTAAATTTTTGAGAAAATTCCACATTTTTAATATTTTTATTTTTTTTTTTTTCATATAAAGTTCTTTTACACAAGAGAATGGCTTTCTTTTTTTAGGATAAAGGCTGTTCTCAAATCCAAAAGAGCTACTTTCTGACACATTCCTGAATTCATTTTTGCTCGGAAACGCGTACAATTAGCAAATGTTCTTGTTCAGGAACTGTGTAATCGAAACACGTTTTCCCTTTTTTTGATAAAGACAGAAGAAGATCTATCAGAGAACACTGTCAAAGTCGGCGTTTGGAATTGAATTCTCGAACCGGCATCCCAAGAAGCGGGGGGAAAACGTGTCGTCATGCGACAAGAATCGCTTGTAACTCGAATCTATATATCACTACAGCGACAACCCACCATGAACGTGACAAGCCAACAGACATGGTAAATATGTAAATCTATGTACGCTAATGGCACCTGGTGCATGTAAAATCCGTCGTGGGTGCAAAGCCCTCCAAGTTACCTGTGAATAATACCTCTGGGGGTGCCTAGTCAGGTGAGGGTCTCGTCACCTGATCAAGGTTCTAAATTACGAGATCTATTAAATCTGTCAATTCAACAAAGTTAAACAGAAACCTTGAACCGGCAAACAAAGATAACGGTAGCAAATCACAAGAGATCAAGCACAGCAGCGATGTGAACAAATCTATAGTCAGGTGGATCACAGCCATGCTGTGATCAGGCGATTTCCGCCCCGCACCCAGGTAATAACCCGTTAAGCTAGGCATTCATGCTGGGCAGGTAGGGGCCTGGTTAGCGGTATATATAAAAAAGAAAGTAATCTATATATCAAAAATTGAAAATTCATTTCGATTCCAAATCGCTTTAGTAGTCAGGCTTCCCAATTTTATGCCTTTGCGTTTAAAAATGTGTCGGAAAGTTTCGCGTTGTTGAGTAACCACCTTAAACTAAGAGCAATTGAAAACTTATGGTATTCTTATTCTGAAAGGAGTTCTAATTTTTTTCTAACTCATCCTATTTTATTCTGATTTGCATCAACTGAAGTTTTTTTTCCTTTTTTTTTTCCAATACAGTTTATGAATATTAATTTTAAAAAAAAAGTTAAGATTTAAATTTAAAAATAATAATAATAATAATAAATATTATTAATTACAAAAATTTTAAATAAAAATTCATGGATTGTATAAAATATCATTCATGATAAGTATTAAGGTTTCTGTAATTGAAATTCCAATTGAATTTTAACTGTTAATAATATTGGAAGATTTTTTTACTAATTTATATTTATTTCTAAGATGTTAGGTAGGATATTTATATATATATATATATATATATTTAAGTCAGTTGAACGTAATAGAACAAAAAACATATTTATTTTCAGAAAGGATGTTCTTGAAATAATGTTGTGCGGTTCCAAAGCCGAAGGATTTAATGAAAGCGCTTTCGTTTATACTGCCTTTCAAGATTTTAAACATTCAAAACCAAATACAATTTACCACGATTGCAGTGATTTCATTTAAGAGATACTAAAGAGATTTCATACAAATTAGTGATGGGCATAACGATTATTTTGATTATTCGAATGAATCATTCGGACATGTGCAGAAGCATATCTGTCAAACTTCATTTTTTTTTTTTTTTATTCAATTACTACCAGAAATTGTGAAAAAAAAAAAAAAGTTTCTGCAGAAACTTTTTTTTTTTTTTCAAAATTTCTGGTAGTAATTGAAAAAAAAAAAAAAAAAAAAAAAAAAAATTTGAAGTTTGACAGATATGCTTCTGCACATGTCCGAATGATTCATTCGAATAATCAAAATAATCGTTATGCCCATCACTAATACAAATACTCTTTGGGTGGAAACACGATAAAATTCAATGAAAATAAAAACCAAAATCATACACCTCAAATTAATATAGGAGTCTGTATCGTGTGTGTGTGTTTAGTTCGAAGCCCCATAGAGTTTCATAAATTAGATAATACATCAAACCTGTCAATACTTCTAACAATAGGGAGTCCCCAAAAGCTCTCTGAAGAGAATATCCTAAAATATCGAATTACGCCGCTCATGAACTTATTTTATTATTTTATTTTTTTAGTTATTCGTATACTTGTGCGGCCAAATCACAACCTGTGAGATCATGTTCTGCGAGAAGAAATTCAGGTTTCTGCTAAATCCCATCGACTGAAAACTGGTCAAGGACAATCAAGAAGATAAAACAAAGGAAGATCGCAGACGATAAGGGATATTCCCCCAATCACTCGCAGTTAGAAAATGAAATGAAATAATGTAAAAAGGACACTCGCACTAAGAGTCCTGTACGGGTCGGTTTATTCCCTACTCGACCAGAAAATTCTGTTTGATGTCAACCCGAAACCCCGTTTTAAACCCGGCAAATAAATTTTCCGAAATCTGACATGAACCTCACAGAAGCATTTTCACCGATCCGCACCCGACCTAAAACCCCAAATGAAAGAAAATTAATAACATTTTAATGCAACTGTGGAAAAATACTTTACAATATTTTTAGAAAAATTTTGCCTTTTGTGAAAGAGGAAAAAAAAAAAAAAGAAAGAAAGAAAGGAAAGAAAAAAGAAAGAACACATGTTGATAAAGACAGAAGAAGATCTTTCAGAGAATACTGTCAAAGTCGGCGTTTGGAATCAAATTCTCGACCCGCCGAACCGACGAATACCCGGGCAACGCCGGGAGTGCCAGCTAGTTTGTTTGAAAGCGGTATCTCAATTTACCGATTTTTATGGTTTTTAAAATAATTTGCAAGCATGATTTTTTTTTTTTTAATCTATCACTTGTGTGCACCATGATTACGAAATATTAACCTGTTTGCACTTAGAGTACATTCTTGTTTCTCAAATAGAAAGTTTTTGTATTTCCATTATTTGATTTCTGAAGAAATAAAATTTTCACTTTGAGCCTGAGCCCAAAGATTGGTATAAAAAGCGAGCGCGATCCCGTTTCGGACCCGGGTTCTTGCTCTTGCATCTCGTTTCTAATAAACTCATATAAGTATGTTGCATATTGTTGCATATAATGCGAGAAAAATAATTGCAATATAGGTTGCAAGACCTAAATAAACGTATGTAAATCAAATCTTCCGGAAAGGGGTCAATAAATCTACCAATAAGGCAGTTTTTTTAATATCTTTGCTTATTTTTTACATTGCAATTATTAACAATATAAAACTATCTGCGATTACGCGAGAGTATTTAATACAGGTTTATTTGCCCTGCAATTGTTAATTCCGTCGTTTTCCGTTCAATCTTGCAAAAAATGACAAAAATATGGATAAACAAGTCTAAACATACAAACATAGCCCGATAACTTATCTTGCTGTCCCATTAGTTGGAAAGCAAATGGTGATGTTGTAATATTCCACTGATTTGTCTTGTGATAGCGCACGCAAGCTACCTTTTTTTACCTTTGAGATGTTATTTTTAGCTTTTTATTTTCCACTAGACCGAAATCAACAGGTCGGGTGATTCTGCTTATAAGAAATCATCCGTTAATGCCCTGCTAATGAAGTCTGTTATATCATGACGAATAAAATTATCTTTGGAGGAAAAGGACATGCATCAAAAAATCGAATTATTTATTTTTATAAACGGAAACCATTTTAATTCTGAACACTTTAGTTCTCTGTGTGTGCAGTGCCTGATTTACGGCAGGGTATTCGAGGCACGTGCCCAGGACCCACGCGTTTCAGGGGTCCCCAAATGCTACTAAAGATTTTTCAGTTATTGGTCAAAACAGTTTTAACTGTCAAAAAACAATCAAAAATGGAAAAATCTGTCTGTCAGAGATTGTGTATGATATGTCAAAGTAACTTCATTTTTTGCTGATTGTCTTTTAACAATTTATGTGCAGTAATGTACACGTACAGAACTCCATTTTTGGGATCGCCATATTATTTCATTTTTATTTATTTTACATGTAAGACCCCCATGGTTAACATGGACAAAGCCGTGTGGTTCTGCTAGTTACTTGTGTAATTTTTTTTTTTTTTTTTTTCCTATACAAAGCGTGTATTTGAAAGAAAAAATTGTTTGATTAATAGGATATGCTAATAGTTTAAATAATTATAGCTTGGTACTGCGGTAAATTTATTATTAGTTGTTGCATACTTTATCGTTCCAGATATATGGACTTGCATAAGAGAAAGGTAATCAGCACCACACAGTTTATTATAAAATTCAATTAAAAATTCATAATTATCAAATAATTATTTAAAAGTAAAATAATGATTATCAAATTTAATTTTTTTAATTAAAATTTTAAAGAAATTATCAAAGTCAATAGTGGTTATCTTAATAAATACTGCTTTCGATATTATATTTTTTTATTCAAAGAATCTGTGCGAGGGGGGGGGGGCACGCGCATCTGTGCCCAGGGCCCCCAAATTTCTAAATCGGTCCCTGTGTGTGTGTATGTGAGTGAACGACTGAACTTCTTCCATTTGGCGAATATGTTATGAATCACTGATCGCAAGAACTCTATAGATTTTCGTGTAAATCGGCCGGCGGATTAGGTATTTAATCCCTTTTTAAACCATTTTCAAACCATTTTGCGACCGATTTTATAGGAAAACTCATCAAGGAAATCGGACAGAGTATAAGTGATAAATATTGTGGCGTATATAATCAAACATTAGTGGCGCATGGGTAATGTCTCCAAATTCAAAACAGGAGGTCCTGCTGATTCCGTTGTGTTAGAAATTTATATACATAAAAAATTAATCTTTATTATTATTATTATTATTATTATTATTATTATCATTATTATTTATGGACACCTGTACCAGAGTTTGGAAAATCGAATGGAGTCAGTCCAGATTTTTTTTTACTTTCTTCTCAAAGAAGAAAGCATTGAATTCGTGAAAAAAATTGGATTCGTGATTCGTTCAGTGGATTTATAGTACGTTTTAGAAGGTCCTGAACACGATTTGAATGGTTTTAGAAAATGTCTGTCCATCTATCTGTCTGTATGGTACACAATTTTTGTGAGCTCTCTATCTCAAGAACTATATATAACTATATAAACTCGGTTTATGTCGTCAGGTGCCGCCATCCGAAAAATCTACAAGAGACCACTCCATTTCTTCCGGTCAAGGGTCCAGACCCCTATCCCTCATGGCTTTTTATATACCATCCATCCAGATCTTTCGTAGTCTTCCCAGTTTCTTTTTTTTGGTTTGTTCTATAATTAGATGCGATTTTGGGTAGTCTCTCATCACTCATTCTTTTAACATGACCATACCAGATTAATTGTTTCTTTTGGAGATCGTCTAATATGGTTTCCTTTATTTTCATCATTTCTTTGATTCTTTCATTTCTTATTCTTTCTATTCTTGATATCCTGCGTGATCTTCTTAGGACATCCATTTCCACTGCTGCTAATTTCTTTCTTTCTGTCTCCATAATTCTCCATCCCTCTGCTCCATATAACAATATGCTCTTTACAATACAATTGTATATGTATTTTTTTTCCTGGAGATCTCCTCACTCCACCAAATAGAATTTAATAGTTTTACAGCCTTTCTTCCTTGACAGATTTTGTATTTAATTTACATGTCGGAAAAAAAAAAAATCTTCAGCACTATCGCCGATTACCCCCCCCCCCCCCCCCGCATCCCATTATTAAACGAAATTTATGTGCTTGAATGTGTGTAGTGTAACAAAATTAATTGCATGCAATTAAATTGGAATTACATTATAGATAATTGGAATTACAAATTTGCCCAACTCTGGTCTCTATCCCTCTAGCCTAGCTATGTTAGATACAATTTTAAATTTGCCCATCACAACATTTGAAACCGTTTCACTCTCTTAGCAACTTATTTTTATGGTTATTTCTTTTAGTAACTGCTATGAGGCACCTATATTTGTTTGGTATCGACCTTGAGATTTAGAAACCTGCTAGAGACACGGACATCCTGCTGGGGGAAAAAACAGGGGGGAGGGAGTCAATAGATTGTCACCATCCACTATTTAGGTGTTTAGATGTGGAACATATTCTTTTGTTATACTGGAGTCACAGGTGCGCGGTTTTATCGAAGACTTCTGAAGGCAACTGCAGCGATTTCTTTTTCTTGTTGATTCCTTTTTTTTTTTCTTTGTACACTAATTGAGAAGGGTCGAACAATTTATGGTTCTCTTTGCATTATAACAGGTGAGGTAGTTGTTTTTTATTTGCCTGTCATAAAAAAGGTACATAAACAAGACAGATTTTTTTATTTTTTTTTTTTATTTTAATGTTATTATATATTTTATGTTATTATAATGCTCATGACATACGCTATATTCACGTTTTATGATTTTGTTCTTCTTTTGTTCGGGAGCTGTAAATTATGTTGAAGAGGATATAAAACCGAGTTTTATTATGGGAAGTTAAGTCTTTATACTGTCTCATATTGTTGACTTTATCTATACAAGGTCTCAAAAAGAGACGAAAATGTGAAAAGAGATTTGAAAAAAAAAAAAAAAAAAAAAAAAAAAAAAACTTTTATCAAAATGTAATTACGGTAAAGCACATAAATGGTGTAAATGACATTTTGTACCGTGTCTAATAAACGCACAGCTAAAAATCAACTTTTGAAATACACAATGTAGGATCCTATCATATGTAATAAAAAATGCTAATCCAAAAGCATGTATAAATTCCAATAATATAAGTTAATTACGTTAAGTATCTGAGCTATTATTTATGTCTGAGATTTTTTTAATAAAACTTCAATTAATTTAAGTATCTAAAATAATGGTTATCTTTATTGGTTTTATCATTTAATTCTTTTCCAAATTACTTTTATTTAATTCCCGTGATATATATTATTTGTATTAGTATATTAAATTCATCTTTTCCCATTTCGTCTCAATGTATGGTTTAAGTTTTATCTCATCCCATCCCAGTATCCAGTGTATGAGTTAAATTTCATCCCATCCCAGTGTCCGAGTTAAATTTAATACCATCTCATACCTATGAGTAATTTAAATTTCACCCCATTCCAATGTATGATTTTAATTTCATCCCGTCCTAATCTATTGCAATCTGTGATTTTAATTTCATCCTCTCCCAATCTGATTGATTTCATTCCTATTAACAAAGATTATAAGTTATCTTTTACGGTTATCCATATTTCTTGATTGTTTATTATTTTTAATCCGAGTTTTTATGGAAAACATTTTGTAATTTGAAAACTCTTTAAATAGCGTCGCTATCTGCTTACAAAAAAGGTTTATAAATAGATTCATCACAATGCAAATAAAATAGGTACATAAAAACACGAAGAGCATTTTTTGAAAATAATAATAATAATAATAATAATAATAATAGAATACAAATTTCACTATAACTTTAAGAATGTTATTGGTCTAACATAATATAAACCAAGCTATTAAAAAGTGAAATAAATTGATAACACATTTTAAATACATTAATATTAGGCTAATCTTCCTAACCAAAAAAAAAAAAAAAAAAAAAAAAAAAAAAAAAAACTTAACTTTATTTGCAATGTGATGAATCTATTTATAATTTTTTTTAAACAGATTTTCAACTTTAACGAAGGAATATAAAAACACGAAAAGCAATATTTGAAAATAATAACAAATGATAATCATAATAGAATAAAAAATCCCTGACGGCTCGGCCTACAGGCACAGGTAGATTTCGAAGACGCAGACCGTTGGGGTCCTGTTTATTGAAAATGGCAGAAAGAATGACTTCATTGCCATGATGCGGCAGTTGGGACCGCCCACTTCGAAATATATACCTGTGTCTGTAGGCGGAGCCAGCAGGAATTTTTTGGGTTTTATTATTATTATTTTGTGTGTGTGTGTGTGTGTGTGTGTGTGTGTGTGTGTGTGTGTGTGTAAAGGTTGGTCCTATAAAAAACTTGTCAACATAAAAGTTGTAGATAATATTAGAGGATTTATAATAAATTTAAGCGGATTTGATATTTTGTGAATTGACGAAGTTAAGATTTTTTTTTTCTTAAACCCCTATTTTTTCCCACCCTTCAGGCCCTTTTTAATGATATCAAAAATCTGTCATACATAAATTTTTGGCCCTTTTCCTAGAAGTAATAATAACTTTAAAAGGATTCGATACGTATCATAATTAAGAAGTTATGGCGTTTTTTCTATTTTCCCAAAAAGCCCCCCCCCCCTCCCCCCCCCCCTCTGGTTCGATTTTGCCCATTAACGAACTTGACCGAGAATTTATGCCCCTTGATTTTATGTATCAGTTTGGAAGAGATGTGTGCATAATTATTGAAGTTATCGTGTCCATAAAAAAGTGATATAGATAGATAGATAAATCTATATATATATAGATAGATAGATATATAAAGTTTTGAATTGGGGGGGGGGGGGTTCTGGGAGTCATGATAGACGTAGAACTGCAAAAATTTTCCAGAAATTCCAACTTAGGGGAGAATGTAATAGGTAGTATTTCTTACGAAATCTACCTAATAGCGCAGAAAATACGCAGATTATTTATATGAAGAAAGTATTATTAAGTTTTACAGGAAAGTTATTACCTGTTATAAAACCATTTCTGGAAGACCGGATTAAAATTCTTACTTTACCCTTGAATTAGACAGACTATTGTGCAAGGAAGTAACAAACCAAGTTATTAAAAATGAAATAAATGGATAACATATTATAAATACATTAAGATTAGGCTGATCTTAGCTTAACCCAGAAAAAAAAAATGCATATAAGAAATACGTAGTTACTGAACAAAATAAGAAAACTTTACTTGCACTGTAATGAATCTATTTATAATTTTTTTAAACGGTATTTTCTCCAGTTTTTATTGTGTTTGTAATAATAAAGTTGTTAAGGAATCATTATACCCAAAAAATGAGTTGAATATTTTCATTTAGTCAAATTATATCTATATATTTACTCTGAGAATAATTTAATAATCCTTCAAAATGAAAGGGTTAAAATATCCAAAGAGTATTCATGTCTTTCTGTCATCATAAAAGAAATATCTTTTTAGAAAAAGCTTTTTAGACTTTTTTGGATTAAAAATTTATTTTCTACTATGAGCTAAAAGTCATTCATTTCAAGGATTTAAGATATTCTTTTTTTTTTTTTTTTTTTTTTTTTTTTCCGGTGCAAAAATCGATAAATTCTGCATACGATTTATTTTTACCTTTATGCGTATTAGAAAAGTGTATAATATGGACAACTAGTTTATTTGAATCATGCCTAAAGATTTTTAAAATTTTGGAAAATTTGACATGTCACCTATTAAAATTAATAAACAGTTCATAGATTATGTTACAAAATCTCATGTACAAGGGTGAAGAATTTTCGTAAAATCTTACGAAACAAAGATTTGTTTTTGTCAGCCAACAAGATGTAATAATATAAACAAAAATAGTTTTGGCAAAGTTTCGTTCCTGCAAAAATAAATCATTTTGATCGTTCTACGTATTAGTTGCCCCCAATACTATATATCATTTGCCCAATTACAAGAAAAATATGTTGTTGTTTTTTCTCCCTATAATAACACAGTAAGTAAACATATTTTCAGATAACAATGCGCAGGTCGAGATCTACACCATTAAAAATTTTAGTTCAAGTTAAAACTATTCAATACTGTAAAGTAATTAGATGAGCCACAATATCGTTCATTCTGTTAACTTTGAAAAAAAAATCTTCATAATTCCTTCACAGAAAGAGAGAGAGAAAGAGAAATCCCTGACGGCTCGGCTTACAGGCACAGGTAGATTTCGAAAACGCAGACCGTGGGGCGCCTGTTTGTTGGGAATTGCGTAAAAAATGACCTTTTAGCCATGATGCGTCATTTGGAAACGCCCACTTCGAAACCTAACTTGTTTGCAGGCGGAGCCGGCAGGGATTTTTTTTTTTTTTTTAATTTATTTTTGCTATAAGGGTTGGTCCTATAAAAAATTTGTCACTATAAAAGTTTTAGATACTGTTAAGAGGATTTATAATAAATTTAAGCGGATTTGATATCTTCTGAATTGACGAAGTTATGAATTTTTTTCTTCTAAAACCCCCCTTTTTCCCCCCTTTGGGGCCATTTTTAATGATATCAAAAATCTGTCATACATCAATTTTCGGCCCTTTCCTAGAAGTAATAATAACTTTAAACGGATTCGATATGTATCATAATTAAGAAGTTATGGGTTTTTTTCTGGTTTCACAAAGAGCCCTCCCCCCCCCCCTTGTTCGATTTTGTCCATTAACGAACTTGACCGAGATTTTATGCCCCTTGATTTTATGTATCAGTTTGGAAGAGATTTGTGCAGAATTATTGAAGTTATCGTGTCCATAAAAAAGTGATATAGATAGATAGATAAATCTATATATAGATAGATAGATATATATATAAAGTTTTGAATTGGGGGGGGGGGGGGTTCTGGGAGTCATGATAGACGTAGAACTGCAAAAATTTTCCAGAAATTCCAACTTAGGGGAGAATGTAATAGGTAGTATTTCTTACGAAATCTACCTAATAGCGCAGAAAATACGCAGATTATTTATATGAAGAAAGTATTATTAAGTTTTACAGGAAAGTTATTACCTGTTATAAAACCATTTCTGGAAGACCGGATTAAAATTCTTATTTTACCCTTGAATTAGACAGACTATTGTGCAAGGAAGTAACAAACCAAGTTATTAAAAATGAAATAAATGGATAACATATTATAAATACATTAAGATTAGGCTGATCTTAGCTTAACCCAGAAAAAAAAAATGCATATAAGAAATACGTAGTTACTGAACAAAATAAGAAAACTTTACTTGCACTGTAATGAATCTATTTATAATTTTTTTAAACGGTATTTTCTCCAGTTTTTATTGTGTTTGTAATAATAAAGTTGTTAAGGAATCATTATACCCAAAAAATGAGTTGAATATTTTCATTGAGTCAAATTATATCTATATATTTACTCTGAGAATAATTTAATAATCCTTCAAAATGAAAGGGTTAAAATATCCAAAGAGTATTCATGTCTTTCTGTCATCATAAAAAGAAATATCTTTTTAGAAAAAGCTTTTTAGACTTTTTTGGATTAAAAATTTATTTTCTACTATGAGCTAAAAGTCATTCATTTCAAGGATTTAAGATATTCTTTTTTTTTTTTTTTTTTTTTTCCGGTGCAAAAATCGATAAATTCTGCATACGATTTATTTTTACCTTTATGCGTATTAGAAAAGTGTATAATATGGACAACTAGTTTATTTGAATCATGCCTAAAGATTTTTAAAATTTTGGAAAATTTGACATGTCACCTATTAAAATTAATAAACAGTTCATAGATTATGTTACAAAATCTCATGTACAAGGGTGAAGAATTTTCGTAAAATCTTACGAAACAAAGATTTGTTTTTGTCAGCCAACAAGATGTAATAATATAAACAAAAATAGTTTTGGCAAAGTTTCGTTCCTGCAAAAATAAATCATTTTGATCGTTCTACGTATTAGTTGCCCCCAATACTATATATCATTTGCCCAATTACAAGAAAAATATGTTGTTGTTTTTTCTCCCTATAATAACACAGTAAGTAAACATATTTTCAGATAACAATGCGCAGGTCGAGATCTACACCATTAAAAATTTTAGTTCAAGTTAAAACTATTCAATACTGTAAAGTAATTAGATGAGCCACAATATCGTTCATTCTGTTAACTTTGAAAAAAAAATCTTCATAATTCCTTCACAGAAAGAGAGAGAGAAAGAGAAATCCCTGACGGCTCGGCCTACAGGCACAGGTAGATTTCGAAAATACAGACCGTGGGGCGCCTGTTTGTTGGGAATTGCGTAAAAAATGACCTTTTAGCCATGATGCGTCATTTGGAAACGCCCACTTCGAAACCTAACTTGTTTGCAGGCGGAGCCGGCAGGGATTTTTTTTTTTTTTTTAATTTATTTTTGCTATAAGGGTTGGTCCTATAAAAAATTTGTCACTATAAAAGTTTTAGATACTGTTAAGAGGATTTATAATAAATTTAAGCGGATTTGATATCTTCTGAATTGACGAAGTTATGAATTTTTTTCTTCTAAAACCCCCCTTTTTCCCCCTTTGGGGCCATTTTTAATGATATCAAAAATCTGTCATACATCAATTTTCGGCCCTTTCCTAGAAGTAATAATAACTTTAAACGGATTCGATATGTATCATAATTAAGAAGTTATGGGTTTTTTTCTGGTTTCACAAAGAGCCCTCCCCCCCCCCCCCTTGTTCGATTTTGTCCATTAACGAACTTGACCGAGATTTTATGCCCTTGATTTTATGTTTCAGTTTGGAAGAGATTTGTGCAGAATTATGGGAGTTATCGTGTCCATAAAAAAGTGACATAGATAGATAGATAGATAGATAGATAGATAAAGTTTTGAACTGGGGGTGGTTTTGGGAGTCATAATCGGCGTAGATCTGAAAATTTTTTCAAAAATTCCAACTTAGGTGAGAATGTAATAGGTAGTATTTCTTACGAAATCTACCTAAAAAGAGCTATTCACAGTTCTTAAAGAACAGTGCAAAGAAAAAAGAAGTTAAAATATTAATTTCCTGAGGAGATACTTTAAATATACAAATGCATCCTACGCCCATAGGATTAACATTAGCGAAGGGAATCGGGAAGTTTACGAACGAGCAGCCTTAAAAGTGACCACTCAAGCGGGGTGGTTGAAAAAATAGCGATGCAATAAGCGGAGTACAAATCTGTGAAAAGTCATATGAAAATGGTCGGACTTCTGAAAGGTGACGTAATATGCGGAGTGAAGTTTCATCCAGGTAACTTACTAACGAGGTTTGTCCGTAATAATAATGTATCTAAGTTGTTAATTAATGCTTCTTTTAATGCGTATTTTAGCACGAAATTGTTAACAGTGTACTAGACTGGATATTAAACTGACTAATTAAATTAATTCTGCTAGTATTACATCAGTCCCTAGTCTGTACAGAAACTTTATTTTTAGCCAGTGTTCACGTAACGCTCAGAAAACAGCTATTTATTATTATTTTTTTTCCCGTTGCCTTGCTGACCGTTATATTATCAGACCCGTTTTCTTGGGCTTTCGGAGCGCTCTTGCGGCTGACAGGCGAGGTCAGGTGGTGCATAATTTTTGATGCAGTGCCCGTCTCTATCCGCTAGAGTATGTGTCATAAATTCAACACTGTCTCGTTCGTATTTGAATGACAATAACAGCTTGTGCGCATTCAGCATTAAATAGTGCGTACAGATCGTTGAAGCTTAGAGGCAGAAAGATCATCCAAATTTATTTTTTTAAACGAAAAATACAAAAACTTTACGCTGTAATGAAGGTATATAACATGCAGAATAAAGACAAGCTTATGTAATAATAAATATTAGCATCCAACATCTTCAAAGCATCAGAATATTTCATAACTCTTAGCTGATACACAGAGCCCTTTGCAAAGTCGGGTCCAACTGTGGCATATACGTATAGTAATAGATTATTGTTGCGTATGCCACGTCCCAACCAACCGTAAACACGGTTGTGGTTCTGTATACTTTTTCATCGACATCCTTTAGAAAAGATACACCTCTTCTTTCACATTAATAATGATTCTACTGTCAGTATTTAGTTACATTATTGGCAAGTAATGAATGATTAATATCTGAAGCAGTAATTAGCTTGAGGTTAACTGGTTAACTAATGTACCGGTTGGTTATAATGGCTAATTCCATGCGTAGATGTAAGTTTCGGTCACAGAGATGTAAATGGCTGCTGTGTTTGACTATCAATATTATAGTAAAGGAAAATAAAATTTGACTTATTCAATCCCATATATCTACAATTAAATACAGTGAAGATTTTTTTTTTTTTTTTTTTTTAAATACCGGTGGCCACGATCGGTAAACTTTTGCGGCTATGTGACTTACACTACATTCACGCATGGAATTAGCCATAATATAAGTATCTCTATTTGGAGCTGTCTGTAAGCTTGAAGGAATAACCCGAATGAAACAAAAATCGGTACACGTACTAGTCGAGAAGGGGGAAGAAGAATGGAACAATAATAAAAAAATAATAATTGCAATAATCGCCGACAGATGGCGCTTTTGAGTGTGAAATGTAATGTGTAATACAAGAACAAAGAAATAAATGTGTATTGTAGAGTTTTACATCTTTAACACCTATATTTAGTTTAATGTTACCTTTTAAGTAAACATCAATAACTTTTAAGTTCATGTTATATTTTACGATTAACGCGAGGTGAATTTTGCATTTCGCCCTACAATTTTTATTTAATGATAAAACAATCGGACAAATTGGCTGATGTTTTCTTTTATTTTTTGGGTAGTTTTATAATTCAGGCATCAACAAGCATGCTCAGATATTATTATTATTTTTAAAATCTATATTTGTATTTTTTCATAGTGTAAGCATGGGTAGAAATAAATAAATTACTTTTGGTTGCAGAACCACCGGAATAGCAGAAATGCTAGTTATGTAATCCATTTAATTCCGGCTTAATTCGAATTCATGCAGATTACAAACTGCTATAATATTTATATGATCTACTAAAAATTATAATAATTTTTAAGTTCCTCGAACAATAATATATACAATGATGATAAACAATCATTCATTGTATTCTACAAGATGAATCCACTAGTATATTTATTTATATTCCCTACCTTTAGCAAAGAAAATTGGACAAATTGGCTGATATTTTTCCTTTTTGTTCATCTCGATTTGTTTGAAAATTCAGGAATCACTGCGATTAGAAAACCCTTTCGCAACGAGCGTCCCGTACACAATTTCTAATCTTTCAGCACCAGTATTTCCAAATAGAAATCTTTGATTAATTTAATAGCAAAAATTCTGTGACTAAGCAAGGTGTAAACTTCTAATAAAAAAATACTGGTAGGAGACATTAAGGATTGTCATTAAGGACATATGTCACTTATACGCGACACTCGTCATGAAAGGTTCTAAGGTATTAATTCTACTGCCAATATAAGTTACATTATTGGCAAATAATGAATAATTCATATTAATATCTTTAATCGCCTTGAGATTAGGAAGACGTAATGTACCATGCATGCTCATAGAGTTGTTATTTGTATTTTTCCATGGAGCAGGTATCGGCAGAAATAAAAATGGTTTTATCTTTGGTTAAAGACCCATCGAATCGCAAAAATGCTAGTAATAAAATATCTCCAATTCAGGCTTAATAAAAATCCATGCAAGTTAGAAAGAGGTATACAAGACAATAAACAAACTAAAATTACAGTAATTTTTAAGTTCCCGGCGCACAACCTGTACTCTAACAAGATGAATCCTAGTATTTATATTCCCTACCTCTAGCAAAGAAAATTAAAGGTATTAATTCTACTGCCAATATTTAGTTACATTATTGGCAAATAATGAATAATTCATATTAATATCTTTAATCGCCTTGAGGTTAGGAAGACCTAATGTACACTGTAAAAAATGACCAATGTTTCTTTTTTCATGAAAATATACTATAACATCGAACAAAAATATATAATATAATCTTCTGAGTTATCCGAAATTCCGAATAGCGTGTTCCATTGTCTTTTGAATCTCCATAAACCAATAAATTTCTAAAATTTAAAGCATTATTTATAAAAACAAAGTATTTTTAGCTGCCCGTATTTTTCAGAAACGTTTCCGAAGGGTTTTTATAGTGCATTAATTAATGTCTCAGCCTGGAATACCTGTTTTTCGAATGCTATCAATTCTCAAATAAAAATTTTCATGCTCAAAAAATATGTTTAACAGAAAGTTATTGCAAAATTAACAGTGTTAACAATAACATTAAATTTAAGATTATTTCTTTATACTCTTTCATGTATAAATTAACTTATGCGGCTGAAAACGTTTACTTGAGAATTGATAGCATTCGAAAAACAGGTATTCCAGGCTGAGACACTAATTAATACACTATAAAAACCCTTCGGAAACGTTTCTGAAAAATACGGGCAGCTAAAAATATTTTGTTTTTATGAATAATTCTTTAAATTTTGGAAATGTATTGGTTTCTGGGGATTCAAAAGACAGTGGAACACGCTATTCGGAATTTCGGATAACCCAGAAGATTATATTATATTTTCGTTCGTGGTTATAGTATATTTTCATAAAATAAGAAACATTGGTCATTTTTTACAGTTTACCATGCATATTTTGCCATGGAGCAGGTATAGGCAGAAATAAAAATAGTTTACTCTTTGGTTAAAGACCCATCGAATCGCAAAAATGCTAGTAATAAAATAACTCCGATTCAGGCTTAATTCAAATCCATGCAGGTTAGAAAGAGGTATAAGACAATAAACAAACTAAAATTACAATAATTTTTAAGGTCCCGGCGCACAACCTGTACTCTAACAAGATGAATCCACTAGTATTTATATTCCCTACTTCTAGCAAAGAAAATTAAAGGTATTAATTCTATTGCCAATATTTAGTTACATTATTGGCAAATAATGAATAATTCATAATAATATCTTTAATCGCCTTGAGGTTAGGAAGACCTAATGTAGCATGCATGCTCATAGAATTGTTATTTGTATTTTTCCATGGAGCAAGTACCGTCAGAAATAAAATGGTTTACTCTTTGGTTAAAGACCCATCGAATCGCAAAAATGCTAGTAATAAAATAACTCCGATTCAGACTTAATTCAAATCCATGCAGGTTAGAAAGAGGTATAAGACAATAAACAAACTAAAATTACAATAATTTTTAAGGTCCCGGCGCACATCCTGTACTCTAACAAGATGAATCCAACCAGTATTTATATTCCCTACCTTTAGCAAAGAAAATTGGACAAATTGGCTGATGTTTTTATTTTTTATTTTTCTCGATTTGTTTTGAGAATTCAGGTATCACCGCGCATCGGTGCTTTCTTTAAAGGTATTATGTGGACAAAGCTTGTGATTAAGGCAAAAACCGCGCAACTTTCTCTAAAATGGCTCCAGGCCATTTCTGTGGTCTCTGTTTTGCCTACAGAGATATTTTTCTGGTCGTTGCACCTAACGTGTAATAAAAAGTAGGAGAGCTTTATCTGTTTCGGATTCGTTCTGTTTTAAAAGTAGTTTTCGAATGTCTTTGAGTATGATACGAATCCTGGGGGCACAATTTCATAAGATTTAAAACGAGGTTCGAGTTTATAATCCATTTGGTTAAAAACTGCCATGAGATAGTTTCTATTCTTGGAGTACAAAAAATGTATTTTGAGTTTTTTGATAGTTGTGATTTTAAAGATGTTTTTCATGAAAGTTCTTCAAATCACAGTTGTCTATCTTTGAAGCTTAAACTTTTTAAGGAATTGTGAATTTGATTTTTCGTGATCTATTCCGGATTATTGTGTTCGGTTGAATATGGAAATATTTCTGGATTACTTACTTATTTCAACCCCTGTCATTATCTAGTTTACAGGATATAGTTTAAAAAGCTAAAATTTAAAAATTCCATCTTTGTTTGACGATGTTACATTATGTTATAAAAAAAGAAGAGTATGACGCAGAAAAAAAAAAAATAAATAAGACTGACAGATAAATATTCTTCGCAAACAGGTACAAAAACATTCCTAGACAATGTGAATCAAATTCTAAAGGTAAAACAGTAAAGCTTTGTTGTTTAAGATAAGTCCTCTGTGATCGTTATAAGGTGATTCTTGAAAAAGTAGTTTTCCGCTCTCAACAACGCAAAACTTTTTGACACATTTTCTGATTCATTTTCAAATATAAAAGCATGATACTTGCAGGCATGATTATTGAAGTGATTTATAAATTGAACAGTTTTTTTTTCATTTTCTAATAAATGAATTACGTACATTTTAAGTCATAAGCGATTGTTGTCTGAGATTGGCAGTTTTCCCCACTTCTTAGTGCCCTAAAACTCAGTCCAAAACGTCCATTTTGACAGCAATTTTTGGAAAAAAATTCTGCCTTTACCAAAAATAAAAAAAGAAAAAGTTCGATTACATAGTTTCTTAATAAGAGCACCTGTAATTTGATACGTTTCCGGACAAAAATTAATTTACAAATATGTCAGAAAAAAGCGTGTTTGCAATTAAGAACAGCCTTAACAATCAACATAATAAATTTTATAAGAATGTTAACAATTTAATAAATTTGTTGCCTCGTTTTAAATCTATAAATATAAATTAAAACTATGTAATATTTTGTTTTATCTTGAAAAGTCTCATCATTCAGGGGTAAAGCTGGAATTCTTAACCATTTCAAGGGCGGTGGTAATAATGTATACATATATCAGTTAATTTTAATTTCCAACCGCCAAATCGCCCCCATAATTTTTTAATAAAGTTTTGCTTTTATAATGTACTTTAAGCAAACAATTTCAAATCATTTCGTTCGTAAATTCTGGTGTCATTCAATCATTTTAGCAATATAATTAATTTGGCCCTGAAAAAATTAATTGAACTTTACATTTTGTGCCGATATTTCAGAATCATTCTGTAGTAAAAATAAATGATCAACATAAAATAGCACAAATAAAAATATATAAAATTACAAACAGCTGTTTCGGAGCCCCTAAAGCTCCATCAGATGGAGCTTTACTCACCGCCCTTCTAATTTGGGCGTGTGCGAAGACGTAAGCATATTTACATGGCTTAAACTTTTGAATCAGTTTTTAATCTTTTAAATTTGGCACTGATGATAAAGCTTTAGGGGCTCCGAAACAGCTGTTTGCCATTTTATATATTTTTATTTGTGCTATTTTACGTTGATCATTTATTTTAATATAACGGCACAAAGTTCAATCCACCTCTTTAAACACTCTGTAGTTATCATTGCGTGCCCGTCTCTTTATATTAAAATAACCAGTAACAAAAGGTAAAAGTAAATTTTTCAAGTAATCATGCAGCATAGTACGGAAGTTTCAGCCCATGATTTTAGGTTTTAGTACATTAAATTTTACTGCAAGTGTTCTTTTGTTGGCATGAATGAATTGAAAGAAGTAAATCGAGTCATCATACTAATTTTAAAAAAAGTGTTCACCCAGGAATACTTCCTGCCACTCTTTTGTGATCTCGTGGACTGCTCATCTGCTTCCGACAAACCCGCGAATTAAATGAAGGAAAGGAATCCACTAACCACCACATGAACATCAACCAAGATGACAGGTTTGTCGAGAGAACAATTCACGCGTATAAATGAAAACGCCCAAAAGAGTCTGAATCAGTTTGCGATATTGAAGCACTTTTAGCTACCAACAGCTGACTGGTGACAGGTATTTAACCCCTGCTTGAATGTGTCACTATTCTTGATTTCAGAAAGTTGGAAGTCATCGAAACAATTGCCTTTTTCATCCATTTGTATTTATGTTATTCAGCAAACACATTTTCCATTTATTCAAATATTATATAGGAAATTTTATGGGACTTATTTTTGGTTTCACAGAGCATCTGGTACTTTATGACACATTTTTTAATTTATTTTTGTTCGGAAACGCATGAAATTGGCAGGTACTTTTATTCACAAACTTTCAGCAAACATTCAAAAATCACAAAAGTTCAGCAAACATACGTTCTATTTATTTAAATGTTATACAGGAAATTTTATGGGACTTATTTTTGGTGGCACACGGCATCTGGAAATGACTATCCGATCAAATACAAACAGGCTACTTAATGACGCATTTTTTAATTAATTTTTGTTCGGAAACGCATGAAATTGGCACAGGTACTGTTATTCACAAACTTTCAGCAAACATTCAAAAATCACAACAGTTCAGCAAACATACTTTCCATTTATTTAAATGCTATACAGGAAATTTTATGGGACTTATTTTTGGTGGCACAGGGCATTTGGAAATGACTATCCTATTCAGTTTTATAATTAAGGCTGTTCTCAAATCCAAACAGGCTACTTTATGACGCATTTTTTAATTCATTTTTGTTCGGAAACGCGTGAAATTGGCAGGTACTGTTATTCACAAACTTTGTAATCAAAACACGTTTTCCATTTTTTGGTAAAGACAAAAGATCTTTTAGGAAAGACTGTCAAAGTCGGCGTAATGAACCGAATTCCCGATGCAGCAGCCAGAGAAGTGCGAAAATCGTGTCGTCACGTGACCAGAATCGCTTATAACTCTATTGATCAAAAAATGGAAAACTCATTTCGATTCCAAATCGCTTCCATAGTCAGGCCTGTCAATTTTATGCCTTTGCGTTTAAAATTGAGTCAGAAAATGTGTCAGAAAGTTTCGCGTTGTTGAACAGGTCATTTGAGAATCATCTTAAATAACTCAAAGACTTATCGCGAGGTTCAAACTGAATATTGATCTTGAATTCCACACATTTTAAAAGAATCGCTTTATTTCGAAATCTCAAGAATTGACAAAATATTAGAAAAGAATTAGCCCTGGTTTTTGAAGTTGATTGATAGACGTTTAACGTTTGCATTGCAGAAACCCTATAAAATAACGTTCTACATGCCCACGTTTCGTGTCCTTAAAATATTGCTTTACTTAATAGCCCCATAAGCAGTTAGACAGCTTTTCTAAATATCTCAAAACTTGAAATTTTGCGCTTAAATGGCAGTTGCAAATTTTCCCCAGAGATGGCGTTATAAAACATTATAGTATTTTTACTCCAAACCTCCATTGGTTTCAAATTTTATTGTTTCCCACACCTCCATGCCCTACCAGCGGCTGAGACGTTCTGTTCTCAAAGCTAGTTGACGGGAGTTGCTGGGTTCGAACCAAATTGCTCCCGTCGGCCTAATTGTTGGGGGTGTTCCGTGGTTTTCTTCGAACCTTACGTAAATACGGGTCATGTTCCTTTAGAAAGACCCCCACGGAGGATATCTCCCGGCCTATCTCCTGCAAGTAGATAATCGGCCGCAAAAAACAACACACACACGTCCACTGTGAGCAGCAATCAATCTTATTTTTATTTTATTTTATTTTATTTTTTGAGGTATCATTTAACACATTGACTGCCCTGACACACAAATATGTGTGCCATAAATATTTCCTGGAACGGCATACCACACGAATATGTGTGCCATCAATATTTTCATTGAAGACAATTTATTGTTATCAAACGGGATTATTATTACCATATATTTAAAAAAAGAACCCCGTGACCCCTTTTTAGACATGGTTAGTGGTTTCAGTTGGGTGTTAAACGTGTTGAATTAACTAAAATTTGATTTTTTTGGAATTAAAATGCATAAGATTAATCAACAATGCCGCGATTGTCAATTGCGAACCGACTAGATAAACGCTGAAAAACGCTTTGTAAAGCGGTATTTGCCCCAAAAAAGGCCACTTCGTCGCAAACCATGGCGATCAACGTGTTAAGAAGAAAAAATAGATTATTTGAAGTTAATAAATTTGCACAGGATTAGGCTAAGGGGCCATCCACAAATGATGTCAAGCTTGGAGGGGAGGGAGGGGGTTCATGAAATTGTGACAGTTTGTGACAAGGGGGTGGGAGGGGGTAAGAAGAAGTGCGACACCACACATTTTGGTTAAAATAAAATCATTTGAAATCAGGAGATTAAATTTTGAAGTTATTTTGAAATTACCAGAATTTGGGGGTATTTTTTAATCGGGTCTAAAACAACTTTCATGTGATCTGTTTTCACTTATATTCCTTTCTTTTCAAAACAATATATTAATATTTTATTACTAATTGTATTACTTTATTGTATATTAATTATGTTTTTTGTTGTAAACCTTAATCTTATTTCATACAAAATAAGTACAAGAATCATTTTTATTGTTATGCTCACAAATATCATTAAAACACATAGTTAAAGTTTAAAAATAAAATTTGAAATACGATCTATAACATACTGCTTTGTTTCTAAACCGCATGTATACGTCTATGTAATATAGCGTGACATGTGACAAGGGGGGAGTGAAGTATGGTGAAGTGTGACACTTTGTGACTAAGGGGGGAAAGGGGTCAAAAATATTGAAAAAAAGTGTGACATCATTTATGAACAGCCCCTAATGTCAGACGAACGATTATTTCGACGCTCACGGTTTCCGTAAAGCTCCTACAATCCGGGCTGATTCACGTCGCCATTTAATTGCCCGTAGAAGAACGATTGGGAACCGATTGGGATTGAACCAGTCGTTCTTCTACGGGCAATTAAATGGCGGCGTGAGTCAGCCCGGATTGTAGGAGCCTTACGGAAACCGTGAGCGTCGAAATAATCGTTCGTCTGACATTAGACTTAGTTGCCCAGCTTTTTCTCTTTTTAATATATAATCCTGAATATATCTTTTCAGTCGAAACCTAATCTCATTACTTATTTATTTTTGTCTCTAAGCATGAGCTTCTTTTGTTGTTTTATGTCTGAAGGAGAGCATAGATACTTATTGATTACATCATTACTGAGTTTGAATACAACTAATTGACAATGTGTTATTGTTTAGTAGACATTTGTCATGCTTTTAAAACCAAAGTCTTTTCCAAGGACAGAATTTAACCAAGGCGACTATTGTTGCATTGGGGCACAGAGCTGACCTTCAATGTATTAAACCAATTTTATCTCCAATTATGTTTTTTTTTTTTAAATCTGGTTTAGTACCATAGGCATCAAACTAAATGAACTAGTTGCGGTTGTTTTCAACCTGGAATTTTTCTTACTTATCTATACAACAAAGATATTAGAATGATTTTTATCTATAAGTTGGATATAAACAAAACATCATTTTGTCTATAGAATTCTGTTAAAATGCACATCTAAAATAACAAGCAATTTGGTGTATAGTCCTGATAATTTCGAATTTATGACTGCGTATAAAGATTCTTAAAAGTATATTAATGTATTCACAGGGCCCGACTTAGACTATCTTGGGCCCGGGGCAAGCATCGTTCTGGGGGGGGGGGGGGCTTCTATCTATTCATAGAAATTGTTAGTGAATTATACTGAAGTGACTAGTACTAAACATAAATTTCAAACCAAGTGCTATTCACATCTGTATACAGGGTATCACAAGAAAGATGGTCATATTAACTTTAACAGATCACAAAATACACTTTTTTTTTTTTTTTTTTTTTTTTTTGGTATGGAATATGACTTATGTGAGCTTTTGAAGTGTAAATACAGGTCTTTCAGTCAATCTTGGTTATTTGTCATAAAATAAAATTTGCTGTCACATTATAAAACTTTATCTTTGTATTGCATCAACATGCAATTGGGGATTCAATTTCATTCAAATTCCATTTGGGTGATTCAATAACATGGAAAGGCAAGTGCAGGCATGCACTTATACTAATCACAACAAATTTCAACACTTGTTATGTTGTTACTTCAATCCTCATGCACTAAAGTACTTTTGTATAAAATTTTATAACAGTAGTTTTCTGATGATGTAGATTGTTCCTTTTTAGGGAGGAGAGGGGGCATGGGGTACATGAAGCAGAGGCTGGAAATAGACGGCTATACACCCCCTTTCTAAATCTTTGAAAATGTAAGAATGTTGGTCACTTTTGGCCATTTTTAACCATTTTGCACCCTTTTAACAAAATCTTTATTAGGTCCAGGGGGGGACCCTCTCAAATGGGGGGGGGGGGGCATGCCCCTGCATTAGTCAAGCCCTAATATTCATATTAATACCTTCTACAATGTCATTCAAATAAATTTTTCTACATGGGCTAGATGGAAATTTTGATAGAGATGTTTTAGATATGATTTATACATGAAAAAAATTTCTTGCGTTGTGTTTTAAGATCGGTGTTACTCTTTTCAGAGGTTTTTCACCGCTTCAACACTCGGCTAAGATGATATTTCGATATCTTACCCCAGACTCCTTGACTCATGCACCAGCTTGCATGATATCTTCCAAGATATGTCTGCACTACTGACCACCTAGAACAAGAGGATTCGTTCAACTATGCGGACACAATACAGCCGCACGTGCTACAACACAATCGCACGTGCCTGTCCATTCTGCGGTCATATTCATTCGCCAATAGATTTATGGGATGGAAGCATTGACTAGTAATATAAATAATAACTAGTAATAGTCGGATAATTATATTTCTAGTCAATAGATGGAAGTATTCATAATTTCTCATGTGCAATTACCCCGTTGTACTCGTAGCTGAAAGAGCGGGAATAATCAATCCGTTTTCAGTGCCAGAAAACTCGGAAAGCTCAAAGTACCGCAACTCAGTGTATTTTGATCGTAGATGAATGGATTATTGTTTTGCTAGTTAGAGTATGGAGAAAGTTTTTGTAAATACAACTCATAGAAACTAGGGACAGTATGAACATTTAAATTTCACATCTTTCTTAAAAATAACTATTTTGACATATGCGGATTTTTATGTAGAACAAACAACATTTGAAGTATTTTTACAATCGGAACCATACCGCTAAAATTAACGGTTTAAGAATTAGCTCTGGGACAACGATTAGAGGAAACACATTCATGATTACCCGTGTATTATACCATGTATTAGTTATGTAATTTTAGAAAAGTCTTCATGCGGGCGAAGAAATCCGTAAAAATCTTTAAAATGTATAATAAATAGTGTGAAACTTCCAGTAATTGACACTTTAAGGTTTTTTTCTTCTTCAAATCACTATTTAAATGTTTTAAATCTATTTTATACTTATCTTTGTTTTTGAAAGTATAGTAAAGATACATTAAAAACATATTGTTGACAAACTTTTGAAAAAATTATACTTTTTATTACTAAAAATTAATTTTTGCAATAAATATGGTAAATATCTCCAGTAACTGACATTATCCCTATTTTGAAAAACCAATAGCTGAAAAATAAGTTATAACAATTAATAATAATAAGTTACCACCAGATGACATTACGTTGCAGAGTTTTACAAGAAAATGCTTATTTGAGTTAGATTTCTGTTGAAGTGTCAGTTATTGGCTAGGTGTCAATAACTGGCGGTTTCACCCTACACTGTAAGAAGAGATTCACAATAGTCATGTTGGATAAAGTTAATATTAAATTTTGGCGTGCTGCTAGAATCTCAAACACTTTATTAATTTGTTTTTCTTTATACTATGTTTGCGTTCGTCATCATTTGAGTTCCGTACGCGTCCGATGTAATTGGCTATTAAGGCTTTGTTTCGCCTTTGAAGAGAGAGAGAGCAACGGTCTTAGCTGTACGGTTTGATGACCGTGGTGGGAGAAGTGACTATCATTTGGGAAATACTACTTACTTACTGCGTTGTTGTTGTCTTTTTATTATTTGTTTCATTCCTTCTTTTGATAAAGAGGAGCCTCTTACTCAATCTGCCTTCAGGGTGGAGAAATGAAACAATCATTCTCGTCGAGATGCTATGTCAACATCACGAGAAAGGTACACTTTGTTATGCCTGGATATTTCGCGAGAAAGGTCCGAAATTGTGCTGCTTATTCTAGAAATTGTATATCTGTACACTGTTTTAAAAAAATGTTGATTTTACGGTACAATACTGGCATCCCAGCTGCCAGTATTATACCGTAAAATCAACATTTTTTTTTTTTTTTTTTTTTTTTTTTTGAGTGTAGAAATTTAATAGTGATATTTGACTTGAAATATTGCATCTAAAGAGTTATAGTTTCTCATATCCTTTTAAAAATATTTGTATTGAATCATAAATATATCATTATAAATCTATTGTAGCATATTAATATGACATTGGGAATTTATTAATGCAATTTTAGTAATTATCTTTAAAATAATTATGATGATGGTAAACTAGCGTTATTTTTTTCAAACACTCACACACACAGTGTATATACGTGTTTTAATGTTGGACACTTTAATTATTTCCTGCAAGAGGGGAGGGGGGGGGGATTGTTTCCTGTGGAGCAAGAATTTGCAGCTCGTTTGTCAACTAATATCGAAATTATGTGAACAGCAAGTGAAAATATGACATTAAGAAGTATCTTATATTTAGTCATGTCTTAAAAAATATATTGTCTAGCTCTTTATCCTGCCCTGTTTTATATTATTTTTAGCAGTGATTTTTTGTATAACTTTCTTTTGGACTTGCGACACACTATAAATTGAATAACATTTTCCCTACGTACCGTAATTATTTTTAAATTAAATTGAAAAAGACATAGTTTTCTGTTTATAGTGGAAAAAATAATTTTAAAAAGTCGTAATAAAGAGCTAAACAATATATATATATATATATATATATATATATATATATATATACTTAGAATGTTTAAAAATAAAGTTAGTTCCTAATGTCATGTGTGCACTTGCTGTTCCCATAATTTCTATATAAGTTGACGAATAGTAGATAAAGCAGCTCCGAATTCTTGCTTCACAGGAGGCAACCGCCCCCACCCTCTTGCACGAAATAATTAAAGTGTCCAACATTATGAGACATATACACTGTGCACGTGAGTGCTTGAAAACATTACGCGAATTTATCGTCATTATAATTATTTTAATTACTAAAATTGCATTAATAGATTTCCAATGTCATATTAATATGCTACAATACATTTATACTGATATATTTATGATTCCATTTTTAAAAGGATATGAAAAATTATAGTTTTTTAGACGCAATATTTCAAGTCAGATATCACTATTTAATTTCTACAAATATACAATTCCTATTTAATTATCGTAAAATAAATATCATGCTCTAAATACGATCTGAAAATGTGGTATATACTGGTTTTCCTCTTTAAGTCATTTTTTAAGATCCTACTTTTAAATAGCGCTCACGCATAATCGGATTTGTTTTTCTCCCTTAATCCTTTTTTGCCTACCGTTTTGTTCATCAGAGGTGTGCACAGTTAATTGGAGATTACGTCAGAATGAACAAAGTTAAGCAACACAATCAACGCTGTGTGGTCATCCAAAACAAGAGGAAAGAGGGAACTAAATGAAATATGAGAAAGAAAAAAATATTAATAAATAAATAAATAAATAAAAACAGGCGTGTGAAATGTACACAACACGGTGATATCCGGTCTTATAATCTGTTTCTCTAACCTGCATCAGATGTATGATGGATAAACGTATGCACTAAGACTCTTTTTTTTTTTTTTTTTTTTTTTTTCTTAATGGAGAAGGGAGAAAAAAAAATGTTTGGTTTGATATCTGTATTCCTTAAATCAGTGGTAATGTCACGATCACTGTTCCAGTTGAACTTGCGTCTAAATCTGGTTTAATGGTTGTATCCAGTCTGTTGGTGGTCTCAAATTATGAACATGAGAATCGATAGTAAAAAGAAAGGGGAAATGATCTAATCAAATAGTGAATGTAGAAAAAAAAAAAAAAAAAAAAAAAAAGGCAATTAAAATAGCAAAATTTGAATAATTAGAATAGTATTTGAGCAAACAATTCCCTCCCCCCCCCCTAGTGCTCTTTCAAACAAGTACTGACTATCGCACGGGCACCCGGGGCCCGTGCCCTTTGACACGAAATTTCTGAAGGGCACGAAATTAGAATTTAAAATAGAAGTTGTTTTAATAGTTTTAGTAGGACTTTTGTTGGCACCCAGTTTGGTTTTATCATTTAATATCAATAACATAATTAATAAGTAGACTTCCTATCATTATTTTCTAGTAATTGGTCAACTGTATTTATCAAGTCATTCAATTTTATCATATTGCACATTTATGCGACACAACTGAAAAAATGTGAGGTTTGAGATATTAATACAATGAAATGACAAAAATATTTCTTATTCTATGGTTAAAAGCACATTTCAATAAATAATAGAAAAAAAAATTTCATTTTTATTCCTGGAACTGTTTTTTAATTTTCCGGAAAATTTAATTTTTTGAGTTGACATTTTTTCGAATAAGTAGCCTAAAAAACTAGTATCAGTAAATCAACCAATCTATGGGGGCATGAAAAATTGAAAGTGCCCTGGGCACAAAAACTTGCTAGTCGGGCCCTTGCAAGCACTACATAAAACTTCAGTTTTAACTAGCAACGAAATTCTTTCAAATTAGATGGTTCAGTTCAAAAAAAAAAAAGAAAAATATGTTTGAATAGTAATAAACTATTCGAAATAGTTCTAAGGTGGAGCAAGTTTTCTCATTTATATGTTCTAAACTTAAGATCCTAATTCATTCTATTGTATTCTAATGTTAAAATGTTTTGTTTATATGACTGCGTTGGGGAATTAACACCAGCATAGAAAGAACAGAATGCGAAGGAATGGAAATTTCATACGAAAACATGGGTGTGGGATTTGAAAAAATTATTTAAGAAATAAGGTATTCTTTCAAAACGAATTGTGCGGATATTGTGTGTGTATATATATATATATATATATATATATATTTTTTTTTTTTTTTTTTTTTCAGAAAAGATTATGTAAATATTGTAACAATACGTTTTTCCTTGAAGAATTTCGAATTCGAAATTCATGTCAAAGTAAGAAATCATGTTATTATAAAAAAATATTTTATACACTTTTTAACACTTTCCAACCTAGTTGAAAAATGTTTATGACTTCGGTTTGTCGGGGTTGTTTCAGTATGTCCGTCTGCCGTCTGTCCGTGCTCTAACTCTCGTAAATAGGCTCGGATTGCCCTGCAATTTTTATATGTTATTTTCGTTATCTATAGCATGTTCCCTATTTTAACTGAAGTGTGTAGCACTTATAGTTTTTTTTACAAGGGACCACTCAAAAGAATTCCGTTACATTACGGTTTATGGGGAAAAATCATTTGCGGTTTAATAAATGATGTTACACAATTTCAAACACATTGTAATTGATATATATAACTAAGGTGCATTACAAGAAGCTTAATATGGAATAGGGTGTGCATAACACTTATAGTTACTTTACAGAGACAGTCAAAAGAATTCCGTTACATTACGTCTATGGAGAAAAATCGTTTGCGGTTTAAATAAATAATGTTTCACTATTTACAAAAGAATTCTCTACTGTCTGTTAACAATAATTCCTGGAAGTGGAAGGGCGTTTTAAGTTGCTGAACGCAATTTTAAATTTAACTCACTTTTTGTCTATTACTTGGTGTGTATAAATTCTGTAGATCCTATACAGGGAAGCACAAAAGTTCGCGAACACATTTCCGTTTATTGATAAAAACTCCAGAAGGAGAATTTTAAACTGTGCTACGCGTTTCCTAACTAAACTAAAATTTAGCATCCTATGTAGTATATATACAAATCTATATATCATATGCAGGGCTAAATAAAAGTATTCGGATATTTTTCCGAATATTTTATATGTTGGAAATTCCTGAAATTACTTTTTTAAATATGTTATGCGTTTTCCAAATTGGTTACTTAGATGTTATCTTTCAGCTTATTAAACGGTAATGATTTGTAAAATTATTTTGGAAGCGTTGGAAAGTGTTACATAATCTATGCTTGACGTATGATTTTTCGTTCTTGTTTAATCTTAAATAGGATTGAAACTCTTAGAATATATCTCATATGTCATTCGACGGAAGAAAAAAACTTTCTTTGATCTAAGCTCGATTAATCGATTTTTGCATAAGATATTTATCGCGTAGTCTTTAAAAACTTGTGTATTACAACCCTGCCTTATACGAAAATGTTCTAAGGTGATGTTGAAAAGAATGCCAATTCCTGCTAAGACGGAAAACTGTGTAAAATGAAAAATTTTCCTGTCCCTGTTGGTTCCGTTTTTACGAGTTTTAATGGACTATATCTGTAAAAGAAATTTATTATCAAGCGATATTTTATATACGAGGATACTTATAAATTTACATTTTATTAAGCAATTTCTTGTCCACACATGCGCGGTAGCATATTACTGCTTATTTTATTGTTTATTACTGTTGATTTTACGGTATAACACTGGCAGCTGGGATGGCAATGTTAAACCGTAAAATCAACATTTCGTTTTTTTAACACTTCCCAACCTAGTTGAAAAGAGTTTCTGAATTGGGCTTGTCTGTTAGCCGTTCCTCTGTTTGCCATCTCTCTTTCCATGCTCAACTCCCGTCAATATACTCGGATTGCTGAAATGGATATACGTTATTGAAGTTTAGTATGGTGTGTTCGGTATTAAAAGTGAAGTCTGTAGCAATTATAATTCGTTTACAAGGACACTAAACAAAAAATCGCTACATCACAGTCTATGGAAAAAAATCGTTTGCGGTGTTTTTTAATAATGGCACATCGTACCTTATTTTAAACGTATGAAATTGATACATATCACTAAGGTACACTTACAAGATGTTTACTAAAGAATATTGTGTGCATCATTTGTCATTCATTTACAGGGACACACAGAAGAATTCAGTCACAGTGAACAATAATTGCTGGTAGTACGTTTTCAGCTATGGTAACTTTTTTGTTTTTAAATTTAACTAATTTTTTGCATATTACTTATTGTGTATAGATCATATACAGGGTTGCACAAAAGATTTCGAGTATATTTCCGTCTATTGACGGAAATTGCTGAAGAGGAATTTTCAAGTGTGTTATGCGTTTTCTAACTGGAATAAACTTTTGCGTACTGTGTAGTATGTCTATACAAATCTATAGATCATATATAGGGCTGAGCAAAATAATTCCGATATTTTTCCAACTACTGTTGGTAATTCCTGATATTGTGTTTTTAAATGTGTTATGCGTTTTCCAAATTGCTTATTTAGACATGGGTGGGGCTAGTTGAGCTTAAGCCGAATGGTAGGTTTCCCCGCCCGGTTTTACTTAGACCTAGCTTATTTAGACATCATCTTTCACCTTATTAAACGGTGACGTTTTGTTACAGTATTCGGAATGTGTTGGAATGTGTTTCACAATCTATGCTTGACGCATGTATTTTTGTTCTTGTCTTTGTCTTAATTGCCCACCAGTTTTTGCAATATACTTCCTAAATACCGCTCGCAGTGCAAAAGAAAAAAAGATGATAATCAGTGCGTAACTCAGAATAAATAACATAAAATAAAAATAAAGCTTTCACGCAGACATACTAGAAACAAAGAGAAAAGACGGATTTCCTGCACAAACATTGAGAAAAAAAATTACGAATTTGTTTAATATATGAAGGAGAAAAAAAAAATCAATCATTTTCAGTACAGCGTTCTATTGCACATGTAATGTGTTATAATAGGCTGTATAACGCAAAATAAATCGATGGCACTTACAATTTAGACAGCTTGTATCACGTAAAAATCTAGCATATCAAAGTTTACAAACTTGCTTCCAAATGATTGATTTACCGCTTTTAAGGAGAAACTGACAGATTTATGTTGAAATCGTGCGCTTTATCGCTAAAAAAAAAATGTAATTTTGCTTTATTCTTAAAGGTCAAATGATGATGATAGTTATCTATCTTCTTCTAAATAAAATAAAACTGGACAGGGAAATAGAGAAGCTCTGGCTTAGAAGGGAAAAAAAAAGTAAAAGATAGATTGATTTATCATATACCGCAGTAGAGAAATAGGACAAAAAAATGGGAGGGAAACTTTGGGATAAAAAATGTATACTTTACAAATACTTTCAATTGCATGTTGAAACCATCGTTAGGTGAGGTAATTCGAGATTTTTCTTTTAATTAAAAACCTGAATTTCAATCAATTTTGTGAAAAATTACATTTACCAGGCAATCGAAAAATAGCAACTTAATTAATGTAATCTAATATAAATGGTTACTAACGCTGCCGTTATTGAATCTATTATTCTTTTTCACTTTTTTGTCGTGTTCTGAAAGAAAGGGAAAAAAAAACTACTGCATTATAAAAAAAATAAAAGCTGGTAATTTTGCAGAGAAATGTATGAGAAACACGCTGAAGTAAAAAGTTTTTTAATCGAAGAATTATTTTAAGTGCTAATTAATGTTAAAATCGACCACGATTGTGCAGTTGCATAAGTTTTATAGGTTTAAAAACTATGCATAACAATTTAACTATCTTTTGAGGCATATACTTGATTAGATTCTAATGTGCAGAGTCCAGTCATTTTAAAAAAAAATAAAAAAATAAAAAAATCTAACTTTTTGAGATTTTTTTTATTTTTAACCGTAGGATCAAGTGTGCCGTGAGATGAAAAAAAGAAAAGATTGAGAAACACTGCACTATACTATATAGAAATGCCCACAAATTTCACTAATTCGCAAACACAATGCTAGTATTTACATTCTTGGAAAATCAACTTTGTTAGAGAATTTCAGGTGATTTGAGTGCCCTCGATATCTCACTTCCTAAATGTTCTATAACCTGGATTTCTGTATTTTTCCAAAAAAAGGATTTGGTATCAACAAAGCAATAATTTATATTAATTTAAAATCTGCAAAACTTCTTTTTCAACAATACCAGTGCTAAACATAGCAGAGCGAATTTCAGGAATTTTTTAAAGCTTTTGTAGAAATTCTCATCATGAAATGATGCTTTACGCTATCGAATTAAATTAACTAAACAACACTTTCTAGTCTCTACTTATCTCGAAATGAGATTTCCGGATACACAACTCCAATAATCATAAAAGCGAGTACCTGAATAATCAAAAGAGGAAAAGAGATTGTTGTAATTGAATAACCGTTTCGCTATTCTGTCATTTTAAAAACACGGAAATACTAACAGAAGAGAAAAAAAAATCTTGCATATTACAGCAACACGTTGGCGTTTAATAGTGTCTTTGTTTGATGTTACCGTATACACAAACGGCCAATCAATCAAGCTGCATCACGAAAGAACTAATAACGGCTACATATCTTTATATATATATATATATATATATATATATATATATATATATATATATATATATATATGTATATACACTTACAATTTGCTAAAATGACAACGATTTTTAGTAGTTTATCTTATCCAATTATTCAGCTGAATTTCATTCAGTCTATAATTATCACTAATCGTTAGTAATAAGTCTCCAATTGCTGTGTTTTAATATTCATCACTAAATTATAAATTGGAGAAAATGTTAATAAAGTATTTCATTGTATCTTGCATGCATGCTTTTAATGTTTTTTTTTTCTTCAAAAACAACATTAATGTAATAACAACTTGCCAACCCCCCTTATTTACGTTATATCCGACTAATATTCATTTAACAAACAGAAAACCGGAAAAATGGGTCATTAAGTTTAAGTTAAAAAATGATATCCGTGTTATGGAACGCTTTAAAAACAGTAGTTATAGAAATTGCCGTTATTTATAATAATAATTTAAGAGCAAAGAATACTCTATTAGGTTTATTACTTTTTTAAGAGTAATATTGCTACAAGTCACGTGACATAAATGAATAAACTATATATATATTAAAGGTCGTTTATACGATTACCGTACAACGTACATCAAAGAATGATCATTATATAACTGTTGTTAATGAATATACAATACGGTAAATTTAAAAGTTTCTGTTTTTATCTTTTTATTTGTAAGTTTACGAGTAAATTATACTGTAATAAAACATATAATAACGGAACCTGTCTACATCCTGATTTAAGAGTTTACGCTAGTAATGAGAAGACTCTAAGCTAGCTAGCTTAATGTTAAACGAATGACAGCGTTCTTTTGAGATTTCTCATTTGCTTTTTAATACTTTTAAATGATTTTAGGTTCGTTCGTAATTATATAAATCCGTAGCACCTATAGTCGTCATCTGATCTGTCCATATGTCCGTATATAACAGCGCAAAAACTACTCAACCGAATGGTTTCTAATTTAATATATATAATCGTTGCTGAATTTTGTCGAGTCATTTCAAATTTAATGAAAATAGAATAAAAACTTAAAAATATATTAATAAAAGTTTTCTTCATTCTATTAAATTCTATCATACGTAATTAATTCAATGATATCCCAAATTTAAAAAATCCCTGACGGCTCGGCCTACAGGCACAGGTAGATTTCGAAGACGCAGAACGTGCGGTGCCTGTTTGTCGGGAATTGCGGAAGAAATGACCTTTTTGCGATGATGCTGCAGTTGGAACCGCCTACTTCGAAACGAAACTTGTTTGCAGGCGGAGCCAGCAAGGATTTTTTTTTTTTTGCTATAAGAGTTGGTCCTATAAAAAACATGTCAATATAAAAGTTTTAGATAATATTAAGAGGATTTATAATATATTTAAGCGGATTTGAAATATTGGGAATTGACGAAGTTATGAATTTTTTTCTTCTAAAACCCCCCCTTCCCTCCCCCCCTTAAGGCAATTTTTAATTATATCAAAAATCTGTCATACATAAGTTTTTGGCACTGTTCCTAGAAGTAATAATAACTTCAAACGGATTCGATACGTATCATAATTAAGAACTTATGGGTTTTTTTTTCTGTTTTCACAAAAAGCCCCCCCCCCCTTGGTTTTATTTTGCCCATTAACGAACTTAACCGAGATTTTATGTCCCTTGATTTTATGTATCAGTTTCGAAAAGATGCGGGAGTTGGAACCGCCTACTTCGAAAAATAACTTGTTTGCAGGCGGAGCCGGCAGGGATTTTTTTTGTTTTTAATTTTTTTTTGCTATAACGGTTGGTCCTATAAAAAACTTGTCAATATAAAAGTTTTAGATAATACTAAGAGGATTAATAATAAATTTACGCGGATTTGATATCTTGTGAATTGACGAAGTTATGAATTTTTTTCTTCTAAAACCTCCCTTCCCCCCCTTAAGGCAATTTTTAATTATATCAAAAATCTGTCATACATACATTTTCGGCCCTTTTCCTAGAAGTAATAATAACTTTAAACGGATTCGATACGTATAATAATAAAGAAATTAGAAGGATTTTTCTGTTTTCACAAAAAGCCCCCCCATTTCCCCCCTTGGTTCGATTTTGCCCATTAACGAACTTGACCGAGATTTTATGACCCTTGATTTTATGTATCAGTTTCGAAAAGATGCGGGAGTTGGAACCGCCTACTTCGAAAAATAACTTGTTTGCAGGCGGAGCCGGCAGGGATTTGTTTTGTTTTTAATTTTTTTTTTTTTGCTATAACTGTTGGTCCTATAAAAAACTTGTCAATATAAAAGTTTTAGATAATACTAAGAGGATTAATAATAAATTTACGCGGATTTGATATCTTGTGAATTGACGAAGCTATGATTTTTTTTCTCCTAAAACCCCCCCCTTTCCTCCCCCCCCCCCCTTTGGGGTCATTTTTAATTATATCAAAAATCTGTCATACATACATTTTCGGCCCTTTTCCTAGAAGTAATAATAACTTTAAACGGATTCGATACGTATAATAATAAAGAAATTATGAGGATTTTTCTGTTTTCACAAAAAGCCACCCCATTTCCCCCCCCCCCTTGGTTCGATTTTGCCCATTAACGAACTTGACCGAGATTTTATGATCCTTGATTTTATGTATCAGTTTCGAAAAGATGCGGGAGTTCGAACCGCCTACTTCGAAAAATAACTTGTTTGCAGGCGGAGCCGGCAGGGATTTGTTTTGTTTTTAATTTTTTTTTTGCTATAACGGTTGGTCCTATAAAAAACATGTCAATATAAAAGTTTTAGATAATACTAAGAGGATTAATAATAAATTTACGCGGATTTGATATCTTGTGAATTGACGAAGCTATGATTTTTTTTCTTCTAAAACCCCCCTTTTTTCCCCCCCTTGGGGCCATTTTTAATTATATCAAAAATCTGTCATACATACATTTTCGGCCCTTTTCCTAGAAGTAATAATAACTTTAAACGGATTCGATACGTATAATAATAAAGAAATTATGTGGATTTTTCTGTTTTCACAAAAAGCCCCCCCCCATTTCCCCCCCCCCCCCTTGGTTCGATTTTGCCCATTAACGAACTTGACCGAGATTTTATGACCCTTGATTTTATGTATCAGTTTGGAAAAGATTTATGCAGAATTTTTCCAGTTATCGTGGTCAGAAAAAAGTGACATAGATAGATAGATAGATAGATAGATAGATAGATAGATAGATAAACTTTTGAACTGGGGGTGGTTTTGGGTTCTGGGAGTCATGATCGGCGTAGATCTGCAAAAATTTTTCAAAATTTCCAACTTAGGTGAGAATGTAATAGGTAGTATTTCTTACGAAATCTACCTAAAACCGAATTTGTATACTAAAATTGTTTAATTATAGCGATGCTATAATCTACAGACATTTGTTTGGATATATGTTTCCGGAGAAATAGATATTAAATGGAAAAGCGTCTAAATATGGATTTCAAGTTCTGAAATTTACAAAGCCAGGCTTAAGTTTCCCATTGGAATTTTCAGTAAATGTCAACACAGGATAAAATGTTGCCAACTTAAAATGTACATATTTTATTACGAAAATTAATCATTTCATAATAACAGACCATGTAATTAATTTTTTTAGTGAAATAATAACGATGATTTCTTTACATTGTATTGTATTGGATATTTGCATAATTTTAATGTAACAGAATTGTAATTAATTGTTTGTAAAAGTATACTGAAACTTAATTTCATAAAATAAAATTAATATCTATAATATGAAAATCTGCACATAAAATAAATTTTGTATTGGTGCATTTTTGCTTAAGAGTGCAACAGCTATTGCACCAAGATTTGAATATTTATAAAACTAGTTATAGTACGAACGCACCTCATTTGTCACATTTGTCGTATTGTATCCGGAAAGCTCAAGTACTTTTCCGATTGTGGTTGCAGTTTTTTTTTTTTCTTCTTTTTTTCTGAGGACACTTTCACTTTCGAAACGGGTTCTGAATTCACTTTCAGTCTAGTGGAATCTAGTGAAGTATAGTTTGAAAGTCTAGTAATCAATGTGCAAACATGAAAAAATAGTGAATATTTGTGAATGAACATTATCCAAACTAATAAACTATATAAACGGAGTTCAATTTTTCGCTTTAGGTAAATACTCAGTGGTTTGAACTGAGGTACGCACGCGCCAAAATTTCCAGGACCGGGCCCAGTCCGGCCGGGTACAAACATTAAAAGATGGACCCGGACCCATACAAAAGCTTTATGGGCCCGGCTCGGCCTATTATAAGTGCTAAAAGTTCGAGAGTTCGACCCTAGCCCGTTTATTTTTTTTTTTTAATATATATAGTGTAAGGCCCGGTCTGACGGATTTTCTATAAAAAACCGATTTTTTTTTTCGATTTTTGTTGCAGTTTTTTTTTATTGAGGATACTTTCACTTTCAAAACCGGTTTCGAAAGTAAAAGTATCTTAATAAAAAAAAACTTGTAATCAAAATCGAAAAAGTAGAAAAGAGCGTGCATAGAGATTGACCTCAGCTATCGAATGCAAAAAAAAAAAAAAAATCATTTAAAAATATTGAAATGCGAACGAGATATCTTCAAAAATTTCCTCCATAGGATTAACATTAGCGAGCGGGTGTTTTCGTCTGAGTGAAGTAGCCCCTTAAATTACATGTCTAAAAATTTTTTTGAACAAATATCGGAATCAGACTTTTGCAGGCCTTTGCTCTATCTGTTCAAAATTCCGAAAACGTGCCTAATTATTCATATGTAAATCAACGATTAATCGTTTTCGTAATCGTAGAAATGATGTAATTCTTCTTAATAACAATGGGATTTTAGTCTTCAGTGGACTTAACTTTTTAAATAATAGCTCTCCGTGTGTTAAGTATTTAATCTAGGTAATTTCCATCGGACCGATTCAGTTGATTTATTTTATTCTAAATAAACACAAATACTACTTAAGAGCTTTGTTAAAAACCCATAATCGGCTAAACAATTCCTCGGCATTAAATCACGAGGAATGATTTGCAAAGTAATATACATATTTTAAATGCATTATTAATATTATTCTGTTCTTTCATGGCTGCTGATTTAGTTTTCAATTGAAAGCTTTGGACTGAATTTCCTATTGCTGAATACAATAATTATGTAAGGCGATGAAAATAAATTTATTTGATTTGAATACATTCAAGTGAGTTGATTGATAATACTGAGATATTTATTAGCCATTGTTGCCTTTGTGTGTGGAAGCATATATGTTTAAAGTATGTTCACGTTTCGAATTACTAAATGACGTTATCACGCCTTCAAATCAAAACTTAACCGAAAAACCGGAAAGAACCGTTATTTTTGATAGAACGAAAATCTGAATTGAACCTAAATTGTTTTTTATTCATGAACTGAAACGGGATTCTTCGGAACTGAAGGGAAAAATATATTTTTAACATATTTAACCACAAAATGTGTATATAAAGATCAAGTTATTTAACACTAGAACGGCCGAATGGAACTCAAATCAGATAAACATATTTTGAACCAGATTTTTTTTTTTTTTTTTTTTTTTTTAGTATTATTTAACTAAATTATTTAACTTATCTCTGTGTGGTATATGTTTGATTTCTTTTAATAAGAAATTCCGAGTTCAAAATACGTTTATAAACTTATAAACATGTCACACTAGTATAGCCTAGTATATAGTTTTAACAGAAAATTGTCAATTTCAATAACATTATTATTTTCAATATAATTTTTCATACGGTAATTTCAGAACTTCATAATATGACAAAAATATTACTCACCTTAAAATCTAATATATTAAAGCGAGAAGAAAAAGTCTTCAGCAACATTTTTCAGTGCAAATTCGACCTTACTGCTCATGCCTCCTTTTTTTTTTTGAATGGGGACTAAAACAGGAAATAGAATTAAGAAGAATCAAGAGTGCTGGGGAAAGAATAGCTCACCTATTGGCCTGCACTACTCCAAACCCTTCCGCTAGAAAAATATTCCTTTTAAATTCTTAATTCTATTCTTATTTCCCCTTCCTAGAGGGAGCATCCATTCTTCCACCTGCTTTGTTTCAGAGAGGGGTCAACAAAAGGGAATTGGTGATTGCAAGGGAAAGGGAGGGGGGCGCTTCCACTTTTTTTGAAGGCAGGAATGGGAGGGGAAGTTCCCATTCTATAGAATTTTAAAAAAGGTACTTTTCTCAGGAAGAAAACATATTTATTTTACAACCAGATAACAATATTTCTGACGTAATTTTTACACGGGCTGTAAAACTTTTATATTTATAACCATTCAAAATTTCAAAGGGTTTGAACAACAAAAGATTTTTTTTTTTAATGTTTTCTTATGAGCACTTTTATCACTAATTATCAGTATTTTTTATTTGGGGTTCATTTAAGGTTTTATCATGGGCGCCGGGCGATTGAACTAGCCTTTTATAAAACCACCTGGACTTTTTTTTTTTTTAAATACTATTATGTAAAATTTATAAAAAGTAATTGCCCATTCTTGATAAATGAAGAAGTTTGTTGATGAAAAATATTGCAAAAGTATTTTTTATACTATTATAAAAAGAAATATATATGAAGGGAAGAAAGTTTTTTCGCCAATGTCTTAGTAACATTTGAAATATTTTGAGTAACAATATGGCATTACTTTAATGATATTACTATTACGGTTTTTTTTTTTTTTTTTTTTGTAAATTAGCTGTGTTCATTGGGGGCAAAAACGAAACCTGGGACATATGCTGCCACCAAGTGACATTATAAACAAATTTTATGTAGAATATTATAATTTACATTTACAATATTTAGCAACAGATTACAGTGTTAGATTTATTTCACCAAAAATGTGGCTTGGCGCTTTCTTGCCCCGACCCCTCTCACACATACTACTTTTATTTGCTCTGTAACATTTTTTTACAAAAGTGTAAGAATGTCATTTTACCAAGATTTTTATGTTCCGGACTTACTTCAAAGGGTAAAAGAATGATTAAAATTTGCTGTGTGGTGCAATTCATACACTTTATCATTTTCATTTTATTTATTTATTCTCTATTTTAGTGAGGAAAAAAATCTGACACCCGAAGGGAAATAATGTTCACTTCTATAGGGGACGTCAATGAACTGACTTCTTGTTAGTTGCTAAACGTGCCTTTCGCAATATTCTGCTTTCGTACGATATTATGAAAAGCTTGTTAACATCTTCAATTATCCAAATACAATTCTTGTGTAATTTTCCGTGCTTCACCTCTTCTCACGTATACGAAAAAAAAAAAAAAAAAAAAAAAAAACTGGGAAATAAATTAGAGTCTGCTACTTAAATATTAAGTTGTGCAAGAAAATCCAGACTGTGAAACAACCTTGAATATAAATTACCTAATTTTCATAGATGTAAGCAAACCGATACTGCAAGAACTAGAGAGATATATATCGTGTGGCACCTTTAAAGGTGATGCTGACAGTTTTTTGTGTGTGAATTTCGTTACCTTTTCAAGTATTTTACAAAACAGAATTCAGAAAGATCGCGGTCTTTCTAGTTAACCTCTTGCTCTCTTGTCTCATAGCTCTGATATTCAACGTTCGCTTATATACAAGACTCGACGTAGGTAAGATAAATGTTTTCTAAAAAGAAAAAAGTCTTGCTAATATATTTCTTATATTCTGTATTTCTGGAAGCTAAAAAACTAATTAACCCTCTTCCCTCCCATGGTCGTAGATTTGCTATAAAAGTTTTAGAAAATTTTATTTGTTTATTTTTCTAAATGAAGAAATATTTTCCTGGCAGATTATTATTAATTAAAACTTCTGTATCTCACCTATTGCCCACAACAGAAATTTTAGAGATAAAAGGAAAAACAATTTTTAAGGCGGTTCTCAAACAAGTACCCCCCCCCCCCCCCCCCCCACACACACACACACTCAACATTGGGAAACTTTCCGGCGCATTTTCTGACTCCATTTTCAAACGTAAAAGCATGCTATTTGCAGGCATGATTATTGGTGTGATTTTTCATCGAACAGTTTTTTTTACATTTTCCGATGAATGAATCACATCTTGAGTTATAAGCGATTGTTGTCTCAGAACGGCATTATATTTTTCTTCCTCTCCTAGCTGTCGCAACCTGAAATTTGGCCCCAGACGCCAACTTTGACTGCATTTTCAGAAAAATCTTCTGCTTTTACCGAAAAAGGAAAAAAAAAAAAAAAAAAAGAAGTTCGGTAATATGGTTTCTTTATTAGAGCACTTGTCCATTTTTTATAAAAGAAAAGAAAATAATAATAATAATAATAATAATAAATATTTATTTATTTATTTATTTTTGTTACTAGAATATTTATTTTATTATTTGCTTCAAAAAATTCTTTAAAAAAATTCTTAAAAAAAAAAAAAAAAAAAAAAAAAAAAAAACTTGGAATCAATAAGCCAAAAGCTCCTCCTCTTTAAAGATTCAAAATTTAAAAATACTTCATTTACGTTAAAGCTTTAATCTTATTTTCTATTTTCTCATCTTATATGTAATATAACATATTTTAGTTAAATTAACATTTTGCAAATTAAATTATTTCTTTTAAATATCCTTGTAGGAAAAAATATTACTTTCTAGATTTTACTCCTAAATTATGACCAAAATAAATTAAATAAATAAATAAATAAAAATGAAAATAAGAAGAAAACTGGCATCTTTTATTGACACAAAAGGAGATGATGAAGACACTTTTTTGTTTTATCGTTCGATGAAGCAACATGCAAAATCTGCTAAAGTAAAAATTAAAACAAGTTGGAAATTGCACGTTAAACGTGACAAATAAGGTGCGTTCGTTTCGTGCTATAACTAGTTTTACAATGTAAAAAATCATCGTTATTTCAGTGAAATAAATTATATCGTCTGCTATGAACGAAATGAGGATGCCTTTTTTTTTTTCTTATTACGTGTGCCATGTTTACAGATGCTTTTTTTTTTTTACTTCAGACAGCTTTGTAAATTTACCATGAAGATTTTGTTGACCTCCACGGCTAATATTTCTATGACTCACGATGAATGAATATTTTGTTTATTTACTTTAATGGATTGAGATATATTCGGCTGTTAACCTAATTTCTACTGAAGTTATCTCAGAATCTATACATTTTTGAATGTAACTCATTTCTCAAGCAAACAATTTTTTTCAACGATTCTGAAAATGTAACTTTCAGGCAATTTTATTCGAAAAAATAATTTTTAATAAAACTAGCCGCTCGGCATATGGAAAAAGATGTGGTTAGCCCATATTTGTTTTCCTCAGTCACATGACATCCGCTTTTATTATATAGATTACGTATGATAGGATTTAACCCTTTCAGGGGCAAGCAATTTTGTTCCTGCAACGTCGAATTCACACCGGTATTTACGAATGAATTTAGTTCAAAATAAGGAAAAGCAATTTTTCTACTTTTTCCGTCAAAGTTAAAAAAGTAAAATTTCATTAAAAGTTTCTGGTTTGAATCGGATTAAAATTAGGTGGTATATAATATATACCACCGCCCTTCAAAGGGTTAATAGAATGAAGAAAATCTTTATTAATATCTTTTTAAGTTTTGATTCGATTTTCATAAAATTTGAAATGACTCGACAAAATTCTGCAACAGTTATATATATTAAATTTCACACCATTCGGTCGGGTAATTTTTGCGCTGTTATATGCGGACAGACAGGCAGACAGACGGACGGACCAAACGACGACTATATGTGCTATACGTAATTTATATAATTACGAACGCACCTAATAAATTATTTGTCGATAAAAGTCACACATATTAATCTATCGCTAATAACTTGAAATTTCATCAGAGTTACACATCGATTTTAATAAAATTGTGCGCAGTTTTACAGGTCTTGACATTTTAACACTGAAAATACATTGTTAATGTCTTTCTTCATCTGCATCGTAATTATTCATCTTAATTAATTTAGCGGTCTCTTCTTAAATGTCATAGGTCGGTATGGAGTTGATGGAAGACCACAAGGGTCATGTCCGAATTGTATAATTCTTGCGGTTTGGAGGTCGGATTTTGCGTAGGTCAATACGCATGTGATCTGGACCTGGAGGACTCTGATCCTCCAGGGAAGATTTAAGATTCTACAAATTCTTTGATCATCTGTTTCGATGTTTTTCTGTCGGAACTTCAGGAAAGGACTTTAACCGCAAAAATTGAGCGACTGTATGTAAATTTGCAGGTAGTTTTTTCTTCCCCTTTTGGCTTTACATTCTTTCATTTTTTGCTCTAGGTACTACCTTTTTGCTAACTTGAGCCTACGCTAGTCACGCAAAGAAACGCTCAAACTAATGTTAAGTCTCTGGGAAGGTTCTTGGCAGATTTCTCGCTCGCATTTTAATATTTTTAAATGATTTTTTTTTTCTTTTTGCATAGGATAGCTGAGGTCGACCTCTAACGTTGTTAGTTTTTACTTTTTTGATTTTGGTTACAGTTTTTTTTTATAAGCGGGCATTTTCAATTTTGGAACCGGTTGGAACCGCTTCTGAAAGTGAAAATACCCTTATATAAAAAAATTGGAGCCAAAATCGAAAAATTAAAAACTAACAACGTTAGAGATCCATCTCAGCTATCCTATGCAAAAAAACATCATTTAAAAATATTAAAATGCGAGCGAGAAATCTGCCAAGAATCTTCCCATAGACTTGAATATTAGCTTGCGCGTTTTTTTCGTATGACTGATGTAGGCTCTTAACATGTAAAAATAAATGAACGAATATTGCTATTATTTTTGACAGTTTTCTTTTCTAAGAAATAATAGCAGTTCCTATATCTTGTTGTTATTTCTCATTGCCCCTCTTTTTAAGCATGTACGGAAGAAGACGTTTCTTCATTCTTTCTAATAATTTGTATGGTAAAGTTTGTAGTTATTGGCTTTTTCTTTCTCCCCACCCTCCCCTCAATGATTTTTTGAAATCAACGGAGTAAGTTTTTTTCTATTTCTATTTTTTATTATTTTTTTAATCTGGTATTAAATATTGTTCAAACAGTTTTTTATAATTAAGTATTGAAGTTTTACTATTTAATTTATTTTTCACAATTTTAAATGCCTGCCTGATCTGATGGTTTATGTACTTTATGTCCATAATCTAAAGCAGGGTTGCCAATTTGGCATTTTTTTTATTCAAAAATTTGAATTCACACCAGAAAATCATAGTAGTCATTTTTATTTTATTTAATGACAGTCATTACGTAATTTCATAGATTGAAAATTCTTCTTTTAGAATTTACCGTATGAATTTTAAATTTCAGAATTAAAAAAGGCCAAACTGGCAACCCTGACCTAAACAGGATTTAAAATCGTACATAAATTGGACTTCACTTTCACACTTTTCGAAGTGCAATTCGCATTAATTTACATTAATTAAAAAGGATGAGGTACTTTCTGACCCTCATTTTCAAACATAAAAGCATGATATTTGCATTCATACTTAATGAAATTATTTGCAATCGAACAGTATATTTTTTTTTCCATTAGATAAAGGCGGCAGTTTTTATCCTTTCCTCCGCTGTCAAGTCCGGAAATTCAGTTAAAAACACCCACTTTGACAGCATTTTCTGAAATGTTTTGCCTTTTCGAAAAACGATTACATGGTTTCTGAATAATAGCCAATTTGATACGTTTGCGAACAAAAATGAATTTAAAAATGTGTCAGAAAGTAGTCAGTTTGGGTTTGAGAGGCTACTTCACTCACGCGAAAATATCCGCTCGCTAATGTTAATCCTATGGGAGAAAATTTTTGAAATATCTCGTTTGCATTTCAATATTTTTATTTTTTATTTTTTGCATTGTATAGCTCAGTTCGATCTTATTTAGATACTTTCACTTTTACATAACCGGTTTCGAAAATAAAAGTATCCTCATTAAAATAATAATAATAATAATAATAATAATAATAATAATAATAAAAACTTGCAACTTAAATTCGAAAAATTAAAAAACGGCCTTTGTAGTGATCAACTTCAGCTATCCAATAATAATAATAATAAAAATCATTTAAAAACATTGAAATGGGAACGAGATATTTAAAAAAATTTATCCCCTAGGATTAACATTAGCGAGCGGGAGTTTTCGCGCGAGTGAAGTAGCCCCTTTAGTGTTAACATGAAACTTCTATAAAATGTTCCTATAATTGTTCTGATAATTGTTTTGTTCTATCCGAAATTAATTTTAGGAAATTAAAACGAAGAGCAACACCACCGATTCCGTTGAATCGGCCATTAACCAAATATCAATTCTCTAATGGTACTTCTTCCAACGCTAATTTGAGTGTTACAGGAAAAACACTAATACGACAAACTTAGAGAAATAATGTGCATATATAATAATATTCTATAACTCGTTATCATAAATGTAAATAAAGCTGCTGCTAAGCAAATGTGTTCTTTTGCAGATACTAATCTGCATTAACTTCATTGTCTAATTTTTTTTCATTTCTTTTTATTTTTTAACCCTTAACTGCAGTCTTCTCGCGTGCTGAACGAGGAGGCAGGTCTCTTTCCTTCCGATCACAAACCTGTTAACGAGTGCAGCGTGAGGAAAAAGCATTTAGAACTTTTTATTATTATTATTTGTAACCTTTCGATAAGAGCAGCTGTTATTGCAGCGTTGGTGTAACATTATTGTCAACTCGTACGGGGAATAGAAATCACTTCCGTATTTATTTTCTCACATTTTTTTTTCTCTCTCTTTTTCACTCCCGGTTTTACATCGCTTGTCATTATTGTCAGTATTATGATATTTACGGAAGAAAAATGTTTAGTTTTGAGAAACAAACAAACAAAAAGAAAAAAAAAAAAAAAAAAAAAAAAAAAAAAAAAAGCTGATTTTTCTTTTAGTTAGTGATGGACATAACGATTATTTTGATTATTCGAATGAATCATTCGGGCATGCGCAGAAGCACATCTGTCAAACTTCTTTTTTTTTATTACGCATGCCCGAATGATTCATTCGAATAATCAAAATAATCGCTATGCCCATCACTACCTTTAGTGTTTTTTATAATTATACGAATTTAGTTGAAAAGTGTAACGCCAAATTAGAAAATATAACCCAGATCTGCCAAAAGTCAAAAGTTTTTTTTAATCAGCGATGAATCGGGGGGGGGGCACTAGAGGCCCCCTTCCCGGAAAATTTTGGAGATTTTGTATTTGTTAATGGTTTAAAATTGAAAATTCCCCCCACCCCCCGGAACTTTATAATTCCAACCTTGCAGTCTGAAATCCCCCACCCCCATTCGAAATAGAAATGTCTGATTTCTAAAAATTCATCCATTAATTATGAAGTATAACCCAGAGCTGCCAAACGTCAAAAGTTTTTTTAATCAACGATGAATCTGGTGGATGGCACTAGATGTACGCCCCCCCTTTCCGGAAAATTTTGGAGATTTTGTATTTGTTAATTGTTTAAAATTGGAAAATTCATCCCGGAACGTGATAATTCCCCCTTGCAGTCTGAAATCCCCCACCCCCATTCGCAATAGAAATGTCTGATTTCTAATAATTCATCCATTAATTATGCTACTCTAAATTCATGGGGGGGGGGGTGTCCCTCCCTTCTATGCTACTCTAATTTCATGGGGGGGGGGTGTCCGTCTCTTCCCCTATGACAACTTTTTTAAAAAGCTATATGTGATCTTATATCTACTGATATAAATATAGTTGAACTCGCTTACTACGAGCACGGTTAAAACGAGCAAGTTGCATGTTAAGGATGGTTCGCCATTTAAACTATATTAAGATTTTCATGCTTTTCATGAGCTACAAAAGTGCTATGGTTGGTTTTTATTTGTCTAAGCATAATTATTTTGTACTACTTTTTTCTATATAAATACCCGTTTCTATTAAATCCTTTTTTTAAAAAAAATGTCTTTTAAACAATATTATTTACAAATTTAAAATTCTACGTGGAAACCCACCCCCCCCCCCCTCTTTTCTTTCTACATGTAAATATATCTTACAGTATTTCTTGTAATCTTAATTCTTACTAGTAGAACCGATTTTCTTTTTATATCTGTAAAAACATTTGCTTCACGCTTTATCCAAAATTGCATTCTCGTGGGAATAAGGCACGTATAACTTTTAACTAAATTGGGTCCCTCGTAAAATCTATATTACAACATTTTACAACCTTTTTTCTATTTAAAAACACTACAATTTGTCTCTGGGGTAGTCCTGTTATAAGCTTAAAACCAGCCATAACAAAATTTTCAAATAATTTATGTTTTCACATGAAACGTATTTTATCTTATATAATCCTATATCAGAACCTGTTTATATGTTGATATTTAGATAAATATGTTCGCATATTTCTATTTATATATGCATATATTTAAATTCTTCTGTTAAAATTTTATTAAATGGGCCTAAAATAATTATTATATTAACGTTTATTTTTTTCTTTTCTTTTCAGATACATCGACGAATTGTATTCAAAGGAGTTGAAAAATCTGAGGTAGGTTTATTTCTTTGCATTTCTAATTTAACTACATTTAATTTAATTTTTTATGCTATTGAACTGTGCAACTGTTAAAAACCTAAAATACAATAATAATAGTATTTCATATTTGTTGGTATTCTGTTTATTTACTGGGGGATTTCATCAATCTTTCAGAACACTATTTTTGAAAAATGTCATACCACTATTATAAAAAAAGAAAGCAATAGTATATAATCCTTAAAAATTTACTGGCATTTCTAGAATAACAATTTCTAGAATAATAATTTTTGAAATGAAAATTCTCAAAATAATCATTTCAGAGAGAAAAAATATATATATTTAAGTCTTTCTGGAATTGCTTGTAAAATTTAAATGCGGATTTTTATTTTTTTTTTATTTTTTTTTTTATGACATTTAAAAAATATCAGTAGTGCAAGCAGCTAGGATCTTAATCAAAGGGAGAACTTGGTGAAATTTAGCATTTTATGTGTATTATTATTTCTCTTTTATGTTCTTTCTAATAGGTTAACCCCCTCCCCCCTAAAAATATGTATGATAATCATGGGAAAGTTTGGACATATAACTTACGGACTTACAGAAGAAATGCCTCGAGGAAAGACTTGAAGAGAAAAAGATCAAAATACATGTTCACGTACATGAAAAAATTTGGAAAATCTATAGCAAAAATCAAACCCGCATACGCTATAGCTTCGTATTTTGCTGTCGGCATGCTATTGGACTGAATGTGAGATAAGGAAAACATTAATAGATTTGTGTTTGTGTATTTTTCTCTTTTTAAGAATAGAAGATTGCACTCTAATTTCAAATAAATGTCGAGATTTTGTAAATATTAGAAATGGTGAAAGCCCTGCAGGCATTTTTTTATGACTTGTTAAAGGCAAGATCATTGGTTTTCATCGAAATCAACGAATACAAATAAAAATTAGGTGTAAGCATCTTTTTATAATTTTGCTTAAATATAAGTTTTTGTTTTTGTAATCCGACATTTTTACTGCGTTGAAGCTCCGACCTTTTTCTGACTAATCAATATAAACAAATGCAACCAATTTTAAATTCCAATTAACTAATCATTTCCACATTTCATTGAACTTCTGTTTCTTTCCTCTCCCATTATTGTCTTTATATGGATATGTTTGTCAATGCCATATGCCACGTAAAGTCGAGATATTTCACACTCCCAATGTTTGTCGTATCAAAAACAAGAAAATAATGTACTTCATCCAAAACAAGACCGACCTTATCCTAGATATAAGTTAATCACAAGCAAGATTGGTTTTCTCCCAAATTCCTCCGACAAGGTGGGGGTAGGGAGGGGGGCTGAAATTTTTACCATAAAAATATAGTATTTTTTAAATATCTAAAACTCGAATATATTTTTTAACGAAATATTTTTAATTGCATGAATAGATGAGAAAATGCACTTTGTTTCTAATTTTTTTCAAATTTTAAAAACACAAAATAACCATACACGCACTGTCCACAGCTCACTAGCTTCTTTAAGATATTATCATTAAAAAATAAATAAATAAACACAAATAACAATATTTTGCCAAGCTGAAATAGAGAATGAAGAAAAAAGGAAAATTTTAATTTCATTTTTCTGACGAGAAATTTTAAAAATACGAATGCATTCCATGACTATGGGTTTAACCATGGATGTATTATTAAACATCCATGGGTTTAACATGGAAGAAAGGGAATATCTGAAATCTAATTGAACTGCATCCTTAAGGGACGACACATTAGTCACATTTAATTTTAACTTTATTTGTTTTGCTGCCCTTCGATAAAAAGCATTTATTTACGTTCAACCTTCCTTGTTTTTTCCGACAAATCAACCACGACAGACACAATCAATTGATCATTTTAATGTTTCATTGAACACTAAACTTTTATTTCCCAACTCTCATAGAATTTTCTTTATAAGGATATGTTTATTTCTGCCACGGCAAGTATCTTGCTCTTTCAGTATCCCTCATCTCAAAAAACAGGAAGTAAACGTACTTCAACACCGTCCTTCCCCGTGATTTAAATCAATCACCGGTCATTTAAGCCATTTTCGTATTCCCTTCTTCGCCCGTGATTAACGACTATGAAAAAAAGAAAGGTTTTTATTCATATTTTCATTTTTTATACGCAAGGTTATTATCTGGCGAGATCAGTTCACTACCAAGTATGCAAATAGGGCAAGGTTGTCTTCAGGAAAAGAAGAATAACTCCCGATCCTTTCACTCTATATTTGGCTCTAGATAATGTTCTTTTTCCTTTTTCTTCACCTGTGCCGAAGTATTCTTTGCGACGTCCTTGGCCTTTTCTTTTAGCAGAAAGAAAAATCTTGCCTGAAGAATAGAACTCAATCCTGCCAACTAAGTTCATTACACTAGACATCTGCATAAAGGAAAGATACATGCAGATTGCTACATACATTTGATTCAAAAGCGCGTGTTTTTCAGATAACAACGGTAGATGACTCCTATAAAAAAGTTGTTGATCTTCCTGAAGAGACAAGGTTTAATGTTATTTAAGGTTGCATCTTCAGCGCGATACCGTTAGAACACTACATCATTTATTTATTTATTTTTTCGCTCTTGTTGTTATTTAATCTAAAACTGATAAAAAAAGCAGTTGGCAAAAATTAAAAAACAGCTGGCTTTTATGAAGCGGTTAAGCCAGATACTGTATTTTAGGAAAGTTCTTAGACACAAACATTGGTAAAGTGTTGGCAACAATTAAAAAATAGCTGGCTTATGAAGCGGTTAAGTCAGATAATGTATTTTAGGAAAGTTCTTAGACACAAACATTGGTAAATTGTTGGCAACAATTAAAAAACAGCTGGCTTATGAAGCGGTTAAGCCAGATAATGTATTTTAGGAAAGTTCTTAGACACAAACATTGGTAAATTGTTGGCAACAATTAAAAACAGCTGGCTTATGAAGCGGTTAAGCCAGATAATGTATTTTAGGAAAGTTCTTAGACACAAACATTGGTAAATTGTTGGCAACAATTAAAAAACAGCTGGCTTATGAAGCGGTTAAGCCAGATAATGTATTTTAGGAAAGTTCTTAGACACAGACATTGGTAAAGTGTTGGCAACAATTAAAAAACAGCTGGGTTATGAAGCGGTTAAGCCAGATAATGTATTTTAGGAAAATTCTTAGACACAAACATTGGTAAAGTGATCTGCAGCCTAAAAGCATTGAGGCTTTGTGTAACTTACCACGCACAGACAAATCAGTATCCCCTAATAGGCAGCTGTACATAATTTTAGATAAAAAAAAAATTCTTCATCATTTTAACTAAAAAATCATTGTTATTTTGCCTTTGCGTTGTAGGGGATATTACATTCCTCTTTTTATAATTCTTTGCAGAAGATGATTCTCAATTGATTTCTCGACATATACAAGTGAAAGGCAATCAAATTCTGAAAATGTACAGGGCGGCCCACCGAAAGTCTATGTAATGTAGTAAGATAAAATTCAATTTCTCAGCAAGCACTAAATGCTATTGCTTAGAAACTGTGTAATAGATTCGTGCCATCAAGACATTTTTAAACGTGTATTTTACATGATTTCGCAGGATGGAAAAAAAAGAGACCTTCAGCGCATTTTTTCATCACTGGAAAATATATTGTGCCTGCCAATGTCCGTAACGAAGAAGACGGGCATTCCAAGTGAAATTTGGAGTTTATTTTGGTCCAGACAGACACAGGGTATAATTTCCAAAGGGGCAAACTTCCGCCAGTAAATTTTTTATAGAAATTTTTCGCCTTATTTAAACACCCTATTCATGCAAAATCGATATCATGACGAAGAATTTTTTTCTTTTCCGTTTTATTAGTGGAAGTTTACCCCATCGCTAATCAGGCTCTGGACAGACACACAATACTAAACCAACTTGAAAGACTTATCCCCAAACTTTGGCGGTGTTCTTTTGGGCACTTCGTTGTGAATGGTTTGTCGGGGGGGGGGGGGGGGGGGTAAAAATATTTCGTACAGCCCCGAGGAACAATCTGTTAATTTTCAAAAGTATTTCCCAACTTTATCAAGTCAGTGCCCATCTCTTGAAATAAGTGCGAAATTATCTATTTGGGGTGAAAAATACGTACGAAAAGTTCGTACCTAACATTGGTCACGAAGAACAGTCAGTTAATTTTCAAAAGTGTTTCCTAACTTCATCAAGTTCATAAGCACAGCTGCGTATCCCTTGAAATAAGCGCAAAATTATCTATTCATATAGTACTTTTAATTTATAAAAGGAAGGAACTGATAACATATAAGGTCCTACCTCTTTCCACCGTCCAAGAAAAAAGATGGGGGGGGGGGGGGGGGGGTGGAGAGAAAAGAAAAAAAAAAGAAAGAAATCCTGGCTACCGTCTTGAATTCATTTATTGTTTAATATCTTTCACTTAGAAAACTAAAAGATAACAGAAAACTGAAGGCATTCAGTGATTTATAATGAGTTCTGTTAGTGAATGAAAAGGGTTTTAAGATAGTAATAGTATATATATATATTTTTAAAAACTACGGTTTATATATATATACCCTTTTAATGAAATACAAATGATAAAATTTAAAGCTTCATCATACAATGAAATTGCAACCATGCAATAATCAGTCGCATGGTTGCATTTTCATTATATGGTAAAAGTTTTATAGACAATCACAATCGCACATTTATTCGTAAAAAAACATTCGAATGAAAATATCTGTAACGAATAAACGTGGTAAGAGAAATGGTTTTTCTTTTCCGAAATATCTCCTTTTTTTATGTTTTGAAATTTTAATTTTCATATGCTTATAAATTGAAATGAAGTATTATTTTAAATACGGTTTAATAAAACATGTTTCTTTAGTATAATTTTTTTCTAAATTCATATTTATGTTCTGATCGATAATTTGCCATTATCATTAAACATGATTTATAATTATAACATGCCATTATCATTAAATATGGTAGGTTTTATGCAACCCTCTATTAATAATTCATATGTAAATAGTAGGAGCATTGAATGAAAAGAAAAAAATAATAATAACACGGCCACTTTAATTGCTAAAACAAGTAATATAAAAACTTTTTTTTTAAAGTCAATTAATACTTAAGGTCAAAAAGAATTTTTTTTCCAGCTATCTACACGCCTCGCCACTGACGGTATTTATTCCTAAATTTATATCGTGCTAAATATCTTACATACGAGAAATTTTTGAAATGTATTAAAAATTAAATAAAAAATAAATAGCTAAAATACCAAAAATTAATAGCTCGAAAAGTATTTTTCACAAAATTGTTAGACAAACTGCGTTAGAAAGGTAAAAAATTATATTTTTCTTGATATAAATTTCAAATCTAATGATTATGCCGTTTTTCAAATATTGAATTTCAAAAATTACCAAACTTCACAATAAAGTATCATAGCGATGTTACAGTTAGCGATAATACAGTTTTTCAAATATTAATTAATTAATTAAATTTTATTATTTAATTTTAGTTTTATATTTCATTTCTGTTCAAAAGCATAGACTCACTCCACATTTATAGTCTCCATTGCCTGCGAGACGCCTGATCTTCGTCCGTGAACAGCCCCATTATCTTTTTACGCGTGAAGGTGAGACTATAAATATGGAGTGAGTCTATACTTTTGAACAGAAATGAAATATAAAATTAAAATTAATTAATTAAATTTAATTAATAAATTAATATTTGAAAAAACTGTATTAACATCAATTGTCATCCAGTACAAGTTTAAAAAAATGTATTTGAACTTGAATGGATGAATAAAGAGTATTTTATTAACGATTGAAAATTTGAACAAGATATATAAATATATAGAGTGTGTGAGCTAATAGTAGGAATTGAAGAATAAGTTATTCCAAGTTTTTCTCTAATAATCTACTTTGCTAAAAAGAAATTTCGATTTAAAATCTTCGTCAGCAATTGTAAGTTTAAAATAACAACATGACGATATTATTAGACTAAGTTTTTAGTAACAATGCTTTAACTATGGTCTGGGGGAAAAAATAATATTAATAATAATAATAATAAATATGCACAGCAACTTTAATTGCTAAAATAAGTTATTCCAAGTTTTTCTCTTAGAAAAATTATTTTAAATAAATAGTTTTAAAAACTGGTATATTTTTTGCCTCCTCTACTTTAATAGCCGAAGAAAAGTCCAAAAAATATCGAAAAATACGCGAGTGAAAAATGTATTATATGAGGACCCCAGAAGCCAAAAGGATATAAGCGACAAAATTTAGATTTGGAGTAAATTGAGTTCAAAGTTGAACATCAATAGTAATTGACTGAATTAAAATATGAAACTGCTGCTTATTTCATAGTGGTTTTTGAACTCTTATTTCAATAACTGTGTAAAAAAAGTGGAGTACAATTTTTTTTAAATTTATAATTAATCAATATTGATAATCATTCGGCACTTGTACCCCTTGTTAAGTAGTTGATCTCAAGAACGCAGCGCATAATTAGAAGATCACTTATTATATCATTTTACCTCCAAACAAAAAGTCATATTTCCAGATCGCCTGTGACTTAGCTCAGTTTTAAATTCAGTTTTAAGTTCGTAATTAAGTAAATATGTAGCACCTACAGTCGTCGTTTGGTCCGTCTGGCTGTCTGTCCGCATATAGCAACGCAAAAACTACCCAACCGAATGGTTTGAAATTTAATAACATATAATCGTTTCAGAATTTTGTCGAGTCATTTCAAATTTTAGGAAAATCGAATCAAAACTTAAAAAGATATTAATAAAAGTTTTCTTTATTCTATTAAATCCTATCGTACGTAATCTATATAATAAAAGCGCAAGTCAAAAAAAAAAAAAAAAATACGGGCAAACCACTTCTTTTTTCATATGCCACGTGGCTATTTTTATTAAAAATTATTTTTTCGAATAAAATTGTATAAAAGTTACATTTTTGGAAAGATCGTTCAAAAAAATTGTTTGCTTGAGAGGTAAGTTAGATTAAAAAATGTATAGTTTCTGAAATAAGTTCAGTGAAAATTAATTTAACAGCAAAATATCTCAATCCATTAAAGTAAATAAACAAAATATTCATTCATCGTGAGTATAGAAATATTAACCATAGAGGTAATCATTCGCAAATCAAGATCTCCATGGTAAATTTACAGCGCTGCCTGGTGTCGAAAAAAAAATTCGCATCTGTAAACATATGGCATACGTAATAAGAAAAAAAAAGGGGGCATCCTCATTTCGTTCATAGCAGACAGTATAATTTATTTCACTGAAATAATAACGATGATTTTTTACATTGTAAAACTAGTTATAGCACGAAACGAACGCACCTCATTTGTCACGTTTAATGTACAATTTCCAACTTGTTTCAATTTTGCCACTTATACCCCTTGGCTTGTGGGGTAATCATATGGTTTCCATTTGAACTAACTCATTTGATCCCCTTCATCAGTTTTAGGTAAGATTTCGTAAGAAATACTACCTATTTTAAACCTGCCGTTTGCATCACATTTTTAATTTTATAAGCCTGATGCAACCCGTAAAAAAAGATTCTAGAAACTCTTAAACTAGATTTTTATTTCTTTTCTTTTCTTTTTTTTAAGAGAAAGAAGAAGAACTTTAATGTTGTTTTCCCTTGAACCCAAAGCAACATCCCATCAGCTTTGATTTAGGTCAATAACATGATTAGCCCTCGGGATGTATTCCGTTCATTTATCTCTCAGCGACCAATTCCAAATAAAAAAAAAGAACAAAAAAATACCAAAAAGAAGAAAAAAAATATGTCTGTGTGTGTTGTAAAGGGTCAACGAATTTAGAACAAAAAAAATACTATCAAATGTACTGTATTTATAATCACAGAGGTAAAAAAAAAAGTTTTCCAATGTGATATTTATTATCAAAGGTGATAGTCGTAGTAAATTACCTATTAAATTTCTTTTATCGCCATTTTTTTCCCTATAAAAAGTATTGAGATGCATTATTTTTAATGGCAAGCGCAAGTAGAATTGCCCATTTACAGTTAATGTCATTAAAATACTATGTATGATGTTGCATATAGTAAATGACGCTTCCACGAAATTGTAGAGCGACAAAAAACATGACAACTACAAAATATTATTTTTTTCCCCATAAAAAAGTATTAAGATGCATTACTTTCACTGGCAAGCACAAGTATACTTGTCCATTTACAATTAATGTCATTGAAATACTATGTATGATGCTGCATATAGTAAATGACGCTTCCACGAAATTTTAGGGCGACAAAAAACAAGATAACTACAAAATATTTTACTCAATATTCAGTACACGGGGTCGGGGCAAGAGAGTGCTAAGTCACATTATCGAACTTCTGAGATATTTTAATTTGAAAATTTTATCAGTGACTCAAATCAAGATATATAACATAGAGTTTTTTCGCCAAAGTTTTAGTAACAGTTGAGATAATTTGAGTAGCAATATGACATTACTTTAATGATGACGTTCTTTGTAAATTAGTTCTCTTCATTGGGGGCATAAACGAAACCTGGGAAATATGCTGCCACCAAGTGACATTAGAAACAAATTATATATAGGATATTATAATTTACAATACTAAGCAACATATTACAGTTTTAGGTTTATTTCACCAAAAATGTGGCTTGGCACTTTCTTGCTCCGACCCCCTCAGTAGATTCCAGTTGTTTGAAACACCGTTTAATTGGGTTAGCCGCTTAATTGGGCCAAAATGTCAAGAACAGAATCAAAACATATCAATAGCACAATTTCTGATAATTGAGGCAGCCGCTTTATTGGGATAAACCGTGCCTGAACCGATGTGTCCCAATTAACCGGAATCTACCTTATATGAAAAATTACCCTAACTTTAAAAAATTGCCAAAAGTGTAACAGAATTCAGAATAAAATCTTTTGTACTTATGTGACAACATCATTATGCTGGAAAAACGTTTCTTCCGAAACATAGCTAAAAAAATAAATAAATAAATAAAATAAAATAAATAAAATACCGTAGAAACATCGAGCGAACTTGTACACGAAAATTACTTGTCGAGGGTTCATCCAAAATTATACTTATTTCCATATCATGAAATTTTTTAAGGCGTTAACATATAACCATCAAAGCATATCATTATTAAAGCACAAATAACATAGTCAATAAAAGAATTTATCAATACAGACCGTTATTAAATTATAAGCCCGCACAGTGTACCCAAAAACACTTCTCTATTTCATTTGTACCGTTCAAAAGTCAAGTGGAATTTGAGCGAAAACAATGTACATCGGCAACTGCCTACACAGGAATAAAATGTATAAAGAATAAAATGAGATGAAGCCGTTAACCCTTTCCGGCACAGTGATCCCACTCCGGGCACACCTAATTTTAATTCCAAACTTGCATTCCGCACCAAGAATATTTTAATAAAATTTTGTTTCTATAATGAAAGCTTAAAATAAGGAGTTCTAATTTTCTAAAAAAGTCGTTTATAAATTCCGGTGTCAGTCAGTAATTTCTCATTTTACGAACAGAATTTGTCTGTGTCGGAAAGGGTTAAAATTCGATGGAAAAATGCTTGGAAATCTAGAATTTGCTGCATCATAATTTGCATTACAACTATAGGTGTAACGGACATACTTAACCCTACAGTGCATGAATTTTTCTTTTAGAATTGCTTTTTTTTTATACTTATATTAAGAATTCGACACCAGAAATTTTAAGATAGATTTTTAAGTTTATTTAGTAGCATATTTATGTTATTTTTAAAGGATTAATATTTCTATATAAATATAGTGGTTGCAAAGAACTTGATTTATTTATTAAAAGTTAAATAGAAAGTGTTGTCAATTGGCTACACTATGCACTGTAGGATTAAAATGTTTGAAATAGACACGCCCACACACAAAAGAAAAAAAAATATATTACACTGCAAAAAAAAAAAAAATATATATCTGACTTTACGGTATAATACTGGCATCCTAGCTGACAACATTATACTGTAAAATTAACAGTAATAAACAGAAAAATAAGCAGTAATACGCTACCGCACAGGATGCCAGTATTATACAGTAAAGCCAAAAAAAAATTTTTGCAGTGTATAATGCATATTTTTGGGTTAAAATTAATATAGGAACTCTCTTCTTTCTATTGAACCCCTGCTTTCAGATGTGTCTATTTGTAAATCAGATTAAGTCACACAATCGGTTGGGCGAACTGACACATTCAAAGCTCTCATTCATAAATCTAAAAACTGAATCTCCAAAAGATTAAAAACGACCGACGACACTGGATCTAACGTCATTTAGATCTAGAATAGTGCTTTTGGTCTTAGCCCTAATAGCTTCTACACGAGTCTTCTGCTCCATGGTTTTCTTCAATCAGTCTTTTAAACTGTCCAAGATAATGAAGTCATCCGTTCGCTTTATCTATCTGCCTGCCTCTCCAAAAATATTCCCCAAAGCTGGGATCTCTTGCCGCTCCAGTTATGGGAGACATAAACTTTCCTGCTTATCGAAACTGCCTTATCTCGTTTTTTTTACGGCACACTTCGCTGTAAACGAAATCTTTTTTCCATAATTTGTGTGGCAACTGAGATAACTGCTTATTTTATGTCTGTCGGCAAGTGGAAAAGATACACAAACAATTTTCTTGGAAAATGAACTTCTCTTATTTGTTCCTGGTGCCTATTATTTTTTATTTCTTATTTTGTTGCTAACTTCTTTATTTCCTACTTTTGGTGGAGGGTGGTATGAGAGAGAGAACATCATGCTCAAAATATATTGCTGAATTGTATATGGGAAATGAATACAACAGACGTTTGTTTGAAAATGCCAAAATACTGAAAAAAAAAGTTAATGTGCGACAGTGTATTACTGCTTATTTTACTGTTTATTACTGTTAATTTTACGGTATAATACTGGCAGCTGGAGTCCCAATATTAAAAGTTAAAAAAAACAAAAAAATCCCGTAAAAAAAAAAAAAAATTGTTTGCAGTGTAATTATATTGACATGATAGTTATACTGCAAAAAAGATTGTTGATTTTACAGTATAATACTGATATCCCAGCTGCCAGCATTATACCGTGCAATTAACAGTAATAAACAGTAAAATAAGCAGTAATACACTGCCGCGCAATGCCAGCATTATACTGTAAAATAAACATTTTTTTTTTTTTTTTTTTTTTTTTTTTTTTTTTTGCAGTTTAGAAATTAACTTTTAATAAAACTCTTTGAAATTAGTTCTTCCGAAAAGATCTAAGAAGATGTGGAGAGGAAATGCCTTCGTTCGAAAGAGCCAGAAAATTCTCTTAAGTATATGAATTAAGCCATATTCTTAGAACTAGATCTTTTCGAAAAGTCTTGAGCGATGATTCCTAACTTTTTTTAAGGGTAAAACCACTCTGACGCAAAGAAATTTAAAGCCCTTTTACGAGAATTTTTTGTAAAAAAAAAAAAAAATTCGAAAAATCCATTTACACTAATTAATTATGTACATAGTGAATTAAAAAAAACCATATTTTTGTTTAATTTATACATTAAAAAATGGTTGTTTAACAGCTGATGGTCGGGGGCGCTTTGAAAAACGAGGTTCAAGCGTGGACAAACTCATCGTAGACTTGACCTATAAAACAATTTAAACAAAGGAATTAGTTTTATCAGTCCAAAAGCTAAGTGAAATACGTAGACTTTTAAAAATATGCATTTTTAGTGAAATGACAACGACTCAAAGTAAAATGTAAGTTTTCCAGCAAAAATGGTCCTTTACTTAAAGTTACGCAAAACAGCGAAAAATCACTAAAAAATCTAAAAAATCAAAATTTCTAAAATCTTACTACGTATTTCACTAGAAAATATGTGACAATTCATTTTCTAAAAGCTAGAGGTTGATTGATTGAAAATTGTCTGATGTAGAATGTAAACCGACTTCGAAAATGTTGTTCTGAAAGAAGAAAAAAAAAAGGGGAGGGGGCGCTTTACCTTTAACTAATTTCGCAGAAAATGTCGCGTAACTATGCATATACAAAGAAAATGCGCTATCTGAACGGCCTCTGAGTTCGCTTGATCGGAATATGAACAAAAGTCTCTATTAACTGATGGGATACTGTTTCTGTATGCCAATATTTATGTACAGGATTATTTATTATAATTAAGATCCAGCTATTCAGAAGCCTCTAGCAATAGTATTAGGGTTTCAAATGAAAAAAAATATTCAACAGTACACTGCAAAAAAAGTGTTGATTTTACAGTATAATACTGGTAGCTGAGGTGCCAGTATTATACTGTAAAATCAACACTTTTTTTTCAGTGTATCTATAATTAAACTGAACGTTACAAGTTAAAGTGTGAAAATTGAAAAGATAAAATAAAATAAAATAAAAGCAGCAGTCAATGAAACCGCTAACAGCTGTTAACCCATTCAGCGGCAAGGTATACTTTCAGTACTAAAAGGTTGAAATAAATGACTGGCACCGGAATAAAAAAAGATTTGGAAATAAGAAAAAGGGCTATATTGCACATACATATTAAATGGAAAAGATTTTAGCAAAATTCTGGTATCACTGTGGCGCAACACAATTTGAACCGGTTAAAGTGATTTACCTCTTAAGCATGTCCCATCTAAATATCTCTAAAACCACATGTATATCATATCATAAAATACCTTCTTGATTCTTGTTACTTACAAAATAAACAAACTTTTATTCCCGTGGAAGAAGAAGCCTGAAGAGCATTAATAATGACTAGAACAGTAACATTGGTTACATTTTTATTAACTACGATTAACCCTTTATGAATGTATTTTTATAAATATAATATATATCTTCATGGATAGTAAATAATGATTTTGAGGGGGAAAATAGAAGGTTTCTCAGTCCGTATGTTTTTTTTAAAAATAAAATCTGTTATGAACAAAATTTTGAAGGAATCCCTCACAAGGAATGGAACGGGCAGTGTTTCACTTTTTGTATCTTTAGTAGGTGTGGGGGAAAAAAAATAAATAATAAAAAAAAATATATTTTGCATGTGAAAATTTCCGAAAATGTAGTAATCTAAATTATATATCCATGCAGGAATCTATCTGTGTGATATGTGCAGTTGTATATATTGCTGCAAAATGCATTCTATAAAAGTAAATGTGTGTATTGTGTGTGTGCCTGTGAAGATGTTTAAAAAAATTCAAATGCACCCCGTTATAGTAAAACAGTGGATGATCATGGTATATCGTGTATAAAATCAAATGACGAAAAACGTATCTACTATTGCTTCCCTTGCTCAAAAAAAAAAAAAAAAAAATTCTTTATTTTTTCCCCCAATCTTTATCAAAACACGTGTCTCTGAGTCTGTAGGCAATTTGAAAGAATCGGAGGTCATCGCCAAAAGCCTGTCTCCCAATAATTGATTCTGATTTTGACCTGGTCCACTTGCGGTTCAGCCCGTTCATCAAATTGAGTCTGGCTGGTAAAAGTTGATATCGCTTCGCTTGATGAAGGGGAGATAGTTAGTTAGTTGTCTTATAGGTGCCGGCTATTTTTCCGTTGTCGATTTTTAGCGCGTTTCCGTTGTATTGGCTGTATATTCACGAGAAGGTAAGGGTTTTAATATATTTAATGCAGTTTTTATTTACTGTTTTTGTTCATCTTTTCTCTATGAATACAGAACGGGAAGCGATCATTTAAGTGGATTAAATGATTATATTTTTAAAAAAACCTGTACATCCTATCAATTCCTGTTTTGAAAATAATTTACTTGTATTTGTGAAAAAAAAGTTTTTTTTTTTTTTTCTGTTATTCTCCAAGATGATAACGTTCATTTTAATTATTCTCCAAGATGATGACGTTCATTTTAATTATCCTCGAAGATGACTCCATGATATTTAATTATTCTTCAAAAAACCTCTATATCTCACCAACTCCAGTTTAAAAAAGTGTTTGAGAAATATCATTTTTAGTTATTCTCCAAAATGATAACGTTCATTTTAATTATTCTCTAAGATGACTTCGTAATGATTTAATTATTCTCCAAAAACCTCTATATCCCATCAACTCCGGTTTGAAAAATAATTTACTTGTATTTGAAAATATCTTTTTCAGTTATTCTCGGAGATGATAACGTTCGTTTTAATTACTCTCCAAGATGACTCCTTGATGATTTAATTATTCTCCAAAAACCTCTATATCCCATGAATTCCAGTTTGAAAAATAATTACTTGTATTTTAAAATATTTTTTTCAGTTATTCTCAGAGATGATGACGTTCGTTTTAAATATCCTCGAAGATGACTCAATGATATTTAATTATTCTCCAAAAACCTCTATATCCCATCAACTCCGGTTTGAAAAATAATTTACTTGTGTTTGAGAAATATCATTTTCAGTTATTCTCCAAAATGATAACGTTGTTTTTAATTATTCTCCAAGATGACTCCAGGATGATTTAATTGTTCTCCAAAAACCTCTATATCCTATCAACTCCAGTTTGTAAAATAATTTACTTGTATTTGAAAATATCTTTTTCAGTTGTTCTCGGAGATAATAACGTTCGTTTTAATTATTATCCAAGATGACCCCATGATGATATAATTATTTTCCGAAAACTTCTATATCCTATCAACTCCAGTTCGAAAAAATAATTTACTTGTATTTGAGAAATATCATTTTCAATTGTTCTCCAAGATGACAACGCTCATTTTAGTTGGCATATAAATGTTATTAAGTACTATTTTGCTGGAACTGCACATGTTACAGTTATATTTTACCGTATTGTCTTCTCAACGTTAATTTTTTTTTTTTTTTTTTTTTTTTTTTTTTTTAGTTTTGATGCTAATAGATATGTTATTCCGGCATGGTAGAACACTTGTCCCCCTCCCCCCGAGTTTTAAGCCTTTTTTTTCTTTCATTATATATTTCTTTCTATTTTACCGTATTGTCTTCTCAACGTTAATTTTTTTTTATTATTATTTTTTTTTTTTTAGTTTTGATGCTAATAGATATGTTATTCCGGCATGGTAGAACACTTGTCCCCCTCCCCCCGAGTTTTAAGCCTTTTTTTTCTTTCATTATATATTTCTTTCTTTCTTTTATTATTATTATTAGTTAAGTGTTTTCATTTGTTTTTACCAATATATTAATAATATCATGTAAGGAAATTATAACAGTGAAAATATTCCTTTGAAAATATGTATGAAAAATGAATGCAAGAAAAAAAAAATTATTTCAAAGAGACAGACAGTAAATCTGGATTTACTTTGTATCCAACTATAAAACGTTTCCCACTCCAAGCTGAAACGACGCTTCTAGATGCTGAATAGCAATCCTTCCTCTGAGCATCTTTTCATTTACACTTTCCGCTTCATTCAGCAGGTCGCTGAAACCGTTATGCACTGTCTAGGGAAAGAGGAAGGGCATCTTTAGCGATGAGATATGCAGGGCTTTGAAGCATTACTATATAATATATTTTAGCTATCGCACCGGTTCAGTTCAGTTAAAGTTAACTACTTCGTTTCGGTGTCGCCTTTCGTTCCTTTAAAAATAACGGATTCAGTTCTGGTTTCTGTTCCATCAGAAATGTTTCTTTTCTTTTCTTTTCTTTTTTCCTGTTAAAATCGGTTGTTATTTAGCCTGTCAAATCAAATAAAGCAAATGTTCAGGAACTTTTTCAAACAATTCAATTTTTATTTATTTATTTTTGTAACGATTACGCATTTTTATAACGCATGTGGTACGACAAATGAGCTGTTGATGTCATCTAACGAAAATTTCTTTCCAGTTATTAATTAACAGTTTACTTGCAATCTTAAACACCTTTTACAGCTTGTTCAGCTGAGAGAAGTTTTTTTCTGCTTAAGGGGTCTTGAGAGTTTTTCAGCTTAAAAAAAAATGAATCATTTTTCTTGCATTTTCTGAATGTCTGACATTTTATAAATGTACCTGTCGTACACCATCTACATCTACACTAGAAATCACTCGCAAGGAGAGAATCTCTTCAAGAAAATCCTTCACCCGTGCATGTGCTAAAAATTTGAAATTAATGTATATTAATATGATTATAGATTTAATGTATATTAAAAGAAAACAAATCAGGATTTAGACGTTTCGTTAAAATAATAATAATAATAATAAAACGACTGTTGTAAAATATTTGAAGAATAACCGAAGAATCATTTCAATTTTATTATTAGCAGATTACTTAAATTTAATACTCATTACTTTCTTTTACAAGTAATTCAGAGAATATTGCGTTTTCTTGACACATATTTTTTGTTCATTTTGAAAATTGTTAATGGTCGTTGTTTTATCTCTTCCAGCAATGTTTTCTCAGTATTGGACATCACGTTTTGGCAAATGCTTCATTTCCTTTGAATAAATTTATGTTTTGAAAAAAAGACCAAACATAAAAAAATAATGTTGTATTACGAATTAATAATCATTAAATTACCTGAAAAAAAAAAGAGTAAGAGTATTGGATATAATTAATTTTGGAATAATAAATTTAAAACTTTACACTGCAAAATAAATAAATAAATAAATAAATAAAATAAATAAAAAAATGCTGATTTTCGGGTATAATACTGGCACCCCAGCTGCCAGTATTATGCCGTAAAATTATAATGCCAGTATTATACCGTAAAATCACCAATTTGTTTTGCAGTGCAGTAACTGCACTTCTTATTCAAACGTAATTCACACTTTCCACATCAACTGAAACCACTATACTCCATCTGAAAGTGAGGAATACACTGCAAAAAAAAATTGCTGATTTTACGGTATAATACTGGCATATCAGCTGCCAGTATTATACCGTAAAATTAACAGTAATATACCGTAAAAGTAACAGTAATAAACAGTAAAATAAGCAATAATACGCTATGGCGCCTGCGTGGCAGTGTATTACTGCCTATTTTACTGTTCATTAACTGTTAATTATTGGCAGCTGAGGTGCCAGTATTATACCGTAAAATCAACATTTTTTATTTTATTTTTTTTTTATTTTTTTTCAGTGCAGCATCTTTAGAGATGAGGAGATGTGACACGGTATTTTCTTTATTCTGTGTCTGTGATTGTACCGAACCGAGTGTGCAATAACAGAGTTGGTCAAATTATTATTTTATTATGGTTATTCTTTCAAATTTGAGTAGTTCCACACGCAGTTTTTGATTTAAACCATGTATTACATTTTAAGAGGGCGATAAATTTGTAGGAAAATAATAATAATAATAATAATAATAATAAATAAAGCTTAAAAAAAGTATAAATTTTTAAGTTGTGAAAGCGTTAAGACTGTTCTCAAATCCAAAAGAGCTCCTTTTCGGCACATTTCTCAATTCCTTTTTGTTTAGAAATGCATGAAATTGACAGGTGTTCTTATTCAGAAACTGTGTAATCGAATGGCGTTTTCCATTTTTGGGTAAAGCCAGAAGATCTTTCAGAAAATAGTGTATTAATTGGCCGTTTTGAGTCAATTCCGGACGCGGCAGCATGAAAAAGAGGGAAAATTTGCTGTCACGTAACAGCAATTACTTCTAACTCAAATAAGTATTTTATTTATCAAACGCTATTCGATTCCAAATTGTTTCAATATTCAGGCCGGCCTCACCAGTGACCAAGAGGTTTTGTTCTGAAAACTGGTAGACGGGAGATGCTGGGTTCGAACCCAATCGCACCGCCTGTCGGCCTAATTGTTCGGAGTTTTCCGTGGTTTTCTTCGAACCTTGGAAATCCTTGCGTAAATACGGGTTAGATTACCTTAGAAAGTCCCCACAGAGGGCACTCCCCCTTCGGGCCTATATCCCTCGTGTAGATAATTGGCCGTCATGATTTACCAACCAACTATCAATAGTCAGGCCTGCCAATTTCATGCATTTACGTTTAAAAATGAGTCAGAAAATGTGTCAGAAAGTTTCGCGCTGTTGAGAAGCTAATTTGAGAACCAGATTAAATAAAGTCCCGTTTTAAAATGTGGTCACATTATTTAATTCTCATTAATTTGATTAAGAAAATTTTAATAGGCATATAAATTAACCGTTGTGTAGAAAAATTTAAAACAGTTACATAGACTATTTTCATGTTTGGATTTGTTGTTACTTTTTTTAGCAAATCAATGATTCAAACTTCTATACACTGTAATCGTACATTAGTTTTACTATATTAAGCATTTAAATCAAACGATTTTTTTTTTTTTTTTTTTTTTTTCCTTTAGTGCTTGTGATTTTTTTTATATGGATCAATCAACTTTTCTTTGTCTCTCGTCAAAAAAATTAGTTAATTTTTGTTAATATATTAATTATAGTTTTTATCTAGATCATTAATTTATGCTTCCGCAGTGCAAATTTTTGAAATAATTGTCAGTAATTTTGTTTTTTCATGGTAAGGAATAAGAAACAAAACAAACATTTCTGGAGGCAGGCAGTTCCTTTGAGTATTTTTTCAAGAGTGATTATTCACACTTTCCGCATCACTCAGCAGGTCACTGAAACCGTTATGATGTTCAGTCTGGGGAAGGAGGAAGAGCATCTTTAGTGATGATGAGAGATGACATAGTCGTCTAAAGATAGAAACTATTATTACTTTTTTTTTTCGTCTGTCATTGTACCGAATGTGCGCTGCAGAGATGGTCAAAAGATTCTTTTGCAAACGTGATTCACGACTCATGACTTGGAAAAAAAGGAGCCTTTTTAATGTCAAGCTGATAAGAAGTTCAAAAAATACAAATGATTTCTTGTTTTATTTTCCTGGTGCTCTTTTCAGATAGGATAAGGCGCTGTTACAGAGTTACGCACCGTTTCTCTTAGTTTCGATCATGTGCATCAGATGGGTTTTTTTTTTTTTTTTTTTTTTGTCATTTATGCGATTCATCGAATAAATATAGTCGATTGTAGAATTACAGTTTCTCAATTAGTTGGTAGTTTCTGATTAAAATTTAAAAGATATGGATTTGTTACCTCATCCGGAGTGAGTTTTAATAGGTGCCAGAAGAACTTAAAATCATATTATACATAATGGAATAACGTGTATGAAGAAATGTTTGATAAGGGTAGTAGGGGAAGAGCACTTACGTTTGTGAATATCATTTCGGTAGTATAAATGATAGAAAAGACACTGTTTCGATCAAAGAATGATATTGTTGTGACATAAGATTTCATTCTTAGCTATGAGTCCTACATCAGACCAAAGCGCAGACACTTACACTGAGAAAAACGACACTTTCAAATCTGAGTAAATCGACGTTTTCATTTTGTTATGAAACTTTTTGTTTCAAATAAGACGACCCAATGCTTTGCCCTCCTTGCTCCCGTCTGGTTACGGGCTTGCAATATAAGGAGAATCGGATAATATAATTAGTATCGTTACCAAGTGTGTATTATAATGTTTTGTTAATTAGTAGAAACACTTACTAATATTTATATAAAGAGTGTTTACTCTATTACAACTAATAAAATCTTATATTCTTAAATGTATAATATCGATTAAATTTTAGTAGGGTGTGAATACTGATTAACATACACATAATAAAATAAGCCAAATTATAGCTATGTTTAGCTTACAAGCTTTATGCAGCATACATGCGGAGTTATTTAATTCACATGCAGACAGAAAACTATGCTATATTTTGTGTGTTTATATATATTGTCCCGACTGAGAAGCAGTGGTCCCAGCTTTTTTTTTTATTCTTCTTGTGCCACCAATTGCCATTGGCACAGCACAGCACACCTGGTTAAATACAACTTACAAGAGTGTCGCAGTCTCGTAGTAAGTCCAATTTATTTCTCTCTCCATGGTCTGTGCACAAGTGATAACTCCACTTCTGCAAAATCCTACCCAACATAGGGCACTTTTCTGCTCTTTATTGACTATAACGCCGGTTCTTTAGGGCCCTAATCTCCCGCTGCTAGGGATGGGCCCTTATCGTCGGTCGGCATCTGAGTGAAGACGCATAAATTGGGAGGTCCAACTCCATTCATCATCGTCTCTGGCCCACCTTTTCGCTAACTATACCCTGCTGACCATAATTCTTTTGAAGTCACTCCGAATCCACACTAACCCAAGATATACGGCGTCGCAACGCAATCCATCTCTCAGGTAACTGACGTCACCTGGGGAAAGGGGGGAGGGGGAGGGGGATGAACAGGTTTGGGAAATGCACTTCTTTTTATTTATTTATTTTTCTATTTATGGTTTATTTTAAGAATAAAGACATATCGCTAGAAATGGATGTACTGAAAAGTAATTTTATAATAAACAAATTTTAATTGCTTAATAGGCGTAAATTAATAATTGCTTAATAGGCGTTGAGTATTAGTAATTAAAATTTGATTATTATGAATGCAAGGCTTGTGAAATTTTCTATGGAAAAATTTCCAATGGATTAAATATGAATTTAAGTAATTTTATATCACAATATATTAAATGGAACTATAAATTAAAAATTTAAGTAACATGCTTTTCGTACTAAATTTAATGCATTGTCATCGACAATGCACTAATATTTCAAATTTTAGAAATATCAGTTTATTAGTTATGTGATTTCTATCAAAAACGGAGAAGAATGGTTTTGACACTGAATCCTGCCCCTGTTGAGGTTGAGCCCTGACCGTACATGAATAGTGCATTGTCATCGACAATGAACTTGTGCAGTTTGGTTACAGAAGTTGGTTTGACGAAGTGGCAGTGTTGCCAGTGTTTAAATTCAGATTACTCTATTGGCACCACTTTTTTGAAATGGTATACTTCGCCTTATTTAATCTGTCATTAAATAAGGCAAATTTTACTTTCTGAAAAAACTGGTGGCAATCAAGAAAATTGGATTAAAAAAAAGGGGGTAGCCCACGGGCAACACTGCGAAATGGGTCAAAAATCGATTATAAGATCCAGACAGACAGCAAACAAAATTAAATATAAGAGCGTAGACATAATAAATTATTTTTAAAGACTAAACGATAAGAACGATAATTTAAGTTTCCTTCATCAAATGAACCGTTCATGCGATCGCTTGGTGGCCTACATGAGTCTGGTGTCTTGTTAAAAGGACATGTCTTTTCATTGAGTATTATTTTGTGTTAACAATTATCTGTGTTATTATCTACAGGTTGTAATGATAGGATATGTCTATAAATTTATGACTTCGTTTATGTTTCAGCATTTAGTAGTAATAATATTAAAGGAACCTTTACGGGAAAAAATGTGCAGCTCTCCCGAATATTTTCAAGAAACTGTTTTGAAAATATTCGAAAAATATCATAAACTTAAAAAAAAAAAAAAAAAAATCATATATTGTTGCATAGTTGCCAACTTTTACGCTATTTTTCATACCACTATTTTTGAACAGAAAGAAATGTCTTATTTAATCGCTAAAAATTTAGGGCTATATAAGTTAATCTTTTTCTTTTTAAAAATAATGGTTAAAAAAAAAAAAACGTAAAACATTGGAAGCTATGCTGTTGTTGTCCACAGTTGCGCATTATTTCCCAGGAACGTGCCTGGAATTTTTTGCAGTGTTAGACTTTTTAAAAGTAGGATTTTTAAGAAATGACACTTTTACTTCTCTTTTTGTCGTCTATGTTTTTTAGTGTAGACTTACAAATATGACATATCATCTATAGTCTTTGTTTTAAAAAATAATTGCATTTCCTTTTTTATATAATTAAAAATTATAATTGATCTATACCGTAGCAAAAACTATAAATATACGCATCTATGGCTTAGCAGTGTGGAGAAAGCAGAATGGTAAAATAAATGGCATAAAATTATTCCTCCAAATTTGCATTGTATTAATTGACAAAAATTATCAGTGATCTGACCGAAATTTGAGCAAAAAGTAAATTCGTTATGTTGGTTTTGTTTTGAGTTCTAATTTGTTACAGAGTCTTTCGCATAATATATAATAGCGGCAAATTTACTTTACTTTGGTTCAGGCAAATATTGTCCATGAAACTTTTGTTATGCTGCAAGTAATAGGGAAATTTTCACATTGTGTGTGGGTAATTTTTCTTTTAAGTTATACTTTAAAAATGTTTAATTTTCCCTTTCAGAGCCGATTTTTAAAAGGTTAAAGGGGGGAGGGGGGGTTAGACCTGGGCGCTAAGAGCAGTGGAAAAACATAAGTTTCTTTCAATATCTTTCGTAAGAGTGATGAAAAAAATTCTTGCCCAGAGCGCCGTGGCTGCTAAAGCTGCGTTTATTTCACCAGTCAAAAAGTTGCCCCCTGTTTCCTTTATATATCTCGTACCTTTATTTTCGTTATGTGATTAGAATCGACTGATTAAGTTGCTTTTTTTTTGTTTAGTGGCGAGTATTTGTGCCAATGAGTTGTCTCTTCTACATAAGGTTTCGAAGATTTGCGAAGGATGGTTGCTGGTTCGATTCCGAATGCTAGTGTTTCGATAACTACTTGGCAGTTACGATAACATTTCCTCCAAAGTGCATTTTAAGTAAAATATAATATTCGATGGAATCTTGAGTTGCGAGTGTACTTATCTGTAAATGAAACTGATAAAGTGTTTTTGAGTGCGCAGGCAAAAGTTACGAATAAGATTGTCTAGGAGAAATGTAAACGCAACCGTAGTCAAGAGATCATTAAATAAACTGATGCATTTAGCTCGAAACCTATCAATTTTCGAATACCACTATTTTTTAATAGTAATATTCGTCTTACTTAATCGCAAATTTTTGTCATTAAATAAAGAAAATATTTATCTTTGGAAAATAGTGGTACTCGAAAATCGGAAGGTTATGGCAGCTATGCTGGTGCCTAGTAATTACTTCTGTGTAAATAGCTTCGAATACATTATGGCTAAACAAAACAGTACGTCTAACTTTACTATACAAACAGAACTTCCTAATGACAGTACCGTAATAGTCAGTTCCGTTACGAGTCGAGTTCAATTAGCGGTGCTTAGTAGTTAGGCAGTGGTCACTTTTAGCTGGTGATACCGGTTTGTTTCATGCTCGTTTGCAAAATATAATCATACCGCAATCACACGAAACCTAGTTAACTTATGTCTCTTTTATGATAAGCATAATTTTACTTCATTTGCACTACAAGTAAAGTAGGTATGACATTGATACACATCCAGTTTAATTCGTACAACCTCAAGTTATGTTCTAATTATTTTTCTGACAAAAACCACGTGATCTATGAGCTCCAGAACAAAGTTCAGTCCAACTTTGACCAAAATCTGGGCGTCTGGCAACCTATATCGGGAGTGGCGCAGCTTCTGGATGTAAGATGGAAGTAAAGCCTCCTGTAGGGCTGGCTCGTAAACAGGTAACACACCCCTGCAGAGAAAAGAAGCAGAAAAAGAAGATGAAAAGCAAAGCCGCTGAGAAGAAAAGAGTATACCTGACCGGTTCTGTTATTTTCATCTTTTTTTTTTTTTCTTAATATTATTTTTCTTCATTCTCCCATCATTCAGCCCTCCCTTGTTGCTTGTTGTTGCTTCTAACCGTTCGACCTGTCGGAAGATCTTTTAGACTCTGACCCACTTAAAAACAGGGATTAGTGACATAATTTTGATCAGATATAACTGCTGCTTTGGGTTCAAGTAAAACGGTAATTGCTTCATAAAGCCTCTCGAGGCGTTTACGCTGATTGGGTTTTGGTGTTCTCTTTCCACGTAAAACTAAATGGTTTTAGCCGAAGAGTTTGATAAGGCTTTCGCATAAAATAAATAGTTAATTAGACAAATTAAAATCACCTCTGACTTCTTTTCTTAAGGAGAAGTTCCACTTCTTTGAGTCAAATTTTTTGATTTTTCATTTTCAGGTGCGTTCGTCATTATATAAATACGTAGCATCAGGGTCGGACTGGGCCGGGGGAAAGGGCGCAAACCTTGGATTTTCAGAGGGCGCAAAAATTTTAACGAACTTAAATCAACCCATATATAATGCTTGGAAATTTTTCCATAGAAAATTTCTCACGCCTTGCATTCAAAATATTCAAATTTTTAATTGCTTAAAAGCCAACATCGTGAAAATGTACTCAAGCCGGGACTCGAACCCGGTCATCAGTATAATGGCTTTTAACAAAATATTTGAATATTATAAATGCAAGGCGTGAGAAAATTTCTATAGAAAAATTTCCTAGTATTAAATATAGGTTTATTCAATTATCGATGTTGGATTTTCTTTGGTTTCGTGTTTGCCCCAGGGTTGGTGGCTCACGGAAAATATGCCATCTTGTGCTGCGTTTTTAGCCTTGCCATCATGTTATAGTGAGAAAGAGGCAGGCTGAGTATCGTTCGCAAGTAGTTCAGTTGGTAGAACGTCCGTGCGCTATACTGATGACCCGGGTTCGAGTCACGGCTTCGGTACTTTTTCAGTATGTTGGCTATACATACGCCTATTAAGCAATTAAAAATTTGAACTTAAATCAATTTTACTTACTTGTGTTGTGTCTGACTTGATAAAGTTTAACACATTCGCATAGCACCAAGTAAGAAAAGAACTTAATATTATATTCCTGAGTTTAGATAGACGACTTCGCTATATTCCCCGTGCATCCATTAAATCTTCACAATGCTACACAGTTTTTTAAACTATGTCATATAATATTCAAAAACTCTAGAAAGTTGAATAAAGATTACCTTGTAGTAGATTGACTGTAGACCAGGACTTTCCTACTTTATTCTTTTGTCAATAGATACCTTAGAACAGTCATGGTATAAAAGTGATCACTCCTTACTAATTATACTGCAAATAAGGTATAAAAAATACATAGGTACCAATTTATTGTGAATAATTACTACTATTAAATTCTATTTATAAATTTTGTTTCGGGAATTATCTACATATTAAAAAGTGGACGAACGTTGTTTTTTCAAATTGTTACACCTACGTTTGAGTTTCTTGGATTAAGACAGCCTGGGAATATACTTATCTTAATTCTTCATAGAGTTATAAAAGAAAAAGTTTTAGGGATTTATCTAAAAATTTCGGAAAATAAAATTTAAATATTACGAGAAAAAGTACTAAACACTCATTTAGTCAACAGTAAAATTATACAGGGACTTTAAATTTGAACTTGAACTTGTGATAGGTTCAATGGGCTTCCAAGTTGCGAAGCAACTGCACACCCTGGCTTTGAGTAAGTGTATATCAAATCCTGAGAGAGCCATATGAAATGTCTAGCCGTAGTCCAATTGACTACATAAAAATAGGATAGTGTTAAGTATATCTATAAAATAATGAAAATTTACTAGTTAAAGTATAAAAGTAAAATAATAAACTTTCTTTATTTAAAAGTAAATACTACAAAATGTTTCTGGTAAGTATCTACATGTTATTTTCTGTAGATTCTTTGAAAACAGAAGATAATCCCTTTAGACTGTAGGAAGGTTTTCTGCAACTCGAAAAGCAATTATTCAAATGAGCTGTACACTTACACACAGTTTGTTTTATACAAAAATTAATGTATGTGATAATTCATAATTTTTATTATGAATTTATTAATAATTTTCATAATTAAAAAAATGTGTTTGGATACCAAAAAAAAAAAAAAAAAAAAAAAAAAAAAACTTGAATATGTTTGGTTTATTAAGTGTATTTCATTAAAAAAACAATAATAATTCAATTGGATGATTTTTTATAAGTTTGTCAAATGGATTTAACATTAGCATCCTCAAACTTTAAACTCTTTTAGCTCTATGAAAAATTAACATAAAGTCTTTAAACTATACCTTTTCGCGGGCTGTCTCGATCCAAGAAATTCAAATATGGTCTCAAAAATAGGTGTTATTAATTTAAAATTCAAAGTTAGTATAATTTTTAATATGTAGACTACTCCTGTAACATACTTAATCCATAGCTTTAATTAATAGACATTATTTCTAATCGATTAGTACCTATAAAATTTTTACTATTAGTTTTAGAAGAATTGGTAGGGGGTGATCACTTTTTTTTTCAGGACTGTAAATTAACACACTTGATATATCCATAGTTGTCCATTAACGCAAAAAAAAAATCTTGCTTTACTTTTTTAGCAATTTTAGACATTATTACAAGTTTGACGATATTTATGATTTTTTTAAACCGACATCGTCGTGTGAGATATAACTTGACTAACTCTTCCCTTTTATACAATTCTTTTTTCACTCAAGCAATACAGAATTGTTGGATATCATTGGTCCATTGTTTCCTAGCTTCGATGGCCAACGATTCAGTTTGGCTGTTTCCAATAGCTAATACTGTGTCGTCGGTTTAAAGATATGAGTTCCCATTTGACCAACAGTTATGTTTACTGGCAAAACTACGCTAATAATAATATTAAAATATGCAAATAATTGATCCTATTTTAATTAGAAATTTCAACTAATTTGTTGATTTTTTAAGCAAAAATTAATTATGCTTCTAGAATTACCTATTAAAATTGCTTCTAATTTGGTTTCCTTGGTTTCAGAAATGTTTCACCATTTACCATTTGTATTTAAACAAATATCTCTAAAACTATTATGCAAATAAATTTTACTTTTAAGACTACTAAAATGCAAGAATATCAGTGCTAAGAGCTCCAACCTCTGTTTAAAAAATATATATTTATTTGACGTAATATTAATTAGTTATCAAGTCAGTTATGAACATGGTATAGATGCAATTTCTGATATAATTTGACAGCAAATGCTGTTTATTTACTACAGTTTTTTTTTTCTTTAGTAAAGTAGCATCTTTAAATGTAGTCTCTGACGGTGTCTGCCTCATCACACCATACAAAATAAAGATCCAGTATGCAAAATTCGTTCAAAAAATATTTATATCGAGAACAAAAACGTACTTTCAGTATAGAAATAGAAATTTTGAAAAAGAACCACATATTATAGCAGTATTTGAATGTCCAAATATTTGAATAAGAAATAACACTTGCTTGTGAAAATATTACATTTAGAGCATTTGGGATAAGGAGAGGCAGGAGGAGGAAGAGGCATTTTGTGTGCTTAAAAATGACTTTATGCATCCTTTAAATGCTGAAATGTTATCGCACTATAAAAGGGTTTCTACTGAAAAATGGCATAAAAATAGCGATTAAATCGTTAAAATAATTAAATACATTTACTTCTCTCAGCACACTCTTCCCACGATTCGCATATTTCTTATAATAATTAAAGATCAAAGGAAATTAAGTTTCCATAATTCAAAGAAATCCTCCGGGGATTGTAATCCTGCAAGCGGCAGGATTTTGCTGCCAGCGTTTTATAATTAAAAAAACCTACAATAGTTTCTGAATAGTAATCATTACTTTATTTAATGATTCATTTTTCCGTGATTAAATAACACAATTTTTTATTTAAAATACATACCAGAATTTTCGAATAGTTTATTTAATTACGGAAAGGTTGTCATTAAATAAAGCTAACCGAAAATTTTGGTAATTAAAGGATATTTGAAGTATTATATAAAATAAAGGTATAAACGAATTTTTTTTTTTTGCCGAAAATAGAAGAAGAGAATCACAAATGCAAATTTTTCTGGTTTTCAAACTGTGGAGTATGCAAATTTTGAGTTCGACGTCAAAAACGTCGCTTCAGCGGCAGCGAATGAAATTTGACTTTCAACTGGATAAAAGAGAATGAAGACAAGGATGATCGGCATTCAGTGATTGCTTTGTTTCGATGAGTACGATGTCTCAGCGAAGTCATTTGACAGATTCAGAAGCTTGGAGAATTGTTGGTAGGTTAGAAGGGGGCCAAACTCAAGCCGAAGTAGCGCAAGCCATTGGAGTGTCACAAAGTGTCATTTCCAGGATCTGGAACCGTTTTTTGGAGAGTGGATGTGCAGGCCGAAGACCAGGGCAAGGTCGTAGACGGGCAACAACGCCCAATGAAGATCGGTATTTAGCGTTAACAGCTCGGAGACACCGAAACATGAACGCTACTCTTCTCCAACAACACCTTCGCTCGGCTACAGGCACCACGAATTCAACTCAGACTGTCCGAAACCGGCTCCATGCTGTAGGTCTGTATGCTCGCCGACCGATGGTATGTGTTAGATTAACATCAAGGCATCGTCGCGACCGCAGGGAGTGGGTAACCGAGCATGTCAACTGGAGGAGAAATGAATGGAGCAATATTCTGTTTTCTGACGAGTCCCGTTTTTCTGTGCATCCGGATAATAGGCGTATTTTCATCTGGAGGGACCGTGGCAGTAGGAATAATCCTGCGTTCGTGCACGAAAGTGTCAGATTTGGCGGTGGAGGAGTGTTGGTGTATGGTGGCATCTCCATTGACGGGCGCACTGACCTCTACATCATTCGAGATGGAGCTCTGACTGGTCGCCGATATAAGGATGAGATCCTCAGACCTATTGTAGTCCCTTACGCTAAAGCAATCGGAGATAACTTCATTTTAATGGACGATAACTGCAGGCCACATCGTGCAAACCTGGTGGAGGATTTCCTTTTCGAAGAAGGAATCGTTCGAATGGAATGGCCAGCGTGTTCTCCAGACATGAATCCAATCGAGCACGTTTGGGACGCTCTAGGAAGACGAGTTTCTGGCCGCCAACAACCCCCACAAACTCTCCAAGAACTGGAAAAAGCTCTTCTGGAAGAGTGGGGCAGAATACCCCAACTCGTCATTAATAGCCTCATTGAGTCCATGCCTCAAAGGTGTTCAACGTTGCTGGCCGCACGTGGAAACCATACCCCCTACTGAAAATGATTTTCTTTGAAGAAAACACCTTTTCTTATTCTTTTTTTCTCATATGCACAAATTGTGTTTTTTTCCTTTTGTACACAAATGCGCAATAAAATGCATTTTTTCTGCCAAACATGTGTAATTTATTCTCATATAACCTACTATGTCTGTCGACCATGTATCAATCAGCTAAAAAGTTTCCCAGATACAAAATTCACCTAAAACTGCAATATCCTTTAATTGTTTTGAGCAGTGTATTTTGAATGAGAAAAACGTTGGCTGCGGGATCTCAGCTTGCAGAATTGCAATTCAGAAGTGTCATCGAAGTTGTATTCTTCGAAAAGACAGATTATGTTTTCCATTCAACAACAAAATCCACACAAAACGTTTTTGCTTTCTAATATTTATCTCTTTCTTTTATAGTTGTTTTTCGTAAAGCATGGTTTCAATTATAGGGCCATTCAGAGACGGTTTTAAAAGGGCGCACGGTCCCCTGGGTACTACAATGGAGGGTACGCAAAATATTTTATCTGAGATTAAGACCTAAAAAAGTATAATCCTAAGAACCGATGAAAAAAAAAAACTCTCTCAAGGCGCGGGAGTAGCACATGGGCGTGAGCTTTAGTAACCACGGCGCGCCAGAGCTATTAAAACTTACCCTAGGTGCCCGTTTTCTATCCTCAATCGTATACAAGCACGCCCGCTTTGGTTTCCGATTCTGAAAATTCCTTTGATGCAGTGGCATAGCCGAGGGAGGTCCAAATGCTCTGAATACCAGTAATAATATAACGTTTTCTTCGCATTGATTATCGCAGAAAGTTCTCTGATTAGATAAGTCAAAGAAAACTTTACAAAATTAGTGGTATCTAGAGCATCTGGACCACCACCCTGTCTACGCCACCCCTTTTGATGTATCTTCAATTTCTTTATGATAATAAAAATCCCTCTCTTTTGCTATCTGTCTATCAGTTGATCCCTAAGCAAACTCTCGAAATTTAGTGCACTGATCAGAATATATGTGTGTGATAAAGTATTGAAGCGGCTTAGGGGCGCGAAATTTTCCCTGGCTCAGGGCGTACCGGCCCTCGGGTCGATGGGCCGGCGGACCAGTCCGAGCCTGCGTAGCATCTATAGTCGTCGTCTGGTCCGTCCGTCTGTCCGAATATAACAGCTCAAAAACTACCCAACCGAATGGCTTGAAATCGAATATATATAATCGTTGCAGAATCGTTGCATCGTCTTCATCTTATAGTTTGATATTCTAATTCTTATCTTATAATTGAAAAATTCTTGAAAAATCGGCTTTTTTTCCTTAAAATTTGATAATTTTCTATTGTTTTGCTTAATTATTAATACTCATTAAGGTGTTCGTCATTCAAAATTGATATATAAATTTAATATTCATCTTATAGTATGATAATCTTTTCCATTTAACCTCATCTTAGAGTTCTTACGCTTACCCCTCATTTTACAATACAAATTTAACCCTTTTTTCTCGCTAGGGGGTATTTGAATCAGTTTCGGTGGCGGTGGTGCTGCGGTGGAGGTGGGACGGAAGGCATTACTTACATTATATTTCATCGTTTCATTGTCAATATTTCTGTAATAGTTTTTTTTTTTCTAATGCAAGGTCAAACGATTATTGGTATTTCATAGAAAATATTTCCTTTGATTGCAATACTGGTGCAATATTGGGTCTCAACATAACCAATATCAATTTTCTGCTTAGGAGATAAATCTAGTTTCCACTGCCAAAATAGAAGCATGGTTCGATGATAAATATCAATGGATATATATCGCGATACATATGATGATATATATCCGATATTTATTTTCAAAATGGCATTATGTTTGATATTTTCGATATTCCCATATATTTGATATTTGTTTTTAAAATATCATTCTATATGATATTTTTTATATACCGACAAAACAAGTGTAAATGAATTTTTCAACTTTTATTGAATACGTCGTTTTATTAGATAAAGAACTTTTGCCTCAGTCAGTGACTTTTTAGTCACCCTTTCCCTCGAAAAAAAAAAAAAAATATTTTCTAAATCTTTTCTGCTTTTGAATTTAAAAAATTATTTTGTATTTTTTCGTATTTATAAATTTGTTGCATGAAATATAAAATTTTCACAATACTTGATACTGAATCGTGTGTTTTGTTTTACGATGAGTGTTAAAAAGGCTAATTGTTTCTTCTTTCAATTAGCTGATTCGTTCTTCCGTTTTGATTATAATTGCGGGGGGGGGGGGGGGGAGAGAAAAAGACATTTAGAATATTGTTTTATTAAGTTTTCATTTTAAGTGCAATGTTTCTAATTTATATTCAATCTGAAAATATTTGTAATCAGCAGTATGTTAACAATTTTGAAAATCCTAATAATATTATAAATCTCATTGTGCGCAAATGTTAGGCTGAAGCCAGCGTCAAAATGGAGCATTTAATGATCCTGTATTTTTGCATATACGTTGATTATAACCCTCCAATGAACATAGGCCTGTTTTTGTTCATTTTATTCAAATATTTTCTTTAATAATTAAAATTTTCATTATTTTCATAGAGAATAAATGGACATTTTCCCATACAATTTAACCATTTTACTTTATCGTTGCTAGGCCTTTGATCGTTGCCACAAAAATAAAAACACGGAAAAATAATTTTTCCCCAACAACTAATTTTCAATTGAACGATTTTCATGTGAAAACTGAAAATTAAAAAAATTCAAAAGAAGATGAATTTCCGTGATATTTGAAACAAAAATATGGAGTATTTTTTATTATACATGAAGTATGAATATCGGTTAAAATAAAAAGATATTTTTCGGTCCAAAACTGCGTTATAATTAGAAGGAAAAGTGCAACAATAATTATATTATTAAAAAATAGATTTCGCTTGGACCATGGAACTATGAAAAGGATCCTCCTCGGCTTGGACATATATGACGTCATAAATAAAACATGTATTTTCAAATATTCGTAATAATACAAGGAGCATGAATATCAATGTATAATGAAAGTAAATAGATAATGGATGTAATATTTAAGATGGAAAACTGAAATATTTTTTATCGATACGGATTAATAATTAGCTTGAATACCAGTTACACACAAATGTGAGTTTTACGCTAAAATTTACGTCCTGATTGCCAGAAAAATAAATTAACAAGAATTGTGCCATATAAAAGAGATTTCTCTGAGGAAAAAGTGACGTCATATTTGAAATAAAATGGGAATTTTCAAATGTGTTTTTGAAGGAGCGTGAATCAATTCATTACATTAATAATACAAGAATCGGTAAGTTTAGAAAGTAGATGAGTTTCACGTCATATTTAAAACGAAAAATTCAAATATTTGTTTTTAGCTTTTTTTTAGCGCGATTATTATGCATGAATATCAGTTACATACAGATGAGAGTTTTTTGCCAAAAACCACACAATGATTATTAGGAAAATAAAAATAATTACGAATCTATTATATTAAAATCTGACCGCCTGTTTGTATTTTGCAGAGGATGTCATAAACGCTCAGAATTTAAAAAAAATGATTTAAATTCCGAGATATCATTATTTATTTATTTATTTTTTTTATATAAATTTAACAAAGTTGCTCTAAAAACGGCAACTAAATTATTCCAATTTTGTGGATAAAAAAGAAGAAATGAAACGGAATAATATATTTTTTCTCATTAAAACTGAAAAAAAGAATTTATTTTCAATCTGAGTAGATGGTGATAGAAAAAAAAATCTTGATTACAGTAAATTTTTTTAAAAATAAAAACGTATTTTCACATATTCAAACTTCATGAGTCAATTTATTCTGGAGAACAAATATCGTCTGTCAACATATTTTCATTTAGAAATAAAGATTTTTTTTTCAATTGTAGTACAGCTAGTACAGAGCCTAGAATATAGGCGCTATAGTTATAAATTAAATCAAGGAGGCAAATTTAAGCTCCATGCATTTAAGTCTACAATTATTGCTCCCTATTCACAAGAATTGAGTTTAATGAAAAAGAATATACTATTTCCATTATGTTTGAAGGATGGCTATTAAAACGTTTCACAAAGGCGTTAAAAGTAAAATGGTTTACCAGGTAAACTTAACATATGTTTTTACACAATTCGCCGATTTCCACGATTTTATTTGGCCCGCCTTTTTTATTGGTTGCAGTTTCCTTTTCGTGATTATTTGTCACAAAATTTCACTTTTTTAAAACTTAGTTATGTCAAGGCCTCTATAACATAGAAATACTGTATTGTTTCCTATGGAATGTGATCAAGAGTTAGTTAATTATTTATGTTTCTAATTATCGGGAATGAAATATTTTGCTTAATTAATAAATTTATTCTTATTTTAATGATACGTGAACGAAGTCACGGGTAACAGCTAGTATATTATATTAAAATATATTGAAATACATATTAAAATAGCGGAATTTTTTTATATTTTCGAAAATATTATGAAATTTGCAAACCCTGAATAGAAAACTCAAGCTAGTAAAAAAGTTATTCTTGAGTTTTCGCACATCTAAGATTGATTTCATTTTGAGATCTCCAATTTTAAATTCTTCATTTCATTGCGCGTAGTGATAGCGGAAATTAATAATCATGTAAACTGCTTCCGGAGAGGGAGTATCCAAGAGCTTGTGGGAATGAATCTTGAAAAGAGAAATACAATTATGTTTTTTATTCTTCATTTCCTGCATGTGAAGATATATATGCATTTTCTTAGAAATGGTACGGTAGACACAGAATTTTTCGAGAAACCCATACACTGTAAAACAAGTTGGAAACTGTACGTTAAACGTGGCATAGGAGGTGCGTTCGTTTTATAAATTTCACAATGTAAAAAAGTCATCCTTATTATTTCAGTGATATGAATTATATCGTCTGCTTCTGCTATAAGCGCAATGAGCATGTCTCTTTTTTTTTTTTTTTTTCTATTACGTATGCCACGTGTACAAATGCGATTTTTTTTTTCTACGCGCTGCTAAATTCACCATGCAGATCTTTCTTTGCGAATGGTTACTTCGATGGTTTAATATTTTTATGACTCATAATGAATGAATCTCCTGTGTTTATTTACTCTCATGGATTGAGATATTCGGCATTTAACCTAATTTCCAGTGAAATTATTTCAGAATCTATACATTTTTTAATGTAACACATGTCTCAATCAAACAATTTTTTTGAACGATCTTTCTAAAAATGTAACTTTTATGCAATTTTATTCGAAAAAATAATTTTGAATAAAAATGACCGCCTGATATATGAAAAAAAGAAGTGGTTTGCCCGTATTTGTTTTCCTCAGTCACATGACTTGCGCTTTTATTATATAGACTACGTATGATAGGATTTAATAGAATGAAGAAAACTTTTATTAATATCTTTTTAAGTTTTGATTCGATTTTCATAAAATTTGAAATGACTCGACAAAATTTTGCAACGATTATATATATTAAATTTTAAACCATTCGGTTGGGTAGTTTTTGCGCTGTTATATGCGGACAGACGGACGGACCAGACGACGACTATATAATTATGAATTAATTATAATTATGAACGCACATAAAAAGGCAAATGTTTCATAATCTAGGAAAATATAATATAATCTCAAATGAAAATGTACAATAACCTCTTCCGAGTTATCCACGATTTTGAAAAGCGTTCTTTATCTTTAGAAAGTTCAGAAACCAATATATTTTCTGAATTTACAAAGGCAAAAACAAAGTTAGAATAAAATATAAGTATAAAAACAAATAATATAAAAATAAATAATAATAAGTAATAAATAATAATAAGTAATAAATAAATAACAAATAATAATAAATAATAATAAGTATGAAAACAGTTTATTTTGCAGCCACAGATCTTCGGAAACGTTTCTAAGTAGTTTTTACAGTATACAGTGCGTCCCAAAAGTTTATAGACAACGGGGTTTTCTTATTTTAATTGAAAAAGAGGAGTAACAATTTCAAAACAATTTATAATTATAAATAATATCAAGACAATAATGCTACTATACAAAAATAATATTACCCAATCACAGACTTTGTGAGAAAAATTAAAACTTAAATTTTGCTGTCCCAAAAGTTTACAGGCAACTCGTTTTTTCCGTTAAAATTTTTAAGCCGTTTTTTCTGATTATTTCAAAAACTCGATTAGGCATACTCAAAACAAGAGTTTGAAAATTTTCTGGCTTTAAAACAAACCAACTTCGTTCAGTTTGCAGCTTTAGATCTTGAAGAGTTGCAAATTGACGCCCATTGGCATATACGTCTCTAATGTTCTCTATTGGGTTCAAGCTCAGGTCACTACTTATGTTCTGGCCAGTCCATAACAGTCACTTCATTTTGTCTAAACCATTGTAATGTAAAGTTGAACACGTGAATCGGAGCAATTGTCTTGCTGGTCTATCTATTTGTCAACACTTAGCAACTTTCCAAATGGAAGTAATTGTACTTCAAGCGTTTTCTTGTAATCTTCGGAACATTGACGACCTTTCAAAAAAACAATATCGGTTGTTCCATTATAAGAAAATTCTCCCCACACCATGAGTGAATCCCCTCTCCTTGTTGTCTGCTGAAAAAAGTTCGTGGATCCTTGCGAATATCGTGCTCAACCATCATCATCATTAAATTTCTTTTCATCACTGAAAAGAACACTCAACCATTCATCTGTCCAGTTAATAATCAAGAAATGCACTTGCCTGGACCCGTCGATGTACCGTAGATTTTGATACTGGAACGCTTACTTCTTTAGAAACTGGCTGTACAGACAGGTTCTGGGTTGAAACTAAATCTCAAAATTTCTCTGTCTTGCCATTTAGTTGTTTTCTTTGGTCGTCCAAAACGGAATTTTGTTTCAAAATTGTCACCTTTTGACAGAATTCGGTAAATACCAACCCTGCTGCGTTCAATTTTTCATGCAATGTACACAACTTTCCATCCTCTAGCCTTTAAACGATAAATTTGCAAAAATTCCTTTTTGGAAAACTGCACATTACTAGGCATCTTTGCAATCAGTCGAAAACGGAAAGACAGATTCGCTTTTACCCCAGGAAACTATTGCGTCACAAGTACATGACCTTGGAATATGCAAGTTTTAGATATCAGTACTTAAATTAGCTTTTAAAACACCGGTTACAGCATTTTTTTTATTATTATTATTAAATTTGTGACTAATAAAAGTTGTTTGAATATTTTATTACTTTTATTTCATCCTTATATATTTGCATAAATTATTTCTTCTTTCTTACTCGTTTAGTTAATTCTTAAATCCAAGAAAATGATTGTCTATAAACTTTTGGGACGTACTTCAATACAGGTACATAAGTATAGGTGCAAAAAGAGCTGTCATGATATTTGCTTAATTTGTTATTTGTGCTATTAAGTAAAGAAATTATTTATTTGCTGTTTTTATTATTTCGATAATTGCTAATTATAATGTTAAAATTAAAGCATAAAAATGTAAATTATGCATTATAATATCATCTAATTAGAGGCTTAATTATTTTGATAACCTGCAGTTCTTGGCAGCCATTCAAAATACCTCAACGCAGAAGAAAAAAAAAATCCGATGTAATTTTAAAAAAAAATCTAATTTTAATTAAAAAATATCCGATTTAATTTTTTTTAATGATTTTAATTAATTATTTAATTTATTTATTTCGTTAAAAAAAAATCATGGGTTTACACCTTGCTGTAGACAATTACAAAATATTTAACTGTAGGTTATGATCTTTCTTAAAATTTGTTGTTGTTGTTGTTATTATTAATTAACTGGTACAGTAGAAATTCTTTGACTTCTTTAATTGCTTAAAATAAAAAGTTTCGAGAACACCAATTTTATTACTCATCCAACTTAATAAAATATCAAACCAAATCAAGACAATAATTTTCATAACTAAAGATAGAAAAAGTAGTAATTTCCTTTAGCGTTTTTAGAAGCGCATCTATTTATAAAGAATATTTTCATGTTTGGATTTTCTATAAACTTCAATTTTTTTTCTTTTTATTTATTTATTTGTTTTATTTTAATTAATTAATTTTTTTTTTTTTGGGGGGGGGGGGGGGGAGTGTAAATCTATGACCAAATTTCTGACCCTACATTATTTCTCCTATATTTAGCGGTCAAGTCAAACCAAAGAAGTATTTTACCTTGCTTATAATGACTTGTATGTATCATTAAAACAGGATAAAATCTCATTTTCAAATAAAGTATACTTTTTTTTTTGTGCCTTTACATGTTCAGAAGAAACTAACTACCGATTATGTCAAATATTTTTTTCGCAATTATTTCTACATTTCATAACCCAGTTAATGAGCGAATATTGCAAACAGGAAGATGTTTTCCATTATTATATAATGACAATTCGAAGGTTCGTTGTTTTCTTTTGATGTTTTCATGGTCATTTATGAATATTAGCAGGAAATTCAATTACAGAAAATAATGGAACAGCAGTCGATTTGATATACCGTTATAATAGTTGTGATATCGCGATTATCGGCCAGTGGGAAAAAAATGGTTATTCGTGTAATCATTACTCATGTGTAATTTGTTTGGAGGTCAGACATGATTGTTGTTTAAATGTTTATTTTTCTACCTTGATATTATGTTTTCATTTGTTGTTTCGTGAATTTCTTAACTATGAATTTACTAATTTCAATTTTTTTTCCCTTAACAAATTGCAATCTGTCTTGATTGATTACATGTATAGCTCTTTTTGAAATGTGAAATGATGCGTCATAAAATTAAAATTTATTTAAGAAGTAATTGTATTATTTTTCCGGTTTCAAATTTTGTATGTGATATATCTCATTTTTATACCCCATTGAAATCTTTTTATGAAATTTAATTTTTATTTATTTTAATTATTATTATTATTATTTTATTTTTTGTGTGTGATTTTGGAATTTATTACTATGAGATTTTTATTATTATTATTGTTTACTTTTAATTTAGATAAAGTGTATGTATTCGCATATTGTTATTATCTTACTATCAAATGGAATTAAGTCCAAGTTAGGTGTTGCAATCATCAACAATTCAATCGATGCGAGGACGCAGCTGTTCAAAATTATATATTTTTTTAATCCGAAAATGTATATATATGTATATTATTTGTTTTCATTCTGTTCAACAACTCACAGCAAAATAGTGATAATAATTTCTGTATCATTAAGTAAGTTACGTGTTGCTGAGAAGATAAATCTTTGAGAAACATAAGAAAATTCCCGTAGCAGCAGAACAGTACTGTACGGATAGTGTTTGTCTCGGGATATTGGTAATGCCGGCATAAAATAATGGCCCAACAATGTGTGCTTACATTCTGTCAAAAGAGCCACAGCAAGGGTTGTGCACGATTTATTATGCACCCACGACCTGCAGGAAATCAAGTTAAATTTTTCGCATCAGGTGCCGAATAGTTCCGGCGATACTGTTGTTCAATATCGCATCAATATTAACAAGAAATATTTCGCAAATTCTCTGTCAATATTAAATATTTTCTAATGTACAGCCAACGTTTCTGTAATAATGTATTTTTATTGCACATATTTATATTTAACGAATATTCTCTCTCTCTCTCTCTCAATTTTTTTTTTTTTTTTTTTTTTTTTTTTTGTATTTTCCTTAAATGCTTTATTGGCGCAATATCATACCTTAAAATAACCAATATTGATTTGCTCCTCCTATAATTGTGTTTCTTTTAAACTTTTCCAGAAAATACCAATTCTCTTGCTCATTTCCTGTCTATAAAAATTACGGTTTCTCTGTAGTTATAATAAAATAAGCAAAGTAAAAAAAAAAAAGAAAGAAAGAAAGTGGGGAAACTTCTTCCCCTTTATATCACCCCCCTCTCCTCCTCATTGTATGCAGTGAAAGTAAAACTGAAATTTACATTGTTGTCACGTGGAGGTGAAATAAAAAAAAAAAAAGAAAAATCTCACCTGTTAATACATTCACCTTTCATATCTAAAACTCAATCCCACCTTTCCCTCAAGCTGTGAAGTTTTATTTTTTAGGGTTTCTTTTTCTTCTATTTTTTAATATATATTACCCTCTATTTCCTTTGTTACACCCTTGACCCAGTGCCGGGTTTTTTCCTCTGCTGTGCCTTCGCATCCGAGTTGGGTCAAGAGCTATTCCATATCTGAATTTCCACTCTGTTCACTCCAATGAGAGCAGATGGTGTGACGATGAATGGATTTTTATTTGATATTTTTGATATTTTATTGCCCGCCAGGGTTTGGGGAGGGGGCTTTTTCTCACGGAGATTACGGAACCGTAGAAAGTTTCTCAAAAGAATAGAGCCTTCAGTGTGTTGACATTTTAGGGATCTGTTTTCGACGCAGTTTGATTCATTCAGGCGGTTTGTAGTACTATGTTCGGAGAATACAAATAAAAAAAGAAGAAGAAGAAGATGGTAAAAGGAGATTTTGCTCAGGTTTAAAGGTACTCTGGTGGAAATAAGCTGGACCAATCTTCGATAACCATCTCTTTGGAAGTTCACAAACAAGCGAAGTAATGATTCGATCGACGATAACTAGCTGAGGTTATTGCTTTCAAAGAATTGTGTTACAGAAGAAAAAAAATATTTTTCTTTTCTGGGGCTTATTTGTATTTTCTAGTATGTTTGACTCGTCTTGATTTCTGAAATATGTTTGACAAATGTGCCCTCAGAAGAATTCATAATGAAATATGAGTGATCATAATTTGGAAATGTGGATTTGTTGCATTTGTTCTTGACTGTGCGATTAAACTTAATCAAGATTAAACAATAAATGGAAAACAAATTTCACAATGTTTAGATTATATTTAATTCAATTCCAAACATGTACAAATATCTGATTATTTACTCAAAGAATTCTAAATATTAAAACTAAGAAAAATTTTAACATCTCTTGTTATACAGTATAACAGATGATTTTTTCTTTTTACATCTGGCAAATATTGCCAACCCAATATAAGAAAATAATACTAATAGAATAAAAGAACGTTTATAGCGTCACTAAGAGATATGTATAAAACTTATTGTGTGGAAGAATAATGATCCAAATGCTATAGAGTACTTTATTCTGTAATGTTTAGTTTTTGAGTAAATTATTGTTGCAACGGAAAGGTGTACGCTCAAAAGTCCTATTAAAAAATTATGGTTTGAATTTATCATTATTATTATTATTATTATTATTATTAATTAAATCCACTCTGTTTTACGAAGGTAAGAAAATAAGAAGTATAAATAAAACAACAGAATCTTAGTAAGTTGTCTTTTAGCGTAGAGCAGTTGATAATTTTTTATTTTAATGTTTTTTCTATATAAGAGATATAAGTTACTGACTGTTTAAATTTAAGAAGTGAAAGAGAGGGAAGGGGAGATAGATACTTTTAAAAACTTTATGTTCAATTAGAAATTTCGAAAAAACTCTAAGTGATATATGTTTACATCTGTATGCATCTTTATGAATGTTGTACATATCATTTATTCACGAAGCAATAGAAAATATTTCTTTCTTTGTTTGGTTTCAGCAATAAAAGATTAACTAACGTTCTGTTTTGATTACATTGTAAGCAGAGAAAATACTTGCTAGACAAGAAAAAATAAAAAATAAAAACAACTCGGGAAAAAAAACCCATAAGTGAAGTGTATTTTGCGATTATCGTTATGAAACCATAAGACTCATAACTACAAATAATAATAATAATAATAATAATAATAAATTAGGAGAGATAGTTAGATATAGTTAATGGAGTTTTTGTATATACATACTTCCTATCAGGGCTCAAAATGAAAAAATCCACAAACCGGAACGCTATTTCAAAATTAATAAAAAAAAAAAAAAAGAATTATTTTTAAAACAAGAACGAAAAATCATGCGTCAAGCATAGATTATGTAGCACTTTCCAACGCTTCTAAAATAATTTTACAAATCATTACCGTTTAATAAGCTGAAAGATGACATCTAAGTAAACAATTTGGAAAACGCATAACATATTTAAAAACGTAATTTCAGGAATTTTCAATATATACAATATTCGGAAAAATATCCGAGTACTTTTATGTAGCCCTGTATATGATCTATAGATTTGTATATATACATAGGATGCTAAATTTTAGTTTAGTTAGGAAACGCGTAGCACCGTTTAAATTCTCCTTCTGGAGTTTCTGTCAATAAACGGAAATGTGTTCGCGAACTTTTGTGCTGCGCTGTATAGGATCTACAGAATTTATACACACCACGTAATAGACAAAAAGCTAGTTAAGATTAAAATCGCGTTTAGTAACTTAAAACGCACTTCCAGGAATTATTGTTAACAGACAGTAGAGAATTCTTTTGTGTGTCCCTGTAAATGAACGATGACTGCTATACACACACTATTCTGTAGTAAGCCCCTTTTAATGCACCTTAGTAATATATATAAACTTCAATGCGTTTAAAATAGTGGAACATTATTTAAATAAGCCGCAGACGATTTTTCTCCATAGACGTAATGTAACGGAATTATTTTGACTGTCCCTGTAAAGTAACTCTAAGTGCTATACACCTACTATTCCATATTAAGCTTCTTCTAATGCATCTTAGTGATCTATATAAATTTCAATGCGTTTACAATAGTGAAACATTTTTAAAATAAACCGCAAATGATTTTTCCCCATAGACCGCAATGTAACGGAATTCTTTTGAGTGTCCCTGTAAGAAAACTATAAGTGCTACACACTTCAGTTGAAATAGGGAACGTGCCATAGATAACGACAATAACATATAAAAATTGCAGAGCAATCCGAGCATATTTACGGGAGTTAGAGCACGGACAGACGGCCAGACGGCCATACGGCCAGACAAACCGAATTCATAAGCACTTTTCAACTAGGTTGGAAAGTGCTAAAAAGAACAATTTTGCCATACATTAGAGCTTTAGAAAGTCGTAAATTTTTGTCACTCCGTAGTCCTAAATCGTTCACTTTTTTTAGATATAGCCTAAGGCATTATTCTCCACAATTAACCAATTATGATTATCTTTTAATTGTTTCATTTTTTGAGTCAAAAAATATGACAATTCATCCTTGTCTCCTACCAAATTTTCTTCTTAATTTAATTTGGGTTCCTTATTTGGTGGAATGGCTTCAATTTCAATTTAAAAATCATTTTGGCTACTTGTTACAGTATTTTCAATTTCAGTTTGAAAATCATTTTTGCTGCTTTCTGCAGTGTTTTCAGTTTAAAAATCAATGTGACTGCTTTCTGCAGTTTTTAACCATTTTTTTTAAATTGTTCATTTTATTCTTTCAATTTTTTTTAAATTGTTTATTTATCACATTGGTGTTAAGTGCATCAGCGCACGTTCTATCCGTTTTTTCGGACAAACCTGAACAGGAACAAAAATATTAATGTTTTTCAGGAACTGTAATCACAGTATCTTTTAATAATTGATATTTACCATAATTTCACGGACCGGAACAATATTTGTTATAATTTCAGGAACCAGAATATCCTTCCGGTACATTTCGGGCCCTGCTTCATATATGTAATATTTTTATTAACTCTCTAATACTCTCCTCTTTAATACAGTAAAACATTGAAGAGGAAATGCATATTTAATCTAAAGCTAGGTAAAGCTAGGGGGTGTTCAACTCAAAAAATGGGGGGGGGGGGAACATTTGCGAAAATTATTTTTGAAACCAGAAAACGTATAAAGTAAAAAAAGAAAAAAAAATGCAATATGGTTAATAACGTTTTTCTATATGCATACTTCATTTATGAAATATTTTCATTAACTCTTTCATATTCCCCTCTTTAATATAGTGATATTTTGAAGAGGGAAAACTCATAAACATATATTTTTCAAATCTATAATGCTAGGGATAAGAAATATAAGGCAAAAATTTCCATACAATGAAAAAATTAAATCCTAAAACTATATTTAGTGAAGATCCTAGAATTTTCGAAAGCCTAAATACATATTTTTATTTTTTCATGTGAATAACCTCACTACAATGCAACAATCCTCTCGTATTAAAGAGCTTATATAAACTTTGAAATGTGATGTAAAACAACATGGAAATGTCAGGGTCAGGTTCTCATAGAACTCCGTTGTGAATAATTCTTTTGTCGTTCAAAAACATAACCATGCGGAAATGATACATTTTTTTTTTTAAATAAAAGACTTCAATTGAAAAAAAAGATTTTTTATTTTTATTTATGTGGCCCTTGAAATGTCACTTAATCCTCTTTTTCTACTGTCTTTTTATATTCTGTGGTGCATGTACAATTAATTCGCTGAAAGGTGTAAATTCCCAGATATTCTTTTCATACGTAAACATTTAGAGAGATTATGAGAAAATTATATACACTTATATATGGAAAAGCTGTTTAGACTTTTATTATTTTTTGAGATTATATGTGAAGCCGTCTATTGTGATTATGTATGTATGAGCCATATATGTGAAGCCATTATTCATATTTAAGTGCTTTTTTCTCAGAAATATAGGAATTTACTTTTATAGCAGGATGTACTGAATTATATTTAGCTATTAATTATAATGATAAAAGTAAGAGCAAGGTGTAAAAAATCTCGATTTTTTTTTATTTTTTCGCGTAAAAGCAGATTTTTTAAATTTTAAAAGGGTTTTTTATTATTTTTAAATCTTTCCAACATAGTTAAAAAGTATTTATGAATTCGGCTTGTCTGTCTGTCTGTTCTTTTTGGCATGGTCATTTATAAAAAAAAAAAAAAAAAAAAAAAAAAAAAAAAAAAAAAAAAAAGGAATAATTTCGAGTACAACCAGCCAGAAAAATTATGCCGTCATTAGATAATCGATGTATAACTTTTATTTTTTAAATTTAAGTTTTACATAAAATATTTCTTTTATAGGAATACATCGCATAAATCTATGGAACATTTAATTTTGTTCTATATACTTTTTATCATATTTTAATGAATGACTCCTTATTTATTTTTATTTTTTGTTCATAAAATTTGTTCATATTTTGTTTAAAAAATAATTTTTTTCCCTACATTCTTAACAGGGTTCCCAGCGTCATGGAAAGTCAGGGAAAATCTGGAAAGTCATGGAATTTCAAAGTAGTCAGGGAAAGTCAGGGAAAATTTAAAATATATAGAAAAAGTCAGGGAATTTACAAACATTTTCTAAAAAGTCATGGAAAAGTTTTGGAGAAAAAATGAAAAATGATGCGAAATTCATCATATAGTTTCGGGGAAAAAATAGAGAATTTTGAAGAGCGATCACAGAAAAAAAGAATCTCTAATTTTTGACAAAGGATTGCAAAGATAAGTAACAAATTTCGTTGTATGCCCGTTTGGTCAGAGAATGTTTTGAGATTTGGTCAGGGAAAGTCAGGGAATTTTTTGAGATTTGGTCAGGGAAAGTCAGGGAATTTGCCAGTCATGTTTTGCTGGGAACCCTGCTTAAAACAACATTTATGATATTCGAACAAAATATTTCCCAAATTGGAATTACGCAAGGCTTATTTTGTAATATTCCTTATCTATTATATTTATACAGAATCGCGCGCATTTAAAACTTCGAAAGCGGGTTTTAAATTACAAAAATTAAAACTGCCAGTGTTTACTTTCAAATTAAAGAACGTATAGTCAGTCTACTTCTAATTAGAACCCTAAACTTACATTTTCTCTTTTTTTCTTACTTGTTTTTTTCCAGAAAAGGGCAAGGAGTTCAGAAGTAATTGAAAACGTGGTTTCTTTGAAATTGCTCTCGTTCTCTTTCGAACGTGCTCTGCTTTCTTTTTCCTTTTTTCTGCTAAATTTCGCTCTCCAGTTTTCACATGCATTATTATTATTATTTTCTTCTTTTTGTTTTTTTTCTTGTGGCATGGTCTCACGATATAACCTAAGTTCTTTTTCTTTAGCAGTAATTTATGGCGAGTTGATTAAAAAAAAAATGAAAAATTAATTCGTGCGTTGGATTTTATATTGATTGTTTGCTTCGAATCAAGGATTTTTCGGGCATGTTATTCATTCGTTGTTCTCGTATTTTGCAAAATAAATTGTGTTCATTTGAGTGGAAAAGAGTAAACGTGACTTTGTTTTAAAATTTTTAATATATTACGGAAAATGGAACACATTTTAAAAATACTACAAAGAATACGAAGAGTGTAATTATACTTGCTAAATAAACTAGCCGTTGGGGGCCACCGTAATACTTACCCATCATGGATATGCATAATGTAAAATATTAAAATAAAAAATGTGTAAACTACTTATAAAATGCGTTGCAATTCGAATAAAATCGTGGCTTGATGACGTCATAAACTTTAAAGGCTCGATTACTGAATTGCTTAAAAGAAACATCTTTATAACTCCAAAAACAATAATCCTATAAACTAGCGGTTTATTGCATCTGATTAAGCGTCTCATTTCCAATTAAAATATATCTTTGAATTAAAATTTGGATGAAATACAGGGTCATGAAAAATCGAAGAGTTTGGAAAATATGATTACAAATATCTCGGAACTTCATGCTTTATGCAAAAAATTTTTTTTATTATTATTGTGTCTTATATTCACTTCTTAAAATAAACAATTTCGAAAATTTTTATATACCTTTTATCAGAACGAATATTTCGAAAGTCCGAAAAAAATAGTTCCGGATAATCGAGGTTACTGAAATTCAATAAGCTTCTTCCCATTATTACATACTAACTACATACTAAATTTCAAGTCTCTATCTCAATTTTTTCGGGAGATAGAGCGTTTACAGACACACAGACGGAGGGCAATTTTTTTTTCTTCTAAAATTATGTTTTTCGGAATCTTCAGTGTCTGAAACGTGTAAATCCGTCAAAAAAAATTTTTTTTTTCGATTTTCAAAACGATTACAAGACTTACCCTATACTACGTATGATGGGTAAGTAATAAAACTCTTAGTAGGAAATTTTGCGATTATTTAATATTTAATCAATTAATCCCTTCGCGACAAACCTCCGGTACACATTTTTAAATATTTTATCACCGGTATTTTTAAATAGAAATCTTTGGCTAATTTAATAGCAGAAATGTTGTGGATATATAAGCTGAAAATTATTATTTAAAAATACTGATAAGGAACATTGAGGATTGTACGTATCCTAATACGATATGTCACACATACGCGATGCTTGTCATAAAGGGGTTAATAAAAAAATGGTGTACTAACTACGAACTGTAGTTTTATTTATTTTTAGATAGTCGTAAACTATTTGTTTCGCAGTGTATCTAAGCATATAAGATGTATTCTTGGATTTAAAAAAATCGAGATGATAAAAGATAGGCAGTGTCGGAACAAGAAGAGGGGCTCTAAGAGCTGAAGTCTCCACATCCTGATTTTTTTTTTTTTTTTTTTATCTAATCATGGACATATCCTGTCCACTTATAACCCAACGTAAGATTGTCCCTGCTCGTACGAAAGTAAGGGGAGGAAAGGGGAGACAGAAAACAGCACTTGTCCTTTACTAGAACTTCCAAATTATTTTTTTAATTTCTTTTTTCTCTGGTGATTTTGAAAAAAAAAAAATCTTTAAGTGTCTTAAAATAATCAAACATTGAAAAAAAAAAAAAATTCTTATTTGTAACATTTCTGTATTACCGTAATTTCCGGTGTATAATCCGCGGATAAAACAATTCTGTTTCAACCCAGAAATTTTATTCAAAAATTGAAGTCAAATATTTACACCGATCTAATAAGTTACATTTTATCAAATAAAATTTCTGGGTCGAAACATGAGTGTTTGATCCGCGGATTATACGCCGGAAATTACGGTACTTTTTGTATTCATAAATGTACAAATTGTCTTGCATGGGATATTCTGACAAAAAATTCTTAGTTTGGCTTATTTATTGTTTACGAAAAAAAAAAAAAAAATCTTAGTTTGGTTTATTTATTGTTTACAAAAAAATCTTAGTTTGGCTTATTTATTGTTTACCAAAAAAATCTTAGTTTGGCTTATTTAGTATTTATATTCTCCTGTTGTAGGAAATGTAGCCTTGGCAACGTACTACTGGCACACCTGTTCAAAAATTTTGACCCACTTTGGATTTTGTTGTGCCCGTGTTCCTCCCCCCTACCCTCACCTCCCCAAGCAAAATCAATACACTATTGGTTGGCTATACTATTGGTTGACGATCAGTACTTGATGTGCAGTTCACACATTCAATCAAAAAAAACTAAAATGTCTAATTTGAAGTCAAACCCGGATTTCGACATACAACCCAGAGTCCTGCATCGGGATTGACTTTAATTGTTTCGGGTTCGGTTGGAATGTGAGTGGTGATCGGGTTGACGCGATTTTTCCAAAAAGTCTAGAATATTTCTTCAGATGAGAAAAACTTTATATTTGAACATGAATGACATGAGAATATATGTCCAGTTTTCAACATAAAATATATAATTGATCTTAGAGATATAATTGTAGACTGTAGACTAGTTTTCCATAATTGTATTAAAATATGGATTATAATTTTCTTAATTTTTGAGTTCGGGTGTGTCGGATTCGGTTAGGGTTACTGGCTGGCGAAAAAAATTTTCTGGTTGAGTATAACCCAACCAGAAGACTCTAACATAGTCAACCCTTTTGATCATTGCCGAAAAGAGGAAGAATTTTGTAGCACCTTATTCCTAGATTCCGCCTGCGAGAGAACTTTCCATACCGCGGATTTTACATGCTCTAACCATTCGGCTACTGCTGACCAATATAACTTTAACAATTGCAGATATTTTAATGAAAATTTCAACAGACATTACTTACTTTGTGCGCAGTGTTGAATTCAGGGGGTGGCCGGGAGAGGGGGACATCCTCCCGGAGCATTGAAATCCCCCCCCCTCCCCACCGGAAGATTTGAGATTTTATGCTTTTAATGGTTAAAAAGTGCAATTTCTACCCCGGAACTCTTCAATGCCCCCCCCCCCCCCCCCGAAACAACATAAATCCCTCCCGGAGAAAATGTCTGAATTCAACACTGTTTGTGCGAAATGTGACGACACCACGAGAAAGGCTTAAAAATGTTCTTGCTGTTTGTGCTTTTATTAAAAATTGTTTTTATTCGCCAAGTATTCCTCTATAAAATTAATTTTTTTACGCATATAAATTCTTTACGCTTATACAAATAATTTATTCATTAAAAAGATTATGCATTCAAAATGTACAAAAGTACATTTCATACAACTAATAATGGTTCAATTTCTTCTCAGACGAAGATCCTGGTTGCGTCACTTTGTGAATTGCTTTAGCTTTTGATATTTTATGTTTATAGCCTAATCACTTTATATTAAAATAATAGTGACTTAAAATTGAAAGTATTGTGTTTCTTTTTCTTTTTTCTAGACGATTTCAAGACCTGTTGAGCAGAGTGTGCAAGTATGGGTGAGAAGCGTGGCATGCGAGCTTTGGAATTGTGGTGTCGGCGAGTGACCGACGGCTATAGAAATGTCCGTGTGAACGATATGTCCACCTCTTGGAAAGATGGACTCGCTTTCTGCGCGCTCATCCACCATTTCAGGCCGGATCTCATGTGAGTTTACTTTCGTGTTTCTTTTAGAATTATATTGCTAATATATATATATATATATATTATTACTTTGATGTAATTAATGTTGATAATTGAAGACTAGCTTTTGTAGAAACAATACTGTTTTAATTTCTGGAGTAAGACACAATTCTATTTACAAGGTACATACAAGTTATATATAGATTTTAAGGGGAAAGGGGGATGATTCTGTCGGAGTTTATCGGCTGTTAACGCGTCTTACGATACTAGACCGTGGTTGGGGCCGAATGCCCAAACCAACCCGACAAGTAAATCTGGCGAGTATTTTAATATTCCGCTCTTAGGCCAGAGAGGTGAAACTATTTAGTCATCAAGTTTATTGTGTTGAGTTTTTGCTGGCCTTGTGAATTATCGTGGGATCTGCCGCGCGTCTTCTCGTTGCGGGTGGGTATGTTATGGGAATTACTAACCGCATCCCATTCACACACACACACACACACATGTATATATATATGTGGCATTTTGACAAGAGGAGACATTACGAGAAATATTATTCCATGAAAAAAGGGTAGTCTGTTAAATAACTAACATATTGCAGCTGATATTCACGATCATGGCGAAGAGGTAAGGCAATGAAATGAGATCACAGAGAGTTTCTCCAGTAAATACAAGCCGATTTGCAGACAATTAGTTTATTTTGAATAAGAGAGATGCAACACAATTCCACAGGTATAAAACTTATAGCATAGCCCTCGGCTTTCACGATGGGTCACTCCATTGATTACAAGTTGTTAAATGGCCAGATGAATATTCTACGACATAAAAACACCAGATACATATTTGTTTACACTTTCAGCTACGTCAAAAATCTCCTTCTCCGACCGATGCGGGCGAGTTTTGTTCTCTCCGCGGAGACATACAGAAATTTACGTCACGAGCGCACAACCCAATGAGTGAGAGGCGACCTACGGACCAGCGAATGAGGCTAGAGGGAGGAGCTAAGACAGTAAAGAATTCCTTACTTGGGCGCGGATCAATTTTGAAGTTAAAATCCCAAGCGCGCGAAAAAATCAGAGCAATAATAATAATAATAATAAAAAGAAAATGGCTTTTAAAAAACATTCGAAATGAGAACGCGTCTCGGAATTTTATAGATTGGGGAGCTGATAAAAACTACGAATGTACTTAAAATTTTAGATTAAGATTTTAGAATAAGATAATTATTAATATACGGATATTTACTTTTAAAAGGACTTTAAATAGGAATAGATATTATTAAGAATTAAGGAAATGCTGATTATGTCAGAAGTTAAATTAATTTAAAAGATTAATCATTAATGCGAATAAAATGGAAGGATACGAAGGAAATAAATTTTTTATATAACATATATATATGTGTGTGTGTGTGTGTGTGTGAATGGGAACAGAGTGTCTCTTCTTATCTTTGATCAATAGCAGTGGCGACGCGTCCGGTCATCTGTAGATTCTGCGATGACCATAGAAAAATAAAACGACGAGATAGAACGTCTATTCTAATAAATCTATGCGAACATATTTTTAAATATATTTTTAGTTTTTATCCATACACAGTGAGATAACGGAAGGATTCTTTTCTCCAATTTCCCTTTTCTTACAGTTAAAATGTCTAGTGGCGCCATCTATCGGATTTAAAATGAGACGTTCTTGAAGGATTCGCTCAGATGTCCGAAGCTGTTTTCGTTTGCGCAAAACATAAATAATTTAAACTAATTCATTCCTCGGAGAAAAAAGTGTGCTAATACCTACCGCGCATGCGCGACATCGTATTACTGCTTAGTTTACTGTTTATTACTGTTAATTTTACGTTATAATACTGGCAGCTGGGATGCCATACTGTAAAATCAACACTTTCTTTTTGCAGTGTATAGTCCCAAATGCTAAAGTATTTAAAATCTTGTTCTTATCATCATATGAAAATCCGTTTACGTCAAAATAATTATTTTTTTTAAAAAAGCTACGAAATTTAAATTTTTATACCGTCCCTGAGTCCTATATGTTATAATTAAAGCTTCCTCCATGCTCTAACAAGTAAAACAGTAAGCATTCCATTTTTGTTACACAAAAACCAACCGAGTTATAATACTTCGATTTTTATGAATTTTCGACCGATATCTGCAGCACTAAAACACGTTTTTCCGTTTCTTCGTTCCAGTTCAGATAGAAAATAATAATAAATCTGTTCAAAGCTAATTATTTAAAATAAAAAGATAAATAATTTTAAGAAAAAAATGTCTTTGATAGATTTTTACGTACTAAAATTAATAAATGCTTTTTAAATTTTTATTTTAAGCGATATTATTTTACCTACTGGTGTGCTAATAAAATATGCAGATCAGGCAAATTTGTAACAATTTTTCTGGCATTTTTTTTTTTTTAATATTTCTTTTATCACCGTATTTGTGCCTGGCTAGTGGTGCGATTGTGCTGGCTACTGGTCAAGAGTTGAAGGATTCGAATCCTAATCAGGCATGGATGTTCATAATGGGTCGGATTCCTTTTTAAATGGAGGTCCCGGTCTGCTTAGCCGCCGTGAGCAAAAGATGACCATAGCGCCCGTAATCAACCAACAAACCTTTCCGTCTTATGGGGTAGCAAGCAAAAATCCATTCTTTAAAACTTAGGGGAAAAAATGGAAAAATAAATCATTACACTATAATTACAAGAAAAGTACTACATATCCTAAATGATTTCACACATTTTATTCAAAATTTTAACTCATTGATCGTGGGCTAATTTATGATTAATAATAAGAATAATAATAAATACATATTCAACAAAAACTTAATAAATGTAGAATTAAATTAAAAAATCTTCCATAATCGGAGTCCTATAATTGTTGGCCACAATACTTTTTCTATAAGCGGAAATAACAACTATTCTACCACTATAGCGAAAAATATATAGTAAATAATAATTTATTTTGTACCAAAAAATGTAAAATTTTCTTGTGAAATAAGTATTGTCCCATATTTGTTTGTAATTTATTTTTGTTTTCTTTCTGTAGCAATTTTGAATCTCTTTCCAAAGAAAATATGCTTTATAATAATGCCCTGGTATGTAATGATTTTTTATTGTCTTTTTTTAATTGTATTCTCAATTGTAAATAATATTTTATACTAATACAGTTGAGTCATGCCGCATCTTGTGCGCAGTGTAGCAATTCTTGGGTAAAAATGCATCGAATTATAACTGAAAATAAATAAAAATTAAATGTATTCAATTTCTTAAAAAAGTAAAATTCGATAGTGTAGGATTCACTAAATATAGTTTTATGTATTGTACAATTGGGTCTAATATATATATATAATATAACAAGCTTTACAATTTTCGGTAACTTTTTTACATTTCAAGTGCAAAAAATGTGTTTCCTTAGCAAAATTCAAATTAATTCAACAAAGTATTAATTTAACTTTATCTTAAATAGCATATGTTAGAAAATTTTTATGTACAGTGAGCTCTGTCTAAAACGGAATCGACTCGGACTGAGAAATTTTTCCGCCGTAGACAGAAACAAGTGGGTAAGTGCATGTGATCGAAGATCGCACAAAGGATTTCGTTTAATATTCCTTTCAAAACACTTTATTCTTTAATTTAATAAATCCAAATAAATCTCACTTTCCATAAAAAAAAATAATAATAATAAAATAAAAATAAAACAAAGTTTTTTTTTTTATAAAATAAAAATTTACCGGTCGATTTTTCCGATTTTTTTAAATTTCTTAAATAGAATTATGATTTTGTGTATATATACCAATTTTCTAATCCCTATCTTATACAGTTTTAAACATGCGTTATAATTTGTGAGTAAGGTATTTAATTAAAATAAAAAAATATATAGGTCTTTTTTTTTTTCGGAAATTCTTAATTGGCATATGATTTTGCGTATAAATACCAAATTTCAAATCCGTATCTTATATAGTTTTAAAAATCTGTATATACCTTAAAATTTCCCAGTACTGGTAATTTTATCTGTGGTTTAAATCTTTGTTCCCTCCTGTCTTCTATCGATTGTCTGCAACTTGCACACGTGTATATAAAACTAAATCATTTTTCACTTGATTTTTTTAAAATTAATATCTTTGGTAATTACCATCTAATTTTTATTTAAAAAAAAACATAGATTATTTGTATTTAGCATTCAAATCTATGCATAGATGTGTAAATTTCAAATCGGTAAATTCAATATTTTTAACAATTTTATAATGCCCGAAATAAATAACACTACTTGTTTGTGGTTTTTATCAATTGGAGTCTGAAATTGATAACCTGTTTCGAGGTCGCGGTGAAAGAAGATATCTCGATAGTCTCGACGAAGGGTACAGATTTAAGCGAGAATGTACTTTTTAAGTTTCTTTAATGAGTTTTTAATTACTATCTCCGCTAATTACCGTCGTATTCAAAAATTTTATGATTTGTCGTGTGACAGGAGGTATTCAGCTGTAAGTACACAAAATTTCAAGTTTCTAACTTATACAGTTACCGAGTGCGAACGCTGTGACGGTCAGATAGACAGAGAAGTGAGACGAATAGGGTTTCGTCAGATGAACGAAACCCTAAAAAAAACTACCCGGAGACAAAATGTTCATGGAAACACTTTTTCCTCTTTAATCTCGGAGACCGCTGACCAGGCCCCTACCTACCGGGATTCGACCCAGTTTGACGGGTTTGAGTGCCTGGAGAGTGGGGCGAAATTCGCCTGATCGCCTCATGGGGCGATCCACAATGACAAGTACCCAGGTCGGCTGACCAATAAAATCCGGATTTTACTGGGTTGATCACTCCTAGGTTTTAATATTCTGAGATCTGTTGCCGCACGCCACATACTCGTCATTTTCCTCTTTAATCATTATGTGACAAGGACAACTACCGATTACTAACTTTCACATTTACCTCCTATAAAAATAAGAATCCAAAAATACCCTCTTTATTAAAATCTAAAAATATTCCCCATCCCTTTTTTGTATGTTTTTTTTTTTTTTATTATTATTCTGCCGCTAACTCAACCTTGCAATATTTTTTCCCATTCAAGAATTATTCAAATGAAAATGCTCCAAAAATCAGTGGAAAATTTCCCATGCTTATGCGCAAGAAACGCTTAAAATAGCCGTCTAAGTAATTAAATACCACGAACGGAACTTATCACTCCTGTTTCTAGCTATCATGTGACAGTTCCGATCAGAAAATACTCCAGATATTTCTATTAATATTCCTGGTGGAGGGTTTACGCTTTACGCTTTGTTAAACGTCGTAGAATTATGTCGGAATTGAACATAAAGAAAAAGTTGATCGCGTTCTCGATTCTGAACGGTCGGTGTGCTGGAGACATACCGTTCTTAATTCCACGCCAGTTAATGATAAGTGCAACTGATACATAGCCTTGTGTAAAGGATTAAAAAAAAAAGAATCAATTCTGATGGTAGTGAAGATTAAAAATAGAATAAGTGTAGATATTTATGACACGGAAGTTTCGTTTTTAAATCACAAGGTGCTTTGCTATTCGATTGCGGGCGAAAGGGAATAACCATGACGAAAATCGACCAAGAATATTAATTTTTGCTCTATTATTTCGTTAAAATTTAAAAAATAAAATATACGGTCACATACTTGGCAGAAAGTGTATTGCGTAACATCTTTCGTGATGGGCGTCCAGGTTACTTCTATTAATTTTTTACCACCACTATTTTTGAATAGTAATTTTCGCATTATTTAATCACTGAAATTCTGTGATTAGATAAGGCGAAAATTGCTGTTCTAAAAGGTATTAAATTCAAGAATTTTGAGCGCCTTGGTACACGCACATCTCGTCGCGAAGAGGTTAAGGCTGTAGATCAGTGAGATCTCAAATTCCCCTACCTAATCTTTAAACCTATGGGTGTAGTAACGTATTCGTATTTTGAAAATATCGCTTCAGGAGATTAATATTTTTAACTTATTTTTACTGTGTATTATTTAATATTTTTAACTTATTTTTCCTGTAAACTGTTCTTAAAGGATATATTTTATAAAGTTGTCAAAATATTTCCAAAATATATGCGCAAATTTATGGGAAGTGTAAGATCTTACTCGGTTTCGCTAAGATTTTAACATGTAAAATTATAAATTAAGCATATATTTTAGAAATATTTTGATCAACAACAACAAAAAAAAAAAGAGGGGGGGGTGACATCCTTTAAGAACAAACAGCACACACACAAAAAGTAGTTAAAATATTAATTTCCTGAAGATATATTTAAAAAAAAAAATACAATGCATTACCTCCCATAAGTTTAGCATTAGCGAGAAGAATTTGAGTTCTCTGTGACCAGTAATGAAAACAACAGACCATAATGCATTTTTCTCGAAACAAAATTTTCGCAGTCAATTTTTTCGCAGAATGTTGCCATCCATTTTTATTTTATTTTTTAAACCTCTCGTAGTGCGTCCAGCAAAGATTATAAAACACTTATCATCACATTTAGAATATTTTTTCAGAATAATATTTAATAAATGGAAATATGATGTCTAAGTAAACAATTTGGAAAACGCATAACACATTTGAAAACTCAATTTTAGCAATTATAAATAGTGTATATATATAATTTTCTTATTCTTTCGTGTAGTCTTGTATATGATCTATAGATCTGTGTAAATACAGAAAAGTATGCAATAATTTAGTCCAGTTGAGAAACGCATAGCACTGTTGAAAATTCCTCTTCAGCAATGCCAGCGATTTTACCCCATAGACCATAATGTATTTCCGTCATTAAACAAAAATGTACTCAATTTTTTTTTTTTTTTTTTTTTTTTTTTTTTTTGTGCAGCTTTGATTAGGGTCTATATAAATTATACACACCAAGTAATATGCAAAGAAAAAAAGTCAAATTTAAAAACTCATACCACAATTGAAAACCCACTTCCAGCAATTATTGCTCATAGACAGTATTGTAACCAAATTGTTTTGTGTGTCCCTGTAAATGAGGCCCCACCAGTGGCTGAGAGGTTCTGCTCTCGAAGCTGGTAGACGGGAGGTGCTGGGTTCGATCCCAATCGCGCCCGTCGGCCTAATCGTTCGGAGTTTTCGTGGTTTTCTTCGAGCCGTGGATTTATCCATGCGTAAATACGGGTTAGGTTCCCTTAGAAAGACCCCCACGAAGGGCACTCCCCCGGGCCTATATCCCAAGTGTAGATAATTGGCCGTCAATAATCAACCCAACCCAACTCAACCCAACCCTGTAAATGAGCGATAAATGCTATGTACACAGTAAACATTTCGTCTTGCACCTCAGTGGTGTATATCAATTTTCCATATGCTTGAAATAGTGCAACAACATTAAAATGCGCTACAAATATTTTTCCTTCATGGATCGTAATATAACGGAATTCTTTTGCGAGCCCCTCTAAACGAACTGTAAATGCTACACACTTCATTTTCAATAGCGAATATGTCATTGTAAACTTCAATAATATAATCAACAATAAAAGAATATTATATATAACACAACGAAAATCGTTAAAAAAAAAACTTTTAGTAATAATCCATGTTTTTTCTTGTAATTTTCTCTCTGTTAATTAACTAATAAATAAACACGAATTCAGGTGAATCGCCTTAGAAAAATGTTTTATTGCTCGGTAAATAATACGTCGTCTAGACATTCGGAAGAGACTAATAAAAAGCAGCGGAAATATTGAATGACGTCTTGACTATGAAAAACCATCACCAATGATGAATGATGGCATGTAGTAGATCATCAGATTATAGTTTGATTTATTTGTTTGCAAATTACTCACTAATCTGAGAATTTGAATTTCTCTGTTAAATATTCACAAATCAATTGTATGGCTGATTGAAGATTGTTTAATGCGTCTGGGAATAGAAGAAAGGTTTTAATGGATTTTCTAAAAAAAAAAAAAAAAAAAAAAAAAAACTAAAGTAGGTAAGAAGAAAAAAATTCCCAATGAAATTGAAATCCTGTTCACAGAAAAAATTCTCATGTATATTTTCCATTTGTTACTATTTATATTTGATATTTTTCTATCAGAAAAACCAAGATCTTTAAACTCTGCACATTACAAAATTTTAGTTTTATATTAGTCTTTAAATATAAATCTCGATTTATTAATATATAATAATATTTGTATTTATAAACAATGAACAGGTTCCCCATGAGGTGGAAAAGCGTCTAGTACTTTGGCAGATTTATATTTATATTATTACGAAAGAAATAATTTAGTAACTGATTATTTTTTCTACTGGTAACATTGATGATATTATTGTATTTTATCTGAAACATCAGTCGTCATATTTATTACCCGTACATTATTACAAAAATCTACAATTAAGTAAAAATGAAATTGTAGATAATGCCATTTTTTACTTCGATGATTTAAATATAACTATAAATGAACATAAAGTAAATTTATTCACACATTAAAATTCCTGTATGCATAAATCTATCTATATTAATATTTTACTTTACTTTGCCCATAAATATCTTTGTTCAAATAAATATAAAGTGCTTTAAAATATCTTTCTAAACAAGCTTATGTATTATGGGTACCCTACACATCTTATTAAAAATTTTTCACATATAGATTTATTAATTTAAAAAAAAAGGTTGAAAAAGTGTGTAGATGCTTTATATATGAAAGTTGAGTGTTGTTAGGAATGGTTATATGTTTGATAGGAGGGATAGATGATCGATTATTGAGGTTGGGTGGTGTTGTATAGTTTCATATAATGGTTGGTAGTGGGATAGATGATAAATTACGGAGGTTGGGTGTTGTTGTTTGGTTTCTTAATGTTTGGTAGGGTGGATAGATGTTATATTAAGAAAGGTTGGGTGTTGATGTTTAGAATTATATATCTATGTATCTTAGATAATTGGGATCACATATTTAAAAAACTAATAATAGTAATAATAATATAAGTTTAATTATTTGCCACTAGTTTAATGTGTGTTGCATTTAGTGTATTTTATTTCAACACATAGTTGGTAATGTTAATTATTTCTATATGTTTGGATTTTTCTTTTAATCTTTAATTGCAAATTATAAAGAATATTTTTATTCCTCTCATGATAATTCGCTTTTTGTGATTTGTTAAAGCATATACTAATTTTATAACTGTTTAACTATTAATTATAAATTAGAGTATTTATTTATTTATTTTCATCTGTTAATAGCTTCTTTTAGTTTAGTCTGTTGTTAAAATAGGAATACATTTATTATTTTATAATTAATTAATTATATCACTTCACCCAACAGCAGCACGTTTCCTGTATTATTATAACTAAAAAATTATAAATTAGGTTTTTTCCCATCTGTTAATAGTTTCTTTTATTTATAGTTGGTTGTTAAAATAGGAATAAATTTATTATTTTCTAATTAATGATAAAGTAATTAAACCTTTTTTCTCACTTATTGCAAATTTCTTAATGTTTTATTTTATATAAATTGAATTTTACTTGTTCTGTAAAGTTAATCTAAAACTCCTTTTATATGATGCATTTTTTTAAGTGCATTGTGAACTTAATCTCATGTTCGATTTCAAATGATAATCTTATTTATTTGCAGTTTTATTTAATAAATGACCGCAGTCAGAAGAAATACCGTCTTGTGGGTAAAAAATTAACAGTTGCTAAATGACTTAACAGATGACAAAAAAAAAAAAAAAAACTTTAGTGTGAAAGAGAAATTTGTTTGTCATTTTAACCACTTAACGGTTTCGTTCTTTCTCTCTCTCTCTCTCTCTCTCTCTCTCTCTCTCTCTCTCTCTCTCTCTCTCTCTCTCTCTCTCTCTCTCTCTCTCTCTCTCTCTCTCTCTCTCTCTCTCTCTCTCTCTCTCTCTCTCTCTTAAAAAATAAAAAATAAATAAAAAATAAAAAATAAAAACAGATAATCACTAAATAGTAAAAGTAATTGGAATATATAATATTAATTACACAAAATTCAATGTGGTAGCATCACTCAGTTCAGTCTAACATTTAGTGTATTGCAAATATATATATGTTTTAATGTTTCTTGGATTTCATTTTGATATGTTATAAGGGGCAGAACAATGACATTTTTAGGCTTCATGCTGACAATATTTGAGGAAATAACATATCTTTACTATGAGTTATACTTATCATGCTCCTCTAATGAATCCATAAGTTATTCATAGTACTTCATATTTGATTTTCATATTTTTGGGTCTAATTTTGTAGAATCATTTCATTTGAATTTTATACTGTTTCTTTCTTAGTTTTTCACACGTGATTTCATTTTAATTATATATATATATATATATAACTTTTGTTAATAATAACCATTAAATCACATAAATCACTGATTAACAAGGTTTCTGTTCCTCATCAAGTAAGTGGTGACTTTTATATTTTAGAGGGTATTGAAAAAGCATATGACATTAAAAATATTCCATCACCCACAGATTTTTAAAAAATTCAAAATCTTGAAAATCTCAATAAAGTAGCATTTATTCAATACATGTACCTTATAAATTTTGTCTTTGTATTTTAGTAATAATAAATGGTTAAATAAACACTTATAAAGCTTAAAACTAATAATTAAAACACTGAAAATATACATTGTTTATAAAGTTTCAGAAAAATGTAAGAGAATTTTTGTGAAAAGAAATGATATTCGTAAGAAATTTCCCAAATTTCGTATATTATGTAGCGGCAAATGTCTTAACTATGGATGCTGTCTTATAGACACAATCACTAGCTTCTCTAATAAGGTTCCAACAGTAATCTCCGAGCAATATTAGGTGTCCACCTGCCTTGATATCGGGTTTTTATTGCAGAAATATCCTGCTGGAAGCTCTCACAGCTCCCATTCAGGGGAAAAAATTAAATGAGACGCGATAAAAAGTGAATTTTCAATTACATTAAACATCCTAAATTTTCATACATTTTTAACATGCCTTTAATTAATTTTTCATACTTATAACTTCAATTATTTCCTAAGAAATGTGTCACAGCATTCTTTAAATTAATCCATGCTGCTTTTTCTAAATCACTTAATGTATCTTCAAAATTTGTATCCTTCATAAGGTGCCTAATGTGGGCCAACAAAAATACCCTCTTTAATTTTTGCGTAGCTTAGCGATGGAAATTGTTCTTGCAGATATTGAAATCCATGCCCTTCTTTATTCATCGCTTTAATGAAATCCTTCATCAATCCTAACTTTCTTTTATCGATTAGAGGAACGTTTTTGAAATTTTTTTCATATGCAATATATTGTTTACGCTGTGGCGACTTTTTTTTTTTAATATATAATGCTCATGTTTTGCTCTGCTGTCGCACTCGCTTAGGGAACAGCAGTATTTTGAATAACCTAGTTGCATACCAATAAGAATGGAAATTACTTTAAAATCTGCACATATGTTTCAATTATAATGTGAGTAATGAATTGCATGAAGCTGTATCTTCATCTTTTCATAAGATTCTTTCATTATGCAAGAATATGCTATTGGAACAGACAACAGGACATTTCCATTATGGAGTAGCACAGCCTTCAAGCTGGTTTTTGAGCCATCAATAAACAATCGCCATTGTTCCGAGTTATACTGACAATTTAAAGCAGACATTAAACAACTTATATCATTACAATAGCATAAATAACCTTTTGTGAAAAAAAACCCGAATATTTCTTATGTCGATCTCGGTAAATAGATATGTTAGTGTTCTTTTGAAGGAGATTCCAACCTTACAATCTTGATCTAAGCAATTCTGAGAATTCTTTTGATTAATTTAAGTCTCTCAGAAGTTCTTCTAATTCTTCTTGCGTAATTAGATGTGGTTCTTCATTTATGTCAGGACAATAGTTTATATCAGATGAAGTAGAGGAAGTTTCACCTTTATCAATTTCCATTTTTACTGCTGCATCGTCATGTGTAAAATTCTTCGGATGTTTCTGTATTGGTAAATAATCATTATGAAATACTGGGTCGCATTGCTGAATGTAAGTTCGGGTATTTAATTTTATGTTTGCTTTTTGCAGAGAATCCTTTAATTTTTTTATACAAAGGTAGCAGTCATTTATATGATCCTTAGGCTCGCGCCAGCAAATGGCATACTCCTTTTTGTACCTTTCACCCACACTCGGAGGTTTTTAGCACACGTGTACAACAAGAATGAAGTGCCCATTTCTTATTTTGTTCACCTACTTTACATCCAAAGTACATGTGATAGGCAGTCTTTATTAGCGGCGTAAAAGCGCATTAATGCTTTTTCAAAGTTAGCTCCCGCACACATAGCAAAAAAAAAAAAAAAAAAATCAGGTTCATTAACACAACCTCTAGAAATTTTTCACATATTTTAGAGGAAAATAGGATAATTATAAGCAAAATATATGCAAAAAGACAGCAAAGAAACATCAATACACTCGCGCCGAAAGACAAGTTATACTGCTGTACGATAGCCTATATAATCCAAAACGTATAAATGAAATTCCTTAAAATTGGAGGGTGATAGAAACTTTTTACAAACATATTCTTTTTCAGCACCTTGAAATCAATAAAAAACATCCAATGTATATAGAGGAACAGAAAATTTGTTAAGATTTGTTAATCAGGGAATCGACAATAGACAAACCGATAATTATACTACAATAGATCAGTTTCAACTGACGTCACACCCTAGCAACCACCTTAGCAACTAGATTTGTTTTTTGTTTGCCCATCAAAAATGGTGGATTGTGATTGGTTGGCTCGTAATACAGGCTACAAATCCACGATTATGATTGGTTGATAACTTTTGGTGGGCTGGTGATCACGTGGTTGAAACTGATCTATATATATATATATATATATATCCAAAAATGCAAGTTTCTCAAAATTAAAATAAGTGGGAAAAAATACTTAAAGATATGTGGAGAAAAATAACCAATATGCAGAAGGTGAAAATTATTACTAGAAACAATTGGAAACTTATATAGTGAAACACTTTCTCAAGGGCAATATTCCACTAATGTAAGTAAAATGTAATTGATTTCTGTTTGAGTTAATATAGCTATGAGCTTAATTTATTAACTCAAATTGCCCGATCAATTACGCAGTCAAATTTAAACAAAATTGAATAAAAATGGATATATATCTATAAATATATTTCTCTTACGTGGCGCGGAAATAAGGCTGAATTTCTAGCTTACTGTTTGGCAACAAACGTAGTTTCCTGAGCTCAGACCAATCAACAGACTAGATTGGGTAAGTTCAGCTCTGCCTCCAACTCCATTATGGCGCCCACTGTGAGAGCAGTCAAACTCAAACTAACAATTATTAAAAATAAAATAACATGTACGTAATCCAAAGCGTTTGAGATGATTCCCCATTTTAATTACGAGTAATATCGTTAATTTCAAATGAATTCTCAACTTTTATTTATGATTTGTTTACGAATTTCACTCACACGAAAATCGGAGAGAATAAAAATATCAACTGTCTAGATTGCACCTGCTGCCATCTGTTGCTATCTTGATGAAGTAAAAAATAATTTCTTTTGCAAAAATCAATAATACAATCATCGCGTTAGCGAGCAGGGGGTAGAACTCCCTAGTATATATATATAAGAACAGTATGTTACGAACATACATTAATATACGCATGTACCTTATCTAACAATGCAATTTTAATGACATATTTCTCACGCTCTGGGAAAATACTGGCACTATGTTAGATAAGTTCAAAGCAATATATGTACAATTACTCTTCATTTGATTTTTTTCTTCTTTTTTTCCAGAAAAAAATAGCATTGAAAATGTATATTTCTGAGAGAATGAGCCATTCACATTAACGGTGTTCTAACTTAACTGCACTTTTACCTTTCTTTTAAGAAAAGTAAAAGAAAAAGCAGGAAATGTTAACGAATGTGCAGTATGCTGGTCGGAAGTTGACAGTGCGTATATGATTATCTGTGACGCATGACCTTTTGAATCAAGCCTTTCGAAATTATGACCAGCTTTATAGGAACACCATTCTATACCTTATTGTGTTACCTCACTCAACTGAGGCAGAAATATTTCCTAACACACATATTTCCGTTTGATAAATGACTAATGCATAAAAACGATTCAATATCAATTTTTTTTTTTTAAGCTTAATTTAGCTTAACTGAGCTTTTGTTTTCTTTAGTTTTAACTTACAAGTGTTTTTTTTTCCTTTTTTTAATAGCTTGTTATTATATTTTTTTATATATACAACATAAAGGCTGTTTCTGAACTTGTTAGAGTTCAACGACCTTTCGGCTCCGTTCTACTGTTTTATTATTATAATCACAGTACTTGTATTTAATTTCTGAAAAAAAATTAAATAATATAAATGAATAAGTAGTAAATTAGGTATAAGAATCTATATTATAAAGCAAAAACTTCTACGTGAGTAACTCCGGCGTCATGTTTATGGCGGCAACACCTGACCAATAAATTTCGTTTTTACTGCAATTTTTTTTTTAACGTCTAACATCGCATAATTTCAATTGTTGAATAGGGCGGAAAATGTTCTTTCTAACGTAATTTGTTTGAAAACTATATCTTACTTTACGGATTTCTCTCTTTTCTTTTTTTTTTTTTTTTTTTTCATAGTTTTAGAAACAATTTTCAAGCATGATTTTTTTTTTTTTAATTATCTCTATCGGTCTTTTATAAATCTTTCATTCTATCATTAATCGATCGTTCTGCCTTATAAAAAAGTATATATATATTTTTTATTATTATTTATTTTGTTTGTTTTCTTTAAATCATAGAATATATATACTGCAGCACTGACGGAGTGGCGTTACGCTTAACCGGCAGAGCTTGGCATAGGCTATGAATGTAATCGGAGGTTTTTCTTGTGTCTACTTGAAATTGCAAATGCTTCCTTATCGTATATACACAACTTCTTTTTTCGTTCCCCTCGGGTCAGGTACCTTTTTATGAAGCAGTCTTTTTTACAAACGAACAAGATGAGTTGCACTACAAACTTTTCAACCGAATACGACGTATACTGCGACTAGGTATTGTTTGCAATAAGAGCCGGCCATTACAAGGCCTTGAAGAATATAATACATCCGGCCCTCGCGCTTATAGAGGCCCCAACGAGACTAAATTATAGATTTTTTTTTTTTCAATCTGTGAAATAAAAAATTACGATCTTAAGGCTCTTCATCAGTAAAATCTCAAATTCCCCCTCGCTAATGTTAAACCAATGGGCGTGTAATGCGTTCGTATTTTTAAAATATTTCCTTAGGAAATCTGTATTTTTAATTTATTTTTTCTGTGTACTGTTCTTAAAGAATGTGTCTTATTTCTTTCTTAGTTTTCAAATTATTTCTAAATTATGTCCTTAATTTATAATTTTATGTGTTAAAATCTTAGCGAAACTGAGTATGATTTTAACACTTCACATAAAATTAAGCATATACCGCATATACTCGTGTATAAGTCGAAGAATTTTAGACAAAATTTGGGAGTTGAAAATGCGGGATCGACTTATATACGAGTTAGTAAAAAATAAATAAATAAATGCTTACCCGATTGCCACTATATTCAGGATCTTTAAAGCCAGAAAATAATACCTATCTAGGAATTGTGAATCTAAAAACCTTTATTGTTTTCATTTAAAGATTAAAATTTTTGAATGAAAAGCTTATCAAAATGTAAGTTATTGTTCAGAATCTGAATATTCACACAGCTCAGTTAATTCGGAATCCAATATTTCATTGTACACATCATTTAAACATTTTAATCCCCTTTTCAAAAAGAGTTCAAAGATTTTTTTTTTCTTTATAAGCATCATTAAATTGATGTGAATAGGTTTCAAAATAGTTTAAGCTTCTTCAGTTTTACATAATTATACAGTTTTAAAACGTTGAATTTATTTTTAAAAAAAAAGTCTGATTAGAAACGTAAAACAAATAATGTTTACTAATTTAATGAAAATTTATTAATTTTTTTTTTTAATCCTCGATTACAAGTCATTTTTCAACATACTACCAGAAATGTGATTCGACTTATACACGAAAATTCCATTTTTTAGGTGTGTTCGTAATCAGAGCCCGATTAAGGTCGTCTGGGGCCCAAGGCCGAGCAACTTTTTGGGGCCCCCTCAAATTAAAATAGTAGCTAGAATTTTTTTCCGAGGATTATTATTAGATATTATGATGCAGTTGACAAGTTAAACAAAATGTTCTTGTTCTGTTTTTGAGAAAATAATTGCAGAAAACTCCCTTTTTAAGAAACTTTTTCTAAATCATTTTACTCATTTTGGGGCCCCCATCAGCAGTGGGCCCAAGGCGAAGGCCTAGTTGGCCTGTGCGTTAATCAGGCCCTGTTCGTAATTATCTAAATACGTAGCACCTATTGTCCTCGTCTTGTCCGTCCGTCCGCATATAACAACGCAAAAACTACCCAACCGAATGGTTTGAAATTTAAGATATATTATCTTTACAGAATTTTGAAGACATTTCAAATTTTATGAAAATCGAATCAAAACTTTAGGAGATATTAATAAAAAGATTTATTAAGAAATTTGAGTTTTTTTTTTTAATCGGTGTTTTCTTGTTATATGAGCTACCGAGGTTTAATGGTCAAGCGACCGAGATACTTGTTTTATGACAGAAATTAAACTGCAGACGATAGAATTCATTTCACAGAATTAAAAATCATCAAGATCTGATTTATATAACTAGCTATAGTACGAACGCACCTCATTTGTCACGTTTGACGTACAGTTTCCAACTTGTTTCAAAATAATTCTGTGTAAGAATTGGAGGAATCGACTTATACACGAGTATATACGGTATTTTAAAAATATTTTGACAACTAAGAAATAAAGAGACATCCTTCAAGAAGAGTACACAGAAAACAGAAGTTAAAAATATTGATTTTTCCCAAGGAGATATTTTAAAAATACGAACGCATCACACGCCCACTGGTTTAACATTAGCGAAGGGAATTTGAGATTTTACTGATGAAGAGAGCCTTAAAGTTTTGCATCCAAGCTTGCACATGCAACCCACGTTTGTAGGGACCTCTAATGAGACTAAAATATTTTTTCTTACTTTGAAAGCGATTTAGGCGCCCCCCCCCCCCCCCCACACACACACATAATTTAATTGCACCGAGGCCCATTGAAATAGATATTACTAGACTGAAAATACTTATACCTAACATGTCTTCCCTCTTTATATTTTTTAACGCCTGAATATAAGCTTATTTCCATAGTTCTGTACTATAATATTGTTTCTAAACTTTTTTAACCGATATCAATTTCATTGAAGTTCCTTCATTATACAAATGGATAAGTTTAAACGATCGATCTTTTTACACGATATTATCGATACCTGAATATTTATGCTACCATTCCGACAATCATGATTATAACAGTCAAGAGGACAGCAATTTTTGAGGGAATTTTAATCCTGTTATTGAAATTATTCTGGTTGGTGGGTTGTCTAAAAACACCATTTTTGGCTTGTCTTTTAGGAATAAGTTGAATTTAACTGTTCGGCTAAACTGTCTGATAATCTTAAACTCTATCACTCAAAAAAGTATTTTTAGTGACCTTACACTATTCCAAACTTCACTGACGGGTACATCTGTTCCAAAATCTTGACCTTTCAGGGATTTCGTTTTGCCGGATAATAGTAGAATACTGTACGAAAAAGCTAAAAACAACGTTGAAGCACCCAAATTACAAAACTTTAAAACACATACGGCCGTTTCAAGGATATAAAGATCCCCTTCATCAGTGCAAGGTGGGAAAAAACAAAAAATTAAAAACAGAAAAAAAATGTTAAAAGGGTTCAAAAGAACCACGCTCGGCTATAGCCCCCAGTACTGTTCACAGTGCTCGGGGCTATAGCAGAGAGTGGTTCTTTTGAACCCTTTTAACATTTTTTTTTTTGTTTTTGTTTTTTCCCACATTGCACTGATGAAGGGGACCTTTGTATCCTTGAAACGACCGTATGTGTTAAGTTTTGTAATTTGGGTGCTTCAACGTTGTTTTTAGTTTTTTCGTATTAATAACCACACAAAGAGTACCTTTTATACCTAAGAAGAATACTGTATTTCCTTTTACTTGTTCAATTCTCCTAACCTTTCCACTTTCATAATTTTCATGTTAAAACAATTTCACTTTTCCCATCAGTCTTTTTATCCGAAACCAGTCTTTTATTATACGGAATCCCCTAAACCACCCTCATTTAATCATTACGCTATTGTTCTGTGCATCTTCCGTTTCTCGTAATTTCTAATCTACGGTCTTTCAGAGAAAAAAGAAAAAAGGCAAGAGAGAAGGGTGTTGTTAGTTTAAGCTTCACAATAAGTTAATCGTAAATTACACTTCACTGAGACGTAACTCAATTTTTTCGACTCGTTTGTCCTACATTTTATTTTATTTTTCGCCCATCTATCGTCTCCTTAAAAGAAAAAAAACCAAAACCCACTTTTATTATGAAACCAGCTTTCTTTTGTACGAACTGGTAACAGTTGCATTTCATTTCAACCAAACACAATATCTTCTCATTTGAAGAGAATACTACTTTACAACTCCGAGGCAGTGTTTCTTTTGTGTGTTTGGGCCATTGGGCTTACTAGTCTTTTGCAACTAGGCCAACGTAACTTGATTGTGAACTTTTAGCCTACAAAAAAGTGGCGGAGAGAGGCTATGATGATAGGGTTGTTGGAACCACCTCACCAAAGCGAAAGTAGGAAGGTCTTTATGAATGCAGAATTTAATAGAAACAAACGCTTACTCATTTTTTCCTGACAGGGGATTAATAGTTATGAGTTAGGCGGTAATTTTAAGATTCTTTTTATTATTATTATTACTTTATCTTTCGAAAGTCTATACAATGTAGCAGATGCTTATAAAGATTACGACTTCCAGGTTACATGCTGGATCACTTCTGCAAACAGTAACTCTTTAAAAATATGTATGTCACGGGGCACGTCTTCGATCATTTATCAAAAAAACTATTTAAATAAATAATTACAAAACTCGTTAAACTTATATCTTCGGAAAATTGGGAAATAGATTTAATAAATTTTATTCTTATATTGGGATAAAGTATATAAATTCTATGTACTAAGATTGTTGTATAATAAATTTAGTAAATTGTATTCCTTTGTTGGAATAAAAATCCGTTAAATATGTAACTTCATATTATTGGAAGATATATAAATCAATCAATTTCTTTTTTGGAGTAAAAATGTAGCTTCATATGGGTGAAAAATAGATTTACTACATTTTGCTCCTTTATTGGAGTAAATAATTATTAAATCTTGCAACTTCATATTGTTTTAAGATAGATTTAATAAATTATATTCTTTTGCCGGTAAAGAAGGAAAAAAAACTAAATCTCCAAATTCATGTTGTTAGAAAATAAATGAATATCACCTACATTTTGTTTCTTTGTTGGAATAAAAGTTCATTAAATCTGTATCTTCATTGTGTTGGCAGATATATTTGTTAAATATTGTCAATTAAAAAATATTTAATAAATTAGTCAATTTTTTTTTGTTGGGATAAAAATGTATCTTCAGATAGTTGGAAGATAGATTTAATGCATTTTGTTCCTTTATTGGAATATTAAATCTGCAACTTCATATTGTTTTTTAGACAAATTTAATAAATTTTATTCTTTTGTTGGAAAAAAAAATCTCCAATTTCATATTATCGGAAAATAAATGAATATTTTTTCCCCTTTGGGATAAAAGTTTATTAAATCTGTAACTTCCGTTATTGGACGATGTATTTAATAAATTTTGTTAATTAAAAGATATTTAATAAATCATTCAATTTTTTTGTTTGGATAAAAGTGTAGCTTCAGATGGTTGGAAGATAGATTTAATACATTTTGTTTCTTTATTGTAATAAAAATTTTAATTAAATCTGCAAATTCATATTGTTTTTAAGATAAATTTAATAAATTTTATTCTTTTATTGGAAAAAAAATTACTAAATCTCTAGCTTCATATTGAATACATTTTGTTTCTTTGTTGGAATAAAAGTTCATTAAATCTGTAGCTTTATATTGTTGGAAGATATATTTATTAAATTTTGTCAAAAAAAAATTAATAAATTAGTCAATTTCTTTGTTGCAGTAAAAATGTAGCTTCATATGGTTGAAAGATAGATTTAATACATTGGAAAATATTTAATAAATTAGTCAATTTTTTTTTTGTTGGGATAAAAATGTAGCTTCAGATAGTTGGAAGATAGATTTAATGCATTTTGTTCCTTTATTGGAATATTAAATCTGCAACTTCATATTGTTTTTTAGACAAATTTAATAAATTTTATTCTTTTGTTGGAAAAAAAAAATCTCCAATTTCATATTATCGGAAAATAAATGAATATTTTTTCCCCTTTGGGATAAAAGTTTATTAAATTTGTAACTTCCGTTATTGGACGATGTATTTAATAAATTTTGTTAATTAAAAGATATTTAATAAATCATTCAATTTTTTTGTTTGGATAAAAGTGTAGCTTCAGATGGTTGGAAGATAGATTTAATACATTTTGTTCCTTTATTGTAATAAAAATTTTAATTAAATCTGCAAATTCATATTGTTTTTAAGATAAATTTAATAAATTTAATTCTTTTATTGGAAAAAAAAATTACTAAATCTCTAGCTTCATATTGAATACATTTTGTTTCTTTGTTGGAATAAAAGTTCATTAAATCTATAGCTTTATATTGTTGGAAGATATATTTATTAAATTTTGTCAAAAAAAAAAAAAAATAATAATAAATTAGTCAATTTCTTTGTTGCAGTAAAAATGTATCTTCATATGGTTGAAAGATAGATTTAATACATTTTGTTCCTTTACTGGAATAAAAATTTATTAAATCTGCAACTTCATATTGTTTTGAGATAGATTTAATTAATTTTTTTCCTTTGTTGAAAAAATAATTACTAAATCTCTAGTTTCATATTGAATACATTTTGTTTCTTTGTTGGAATAAAAGTTCATTAAATCTGTAGCTGTATGTTGTTGGAGGATTTATTTAATAAATTTTGTCAATTGAAAGATATTTAATAAATCAGCCAATTTCTTTGTTGAAATTAAAATGTGGTTGAAAAATATATTTAATACATTTTTTTTTCCTTTATTGGAGTAAATGCTTATTAATTCTACATTTTCATATTGTTTTAAGATAAATTTAATAAATTTTTAACTCTTTTGTCAAAAAAAAATTTACAAAATCTCCAGTTTCATATAGCTGGAAAATAAATAAATAAATTTTGTTTCCTTGTTGGAATAAAAGTTTATTAAATCTGTAGCTTCATATTGTTGGAAAAAATATTTAATAAATTTTGTCAATTAAAAGATATTTAATAAATCAGCCAGTTTTTTTTTTTATTATTATTGGAATTGAAATGTAGCTTAATAATTAGGACTTACCACTTTGAAGGCACGTGGTAGCACGTCTTTTTTGCGCCTGATGAAGAATGACAAAGTGCTTCCGAAAGGTCTAGGGCATTTTCTAATTTTATGATGTTATTAAGAATTTTTTTGCTTTTATTGTTTCACCCCAGTTTGTTCAATATTTTAATAAGAAATACAAAGAAATCATAAATGTTTTAGGCACATTTTAAAAAGAACAAAAAACACTTGAAACTTGGAATATCTCGAAAAAAATATAAATATATCCTAATGATATCACAAACAATAATTTACATAAGTTGTGTAACGAATCAGGAAATTTTTATTTCTTATTATATTAAGATGTTTTACAATAAATTCCGACTGAACACCAGGAAAGTTTTTGGCCTTAAAATCTGTGGACTCTGGGTAAAACCTCGCATGCCTGGCTGTTAATATGGCATATTTAAAAGGCTACTCCACTCACGCGAAAACACCCGTCGCTAATGTTAATTTTATGGGGGAAATATATTTTTTAAGATATCTCGTTGGCACTTCAATATTTTTAAATGATTTTTTTTTACAAATAATATAATAAAATCACTTGATAACTTTAAATTAAAGTGTAATTATTGTTTAAAGTGATAAAAACATAACACAAAAGGTTTAAAAATACATTTTAACATAGATTAGATATGTTTCCTTCGCTCTAACGGCGACATCTTCAGATTAAAATGATAAATAAAATAACCGCTCGTTATTGCATTGGACATGTGATCTCGTGATTTATGTTTACCATTTTCAAAAACTTTACGAGAATATTTTATTTATCATTTTGATGTGAAGATGTCGCCGTTAGAGCGAAGGAAACATATGTAATCTATATTAAAAGGTATTTTTAAACCTTTTGTGTTATGTCTTTATCACTTTAAGCAATAATTACACTTTATTTTATTATTATTTATTTATTTTTTAAATTAAGATACTTTTACTTTCGGAACCGGTTTCGAAAGTGAAGGTATCCTCAATAATAATAATATAAAAAAAAATTGCAACCAAAATCGAAAAAGTTAAAAAGGACCTGCATAGAGATCAACGTCAGCTATCCAATGAAAAAAAAAAAAAAAAATCACGAATAATAATAAAAAAAAAGTTTCATTTTAGCATCGAATGAATATATTGACCATAATTTATATATTGGTGCGCTTAAATCTTAAATTTGAATGTTCATCATTTCAGGCTTTCCAAGTAGCAGAGGAACGACTCGGCATTCCAGCTTTGTTAGATGCCGAAGACATGGTGAAATACGATGAACCAGACACACTCAGCATTGCCACATACGTATCACAGTTCTACCAATTTTTTGAAAATGGTGCTTCCCACAAACGTAAGTCCTTTTACTTGCGTTTAATCTCTAGTGTTTATCTATCTTTCTATGTTGTAACAAGAAAGACAAATGTTTCTTATTCTACGAAAATATAATATAACATCTTCCAAGTTACCCACGATTACCAAAAAAAAAAAAAAAAAAAAAAAAAAACGTTTCTTTATCGTTTTTTATTATTATTATCATTATTTATTTATCGTTATTTATATTCTTATTATTATCGTTTCTTATTAAGTCTCAGAAACGAATATATATTTTTTTAGATTTAAGGCGGTATTCAAAAAAATATATTTTTCCAAGCTCAACAACTCAAAATTTTGAGACACATTTTCAGACTTATTTTTAAAAGTAAAAAGACGAAACTTGGCGGCGTGACTTATGTGAAGAGATTTATAAGGGACCATGTTTTTATTTTTCGTTCAATTAATTAGAAATTGATTTACAAACAATTATTTTCACAGTACGATATTTTTTTTTTCCAGCGCTATCGCTTCGGGCAATTCAGTTCAAAATGTCCACTTTGACAGCATTTTTTGAAATATATTCTGCCTTTATCAAAAAATCGACCAATTTCGGACATTATAAAGTTTCTAAATAAGAGAACCTGCCAATTGGATGCATTTTAGAGCAAAAATGAATTTAAAAATGTGTCTCAAAATAAGCAATTTTTATTTGAATACACCCTTAAGAAAGTATTTATAAAAGCAGAGTTTCTTTTGAGTCACTGATTTTCGGAAACGTTTCCGAGTAGTTTTTATAGTGAATGGTTCTCAAACGATCTGCTCTTCGATCGAATCCGAGATCGAAACTTTCTGCCAATTTTCGGGCTCAATTGAAAAGGCAAAAGCATAAAAATAGCAGGCCTGACTACTGAAGCGATTTGAAATCGAAATGAGTTTTCCTTTCTTTGATAGATAAATTATTTATCGAGTTACAAGGCATTCGTGTGAATTGACAACACATTTTCCCCCTATGTCGCGCGCTGAAGCATCGGAAATTTGGTTCAAAACGCCGACTTCGACAGTGTTTTCTGAAAGATCTTCTGCCTTTACCAAAAAATGGAAAACGTGTTTCGATTAAATAGTTCCTGATTAACAACACCTGTCCATTTCATGCGTTTCCGATCAAAAATGAATTAAAATTGTGTCATAAAGCAGCCAGTTTGGATTTGAGAACAGCCTTAAATCAGTTTTCTAAAATCAGAATATCAGTTTATAGGATGTGCTATCCATTCTCAAGTAAACATTTTCAGATGCGTAACTGAAATTAAACATGCAACGGTAACAAATTAATTTTAATAATAATGTTGTTAATTTATCACGTTTGTCTGTAAAACATGATAATATTTACTTGAGAATAAAATAATCTATTTATTTTGGGAAAATTTCATTTACGCTCAATAAAAAAAAAGCAATTTTTCAGAGAATGACTTACAGAATAACAGAAAGAAAACAAATAGGTTCAAGATTTCTTGCTATCTAAATAATAATTATTATTATTATTATTATTATTATTATTATTATTATAGAAATAATCATTTTGAAATTTGATATGTATGTTCAAGGGAACATTCTTTCATAAAAAAAGGTACTTTTTCAGGGGTCGATCCAGGAAAATTTTGGGGCCTATTTAGGGGCCCTTCACAAAAATCAATTTAATAAAATGGGCCCCTTCACAAAATTCTATTCCATAAAAACTTACTATTTATTATTTATTTATTATTTTGTGATGTTTTAAAATGTGTAATTTGTAAACAAGCAAGTTCACCAGAGAGGAAAACTTCAGCAAAAAGTTTTTGTTTATATATGCTTGGTTCGAATTTGATTAACGGGATTTCAACTTTGGTTACAAAATGTTATTTTTCTCAAAAATATAATAAATTTCACAAAAATAAACTTTACTTTTCACAAAATGGGCCCCCAAGAAAAAAAACTTGCATCGACCCCTGTTTTTAAAATTATCATTAGTTAAAAGTTTTAAAAAAAGTTTTTTTTTTTTTTTTTTTTTTTTTTCAAATTTCTGATTTTCTTAATTCTTGATGTAATGATAATTTTGATTTTATTTTCTTAAAAATATTGATTCCCTTCGTGTGAATATTGCATATTGTATTGTTCACTTCACATGTAATGATAATTCTGTTTTTTAAAATATTGTGTATTCTTTAAAAATATATATATTAATATTTGATTCCTTTTATACTTAAAATTTTAGGTAACTTTGCAGTAAAAAAAATATATGTATTGTTTTCTTCTCTTTTAGTTGGCATCCCTGCTTCCAAATCAGTGAGCAGTCATGTTTCCCCCCTTCCTTGTAGTCGAGCTCCTACTACGAGTATCCATACGGGTCCTTTAAATAAGGTACTATAGCTACAACTTTTGCTACATTTTTATATTTGTGGGAAAATAAAATCACTTAGGACTGATTCTAGCAAAAATCCTTCATTAATAAGAATGCTTAACTAATGTAATTTGCATGTAAGAGAAGGATTGTGTAATATATATATAATTAGAATGAAATCACATGTATAAAAATAAATGGAAAAAATAATACAAAAATTAAACTGCAAAAGGAAATTGAAAATGCAAAAATAAGAAACCATGAACATCTTATCGATTCATAAAAGGAGCTTCATAAGCATAATTGAGTAAATCATATGTTACTCCGTCAAATATTGCGGCCATTAGGCCTAAAAATGACAATATTATGCTCCTTATAACATATAAAAAAAAGAACATTTAAAACAATAATAAGATATCTAAAAAATAAACCATAATACATCTGTAATAGATAAAAAACTTAAAATGTAATAGACATAATTCTCTAGGAAATTAAATTTAGCAAAGATGAAACAAGATGATTGTGCCATGTGCTAGGCAATAGCTCTAGATTATTCTGAACCAAGGCAGACAGAGAATAATAATAATAATAATAATAATAAAAAGATGGCTAGTGCTTCTATGTAGCTTTTAAAAAAATATAGAGAGAGAAAAGCTAGTGCTGCCATCTAGCGTTAAAAGGAAGAGCGATAATCTAAAAATAAATTACAGACAATGAAGTTATTACTGAAAGTCTGGATATAAATAAAGATATATGAAAATTCAATGAGGATAATATGGTAATAAACAATATTTAATATAAGAAAATAAGTAATTAATATGTTTAAAAAATATATGGAATTATAAATGTAAGTAATAACTTAAATGGATATTTAATAAATAAAGAAGATAATAATAATTAAAAATAAATAAATTAATTTAAAAAATACATATGAATATGTAAATTATAAATTAATATTAAATAAATATTAATTTAAGGGGATAATAGCCATTAATAAGGTGCCATTATGTAAAATATTATATGATAAATAATTGTGTTAAATGCATTATATTTAAAGTGAAATCTTGAGATTGTTATTGTTTTTCTTCTGATGAAAAACAATCCATAACAATCTCTAAACATTTGCAATCAATTATTATATTATTGTTAGTGTCTAAGTTGTTCGATCAAAACCAAATTTTGGCTCTTTTCCTAGTTTTGGCCAAAAATGAAAACGAAAATCTCTGAGTAGGAAATTTTAAGTTTTATTAATATTTTATATGCACAAAAATATTCATTAATTATTCACAGGTATACATACTTATTTACATAAGCATTATTTGAGCATGCATGTGTTTGTTTTAAATAAAAGCAAAAGAAAAAATAACTTTGTTTTGTTTTGTCGGTATTGTTGTTTCATAACCAATAATCATAGATATTAATTTATCAATATCTATGCAGTTATTAATTACGATTTTCAAACACAAAAAGGGATGGAGATTAGTTTGATATTGCATGAACATCGAATTTTGTAAACAATGTTGTTGATTCAAATTGCGTACAATCTTCATGTTAACATTTATTTTCATTTAATTGTGTATAAACTCGTGGCAACGGGCATGTAAGTTTGCTGAAAATGTAACAAATAAAGAAAATAATTGTTTTAATTATAATATTGATGAAAAAGAAAGATTATAAATAAATAAAACTCTAAATTGATTTTATAATTGATGAATTTTATTAACGAAAATAAAAGTAAATTGGACATTTACTGATTGTTTTAAAATAAAATATGTATAAAAATATTCTTTCATTATATCTCGTACGTTAGGCGAAAAAAAAAATGATATATAAGTCTGCAAAACAAAGACAGTTAACATGACTGTACTAACAAGAATATCATGAAAACTTCGGACCAGAGCTATAGCCAAGAGTCAATACTATTCAATAAAGTCAAAATGTCGCAAGAAATACGAAATTTATGTATAGAAATTAACTGTGAAAATAGTTTCCATAAAGTGCGAACGACCTTCTGTATTTTTGAAATAGTGTAATAATTGATATTTTTTTTGCCCCACCAGCAGCCAGGTTCTGAGCTTCTAAGCTGGTAGACGGGAGAGTGGAGATACTGAGTTTGAAACCATGTCTCGCTCATCGGCCTGGCCGTTCGGATTTTTCTATGGTTTTCTTCGAAGCTGCGTAATGTAGCTTAAATACGAATTCGGTTCCCTTAAAAATATCCATGAGCATCATTTCAGATTTTGCTTGCAGGTTGCAGGGGGCTTCCTTATTCGATAATTTCCCAGAAGCACCGCCATCTATAAGAAATTTTTTATTTGTTTATACAAAATTTCAGATCATAAGACGCATTTTCGTCCAATCAAAACTCTCGTACGCCAATTGCTTGATCTTTTATTGAATTTTAAAAGACTTTTGGGATTTCAAAGACTTTTGGGACACCCTGTATATTTTCATTCGTGGCTATATTATATTTTCATAAACTAAGAAACATTTGTCTATTTTTACAGTGTTCACGTATTTGAGATGTGTATGTGTGTTTTTAAATATTGAGACTTAAGTACTTGTAGCTATTGTAAGTCAAGGAAATCCTCAAAAATGAATGCATTTTGCTTATTTTTAAATGCAATTTTTTAATAATGCATTTTTAGAAAGTTTTACATTTCAATAAACATGACTGAATTATTCATTAAAAACAGCTTTAAATGTTTAAGTAATTTAGTGGAACACAAAAAGGTTTGAAAAAACCTTTTAATACAACGATCGACATGTTTCGAACGCGCCATTATCGAAATCTACACTATAAACAAACTAATCTCAAAAAAATATTTGAAAATAAACGAGATCATATGTGTAACAAAAGCAGGTGCGTAAAAATAGTCAACTGTAAACGTGAAAATTAATATTTGCTTTTTGAAAATTCCACAAACCTCGTGCCAGATTTTAGGTGATTCAAAAGAAGCAAATTTGTTGCATATGTTCTCTTTTCGCATAGAGATTTCAATTTATTCACGGATAATAGATGGGAAATAAAGTCTTGATGGATAAATTATTTTTCTATTCTTAAAATCACTTTTTAAAGTCTCGGACATACGTAATCTTGCCAAAGCTGTAGTTCTTCTGTCATATTTGATGTCTGCCATATGCTCTTTTAATTTTGTTTTAAAATTTCTAGCTGTCATTCCTATATAATATTGCAATGTTCCATTTGCTTTTGTGAACGGGATTTCATATATACCGTAATTTCCGGCGTATAGTCCGCGGGTCAAACAATTCGGTTTCAATCCAGAAATTTTGTTCAATAATTGAACCCAAATATTTACCGCGATCTGGGAAGTAACACTTTATAAAATAAAATTTCTGGGTCGAAACATGATTGTTTGATCTGCGGATTATACGCTGGAAATTACGGTACCTGTTAATTGATACGGCTCTATTGTGTCTATTTTCTTACACACTATACTTTTTAATTTATGAATGGTTTTGCGATAAGGCATATATTGAATTTGTTGAATTTTGTTTATTGAAGTTTACTTTATTAATAGTCCTTTCATCATATCCGTTGTCTCTTGCTATTTCACGAATTTTATTTATTTCATTGGTTAACTGATCTGGAGTACAGGCTGTAAAGGCTCTCTTAACAAAATGCCTAAATGCAGAAACTTTGTTGGAAAAAGGTGCTTGAGAATTATGTGGGATAATGGATGGATTGGCTATTTGTTTTCTATACATAATACGTTCTATGCCGTGGTGGGTTTTGATTAACAGCACGTCCGAGTAAGGGAGTGTGCCATTCTGTTCAACTTCTAAAATGAATTTAATCTTAGAATCCAGGTTATTGGTTTGAGCAAGAAAGCTATTAAGTAAGGTATCTATATGTTGCCATATGATGAAAACATCATCTGCGTTATCTAAGCAATGTATGGGAAGGCGGGGGGGGGGGGGGGGGGGGTAAAAATCTAATTTATGAAATATATCAGTTTCTAAAGGTCGTAATATAAATTCTGCTAAAAGTCCAGATTTTAGTGAACTCATCGCGGCCCCATTATTTTGTTTATAAATGTTGTTGTCGAATGTTAAAATAGTTATTATTAACTATGAGATTAAGAGCACAGCTTAATGTGGTTTTCATATTTTCATTTATGTCCCTTTGCTGTCATTGAATTTTTTAATAATGAATTTTTCATTTTACTTTAATTAATTAATCAATTTTATGCATATTAAATATTTTTCTTTTCTTCTCTTTGCAGCGCTGATTCGACTATCGTTTGAATAACGTGAAACATTGCTCATCAGTTATTCTTTTTTTTTTTTTTTTTCAATTGATAGATGCATATCTTTCATCATTCAAGATAGCTTTTCTATTTAGTTGTGTATTTTTTATAGTTTTGCAGTGTGTTTCATAAATGCTATTCTCCAGTTCATGTTTTATGAAAGACACTTTTATGTCATGTCACGTTTTTAATATTGTTTCCTTTTAAACTGTTTGTATAGTGAAAATCTTGTGTAACTTTGTATTCAAGTGAAACTTATACTTTGAACTTTTTTTTTATTTGCAGAAACATTTTTATTCTAGAGTAGTCTCTAAAAATTGAAAAGAAAAAAAAAATCTTTTCAATAATTATTATTAATTTTTAAATACGGCGCAAAAATTCTGAAAAATCTCATGAAACCATATGTATCTAAACCTTTTTTTAAAAATAAAGCTAAAATTAATAAATAATATATCAATGTAATATGTTTGGTTGTAATATGTTATTAATCAATGTTTGGTTTTATAGAGAATTAAAAAAAAAAAAAAAAACTGAAGATTTTAAATAACAGATTTGCTTTAAAATTAAAACATGGGAAAAATTATAAGGACAAAGTAAATAGCTTTGAAAATTTTTGTAAAAAATTTTTAAATGGTAAAAAAAAAAATTTAATATGAAATTTACTTTAAAATTTCATAGTTTAAGCATAGTTTATTAAGTTGGAAATTGTAGTTAATTTAGAAAATATAATTATACACTCTAAATACATATTTCAAGTGGTGTTGCAGAATTTTTGCGCCAAGCTACAAAAATATTTATTATTATTATTATTATTATTATTATTAAATCCATAATACATTGAGAAACTTTTCTCTAAACTTTGCTGTTCATTATTAATTTCACAGAAAGATTTAACTGCCCTATGTAAATTTAGGATGAGAATAAACTTCCTTTAAATATCTTTTTTAATAACATATGTGAAATTTACAAATGCCAATTTTATCCAAAATGCAGAAAGTTTGTTTTAGGCAAATATTTTTATACAGACAATTTATGTAATTGATTTTCAAATTTTTTGAAGTCAATATTTAAAAATGATATATTTTTAAAGCTATTTCACTCTGTTAAGTTATGTTTCTTGCCTTAAAAAATATATCATGACTTGAACTTGTTGAATCTTTGTATTTGATTGCTTAGCCATTTTAACTTTTTTCTCTGTAAATAAAATATCGCAGACAAAAGAAATACATTTTTCTGCATTTGAAAATCTAATATTTTTTAAAGCATGCCCCTGTAAAAAAATTGCAGAAGTTTTTAATGAAATAGCAGAAACGTTTACAAAAATTTAATATAAAATTAATGGAAATTATTATGTGTACGAATAACTTTTAAAGTATTTTAAGCATGCATCTTGAATGATTAAAATTGATTAAAATGTGAATGATTAAAAAAAAATACTGCATAATTCACTTACAAAAAAGTAAAAAATATATATGTATATCTATATATATTTTTTTTTTTACAAACACAAAACTAACCCAGTTCGTGAAGCATAGTCATATTATTTTCTTTTTGTTATCATTTATATACAAGCTTTAAGATGCGTGCTCAAAATTATTTAAAATTTATTTGTATACCTAATAATTTCTAAACTTATTGCAGATCCTTATGATAAAGTCAAAATGTAATATAAATGTAACCTTCAATTCCGGAAACCTTTTTTATCTTAAAAAACCATTTGGAGAAGGACCAATCAGAATTCAAAACCTAATAAGCTCCTGAGATTTACAAAAATGTTTCTTAAATGTAAAAGCTCCTTTGTAACCTGTAAATTAAAGAAAAAAAAAGAAAAAATGAAACCTTTCTTTATCTTATAAAACCATTTGGAGAAGGACCAATCAGAAGTCTAAACCTAATAGGCTCCTGAGATTTACAGAAACGTTTCTGAAATGTAAAAGCTCCTTTGTAACCTGTAAATTAAAAAATAATAAAAATCTGAAACCTTTCTTTATCTTATAAAACTATTTGGAGAAGGACCAATTAGAAGTCGAAACCTAATAGGCTCCTGAGATTTACAGAAACGTTTCTGAAATGTAAAAGATCCTTTGTAGCCTGTAATTTTTTAGAAAAAAAAAATCCTTTTATGTTAATTATGGTAAAAAATCGGAAACTTTTCTTTCTCTTAAAAAGCCATTTGGAGAAGGACCAATTAGAAGTCAAAATCTAATAGGTTCCTGAGATTTACAGAAACATTTCTGAAACGTAAAAACTCCTTTGTAACCTGTAAATTTTGAAATATATATATACATTTCTGTTAATTTCTGTGAAAGATTGGCTTCTAATTGATTTTTTTTTTCTAATGGTTTCTGGAGATAAGTTGAAAATGTATGGAATCATAGGTAACAAAAAAGTTATACTTAATTTTTACAAACGTTTCTCCTATACATAGGAAATATTTTACAAGGCAGAGAATGTTAAATCTATGTTTATTTATTATTATTCATGTTATCAATTTTCTTTCTTAATATGTGCTTAACAGTATTATTCAAGTAGAGTGTTTGCCATTGCACATGGTAATAGTTTATGTTTTGTGTTAATAAATACCATTAGTTTATAAATTAGTTGTATCTCAGATTTGATTCTACATGTCATGTACAATCAAAGTAGAACTTTTATGATTTCATTTTTGTTTTTTCCTTTGTTTATTTTATGTGTATTTTTTTGTTTTATATATATTTTTTTATTTTATGTTACTTTTCTTTGTAAATAGCTTTTCTATAAATTGTTCCTCTATACAATTGAGACTGTATAAATAAAATTCATTTCTTATCATAAATGTTTTCTTTTTATCTTCATTACATCAGGATTTACAAACACCTATACATTACACTCTCAAAAATCTGCACAACTTGGTACCAAAAGTTTTAAGGATTACTGAATTTTTCAAATTTTATATCATTACTTTGTTTTCATTTCAAAATCTTATCAAAATTGTCATATCAATATGAAATAACTATGTTATACATAACAAATGCTAATGTAAATCAATATATCTATGCAGTAATCATCATCAAAATTTATTATGTTCCCTATATTATTTTTTAATGCTTTTTAAGCTGTGTTTATATCCAACATCTATATACATTTCTAAAAATAAATTCAGTATTTCTTATTTTTATCTCTCATAAAAAGTTAAGGGAAAAAAAAAAAAAAAAAACTTATATTCATGTAAAGGTAATTTAATTTCTCATTTTATAATCATTAATCTTTCAAGTGTGGACAATTTCAATAAAAAAAGGATCATTTAAAAAATATGTATAATAAATTATAACACTTTGTAATAATATATTTCTTTTAAATTCTAAAATGTGTAAACTAAAAAAATATATATACAATAAAATAACTTTTATTAGATTGTTGACATGTTTCGGCTTGCTCCGAGCCATTATAAAAAACAAATGAGAATATCCTATAATTGCACGGTCTTTGAAGTTATTATGTATTTGAAATGCTATCATTTAATTTTCAGGTACTTTTTAAAATTACGCACATTATTTTTAATTTTTACTTGGTTGTTTATTTTTATATTTGTAAACATGGAGTAACTCGAGCCACAATGGTTACAAATATGGAAATAAACAACGAAGTAAAAATAAAAAATAACGTGCGTAGTTTTAAAAAGTACCTGAAAATTAAATGATAGCATTTCAAATACATAATAACTTCAAAGACCATGCAATTGTAGAATATTCTCATTTGTTTTTGAAAATGGCTCGGAGTGAGCCGAAACATGTCAACAATCTAATAAAAGTTATTTTACTGTATATTATGTTGTTAGTTTACACCTTTTAGCATTTAAAAGAAATGAAAAGAATCATTTCAGTTTAACATTTGGATAAATCTGTTTCCCATTTACTGCATCTTTATAATTCTGTCTTTCGCTTCAGTAAGTCTCCCTTTTAAATCCATTTGTTTTAAGGTCTGCCAATTATGTATTAATTTACTAAATCGCCAAAATCTGGTAATACGCTTGGCGGTTTTCATTTCAAAATTTAACATATGCATGAGGCTAACGTAATTGTATCGTCTCGATACAAATAAATACTGTTGGCAATACTGAGTCGCCACTTCTTTCCTGATTTTCATTGCATAAAGCAGTCTAATTTTCTGTGTCATCTCATCATTTTAGCTCTTTGCAATTAAGGCTGTTCTCAAATCCAAACTGGCTACTTTATGACACATTTTAAAATTCATTTTTGTTCGGAAACGCATGAAATTGACAGTTGCTCTTATTCAGAAACTTTGTAATCGACGTTTTCTATTTTTTGGTAAAGATAGAAGACCTTTCAGAAAATACTGTGAAAATCGGCGTTTTGAATCGAATTCCCAATACACCAGCACAAAAATGGAGAAAAACGTGTCATCACGTGGCACGAATAGCTTATAACTCGATAAGTAACTTATTTATCAAAAAATGGAAAACTCATTTCGATTCCAAGTCTCTTCAAGAGTCAGGCCTGTCAATTTTATGCCTTTGCGATCATGGCTTAATTTCTAAGAGAAAAAGTACCAGAGCCCTAATATTCTGCAGTACTAACACCCATAGCGTTCCTCCCCTCCGCCGACACTCCAATCTGCATATTTATATTTCGAATAGTATTTTCAAAATTTAATATTGTTTTTTTATTTAGCAAAATAAAATTTTAAATACATCTATCTGCGTGTACATTAGCTATCAACTATTCCACTTTTTTAATTATTATTACTACTTCCAAATAGAAATCGTTTCCTAATCGTAATGTTAATTAATCGTAGAATTCTGCGATTAAATAATCTCAGAATTATGATTCGGAAATAGTGTTAACACAAAAGATGAATAGTTCGCAGCTATGCAGAATAGAAAAAGACTATTTTTGTTTACTCTTTATTCTGATCAAAATAGCATTAAAATGATTTGAAATGGAACTTAATAAAATTTGGAATTTAAGACAGATTGAGCTCGAGCCTGCCCAAACCCGAAGACTAATATAAAAATCGAGTCCGTTTCATCCCCATCTCTTACATGAACGACACATTACGTTACTTATAAGTGTTTTGATACAAAAGAAGGCAAAAGATTGGAGATGGGAGGAAAATGAAAGGGTAATTTAGGATTCTTTTTTCGGTAGCGTTATTTCACTGGGCTCCGGAGCACAGTGTTTATGAGCTCCGGTGAATTCTGGCCAATATTTAAATATTTACTAAAAACAGAGAAGTATCGGAGCTGAGCTCCGGCGCAAAGTAAGCCCTGTTTGCGTTCAAAAATGAGATAGAAAATTTGTCAGAAAGTTTCGCGTTGCTGAACAGGTCATTTGAGAACCACCTCATTTACGTAAATGTACCGTAATTTCCGGGGTATAATCCTGGGATTGAACCAATCATGTTTCGACCCAGAAATTTTATTATATAAAATGTAACTTACTAGATCGCTGTAAATATTTGACTTCAATTATTGAATACACTTTCTGGGTTGAAACTGAATTGTTTGATCCACGGATTATACGCCAGAAATTATGGTAAATAATTTTCCATGGACCCAAGTGTTTTGAATCATCTATACCAGACTTAGCAGTTTACTCGGGATGATAATCTGGATATTGTGTTTAACAACGCAACAATTCAGAAATATTTTTCATTTATTTAATAAAAAAGTAGGTTTTGGATACTGCAACTGCAAGCCCGACTGTGAGATTTCCCCGGACTTGAAACTTCTTGATAATATCTAATGGAAATACAAGCAATTCATTAAATATATATATATATTTACTTAACAGCAGGCATGCCAAACGCGTGGCCCGCGAAGCGTTTCGCTTTTACCTGTATTTAATTTAGTTGTTAGAAAACGTATGGTGATAATTTACTTTGAACGAACACGCTTGCACCAACCGTGGTCTTAGAGAGGACAAGCATAAGAAAAGTGCAGGTATATCATTGTTACCAGTTTCGTGGGATTTTTATTTAATTCAGAATGCTACCACTATTTTTGAATAGTAATATTTATCTTATTTATTCGTTCATTAAATAAGGGAAATATTTCTATTCAGAATGCCGTAGCATTCTGCATTAAAAAAAATCTCGCTGATCTGGCAACAGTGATGTGTATTAGACAGATATAATTCAGTTTTACATCTCGGAACGTAGCAAAGCACGGGATCTTGAGTCTGAAAATTTAAAGATTCGCGAAATTTTTAAACAACTTTACTTATAATTTTATTTGTTTTATGTCGAAACTAATACTCACTTTTTTCTCTTCGATTTTACACCACTTTACAAAATAATATGATGCATTTATTAAAATATAAAGTATAAAAAAAAAACTCACAAAAATCGGAAAATGATGCTTCTTAATAGAGAATCAAAGTACTTTTACCAAGCTAATGGATGAAATTACATTTGATTTAAAACTAATTATTGTCTTTATCACATTAAATGTCCCGCGAGTCGAAATCATTCACTACGAAATTGAAGAAATTAACTCTAGAGCAGTTAAATAAATTTGAAAATACTATAATCATAAATACCATTGCTAGAAAGAATTATATATAGCACATAGACTTATAAAAGCCGGTTATGTGCTTTAAAAATTATAGTGCGTATAAACTTATATTATATTTGTACACACCTGCTTAATCATTGACAATCTAGAAAATATCTTGAAATATGTGTAGTGAAGATAAACAGATCTACCTTCTTATACAGATGTTTCACGGCTTTCCATCATTAAACTTTAACTGTTAAACAGGGATACACTTTTCGTTTTCAATCGACAAATTATGAATGTGGATTATTAAAAGACCAGCAATAGAGAAAGTACTTGCAGTTTTCATTTTAAATTACAAAGCACCTGAGTAATTTCAACTTAAATGCAAATTTCATAATGTTATATAGTTATTTAATAATATTAGCGTTTTCAAATAAAACTTATTAGTTTGATAAAACAATTTTCAAAAAATAAATGTATTTAATTTTAAATATTACAAAAATAATCGGAGTGGAAATTTTTGAATATACTAAAAATAAATTCAAAAATGAATTCAAAACCAAATTTTTGAATTTCCAGAAATCCGAAAATCAGTTTCATCTGTTTACTTCATGTCTAATGATTGATGTTGAAATTATTTTTCCCATATTATTACTGCAGTAAATCAAATTTCAGTGAGATTCCACATTAGAGCACAAATATATGGATATGAGGTTTCCAAATTTCGGTATTTACTCATCAATCGATAAATTTTTTAATATATAATATTCAATTAGGCACATTTTAGCTATGTTCGTTGCGCACTTTTATAAAACATATTTGCGTAGCTGCCAACCTTTTGTTAATTTTCAAAGCAAATAAACATAATTTGGACCAGAAAATGTATTTAATAAAGGAAATGAAATAAGTATAGTGCATAAATACCGCACATTTTATTAAATAAATTTCCTGATTCATTTTTAGTTTTCACTTGAAGAAAACTTGAAAGGTTGCTAGATTACTAATAACAGAACAGCATGTTCAATCAATTTTTAAAATAAATACAATTCAGAAAATTCAATTAAATTTTATAGATTTGGTTGATGAAAAGTAATTTTGAGTATTCTTTCGAAAACTAAGATAAAATATGTATAATAATAACTTTGGAACTTTGCATGAACAGTTCTTTCACATGGTTGTGTTTTGTACAAACAAATCTTATTCTGTGCAATGACAATAATATTGTCTCATTTTTATGTGGCCCGCGACTTTGTATGTAATGCTTAATTTGGCCAGTCGAAAACACCCGCTCGCTAATGTTAATCCTATGGGGGGAGGGGAATAATTTACGATAGCTCGTTCGCATGTCAATATTTTTAAATGATTTTTTTTTTCATTCGATAGCTGTAGGCAATCTCTGTACACGCTCCTTTGTACTTCTTAGATTTTTGTTGCAGTTTTTTTATATTGAGGATGCTTTCACTTTCGAAACCGGTTCTGAAAGTGAAAGTATCTTAATAATAATAAAAAAAAAACTTGTGATCAAAATTGAAAAAGTACAAAGGAGCATGCATAGAGATTGACCTCAGCTATCCAATGCAAGAAAAAAATCATTTTAAAATATTGCAATGCGAACGAGCTATCGTAAATTATTTCCTCCATAGGATTAACATTAGCGAGCGGGTGTTTTCGCCTGAGTGAAGTAGCCTCTTAATGAATAATTTTGATACATTATGATCCTTATTTCAAAGTATAATTTAAACTTGTTAAACATTTCATCAATAGCAGTTTAACAGCATAAATTTTGTATTTTAATATCTTTTATTGCAGCCTGCAAACAATCATAGCAGTTCTTGTTCAGTCACAAAAGTGTGTCATTAAAAAATCCAAATATTTATCTTCATGATCAACTTCTTGAACAAAAATTCCTCTGATTCAGTATGAAAAACGCATATATTCAGTATGTACTGCATTATACCGCTTTCAATTTTTTTCATCGGCCGGGCGCTACCACTGGCGACTATTTTTATATTCTATCCGCACCACTATTTAAAACAAATTTTTAATTTTGTAGTATATTTCTCTTGCACATGTTGTCAAAATGTATGTGAAAAAAAAATTGATTTGAGAAAATGGTGCGAGATAGAATTAAAAAAAATAGTCGCCAATGGCAAGCCCTGCATCTGTGTTTTAATAAGTGATTGCTTAGTGCTTCATCGGCAGTATTGGGCAAAATGTAATCAGATTAACAGTTACAGATTACGATTAGATTTTGTAATCAAGATTACAGATTTAAAAAAAATAACCACAAAAGAAATCATTTTAAGTGATTATAAATTAATGATCTCCAATCGCAATCATTATTACTTGATTACGTTATAGATTATCACTGTAAAGTTCGGAAAAAAGTCATGTAATCAAGATTACAGATTTAAAAAAAATAACCACAAAAAAGAATCATTTTAAGTGATTATACATTAATCATCTGTAATCGCAATCATTATTACTTGATTACGTTATAGATGATCACTGTAAAGTTCGGAAAAAAAGTCCCGCCCCCTCCCTTTTACAACCTGAGATTTGAACAAAATAATGCAGTAATTTACAAACAAAATTGAATTTCTGAAAAAAGTGCAAATTGTAAACAAATTCCGCATGAACTTTCTATTAAAATATTTGTATGCACTATATTTAAATTTTAATTGGTATAGTGAAAGGTATAGTTCACAAATATTTAAAATAAAATGTACAATCATTAAAGGAGCTTATACCTCAAAATTTTCCTATTGGGTTGTCCGGGAAGTTCGTACCGGTTGGGAAAATCAGTTCGACCGGAATATTCTATCATTTAATTATTACACAATGATTCCGATATCCAACGTCTAATAATTAACGGTCAGAATTTTCCGGGACGAATTGATTTTCCCAACCGGCACGAACTTTCCGCATAACCCAATATTAAGTTGAGAACAAAAATTTCTGAAAGAAATAAAATCCGGTTACAATGAAATAATGTTTATTTCAATGTCTTTGAACAAATTTGGCCTGAAATTCAAACAAAATTTGTTTCGACAGTCATACGTTTGATTTTTTTAAAACGCGCATACCCTCCATAGTGTATATCTTTCTATATATAAAAAAAAGTAATGGTTTGGAAATGGACCAATGAAAATCTACGTAGATACCGCTAAACGTATTTGATTGGTCAGAGCTTTCTGACTTTTCTTAGGGGGAATTAACATGAAAGTAGAGAATTTAGATAGGATCTGTGCTATTAGGGGGGTTACCAAGGGGAAGGGACCCGGGTCTGTCGCCAACTTGGCGATATATCGCCAAATTTGGCGGCCAAAAGTGGCGCCAACTTGGTGCTATTTCCAGTATTTCGCCAAATTTCCATAGACTCCCATTGAAATCCAACAGCGTTTACTCGCTTGCAAAAAATCAACAAATTGAGATATTGCAATGCAACAAAAATTAATATTAGCTTATGAATAGAGCTTAATTGGACTATTTACATTATTTTTAAGCACAAACACTAACTATTTAGAATATTAGTAACACTATATATACAATTGGTACTTGTTAGTTATCCTGTCGACCAAATTACTGTCGCCAAATTCATATATATTAAACGAGCAAGGGATTTTCCCGATTATGAATGATATAGTAAACGACTGGGAAGATTTTCACGAGACTTGCCCCTATACTAAATCGAGCACGAGAAAAAGATCTAGCTAGGTTCCGAATACAAGACAATTCGTTTTTACAGGGTAAAACAAACTCAGCGCTGAAAATGTTTTTTGTTATAAATGGAAAAATACTCAAACGATTTACACGAAACGTGTTGCCTATACTAATTCGAGCACGAGAAATCCATCTAGCTAGGTTTCGAATTCGGGAAAGGTCATTTTGATCTATTAAAACAAACTCAGCCCTAAGAGTGCTTGGCTAGGGCGCGATTACGCGGGGGGTTGGTGAGCGCAGCGAGCAGGGGGCCGAGCCCTCCTAGTTATTTAAAAAAATGTAACGAAAAATGTATTTACAAATTTTCATTTCAGATTCTTGTAATCTATGCAATTATGATTAATGAATTACTGTTAATTATGATTGGTGATTACAAATAGCCATGATTAAACATATTATGAAGTAATCCTGATTGCTCGAAATCACGATTACTTTGATCGTTATTATTAATCTGATTACAAAAGTAATCGCTTACGCGCAACACTGTTCATCAGCACAAATTACCAAGTTTAGACTTCACCAATCAAAACATCACCATCTTGATACTTTTCACTGAATAATCTTACCTGAAAATTTCTTTGTTTAAATTGCAAATGGTGTGGGGATTTTTGAGAGCTGACTGTATAGTTGAATTTGGTTTTATAATAATGGTAAAGGCGCCGCAAATTTTTCTGGTTATAAGAGAATGCTCATAGTAATACAATTAAAGTATGTTACTAAGAAAATAAATAAATGTTAAAAGTTTCTATAATTAAAAATCAAATGGCCACAACTATAAGGGAATTTTAACGTCTTAAATTAGCGGCGTTAAATGAATTTTATTTGAACTTTTCAAAAAATTTTTTTTTTGTAAAATAAGATGAGATACAGATTTTTGGAATAGCAGCAATATTGTTAAACTATGTATATAATCTGTATAAAATCAGCATGAAAAAATTTAATTTTAAAATAAAAATACACATATTTTAAAGCTGTATTTGAAAAAAAAAAAAAAAAAAAAAAAAAAAGTAAAAATATTGTAATAGACGTTTCCATTAATCAAATTGTTATTATCTTCAATAATTGAATGCAAATAAATAAATTCATTTTTTATATAAATTTTCTTTATATATATTATAACATTCGAAAGAACATCGTCGCTTTAAAACATTCTTTAAGTCTGGTCTCAAATCCAAACTGACTACTTTATGACATATTTTTTTATTCTTTTTTGTTCGGAAACTCATGAAATTGGTAGGTATTCTTATTCAGAAACTTTGTAATCGAAAGACGTTTTCCAATTTTTGATAAAAGCAGAAGATCTTTGAGAAAATACTTTCAAAGTCGGCGTTTTGAACAGAATTTCAAACGCTGCAGGAGGAGAGAAACGTGTCACGTGACACGAATCGCTTATAACTCGATAAGTAATTTATTTATTTAAAAAAAAAATCGAAAACTCATTTCGATCCCCAAATGCTTTGCGTTTAAAAATGTGTCAAAAAAGGTTCGCATTGTTGAGCAGGACATTTGAGAACCACCTTAAACTAGTCGTTGGGGGCCACCGTACGACGTAAGTTGTAAACAAATACTCTCTATAGAGAGTATGTTACAACCACGCAGGGTGTGCAGAGCTTCTTCTTAAACATTCCAAAAGGTAGACCGCGTATACCAGCATATACACTCTCTAAAACATCCCTGAAAGTTCTATCATCAGGGGAAGCTGATTATGAAAGATACATTTATCTATCTATTGTATACTATATATATATATATACTGCAAAGGGGAATTTCGATCCGACCGCTTATAACTTGACTTCGGCTGAATGGATTTTGATGCGACGTGCACTGTTAGCTAAATTTTGAGGGAAGGTTTTAGTGTATAACATATCGTTCTATGTTGCTTAGTTATAGAATTAGGCGGGGGGGGGGGGGGAGATTTCTATAATCAATTGAACCCGATTATGAAACGTTAGCCTTATTAAAAGATTCTGCTGAATGAATTTCGATGGAACTTGCATTGCTAATTTTACAGGGATAGTTTCAGTTAGAGTTAATCACCCTATCGTTCTTTGGGAAATCCTACTGTAAATGATTAAACAAACGAGTCGATCTTTAACAGACTAAATTTTGTAAAGAAATATGGGTAATAACAAATATGTATGATAATAATATAAAAATAAAATGTTAAAATATAACCCGGCGACATTGGCGAGATTTTGTTTTGTATGGCAACCCGTTAGAGCAGTTTGCGTGTGTTTTACATTAAATTAAACATGTGTATTATACAATAAATTAAGCATTGTGTATGTTTTATAATAAAATAATTTGTGTGTCTTTATAATAAAAAATTGTGAGTGTTTTATAATAAAATAAACTGTTTCTTAATAAAATAAAACTAATATGCTGTTAAGTAAGCTAGACCTAACAGGTACCCGAAAGCGTTGTTTTTCTCCCAAAATGGCGCAAAACAAAAATCGCACCAACGCCGGTGTGTATGAGACAGCTGTTCCTTTTTAAGTATTCTCAGATGTTGATAAATTGATATTAAAAAAAATTGAACAAATATATATAATTTGTTTAATATGCTATCTAGAAACCAACACATGGGATTACTGTGATTACAATTAATAAATTTAAGAGATTTAAAAAAAAAAACTGTTGTATATTTGTAATATTTTTAGTTGGGTCCATCACAAAACCATGTATTTCGTTATTCGGGCTTCATCTCACCGTGCTTCATCATCCAATCCCTGTGACGTCATAAAAGTCATGAAGTGGCCGTGTATTACGTAAGTCACGGTATGAGTATGTGTAAATACAGAAAGCAGCTTAATATGACGTCATTAAAGAATTAAAAAAAAAATTAATCTGACGTCTAACATTTTGAAGGTCTCTATGCAACATGTTTAATTTTGAAATTGATTTTTTTAAATATCGCATTTAGTCCACATGACAGATATTATTATGACAGAGTATAATAGCGGATTTCGCCCGCTATCGGACCGGTTCAGATTTTCGAAAAAAACGAGAAAAATAGACCGGTAAATTTTTACTTTATAAAAAACATGACTTTTTTTTTTTATGAAATTTTTTTGGATTTATTAAAGAAAGGATAATTAAATTAAAAATAATTCACTGTACACCACTTAATATATTTTAAAATGCTTTCCTTGTTTTTACAGAAGCAAAGTTTGAAATTACTTCGTTGAAGCCTATATTTTGTTTGGCCTCATGCTCTATGATCAACGTAGCAAAGTTGCTCAACCGGCTATCACTCATTGTTTGCCGTAAATAGTTTTTAATCAGCTTCATTTTACTAAAACGCTTCTCACAAAATGCGACTGTCACGCAAATCGTTAAAAATAACTTTATCGATAAAACTAAAATTGTGAAAGATTCTGTAAAATCCCATTCAACAATAAATTTCAAAAAATCTAAGGCAACCCAATCTTTGGTTTTTGAAACATCAAGATTGGCAGCTTTCAAATGTCTTCTTAACCTTGGTTATCAAGACAAATTTCTCTTTCAGACACTTCGTCACAGAAGGAAATTAGATTTGGTACAGGGATTTTTAACTGCACCTCACTTGTCAATAATAAATTGTTGTTTTTTAGCCTTTCAAATCTTCCAACTACATCTTGAATGGCCTTTGAACGAGTCTGAATTTCAAAATGAAATCAATCGATGCATTCCAACAAGCTTTTTCTGTTTTCATCTTGAAGAGATAATCCTTCACCTGTAATTTGCTCCCCAGTCATTTTCTTTTTGCGGCGAATTCTGCACTGAATTGGAATGTCTTTATCTACAGATGTCTTGAGTGCACTTTCAGTCACTCTTTCTATACTTTCAGTCCTCTTTTCGTATATATAAAGATGAAGTGTTTCTAATTTTATTAAAGATTCATTCAGGCTTTGGCTTGCAATGACACCTGAGTACAATTAACTTCCTTTAATGAAGGGAAAGAGATAGCATAGGAAAGTGAAATTGAGGAGAGCAGGCAAAAGGTATTTTGCAGCTCCTGCGGTGTCCAAATTTTCTTATAAATCGCACAATTCTTCAATTGCTGCTATAACTTCATCAGATTTTTCTGCCATTACTTTAACTGCAGCATAATGAGCACTCTATCGTGTTGTTGAAACTATTTTAACTGATATTCCACTGTGTTTAATCAACACTTCCCATCAATTGGTAGATACAGAGAAAAATTAATAAATGCTTCCAAAGTCTCAAAAAATCGAAAAGACAAGAGACATTTTGTTCAGAAGAATTTTGGTCACATAAGTTAAGGAAATTATTACATCCGAAGAAAATGGGTACGAATCATGGATACAAATCATGGATGAGGGATGCGTAATGAAAGAGGGAATGGATTGATTGAGTTTTCAGAATGTGAACAGATGTATATCATGAATTCATTTTTCAAGAAAAATACACAAAGATAATATAGCGTAGTGCAAATGCCTCAACAAATGAAATCGACTACATCTTGACAAACAAAAAGCATCTTATTCGGGATTGCAGGGTTCTCAGTAACTTCAATACAGGAAGCGATCACAGGTTGGTTAGATGCAAACTGCTTTTAAATACTAAAGTGGAAAGAATGAAGCTTTTGCAACGCTCAAAGAAAGCAGTCGATATTATAATTCTCCAGAAACATAAATAATAATTTAATTTGGAACTTAAAAATCGTTTCCAAGTACTCAATCAATCTTAGAAGAAGAGCAAGATGTTACAGTAGTGAACAAAAAATAACAAATACTCTACAATAAATTGCAAGGACGATAGCTGGTGAAGCACAAGTAAAGCAAAGAAAATAACAGAAGAAACAAAAAGATTGATGAAGAAACGCAGAGAATTTAAAATGAAGAAACACTATCTTAAATCAAGAGTTGAATATGCAGAATTATATAAAACGGTAAGAAAATGTGTTACAGAAGATATCAGAAAATTTAACTGTGATCTTGTCAAGAAAGTTGTAGAAGAAAACAAAAGTTTAAAATTATCTAAGCGCAAACTGTGTGTTGGAAGAAAAGGTATTTTTGCACTGAAGGGGGCAGATGGAACAATAACCAAAATCAATAATGAAATAGTACACATTGTCGAAAAATTCTATAACGATCTATATAAAGGTGAAGATCAAAGGGAAATCAACCTACGTGATCCACGAGTTCACGAGTAAACATAACAGAAACTGAAGAGAGAATTCCAGTGATGACAGATGAAGTTGTACAAGCCATTAGATGCATGAAAAAGGCAAATTCTCTGACGAAGATAGAATTACAATTGAGCTTATCAAAGAAGAAGGAGAAAATTTGCAAAAATGCTATCCTTACTGTTTTCCAAATGTCTCGAGAAATCAGGTGTACCAGAAGATTGGAATAATGCTGTGATTGTGCTACTTTACAAGAAAGGGGAGAAGGAAAACATTAAAAACTACCGTCCGATCAGCTTACTTTCAGTGATTTATAAAATTTGCACCTAAGTTTTAACGACAAGACTTGGATCAGCTCTGAACTCAGAGAGTTAAACGGGTAAAATAGAAATGGGATGGGTACATTGCAAGAAGACAAGACAATAGATGGAGCACAAAATATAAAAAATATACGGAAATATAAAAAATATACGATATTTTGATATAATATGTGATATTTTTGATATACATCCGATATTTTCAAAATCGTCAACTAACTGCTGATTATAAGTATTTTCAAACTTAATATAAATTAGAAACTAACACGAAAATTTAATAAAATAATATTGTAAATGACTTTTTCTTTCTTTTTCAACTTACATAACAGAATTGAAGATCAAATATAATTAACAGAAACAATTTGCTTTTTACATTTATATATATATAAAAAAAAACCTATAAGATTTAGTATCGCTTATCAAGAAAATTTGTGTTTTATCTTTTATACAATATTTTTTTAATTGAAAAATTTTAACATAAATGTAAGCTTGTCTGCTTTTTCATTCCCTAACCTGTTGTGCAGTTTAAACTGAATAACAACCAGACCAGCAAAAGATTCTTCTTAAAGAAGCTGTAAATAACTGATTATTTAAATTAGACAGTTTATCTTTCAATGGCTGTTCTAAGCTAATAATGATTATTGGTTCAGCATTTAAAAATTCACGTTCAAATGCAAAGCTTTAAAGGTTTTTATTTATTTATTTGGCTAAAAAAGTCACTGTCGTAGGCAAAAGTACTTTATCTATAGAACGACATAGTCAATAACAGTTAAAATATTCTAAGTTAATAATGATTATTAGTTCAACATTTAGAAATTCAGGTTCAAACGTAAAGCCTGTAAAGGTTTTTATTTATTTATTTAGCTAAAAAAGTCACTGCCATAGGCAAAAGTACTTTATCTACAGAACGACACAGTCGATAACAGTTAAAATATTCATTTACCCTTGTTTTGACTTAAAATATCAAAACTATCATACACAATGATATTTTGAAAATAAATAATTATGTAAAAATATCAAACATGATTAAAAACAGGTGTTCATTTGTTAATGTCTGTAAATTTACTATTTATTGTCCATTTTACCAATTTTCATTCAGACATTATTTAAAAAAACATAGTCAAAAATTTTCACTAAAAACGTCCCTCATTTAAAAAATGTAAAAACAGTTTCGAATAAAAAATCTTCACAACTGATGATGCTCTAGCTAGGGCGAAAGCTTTTAGTGAAACATTTTTACCATGTTTTTTTTTAAATAATGTCTGAATGAAAATTGGTAAAATGGACAATAAATATCAAACATGATATTTTGAAAATAAATATCGGATTTATAACATAATATATATCATAACATATATCCATTGATACATATACAGGGTGCAAAATGTTATCGATCGCCGGCTTTTAATTTCTTAACAGTTGGTTGTAGACATATAGTTCCAATTACAAAAGCGTTTAAAATGAGGTAAATATTCATGTTGTGGCGTTAATTAAAGTAAAAAAAAAAAAATCAATTTTATAAAAATTAGGAAATCTAACTTTTTATACGGTCCCCCGGTCCCTATAGTTATATTTAGTAAATGTTTGCACATATCATAACAAATACAACACAAAAAGTTTGACTTCTGTACGACAAAAAATTACACAGTTATTAAATTTCAAAGTTTGAGATTTTTTCACATGATTTTGTCTTTCATTCAGGGATCAGTTAAAAAATGAATTAGAGTAATTCGAGATCGAAAGCAGGGTGCAATGTCCTTTTTACGACAAAACTACCTTTAGCCAGTATCGCTAAATCGGTGTATCACCAAAGAGGGTTATTTCATCTAAAAATTTGAGCTGACTTTGAGGGGTCGTATACAAAGCAAAGAATGGCATATTGAAATTAAACAGAAAAATAAATATCAATTTATTATCATATTAGAAAACGGTTTACTATAAAAAATGAATACATCAAATACCGGAATCTACTAGAGATACTGCTCAAAGTGTTCTCCATTGGTTGCAATGCACAATTGAATGCGTGACAGTACTGAGTCCTGGACACGTTGGAGCATAGCAAGTGTAACTGTGCGACAAGCAAGGATGATGCGCTGCTTCAGATCAACCAGAGAAGTAGGCTCAGTCACATACACCTGTGCCTTGATGTATTCCCAGAGGTAGAAGTTCATGGGAGTCAAGTCCGGTGAACGCGGTGGCCACTCTACCGGACCACCATATCCAATGATCTGTTGACCGAATTCGTTGGCCAGATACGAACGGACGTTTGATGCGTTATGCGGAGGGGCCCCATCATGTTGAAACCACACCCTGCATGCATTTCGGAGAGGCAGCTCTTCGTACCAGTCACGCACCGTGTTTTGTAGTAGGTGCAGGTAAAGTTCGCCCGTTAGGGTTCCATCGTATAAGATGAGTCCAACAATCTGAGTTCCCCATATACCGCACCACACGTTCGTTGACTAACGTACCTGGTGTCGTACTGTGCGGGCGATGTGAGGATTTTCCAGAGACCAGTAATGCACATTTTGCACATACACAATGCCACTCCGTGTAAACGTTGCCTCATCTGTCCATAGAATGTCACAAAGGAACGATGGATTTTCCTCTATAGTGTTAAGCATGGAATTACAGTAATCAAACCATCTTTCGTGGTCACCCAACATCAATGCTTGCACCAGTGTTGTATGGTATGGATGCGCACCATGTGCACGTAATAACTGCCAGACACGCTGACGCGTGTATCCACATGCCTCGCTTATTTCCGCCGTGCTCATTTGTAGATTTAAAAGGGCGAATGCCAGCACTTTCTCCGGTGTCACTCGAACATTACACCTTGTGCGTCTACTTGTTCTGGGTCGTGGTGCAACAGAGCCGGTCTCTTTAAGACGGTGCAATGCATCAGTTATTGTTTCATGCGTTGGATGTCGATTTCTAGGAAAACGCTCTGAATAAACCCTCGCCGCCGCTCTGGCATTCCCTTGACATTCACCATAAATCAGTATCATTTCAGTATATTGCGTGTACGTATAGCCTGCCATCACAATCTGTGCGCTGATTAGCATGTCCACTGCTAGTGGCTCGTGTTTTATCCCGAACGTGTTGTGCTGCGGTACTATTGTAATTTGCATAATCTTGATTTTCATGCTCGGCATATTGCGGTCGGTCGTTTGCATTCCGCTGCCATTTATCAAGTTTTTAGTGAGTATATTTTATTTTACCGATGGCGATTCTATTGTTCGTTTTTGAAAACCGCGCCTAGCACTCTGGGACGATTCTACAACCGAAAGGGGTGTTACGCTGATATGAATATTTTCCGAAGTTCTAGTTTGCGTTCTCTTGTAGGCGGTCACTAAGATTGGCACTCAGTCAAACGTAGCTAAAAAAACTCGACTCAGCCCTATTTTAATAAAATCAAAACAGACTGGACGCTTTCGCAAAAGAGCGGAAGGTTTTATTTTCCAATAACAAACAATACCTACTTTCAGTGTTGAATTCAGACACTTTTCTCCGGCGGGGGGACATTATATAGATCCGGGGAGAAACTGGACTTTTTGACTGTCGAAAACACAAAATCTCACATTTTCCGGGAGGGACATTTCATTGCTCCGGGGGTAGGGGGGGGGAGGGAATGTCCCTCTCGGGCCACCCCCTGAATTCAACACTGCCTAATTTGACTTTTGAATGTTATTTGACCCCTAAAAGTTAGCTTAAATTTTTAGATGAAAAAAACCCTCTTTGGTGATACCTGGTTTTAGCGATACCGGTTAAAGGTGGTTTCGCCAGCTATGCTCCAACGTGTCCAGAACTCAGTACTGTCACGCATTCAATTGTGCATTGCCACTGTAACGATTTCATTAAATCTCCCACAGTCTGCTAATTATGCAAAATAATCAAGGATAGAAGTTCCCAGGTGTTGGAAAATTTCTGTCATATTTTTCTGCTAACTTACAAGAATGTCGCCGACCTGCAAAGGCACAGAATAGCTTCGATCAATCTTGTGAACGGAAACTGTTTCGACAGCAAAATATTTCTCTGATCTCGCCGGCTTCATGTGGGGTCGTTTTAGCGTGAGAACTTTACCCGTGTGAACATTTAGTATTTCAGTAAGACCACCCAAAAAGGAATCCCGATCGAATCACAGGAAAACTGAATGCTATGACGTGAACGGAAACTTCTTTGATTGGTGAACGGAGAGACTTTTGTTGGAGCCAAGGGACGAGAAAGAGAATCGAGGGGAGGTTAGTTAGAGTTTGGCGGGAGACGAGTGTTGGTGGAAAAACACTCATCTCAGGACGGATTCCCATCTTAGTGGGGAAGAAAAGGTTTTGCTGGCACATTTTAAAAAGAGAGAGGATTTCTCTGAAGGCAACGGCAAGGCCGTCGTTTGAACTTTTTGTGAAGAGTGAAAAAGATACTCCGGTTAGACGTTAAGATGTCAAATTACTGCACAAGACTGGACTTTGTATTGATTTATAAATTGATTGTAAGTTGAAACGAAGCACGCTGAAAAAAATTGTTGTAATGAGTTGTAAATATTAAGAAATTCGAGAACGATATTAAATAAAATTCGTTTCGAAGTAACATATTGAAATTGATCCATGAGAAAAGGCTACACGCTACCCCTTTTTAAATTATAACGTAATGGATTCATTATACCACCAATGGAGAACACTTTGAGCAGTATCTCTAGTAGATTCCGTTATTTGATGTATTCATTTTTTATAGCACACCGTTTTCTAATATGATAATAAATTGATTTTTTTTTCCGTTTAATTTCAATATTTCATTTTTCGCTTTGTATACGACCCCTCAAAGTCAGTTCAATTTTTTAGATGAAATAACCCTCTTTGGTGATACACCGATTTAACGATACCGGTTAAAGGAGTTTTGCCGTATAAAGTACATTGCACCCTGATTTCGATCTCGAATTACTCTAATTCATTTTTTAACTAATCCCTGAATAACAGACAAAATCATGTGAAAAAATCTCGAACTTTGAAATTTAATAACTGTGCCAATTTTTGTCGTACAGAAGTCAAACTTTTTGTGTTGTATTTGTTATGTGCAAACATTTACTAAATATAACTATAGGGACCGGGGGACCGTATAAAAAGTTAGATTTCGTAATTTTTATAAAATTGATTTTTTACTTTAATTAACGCCACAACATGAATATTTACCTCATTTTAAACGCTTTTGTAATTTAAACTATATGTCTACAACCAACGGTTGAGAAATTATAGGTCGGCGATAAATAACATTTTGCACCCTGTATATATATATATATATCATTGAACCCTGTAGAAAACATTTTAATAAATAAAACCTACCAGGAAATCTCAATATATTAAGAGATATATAAACAGATTTTAAAGGTAGATAATACCAAACAATAAAGGAAATTAAAGGGAATTAATCAAATTTGAACAGAAATGGGATATAGAAATCATATGATGAAAAATGAAAAACAAAGTGACAGGTGAGTGTTCAATCATTAGTCGGTAAGAATATCCACGTGTCGCAAAAATGCATTATTTCATATAATAAACAATCAAAAAACCCAGTTAGTTTATCATTTCCGACATATTGCATTGAATGTAAGTGCAAAATGCAGATATAATAGAGAAAATACATTCAATATTGAAATCATATACAACATATGGGAAATTAAAAGAAAAAAATAATAAAAAAGAATTTTACTCCCAGCCTTTCAAACAATGTCAGAAGCTCTTATAGATGTGTCCAGCAGCTATACTACAGTTACAGATAAAAGACGAAACGAACTATATGCTTATTTATTTACTTATTTAAAAAATCTATTTAAACTTATTTGAAACTAAATTTACAGAATTCAAAAAGTTCAATTATATTTTAAGACAATCGAAATACAAATTATTATACTAATTAAATAATACACAAAAACATTTAAAAATGGGTGTTTGATTGGATAACTTTAGAAATCTAAGGTAAAACATATCAAAATCAAGCTTGAAAATAAAATATTTCGAATATAAATCATCTCGGGTTCTTTGGTGTCTGTCAGAAGGCAATAGCAATAAAAATTCAGCATTATACAAAAAACATAAAAACTGTACCATAGAAAAACAAAACAAAACAAACCAAAAAAAAAACAGAAAATTAAAACAATATACAGGGTTCTTATTCTAAATGATGGACCCATTTTCAAAAAATTGTATTTATTAAAGTACAAATCCAAAATGAACAATATTTATACCAATGAAAAGAGGAAGTTTCAAAGTTTTTTTAAGACATTCTAAATGTTCAATGTGTTCACCGTTTGCTGCACGGCAAACATCTACGCGATAGCCAAACCAACACATCCTACAAGAAAGCCAGCTCACTCCCCACAAACTGGATTGTGACGTCACTGTCACTAGTCCTACTAGGATTTTCAAACAGGTTACTCTAGAGTGATATAGCCCGCAGAACAACTTTGTGAATGCGGATATCTTGTACGTGACTAAAAGATATTTAACACGTGTTAGCTTAATTTCGCATTAAAATAGACCTATTAATAATACATTTATTAAAAAAAATAAAAGGAATGATAAATGTGTAGTGTGCACTTGGTAGAGGCATCAAGGTTTAAAAAACACTTGGATACAAGCTATAAAAAGACAGGATTTCTCCAGTTTTATGGATAACAAAAAAAAAAAACAAGAGGATTTCAGACATAGAAAGCGACAATGTCCAGTCAAATAAATATTCAAAGGTGAGTCCCATTTTTTACTCAACTATTTATATCAAATTGCTGTGTTTAAGTTATTTTATGGCAGTATTTCTAATCTATTTTATAAATAATACAGTAATTTTAAAATATTATTACTACAAGAATTGTTATTTTATATTATTTATTCATCAGCTTGAATTCTACGTTGCGTTTTTCTTTCGGAAAAATTAAAAATTTTAACGTTAGTTTTGTTAAAAGCTAAAATAATATCGTTGTCATGTGTGTTTATTTATTAAATTATCATAAAAATTAAGCAAATCATTTATATTATTTATTTATTTAATTAATTTTCTTTATTTTATATTTATTTATTTATTTTTGCATGAAAATTTTTCAATAAGAAATATCTTTTAATATCAAAATGTTAAGAGGTCTCGCCCACTTACGTCCACGAATAACAAATATTTTTCGTCACAAACTGTTTTTTTTTTTTTTTTTTTTTTTTTTTTTTTTTTGACAGTAATAAGAAATTAACTGATAATCAATGTAAATAAAAAATTAGTTGTTTTACTGTTGATTAGTTTGAGATACTAAATCAAATGAAAAACAATATCAGATTATAGCAACATCGGTAATTTCAATCTTTTCTATACTGTCTCACAGAAACAAAAAAAAAAGGTTTCGTATGTAAACATATATATTATATTGCGTTGAGTAAATTGCATATTAGGATGTTTTGTAGCTTGTATTATAAAAAAGGATTAATTCTTATCGATTATTAAAACTGTAGTCAAATATAAACACTTTCTGAGAGAAAATCGTTTTTACCTGTACATGCATAAAAAATATGTTATATGCATAAATTTGATTTTATTGGTAAAAAATACTTCTCAAAAGAAATTTATTTACCTTGAAATATTGAGTATCTGTTTCACAGCGACATTTATACTATATACTTACTTCAGTAGTTGTTCATTTCAAGATTAGTATATTTTAATAAACAAATGATGTTTATTTTAAAGCATAAATTTAATTTTTAAGAAGCATACTGTGAATATATATATATATATATATATATGTATATATATAGCTGTGAAATATCAAATTATACAATAAATACAGGGATATGTTTAGGAAAATTTTGGGTCTTTAAAAGGACCCTTCACAAAAGTTTTCATCTTAAAACAGGACCCTTCACAAAAGTTTTCATACCAAAACAGAACCCTTCACAAAACTCTTTACCTTAAAAATAGAACTTTTCACAAATCTTCTATAAACAATTTCTATTAAAAGCATGAAAAATGATGCTTATTCAATAGAAATGCTCATTTGTAATTTTATATTCAATTTCAATTAGAAAGAGCTAAAACTCATATGTCTGCTTTGTGAACATAGATTGATATATAAGTTAATATAGTTAATTAAATTGAAATACACGTATATATTTATATATTTAAAGGAAAATTTTTTAGATGCTTTTTTGTAGTTTTATTGAATTTATGAAAATGATAGATATTGGAAATGAATATTGGTTCTATAAAAAGGTTAAAAAAAAAACAAAAAAAAAACTTAAAGCTGATGAATAAATAAATTAATCAGGAGTTGATCCAGGTTTTTTTTTCCCCTTGGTGCCCATTTTGTGAAAAGTAAAAGTTATTTTTTTGAAAAATTACATTTTGTAAGGAAACACGAAATTCTGTTATTCCAATTCGAACCAAGCTTTATTATTAATAACTTCTTTAAGTCTTTCTGCTAAAATTTTCCCTTTTGGTGTACTTGTTTTGTTTGCAAATTAGACATTTAAAAACCTAATAAAATAAAAAATAATCAAGAATATGTTTTTATGGGATGTAATTTTGTGAAAGGAACTGTTTTATGAAATTTTTTTTTATGAAGGGTCCCTAAATAGGCCCCAAATTCTAACTGGATCAATCCCTGGTTATAAAATAAAAAAAATATATATATAAATAGAATATACTGCCATTAAGTACATAAGACATATCAATAAAAAATAAATAGTTGATGTAAGAATTCGACTTATCTTAGAATATATAGTTGCCTCATAGTTTTCTTTGGTCTACTTTTTTTTTTTTTAATAAGCTCATCCCTTTCCGCAATATCGCTTATTTTAAAACCAGTCAGTTAGTGACTAGTAAAAAAAAAGCATAATAAACGTCAATTCATTGCATTCTATTAGAAGTATACATTATTTTTCTTTTAATAATAATAATAACAAACACCGAAGATAGCCATTGAATCCCCCGCGTAGTAATGATGGACGACTAGCTGTGACGTCAGGCACCCTGTGTGGAGGCTTTCTTGTAGGATGTGTTGGCCAAACTCGTCCCACACACGAGAAAGCGTATCTGCTGTTACTGAGTGCACGGCAGCAGTGATACGGTTCCGCAGATCGTTCAGAGTTGTTGGTAGCGGCGCGGCGGGACGTACACAGCTTCCTTAACATAACCCCAGAAGAAGTCGTCACATTTGCTTTCTCGTGTGTGGGACGAGTTTGGCTATCGCGTAGATGTTTGCCGTGCAGCAAACGGTGGACACATTGAACATTTATAATGTCTTAAAAAAAACTTTGAAACTTTCTCTTTTCATTGGTATAAAGATTGTTCATTTTGGGTTTGTACTTCAATAAATACAATTTTTTGAAAATGGATCCAACATTTAGAATAACCCTGTACAAAGAGGAACTAGTGAAACATAAAGATCCGAGAATCTAAACTGAATTCTTGAAAACAGCATAGTAATCAACATAAAGGGTTATACAGTAGGGTGGGCCGAAAAAAACTTATTACATTTTAAGTTTTGCGGCAGCGCAACGCAAATGAATTTTTTGAAAAGCAATAGTTTTCTTTCTTTTTTTAAAGCTATAAAAGAAAAAAAAACCGCTATAGTGAAAAATCTTTAAAAGAAAGATATAAAAATACATTATAATAAAAAAAGAAGCAAAATTACTTAATTTGAGGTAGCGCAAAGCATTTAAAAATTCCTTAAATTAACGCAATCAAGTTGTATTCACTCAGTGAATGTTGGCCGGATTGTGGGCCGGGTCTTTTTTTCTTTTTTGATTCGCTATACCGAAAAAGACGTGTCTAGGGTAGCTAAGTAAAATGCGAAAACAAAATAAATAAAATTTTACTTCTGGTGGTAGCGCAAAAGGCCTAAAATTTGAGAAAAAAACGTGAGTTTTAGGCCAAATTTTCTCAAATTTTAGGCTTTCTGCGCTACCGCCTTTTGCGCTAAATATTGCATTTTCCTCTCAAAATTTTTCATTATTTATTTTTTTTCTCATTATGGAATGAAAGGACAATTACTAAATCACTCCAATCTGTTACTTATTATTCATTCCTAATTATAAATAATTTTTGATAAAGTCTTTAAACTCCTACAGCTAATATTGAAAATTGAAATTTCAAGCATGTAGACAAAACCACGATCTTATATTAAATTTAATGCAAGTTTTAATACTTAAATAAACAATCCTGAAATCTATTATTTTACATTTACTCATAAATAAATATGATCTACTTATATGCTGATTTTCATTAAAATCCATGACATGTCAGCCACAGCTGATTTGCTCATTTAGCATGGAATGACCCTATTATACATTCGCCCCTATGTTGGAATTTCTGAAAATTTTTTGCAGATCTACGCCGATCATGACCCCAAGAACCTAAAATCACTCCCAGTTCAAAACTTTATATATCTGTTTATCTATCTATATCACTTTTTTATGAATATGATAACTCCCATAATTCTGAACAAATCTCATCCAAACTGATACAGAAAATCTCGGTCAAGTTAGTTAATGGGCAAAATCGGACCAAGGGAGTGGAAATGGGGAAGATTTTTGTAAAAACAGAAAAAAAAACCCATAACGTCTTAATTATGATACGTATCGAATCCGTTTAAAGTTATTATTACTTCTAGGAAAAGAGTCACAAATTTATGTATGACAGATTTTTGATATCATTAAAAATGGCTTCAAGGGGCGAAAAAAATTGGGTTTTAAGAAGAAAAAAATTCATAACTTCTTCAATTCAAAAGATATCAAATCCACTTAAATTTATTATAAATCTTCTGAATATTATATACAACTTTTTGATAGGATCAACTCTTACAGCAAATAAATAAATAAATAAATAAAAATAAAAACAAAAAGATGTCTCCCCCCCCCCTCCCAATAAAAATAAACATTCCCAGCGCAGCGCATCACGGTAAATCAGTTCTTAAAACTTTGAAAGCTACCTGTGCCTGTGTAGGCCGAGCCGGGAGGGATTTTTTAACACTTTACAACATAACTGAAAAGTGTTTATGAATTCGGTTTGTCTGTCTGTCCGTACTTTAACTCTCGTAAATATACTCGGATTGCCATGGATTTTTTATATGTTATTGATATTTACTATAGAATGTTTGGTATTAAAAATGAATTGTGTAGCAATTATAGTTCTTTTACAGAAACACACAAAAGAATTCTGTTACATTATGGTCTATGGAGAAAAATTGTTTGCGGTGCATTTTACTGATGCTATGACACTTCAAGAATGCTGACACTTAAAAGGATCACTAAACTGCACTACAAGATGTTTTCTATTGATTATGGAATGCATTGCATTTATCGTTCATTTTCAGGTGCGCACAAAAGAATTCCATCACATTATGATCTATGGGGAAAATTGTTTGCGGAGCATTTTACTGATATTATGATACTTCAAGATTGCTGATATTTAAAAGGATAACTAAACTGCACTACAAGATGTTTTCTATTGATTATGGAATGCATTTCATTTATCGTTTATTTGCAGAGACAAACAAAATAATTCGATTACCGAACTGACTAAGATCGATAATTACTGGAAGAGCGTTTTCCGCTGTGGTATGAATTTTTAAATTTATTTCCTTTTGAGTACATTAGATGGCGTGTACAATGTACAAATCGCATACTTCTATACATCGCACACAGGGCTACGCAAAAGAATTCACTCACATTGCCGGATATGGACAGCATTGCTGAAAATTAATTTTTACTGAATTTTGTGTTCTTTATTTTTTTTTTTTTTCTTATCCATCCTAAAACTACAAAATATTTATTAAAATTTGTATTATAAGATTAAAACAGATTTAAACTATCAGCTTCACAAAAAATTCTATACCAAATTTGGAGGGCCTTAAAATGAGGAGGCCCAGGCCAGACCCATGCTTTAATTAGGCCCTACTCTAATAGCCATTTCTGGGACCTATAAATAAACTTCAACTGCTGTCTTACAAGTTACAAACATTAACAGGTATTCTTCCCAATATTATAATAATATATACTCTGCATAATACATTTCATCAGGGTTCGTACGCTACAAAAGAAGAAAACCGGAATTTTCAAAAAGTAATATTTGTCTTGTTTAATGAAAAAAAAAATCTGTGGTTAGATATGGCGACCATTATTTTATGAAGATTCTGATATTCAAACCTTTTGAATCCCCTGAGGCGTACGAAAACCCTGTTCACAAGGCCTGATCAGATCAACTCTCTGTGGAACCTGGGACACACAAATCATATAGAGGACCCCTTCCACAAGAAAATTGCATTATACACAGCTTTAAGTGCAGTTTAAAACTCAAACCATAGTTTTATTTAAAAAAGAATATATTATAGACACGTGTAAAAATGCATTAAAAAATCAATCAGAGGGTAAATTTTTTTTTGCACTAAGACAGGGATTGAATGAAACACGCGTTCTTCTCGTTAATTCAAAGTTCACATTGCATTTCGTTGTCGCTATTGAAGAACACTGTGATAGTTTAGTTTACACGAATGGGGAAAATTCATTTTTTCTATGAACTATAAATCGAAATTTGCATTATTTTGTATTTTTAGAGAGTTGACAAAATTCATTTTGTGCCCCCCCCCCCTGCAAATGTGAGCCTGGAGCACGAGAAGACTATTGAGCTGGGTCACATGTAGCGAGAAAATTTTATTAGTTGGTCAATTTTGGGTCACTACGGGTCAAGCTAACTTTATCTAAAAAAACGACTCTAACGATTTTGACGAAATTTTGTATCTTATCGTTTTGGGGCACGAGAAGACCATTGGGCTAGGTCACATGTCCAAGAAAATTTGATTAGTGGGTTATTTTGTGTCACTATGGGTCAGGGTCAGGGTCAAGCTAATTTTATGTAAGGAAAGGCTGAAACGATTTTTACGAAATTTTGTATCTTACCATTTTGGATTGCAAGAAGATCATTTGGTTAACTCGCATGTTTAAATTTCGATTAGTGGGTTATTTTGGGGTCACTGCGGGTCAAGCTAATTTTATCTAAAAAACTGCTCTGACGATTTTGACTAAATTTTGTATCCTCCTACCATATTGGATTACGAGACCATTGTGTTAAGTCTTATATTCGAGAAAATTTGATTAATGGGTCTTTTTGGTGTGGCTGCGAGTCACTGCGAAATTTGGCAGGAAAATCAACTTTCAAGATTACAAATGCCAAAACGTATGCTTGGCCCCAAATGAAATAATGTCACCTGTTTTAGCAATATTTGTCGAATTTTTGACGACTTTTGGTGAAAAAATTGGTTTTCAGGACTGAAAGAATTTTTAAGAAATTCCCAATAGGAGCCTAGGCCCTAGATAGATGATTCAACCAATAATTCACAATACAACAGAAAGCATTATTCTGGTAGTTCAGAGCAGTATGCACTTAATTCATTGTTATATTGAACACAAGGCTTAGTTGAACACTAAGATAATTTTAACCGAGCGTAGCTCGTTCTTCCCAGCTGGTACTGAAAAAATTGCATTACTTGATTTTTACCCAAGGGATTAATTAATAAAATGTATTGAAATAGTTTTAAGAATTACCATTTTTAAATACCTATTTAATAGATTGGTTTTTATGGTCAGCTTTTAAATGCATAATGAACCGAATGATGATGAAATTACTGAAATGATTATTTTTAAAGAATGTAAAATATGTTAAGCAGCCCATTTTAAATTATAAAATTAAAAAAAATATAATAAATAGCATGCATAATTTGTTTTAAAGTTAATGAAGAGAATTCCTAGAAACATGATAAAATTGTATATATACATGATAGGTATATACAACTGTTACATTAGTATGTTCTTTTTTTTTTTTTTTTTTTCTATTTCAAAGAACAAATTTATTTATTTTTTATCTGTACAAAAAATGTTAACGTTATTCTTTATTATACTTTTGCTTTTGAAAGGAATTTTTAAAAAATCATTGAAATTTTCATTCCAATTACATAATTTAAACTTAATAAATATTTTTTTTGTAATTTAACTTGTGATTTCATCAGATATTAAATCTTTTCAGTAGCAATATATTTTATTTATATTACTAATCTTTTGAAATAAAAAATATCTTTTTTTTTTTTTTTTTTTTTTAAATAAGCGTTTCGACACTGAGTGATCCACAAATATATGCAATTTTAACTTTTCGTTGCATTAAATTTTTAATCTCTTTAGTAGTTCGGATTACTTACCATCCTATGAATCGGGTTAAAAGTTTATAAGTGATTGATTATTGAATATGTCACTGTAATGCATGCATACTTCATATACTATGCATAGTTTATCTTATATAATTAAGTTAAGTATTACAATTGAAAAAAAATAAGTTTTTATTCATGTACTGCAGGATTGTTTTTTATTTTATTATTTTTTCTTTAATTTATTTATTTATTTATTTATTTGTGTGTGTGTAGGTAGTTAATTTGTAGGTAGTATGTTTACATGAGTTTCCAAAGATCAGTTTACTGATATATTTTTTACACCAGTTATTTTTTACACAATTTTTTAAACATATACAAGGTGTTTCAAAAAATATATACACAGCTGAAATTATTATAGCACTACCGATTATAAAGGTACAGATCATCTTCATTGAGAGCATTGACTAATTTTGGAGCTTGGAATGTAACTTTTCCAACATAGGCGTTTTAAATTACAATGGACATTTGATTTTGAAAGTCGTACTTCGCCAGCCAGGATGATACCAGCCAGCAGATGACTAGTCAAAGAACTTCTAACACACATTCTAGTAAGTTCTTTGGACTAGTTTCTCTTCCACTGCGAAGTTCGTTGATGACCGCCGTCTCCCGAACGTTGCTTGTGAACATTTCGAACAGTTTCGTCTGTCTCAAATTTATCTATAGTTCTAGCTATTGTAAGTCGCGTAGAGATCTGTTTTCAAACTCTTTCTATATTTCAGCTGTATTTTCCGAAATTCCAGCAACATTTTAGGTTAAATTTCCTTCGTTTAAAGCTTAGTCTGCTTTCATCCATTATTTCAAGTTAGTTAAACCTCAAAGGAAGAAAATAACGTACTGGTTATTAGGATTAAACTGCGCGTACTTTTTTTTTTCATTTGTTTACTTTTATACTTGTATATGTAGTCATTAAATTAAATTTATAATATGTTTGCATGGAGTATTAGTATTCTCTTGATTGAAGAGAACATTTGAAATCAGACTTATATTTTCCATAAAATAACCTTTCTTTACATATTTTATGAATTTAATTTAATGACTATATATACATATACATGTATAATACATACAAGGTGTTACCAAAAGAAAAATTCATACACAATTTAATAATTCTAATAATTAATTTTTAATAATTTTGAAGAATTGGAAAAAAAACCAAGGTGTGTTTATCTGCATTGAACCCACGTTGGTACACTTGAATATTTACAAGCTGATTTGGGGGGGGGGGGAGGGGCATTATGTGCTACTTCATTGAAAATGTGTACAAACATTCATATGAGTAAAAAGTACAATGTTCCACGGAGAAAGAGCTATATCTCTTCCTATGTCACAATGTTTACAAACTGGTTTTGGATTTTGGAGAAAAGACGTGTATTATTTCAGTAAAAATGAGTTAAAAAATTCATACGAGGGAAAAAAAAACTTGCTATTTGAGAAAGAGATTTTTAAACAGCATTTCTAAATTTATGGCACGATTTTGTATTTGTTGTGTGTGGCAACTTCTGGGTTCTGAAATTTCTGCAAATTTAAATTTGAAACATATATTAAAGATGGTGTGTAAAGATGGACGTTTCTAATTTATAAACCGTGCACATTTTTTCAATAAATGTTTCTAAAAATATGCATGTTGTTTACGTATTATTCGTAATTAAAAAAAAATCAAGGATCTAAAAGCAATACATTTCAGCCAGCAATAGTCCTTATATCTATACTTTTCTTTCTTTTTACTTACCCATCATACGTAGTATAGGGTATTACTTACCCATCATACGTAGTATAGGGTCTTGTAATCGTTTTGAAAATCGAAAAAAAAATTTTGACGGATTTACACGTTTCAGACACTGGAGATTCCGAAAAACATATTTTTAGAAAAAAAAATTTGCCGTCCGTCTGTGTGTCTGTGTGTGTGTCTGTGTGTCTGTAAACGCTCTATCTCCCGAAAAAATTGAGATAGAGACTTGCAATTTGGTATGTACTTAGTATGTAATAATGGGAAGAAGCCTATTTCATTTCAATAACCTCGATTAACCGGAACAATTTTTTTCGGACTCCCGAAATATTCGTTCTGATGAAAGGTATATAAAAATTTTCGAAATTGTTTATTTTAAAAAATGAATATAAAAGACAATAAAAAAACATAAATTTTGCATAAAGCATGAAGTTGATCGGATAATTAGTTGCCGAGATATTTGGAATCCTATTTTCCACACTCTTCGATTTTTCATGACCCTGTATTTCATCCAAATTTCACTTCAAAGATATATTTTAATTGGAAATTTGACGCTTAATCAGAAGCAATAAACTGCTAGTTAATAGGATTATTATTTTTGGAGTTATAAGGAAAAACCTCTTTCAAGCAATTCAGTAATCGAGCCTTTAAAGTTTGTGACGTTATCAAGCCACGATTTTATTTGAATTGCAATGAAATTTTATAAGTAGTTTACACATTTTTATTTTAATATTTTACATTATGCATATCCATGATGGGTAAGTATTACCAAGGCAGACTAGATCTACAGGCATAGTCAATTGAGATTAATGTATGAAGCCTCCCGCCAGAGGACTCTGATACCCTGCCCAAAATTGAAATTTGACTTTGACCGTAACTGAAACAACCTGGGCAGGGTTGAAATGTAAACAAACAACAAAATTACGTCACGTCGCCATGCTTTACAACTCTTCTAACATTTCAATCAAGCTTAGAAATGACAGCGAATTCCAATACCTGTCAATTTTTCGATTATTAAAATAGTATCGCAAGTGAAAATATGGTAAATTGTTGCGTTTATAACTGTAAATCTCGAAGTGATCGTAGCTGCAATGTTGGAGATAACGGCGAAAAAATATCGTTTCATAAATTCCCTCTGGAACCATCACGAAAGGCTGCATGGCTGAAAGCAATAAGCTGCCAAGTCAAGATCTCGATTTACATTATCCTACGGTTAATATTTTTATTGTATTATTAATTCTTTAAATGATATTTTGATATTAGTAATAATTGCGTGATAGAAATACCCTGAAGTAGGGCTTTTTCCAAAGTTCAAACCACAAAAATAAATGTATTCATAATATTGTTTTTCATATACATATTTGTTAATTAATGAAAGCATTAAACTCACGTGAGTCACTTTATTTTACTTTAGTAGTTACTCTTATTAATTGTGAAATTCCTAATGCATTTCTAATATATAAACACTTATATTATAAAATGAAAACATTTACTGAAAACAAAGAACTTTTCAAAGTTGTTATATAAAAATATACAACTAACACATCTTTCCAAATCTCAAATGGCTTTAATATCAAAATATTAATCCACCACAGTTATCACCAAGGAAAGCATGAAGTCTTAGAACGTCAATGAAATGATGTCTTCTTTTGAATTTTTTATAACAGCAGGGTGCATTCTCAGGTAGAAGTTTGTTCGATTTTCTGTCTGTAAATGTAACCTGCTAGTTCTCGAGACACTGAAGGTCTTCCACATCAATCGCAATTTTTTTCAAGATTAGTGAATATGCTATGTTTGCTGTTAGTGTAGACACTCACCATTCTTTCTGCTGCCATGTCAAAAGAGGATGTGCTTCAAATAATCATATTTTGATATTAAATTCATTTGAAAATGTTCTTTTAAATATTTTTAATGTTGTTCAAATGGTCTTTGTTTTCCTGTAAATGTTTTTATACTTCAGTCTGAAACGTGTTATATATTAGAAAAGCATTACAGATTCTAAATATAATAAGTTTTTTATAACAACTAAAGTGAAGTGACTAATATGAGTTTAATATTTTCATTGTTTAATAAGTAAATAAAGTATATACAGTTTAAATATTTCAAGAAAGTGTTTGGCACAGATGTCATATACTTTGGCGTAATTTTTTTTTTACGCCAATTTGGCACCAGTTAAGTATCCCAGTGTGTGACATTGGTGTCAGAAAAAAAAATCATGCCAACGTGGTGCATATATGACATCTGTACCAAGTGTTTTAACTAATTTTACAATTAATTATGAATAAATTTTAAACCATTTTTCCATTAGACTGCCTAAAAGATTATTTATTTCATTGAATTGTAGCATATATTTTATTTCTCTCTACCTATATATTGCAAATAATTTGAGTAATGAATTAATTATTCAGTTTTACATGTATTAGTTAATATGCAAGATACAGAAATTATGTAAAGAAAATTAATCTATAAATTCCAGTAGAGTATTACTTTGAAAAAAAAAAGTAATACCAAATGATGAATTGTTGTAAATTGTCTGTGAATTGAAACTAAGTTAGAAAGTATTATACAGTAGAGTCGCGGTTATCCGAGTTAATGTGGACCAAGCTCACCTCGGAAAACTCGGTTAAACGGGATTTACATAAATGGCCACTAATTTAAGAGATAAAATATAAATTTACACACAATTTATTAATTTTTATAATATACTTACAGTCATTGTGATGTACACTGCAAATGCTTGTGGAATAAAAACAGGTAATGAAATTGTTTATTTGAAAAAGTCCTTGATATTTTTTTGTTTGTGGGATGATAAACGTTTCTTTGCTGCAATATTATGCCATTTTTTAGTGTCTTCAATATTGTAGGTGTAGCCTCTTCTTGCTGCTCAATGTATTGAATAGTTTTTCAACAGAACTTAGACCTTCAGAATGTGTAATTTTTTCTGGTTAACATAGCTTTAATCATCACTGCTCTCTTGTATGCGATTTTCAATCATATCTGTAATCATGGCATCTGTAATTTCTTGCTGTTCATCTGCATTCATCCACTCAGCAATGTCTTTTTAAGTATGGGTCTCAGAAACAGGAAGTGTTTGTGCTAAGCTGAATCAAGATTTGTCATCAGATGCTTCATTTTTATCATTTGGTTGCTCTTCAGACAAAATTTTCTGCCACGATTTCTGTAGAGTCGTTGATTCAATTTCTTCCCATGCTTCGGAAATCCAATACACAGCATCCTTTGGTGTAATTTCTTTCAGATATTCTGCAACTGTTCGTTCTTCCAGATCTTTAATCAGCTTTCATAACAGCTTTTTTTCTGCAATTTCTTTTCAAGTTCTCAAGAACACCTTGGTCTAATGGCTGTATCAGTAAAGTGACATTTGGGGGCAAAAAATATGCTTTGATATCTCCACTTGCTAGTTGCTCCACATCCAGATGGCATGATGCATTGTCTAAAAGAAGGAGTGCTTTTCTTTAAAAAAAAATTCCACTTTAGGGACAAATTGTTCATAAAACCATTCCTTAAAAAGTTCAGCACTCATCCACGCACTTTTCTGATTTCTGTAATATACAGGAAGACTCGAGATGTTGATGTTTTTGAATCTCCTTGGTTTTCTTGAGTTTCCGATTATCATGGGTTGTAATTTTAAGGAACCAGATGCATTACAACAACTTGAAACAGTTATCCTTTCTTTCATCTCTTATATCCGGAAGCTGATGATTCTTCTTTTGCAGTTAAGGTTTTCGATGGTAGCATATGAAAATTTAATCCTGTTTCATCACAATTAAACATTTGATCTTTATACAAATTGTTTTCCTCGATATATTTATGAAAATTTTCTACGGATTTTACTACTGCTTCAAAATCTGCAGATAGCATTTCACCAGTTATGTTGAGTTGGAAGAAACTGTCAATGCCAATGAAATGTAAGCTGAAGGTGAAAGAAAAGTCATAAAATTCTGAGATTCCAGCCAAAATGATAGAAAGGGATTATTTTTTTTTTTGTGACTCGGTTAAGCGGGACTCGGATAATCGCGACTCTACTGTAATTCTACCTTTTGTACTGTTTTAAAGTGTCCATATTCTCCTGGAATAAAATTTTAGGCAGGTGACCTGAAAAAATGTACTCAAACATGCAATTAATAATATTGTTTTTAAAGTACAATAACACTGGTTAAGAAATTTTGGCATTTTCTATAGAAATTGAGTCAAGCTTGATTTCATTTTATTTTTTACAAGGCCAGGCCATGAATCAAAGTTGTAACCATTCTGGTCAAAAGCTCATTTTGACTAAAGATTAGAAATAAAAATTTTTAATTGAAAAGGTAAGATACAATAATTTGAAAAGATTTATTTTGCAAAAAATGTGCAAAGTCATGGTATATAAAATTTTAACTATTTATGAAATATTTCAAAGCACTTAGGAAAGATGCACCCTTCTTGCATCATTTGGAAAGAGTGAAAAACATTCTTTTGTCACAGATTTTTTGGTACTTCTCTATTATCCTGTCGACCACTTTTCATAACAAAAAACTATCGCCAAACTGTAACGCCAAATGAACGGGAGAACGTTGCCATTGGAATATCAAAATAAATAAAATATAAGTATTTAAGGACACAATTGTTATTTTAATTAATGAAATGACTAATAAATCAGTGAAACATAATGAAAAATACACGCAAATGTCAAAGTAAAAACCACTTGATGACATAACAAACACGTATGTTTCTGACATCAAGTAAATGGGGCTGCATTTTTGGCGTTTAATCTTACAATTTGGCAATAGTTTTTTGTTATGAAAAGTGGTCGACGGGATAATAGAGAAGTACTGATTTTGTTTATATAAAATATTACATGTTACAACTAAAATAATTTAATGAGTTAAAAGAAACCTTCTACTTTTCAAGTAAAATATTCATGATCCAAACATTTATTTTCATGCGGAAAAAAAATTACCTGATAAATGGTTCGTTTTCGCATCATCAGAAAAGGTAATGGGTTAAAAGATAGTTTCTTACTGCTTATATTAACTTTTTTATATTAAATATGTAAAATAAAATATTTATGTTTCATGTATAAATGAAATATCTAAAAAAAGCATATTTTTATTTTATTTAATAAATTTACATTTAAATTCTTAAGGTAGTAGATCAGAGGCTTCAGCATCAATTTTTCAAAATAGTTTAATTTTTATCTTGTTTCACATAATATATGGCACCTTGAAATCTGTAGTTAATAATGTTGCAATATTTGTAGATTTCTAAGCACATGAGATTTCTTAAAACTTCAGAAAATCTATAAGAATGTCAAATTAGCCCGATTTTATTTAATTTTCTCTTTCCGATATGCTATGAAATTCAGTTATTAGGCAAATGTTAAATATAAGAAAAAATGGGATTAAAAAAGCTTACATATTATTTCAAAATTGTAAAAATGATTTTTAAAAAAATCTTTCATATTTTTTGAGCATATGCACAAAATTCCATAAAATATTATATAGAAAATCACGAAAGGTCAAGGAAATTTTTTTAATAATTTCAAACAGATTTGATTAATTTAAGACATTGCATGGCAAAAATTTAGCATTCATAATGCAATACCAATTATTCTAAACATTCTTTTGTACAAAATATCTGAACGAATGAACTTTTATATGTGGTATGTTGATATTGTCATATAAGACACAATTTTTCAGTGACATTAAAAGAAAACTCTAATTTCCTCAATATTCTTACGTATAAAAGTTTGGAAATGGCAACATTCTTCAATTTGTTTATTTGATATTAGAATTTGGCACTAATTTGTTTGTTTACAGAAAGTGGTCGATAAGGTAATAGACAAGTACCGGATAGTTAATTATTGAAATGTTTTCTGTTTTGACTAAAGTGTCAAATGAATAAAAAATAGAGATGTGAAATATACTTGCATAATCATTGTATTTGTTCTAAAGATTTCCAATTAATAAATTTGAAGTTTGGGACAAGCCTTGGTAATAACATTTACAACTTTTTTAGGTATTGATTTTTTTTTTCATATTTAAGGTACATAATGTAGTGAGTGCTTAAATAGAAATACTCACAAAAAGTCCAGACATTCATAGTTGACTTGATTAATTCATATTTTTAGAGAAGAACATAAATTTTCCTATTATCTGAGAATGAATAGCATTCAAGTTTTGCGAATTATAGATTTGTACTAGAAAAATGTAATCATTTATTTTCATCCTCAAGATAAGATCAGATTTTTTTTTTTCCAAGGTGGGGGGGAAAAGATACCAAAAGTATACAGCAGAAATTTGTTAATAACATTTTAAAGTATGTTTCAAGGTAATACATTTTCATTTCAAAGCCTCAATTTTCATGTTCCTGAAAATCTGTTTAAAATGGCATTTCGTTCTTATAAAATATTGTACAACTATGGCAGAAAGACATGAGTTCTGTTTCCGAATGAACAAAAAACTTCAAACAGAAAAGAGATATTTCACGGCTTCTTTATGTTACTAACAAAACCACGGACTGTGCAAAGGCTTCAAAATCAGATAAAATATTTCTCTTTATATCCATTAATAACAATTCAGTTTTTAAAGTTTTGTAAAAAACTTAGGCCACATTCTTGTTTTTCAAATAACGAGAGTTTATATATTTTTTTCAATTTTTGTATAACTAAAATTTTCACCATGAGCCTGCAGACTGGTATAAAAATAGAGTCCAAGCTGGTTTCAAACACTGACTGAACCCGATAAATGAGAATATATATTTTTTCCAGATTACCGCAATCATAATGGAAATCATATATATTATTTCTCCTGTCAACATATCTTTTTCTAAGAAAATACGAAACGCAGAATGACGAATGAGATAGCATATGAAAGGATTTTGAACAGGCTTCTGACATAGCACACTTAACATTTCGTTAAAACATGTTTTTTGATTAAAAATTGCAGTTAATTAAAAATTAAATCGGCATTGTTTTCATAAATGAAATGAAAGATTTTCATCAAATCAGTGTTGCTACAAAAATAAAATACTGCATTATCAGATGACGTCATCCTATAATTAAAACACGATTGTTAATTTGTTTCTTGCTTGTACTTTTTGCAAAAATATCTAGCTTTTAATCAGATTTTATTTAATTTTTACGTGTGCATCACCTACTGTTTATTTGTTTAATCGTGGCTGTGTATATGCATACTGTATCGGAGCACCAGTAGATTATGTAATTTAAGGATTATTTTCTATTTAGATATATATTTCATTAGGATTCACAAAAATTTTAAGTACAGTGAAACTTCCATTTAACGAAGTCTCATCGTTACACTTAAAAACTTCGTTATGAAGAAAATTCGTTAAATAGAAATCAACTTAAATTCATGAAATTTTTCCTTCAGATATGACAAACAGGTGTTGGATTCAGAAGCATTTGATTAAGTTTTAATTATGAAGCCGTCTTTTACAAAACTGGTGTGTACGGTCGATGAAATCAGTATCACATTCCCAAGCTTTGACTCAAACATTCATCAGCTCTGATACACATAGGTTCTCAAACTAATGTTTTTTTTTTTCTTTTTTAATAATGTACTTCAAGATATTTTATTATTCCTTAGACTAATGGCTGAAGTTTAGAAGTTGTATTGGCAGGAACACAAATAACTTTGATGTTCTTCGATTTGCATTTTGAAGCACATTGTTGTGGATGTACAAAGCAATTGTCTGTCAGCAATGGAAGGTCAGAATGGTAACTGTCTGACTCTAATCGATATTTTTTGCTTCAATGCACCTCTGACGCCATTGCATCACTACATTTTCTATATCATTGAATGTAAAAAGGGGATTTTGACTTTCCCCAACTGTTAGCGCAGGAGTCTCGGCGTGGGAGAGTAATGATTACAAATGTTTTTCATAATGTGAAAAAAAAAAATGTTTTATTTAGCACCAAGCAGAATGGAACTTATTTAAATGTGTTCATTTCCTTACAATCCGCTGAAATAAATTCGCATATCCATCGCAACAGCAACCTCTTATTTTGAATTCTGTACCAGTACAAAAGTGGAATAAACTTCGTTATATAGAATATATTTTTCGTAATATGGAGATTAATTTATATGCTAATGATGTTCAAAGTCAATGTTCATCAGAAAATTTCGTTAAATAGAAAGCTTCGTTAAAGGGAAGTTCCACTGTATTTTTTTTTTAAATATTTCATTAAACTGTTAATATTTCTGACGTCACTTAAATGGCTGCTGGACCACAAAGTTTGAACATCCCATGTCTAAGTTCCCATAGGCAATTCGTTTTTTTCTTTTTTCAGTATAGGAGTCTTGACAACCTAGAGGAATGACCTTGGCGAGAGAAGAAAATTTGGCAAAAAATTTTCTGGCAATCTAGTATCATGTGAAAAGTGTTTGAACAAGTTTCTGAGATAGTACACCCACATTTCGTTAAAACGTGTTGTTTGATTAAAAAAAAAAAAAAAAAAAAATCAGTTAATTAAAAATAAGTGCTGAAACGTACCAGGAAATAATCTGAAAGATTGCAGTGCGAAAGCCTCGCATGGGTCTTTCTGGTTAACATTTGTTTCAATGACTTTCCAGGTTTAGTTTGAGTTTCCCTGATATTTCCATGTTTTCCAGATCTGTGACCACCGTTACAGTGCCTAGAAGTATATAGTGTTGTTATCGGCGTCAATATTATACTTCAGAAATAGAGGACGCCGATAGATGGCGCCAGTGTTCTCGCCGCGGCTATGGTAACTTTCGTTTTTACATACACCTCATTTTAAATCTATTTTTTTCTGTATAAATCAGTACTTTAAAATGCTCTAGATAAAAAATAAACAAGGAAAAAAATTCTAATAATGAAAATACAGTTGAAGAGAAATGTAATTGATTTCATAACAACTAATTGTAATGAACTCAAACAGTTACAAACTTTATCATAGGACAATGTTTTTCTTCCTACAATATTTAGTTATTTCTAAAATTGGATAAATACAATATATTGGATAAATACATTATACTACGATGAATTCTTGCAAAAACATGTCCCTATTTTGACAACTTTTTAATCGGTATTCATTATTACATAACTTGTTTACATCCTGTTAACAAACTAAGAGTAAATTGAGTTGTTAAAAATTTCTGACATTTCGGAGCTTTAGTTTTGAGTAAAATAATTTAAGGTATACTAGCAAACATCAAACATTAAATTAATGATAATTTCAAATCTAGAAAAAAAAATAATTACTCTCCTGAAAGTATGACAAGAATGCATTTTCTTTAAATTAGGGTAGATGCACCAATCATCCTTAAAAAATTATTTAAAAATTATTTTTGATTAATAGTTATTATTATATATTATTATTACATTAAGTTATCAACAATATTTAACCATTCTCATACTCACATTTCTCAAATGTGAATCAAAATTTTAATAACAGAAATAAATCAAACACTTTCCAGTTTTTTTCGAGTAATAGACACCCTACAAAAAGTAATACATTGATTTTGTGAATGTATTTAAAACCATGATTGAATGAAAGCATACTAATGAAACAAAATAGTCATGTTAAAATAAATTTTAAAGTTAGGATATCAATAATTAATAAAATATTTATGATAATGTTCATTGTTTAAATTATTTATTGTCATTATCACAAGATAAATATTTTAATTATTTTAGATAGAAAAATTAAAATACTAAATTAAAAATAATTGAGCAAATCTTCTTTCCCTTCAATAGTGTATTTGTAATTTCTCACAATAAATCGCTCATGAAAATGCGATTCACATTAGAGTCCTGCATCGGGTCGGGTTACCCGCACCCGACCCGTCCCTCGGGTCGGGTTGGCGCTCTTTTTTTTTGTTGAGGTTCGGGTCGGGTTGACTTCTACTTTTTGCTGCGGGTCCGGTTGACATTCACTTTTCGGGTTCGGGTTGGGTTTTTACTCTTGCGGGTCGGGTTCGGGATGACCCGCTTTTTCAAAAGAATGTCCAATATTTTTTCAGATTAAGGAAATCGAAGTAAATTTTTTGTCGGGTTGCTAGTTGACTTCAAATGAAATTTGCGGGTTCGGGTCGGGTTGTACCCGACCCGTGCAGGACTCTAATTCACATACAACTGAATGTTGGTTCAGATCTTTGTCGGCACGAGGAATGACTTTTAACCATTTTTCAAATTAGTTTTAGTCTTTGGGGGGGGGGGGGGGGGGGGGGGGGAGGATAGAGTTATGTTAGTTTTGTTGCTTTTATATCCACTAGTATATCCGGGAACGAAGCATGTTCAGGGCTTAATTTGCGCCGGAGCCCACCAGACCTCAGCTCCGGTACTTCTCTGTTTTTAGTAAATGTTTAAATATTGGCCAGAATTCACCGGAGCTCATAAACACTGCGCTCCAGAGCCTAGTGCAATAACGCTTCCGAAAAACGAATTCTAAATTACCCTTTCCTTTCCCTCCCATCCCCAATTTTTTGCCTGCTTTTGTATCAAAACACTTATAAGTGAGGTAATGTGTCGCTCACGTAAGAGATTGAGATAAAACGGGCTCGGTTTTTATATCAGTCTTGGGAGGCTTGAACTCAATCTGTCTTAAATTCAAATTTTATTTATTTCCATTTCAAATCATTTTAATGCTATTTTGATCAGAATAACGAGTAAACAGAAATAGTCTTTTTTCTATTCCGCATAGCTGCGAACTATTAATTTTTTGTGTTAACACTATTTCCGAATCATAATCCTGAGCTTATTTAATCGCAGAATTCTGCGATTAATTAACATTAAGATTAGGTAAAGCAAAGGTTTCTATTTGGAAGTAGTAATAACAAAAAAATGGAACAGTTGATATCTAAGTATACGCAGATAGATGTATTTAATTATTTTTATTTTGCTAAAAAAAAAAGTGTTTTAAATTTTGAAGATAATGTATGAAATATAAATAGGCAGACTGGAGTGACGGTGGGGGGGGGGGTGCGTGTTAGTACCACAGAATATTAGGGCTCCGGCACTTTTTTTCATAGAAATTAAGCCCGGACCATGTTCGATCAGCTTTTCTTTTCTTAGTATTTGCAGATTTATCCATAATGATTTATCATTAAACAGGCATAATATACGTATGTTTACTTTAAAATATTATAGAAATAGAAACATTCATATAGTTTGTTTGAAAATACAACGTTAATTACATTGAAACTAACATTAGGATCAAGCCTGTTAAATGAAACTTCAAACGTTAATAACGGTGGTGGGAACTCGACGCCCTCTCGCGGAGAACCTGGTTTTCCTCCTGTTAGGGACATTTTTTTTATTGCGGTTGTATTGGCGATAAGCACACTACTTACTTCTAGGCACTGTACCACCGTGAAAAAAGTTGCCTTCTTCGCCAAGGCAGTTTTCACTATTTCACCAAGTCCCATATACTGGAAAAGTACCGAGAATTTAATTTCTGTATCCAACTATGTAAAGCACATTAAAATCAGAGAGTTAGGAACTCAGATAGTACAGCGCCATCTAGTGGCAGTTATTTTACTTGTAACATCGGGATGAAGATGTAAGAACATATATTTTCATTTTTACACTTTAAATTCTGACCCATAGATTTTGAAAAAAAAAAAACATAAACGTGCAGAGTTTTAACTTAAATTGCAGTGAGCTCGATTATGAAAGATTAATGGGTTTCAATAGGAATTTCGCCAAATTAGCCAGATATAGCCAAGTTGGCTTCATATATGGCAACTTATTTTTGTCGCCAAACCTGGCAATATTTTGCCAAGTTTGTCATTATTTGGTGTTATTGTGGTAACCCTGTTATTAGTACATTTCAACAATTACTCATTGTTGAAGTGATCAATGTGACAGTCCAATCAGATTGTGATGGACACACAGAGATTTCGATTTTATATAAATAGATTTATTTTGTTGAAAATGTAGAATGCTTGGTATTTTTGCATCAATAATTTAAGCAGTAATCAAGCAATATCAAGCATCAATAATCAAGCAATTAAAATTTGATTATTATGAATGCAAGGCGTGTGAAATTTTCTATGAAAAAATTTCCAAAGTATTAAATAGGAATTTATTCAATTATCGATACTGGATATTCATTGTTTTCGTGTTTGCCCCAGGTTGGTGGCTCACGGAAAATATTCCATCTTGTGCTGCGTTTGTAGCCTTGCCAACATATAGTGAGAAAGTTCCAGGCTGAGTATCGTTCCCAAGTGGTTCAGTTGGTAGAACGTCAATGCGCTATACTGATGACCCAGGTTCGAGTCTCGGCTTGGGTATTTTTTCACTGTGTTGGCTTTACGCCTATTAAGCAATTAAAATTTGATTATTATGAATGCAAGGCGTGTGAAATTTTCTATAGAAAAATTTCCAAAGTATTAAATATGAATTTATTAGATAATATTTTACATATTGATGTCTGAATTTTGATCAATTTTTACAAATCATTTGAATATGTATTTTTTCCCCCTTAAATGATGTTTAAAATAACAAAAAAGCAATTTTTTATAACTTCTCATTATTGATCTAGTACATAATCAAAATTTGATCTAATTCAGGGCAACTTGGCAAATTGACTGAGTATCGAATTATGTAGTGAAATGCTTAATTGCAACCTTGCTATAAACTTAATTAAGAATGCAAAAATTTTTCAGTATTTTTTTTAATTTACATAAGAACATACATTTTGTTATTCATAAATATACAACTATTTATTATTACAGATATTTATGCTTTATATATAATTTTTTGTATGCAGGAAAAATTCATACAATCCTGTGTAGAGGAGTAGACGGGATATATGTATGTAGTCAGCATTTTACACAAAATGATTACAAACAAGATGCGAAAATTAAAATGCTTTACCAACAGCTGTGACAACAGTTTAAAAAAAAATTCCTGCTAATAAGCAATTAAAATTCAGAAAGCGCAAGATATATAATTAAAACTATCAAGAATTATCTCATAAACGACAACAACTAGATGAAGAAATTGAAGCCATTAAACAAATTTCTCCAGTTTGTACAAGTTTACAATTAGAAAATTTCAATTTATTATCAACAGTATCTAGTCAGCAAGATTATATTAAGTCCACAAAAATTGTAGCTATAAATACTAACCTTTCCAATAGTGTATTATGTATGCAACAAAAAAAAAAAAAAAAAAAAAAATACAGATGTCTTTTACAGAAATTCCGAAGACTTAAAACACCTATAATATCCACAAGCTAGAAGCATCTACAAGTAATATCAGTAAAATATTAACCGAGCAGCTTCAATGTTTTGGAAAAAAGAAACATCACTGGTCTGAAAACACGATAAGATACTCCATTTTGCTGCACAGTAGATCTGCAACTGCATACAACTTCATACGACAGAAAAATATGTTTTCTCTTCCATCAAAATCAATACTTAAAAGATACGTTGGCCCCACCTCAGGTGCTATTGTTTCATCTCTTATTTTAAACAAAGATTGGTGCAGGAATCTAAAAAGTTAGCGAAAGATGTGGAATTCTTTGGATCCTTAATAATCGATGAAATGAGTATAAAACCTAGCATAATGCACAATAAGCAATCCGATGATTTAAATGGCTTCATAACAACAAAATCAAATATTTCTGAGCTTGGAATTGAAAAAAAAGTTGCTAACCATCTTCTTTGTTACGTATTTACATGCCTCTTCACACATTTTAGGTTGCCAGTAGCATATTATTTTTCCAAAGGAAGTATTGAAGAATGTTGAAGAAATTGGGTTCAAGGTCATCAGAATCGTAGCAGACAGCCTCAATACGAATGTGAAGCTGTTTTGCATTTTATCTGGAGATAATGTTTCTAAGCCAGTCATTCCACATCCAATAGATCCATCAAGAGTTTTATTTTTGTCATTCGATCCCTGTCACATTGTTAAAAATTTCAGAAATATCTTCTTTTCAAGAAATATGTATAACAAAGGGCAACTTATCAGTTCAGAATTCATACAAGTGTTATATGACATGCAAAAGAATAAAATTATAAAACCTGTTAGAAATTTGACCTTCAAACATGTTTATCCCTCCAACTTCGAAAAATTGAATGTTAAAAGAGCCCTTAAAATTTTCAGTAGTGATTTGATTTCTGTACTGAAATATTTGAAACAAAATGCTGAAAGATTCGGAAAACCAATATTTCTTGAAACAACAGCTACAATAGAATTCCTGGAGACAGTACAAAAATGGTTCAATATTCTAAATGTTGGAAATACGTACCATCATATCACATCAAGAAATCCTGATGTCATGCATTTTGCATCAGCGAATGATGAGAGGCTAGATTTTCTTAAAGACACATTTTTAAATAATTTAGAAGAGTGGAAAAATTCTTGCAAAAACCCAGTTCACTTCATAAGTAAAGAAACATATTTAGCAGCTAAAATAACTACAGAATCAACAGTTGAATGCATTAAATTCCTTTTACAATCTGGTTTCCACTATGTACTAACAAGAAAATTAAATTCAGATGAAACAGAGTCATTTTTCTCGGCCTTACGACGAATGTCTCAAATGATATGACAAATGCGAACAACTGCATTCAGAACCTGCACAAAATATAATGCTGCGTTTACACTATGGCTTATCAGGCCTATCAGGTCTGCGTGGTCTGTCAGGTCCAGGTATAAGAGGGTTTAAGAAGGTCTCTGTGGTCTGCGTGGCGTGGTCTAATATCGTGGCTTCTTCTACAAATGCTAATGTTACTACCAGCAATGATGAGTGGATGACAAACATGAAGAAGCTGAAAAGCTCTACAGGTAAACACTTCCAACTGGTGAAGAATTAGCTGAACTTACAAATGAAGTATTAAAGAATGTTGAAGAAATTGGGTTCAAGGTCATCAGAATCGTAGCAGACAGCCTCAATACGAATGTGAAGCTGTTTTGTATTTTATCTGATTATAATAAGCCAGTCATTCCACATCTAATAGATCCATCAAGAGTATCTCTTTTGAATTGGTTCATCTTCCTGAAAATAAAATTAGTTATTGCTTTTTTTCTATAGAGACTTATAATTCATTTTGTATTATATAATTTTTTTGAATTCTTTTAATGAATAAAAATTGTTTCAAACATTTCTTTTAAATAAAAATATTTCTATATGTATTTCCTTTCTAAAGCTATTTAAAACAACAGATCTAAAGCATTGGTTTATCAAATAGTGGATTATGTGTGTGTAGATTTTCAGTGAGAATTTTTTCATTAATGGTACTCACTAAAATTTCTTTAAGAGACAAAATCTGTTATATAAATAAATAAGATGGTTATTTCTGTAATAATGTACTACTGTTATATACAATACTCCCTCAAATCCACAAATGACTAAAATCTGAATATTGTTGCACATGTAAACAGTGAAACTTACAGTTGAGATGTAAGAGAAAAAGTCATGATTTTTTTTTATCATTTGCTACATATTTTAATAAGTAATTGTGGTTAATGTGACTTCCATTTAAAGAAGTCTCATCGTTACTCTTAAACACTTCGTTATGAAAATTCGTTAAATAAAAATCAACTTAAATTTATGAAGCTTGTATACACATAACCCACATAAAATAGAAAGCACACATAAAATGAAAATATTTGAAAAGTATATTTTAATTCGGGTAGACTTTTTTTTTTCAATGTGTATATCAGTAAAATTTAATTAGAACAGTATTAAAAAAAGCACATAACAAAGAGAAGTAAAAAAAAAAAAAAAGTTGTGCACCTTTTATTTTTTCATTAAAATGTGATTAAATGTGTGTGTTTTGATTAAATGATTCAAATGTGTTCATTTTCATACAGTTCGCTGAAATAAATTCATGCACCCATCGCAACAGCAACCTCTCCGTTTGAATCTGTACACGCACGAAAGTGAAATAAACTTCTTTATATAGAATAAGTTTTTCGTAATATGGAAATTAATTTACATGTTAATAATGTTCAAAGTCAAGGTTTTGCAGAAAATTTCGTTAAGTAGAAAACTTCGTTAAATAGGGACTTCGTTAAAGGGAAGTTCCACTGTATTTTATTTTATTATTTAACTTGATTGTTTTAATATTTCACTTTATTGTAAGCATTCATTATGATTTCAAGTGCATTGTTGCATTAAAATTACTGTTTAAAAAATTTACACAAAACAGTGACCAGAAATCCACAAAATTCTAAAATCTGCAAAACCGCTGGTCCCAAGCTATGCAGATTTGAGGGAGTCTACTGTATTAATCTTTAATATGTGATATTTAACCAATGTTATCAAAGGTATTTTTTAAACTTGCAATGTTTTCACCAGTAATAGAATTTTAATTGAAAATTTTGTTCAAGAAACCTTGTTTATTCTTATTGTTTCAAATATTTTTAAAGATTGCAAGGTTCTTAACAAATACTTTTTGCAGAATATAATATGTATGCATATAATTATGCATCCAACTTGTAGGGCATTTAGTGAGTACCACAGGTTTATATGTTCATCAAGTCTATTTTAAAAATACTCTGTTTATTCTCTCTCTGCTTATCGTTAGTTAAAATTATGTTTGACTATGTTAAATGAATTATGACATAAATAATTTAAAGAATTATATAAATTTCTTGAATTACATTAATGAATAAAAATTGTTTCAAACATTTATTTTAGTAAAAACACTACTATATGAATTATTTCTTTTGTAAAGCTATTTAAAATAAAATATCTAAAGCATTGATTTGCAAATAGTGGATTATGTGTATGTGAGAATAATTTTTACATTGATGGTACTTACTAAAATAAGAGATTAAATCTTTTAGAGAAAAGAGCATAGTATTTTTTTACATTATGAATTACTATTATAAATTAATCTTTAATATATAAATCTATTAATTTTAATAAATGTTAGAAAGGTATTTTGTGAACTTGCAATGTTCTCTCCAGTAATGTATTTAATTGAAATTTTGTTATAGAAACCATTTTATTCCTCCTTTCTCTTTCTATTTACTTTTTGTTAAAATCACTTATTAAAACTCTATGCTTGAAATTGTTAAATGAATTAACAATGTAACTTAACAACTATTTCATATTAAATTGTTCCAGCAATTTCTTTTTAATAAAAATATTTCTATATACGTATTTCTTAGTTCACATGTTCTTCAATTTAAAAAAAAAAATACTTTCTGTTTACTCTCTCTGCTTAGTCTTTGTTAAGAATACTTACAAAAACTATGCTTGACTATGTTAAGTGAATTAATAACATAAATAATTTAAGTAATTTTTAAAATGTATCTTCTCGTACAATTTTGAACATTTTCAGTTAATTTTTTTAAAACTATTTGTAGAAGTGTGCTGTATAATTTTAAGTATCTGATTTATCCTATGTTAATTAGTTTGGTAGAAAAAAAATTAAATGTGCATGTACGTGTAAAATTACAGTAAAAAACTGAATTTATTTTACATTTTTATGTGTGAAAAAAAAAAAGTTTTACTTTCTTGTAAATACGATACTTAGTTTTATCAAACATACCATAAGGAACAACCTAAAAAAAATCGAGTCAATTGAACAATATAGATAAAAGTTTTATCCCTTTGAACATGCCTATTCGTCATAAAAACAAGAACTGAGGAAAATCACTTTTAAATGAAGTGGATTGTGGCATTTAAAGCGATGTAATAAAATAGCTTTAAACTGTATTTATAATACTCGGATCTTTACAAAACTTCATGAGAATGTACTAGGGGTAATAAATTATAATTTAAGCAAAAAATTAGAAAATTGATATTTTCATCATTTTTTGCAGAATCAAGGGTAGTGAGTCCCCTTAAAATGTAGAATCGTAACAAAAGGAACGTGCCTATGTTTTAAAAAGATTAATTGACTTCATAAGATTAAAAGATATTACTATGACCAAACAGCAGTCTTCTGTAATCGGGTGCCACCATTATTTTCTTTTGACGGGGGTATTTTTCAGTTCCCAAAGCTACATCCACCTTTGTCGTGGCAACTTACGGCTGTTTTTCTTAACGATTAAGTAAAATCAACAACACATTTGAAAATCACCTTGCATAATTGGTTAAGTAAAGTTGTCACTACCTGCGGAAGTTTACATACATACAACACATACTTTGACAACATTTTATGAAAAACCTTCTGCTTTTACTGAAAAACGGAAAAAATAATTATATTACATTGTTTCCTAAAAAGAGTATTTGCAAATGTGGCACATATGCAAACAAAAACGAAATAAAAATTGTGTCAGAAAGTAGCCAGCTTGAATTTGAGAACACAGCCTCAAATATGATTTAATTTTTATCATTAAATACTTTTCGAATTTAATAATTTAATTATTTTGAAGTTTTTTGTCTGTTTTTATATTCATGTGTAAATATATTTTTGAACTGAAAAATGTTTGGAAGCATTATTATTTGGATATTTCAAAACCTCACAACAGTCGATAAAAACAGCTATTTCAAACTATTGATTAAATCACCATTCATATTCAGACAGTGAAATTTTGAATAAAAAGTTGTAAACAAACTCTTTAAAAATAGACTCTTTTACATAAGGATTCATTAAAAAATTAATGTAGTTTAGAATAAAAGAAAAAAAGAAGGGTTAAAAACATCATAACTTTGGGAACTATATAATAAAAAGGAAATTTGTGAAAATGTTTCTCTGTCATTTAAAAAGGCTTTTATCTAATCCAAAGGAACTACTTTCTGACACATTTCTCAATTCATTTCTTTTCGGAAACGCATAAGATTGGCAGGTGTTCTTATTCAGAAACTATGTAATTGAATGGCAGTACCGATGTTTTGATAAAGGCAATATATCTTTGAGAAAATACTGTCAAAGTTAGCTTTTTGAATCGAATTTTCAAAAGCGATAGCACAGGAAAAGGAGAAACATCTAAACAAGAATCTCTTATATCTCGATAAGTAATTTATTTATCAACAACGGAAATTGCTATTCCATTCCAAATCCATCGAATAGTCACCTGTCAATTTTATGCCTTTACAGTTAAAAATTAGCCAGAAAATGTGTCAAAGTTTCACATTGTTGAGCAGTGAATCTGAGAACCACCTTAAGATATATTTCCAAAGATTATGTTGTTCATTATCGCTATTAATATTTTTACAAAACCCATTGCCTGCCCTTCCTGAGAACAATTATGTCCAGTTCGGCTTGACTACGTAGAAAAAAAAATGCAAGCCTGATCTCGGCCCGGAACGAGTCTGCTGAAAAAAAATTAAGCATGGGCTAAGACATCATGTAACTGTCCGTGTCCGATGCCAATCTCGACGCTGGACATGTTACTTTTCTGTGTTGATGTTATCAAACTAGTATTGGCTCGTGACAAACATTTATTCTTATTCTCATAAAAGTCATAGTCATTGAAAATGGCTTACGTTTTATCGTCTTCATTTAAATCTTTATATGGGGCTGGTAGACCCAACAAATTTTCTATGAGCCCAACAGGACTGTTCAATTCTTTTGCCAGCCTGGTCCATTTATTTTGTTTATTGGCCCAGCCTGTTGAAAAAATTGTCCTAATTCTGCTGGCCTGGCCTGTTTGAAAATTCGCCTTCACTTTGCTGGGCCGAGTATGGGCCCGTGCAGACCTTTACCTCAATTTGAAGTGTGTTACTTATTAGACGAGCATAATTCTAAAATTAATGAGCTACCTTTAATAAGTAAATAAAGTACATGGTCTGAATATAACAAGAAAGGGTTTTAACTAATTTTAATATTTCTAGAATTCAAATAAATTAACTAATTTTATTTTATTTTTTTCTGCATTTCTCAGCAAAAATAAGAAAGATACATAACACAATCAAAATTATTTAAATACATGAACATACATATACTAGCATCTAAAAAAATTTGGAGTGACTCCACTCGACTTTGCAAATGCTTTACTGTAGATTCAAATAGTAATACAGAAATAAATAAAAACTTTGGTCATAATGTTACAAAGGTGAAGTCTAAGGACCTAAAATCACAAGGAAATTTTAATAAATATGCCTGTACCCACCTATATATATATAGAATCATTGTAATAATAACTGTAAACTTGAATCAGTGCACCTAAAAAATACACCATTATTTGTATAATTGGTTTGTATCGTGATTACAATACTTTCCTTGCACTCAGGGGTCAGAAAAACTACTTCTAATTGTAGCAAACTACAACCACAACTACTTTGTTGAAAATGTAGTTAACTACAACTACAACTACTTGTTTTAAAAAGTAGCAACTACAAAAAACTTTTCAAAAGTAGTCACTATTTCGCTACTTTCAAATTTTGTCAAAGTGTTCAATTTACATTAGAAACTGAAGACACAGATTAAATAATAAAATGACCCTTCATTATATCTCATCTGCTGGGATACAATCAAATAAATGCGACATAGCCGACGACATAAAAAAAATTAAGAAAGATACCATACAAGAAAATGTTTTGTGTTTGTCTCAAAAACGTTAGTTTATACACACTTAACAAATTTCGTAGCAAAATTAGGAAAGATATTATAATCTAGAAAATTACAGAAAGATAACCCTAAATGCAAACAATAAATAAATTTGTAAAAAAAAGCAATTCAGCATAATAAGAAACCCAGCGTTAAAACATCAAGACCTAATAACCTCCAAAGCAGAATATGCTTAAAAGTGCAACATACGTTGCAGAACATTTCAAGTGAAATGTTCTTCATGTATTTTACATTCTTGAACATTTCAAGTGAAATGTTTTATAATTTTTTTTTTCAATTTTGAAGGGGGGGGGGGGAGGGGGAATGAACTAAATGCAAAATGTCTTTTGCATTCTATATCAGATGGAATTGCACTCCTATATATACAAGAACATCTCCCTGTATTTTTTTTTTTTTACTCCTGCAGAACATTTTTGATCAGCTGAAGGTTTGTTGTAGAACATTGCAAAATATTCTGCTTTGGGGCTAATAACGAGTAAATAGACAAGTGTTGCCAATAAGAAAAATAATTCTTTTGGTGGGTTAGTACTTGATTTCAGCAGCAAGTGTCAATGGAAAAAATCTATGAATTCAGGCGATGCATTGCTATACACTGCAGCTGAGATTTGCCAATGTGATTCAGAAATTGTTGAGCAGAACAAATTCTGCACAAAAGAAGCAAGTTTCGACCACGTGATTTGCAGAATGGCACTGTTTTTTCCTGAAGTAGAGTTAAAAGTAGCATCGTTTCTCGCTACAAACTACTGAGTTTTTGTATCGCACTATTCGCTACACTACATTGTTCAAAATGTAGCATGCTATACTACAAACTACTGTAAAAAGTAGCGACTATTGTAGTTTCGCTACTTCCGACCCCCTGCTTACACTGTATATGTATGGTATAGGTGCAGATTCATGGCCACCAGTCACCATGTGGCAGCTAAATTTGTTGCTTTGGCCAATAACTTTCAATGTTAAAATTGTTGTGTGTTTACATGGATGACCTTCCTCTGTCGAACAGCAAATTTCCCCTTTATAATTTTTATTTTTTAAGGATTCCACAGATTCTTCTACAGTTATTATTTTTTTTTCTGCTGTCCATAATTTAAAAGTATGATTAAACAGAAATACCACATTTCCACATTCATTGAAATCTTCCGATTTTTTTTCTTTAAAAAAAAAAAAAAAAAAAAAAAAAAAAAAAAAAAACTGCAATATCCTGTCAATATGCGCCATGAATGAACTCAGCAGTAACACCATACTGCAAATAGTGCCAAGAAGAGAACAATTTTGGGTCCGACTCGATAAATTTGTAACTCTAAAATTATTTGGATATGTTCTTACAGGTAGACACCATATATAGGCAGATAAATTTTCCACAAATTAATGGAATTCTTTGAATTTTTATTATTTTTGACTTCTGCAAAATTAATTCATCAATCGTTCAGAATGAAAAGAAAATGGGAATTTCCTCTATTAGTTCTTCATGAAAAAATCTTGCAAATTTCAGCGATTGCTTGCTGAATAAATCTACAAATTTTATCAATCACTCACAAAACAAAACCATGAATTTCCCAAATCGGTCTCAAAAGAAAATACACATTTTGTCAAATGGTCAAGAAAAGAAAAAAAGGGCAAATTTCATTGATCAGTTGCAAAAAAAAATGCAAATCTCAATAACAAATTGCAGAAAAAATTGTAGATTTCATCCATCTGTCACAGAAAGGAAAAAACAACAAAAATTTTGTCAAGTAGTCATGGTAAAAACAATCTCTACTTTCCCCAAACAATCAGGAAATAAAACCATGAATTTCATCAATTGCTCATGAATTTAAAAAAGCAAATCTCATTAAGTAGTTACTAAAAAAAAAAAAAAAAAAAAAATCACAAGTTTAATTAATCGGTTGCAGCAAAAAGAAACTAATTTCATTGAATAGTCCCAGAAAAGACATTCGTTGCAAAGGAAAAAAAATGGCGAATTTCATCAATTGGTCACGAAAAAAAAACTCTAATTTTCTCAAGGTGTCGCTAAAACATAATGTGAAAATCACCATGAAAAATTATGCATCAATTACATTACAATTTCCATTTCCATAGTGTTTAAAAAAAAAATTCTTTAAAACCTTCCCATGCTCCCGGTAGCAGAAAGTTCGAGACGAGCAATAGATGTCGCAGATTTTTTTCCCTTACTGCAGATTTTTTTTCCATGGAATTTCTTTTGGATTTTATTTCGGAAAATATTGCGAAATGCGTCAATTGCTCACATTAAAAAAAAAAAAAAAAAAAAAAAAAAAAAAAAAAAAAAAAAAAAAAAACATTTTTTTCAGTAAAAAAATACAAAAAAAAAAAAAAAAAAAAACTGCAAGTTTCACCGGCAAAACGCGGGGGGGAAATTTGTAAATTCGCTTATTTGTCTGGGGAAAAAACATAAAATTTGCCAATCAGTATTAGGAAAATGTCACGAATTTCGCCAATCGATCACAGGAAAAAAATCACAAAATTCATCAGTCGGTTATGGAAAAAAATCGTGAAACTCTTCAGTCTGTCATAGAAAAAAGTTGCGAAATTAGTCAATATGTTGCTCAAAAATATCGAGAAATTCGTTAATTAGTTGCAAGAAAAAAAATCTCAAAATTCGTCAATAGGTCCAGAAAAAAAATATAAAAATTTTTGTTTGCATCTCTCGAGAAAGAACATTCACTTCTATGCTGAAGTGCCCCTTTTTTGAAGGCGCACCCTGCTTTTTTTTATTTTGGGGGAAACACTACTGATATGCATTAATTCATGGCCTTCTGATCTTGTTCAATATCATTATTGTTTGCTAGGACATTTAAAATATTTTAAGTAAGAGAAAAAAATTTGCAGTTCATGTAAGCACAATTTTATCCAACAAATTTTGAAATAAAAATTTTACAGAGTTAAAAAATTGCACATAGCAGTAATACTTTAGTTGATATCAATTATTGATATACATAACTTGAATTGTAACATAATTTACCTGCAGAATATTTTCTGCCCCTGAAATATTCATCGCAGACACATGGAGAATTTTCTGCTACTGGGCCCATGCTAGTAACCAGAGTTGTGTAATATAGACGCACGCAGTGCACGGAAAAATTTCCGCCTTTTTGTTTCTAAATGCATTGACAAAATAATTGATAAGAATTCAGCTCTTCCTATCATGGATTTTTAGCTTTATTATTATTTTTAACCAAAATAATTATTCTTTCATTAATATTAATTAATTTTAAATGGTAATTATTTTAAACTACTGTTTTTAATTTATATCATCAAAATAACACGTAATTTGATTAAACATTAAAATAATTTGCAGAAAGTTTTTAACTCAATATTTATGTGCACAGAAAGTTTTTGGTTTTATACAAGTCTGCTAATATAACATCTTGTGATGAGTTGACATGTTTCAACTCCTCCCTTATTTGTGGAAAAAGGATAATCTCTCTGGAATGAAAATAATCTGACAGATTGATCTCTATTGACGAAAATTCTATCAATAGTGTGAATTTCATTTTCACTTTGAGATAAGCCAAGCTGCAATACATGCTTTGTATTGAATGATATGTTATCTGAATGGGTGGATAAGAAATGTGAATGGCATTTTTTTGGATACAATGGATCTAGCCCATATGAGTTGGAAATTCTAACTGGATAAGTATGGGATTAAGATAGCTGTCACTCATAGGAAGGCCAGAGGGCGTTTCTTTCCTTATGGAGAGAAAAATACCTGTTTTGCCGGAGAGGAAGGAATGCGAGGAGATACGAAAGACGGCAGTTGAAGGTGGAAGGAGTTGGATTTGGAATACTCGAGAGTGAGGTTCCACTTTGAGCGAACGTCAGAATCGGAATTTGGCTGACCATGTAAATTGTGGCATGGATGCTTATCATAATTTTTCATTTTTACTTTTGTTTTCTTTTTTTAATGTGTTAATTTAAAATAAAGTTTTTTCGTTTCAAACGATAAATGGAATTTATTATTTATATATACAACGTCTCACGCTACCACAGCAATAGTATATATAATTAATTGGTGGCAGCAAATGGGATATGTAATCTAGAATAAATTAGATTACGGATCTATGTTAACCTGATTAAACAGATGATGAGCCAATGGAAAACGGACAAGCAGAGTTGTGGATTCGTGAAGTCTAATTGGAGTCGTGGTTTTTTCTCGGAGTTCTAGCAAGCAGAGAACTGGTAAAAGAACTTTATCGACAAAAGCTGTGTAGTGTATGGACAGTCAACTATAGATTTGGTGATACGTGTTTGTGCTTCTTAATATATCCAGTGGAATGAAGATATGCGGCGTACCGTCTAAGTTGTCTACATACGGATCTAAGGTGCAATTAGTGCCTCATCAGCAAAATTTAGTGTCTTCAAATCTTCAAACATCTGTGTGTGCCATCTTTAAAAGTGCTTGGAAGCCTGGTATCAGTGTGGAGGAAATATCTGCATCTGGAGGTAAGCTCTTTTATGATATCTTCTATAGAGGTCTGTTTTAAATTAAATTTTGTGTATAAATTTTAATTTTGGGGAACAAAACTCTATGAGAAATTTAAGAATTCTAGGGAAGCTATTAATTTGGTACTTAAATTTTTAGTTAGAATTTTTATGTTTGTTGATTTTCTGGTATCTGTTTGGTATAATATTGGGTTAAGAAAATTATATACTTATGTATATGTTAAAATTTACTTGGGGTATAGTAAATTGTTATTGATTAATTGAGATTATTAATCAGGGTATTTTAATCATAATTTTGTATAAAACTTTTGGAAATAAGAGTTTTGTTTATATACATTTTATTTCTTACAGTAATAAAGTTATAGCTTAATTTTATGGGTATACTGTGGATGATTATGATTAATGTTTCAAAATAAATTGAAGTTATACTGTACTGTTGGGTATAAAATTTATTTTGGGGGATATACTCAGTTTGAAAGACGTCACTGTTGCATGAGAATTTACTATATTAAAATTGTGTCGTTTTTGAATACATTATTATACGTATAGTGAAGAAAATTCTATTTCTGTATTTATTGTATTATTGTAAATTGAATATATCTGATATTTTGAAATTTATTATATTTTGGGGGAAAATATGGCAGAATATTTAGCAAAATATAATAAAAGCGTCTTGCTGTTATTAGCAGATGAATTTGAGACCAGTGTGTCGAATACGTGTAAAACTAAAGCTATAATCCAGGGTATTGTTGAGGCAGTGGATTATGATGAGAGTTTCGCTAAAATTCGCTTGCAGTATATTCTTGAGCAAGAGGCGGAGCGGAAAGTACAGGAAAAACAAATTGAATTAGATTGTAAAGAAAGAGAGAGGCAAATTGAATTAGATCGGATAGCGCAAGAAGTAAAACTTAAACAATTTGAATCAGAAAAACAATTTGAATTAAATAAACTTGATAAACAACTTGAATTAGATAAACTTAAGAAACAATTTGAATTAGAAAAATTGCGTATTCAAAATTCTATGGATATTGTTAGAGTTTCGTCGAATGTTGATTTGCATAGAACTTCTAGAGTAAATTTAAAAGATTTAGTTCCGCGTTTTGATTCCAAATTAATCAATATCACTCTTTTCTTTATGATTTTTGAAAGGCAAGCTAAGAAAGCTAAAATTTCTCAGGAGGATTGGGTTAGTCAATTAATTCCTTTATTACCTTCGGACATTGCTCAAATTATAGTTAAGCAACCTGTAGACAAGTGGGATGATTTTCAGTATATAAAGAAAGTTTTGTTAAATAGGTTTAAGCTGAGTACAGGCGACTTGAGGCAAAAATTTGAAAATCATCAAAGAAAATCTGATGAATTATGGGTGGATCTGATTTACGAGTTAAGGGGTTATCTTGATAATTGGTTAGAGTCGTTAGAAGTGAGGGATTTTGAATCCTTAAAAGAACTAATGCTCACGGAACAACTGAAAAAACGCGTCCCTTTTGAGATAAAAGAAAAATTTATGGATGATTGGGAGGAAATGAAGATTGCTTCTAAACTCGCGGAGAAATCAGATAGGTTTGAACGTGTTAGAAGGGAATTTGAGAGATTGGAAAGAAAACCTTGGGAAAAGAAATCTTTTCAAGAAACTCATGGGGATGACTTTAATTCTAATATTAAGAATAAAATTAAATCTAAATTGGACTTTGTAAATAGAAAAGATATTGTGAAAAATGATAAATTTAAGAAGGACCAGGCTTTTGAAAAACAAAGGCAAATTACATGTTTTTTTTGTTTAAAACCAGGTCACATGAAACAAAATTGTGCGGAATGGTTAAAAGATAAATCTAATTATGAGAGTAGAAATCTAGGTTGGATTGTTACAAATGATGGGAAAAGTTTAAATAATAGGGAAGGTGTGGAAACTGATTTACCTATGATTGATTTATGCGTAAACGGTAAGAAGTTAAAAGCGATTAAGGACACAGGGGCGCAAATTGCTGTTTTTGATAGATGCGATGTTCCCTGGAGGGCAAAAAAGGTGGGAAAGGTTTTTCTTATTCCGGCCCTGGGAGATAAACAAAAAGCGGAATTAATGTCTGTGTCTATTGCTTTGATAGAAGATGAAAAAGAGTATGTTAAAAAGAATGTGGTGGTTGCAGTTGTGAGAAAACTGAATTCTCCTCCGCTGATAACACCCGCTGTTTATAACTTGTTAAAATTTGGAAGTACGGATAAGCAAAATTCAGGGTGTAAACAAGTGGGGAATCAAAGAGAATTAAATGGGCAGGGAACCCTCAGATTATCTAGCGATCATGAGCAAAGAGTTGTTAGAAAAACGGTTGTGAATGAAATCTGTGAAAGGGATAATAAGTCTGTTAATGAGATAGAGGTAAATTCATCGGAAGACGTGACCGATAAGAATTTGGAAAAAGGGTCTAAACTGATCGATACAAAAAGAGGGTGCGTCTAAAAAGGATGGTGATAAAAGGTCAGGTATTGGAGGTCAATTTCGGGAAAAGAATTCTGAGCATGATGTAAATATACCCAGGTATTTTGTTGGTAGTATGGGAGTTGAGCATGTTAGAGATAGAATTAGGAAGAAATTGAGTTCACCTATGACTAGGGCCAGAAAAAATAACTCTTGGATGAAGGTAAATAACAGAGTAAATTGGGGGGCTAAATGCCAAGAAAGTGAATATGGTAATTCAAAGTTAAAAAGAATGGAGCATTCTACTTTTAAAACGGATCATAAAGAACGATTTATTAAAATCAAACAAGATTTTGAAAAGAAAAATTGTGATCATGAAGTTGTGAGTCGAAAATTATTGTCGAAAAGATTTTCTGATAGAAGTAATATAGATATTGGTTTTCGGGAGAATTCTCTAAATTAAGTTTTATTCTAAATTTGGGCGTACTCATTATTGTAATATCTATATTGGGTTTATTTATCATTTAATGCTTAATATTTTCGTAATAGTAAAACTTCATTAATTTAATAATTGCATAATTTAGTATGCTTTCTTTTTGTTTGTAGAAGTGTCTAAATTTAGGCTTTTAAGCAAGTTTTTAAGAGAATCGTTTTAGGCATTGTGTTGTACATAGATTTTTTTTTTTAATTATTACTTTTTTTTGTTAGAGTCATGTAAAGTGTAATCTGTATTTGGTATTATATGTATGTGAAGTATTTCAAAATTGTTTCTTAGGGCATCAATTGTATTAAATTATTCCTGGAATTATACTTTGGTATTGTAGGTGAGAGATTATAGTAAATCCTATTGACAGTGTAGTCTATCAGATACTGAGTATGGGAATGTGTTTGTATTCATAGGGATTTTTCAGGTGTTATTCAAAATTCCTTTGTGCTTTGATGACCTCTTTAGAAATTGATTGAAGGAGCTTATTCTATTAATATATATGCCAAATTTCTTCTAGAAATTTTTTCTTAGGGGGAGGTGTTGTGATGAGTTGACATGTTTCAACTCCTCCCTTATTTGTGGAAAAAGGATAATCTCTCTGGAATGAAAATAATCTGACAGATTGATCTCTATTGACGAAAATTCTATCAATAGTGTGAATTTCATTTTCACTTTGAGATAAGCCAAGCTGCAATACATGCTTTGTATTGAATGATATGTTATCTGAATGGGTGGATAAGAAATGTGAATGGCATTTTTTTGGATACAATGGATCTAGCCCATATGAGTTGGAAATTCTAACTGGATAAGTATGGGATTAAGATAGCTGTCACTCATAGGAAGGCCAGAGGGCGTTTCTTTCCTTATGGAGAGAAAAATACCTGTTTTGCCGGAGAGGAAGGAATGCGAGGAGATACGAAAGACGGCAGTTGAAGGTGGAAGGAGTTGGATTTGGAATACTCGAGAGTGAGGTTCCACTTTGAGCGAACGTCAGAATCGGAATTTGGCTGACCATGTAAATTGTGGCATGGATGCTTATCATAATTTTTCATTTTTACTTTTGTTTTCTTTTTTTAATGTGTTAATTTAAAATAAAGTTTTTTCGTTTCAAACGATAAATGGAATTTATTATTTATATATACAACGTCTCACGCTACCACAATCTGTAACAAGCCTTATAGTATTCGATCTTTCTCCATAATCCTACAGTCAAATTCATCCCTGAATGTCAGGAATCATTAAATTTTATGGTTTAATTTGGTACTAGCCAAATTGCCAAAAAACTAACTGAAAGTGATTTTTGCCCACAAAGCATTTAGTGGATTTGCCAAATAGTAACAGCCAAAAAAATGTGCTAATCGTTCTCAATTTGCTGTTCTGCATTTCATAAAAAAAAAAATCTCACACTGAATCTGTGCCAGCAATTCACTTCATAATTTGTCCTGTTCTCTTTGTGCGAACATCTTCAAATAGCATGACATCATTTGCTTCAGACACAACTCCAGCATATGACACAGCAAAAATCGGAGATTACATATGTGCAAGATAACATGCATGCTATTTTGGATGAACGATGTGCTACATGCATAACATATATGCTTTTCGGATTTCGTTCAGATCAGATTGTTTTTTTCGAAATGCGCAACAGATACTCGGTTATAATTACTTCAAAAGAGGCTTAGTTCGCCTTAAAATATTTAGAACATCTTCTAAAAAGTGGTTGCCCAAATATGAAGCTCAATGTGCAAAATTCAGTCTTAAGAATATAACAAAAACTGAGTTGAGAAATAGACTGATAATTAGGGATATAACGAATATTCGGCCCTTTTGCTGAATATTCGGCATGACCGAATACCTGTAGCCGAATATAATTAGATATTTTGCCGAATACTCTAAGATACTTGGTTAAATAAGTTCCAGAAAATCAAAACAAAATGTGATTTTAAATATTTTTAACAAACAATATTAAAGAATTATATCTAAATACATTAATTATTATAAGAAAAAGAAATCCTAACTTACTCAATTTTAAAGCTTTATGACAACTTATAAATAACTGTATATAATGATATTACATAAATAAAAATACTTTTCTTGCTGCATATTTAGGCATCATGTGAATTTAAGTAAGTATTGCAACATTAATTTCTTTTACATTAAAATGCAAAATGTATACTGCATTTAAAGTTTAAATCTCTCTCTATCTCTCATCAGTGAATTTAAAAATATTAACTTTATATCTATTTTTTTAATCTGATTTATAATGATGATAAGTTTCTTAAACAATAAAATTCATAAATATTAAAAACAAATATTTTACTGTCTTGTAAAAATCCTTAATCTTTCACAAATTAAATCAATTTTTTAGTCTTTACTTTTACTTTTAAATAAAAAAATTAGAATAAATATATGACTATATAAGTACTTTACTAATTAAAAATTAAACATTAGATGTTGATTAAACGAACTAATGACCTTGATACATTGAAAAGAAAAAAACTATTACCTATACTGAAAAAACATTTAATGAGTTACTTCAAAATAACATACAGGGGTAACAAAATTATTTATCACTTGCACTGTAAAGCCTGAAATTGTGATGCAAAAATAATAACTTTTCAGCATTTTCAGGAAGAAGTCTGTTTCGTTTGGTTTCATATATATTACCAGCTTCAGAAAAAAAACGTTCACTATATACTGTGCTTGCATACATTCAGCTGTTATGATTTTTGAACATTCAAACAAAAAATTAATTTCAATTAGTACTTACTTTTTGATTTTAAAATTGAAAAAAATAAATAAATAAACAGTTAAAATATTTTTTTAAAAGTCAGTATTCGGCCTAAAACTTGGCCGAATATTCGGTATTCGGCCAAATCACTATTCGTTACATCCCTACTGATAATCAAGAATTAAAGTAACTTAATGATGGTTAATTTGGAAGGGGAAATTCAAAAAAAATTTCACTTAAAAAAATTGATATGTACTGTAGGGTCAAATCTTGAAGGGTCAATTTTTCAGAATGATGTATTGTCTGTATATTGCATAATTAAAAATAATACTCATGTTACAGAAATTTTGTATAAATAAGTTTTTTCTTGGCTAATGCTATTTTTATTTGGCTAAAAGTTATTGGCTGTAATTAACCAAAAAGCCGCAAATATCTTTTTTTCTACATTGAAACCTAAATTTTATTAAAATCTAAAACCTGAAAGAAAATAAATATTTTACATATATATTTTATAGACATATATTTTTATGGAAATGCTGAAAAATACAGGGGAAAAGTTTATCTGTTAAACAAAAAAGTTAGAGAACAGTTTATTCATAAAATGTTCAGACCTTACATTAAAAAAATTTATTTATATAAACTGTATACAATAATAGTAAGAAGATTCTATAAAATCATGTCACCCAAATTTAATAATTTTTTTAAGTTTTGTGCATTATTTTAATTTAAAATTTATTATTAGTTTTAAGCTTTTAATAACATACAATATTTACGAATAAATGATAACATTTTTATGGGTTAAATTCTTAATATATTATCGTAATTTTGCGTAATAATTATTTTTCTGAAGAACAATCTGGTTTAATTATAGGCAAAACCAATATCTATAAATTTTTTTTAAAACATAGAAAGAAATATTAATACCAAAATACAATCAATTTTATTATTACTTATTTTAAGAACATTGTAGAATGATCTGCTTAAAACAGCAAACTATTGCTTTAAAATGTATTCGTGTAGCTCCGTAACAGTTTGAGACTCAGAATTTGCATAATGTTCCTGATGATTTTTTTTTTTTAGATATTTTTCTTACAGAAAAACAAATGTTTGAAGTGTGTTTTAATTTTTATACTGCAAAATAATCTCACACACTACCGGTGTCAAATGGCACATTTTAAAAGATTTCGATTTATGATTTTTCATTGGAACAATTACAAATAATTTTTAATACATTGAGCAGCCCCCTTTTTTTAAAGATTTTTCAAAAACTACAAGCAAAATAAACACAAATAAAAACTTTAAAAAGGTGACATTTCACAACGGTAGAAATAGTGTTAAAGTATCGCATGCAATTATAAACAAATAAGAATCTAGCAAACCTAAAAAATTCACATTTGTTAGTAGCTATAAAATGCAACAATATTAACAAAAATATGTTTATAAATAGTGATAATTGAATGGTATAACTATTTAATTCGTTTATTTGAAAATACGATTAATGTATCTCAAACTTCGATAATGATCGAAATAAAAGCCGTTATCTGGGCAGGGTTTAAATGTAAACAAAGACCACGTGGTCCAATGAAATGGTTCAGGGTTTGAAGTGAATCCGGCTTCACATTTTCGGCGGTTTTTGGCGAAATGAGCTGGCCGTATATATTATAGTCGGCCATGGTATTACGGTGGCCCCCAATACTAGTTTTAACATCAGACGATAAACAAAAATAAATATGTCCCGAAAGTAATCGTAATTTTTATTTTAGCTTAAAAAAATTCCAAACATTGAAAAACAAAATAAAATTAAATAAAATTAATGGCATATTTTTTTCTAATTTAGAATTTTAATGTGTGGAATCAGGGAGATATTCTATTACCATGTGTGGAATACATAAAAAATAGTGCTGCCATCTATTGTTATTAGTTTGAACTTCAACTTAAGTAATAATTTATTATTTAGGAAAATACTTGCAATATTACCTTTTTAAACTTTTAATAGGCTGATAAATCAATAAAAAGTAGTTTTATGAAAAAAAAAAAAAAAAATTTTTTAAAATAAACTCTGTAAACCCTCTAATTTTTATGAATTAAAAAATCGTCTGCTCATCAATTCGAAAATTATTTGCCTCGACTATTTTTTTTTTCGTTACCTGTTCCTTATGTAACAAGAATATTCTTCTTGAAATAGAGAAAATTATAATATTTAAACTGCTCAATATATATATATATATATAACATAAATAATTTGATGGTATGGCGTGGATTTCAGATAATTATGGATTTGAAGGCGAAACTGATTTATTTCTTCAGAAAGTTTCAATACATCAGCTGTCTCCTGAGCTTAATCAAGTATTGATTGTTGGAACAGTTATATCAAAACAAGATATTAGACGTATAATGAGCAAGAAACGTGAGTATTTATATTTCATTATTATTTATTCTCAAATATACAATATTTTAAATTTCAAATTAGCTTAATATTCTATGCTGCCTATAATTTTTTCTGATTTCAAATTAATTAAATATGCCGTGTAAAATAGCTCAATATTCAATAACGAATGTAGAATATTTTTAAATGGATTTTTTATCCATAAATGATACCAAAATTTAAGATTATTTATTTATTTATTTTAATGACTGCAACATAAATTTGAGTTAATTTTGAGACAATGCCTTCATCTGGAGTATATGTGAAAGTATTAAATGAAGTCAGTTAAGTCTTATACACTGAATATAACGTATTTCTACAATAAGTGTGGAATGGATTAGTTTGACGTTTACTTTTGTCAGTATTTTTTTTTTCTTTTCGTTTAATGCTATTTTGATAAGAAAATAATAACATATTCTTTAATAAACTTAGATGTTAATTGTTAACAATTTCATGTAAAAGTTTTATAAACTCTAAAAATGAATAGTATTAACTGAAAATTGCTGAGAAACGAAACAAAGAATTTAAAATTAAAGAGGAATGAAAAATTATGTGTCAAACATATATTATGAAACACTTTCCAACACATTCCGAACACTGTAATACAATTTCCCAGTGTAATAAGATGTTTAAGTAAAGTAAACAATTTGGAAAAAGCATAAAAAAATTTTGGAAACCCAAATTTAGCAATTACCATTAATTGACGGGAAAATATCCGTTTTTTTTTTTTTTTTTTTTTTTTTCCCCACTCTTGTACATGATCTATAGATTTGTATACTAAGATTTAGTTCAGTTAGGAAATGCATAGCACTTTTGATATATGTTATTGAGATTTATTATGGCATGTTCGGTATTGAAAATGAAGTGTGTGGCACTTATAGTTTTTTTACAGGGACACTCATAATTCCGTTAGATTACGGCCTATGGTAAAAAATCATTCTCGGTTTATTTTAATACTGTTACACAATTTCAAAACCATTGAAATTGATATATATCACCGAGATGCGCTACAAGAGGCTTACTATAGAATAGGGTGTGCATAGCACTTATACTTTCTTTACAAGGACACTCAAAAGAATTATGTTACATTACGGTCTATGGAGAAAAATCGTTTGAAGTTTATTTTAATAATGTTTCACTATTTCAAACAAATTGAAATTAATATAGTATATCACTAAGATGCATTACAAGAGGCTTGCTATAGAACATTTTGTGTATAGCATTCGTCGTTCATTTACAGGGATACGCAAAAGAATTCGGTACTGTATGTTAACAATAATTGATGAAAATGGGTTTTCAGTTGCTGAACGCGTTTTAAAATTTAATTCATTTTTTGTCTATTACCTGGTGTGTTTAAATTCTATAGATCATATACAGGCCAGCACAAAAGTCCTTGAGTACATTTCCGTTTATTGACGGAAATTTCATAAGGGGAATTTTAAACTGTGCTTACGCTTTTCCTAACTGAACTAAAATTTAGCATTCTATGTAGTGTAGATACAAATCTATAGATCATATACAGAGCTACACAAAATAATTCGGATATTTTTCCAAATATTGTTTTTAATTCCTGAAATTTTGTTTTTAAATATGTTATGCGTTTTCCGAATTGTTTACTTAGATATCATCTTTCACCTTATTAAACGGTAAAGATTTGTAAAAGTATTTTGGAAGTGTTGGAAAGTGTTACATAATCTATGCTTGACGCGTGATTTTTCGTTCTTGTTTAATCTGACTAGAAAATTAATTTAAAAACCATAAAAAATCAATAAATTGAGATAAGAGTTCAAACAAATTGCTTTTGAAAGTACTCTTTTTTTTTTTTTTTTTTTTTTTTTTTTTTTACTCAGCGGTATAAAAATTGAAATTGTAGAATGATTAGAAGTTAGAAAAAACTACAGTAAAAGCGAAATTTATTGATCCAGTTTTGCCAAAAATCAATATGACGTCAGCGTTACTCACGAACATATTTTTGCTTTATAATATAGATTTTACATGAAAATCAGAAAGAAAGAAAAAAAAAACATTAGTTATCATCTTTTACACCTAAGCCCTTCAATTATCAGCAATTATGCAATTATAGAATGACTAATTTGGCAGAATGCTAAAGCACCTCAGCTTTAAGTCCTGAGTAATATTGCCAATTTAGCTGATATTTTATTTTAAAATCTACCACTATTTCCTAATAGCAATATTAGTCTGTCATGAAATAAAGTCAGTATTACTATTCGGAAATAGTGTTAGATTTCTGAATAAAAAATTCTCCTAAAAAAACAACACTGGCCTCTAGGCAGCTAAAAATGAGTATACGACTCAGATGCTAATTAATTTTTTGTATTTTGTTAATGTTTAAATGGTATGCAAATATGTATTACTTTTTAAAAGGTAACTTTTCAACAAGATGGTTTTCTTATACCATATGTAAGAGCTCACATCCCAATTTCTAACGGGGAACAGCAGGCGGTAGACTTTCTCTGCGACCCTGATAAACGTTTGCTATTAAATTTCAGTGACATCCTGAAGATATTACTATTGCGTAATTGCGATAAAAAGGATGATTCTTCTAAGAAAACACACAACAAATTAAAAAATATATATATAAATTAAACATGATTAAATGTCGTTCATGATAAAGTTGTTTCGCCAATTGAATTTAAAACGTTCTTTGCAACATGATAACTCATACGGATGTTTTCTTGTAATTTCAGAACCGGGTTCCGAGCGTTATGTTTTAAATTTTACCATTCGAGATTCACCGATGGATACAATAAATGCAGTTTGCTGGGGAGACGAAGCTGGTGTCAAGAAAATGAGCAGTGGTTTTACTATTGGAGATGTTGGTAAGGACGATTTTCTTTTGTCAACTGTAACTGTAAAACCTAAAGTATGCCTACGCACAAATGAAAAAAGTAATGTCTGTTTCTTTCGTGGAAAAACATATACATAATTTTGATTAAATGTATTTCGTGACATATTTCCATTTCGACCTCTATTTTTAGAAGAAAAGCAGAAGGTCCAGATTTAAAGAGACAGACCACTATTTAAAATAACATTAATTTGCTTTTTCCTATAACGGAGAAAATATCAATACCTCACAGACAAGGTTGCCAGCTTATTATTTTACTAAATCTTGAATAATACGTAACTTAAATATATATATATACGAAATAGGCATTAAAAGTCAGATAAATTTAATACTATAAAATATTTATTTTTATGAAATAAACAAGATTGAATTATTAGATCTTGCTAAAACACAAACTAAACAAACAAAGAGGTTTTCTTTTCACATGGTCGATTACAATAAACTATACATATATTTACATTTATTTATTATCAATTTAAATATCTATCATAACCAATCAGAATCAAGTTCTCAGTTATAGTTATATCTTCTTAATCGACGTACTCCGAATTTACTCCGCCCCCCCCCCCCTCTCCCCACAAATGTTAAATAAAAATACTGGAATCAGAATTTTCGTTTATTACTAATGATAACAATTTTTGGCATACATGAAGTGGACAAAATCATTTCTTGATCACGCAGTCAATATTTATTCGGACCCAATTAAACCTTAACCTTATCGATCTAATACTGAAAGTCAGTGATAAATTCAGAAGGTGTCCCGGGTGTACTTACTCCCTGGGGCATCAAAATACTCCCCCCACCAGAAGATTTAAGATTTTGTGACTCCCTCCCTTTATCTTGTGGTGAAATGGAATAGATGCTTATGCTCTCAGTCATCTTTTACAAAATTCTGTTACAAACTTCCTTCGAAAAGGCGTATTTTTTCCCTCTTTTCTATAAATTAGATTTTTATAACTAAATTCAAGGTGTGCAGGGACTAAAACCTTCAAGCCCGGTCCCAGTTTGACATAAAATCTAATAGTTTGTCACCAGCCCAATCTTATCCGTTTACATTTTCTCAGATCATGGCCATGTCCAGTTCAACTCAATTTCTACAAAAAATGACGATATTCCTTAACCAACATTACCCTACAAATTGAAATTCTTTCTTTTAAAAGAATATTGCATACATATTTATCGAAAAAGTTTTAACGTACAGCATTTTTCATTTCATAAGGACATGGATAATCATAAGCCATGGAATAAGGAATAACAACACAGGGTATCTCCAAAACATGTATACACAATTCAAATTATTATAACGTATTTTTTTATTAACACACACTTCATATCGAACCGTGAAATGGAACTAAAATAATGAATATTTTATAAAATTAATGCCAGTATTCAAACTGATGGCCATTCTGATCACTGCCGATAACGGGATGTAACGGAAACCAGCCTCTCTTCATTTGCGATGTTTGTTGATGACCGTGGTTTTCTCGAACGTTGCTTGTAAACATTTTGAACAGTTCCATCTGCCAAAATCATCTTCTAACTCTAGCGGTTTTTAAGTCGCGTATGGTGATCTGTATAGTATGTAGTTGCACAGTCCGATTTTTTTTTTTTTTTTTTTTTTTTTTTAACTGATCTTAGTGGCAAGAAAAAAGATTATTGCGTTGACTATTCGCATTTAAGATAATCCAGGGATCTTTCTCCGGGGTGAAAGTAACCATGATTGTAGTTAGGACATCTTTTAACAAAGCACAATTCTTTATTTTTTACAGAAAAACACATGAAAAAACAACAAGTGGTAAGGATGGTCCCCATAGCGAACATCTTATCAGGAGGAAGAAATATAGTTACATGAATTTTTAGCGAACACTTACAATGTGAACAGTGGTGAGACAGAAACATGTCAAAAATGCGCCAATAAAAATGACAGTTAAAAGTAAATTAATGCTCGGATTCAAGCAGCTTGGCTTAGAGGGAAGGGGGTTGCCATTTTAAACATTACAAACCTGGAAAAACCTCAAAAATCTATGTGAACAAGCAGATGTGAATCTGTTGTACGTTACAGGATATGTGAGCAATAGTTTATGAAAACTGTGAGAATACATCTGGCAAGATTAAAAATTAGCACTGAACGTTATAGATTACTTTTACATTTAAATACAATGAAAATGAAACATGCAGCAGAAAGAAAGGTGTACTGACAATCTAATAAAGAACTTTCGCGTGGGACTATATTTCACCTGCATACGATAACCTAACGAATGCCTTGCATAACTTAATACTTTTTATTATTTCTTTCATGGCAATTGGGATTTTGGAAAGAGAAATGCAAATTAAAGAACAGAACACAGACATCTGGATTGATTTAAAAGCCGAAATAATACCTTTTATAAAAGTAGGGTATGAGTTTAGAAATAAAGGACTGATTTTGATAGAATTAAATTAAAATATATTGTTACGGTTGGTTTCAACCAATTTTTTTTTTAATTTACATTAATTATTTGAATCACTTTCTCAACATTTATTTAAAAGCACTCTTTTTTTTCTGTTTCTAATAAAAATTTAAATAAATAAAAGTAATTGTAATAATAATAATAAAATCAGTTTTTATTTTTTCTTCTTTCTTTTTCTTTTTGCAAAGTAAATTCAACGTTTATAGTCTAGCTTTGCTTCCTGTTTTCAAATACGAAAGATATATAGCAGGGAGGGAGGTTTCTCAGTAAAAGACCACACATATTGTATTGGGCAGTCGTGTACGTTTTCTCCCATACCCTTGAATCATGTGTTTGTAGTCACCTAGTCTGGTTTTGGTTAAAAGAAAGACCGTCCGCCCTGTATAAGAATTACGTTATCTTATGAGTGTACTATATACGCAATTAGGCTTTGTAAGTTTACGACAGGCTTCAATTGGTTCTGCTATCAGGCGGATAGCTGGCGCCCATGTAAACAGAGGCTCACAGGACCCCCCTTCAGCACACGCCATGGGGGTGAAGCATGGCTGCCTTCCCCCATGAAGCGGCCGGCAGAGTGGAGCGGCAAGCTGTAGTCTTCAGGAAGAGTCCATTTTTCCTTTTGTTTCCATTCCCGTACCCCTGGCAGAGTGGATCGGTCCCGTTTTTCAAGCAGCGCGGGAGAATGAATGTTTACGACACTTGCTGCATGGCTGAGATACCTGTCGTTTGGTTCGAAAAATTAGTGGACGTTGCGTAGCGGCACTTGTGATAATGAGCGAAAAGCTGCTGGTCAAAGAAATGAAAATGATAGTCAGTGAAAGAGCGTCAACAGTCCCAGATGCGTAGAGATTAAGTTTTTTTTTCTTTGTGCAGTCCAGAGAGGTCTCAACTATCTATGAGACGCTAATATTGTCTTGTTTATAATAAGGAAGACTGATCGCTGTGTGTGTATTTGTTGTGGGTTTTGGTGTTCTTTCTAAAACAACTTACTTAAACCTAAAAAGCTCATTTATTACTCAATCTTCACTTGACAATTAAATACTTAAAAAAAAAATAAGTATACCCTGATTAGCTCCACTGAAATCTGTTGCCATGGAAAAGGGAGCAAATTATATTAAACTAATCAAAATATCAAAACTTAAGAATCCGAATAGGTTAATACAACAATGATAATTTTGAACTCATCATTTTAAGATAATATTAAATGTAGTAAGGGGCAACAGATTTCTAAATCAAGTAGCATACTGGATTACATAAAGAACACCCAACTCCACTCCAACCCGATCAAGCTCAAATCTCCATACACATTAAATTAACAAAAGTGTAATCATCATATAATTTGGAAAAACGCAGACAACCTGAAATTCCTCCAATATGAGGACCAAAAGGGGAAAGAGTTAAATCCGTTAATAGAATAGGGATATGATGATGTACTAAAATTTTAGAACAACCATGGAGATTCTGAACAAGATCCGATCGGTTAGCCAAGAATCGTATAGTGGTATAAAATAACTGGAAACTTTTTTTTTTTTTTTTTTTTTTTTTTTACTTTTTAAAATAAAGCATTTTAGGTGTTTATTTTAGAAAACAATATTTCTGAGAGAGGAGGGTTAAAGCTTAATTTAAACAATTATGAAATTAGATTTAATATTACTGTTTCACTTATTAATCTATCCATCCTTAAATCAAGATCAAAAATACGATTGTATAACATTGAGTGAACTTCAATTAATGTTCATTAAAACAGTCAGTTATGAATTTAAACTTAAGAAATTTTAAAGTCCTAATTTAATAAAGTTGGATTTTATCTCTTTTTTTTTTTTTTTTTTTTTTTTTTTTTTTTATCACTCACAGAAAGGTTAAGCCTTTCTTATAGGTCTACTGTGAATATAAAAAAAATTAATTATTTAGAGATTTATACAAAGAAAAACATACCATCTTTAAGAACAAACAAATCTTTTATTCAAACACTTAAAGTTATAACAACGGAGTTACTTCAAATTATTATAAAAACACAATCTAAACGTTGATCTGTAATATGGGGATTAATTACTTAAATATATTCTAAACCAAACAACACATTTCTAAAATTATCACACTATCATGCTTTTAAGGTTGATCAACTTTGCTGAATTCACTTATTATTTTAATTGCAACTAGGCACAGAGAATCTTAAAAATATAACATTACATTAAAGCTTAACAGTCTAAAGTTTAACAGTCCATCAATTGTAAAAACATTATATAATAGTGTTTTAAAATACACACTTATCATTCTTAATCTCTCCAAATAGCCATAGATAATTTCAAGTGGGAGAACATACATTTATGAGGAAATAAAAACTACTTACAAAGTTAGAAGGTTTAATCGAATCATCAGTGGGCAGACTCTATTTTCCTTCCCTCTTGAGAAGAAACGAAACTGTGGACGGGCACCATCTGACGTAATTACACCTCAGGGGGATGGTTTCCTAAATCACCAGAGCATCAGTCAAACTTCACTCCTTCTCAGCATTTCTTGTAACATCCGCGAGCATTTGAGTTGAGTCTTTTGCTTGCCAACTTTGCGATTCAACCGAACACCTCATATATCTCCCGACGACGGAGGTTTCTCGGACTACCCATATTTTCACAACTCCAGCTCCAACACACACAGCGATCAGTCTTCCTTATTATAAACAAGACAATATTAGCGTCTCATAGATACTTGAGACCTCTCTGGACTGCACAAAGAAAAAAAAAACTTAATCTCTACGCATCTGGGACTGTTGACGCTCTTTCACTGACTATCATTTTCATTTCTTTGACCAGCAGCTTTTCGCTCATTATCACAAGTACCGCTACGCAACGTCCACTAATTTTTCGAACCAAACGACAGGTATCTCAGCCATGCAGCAAGTGTCGTAAACATTCATTCTCCCGCGCTGCTTGAAAAACGGGACCGATCCACTCTGCCAGGGGTACGGGAATGGAAACAAAAGGAAAAATGGACTCTTCCTGAAGACTACAGCTTGCCGCTCCACTCTGCCGGCCGCTTCATGGGGGAAGGCAGCCATGCTTCACCCCCATGGCGTGTGCTGAAGGGGGGTCCTGTGAGCCTCTGTTTACATGGGCGCCAGCTATCCGCCTGATAGCAGAGCCAATTGAAGCCTGTCGTAAACTTACAAAGCCTAATTGCGTATATAGTACACTCATAAGATAACGTAATTCTTATACAGGGCGGACGGTCTTTCTTTTAACCAAAACCAGTCTTGGTGACTACAAACACATGATTCAAGGGTATGGGAGAAAACGTACACGACTGCCCAATACAATATGTGTGGTCTTTTACTGAGAAACCTCCCTCCCTGCTATATATCTTTCGTATTTGAAAACAGGAAGCAAAGCTAGACTATAAACGTTGAATTTACTTTGCAAAAAGAAAAAGAAAGAAGAAAAAATAAAAACTGATTTTATTATTATTATTACAATTACTTTTATTTATTTAAATTTTTATTAGAAACAGAAAAAAAGAGTGCTTTTAAATAAATGTTGAGAAAGTGATTTAAATAATTAATGTAGATTAAAAAAAAAATTGGTTGAAACCAACCGTAACTAGATTGCTCCCCCCGGCTAATTAAAAAAAATTTTTTTTGAGAAAACAAATTATTTTTTTGAAAGGGAACTGGGTACCACATGGCATGCTGGGACCTCAACACTGAAAAAACTGACCCACAAACCCAAATCATACATCGATCCGGGACGGGATACAGAGAGTTCACCGCTGAAATACCACCCTGACAATATATTCCGGATATATACAACCAGAGCTCGCACATCCGTAGAAACCATTACCTAAAATATTACCTGAAACATGACCATAAAAGAGTACTACCAGAGGAGGGACCACAAGGCTGATTTTACCACTAAAATGACCAAGATATTTTCTGCACCTGTAAAAGAACACATGTTCCACCTGACTGTGAAACCTCACTTTCCTACTACTGTCATTCCTACGCATAACTGCATCCTACCTGAAATTTCTGGTAACAGACCTGTAAATAATATATAAATTGAATTTTGAAAAAAAAATTAGCCGAAAAAGAAGATAAGTGCCCACTGATTAATTGTCATTATACTGCTTATATACATAACTTCAATAATTGGCATCACAGTATATTACAACACTATCTATTAATGTAAAAGTACTAGTAATAATATAGTTATAACACTGTACATGTAATGCATTTTCTTGTTGAAAACACACATTAACTCTATTATACAAAAATACACAAGAGCAACTGGTGACACACAAAAAAAATATACATATACATCTGCAAGACACATATTATGGTATCACAGACCATGTTAGAGAATTACGCACACAATTGTAACAATTTTATATGAGAACACATGTTTGTTTTCGAACACAGTCTAATGATTCGGGATACTGTGCAGATTTTACAAATGCACTTACAAGTAATGTGCATGGGAAAGAGTATCTCTGCCTCTGTGCTACTTATAGCAAAAGCAGTTTCGGGCCCATGGGCACTACAGGGAAAACATTCCACAAAATAAAATAAAAAACAGGGGTGGTGACATATATCACCTGGAAGGAAAACACACACTCCACAAAAATAGGAAATAGAAAGAAGAAAATAGTTAATTTTTTAGCACTTTTAGCCACACACAACAACATACAGGCATGTACATGAGACAGTATGTACAAGAAAAAGAAAAAGGGCCCACACTCCTTAAAGTTTAAGCTCAAATAAACCCACAAATTGCATAGTAAATAATAAATCTATCTAGTTAAAATGTAGAAATTAAAGTAAACACATACTTAAAAAGTTATATACAAAACACTGATGCATTAAAAAAAACTGAACTAAACAGATCTACCTCGGCAAAAGGGCATACAAAACACAACATCCTAAAAAAATTTTAAAGTAACAAAAATTACATTCGTTTCTTGCACAAAATACACCCAAAATCTACGAAAACGGGGTGCGGACGGGTATATACCACATAATCTACCATAAAACAGACAAAAACCTTAAGTATAAGCATAAAAAGGGTTAAAAATGCCTACATGAAAGTATCAAAACACAATCAAAACAAACCTTTAATACGCTAGAAAAACTAAGTTCCGTTTTAAAAATGCCCAAGAAAATAATTAAATATACATACACATTAACTAAACTATAAATAAATACAAATAAACAAGGTAAAATTGATAAAAATGCCTGAATAACGAAAAAAGGTAGTTAGTATTTATAACTCGGACGGTCTGTTCTATCCCGTAGCGAATAGTCGGTTCTAGAAATCGATATTGAACGACTACTTCTATTCGATTTAGCAGCTGGACGAATCGATGAACGAGACCTGCGCGAATCGCTGTGCTCAGCAGCTGAACTGCTTTCTGCCGTGGCTGAATTTTTACCTACGCGCATTTCGCTGCCTTCTGCCGTTGCTAAATTTTTATTTACGCACATCTCGTTATTCTCTGCCGCTGCAATCTCCGGAGAAATGGGAGGTGGGGGAGAGGGATTTATGATTTCAGTCGCGTTGCTGTTTGTTTCCTCCACTTCCGGCGCTACCGGAGTTTCGTTATTGTTGACGTTCACTACTGCTGGTGCGCGGTTACTATCATATGGTGCCCAGGGAATGAATCGGTTGCGTGTACACCTGCGTACAGGAGGAGAAATGCACGATTGGTGTGGTGAATCGATGGTCACGTTTTCAGTCGATCCCAGGCCAATTGTTTGTTTTGGTTCACTGGACCAGATGGGGAGTCTGTCTTTGAAAGAAGACAACCTGTCAATATGGACAACCTGACAATTTTTGGGATTAGCAACTAGCGCTATTTTAAAATTAACCTCATTTAGCTTCTCAATTATAGTAAAAGGACCATTATTTTGCTTGCTTAATTTTTTTGTATTACCAGGGGCGACTGTGGGTGTAAATAACCACACAAGATCTCCTATTTTAAAATTTTTATCAACAGCTGTCTTTTCACGGTATATTTCCTGCTGCTCAGAAACTTTAATTAAATTACTATGTACTTCAGTGTATACTTTTTGAAGAGCTGGGATTAAGAGTTCGCAAAAAGAGGGTGCATCATTATAATTAAAAGAAGGTGGCTGGGAAAAGAGATTATATGGTAGATTCATATTTCTGCCATACATAACTGCAGCTGGGCTAAGTTTAGTTGAAGAGTGGACAGCTGAACGCATAGCTAGTAGTGCAAATTTGAGTTTAGTGTCCCAGTCAGATTGATTTTGATTGACTATGTGACAAAGTGCATTTTTAAGAGTACGATTCTGTCTCTCCACTTGCGAGTTGCCAGCCGGGTGATAAGATGAGGTCTTAATATGTTTAATACCAAACATTTTATATACGTCCTCTATCGCATCTGAAATTAGATTCTTCGCGTTGTCCGTCGTAATAAAACAGGGCGCTCCGTAGCGTGAGATGAAGTCAGCTAAAGTGTCCGCAATGACATCTGAAGTGGTTGAACTAACCGCATATGCTTCTGGCCACTTAGTAAATGAATCTATATATGCGACAATATACTTATTTCCCGAAAAAGTTTGCGGTAAGGGTCCAATGAGATCCAAATGAACCTTGTTCATGGGAAACTGGGGGTTCGGCATACGTTGCAGAGGGGCGAGCTGGTTCGCTCTATAAGCTCTCTTCTGCTGGCAACTAATACATGACTCCACTAGATGCTTGACATCTGACGACATTCCTGGCCAATAGAAGTGCTCACGAATGCGATCAATGGTCTTTTGAAAGGCTTGATGACAAGCCGCTAGGGACTCATGTGTTAGTGCAAAAACTTGAGTAACCAACTCTTTTGGCACGACTAACTTTACAGATTTATTCAAAATAGCTGACTCCCTTGTATCCTCACAAACTAAAATGTCATCTCTAAAAAAAAATTTCATGTATTTAGGAGCAATTTCTACACCTTGGTCTAATTTTCTTGCAATCTCGCAGCATTTCTTGTCTGATTTTTGTAATTCATCAATTTTTTCAAGTAGATTGGAATGAGGCATAAAAGTAACTTCCTTTTCGACTTGTATACAAAAATTACAATTAACAGTATCATTGGAGTTATCATTGTTGACATACCTCGAAAGGAAATCTGCGACACTGTTACACTTACCTTTAACAAACTTGATTGTAAAATTAAAGTCTGAGAGAGTGCAGATCCATTTAGCCATGCGAGATGTAGGGTCGTGAATTTTTAACATAAATGTTAGAGGCGCATGGTCTGTATAGATGAAAAAATGGGTATTAGCAATGTAACATTTGAAGTGGGCAGTTGCCCAAACTAAGGCTAGTAATTCCCTTTCAGTGGTGGAGTAGCGGGTCTCAGCATCTTTCAATTTTCTGCTGGCAAAGGCAACAGGATGGAGCATGTTATTTTCATTTAATTGTGATAACACTGCCCCTAATGCTTCGCCACTGGCATCACTATATAAGTGGAATTCTTTCTCAAAATCAGGGAGTGCAAGACATGGTTTTGAAATAAGAGCCATTTTAAGATCTTCAAATTCTTTCTGTGCATCTTCATTCCACGAAAATTTTCCTGTCTCTTTAGTTAAGTTGATTAAATTTTTGGCCCTCTTAGTAAAATCTGGAATAAATCTCCTATAAAAAGAGAGAGTTCCAATAAATGACCTAACAGCCTTTCGGGTAGTTGGAGGTTTAAAATTTTCTATTACGGCAATATTTTTATTGATAGGTGACACTTGGCCACTACAAATCTCAAAACCAAGATATTGTATTTTATTCGAAAGGAAAGTGCATTTACTGGGCTTAAGTTTAAGTTTATGCAGTCTTAACCTTTCAAAGACCATGCTAAGCTTCTCAAAATGAGAATTAACATCACTGGAGGAAATTACAATGTCGTCGATATAAACAAGAATTCCAAGATTGCCTAAATCACCGAAAATAGCATTCATAAGTCTTTGGAAACTGTTACCTGAATTTGAGAGCCCAAAACAGTTACGGGTCAACTCAAAAAGTCCTTTGTGGGTGATTATAGCAGTTTTATGCCTATCCTCTGGGCGAATAACCTGTTGAAAAAAACCACTAGTTAAATCTAGCGTTGAAAAAAATTTAGCCCCACTTAAAGAATCAACAGAGTCGGTAATGTTAGGTATTGGATAAGCATCTTTAACAAGATTTTTATTTAGTCTTCTGTAGTCAACAGCAAGTCGATAGGAACCGTCTGATTTCCGAACCAGAATAACCGGAGAAGCAAATTCAGACATGGAAGGGGAAATTATGTCCGCCTGTAATAAAGTATTAAGTTGGTCTTCCATTTCTTGACGTAGTTTGTAGGGGACTCTATAAGCTTTGCCTTTTACTGGTTTATTTGAAGTTAAGTTAATTTCATGAGGGATTGTATCACAGCCGGGTAAATCTAAGACCGATGCTGCAAATACATCTTTGTTTTTGTCTAGAAAATTTTGCATTTTAAGTTTTAATGGGGGTTCTAAATGATCTAAATTAATTTCAGAGCTCCAAGTGAGATCAGCGTGATCAAAGTCACCAATTGGAGGGGCCAAATTTACATTACAAGTTAATTTATTATCAGTTACGGGTATATTTGACTGGTCTACACATTTTTGAATTTTGGCAACAAAGGTTCCTTTATTTAAATGAATAATATTGTCTGAAAAATTTGCAAATGAGATATATAGGCCATGTTCTTTAGTGCAAATGGCTCTGGAGGTGAGGAGACCTTGATTTAAATTTTTCGCCAAAGGTTCTAACATAACAATATCATTCTCCTTAATAAAATTTTCCTTATAGCTTTTAACCTGGGCTAACATTTTTGACTGCGGGGGAATTGAAATTTTGCTACATAACACAGCGAAACTTATACTTTTATTTTTATTGGTTCTATTACTACTGCTATCTTCATTGCTCTCCTTCTCGACATCAGATACCTTATCCTCTATACTTACCAAATCTTCACTTTCATCAATATTACAAATTTCAGTAGTATCTTCAGCTAAATTTCCCTGGGTTACCTGATTCGCAGCTGAAAGAATGTTGTCGACACTTTGAATACTTGAAGAATTTTCAGTATTATTACCTTCAGAGCTACCGCCTGATATTGTTTGCATGCAAAAGTTCTGCGCAACACTTTCAACTTCCTTATCTGACTCAGTTTGAATGACTATCTCAACATCTTTTCCCATATTACTCAACTGCGGGTTCTGAACTACCATATTTTCACTACTATTATTCCCATTTTCAATATTAACTGAGTCATGAACATTAATACATGCAAAACTTTCAGGGGGGCTATTGGCATTACTACTATTTGTATTCTCCCCTACTTTGTTGACACATTTTATATTTACAGAACTATTTTCAACACAATCATTATTTATACAATTATTATTTGAATTTACACTATATACAGAATTAGAAATATTTACAGAATTAGTAGCAAGAGAAGTATTAGACCCTGAAGTATTACTTGGGGTTTCTACGCTTTGTTTACATTGGCCTGCAACTGGCACTTTAAGAGCGACAGCATTTGTATCACAATTTATACTTGCCCGGTACTCTTTCAAAAATGGCATTCCCAAAATCATATTAAATTCCTCTGCTAATTTACCTTCCACTACATAGAATTCAGCTTGACATTGAACATTATCAAAAATAAAAATTAAAAATATCTTTCTATTTAGGTGCACTTTCTCACCGGTGACAGTCATAATGGGGATATTGCAATTCTCCGTTTCAAAATTCTCTAAATAGTTACAATCAGTACCACTCAGGAGATTAATTGCCGAACCAGTGTCACATAATGCATTCAGGCAAACTTTATTTATGTAAATTCTTGCAGTTGGTAATGTATATGATTGGGGCCGAAACATACTATACACAGTTGGGGGGTCCAGGGGCCTGTGGGGGATCGAGTTGACCACATTTGATCCGGCCACTAATAGTTTAAAGGTTCATTTACACTATTTGCTATTGGGGTGCTATTTACCGCCTGCTCCTCATTTCTGTTCACAGCTGTATTCCTACTGTTTTGGTCATAACCACCTCTTCTTCCCCTGTATCCGCCTCGCTGATTGTGGTTCCCTCTAGGATTTTCACCTCTGTTTCTATAATTTTGCCCACGGCTCCTGAAATCTTGCCCACCTCCCCTTCTAAAATTATAGTCGACAAAATTTAGTGGACAATCTCTGGCATAGTGGCCCTGTACGGAACACCTATAGCAGGTTACGGGTCTTACCTCTTGGTTTTTTTCCTGTACATCCCTAGCCCTAAGATCTACTAAACTGTCTATCTTAGCTGCTAAAACATCAATTTGAGATTTTAGTTGGTCTATCTCCTTCTTTTGTGAGCTATCTTGCTGAAAAACTGCAGCACAGGGTAGGTTTTGGGTCAAATTTGGGTTGAGAATTTCTTCGCGGTGGTTGTAGAAAGGGTTAATGCTCCTATAAGCTTTTTCTTCCAGAAGTGCAATTTTGAGAACCTCTTCTGGGGATTGCGGATTTCTCGCAATTACTCCCTTTCGCACTTCTGGTGTAAGATTGCTCAACAGCATGGAGTGTAGTAGAGCCGTTCGGCTTTTATCGACTACTTCACCCTGGATACCTTCAATTACAAGGGCTCTTAATGACATATCATATGCCTTGTCATAAAACTCCTGAACACTCATATTGGGTGGCTGTTTAAAATTTAAAAAATGACTGAGGGCAACATCTGGTGTGGCCTGTGAAGTATAACTCTCTTTTAAGATTTTTAATAGCTCATCAGATGTTTTTGCTTTGTGAATTTTTATTCGCCTAGAAGCAGCTCCTGAAAGTCTAGCTAACAAAACGAATTTTTTCTCCTCCTCATTCCAGTCGAATAATTTGGCAAAACTCTCAAATTTCTCAGAAAAATCTGAGAAGCAGACTGAGCTGGCCTCTCCATTGAATGGGGGAATATTAGACAAATTATCCACTAAAGCATTTTTCCGCTGAATAGTGGCAATTGCTTCCGAGTGCTTATCAGCCATAGTTAGAGTTAGAAAATGACAAACAAACCAAAAAAAAAATGAAAAATGGGGGGGGGGGGGGCAACTTAAAAATGAGAAAAAGAGAGGGGAAAGGAAAACCTTATAAATACATAAAACTTAAGTACAGGACTATGATTTTAGTGACTAAGCTAAAGTTATGTACACAAAACATAATTTTGACTGGGGATTGTATCTAATAGCACAGAGAGAGAGCCTAGACCTCTTTTTACACTTGAACATATAAATAAAATTTTAATTGCAAAAACACCCAGTTGCTCTTTGATACATAAATACATACAAGTAAAAAAAAAATCAATAACCCAGAGACCGAATTGTTACGGCTCCATTTATTGTGTGTTTTGGTGTTCTTTCTAAAACAACTTACTTAAACCTAAAAAGCTCATTTATTACTCAATCTTCACTTGACAATTAAATATTTAAAAAAAAAAATAAGTATACCCTGATTAGCTCCACTGAAATCTGTTGCCATGGAAAAGGGAGCAAATTATATTAAACTAATCAAAATATCAAAACTTAAGAATCCGAATAGGTTAATACAACAATGATAATTTTGAACTCATCATTTTAAGATAATATTAAATGTAGTAAGGGGCAACAGATTTCTAAATCAAGTAGCATACTGGATTGCATAAAGAACACCCAACTCCACTCCAACCCGATCAAGCTCAAATCTCCATACACATTAAATTAACAAAAGTGTAATCATCATATAATTTGGAAAAATGCAGACAACCTGAAATTCCTCCAATATGAGGACCAAAAGGGGAAAGAGTTAAATCCGTTAATAGAATAGGGATATGATGATGTACTAAAATTTTAGAACAACCATGGAGATTCTGAACAAGATCCGATGGGTTAGTTAAGAATCGTATAGTGGTATAAAATAACTGGAAACTTTTTTTTTTTTTTTTTTTTTTTTTACTTTTTAAAATAAAGCATTTTAGGTGTTTATTTTAGAAAACAATATTTCTGAGAGAGGAGGGTTAAAGCTTAATTTAAACAATTATGAAATTAGATTTAATATTACTGTTTCACTTATTAATCTATCCATCCTTAAATCAAGATCAAAAATACGATTGTATAACATTGAGTGAACTTCAATTAATGTTCATTAAAACAGTCAGTTATGAATTTAAACTTAAGAAATTTTAAAGTCCTAATTTAATAAAGTTGGATTTTATCTCTTTTTTTTTTTTTTTTTTTTTTTTTTTTTTTATCACTCACAGAAAGGTTAAGCCTTTCTTATAGGTCTACTGTGAATATAAAAAAATTAATTATTTAGAGATTTATACAAAGAAAAACATACCATCTTTAAGAACAAACAAATCTTTTATTCAAACACTTAAAGTTATAACAACGGAGTTACTTCAAATTATTATAAAAACACAATCTAAACGTTGATCTGTAATATGGGGATTAATTACTTAAATATATTCTAAACCAAACAACACATTTCTAAAATTATCACACTATCATGCTTTTAAGGTTGATCAACTTTGCTGAATTCACTTATTATTTTAATTGCAACTAGGCACAGAGAATCTTAAAAATATAACATTACATTAAAGCTTAACAGTCTAAAGTTTAACAGTCCATCAATTGTAAAAACATTATATAATAGTGTTTTAAAATACACACTTATCATTCTTAATCTCTCCAAATAGCCATAGATAATTTCAAGTGGGAGAACATACATTTATGAGGAAATAAAAACTACTTACAAAGTTAGAAGGTTTAATCGAATCATCAGTGGGCAGACTCTATTTTCCTTCCCTCTTGAGAAGAAACGAAACTGTGGACGGGCACCATCTGACGTAATTACACCTCAGGGGGATGGTTTCCTAAATCACCAGAGCATCAGTCAAACTTCACTCCTTCTCAGCATTTCTTGTAACATCCGCGAGCATTTGAGTTGAGTCTTTTGCTTGCCAACTTTGCGATTCAACCGAACACCTCATATATCTCCCGACGACGGAGGTTTCTCGGACTACCCATATTTTCACAACTCCAGCTCCAACACACACAGCGATCAGTCTTCCTTATTATAAACAAGACAATATTAGCGTCTCATAGATAGTTGAGACCTCTCTGGACTGCACAAAGAAAAAAAAACTTAATCTCTACGCATCTGGGACTGTTGACGCTCTTTCACTGACTATCATTTTCATTTCTTTGACCAGCAGCTTTTCGCTCATTATCACAAGTGCCGCTACGCAACGTCCACTAATTTTTCGAACCAAACGACAGGTATCTCAGCCATGCAGCAAGTGTCGTAAACATTCATTCTGCCGCGCTGCTTGAAAAACGGGACCGATCCACTCTGCCAGGGGTACGGGAATGGAAACAAAAGGAAAAATGGACTCTTCCTGAAGACTACAGCTTGCCGCTCCACTCTGCCGGCCGCTTCATGGGGGAAGGCAGCCATGCTTCACCCCCATGGCGTGTGCTGAAGGGGGGTCCTGTGAGCCTCTGTTTACATGGGCGCCAGCTATCCGCCTGATAGCAGAGCCAATTGAAGCCTGTCGTAAACTTACAAAGCCTAATTGCGTATATAGTACACTCATAAGATAACGTAATTCTTATACAGGGTGGACGGTCTTTCTTTTAACCAAAACCAGACTAGGTGACTACAAACACATGATTCAAGGGTATGGGAGAAAACGTACACGACTGCCCAATACAATATGTGTGGTCTTTTACTGAGAAACCTCCCTCCCTGCTATATATCTTTCGTATTTGAAAACAGGAAGCAAAGCTAGACTATAAACGTTGAATTTACTTTGCAAAAAGAAAAAGAAAGAAGAAAAAATAAAAACTGATTTTATTATTATTATTACAATTACTTTTATTTATTTAAATTTTTATTAGAAACAGAAAAAAGAGTGCTTTTAAATAAATGTTGAGAAAGTGATTTAAATAATTAATGTAGATTAAAAAAAAAATTGGTTGAAACCAACCGTAACAAGATTGCTCCCCCCGGCTAATTAAAAAAAATTTTTTTTGAGAAAACAAATTATTTTTTTGAAAGGTAACTGGGTACCACATGGCATGCTGGGACCTCAACACTGAAAAAACTGACCCACAAACCCAAATCATACATCGATCCGGGACGGGATCCAGAGAGTTCACCGCTGAAATACCACCCTGACAATATATTCCGGATATATACAACCAGAGCTCGCACATCCGTAGAAACCATTACCTAAAATATTACCTGAAACATGACCATAAAAGAGTACTACCAGAGGAGGGACCACAAGGCTGATTTTACCACTAAAATGACCAAGATATTTTCTGCACCTGTAAAAGAACACATGTTCCACCTGACTGTGAAACCTCACTTTCCTACTACTGTCATTCCTACGCATAACTGCATCCTACCTGAAATTTCTGGTAACAGACATGTAAATAATATATAAATTGAATTTTGAAAAAAAAATTAGCCGAAAAAGAAGAGAAGTGCCCACTGATTAATTGTCATTATACTGCTTATATACATAACTTCAATAATTGGCATCACAGTATATTACAACACTATCTATTAATGTAAAAGTACTAGTAATAATATAGTTATAACACTGTACATGTAATGCATTTTCTTGTTGAAAACACACATTAACTCTATTATACAAAAATACACAAGAGCAACTGGTGACACACAAAAAAAAATATACATATACATCTGCAAGACACATATTATGGTATCACAGACCATGTTAGAGAATTACGCACACAATTGTAACAATTTTATATGAGAACACATGTTTGTTTTCGAACACAGTCTAATGATTCGGGATACTGTGCAGATTTTACAAATGCACTTACAAGTAATGTGCATGGGAAAGAGTATCTCTGAATCTGTGCTACTTATAGCAAAAGCAGTTTCGGGCCCATGGGCACTACAGGGAAAACATTCCACAAAATAAAATAAAAAACAGGGGTGGTGACATATATCACCTGGAAGGAAAACACACACTCCACAAAAATAGGAAATAGAAAGAAGAAAATAGTTAATTTTTTAGCACTTTTAGCCACACACAACAACATACAGGCATGTACATGAGACAGTATGTACAAGAAAAAGAAAAAGGGCGCACACTCCTTAAAGTTTAAGCTCAAATAAACCCACAAATTGCATAGTAAATAATAAATCTATCTAGTTAAAATGTAGAAATTAAAGTAAACACATACTTAAAAAGTTATATACAAAACACTGATGCATTAAAAAAAACTGAACTAAACAGATCTACCTCGGCAAAAGGGCATACAAAACACAACATCCTAAAAAAATTTTAAAGTAACAAAAATTACATTCGTTTTTTGCACAAAATACACCCAAAATCTACGAAAACGGGGTGCGGACGGGTATATACCACATAATCTACCATAAAACAGACAAAAACCTTAAGTATAAGCATAAAAAGGGTTAAAAATGCCTACATGAAAGTATCAAAACACAATCAAAACAAACCTTTAATACGCTAGAAAAACTAAGTTCCGTTTTAAAAATGCCCAAGAAAATAATTAAATATACATACACATTAACTAAACTATAAATAAATACAAATAAACAAGGTAAAATTGATAAAAATGCCTGAATAACGAAAAAAGGTAGTTAGTATTTATAACTCGGACGGTCTGTTCTATCCCGTAGCGAATAGTCGGTTCTAGAAATCGATATTGAACGACTACTTCTATTCGATTTAGCAGCTGGACGAATCGATGAACGAGACCTGCGCGAATCGCTGTGCTCAGCAGCTGAACTGCTTTCTGCCGTGGCTGAATTTTTACCTACGCGCATTTCGCTGCCTTCTGCCGTTGCTAAATTTTTATTTACGCACATCTCGTTATTCTCTGCCGCTGCAATCTCCGGAGAAATGGGAGGTGAAGGAGAGGGATTTATGATTTCAGTCGCGTTGCTGTCTGTTTCCTCCACTTCCGGCGCTACCGGAGTTTCGTTATTGTTGACGTTCACTACTGCTGGTGCGCGGTTACTATCATATGGTGCCCAGGGAATGAATCGGTTGCGTGTACACCTGCGTACAGGAGGAGAAATGCACGATTGGTGTGGTGAATCGATGGTCACGTTTTCAGTCGATCCCAGGCCAATTGTTTGTTTTGGTTCACTGGACCAGATGGGGAGTCTGTCTTTGAAAGAAGACAACCTGTCAACATGGACAACCTGACAATTTTTGGGATTAGCAACTAGCGCTATTTTAAAATTAACCTCATTTAGCTTCTCAATTATAGTAAAAGGACCATTATTTTGCTTGCTTAATTTTTTTGTATTACCAAGGGCGACTGTGGGTGTAAATAACCACACAAGATCTCCTATTTTAAAATTTTTATCAACAGCTGTCTTTTCACGGTATATTTCCTGCTGCTCAGAAACTTTAATTAAATTACTATGTACTTCAGTGTATACTTTTTGAAGAGCTGGGATTAAGAGTTCGCAAAAAGAGGGTGCATCATTATAATTAAAAGAAGGTGGCTGGGAAAAGAGATTATATGGTAGATTCATATTTCTGCCATACATAACTGCAGCTGGGCTAAGTTTAGTTGAAGAGTGGACAGCTGAACGCATAGCTAGTAGTGCAAATTTGAGTTTAGTGTCCCAGTCAGATTGATTTTGATTGACTATGTGACAAAGTGCATTTTTAAGAGTACGATTCTGTCTCTCCACTTGCGAGTTGCCAGCCGGGTGATAAGATGAGGTCTTAATATGTTTAATACCAAACATTTTATATACGTGCTCTATCGCATCTGAAATTAGATTCTTCGCGTTGTCCGTCGTAATAAAACAGGGCGCTCCGTAGCGTGAGATGAAGTCAGCTAAAGTGTCCGCAATGACATCTGAAGTGGTTGAACTAACCGCATATGCTTCTGGCCACTTAGTAAATGAATCTATATATGCGACAATATACTTATTTCCCGAAAAAGTTTGCGGTAAGGGTCCAATGAGATCCAAATGAACCTTGTTCATGGGAAACTGGGGGGTCGGCATACGTTGCAGAGGGGCGAGCTGGTTCGCTCTATAAGCTCTCTTCTGCTGGAAACTAATACATAACTCCACTAGATGCTTGACATCTGACGACATTCCTGGCCAATAGAAGTGCTCACGAATGCGATCAATGGTCTTTTGAAAGGCTTGATGACAAGCCGCTAGGGACTCATGTGTTAGTGCAAAAACTTGAGTAACCAATTCTTTTGGCACGACTAACTTTACAGATTTATTCAAAATAGCTGACTCCCTTGTATCCTCACAAACTAAAATGTCATCTCTAAAAAAAAATTTCATGTATTTAGGAGCAATTTCTACACCTTGGTCTAATTTTCTTGCAATCTCGCAGCATTTCTTGTCTGATTTTTGTAATTCACCAATTTTTTCAAGTAGATTGGAATGAGGCATAAAAGTAACTTCCTTTTCGACTTGTATACAAAAATTACAATTAACAGTATCATTGGAGTTATCATTGTTGACATACCTCGAAAGGAAATCTGCGACACTGTTACACTTACCTTTAACAAACTTGATTGTAAAATTAAAGTCTGAGAGAGTGCAGATCCATTTAGCCATGCGAGATGTAGGGTCGTGAATTTTTAACATATATGTTAGATGCGCATGGTCTGTATAGATGAAAAAATGGGTATTAGCAATGTAACATTTGAAGTGGGCAGTTGCCCAAACTAAGGCTAGTAATTCCCTTTCAGTGGTGGAGTAGCGGGTCTCAGCATCTTTCAATTTTCTGCTGGCAAAGGCAACAGGATGGAGCATGTTATTTTCATCTAATTGTGATAACACTGCCCCTAATGCTTCGCCACTGGCATCACTATATAAGTGGAATTCTTTCTCAAAATCAGGGAGTGCAAGACATGGTTTTGAAATAAGAGCCATTTTAAGGTCTTCAAATTCTTTCTGTGCATCTTCATTCCACGAAAATTTTCCTGTCTCTTTAGTTAAGTTGATTAAATTTTTGGCCCTCTTAGTAAAATCTGGAATAAATCTCCTATAAAAAGATAGAGTTCCAATAAATGACCTAACAGCCTTTCGGGTAGTTGGAGGTTTAAAATTTTCTATTACGGCAATATTTTTATTGATAGGTGACACTTGGCCACTACAAATCTCAAAACCAAGATATTGTATTTTATTCGAAAGGAAAGTACATTTACTGGGCTTAAGTTTAAGTTTATGCAGTCTTAACCTTTCAAAGACCATGCTAAGCTTCTCAAAATGAGAATTAACATCACTGGAGGCAATTACAATGTCGTCGATATAAACAAGAATTCCAAGATTGCCTAAATCACCGAAAATAGCATTCATAAGTCTTTGGAAACTGTTACCTGAATTTGAGAGCCCAAAACAGTTACGGGTCCACTCAAAAAGTCCTTTGTGGGTGATTATAGCAGTTTTATGCCTATCCTCTGGGCGAATAACCTGTTGAAAAAAACCACTAGTTAAATCTAGCGTTGAAAAAAATTTAGCCCCACTTAAAGCATCAACAGAGTCGGTAATGTTAGGTATTGGATAAGCATCTTTAACAAGATTTTTATTTAGTCTTCTGTAGTCAACAGCAAGTCGATAGGAACCGTCTGATTTCCGAACCAGAATAACCGGAGAAGCAAATTCAGACATGGAAGGGGAAATTATGTCCGCCTGTAATAAAGTATTAAGTTGGTCTTCCATTTCTTGACGTAGTTTGTAGGGGACTCTATAAGCTTTGCCTTTTACTGGTTTATTTGAAGTTAAGTTAATTTCATGAGGGATTGTATCACAGCCGGGTAAATCTAAGACCGATGCTGCAAATACATCTTTGTTTTTGTCTAGAAAATTTTGCATTTTAAGTTTTAATGGGGGTTCTAAATGATCTAAATTAATTTCAGAGCTCCAAGTGAGATCAGCGTGATCAAAGTCACCAATTGGAGGGGCCAAATTTACATTACAAGTTAATTTATTATCAGTTACGGGTATATTTGACTGGTCTACACATTTTTGAATTTTGGCAACAAAGGTTCCTTTATTTAAATGAATAATATTGTCTGAAAAATTTGCAAATGAGATATATAGGCCATGTTCTTTAGTGCAAATGGCTCTGGAGGTGAGGAGACCTTGATTTAAATTTTTCGCCAAAGGTTCTAACATAACAATATCATTATCCTTAATAAAATTTTCCTTATAGCTTTTAACCTGGGCTAACATTTTTGACTGCGGGGGAATTGAAATTTTGCTACATAACACAGCGAAACTTATACTTTTATTTTTATTGGTTCTATTACTACTGCTATCTTCATTGCTCTCCTTCTCGACTTCAGATACCTTATCCTCTATACTTACCAAATCTTCACTTTCATCAATATTACAAATTTCAGTAGTATCTTCAGCTAAATTTCCCTGGGTTACCTGATTCGCTGCTGAAAGAATGTTGTCGACACTTTGAATACTTGAAGAATTTTCAGTATTATTACCTTCAGAGCTACCGCCTGATATTGTTCGCATGCAAAAGTTCTGCGCAACACTTTCAACTTCCTTATCTGACTCAGTTTGAATGACTATCTCAACATCTTTTCCCATATTACTCAACTGCAGGTCCTGAACTACCATATTTTCACTACTATTATTCCCATTTTCAATATTAACTGAGTCATGAACATTAATACATGCAAAACTTTCAGGGGGGCTATTGGCATTACTACTATTTGTATTCTCCCCTACTTTGTTGACACATTTTATATTTACAGAACTATTTTCAACACAATCATTATTTATACAATTATTATTTGAATTTACACTATATACAGAATTAGAAATATTTACAGAATTAGTAGCAAGAGAAGTATTAGACCCTGAAGTATTACTTGGGGTTTCTACGCTTTGTTTACATTGGCCTGCAACTGGCACTTTAAGAGCGACAGCATTTGTATCACAATTTATACTTGCCCGGTACTCTTTCAAAAATGGCATTCCCAAAATCATATTAAATTCCTCTGCTAATTTACCTTCCACTACATAGAATTCAGCTTGACATTGAACATTATCAAAAATAAAAATTAAAAATATCTTTCTATTTAGGTGCACTTTCTCACCGGTGACAGTCATAATGGGGATATTGCAATTCTCCGTTTCAAAATTTTCTAAATAGTTACAATCAGTACCACTCAGGAGATTAATTGCCGAACCAGTGTCACATAATGCATTCAGGCAAACTTTATTTATGTAAATTCTTGCAGTTGGTAATGTATATGATTGGGGCTGAAACATACTATACACAGTTGGGGGGTCCAGGGGCCTGTGGGGGATCGAGTTGACCACATTTGATCCGGCCACTAATAGTTTAAAGGTTCATTTACACTATTTGCTATTGGGGTGCTATTTACCGCCTGCTCCTCATTTCTGTTCACAGCTGTATTCCTACTGTTTTGGTCATAACCACCTCTTCTTCCCCTGTATCCGCCTCGCTGATTGTGGTTCCCTCTAGGATTTTCACCTCTGTTTCTATAATTTTGCCCACGGCTCCTGAAATCTTGCCCACCTCCCCTTCTAAAATTATAGTCGACAAAATTTAGTGGACAATCTCTGGCATAGTGGCCCTGTACGGAACACCTATAGCAGGTTACGGGTCTTACCTCTTGGTTTTTTTCCTGTACATCCCTAGCCCTAAGATCTACTAAACTGTCTATCTTAGCTGCTAAAACATCAATTTGAGATTTTAGTTGGTCTATCTCCTTCTTTTGTGAGTTATCTTGCTGAAAAACTGCAGCACAGGGTAGGTTTTGGTTCAAATTTGGGTTGAGAATTTCTTCGCGGTGGTTGTAGAAAGGGTTAATGCTCCTATAAGCTTTTTCTTCCAGAAGTGCAATTTTGAGAACCTCTTCTGGGGATTGCGGATTTCTCGCAATTACTCCCTTTCGCACTTCTGGTGTAAGATTGCTCAACAGCATGGAGTGTAGTAGAGCCGTTCGGCTTTTATCGACTACTTCACCCTGGATACCTTCAATTACAAGGGCTCTTAATGACATATCATATGCCTTGTCATAAAACTCCTGAACACTCATATTGGGTGGCTGTTTAAAATTTAAAAAATGACTGAGGGCAACATCTGGTGTGGCCTGTGAAGTATAACTCTCTTTTAAGATTTTTAATAGCTCATCAGATGTTTTTGCTTTGTGAATTTTTATTCGCCTAGAAGCAGCTCCTGAAAGTCTAGCTAACAAAACGAATTTTTTCTCCTCCTCATTCCAGTCGAATAATTTGGCAAAACTCTCAAATTTCTCAGAAAAATCTGAGAAGCAGACTGAGCTGGCCTCTCCATTGAATGGGGGAATATTAGACAAATTATCCACTAAAGCATTTTTCCGCTGAATAGTGGCAATTGCTTCCGAGTGCTTATCAGCCATAGTTAGAGTTAGAAAATGACAAACAAACCAAAAAAAAATGAAAAATGGGGGGGGGGGCAACTTAAAAATGAGAAAAAGAGAGGGGAAAGGAAAACCTTATAAATACATAAAACTTAAGTACAGGACTATGATTTTAGTGACTAAGCTAAAGTTATGTACACAAAACATAATTTTGACTGGGGATTGTATCTAATAGCACAGAGAGAGAGCCTAGACCTCTTTTTACACTTGAACATATAAATAAAATTTTAATTGCAAAAACACCCAGTTGCTCTTTGATACATAAATACATACAAGTAAAAAAAAAAATCAATAACCCAGAGACCGAATTGTTACGGCTCCATTTATTGTGTGTTTTGGTGTTCTTTCTAAAACAACTTACTTAAACCTAAAAAGCTCATTTATTACTCAATCTTCACTTGACAATTAAATATTTAAAAAAAAAATAAGTATACCCTGATTAGCTCCACTGAAATCTGTTGCCATGGAAAAGGGAGCAAATTATATTAAACTAATCAAAATATCAAAACTTAAGAATCCGAATAGGTTAATACAACAATGATAATTTTGAACTCATCATTTTAAGATAATATTAAATGTAGTAAGGGGCAACAGATTTCTAAATCAAGTAGCATACTGGATTGCATAAAGAACACCCAACTCCACTCCAACCCGATCAAGCTCAAATCTCCATACACATTAAATTAACAAAAGTGTAATCATCATATAATTTGGAAAAATGCAGACAACCTGAAATTCCTCCAATATGAGGACCAAAAGGGGAAAGAGTTAAATCCGTTAATAGAATAGGGATATGATGATGTACTAAAATGTTAGAACAACCATGGAGATTCTGAACAAGATCCGATCGGTTAGCCAAGAATCGTATAGTGGTATAAAATAACTGGAAACTTTTTTTTTTTTTTTTTTTTTTTTTTTTTTTTTTTTTTTTTACTTTTTAAAATAAAGCATTTTAGGTGTTTATTTTAGAAAACAATATTTCTGAGAGAGGAGGGTTAAAGCTTAATTTAAACAATTATGAAATTAGATTTAATATTACTGTTTCACTTATTAATCTATCCATCCTTAAATCAAGATCAAAAATACGATTGTATAACATTGAGTGAACTTCAATTAATGTTCATTAAAACAGTCAGTTATGAATTTAAACTTAAGAAATTTTAAAGTCCTAATTTAATAAAGTTGGATTTTATCTCTTTTTTTTTTTTTTTTTTTTTTTTTTTTTTTATCATTCACAGAAAGGTTAAGCCTTTCTTATAGGTCTACTGTGAATATAAAAAAATTAATTATTTAGAGATTTATACAAAGAAAAACATACCATCTTTAAGAACAAACAAATCTTTTATTCAAACACTTAAAGTTATAACAACGGAGTTACTTCAAATTATTATAAAAACACAATCTAAACGTTGATCTGTAATATGGGGATTAATTACTTAAATATATTCTAAACCAAACAACACATTTCTAAAATTATCACACTATCATGCTTTTAAGGTTGATCAACTTTGCTGAATTCACTTATTATTTTAATTGCAACTAGGCACAGAGAATCTTAAAAATATAACATTACATTAAAGCTTAACAGTCTAAAGTTTAACAGTCCATCAATTGTAAAAACATTATATAATAGTGTTTTAAAATACACACTTATCATTCTTAATCTCTCCAAATAGCCATAGATAATTTCAAGTGGGAGAACATACATTTATGAGGAAATAAAAACTACTTACAAAGTTAGAAGGTTTAATCGAATCATCAGTGGGCAGACTCTATTTTCCTTCCCTCTTGAGAAGAAACGAAACTGTGGACGGGCACCATCTGACGTAATTACACCTCAGGGGGATGGTTTCCTAAATCACCAGAGCATCAGTCAAACTTCACTCCTTCTCAGCATTTCTTGTAACATCCGCGAGCATTTGAGTTGAGTCTTTTGCTTGCCAACTTTGCGATTCAACCGAACACCTCATATATCTCCCGACGACGGAGGTTTCTCGGACTACCCATATTTTCACAACTCCAGCTCCAACACACACAGCGATCAGTCTTCCTTATTATAAACAAGACAATATTAGCGTCTCATAGATAGTTGAGACCTCTCTGGACTGCACAAAGAAAAAAAAACTTAATCTCTACGCATCTGGGACTGTTGACGCTCTTTCACTGACTATCATTTTCATTTCTTTGACCAGCAGCTTTTCGCTCATTATCACAAGTGCCGCTACGCAACGTCCACTAATTTTTCGAACCAAACGACAGGTATCTCAGCCATGCAGCAAGTGTCGTAAACATTCATTCTCCCGCGCTGCTTGAAAAACGGGACCGATCCACTCTGCCAGGGGTACGGGAATGGAAACAAAAGGAAAAATGGACTCTTCCTGAAGACTACAGCTTGCCGCTCCACTCTGCCGGCCGCTTCATGGGGGAAGGCAGCCATGCTTCACCCCCATGGCGTGTGCTGAAGGGGGGGTCCTGTGAGCCTCTGTTTACATGGGCGCCAGCTATCCGCCTGATAGCAGAGCCAATTGAAGCCTGTCGTAAACTTACAAAGCCTAATTGCGTATATAGTACACTCATAAGATAACGTAATTCTTATACAGGGCGGACGGTCTTTCTTTTAACCAAAACCAGACTAGGTGACTACAAACACATGATTCAAGGGTATGGGAGAAAACGTACACGACTGCCCAATACAATATGTGTGGTCTTTTACTGAGAAACCTCCCTCCCTGCTATATATCTTTCGTATTTGAAAACAGGAAGCAAAGCTAGACTATAAACGTTGAATTTACTTTGCAAAAAGAAAAAGAAAGAAGAAAAAATAAAAACTGATTTTATTATTATTATTACAATTACTTTTATTTATTTAAATTTTTATTAGAAACAGAAAAAAAAGAGTGCTTTTAAATAAATGTTGAGAAAGTAATTTAAATAATTAATGTAGATTAAAAAAAAAAATTGGTTGAAACCAACCGTAACAAGATTGCTCCCCCCGGCTAATTAAAAAAAAATTTTTTTGAGAAAACAAATTATTTTTTTGAAAGGTAACTGGGTACCACATGGCATGCTGGGACCTCAACACTGAAAAAACTGACCCAAAAACCCAAATCATACATCGATCCGGGACGGGATCCAGAGAGTTCACCGCTGAAATACCACCCTGACAATATATTCCGGATATATACAACCAGAGCTCGCACATCCGTAGAAACCATTACCTAAAATATTACCTGAAACATGACCATAAAAGAGTACTACCAGAGGAGGGACCACAAGGCTGATTTTACCACTAAAATGACCAAGATATTTTCTGCACCTGTAAAAGAACACATGTTCCACCTGACTGTGAAACCTCACTTTCCTACTACTGTCATTCCTACGCATAACTGCATCCTACCTGAAATTTCTGGTAACAGACCTGTAAATAATATATAAATTGAATTTTGAAAAAAAATTAGCCGAAAAAGAAGAGAAGTGCCCACTGATTAATTGTCATTATACTGCTTATATACATAACTTCAATAATTGGCATCACAGTATATTACAACACTATCTATTAATGTAAAAGTACTAGTAATAATATAGTTATAACACTGTACATGTAATGCATTTTCTTGTTGAAAACACACATTAACTCTATTATACAAAAATACACAAGAGCAACTGGTGACACACAAAAAAAATATACATATACATCTGCAAGACACATATTATGGTATCACAGACCATGTTAGAGAATTACGCACACAATTGTAACAATTTTATATGAGAACACATGTTTGTTTTCGAACACAGTCTAATGATTCGGGATACTGTGCAGATTTTACAAATGCACTTACAAGTAATGTGCATGGGAAAGAGTATCTCTGCCTCTGTGCTACTTATAGCAAAAGCAGTTTCGGGCCCATGGGCACTACAGGGAAAACATTCCACAAAATAAAATAAAAAACAGGGGTGGTGACATATATCACCTGGAAGGAAAACACACACTCCACAAAAATAGGAAATAGAAAGAAGAAAATAGTTAATTTTTTAGCACTTTTAGCCACACACAACAACATACAGGCATGTACATGAGACAGTATGTACAAGAAAAAGAAAAAGGGCCCACACTCCTTAAAGTTTAAGCTCAAATAAACCCACAAATTGCATAGTAAATAATAAATCTATCTAGTTAAAATGTAGAAATTAAAGTAAACACATACTTAAAAAGTTATATACAAAACACTGATGCATTAAAAAAAACTGAACTAAACAGATCTACCTCGGCAAAAGGGCATACAAAACACAACATCCTAAAAAAATTTTAAAGTAACAAAAATTACATTCGTTTTTTGCACAAAATACACCCAAAATCTACGAAAACGGGGTGCGGACGGGTATATACCACATAATCTACCATAAAACAGACAAAAACCTTAAGTATAAGCATAAAAAGGGTTAAAAATGCCTACATGAAAGTATCAAAACACAATCAAAACAAACCTTTAATACGCTAGAAAAACTAAGTTCCGTTTTAAAAATGCCCAAGAAAATAATTAAATATACATACACATTAACTAAACTATAAATAAATACAAATAAACAAGGTAAAATTGATAAAAATGCCTGAATAACGAAAAAAGGTAGTTAGTATTTATAACTCGGACGGTCTGTTCTATCCCGTAGCGAATAGTCGGTTCTAGAAATCGATATTGAACGACTACTTCTATTCGATTTAGCAGCTGGACGAATCGATGAACGAGACCTGCGCGAATCGCTGTGCTCAGCAGCTGAACTGCTTTCTGCCGTGGCTGAATTTTTACCTACGCGCATTTCGCTGCCTTCTGCCGTTGCTAAATTTTTATTTACGCACATCTCGTTATTCTCTGCCGCTGCAATCTCCGGAGAAATGGGAGGTGGGGGAGAGAGATTTATGATTTCAGTCGCGTTGCTCTCTGTTTCCTCCACTTCCGGCGCTACCGGAGTTTCGTTATTGTTGACGTTCACTACTGCTGGTGCGCGGTTACTATCATATGGTGCCCAGGGAATGAATCGGTTGCGTGTACACCTGCGTACAGGAGGAGAAATGCACGATTGGTGTGGTGAATCGATGGTCACGTTTTCAGTCGATCCCAGGCCAATTGTTTGTTTTGGTTCACTGGACCAGATGGGGAGTCTGTCTTTGAAAGAAGACAACCTGTCAACATGGACAACCTGACAATTTTTGGGATTAGCAACTAGCGCTATTTTAAAATTAACCTCATTTAGCTTCTCAATTATAGTAAAAGGACCATTATTTTGCTTGCTTAATTTTTTTGTATTACCAGGGGCGACTGTGGGTGTAAATAACCACACAAGATCTCCTATTTTAAAATTTTTATCAACAGCTGTCTTTTCACGGTATATTTCCTGCTGCTCAGAAACTTTAATTAAATTACTATGTACTTCAGTGTATACTTTTTGAAGAGCTGGGATTAAGAGTTCGCAAAAAGAGGGTGCATCATTATAATTAAAAGAAGGTGGCTGGGAAAAGAGATTATATGGTAGATTCATATTTCTGCCATACATAACTGCAGCTGGGCTAAGTTTAGTTGAAGAGTGGACAGCTGAACGCATAGCTAGTAGTGCAAATTTGAGTTTAGTGTCCCAGTCAGATTGATTTTGATTGACTATGTGACAAAGTGCATTTTTAAGAGTACGATTCTGTCTCTCCACTTGCGAGTTGCCAGCCGGGTGATAAGATGAGGTCTTAATATGTTTAATACCAAACATTTTATATACGTGCTCTATCGCATCTGAAATTAGATTCTTCGCGTTGTCCGTCGTAATAAAACAGGGCGCTCCGTAGCGTGAGATGAAGTCAGCTAAAGTGTCCGCAATGACATCTGAAGTGGTTGAACTAACCGCATATGCTTCTGGCCACTTAGTAAATGAATCTATATATGCGACAATATACTTATTTCCCGAAAAAGTTTGCGGTAAGGGTCCAATGAGATCCAAATGAACCTTGTTCATGGGAAACTGGGGGGTCGGCATACGTTGCAGAGGGGCGAGCTGGTTCGCTCTATAAGCTCTCTTCTGCTGGAAACTAATACATGACTCCACTAGATGCTTGACATCTGACGACATTCCTGGCCAATAGAAGTGCTCACGAATGCGATCAATGGTCTTTTGAAAGGCTTGATGACAAGCCGCTAGGGACTCATGTGTTAGTGCAAAAACTTGAGTAACCAATTCTTTTGGCACGACTAACTTTACAGATTTATTCAAAATAGCTGACTCCCTTGTATCCTCACAAACTAAAATGTCATCTCTAAAAAAAAATTTCATGTATTTAGGAGCAATTTCTACACCTTGGTCTAATTTTCTTGCAATCTCGCAGCATTTCTTGTCTGATTTTTGTAATTCACCAATTTTTTCAAGTAGATTGGAATGAGGCATAAAAGTAACTTCCTTTTCGACTTGTATACAAAAATTACAATTAACAGTATCATTGGAGTTATCATTGTTGACATACCTCAAAAGGAAATCTGCGACACTGTTACACTTACCTTTAACAAACTTGATTGTAAAATTAAAGTCTGAGAGAGTGCAGATCCATTTAGCCATGCGAGATGTAGGGTCGTGAATTTTTAACATATATGTTAGATGCGCATGGTCTGTATAGATGAAAAAATGGGTATTAGCAATGTAACATTTGAAGTGGGCAGTTGCCCAAACTAAGGCTAGTAATTCCCTTTCAGTGGTGGAGTAGCGGGTCTCAGCATCTTTCAATTTTCTGCTGGCAAAGGCAACAGGATGGAGCATGTTATTTTCATCTAATTGTGATAACACTGCCCCTAATGCTTCGCCACTGGCATCACTATATAAGTGGAATTCTTTCTCAAAATCAGGGAGTGCAAGACATGGTTTTGAAATAAGAGCCATTTTAAGGTCTTCAAATTCTTTCTGTGCATCTTCATTCCACGAAAATTTTCCTGTCTCTTTAGTTAAGTTGATTAAATTTTTGGCCCTCTTAGTAAAATCTGGAATAAATCTCCTATAAAAAGATAGAGTTCCAATAAATGACCTAACAGCCTTTCGGGTAGTTGGAGGTTTAAAATTTTCTATTACGGCAATATTTTTATTGATAGGTGACACTTGGCCACTACAAATCTCAAAACCAAGATATTGTATTTTATTCGAAAGGAAAGTGCATTTACTGGGCTTAAGTTTAAGTTTATGCAGTCTTAACCTTTCAAAGACCATGCTAAGCTTCTCAAAATGAGAATTAACATCACTGGAGGCAATTACAATGTCGTCGATATAAACAAGAACTCCAAGATTGCCTAAATCACCGAAAATAGCATTCATAAGTCTTTGGAAACTGTTACCTGAATTTGAGAGCCCAAAACAGTTACGGGTCCACTCAAAAAGTCCTTTGTGGGTGATTATAGCAGTTTTATGCCTATCCTCTGGGCGAATAACCTGTTGAAAAAAACCACTAGTTAAATCTAGCGTTGAAAAAAATTTAGCCCCACTTAAAGCATCAACAGAGTCGGTAATGTTAGGTATTGGATAAGCATCTTTAACAAGATTTTTATTTAGTCTTCTGTAGTCAACAGCAAGTCGATAGGAACCGTCTGATTTCCGAACCAGAATAACCGGAAAAGCAAATTCAGACATGGAAGGGGAAATTATGTCCGCCTGTAATAAAGTATTAAGTTGGTCTTCCATTTCTTGACGTAGTTTGTAGGGGACTCTATAAGCTTTGCCTTTTACTGGTTTATTTGAAGTTAAGTTAATTTCATGAGGGATTGTATCACAGCCGGGTAAATCTAAGACCGATGCTGCAAATACATCTTTGTTTTTGTCTAGAAAATTTTGCATTTTAAGTTTTAATGGGGGTTCTAAATGATCTAAATTAATTTCAGAGCTCCAAGTGAGATCAGCGTGATCAAAGTCACCAATTGGAGGGGCCAAATTTACATTACAAGTTAATTTATTATCAGTTACGGGTATATTTGTCTGGTCTACACATTTTTGAATTTTGGCAACAAAGGTTCCTTTATTTAAATGAATACTATTGTCTGAAAAATTTGCAAATGAGATATATAGGCCATGTTCTTTAATGCAAATGGCTCTGGAGGTGAGGAGACCTTGATTTAAATTTTTCGCCAAAGGTTCTAACATAACAATATCATTCTCCTTAATAAAATTTTCCTTATAGCTTTTAACCTGGGCTAACATTTTTGACTGCGGGGGAATTGAAATTTTGCTACATAACACAGCGAAACTTATACTTTTATTTTTATTGGTTCTATTACTACTGCTATCTTCATTGCTCTCCTTCTCGACTTCAGATACCTTATCCTCTATACTTACCAAATCTTCACTTTCATCAATATTACAAATTTCAGTAGTATCTTCAGCTAAATTTCCCTGGGTTACCTGATTCGCTGCTGAAAGAATGTTGTCGACACTTTGAATACTTGAAGAATTTTCAGTATTATTACCTTCAGAGCTACCGCCTGATATTGTTTGCATGCAAAAGTTCTGCGCAACACTTTCAACTTCCTTATCTGACTCAGTTTGAATGACTATCTCAACATCTTTTCCCATATTACTCAACTGCGGGTCCTGAACTACCATATTTTCACTACTATTATTCCCATTTTCAATATTAACTGAGTCATGAACATTAATACATGCAAAACTTTCAGGGGGGCTATTGGCATTACTACTATTTGTATTCTCCCCTACTTTGTTGACACATTTTATATTTACAGAACTATTTTCAACACAATCATTATTTATACAATTATTATTTGAATTTACACTATATACAGAATTAGAAATATTTACAGAATTAGTAGCAAGAGAAGTATTAGACCCTGAAGTATTACTTGGGGTTTCTACGCTTTGTTTACATTGGCCTGCAACTGGCACTTTAAGAGCGACAGCATTTGTATCACAATTTATACTTGCCCGGTACTCTTTCAAAAATGGCATTCCCAAAATCATATTAAATTCCTCTGCTAATTTACCTTCCACTACATAGAATTCAGCTTGACATTGAACATTATCAAAAATAAAAATTAAAAATATCTTTCTATTTAGGTGCACTTTCTCACCGGTGACAGTCATAATGGGGATATTGCAATTCTCCGTTTCAAAATTCTCTAAATAGTTACAATCAGTACCACTCAGGAGATTAATTGCCGAACCAGTGTCACATAATGCATTCAGGCAAACTTTATTTATGTAAATTCTTGCAGTTGGTAATGTATATGATTGGGGCTGAAACATACTATACACAGTTGGGGGGTCCAGGGGCCTGTGGGGGATCGAGTTGACCACATTTGATCCGGCCACTAATAGTTTAAAGGTTCATTTACACTATTTGCTATTGGGGTGCTATTTACCGCCTGCTCCTCATTTCTGTTCACAGCTGTATTCCTACTGTTTTGGTCATAACCACCTCTTCTTCCCCTGTATCCGCCTCGCTGATTGTGGTTCCCTCTAGAATTTTCACATCTGTTTCTATAATTTTGCCCACGGCTCCTGAAATCTTGCCCACCTCCCCTTCTAAAATTATAGTCGACAAAATTTAGTGGACAATCTCTGGCATAGTGGCCCTGTACGGAACACCTATAGCAGGTTACGGGTCTTACCTCTTGGTTTTTTTCCTGTACATCCCTAGCCCTAAGATCTACTAAACTGTCTATCTTAGCTGCTAAAACATCAATTTGAGATTTTAGTTGGTCTATCTCCTTCTTTTGTGAGCTATCTTGCTGAAAAACTGCAGCACAGGGTAGGTTTTGGGTCAAATTTGGGTTGAGAATTTCTTCGCGGTGGTTGTAGAAAGGGTTAATGCTCCTATAAGCTTTTTCTTCCAGAAGTGCAATTTTGAGAACCTCTTCTGGGGATTGCGGATTTCTCGCAATTACTCCCTTTCGCACTTCTGGTGTAAGATTGCTCAACAGCATGTAGTGTAGTAGAGCCGTTCGGCTTTTATCGACTACTTCACCCTGGATACCTTCAATTACAAGGGCTCTTAATGACATATCATATGCCTTGTCATAAAACTCCTGAACACTCATACTGGGTGGCTGTTTAAAATTTAAAAAATGACTGAGGGCAACATCTGGTGTGGCCTGTGAAGTATAACTCTCTTTTAAGATTTTTAATAGCTCATCAGATGTTTTTGCTTTGTGAATTTTTATTCGCCTAGAAGCAGCTCCTGAAAGTCTAGCTAACAAAACGAATTTTTTCTCCTCCTCATTCCAGTCGAATAATTTGGCAAAACTCTCAAATTTCTCAGAAAAATCTGAGAAGCAGACTGAGCTGGCCTCTCCATTGAATGGGGGAATATTAGACAAATTATCCACTAAAGCATTTTTCCGCTGAATAGTGGCAATTGCTTCCGAGTGCTTATCAGCCATAGTTAGAGTTAGAAAATGACAAACAAACCAAAAAAAAAAATGAAAAATGGGGGGGGGGGGGGGGGCAACTTAAAAATGAGAAAAAGAGAGGGGAAAGGAAAACCTTATAAATACATAAAACTTAAGTACAGGACTATGATTTTAGTGACTAAGCTAAAGTTATGTACACAAAACATAATTTTGACTGGGGATTGTATCTAATAGCACAGAGAGAGAGCCTAGACCTCTTTTTACACTTGAACATATAAATAAAATTTTAATTGCAAAAACACCCAGTTGCTCTTTGATACATAAATACATACAAGTAAAAAAAAAATCAATAACCCAGAGACCGAATTGTTACGGCTCCGTTTATTGTGTGTTTTGGTGTTCTTTCTAAAACAACTTACTTAAACCTAAAAAGCTCATTTATTACTCAATCTTCAATTGACAATTAAATATTTAAAAAAAAAATAAGTATACCCTGATTAGCTCCACTGAAATCTGTTGCCATGGAAAAGGGAGCAAATTATATTAAACTAATCAAAATATCAAAACTTAAGAATCCGAATAGGTTAATACAACAATGATAATTTTGAACTCATCATTTTAAGATAATATTAAATGTAGTAAGGGGCAACAGATTTCTAAATCAAGTAGCATACTGGATTGCATAAAGAACACCCAACTCCACTCCAACCCGATCAAGCTCAAATCTCCATACACATTAAATTAACAAAAGTGTAATTATCATATAATTTGGAAAAATGCAGACAACCTGAAATTCCTCCAATATGAGGACCAAAAGGGGAAAGAGTTAAATCCGTTAATAGAATAGGGATATGATGATGTACTAAAATTTTAGAACAACCATGGAGATTCTGAACAAGATCCGATCGGTTAGCCAAGAATCGTATAGTGGTATAAAATAACTGGAAACTTTTTACTTTTTAAAATAAAGCATTTTAGGTGTTTATTTTAGAAAACAATATTTCTGAGAGAGGAGGGTTAAAGCTTAATTTAAACAATTATGAAATTAGATTTAATATTACTGTTTCACTTATTAATCTATCCATCCTTAAATCAAGATCAAAAATACGATTGTATAACATTGAGTGAACTTCAATTAATGTTCATTAAAACAGTCAGTTATGAATTTAAACTTAAGAAATTTTAAAGTCCTAATTTAATAAAGTTGGATTTTATCTCTTTTTTTTTTTTTTTTTTTTTTTTTTTTTTATCACTCACAGAAAGGTTAAGCCTTTCTTATAGGTCTACTGTGAATATAAAAAAATTAATTATTTAGAGATTTATACAAAGAAAAACATACCATCTTTAATAACAAACAAATCTTTTATTCAAACACTTAAAGTTATAACAACGGAGTTACTTCAAATTATTATAAAAACACAATCTAAACGTTGATCTGTAATATGGGGATTAATTACTTAAATATATTCTAAACCAAACAACACATTTCTAAAATTATCACACTATCATGCTTTTAAGGTTGATCAACTTTGCTGAATTCACTTATTATTTTAATTGCAACTAGGCACAGAGAATCTTAAAAATATAACATTACATTAAAGCTTAACAGTCTAAAGTTTAACAGTCCATCAATTGTAAAAATATTATATAATAGTGTTTTAAAATACACACTTATCATTCTTAATCTCTCCAAATAGCCATAGATAATTTCAAGTGGGAGAACATACATTTATGAGGAAATAAAAACTACTTACAAAGTTAGAAGGTTTAATCGAATCATCAGTGGGCAGACTCTATTTTCCTTCCCTCTTGAGAAGAAACGAAACTGTAGACGGGCACCATCTGACGTAATTACACCTCAGGGGGATGGTTTCCTAAATCACCAGAGCATCAGTCAAACTTCACTCCTTCTCAGCATTTCTTGTAACATCCGCGAGCATTTGAGTTGAGTCTTTTGCTTGCCAACTTTGCGATTCAACCGAACACCTCATATATCTCCCGACGACTGAGGTTTCTCGGACTACCCATATTTTCACAACTCCAGCTCCAACACACACAGCGATCAGTCTTCCTTATTATAAACAAGACAATATTAGCGTCTCATAGATAGTTGAGACCTCTCTGGACTGCACAAAGAAAAAAAAACTTAATCTCTACGCATCTGGGACTGTTGACGCTCTTTCACTGACTATCATTTTCATTTCTTTGACCAGCAGCTTTTCGCTCATTATCACAAGTGCCGCTACGCAACGTTCACTAATTTTTCGAACCAAACGACAGGTATCTCAGCCATGCAGCAAGTGTCGTAAACATTCATTCTCCCGCGCTGCTTGAAAAACGGGACCGATCCACTCTGCCAGGGGTACGGGAATGGAAACAAAAGGAAAAATGGACTCTTCCTGAAGACTACAGCTTGCCGCTCCACTCTGCCGGCCGCTTCATGGGGGAAGGCAGCCATGCTTCACCCCCATGGCGTGTGCTGAAGGGGGGTCCTGTGAGCCTCTGTTTACATGGGCGCCAGCTATCCGCCTGATAGCAGAGCCAATTGAAGCCTGTCGTAAACTTACAAAGCCTAATTGCGTATATAGTACACTCATAAGATAACGTAATTCTTATACAGGGCGGACGGTCTTTCTTTTAACCAAAACCAGACTAGGTGACTACAAACACATGATTCAAGGGTATGGGAGAAAACGTACACGACTGCCCAATACAATATGTGTGGTCTTTTACTGAGAAACCTCCCTCCCTGCTATATATCTTTCGTATTTGAAAACAGGAAGCAAAGCTAGACTATAAACGTTGAATTTACTTTGCAAAAAGAAAAAGAAAGAAGAAAAAATAAAAACTGATTTTATTATTATTATTACAATTACTTTTATTTATTTAAATTTTTATTAGAAACAGAAAAAAAAGAGTGCTTTTAAATAAATGTTGAGAAAGTGATTTAAATAATTAATGTAGATTAAAAAAAAAAATTGGTTGAAACCAACCGTAACAATATGATTACATCATAATCTGTTTGAAACTGTCTCCGCACTACAGCTACGTTTTCGAATACCCAGTAACACTTCAGGATCAATTTCCTTTGCTCAAAGCACAGCCAGAACTTTTAGCTATTTCCTCTAGTTAGTAAAATCTGTTCGGAAAAGAAGAGCATGCCGTTTATTAACGAATAAATTGCGCTTTTTTTTTTTTTTTTTTTTGGGGGGGGGGGTGGATCTGTATTAATGATCACCCAGACAATTACATTCAACAAGACTCCTTAAGAAAAACAAGAACGAAAAATCATGCGTCAAGCATAGATTATGTAACACTTTCCAACGCTTCCAAAATAATTTTACAAATCATTACCGTTTAATAAGCTGAAAGGTAACATCTAAGTAAACAATTTGGAAAACGCATAAAATATTTAAAAACGTAATTTCAGGAATTTCCAACAAATATTTCCAACCTATACAATATTCGGAAAAATATCCGAATACTTTTATTCAGCCCTGTATATGATCTATAGATTTGTATATATACTACATAAGATTCTAAATTTTAGTTTAGTTAGGAAACGCGTTGCACAGTTTAAAATTCTCCTTCTGGAGTTTCTGTCAATAAACGGAAATGTGTTCGCGAAATTTTGTGCTGCCCTGTATATAAAATACAGAATTTATACACACCAAGTAATAGACAAAAAGTGAGTTAAATTTAAAATCGCGTTCAGCAACTTAAAACGCCCTTCCAGGAATTATTGTTAACAGACAGTAGAGAATTCTTTTGTGTGTCCCTGTAAATGAACGATGATTGCTATGCACACAATATTCTGTAGTAAGCCTCTTGTAATGCACCTTAGTGATATATATATATATATATATTTCAATGCGTTTAAAATAGTGAAACATTATTTAATTAAACCGAAAACGATTTTTCTCCATAGACGTAATGTAACGGAATTCTTTTGACTGTCCTTGTAAAGTAACTCTAAGTGCTATGCACACCCTATTCCATATTAAGCTTCTTGTAATGCACCTTAGTGATATATATCAATTACAATGTGTTTGAAATTGTGTAACATCATTAAAATAAACCGCAAATGATTTTTCCCCATAGACCATAATGTAACGGAATTATTTTGAGTGTCCCTGTAAAAAAAACTATAAGTGCTACACACTTCAGTTGAAATAGGGAACATTCTATAGATAACGACAATAACATGTAAAAATTGCAGGGCAATCCGAGCCTATTTACGGGAGTTAGAGCACGGACAGACGGCAGACGGCCAGACAAACCGAAGTCATAAACACTTTTCAACTAGGTTGGAAAGTGTTAAATAAAAAATGAACGATTGAAAAGGAAAAGGTGGTTAAGAGGTGTTTGCTGCCCTTTGAACTTTTTAGATTGAAATATTTCAATGTTTTATAATACATTTTTAGTATATTACTAAATGGTTTTATGTAGTAAAATGATATAACTAAAAAGAATACAATTCTTGTGGCAAAAATTGAAAAAAAAAAATTTATTAATGTAAGTAAATTTTAAAACCCAACTTTTCCTATAGTTTTGTACTTTTTAAAACTTTTTTTTACATACTTCTCTTACATATGTGTGTCCTATAACGCTAGGGATCGAATTTCAAAAAAATAAATTAGTTTAAGAAAAAATAAAAGTCATTACATAAATATGTAAAAAATACAGTAAAAATGACTATTTACTTAATTTTTTTTTTAAATAAACTATTTATATTACTAAAAATTTTATCCCTAATGAAATGCACCTTAAAGATCTGCAAAGGAAAAAAAAGAGTCAACTTTAAACTATTTGTTGAAGTTTTACCATTTTATCATACTGATATATTGAAAAATAAATAAATATTACAATTCTGATACATTTAAAGAAAAATTAATGCTTAAAAAGCCTATTTCACATATTTATAATCGTCGGATCTTTACGTAACTTCTCCAAAATATACTAGGAATGTCTAAATACATTGTAAGCAAAAAATGGGAAAATTGATATTTTCGTGATGTTTCGCTACGTGAAGGATGCTGAGTAGTACGCTTAAAGAAAATCCCAATTTTGAAGCCCTATAAAAAAAGGGGGAATATTTAAATATACATATATTTCTCTGCCATTAAGTCAAAATATTTTTTTTTTCAGTCCATTAAAAAATATATACATTATCACTCTTATTATATTTACAAAAATAAGTAAATTAATTAATTTTTTAAAATATCTAGCTCTAACACCACCCGGAAACGGTGTGGTGCAGGCACGGTCCGGCTCTAATCTAATGAATGAAAATTGAGCCAATACAGTCTCTAAAGCCAAATATAGACACACCAGAATCACCGAATCGCCGGTCATATTTCAGCAGAGAATCAACACTTCATGGGTGGGAAGCCTGTAAAACTATTTTTACTACAATATCAAAACTGTTACGGGAAAAGCACGTTTGACATGTCGTAATGTTATAATTGAGTTATCTTAGAAAATATGGAGTTAAGAAAATGACACCATTTTTTTTAAATCCACCTACAGTTTCATTTAGAAGCAGAGCGAGGTCATTTTTAATTTATCGACATATCAGTCAACTGATGACATATTCAATGGACTAATCAAATAAAATGGTTATATTAAAATATTTCTTTAATCTGATTAATTGAAAATTTTTCGATCAATGAATAATCATTTAATCATTCAAATATTTCGAAGTACGACGAGAATCCTAGTTTTAAAATAACTGTTCCGGACACCCTGCTCCATAAATTTCTTTAAAACACGTTTGCATATACCATTTATAACTGATTCATTCTTTAACTGGTTTAGTCCAATTCGTTAAACTTTTTTAAGCAATAGAACTTGATTTAAAACTTATTGCTTTCAGTCGCCATAAAAGCGTTAAAAAAATACACCCTGGTCATGGAAAAAAAGCATTGTTGTAACGACTTATTTCATGGATTAGAGTTTTGGAAGATTCCTTATTATAAGTAGTCATTATCAATTTCATTGTTGAAAAAAGAATTGTTATATCTAATAAATGCATTTAAAGTTATAGAGAGTGTCCCTTCTTATCATTGATCAATAGCTAATTCCTAAAATGTGAGTTTTAGATGTATAGTTCCAATTGCAAGAAAATGTTTCAAATACTCTTCTTCATCATATCAAAATCCATAGTTATATCAAAATAGTTACTTTTTAAAAGGTTACGAATTTAAATTTTCATACAATGCCTGGGTCCTATAAGCTATATATTTCTTTAAAAAATTCCACTTTTGCTCTAATAAGTAAATAAGCAAAAATTCCATTTTTGTATGACCAAAACGTAAAGAGTTATGACACTTCGAATTTTTAAAAATTTCAACGTTTTCTGGCATTAAAATAGGGTTTTTATAACTTATAAGATCAAGGAACCGTATCAAAATTTTAAATTTCGTAACTTTTTAAAAACTAACTATTTTGATGCAAATGGAGCTTCATATGATGAAGAACAACATTTAAAACATTGTCGCAACTAGAACTATTACCTCTAAAACTAACAGTTTAGGAATTAGCTATTGGTCAACAATAAGATGGGATACCCTGTATGTTACTAAGTATGTATGTATGTATAAGATGTGTAAAAGTGTAAGTAAGTAAGACGGATACAAATATGAGTATATAAATATATAAGTAAAGATGTATTTAAGTACGGAGATAATGCATTGAGTATTCAACATTTTCTTAACCATTCCAGTGCATAAATAAAATCTTTCAAAAGGCCATTTATCTATATATATATATATATATATATATATACACTGTAAAAAATTTCCAACCCTTTTCCGTTTCGTAAAAGATAAATTTCCTTTACGATACGGAAAACAACCGATAAAATAATTATTCCGAATCACAACAGAAAGGTTTTCTACAGTCATAAAAATAATCTATTTATATCGGATTAGTTTCCGAACGGATGGAAAACAGCTTTCTCCGGACTTACTGCGCAGTCTCGTTCTCTGCTGACGTATGAAAGGCGTTGCGTCACGTGATTGATAACAGAACAGAATCGAGTTTTTGGATGAAGATGGGCGCCATGTTTTTAAATATTGGACAACTGCTCTACGTACTTCTAACTTCGCAATAGTTTTACCTCTGGTAGGAGTCTGGTTTTTGCGGAGTAAGACAGCTGTATAGGAATAAAAAGCTGCTCACCGGGCCCATGGGCCAAACCAACAACAACAACAACAACTTCGCAATGGTAAGTACTAAAATTTATGTGATTTTTAATATTTTGTATTTGATATGTACATATATTTATAGTGCATGATTATCAAATCGAATAACATGTTTAAGGAGCTGCGTAGCCTGAAATAAAATGCATGTTATCTTATTTCTCGCTCAGTTTATTTTTTATGAGAAAAATATCCCCGAAGTAAAAAATATTTTGATGTGCCAGAAATTTCTAACTTAGATATTATCTTAATGAAACTTAGTTTTTGTAGGCTGTTTTTTTAAATAGTTTTTAACTTATTCTAAATTAAATTCCTTGTTTATTTCTTTAATTCTGTAAGACATCCAGTGTTGAATTCAGGGGGTGGGGGGACAGTCCCCCCTGGAGCATTGAAATGTCCCACCGGAAGATTTCACATTTTATGCTTTTAATAATCAAAAAGTGCAATCCCTCCCCCCCCCCGGAACCACAGAAATCCCTCCCGGAGAAAAATGTTTGAATTCAACACTGAAGACATCAATAACATACCTATGATCTTAAAATAAATTGATGATATTTTTCTATGTTCGATGCTATATCAGAATCATATTGTCTTTTTCAGGTACTGCATTATTATAGAATCAATTTTACATTTTATTATTTGTAGGGATGTAACGAATAGTGATTTGGCCGAATAGCCGAATACCGAATATTCGGCCAAGTTTTAGCCGAATACCGAATGTTCGGCGGCCGAATACTGACTTTAAAAAAAATTATTTTATTTGTTTATTTATTTTTTTTTCCAATTTTAAAATCAAAAATTAAATTAAGGACTAATTGAAATAAATTTTTTGTTTGAGTGTTCAAAAATCATGACAGCTGAATGTATGTAAGCACGGTATATAGTGAACGTTTGTTTTCTGAAGCTGGTAATATATATGAAACCAAACGAAACAGACTTCTTCCTGAAAATGCTGAAAAGTTATTTTTGCATCACAATTTCAGGCTTTACAGTGATAAATAATTTTGTTACCCCTGTATGTTATTTTGAAGTAACTCATTAAATGTTTTTTCAGTATAGGTAATAGTTTTTTTCTTTTCAATGTATCAAACTCATTAGTTCGTTTAATCAACATCTAATGTTTAATTTTTAATTAGTAAAGTAATTATATAGTCATATATTTATTATTTAAAAGTAAAACTAAAAGCTAGAAAAATGATTTAATTTGTGAAAGATTAAGCATTTTTACAAGACAGTAAAATATTTGTTTTTAATATTTATGAATTTTATTGTTTAAGAAACTTATCATCATTATAAATCAGATTAAAAAAAGAGATATAAAGTGAATTTTTTTTTAATTCACTGATGAGAGAGAGAGAGAGAGAGAGAGAGAGAGAGAGAGAGAGGGAGAGAGAGAGAGAGAGAGAGAGAGAGATTTAAACTTTAAATGCAGTATATATTTTGCATTTTAATGTAAAATAAATTAATGTTGCAATACTTACTTAAATTCATATGATGCCTAAATATGCAGCAAGAAAAATATTTTTTAATTTCATTATATACAGTTATTTATAAGTTGTCATGAAGCTTTAAAATTGAGTAAGTATTAGGATTTATTTTTCTTATAATAATTAATGTATTTAGATATCATTCTTTAATATTGTTTGTTAAAAATATTTAAAATCACATTTTTTTTTCTGGAACTTATTTAACCAAATATCTTAGAATATTCGGCCAAATAAGCAAGTATTCGACAATATATCTAAATATATTCGGCTACAGGTATTCAGCAGAATATCTGTTCAATATTCGGCAAAAGGGCCCATTAAGCCGAATACCGAATAGTGGTCGAATATTCTTTACATTCATAATTATTTGTAGTGTATTAAAATTCAATTGAAAAGGGGAATCCTTTAAATTCTATAATGTTAATTAATAAATTGAGAACTTTATGTTAGGACGATATAATGAAATTTGTATTGGTATATGGTAAAATAAATTTCAGTATTCTTTGCATATCAGACAAAATTTTAGTTGTAACAAACGTAAAGTTGAATATGCTGAATATCTTGAGGTTGATATTATCTATATTCATGCTGTAAAAGCTTGCATGTAGAAGCTTACATCTTGGGCAGCAGAGATCAACTGCCTCGCCCTGGATATTCAAGTTTAATTGGCTAAATTTTATTTTTCTTACATTATTTTGAAAATAAAAAATGACATTTAATCTTTTCTAATAATTTAAAATAAACAGAAAAAGAAAAAAAGCAAACAGGAAATTTTTGTCAGTAGAGATGGATGGGGGAGATCTCCACTGCTGAACATCATGTCACATGTGGAAAGGAAGACAATTTTTTGTTCTGATTTTTATTTCGTGCTCATGTCTTGAAAAATTATATTGAATGGGCTTCAGGGAGAATAAACCCTCAAAAGGCTTGAATTTTTTTTACTTCAAAAATATAAAGCTTCAATTCTTCATTCATTCATTAAAAAAAAAAAAAAAAAATGTGGTGTTTTAGCAAAAAAAAATTCTTACTTGATTTTATTTCATATTTCTGCTTTCATTTAACTAAATCTTGTCATGTATTTAAATGCACGTGTTAATACTGTTCAAATTTCAAGAAAAAAAATGTTCAAAAGAGTCATGATGTCAGCATATAAATCATAAATGTCACTAGAACCCAACTTTAAACTTCAGAGTCCTAGGCACAGCATTTTTGCGTGCCCTTCCAAGCACTACTCTTAAGTAATCTCAAAGCTTAGAATTTTTGTGATACGTCCTCATCCAATCATTTCTTCCAGGGCTGTGGAGTCTGAGTATAAGTCAGGCACGTTTTTTTTTTTTTTTTTAGGGGGGGGGGGGAGATTGTGTCGCTAAAAAACTGGCCGACTTGACTCAGTCTCTATCTTGTTTTTTGGACAATTCAAAGTGAAATTAAATTAATTATATGTGATTTTAAATTTATAAACTGAATTATTATTTTTATTTTGGGACTATATACCGCATAGATGAAAACTGTTTTTAATTAAAAACTCTCGTTGATATTTTCCATTTAGTATACAGTCTTTTCACTCAGCTTTTTGGGGTTTGCAGAACCCGAGGTAAGGCAAAAATTGAAAATTCTGCTACTTTTGGAGTCTACAGAACCCGAAATATCATTGTAATAGAAACCTTTTTTAGCTCCCAGTCTGTCAAAGCCAGAAAGGGGGGCTAATTCGCCACCCCCTTAATTTAGATAAATATGTTTTTCATACATAGTTATCCGATTTCAATTTTTGAAATTTTGTATATAGGTTGATTCTGATAAGGCGGTTCCTTGATTAGTTATGGAGGTTCATTGGTTAAATATAAAGGAGGAGGGAACGGGGGCTGATAGCCCCCTTAATTTAGATAAACGGTTTTTTATGCAGAATTATCCGATTTGTTTGAAATTTTGTATATAGGTTCATTCTGCTAAGGCGCTTCCCTGATCAGTTTTGAGGGTTTATTGGTTAAGTATAAAGGGGAACGGGGGGCTAATTCCCCCTAATTTAGATAAAGGGGTTTTTCATGCAAAATTACCCAATTTGCTTCAAATTTTGCATAAAGCTTCATTGTGAAAAGGCGCTTCCCTCATTAGTTTTGGAGGTTCACTAGTTAAGTTTAAAGACGGAAACGGTGGTTAATACCCTCCTCCTTAATTTAAATAATTGGGTTTTTTATGCAGAATTATCCGATTTGCTTCAAATTTTGTATATAGGTTAATTGTGATAAGGCGCTTCCCCTTATCAATTTTGGTTGTTCATTGATTAAGTATAAAGGAGGGTACGGTGTTCAATCCCCCCTTAATTTAGATAAATAGGTTTTTAATGCAGAATTATCCAATTTGCTTCAAATTTTGTATATAGGTTCATTGTTAAAAGCCGCTTCCCTGATTAGTTTTGGGGGTTCATTGGTAAGTACAAAGGGGGGAACGGGGAGCTGATATCCCCTTAATTTAGATAAATGGGTTTTCCATGCGGAAATATCTGATTTGTTTCAAATTTTGCATATAGGTTCATTCTGATAAGGCGGTACCCTGCTCAGTTTTAGGGGTTCATTGGTTAAGCATAAAGGAGGGAACAGGGACTAATCCCCTCTAATTTAGGTAAATGGGTTTTTCATGCAGAATTACACAATTTTCTTCAAATTTTGTATATAGCTTCATTGTGATAAGGTGCGTCCCTCATTAATTTTGGGAGTTATTTCGTTCAGCATAAAGAGGGGAACGGGGGCTAATCCCCCCCATAATTTAGATAAATGGGGTTTTTATGCAGAATTATTGTATTTGCTAAAAATTTTGTATATAGGTTCCTTCTAATAAGTCGCTTCCCTGATTAGTTTTGGGGGTTCTTTGGTTAAAGATACAGGGGGAACTGGGGGCTAATGGGTTTTTCATGCAGAATTATCCGATTTGTTTCAAATTTTGTATATATGTTCATTCTGATAAGGCGCTTCCCTGATCAGTTTTGGGGTTCATTAGTTAAGTATAAACAGGAGAACGGTGGCTAATCCCCCCCCTTAATTTAGATAAATGTGTTTTTATGCACAATTATCTGATTTGTTTCAAATTTTGTATATAGGTTAATTGTGATAAGACGTTTCCCCATATCAATTTCGGAGGTTGATTGATTAAGTATAAAGGAGGAAACGGTGTCCAATCACCCCTTTAATTTAGATAAATGGGTTTTTTATGCAGAATTATCCGATTTGTTTCAAATTTTGTATATAGGTTCATTCTGATAAGGCGCTTCCCTGATCAGTTTTGGGGGTTCATTGGTTATCATAAAGGGGGAACAGGGGCTAATCACCCCTAATTTAGATAAATGGGTTTTTAATGCAAAATTACCCAATTTGCTTTAAGTTTTGTATAAAGCTTCATTTTGATAAGGCGCTTCCCTCATTAGTTTTGGGGGTTCATTTGCTAAGTGTAAAGAGGGGAACGGTGACTAATTTCCCCCCCCCCTTAATTTAGATAAATGGGTTTTTATGCAGAATTATCCGATTTACTTCAAATTTTGTATATAGGTTAATTGTGATAAGACGCTTCCCTATATCAGTTTTGGGGGTCCTTGATTAAGTATAAACAACAGAACGGTTTCCAATCGCCCCCTTAATTTAGATAAATGGGTTTTTAATGCAGAATTATCGAATTTGCTTCATATTTTGTACATAGGCTCATTGTGATAAGTCGCTTCCCTGATTAGTTTTGGGGTTCATTGGTTAAGTCTAAAGGGGAAACTAGGGGGCCAATCCCTCCTCTTAATTTAAATAAATGTTTTTTTTTATTCAGAATTATCCGATTTGCTTCAATTTTTTTATATTGGTTAATTGTGATACGACGCTTCTCCTTATCAGTTTTGGGGGTTCATTGATTAAGCATAAAGGGGGAACTGTGTCCAATCCCCCTTAATTTAGATAAATGGGTTTTTAATGCAGAATTATCCGATTTGTGTCAAATTTTGTATATAGGTTCATTCTGATAAGGCGCTTCCCTGATCAGTTTTGGGGGTTCATTGGTTAAGTATATAAAGGGTAGGGAAGGGAGGCAAATCCCCCTCTTAAATTAGATAAATGGGTATTTCATGCAGAATTATCCGATTTGCTTCAAATTTTGTAAATAGGTTCAATGTGACAAGTTGCTTCTCTGTTTAGTTTTGGGGGTTCATTGGTTAAGTATAGAAAGGGGGAACAAGGTCCAATCCCTCCCTTAATTTAGATAAATATGTTTTTCATGCAGAATTATCCAATTTGCTTCACATTTTGTATATAGGTTCATTGTTATAAGGCGCTTCCTTGATTAGTTTTGGGGGTTCAATGGTAAAGTATAAAGGGGGGATCGGGAGGCTAATCTCCCCTCCTTAATTTAGATAAATGAGTTTTTCATACAGAATTATCCGATTTGCTTCAAATTTTGTATATAGGTTCAGTTTGATAAGGTGCTTCCCTGATCAGTTTTGAAGTTTAATTGGTGAAGTATAAAGAGAGGGAACGGGGCTATTCTCCACCCCCTAATTTAAATAAATGGGTTTTCATGCAGAATCGGTAAATTTTTACTTTATAAAAAACATGAGTTTTTTTTGTTGTTGATGCTAAATGAAATTTATTTGGATTTATTAAAGAAAGGACAAAGTGTTTTGAAAGGAATATTAAACGAAACCCTTTGAGCGATGTTCGATCACACTTACCCACTAGTTCTATTATATTACTGTGGCACGCTTTTTTTTAACACTTTCCAACCTAGTTGAAAAGTGTTTATGACTTCGGTTTGTCTGGCCGTCAGCCGTCTGGCCGTCTGCCGTCTGCCGTCTGTCCGTGCTCTAACTCCCGTAAATATGCTCGGATTGCCTTGCAATTTTTATATGTTATTGTCGTTATCTATAGCACGTTCCCTATTTCAACTGAAGTATGTAGCACTTATAGTTTTTTTACAGGGACACTCAAAAGAATTCCGTTACATTACGATCTATGGGGGAAAATCCTTTGCGGTTTATTTTAATGATGTTACACAATTGCAAACAGATTGTAATTGATATATATCACTAAGGTGTATTACAAGAAGCTTAATATGGAATAGGGTGTGGATAGCACTTATAGTTAATTTACAGGGACAGTCAAAAGAATTCCGTTACATTACGTCTATGGAGAAAAATCGTCTGCGGTTTATTTAAATAATGTTTCACTATTTTAAACGAATTGAAATTTATATATATCACTAAGGTGCATTACAAGAGGCTTACTACAGAATATTGTGTGTATAGCAGTCATCGTTCATTTACAGGGACACACAAAAGAATTCTCTACTGTCTGTTAACAACAATTCCTGGAAGTGCGTTTTAAGTTACTGAACGCGATTTTAAATTTAACTCACTTTTTGTTTATTACGTGGTGTATATAAATTCTGTAGATCCTATACAGGGAAATACAAAAGTTCGCGAACACATTTCCGTTTTTGACAGAAACTCCAGAACGAGAATTTTAAACTGTGCTACGGGTTTCTTAACTGAACTAAAATTTAGCATCCTATGTAGTATATATACAAGTCTATAGATCCTATACAGGGCTGAATAAAAGTATTCGGATATTTTCCCGAATATTGTATACGTTGGAAATTCCTGAAATTATGTTTTTAATATGTTTTTCCAAATTGTTTACTTAGATGTTATCTTTCAGCTTATTAAACGGTATGATTTGTAAAATTAGTTTGGAAGCGTTGGAAAGTGTTACATAATCTATGCTTGACGCATGATTTTTCGTTCTTGTTTCATTTAATGCTGATCGTGAAATCCCATGGTAACCTATGTAAATTTTAAAGAGGTAGTAAATTCCCTTATACAATTATCAAAATATAGCTTTCACCAACAGGAAGCAGATGTCCAATGTGCATCTTTAAATTAACATTTTTAAATTGTACATTTTAATAATTTTCCTTAATTTTTAAGTATTTTAAAAACTTATGAAATTTGAAATTTTTACTGAAAGGAAAATTTTCAAATTTTATGCTCTTAAAAATACTTATCGCTGAAGACGAAGAGTCCTCTTAATCATTCATTGCTGTTGTGCTGTTTTTGTCCCATTAAATATACATGATCACTAGAAATTAGTAAAATAAAAATATATTAATATTATTATTGTTATTATTGCAGGATAATACTGCAGTGATCGGTGTCGCATTCCAGCTAGAGCATACCATCCTTGCTTAATAGCGAATGATGATGTAAGAAAGGAAATCATGCTGTTCTCGAATAATATTGATGGTTTGACAGTTTTTTCGGAGAAATGTCCTAGGACAATTTTGTTTTGGTAGCATCATATTGTGTAATCAATTAAGGCCTGGAAGAAATTAAAGAATCTAGGCCTACTTTTTTACTAAGTGCAGCTATTCGAAGGCAAGAACTGTCAATGGAAGTAATATAAGTATTGCTGTAATTTTTATTCATTATAACATTTTGATTTATAGTTTTGTTGCAAATAAATGTTATTTTTCAGTATAAATGTTTGTTTTATTTTTTCTGTCTTTTGTAGTTAGCCAGAAAAAAAAATCGAGTAACTTATATATTTTTTTTAAATAGTATTTTGTTAGTATGTGCAATTTAATGTTTGTGCTGATTAAATGCGATTGATTTATTTTACTAAGTTTAAGTTAAAAAAAAAACAGCACATACCACATTTGCGAAGTCAGATTTTTTATTAAATATACACTTATTTTTTATATATTTTTCCTGAATTATTTGTAATTTTTAATATTCTTCTATTAAGTGATCTGCCATTGAAGAATAAAAGACTCACAAACATTTCTTTCTTTGTCATTAATGATGATAAAATTTTGACTTTAAATATACATAAATTTTTATAGGCAACTAGACTTCATAAATAGTAAAATGAATATAGGTCAGTCAACAGTATATTTATTGATATTTATGTAGATATCTCATGACTTCATTGTGCACATGTAAATAACAAATGGTTCAATATTCCAACGTAATTTATTTATGGAAAGATTCGGAAAATAAAGATTGCATGGTAAGTAATATACTTTGAAATGTTATATATTTTTTTTTCATACAATTTCAATTACTTGCAAATGTAAACTCATAAACAACTAAAGTTTTAAAATCTTAAAAAAAGGCCTGATTTAATTATTTTTATTTTAAATTCAAATAAATCAAACTTTAATTCACTGTAAACTCTGTAATCGCTTAGGAACTCATAAAGCTGGAAAATTGGTGTTTCTTTTCAAACATTTTAATAACAAAGAATATTTTTTTCATATCCATTGAAATTTATAAAATATAATCATAACCATCTTAAGTGTGTTTAATATATGCTCTAAATTCATTAAATGAATAAAGAAATTTGGTCAGAACAAAAAGCTTTAGCTTTTAGTAATGCAGAGTGCATATGCTTTTTATTTTATCAAAGGGGTAATTCAAGGTGGTATATGTATTTTATACAGAATAGGATATCTGTTAAATTGCAGTTTTTGTAAATAAGTGATGACACAAGACAATTTGTTTTATTTATTTCATGTTTTCAAAAGTAAAAGAGAATTCACATTTCTAAATTAAATCTTTTTCTGTAGCTCCATTTTTTTAAACTGTATATTTTTAACTATTTATATGATTAAAATATTTTAATTTAACCAAGTGAATGAGTTTCTATATATTTTTTTAATTTCAAATATATTTAAATGGACACTTCTAATTGTTAATTTTAATTATTTAGTAAAGTTTATTTTACTGTAAAATGTATAATTTTAAAATTGTATTTTGAATTAAAAAAAATAGCTGATTTAAATAATTAAAAACATATATGATTTTTTGATTAAATAAATAAGTAAAATCACGAACCCTGTTTTTAAAAAGGATTTTCATTTAGCAAGGCTTTTTGTTATATAATTTTCAGTTGAGCTTCAAGTTCAAAGTCTTGTACGTTTTCAAATTGCATGGCTTCTAAAATTTGTTTATCATCAAGCTATTTATTAGGATTAGCTGAATTCTGTATATATATTCTTATAAGTTACATGGCTTCAAAAGTTTTTAGATTTACTTTATTAATATTACACTGGTGTCCAGAAATTAAGGGGCAGTGACCGATTTCAGACGTTTCGTCAATTATCTTACTGAAACTCGTGAGTAAATGCCCGGAATGCCCTTAAGCTTTGAGGATGTAAAGAACATGTTTGACTTGATGTTTTTCAGTGAATATTTTATCGCGAGGACAACTATGGGGGGGGGGGGGATAATAACTTTAATAATAAAATAATATTTTCGATCACCCAAGTAACGAAAAATGCTAAAAATGGTCTGTCACTGTAGTAAATGACTATGTAGGTTCTGTTCAACATTTGTGTGCATTTTTTGTAAGTATAGCATGTATATTCGTGAATATATTAACGTTTCTGTGAAAAATTCAAATGTTTTTTTTATAACATGCAGAGTTTTCAGCCAAATTTAACACCACTTTCCAAAAACTTGACAAAGAATCGTAGAAATAGTATACCGTGATTAAAATATTAATATATTGAATATTTGATGAGATATAGGTATTTTATGAAATTAATTTTAACTGCGCATGCGCAAACTACAGCAAACATTTTTGTTATGATTTGATAGCAATACTATAGGGCAACTCATATAAAAAGACCAGTGAACTATCGTGAAAACTTAAATAGTTACAGCATTGATAAATACATTGATAAATTGAGAAATAAGTCTCATATAATTCTATGTTTTAAGCATAACTCAAAAACTACTTACCAACTATCTGTGATTTTGGATTTGCATATTTGAAGCCTCCAGAAATCCACCTCTATTAAAAATTCATAGGTTATTTTTTTTCTTTTTTGAAATGAATTTAAAAATTCATTTTTTTTTTTTAATAAGAGAGAACTAAACATCATCTATACAATTTTAACAAATAGATTTTGAAAATCTTCAAATAAGCGAATCCAAAATTATTATGTCAAGTAGTTTTTGAATTACGCTTAAAAAGCTACCCGCATTGCAATTTGTTTTTCATCAATTGCAAATTAATTTCACATTAAGACTTCCAAATTTTAAACCTTCATATTTCTTAAACCACTTGACCAAGTGATTTCTTGTTTCGTATCCTTGGGAGAAATTTACAGAAAAAAAATGTATAACGTCAAAATTAGGTGTATGTATTGAAAAGTTGGAGTTTGGTAAAATTTAAGAATGATGACGACCCCCTAAGCTTATTTTTTTAAAACCTATTATTGGAAGAAGATAATTTTCAGTCAAATATGGCTATTTCTGTTTTTTAAGGAGGGGTGGGGCAATATTATGATTTAAAAAGATAGGTTTTGTATGTCCTTTGTTTTAGAAATATAGCTATAGAAATTCTTTCCAGCAACAATAAACTTCAAAGTAGTTGCATACACCTCATATGCATAGAACATGTTTCATACTTGTGCTACACCCAGTGGAATAAATTTGAGCTTTTTGAGGATACAGGCTTGTCCCTTTTTTTTTAGTAATATTGAACAGTTGTTTGGCACAGTATTGAATTCAGGGGGTGGCCCGCTGGGACCCCCCTGGAACATTGAAATCCCCCCCCCCCCAGAAGATTTGAGATATTATGCTTTTAATGGTTAAAAAGTGCAATTTCCAAAAAGGAAATATATAATTCCTCCCCCCTCCCCGCCGGAGCCGCAGAAAAGGCTCTGAATTCAACACTGGTTTAGCATCATCTGAATATTTAGTTATATTATACCCATGAGCGCATCAGTATACTTGTAACAAATAAATAACATTTCAAGCTGATTCTGTATTGTAAAGAAACTTTTGTTATAAAGAGTAGGACCAATAACAGATGAAAATATTGCTTTTGGACACTGTTTTGATTTCCTTTTATCTCAATTAAATATTACTAAGAACTTTTTTGAATACATACACACATTTCGTATCATAAAATGCATTTTGTTATCATAAAATGCATTACATGTAATGCATTTTATGATAACAAATACTTAAAATGTGTGTATGTATTCAAAAAAGTTCTTAATAATATTTAATTGAGATAAAAGGAAATCAAAACAGTGTCCAAAAGCAATATTTTCATCCGTTAATGTTCCTACTCTTCAAAACAAAAGTTTCTTTACAATACAGAAAATTTTCCGATCATAATGAAAAAAAATTCCGTAAAGCAAAGAAAAAGTTTCTATTCTACACAGGAATTTTTAATTTTTTCAAGATTAGTTTACTGACTGATTCGGAAAAGTTTCCTTTTTAAAGCGGAATACTTTCTATCTATTCTCCCATTCTTCCAAAACGTTTCTTTATGTGAATGGAAAGTTTTCCTTTTTAAAACGGAATACTTTCTATCTATTCTTCCATTCTTCCAAAACGTTTCTTTATGTGAATGGAAAGTTTTCCTTTTTTAAACGGAATACTTTCTATCTATTCTTCCATTCTTCCAAAACGTTTCTTTATGTGAATGGAAAGATTTCCGTAAGACCCAGGAATTTATTCTGTGTCTAAAGATTAGTTTCTGAATCAAACGGGAAAAGTTTCCTGACGGAAAGAAAAAACTTTCGTTTTTTCCGGTTTTTTTTCCGTGTTGTTTCGGAAAAGTTTCCTGTACTATACGGGCAACTGAAAATCCTATTCCTACCGGAAACTTTTCCGAATTTTTTTTTACAGTGTAGATATATATATATATATATATATATATAATCTTGTTTAATTGATTTGAAATGAAGGCTTTATTGCTTAAAAATAATTTCACGAATGCAAGTAATACTTCATATTCTGAAAACGCATTTTTTTCTTTTCTTTTTACAGTCAAAATAAGAAATCCTCAAATTCTTGAAAAGCAAACTGAACTTCAAGATGATAAATTCAGACCTCCAGCAAGCAGGTGAGATAGTGATATTTTGAAACAGCCCAACTTTGAACAGTAAAAAAATATATGTATCAATGTTTTCTAAAGAGTTTATACGTAACAAATAAAATAAATAAACAGGACTAAGAAAAAAAAAAATCAAGAAATAATGATTCATTGTTTAGTGTTCTGGAATGCTACTCGCGATTGTAATTTTTAAAAAGAAAAGTAGATTTAAACATTATACTTTTAATTATACATATTTCACTAAGAAAGAAAATAAACCTCAATAACATATAACAAGAACGAAAAATCATGCGTCAAGCATAGATTACGTAACACTTTCCAACGCTTCCAAAATAATTTTACGAATCATACTCTTTAATAAGCTAAAAGATAACATCTAAGTAATCCGAATACTTTTATTCAGCCCTGTATAGGATCTATAGATTTGTATATATACTACATAGGATGCTAAATTTTAGTTCAGTTAGGAAACACGTAGCACAGTTTAAAATTCTCCGTCTGGAGTTAAATAATACGGAAATGTGTTCCCGAACTTTTGTACTTCCCTGTATAGGATCTACAGAATTTATACACACCACGTAATATACAAAAAGCGATTTAAAATTAAAATCGCGTTCAGTAACTTAAAACGCACTTCCAGGAATTATTGTTGACATACAGTAGAGAATTCTTTTGTGTGTCCCTGTAAATGAACGATGACTGCTATACACACAATATTCTGTAGTAAGTCTCTTGTAATGAACCTTATATAAATTTCAATGCGTTTAAAATAGGAAAACATTATTTAAATAAACCGCAGTCGATTTTTCTCCATAGACGTAATGTAACGGAAATCTTTTGACTGTCCCTGTAAAGTAAGTATAAGTGCTATGCACACCCTATTCCATATTAAGCTTCTTCTAATGCACCTTAGTGATATATATAAATTTCAATGCGTTTAAAATAGTGAAACATTATTTAAATAAACCGCAAATGAGTTTTTCCCATAGACCGCAATGTAACGGAATTCTTTTGAGTGTCCCTGTAAAAAAAACTATAAGTGCTACACACTTCCGTTGAAATAGGGAACATGCTATAGATAACGATTATAACATATAAAAATTGCAGGGCAATCCGAGCATATTTACGGGAGTTAGAGCTGAAAATATTAAAATTTGAAAAATTCGTATAATTTTAATAAATAGAGATAAAAAACCAAAATTCTAAGAGCTTTTTCCTATTAAATTTAAACATTTTTCGTTATAGCCGATGCCAAAAATTAAAAATCAACGATGAAAATCTTTCTACAGTAATTATTTTTCTATCAGACGATTTCCACGTGAAAAATGAAATAAAAAGTTTCACTAATTGAAAAAAAGATTAATATGAAATAAAATTGATTGACGTCATATTGGTAATAAAATATAAAACGGAAAGATTTCTCAATAATACAAAGGAGTATGAGTATGTGTATGTGCACAAAACAGATTAATATCACGTCATTAGAGAATTAAAAAGAAAATCTGACGTCCTATTGGAAGTTTAATGAATTTTTCAAATGTTTGAGAATAATACAAAGCGAGTATCAATATGTGTAATAGAGAATAGTAAATATATGAGTTTGATAAACATTGAATCATGATAAAAATCCGATTATGGAAATATTCACATATTTTAACATTTTGAAGGTGTACAACATGTTTAATTTTGAAATTATTTTTTTAAATATCGCATTTAGTCCGCATGACAGATATTACAGTGAGAGAATATAATAGCGGGCTTAGACCGCTATCGGAATGGTTTAGATATTCGAATAAAAGAAAAAATAGACCAGTAAATTTTTACTTTATAAAAAACATGACTTTTTTTTTTTTTTTTTTTTTTTTTTTTTTTTTTTTTGTTAAATGAAATTTGTTTGAATTTGTTAAGGAAAGGATAAAGTGTTTTGAAAGGAATATTAAACGAACCCCTTTCAGCGATCTTCGATCACAATTACCCACTTGTTTTAATCTTAACTTCTCTAGCGCATAAATAAAATCTGTCATTAAGGTAGCTTTTCTTTCCTATTACAACCTGCTAAAACGGAATTTGAAGAACTGGAGTAAAAATATCCGCTTGGGAAGGTTTCGACTTTTTCAAGTATGATTGTATGGGATTCTTTTCATCGGGACCATAAAATATTTCCATTTAAGATGGGATTCCAATATAGACAGGTTCCCTTATCACATGTTTTACTACATTCTATTTTTGCTCTGGCTACACACCATTTTTTTGCCGCGCATGCGTGGTAGCGTATTACTACTTATTTTACTGTTTATTACTGTTAATTTTACGGTATAATACTGGCAGCTGGGATGCCAGTATTATACTGTAAAATCAATACTTTTTTTTTTTTTTTCAGTGTACTAACTTGGACAGTCTTTAAGATGATGACTTTCAAAAGTATAGAACATATTTTATCACTATTTTTTTTAACTTTTATTTTCAGCCAATTTATGTTAAATCTCAGTTCATTGTACAGTGAGGTAATTGTCAGCCCAGAAGAAAACGAGTATGCAAAACTGATAAACTGTCCAATGCATAACTCTTCTAACCTCATTAGCTTAGCTGATGCGATTTATAATTGTCAAAATAATGCTGATGGATTGAACATAAACTTATTGGTGGCTGTAAAAGATGTGAGTATAATCGTTTTAATATGTAATTTTTTTTCTTCTGCAATTTATGTCTTTATATCTTTATTTAGAAACAGGGATATAGAAAAGTAACTAATGGGACATTTTTTTTAAGTCATATGAGTTGTTCTAAGAACTATTCTTTAATGTTTGATAATTCAACTCTGAAAAAAAAATCAAGTACAAAGGATAAAAACAGTTTCTTTCTGCCGACACAAAGAGAAACAAAGCTCAAACATTTTACCTTTTTGCATATGTGAGAGTTTTTAAATATTTTCTTCGCAGCAGAAATCATAAGGAAAAATATACCTTTTGATAAAAACATTTTTTTTTAATTCAAAGCCAACACTTATTGTCCATGGGTGGAAAATGTATGGTTTCATAAATATGAATTTATCGAGACATCGTGGACGCAAATGTGCCCATAGGCACGTGGTTGATGATCCATGCTATAATCCATATAAGGCAAATTACCCAAGTGTTGGGAGAGAGTAATATAGTGGAGATAAAAGAAAAAAAAATCTGCATGCTATTCATATCAATTAAACCTTTTTATCACAGTCATAACATATGCCACGAACTTTTAAATCAAACTAAACTGTCGCAATTACTTAAATAGGAAAGCAATTATAATTATTTTTTGTAACTTTAATGTATTCATTACATGCGACACCATCTTAAATGGCTCCAAGTAAATTAGAAGCTTATATTTGTCTTATAGCTTGTCGAAACGGGTTTATTTGATTCCTATATAAGTTCACCTTAATATATATAAGTTCAGATTTCTATATATTCCTTCGATTAAGATTCCTATATATTCCTTCGATTGAGATTCCTATATAAGTTCAGTGATATCCTCCATTTTTTATTAGGGTTTCAAATTCAAACTCGTTACTTTCTGACACATTCACGAATTCATTTTTACCCTTAAATGTATAAAACTTGCAGATATTCTTGTTCAGATTCTAAGAAATCCAACAACATATTGTATTTTCCTATAAAAAGAACGAAGAACGATTTTCAGAAAATGCAGATACTTTGAATTTTATGGAACTTCAAAGCATTACGGCACTAAAAATGCGTCTTTCCGTTTTCAGTGTCATATTATTCTATAAAATTCGAAGTACCGCGCAATTCTGAAAGTTTTGGTAATAAAAGAATGGAATTTTTTCAAGGTCCTTCTTAGACACAGATCAGCATTTTTTAAAATATAACTTATAGAAAATAGGGCAGTTAAAAAAATAAATTTCGGAAGTTAATATGTATAAAGTGCCTTGTGAAACAAATATAATGTGTTAATATGTATGTGTACCTTGTGAAACAAATGCCAATATCTTAAACATACTTGATTTCTATACTCTTTCTATCATCAACGGTTTTATAGATAATCGCCATTACAAATCTATTTTGTATGATCCAGTACAAAGTATATAAGAAAAGGAAAAACATTGTTCGAAACTTAGGCACCTGAGTATTTCTCAGACAAATATGAATGGTATTGTGATTGTATTACAAAACAATTTTGCAACTTCGAAAAGGGAAAACTAAAAATTTTGAACAAACTTAAATTATTTATTTGATTTAGCAGTAGACATAATTGTTACGTTGTTGTAATGATTTTGTACAAGCTGTGTTTTTTTTGTTTATTCCGTTGCTGTTTTTTGTTCAATGTTGAAACATTTCTCCATCCAAGTTGTTAATACGCAGGAAACCCTTAAAAGCATCCAACAGGATTCCAACAGGACCATCCGTTAATTCATCACTGGATTCGGATTTAGTGTATACCAAATAAGTAAAGAAAAAACGAAAGGGAAAGTTAACGCAATTTAGTGACGACGAAACAAAAATTAAACTGCGTAGTACGTGAACCAATGAAATTTTCCTGTGGCTGTTTGCTATATAGTATAATATAATCTATATACTGTCTATTGTAAACTGTTTTCCATATTTTGTTTATTTTATTTCACACAATTTTCTTAAATAAGCCGTTCATTTTAGGTGCGTTCGTAATTATATAAATACGTAGCACCCATAGTCGTCGTCTAGTCCGTCCGTCTGTCCGCATATAACAGCACAAAAACTATCCAACCGAATTGTTTAAAATTTAATATATATAATCGTTGCATAATTTTGTCGAGTCATTTCAAATTTTATGAAAATCGTTCAAAACTTAAAAAGATAATAAAAGTTTTCTTTATTCTATTAAATCTTATCATACGTAATCTATTTGATAAAAGCGAAAGTCGTGTGACTGAGGAAAACAAATACGGGCTAACCATATCTTTTTTCATATGCCAAGCGGCCATTTTTATTCAAAATTAATTTTTCGAATAAAATTGCGTAAAAGTTATATTTTTAGAAACAGCGTTCAAAAAATTGTTTGCTTAAGAGATGAGTTACATTAAAAAATGTATAAATTCTGAAATAACTTCAGTGAAAAATAGGTTAACAGACGAATATCTCAATCCATTAAAGTAAATAAACAAAATATTCATTCTTCGTGAGTCATAGAAATATTAACCATGGAGGTAATCATTCGCAAAGCAAGATCTCCATGGTGAATTTACAGCTCTGTCTGGTGTCGGAAAAAAAAATCGCATCTGTAAACATGGCATAGGTAATAATGAAAAAAAAAAAGCAATCTCATTTCGTTCATAGCAGACGATATAATTAATTTCACTGAAATAATAACAATGATTTTTTTACATTGTAAAACTAGTTGTAGCACGAAACCTCATTTGTCACGTTTAACGTACAATTTCTAATTTATTTATCCAGCAAAAATCCAATCTCGTACATACCGGTTAACAGAATATCAACTTCCTTTTTATAAAAGTTTGGAAAATTTTTACTAAATGTTAATTAATTCATACATTTTGAGTATCACATATCAAATATATGAATAATATATTTTTTTTTTTAAATCTGCACCGAAAAATCTTTTCTTTACTCTCACGATACAAATCCACATTTTACTTTTCAGATTAAGGCGCTGCAAACTCTAAAGACAAAAACTGGAAAAGAAATAAAGAAGTTGATGATTACAGTATTCGATCAAACGCATTCTACGTTTCCCGTCGTTATGTAAGAAAATTACTATATTTTGTCTAAAATTTAATTTTATACTAGATAATACTAGCTTGATACAAAGTGTTTGTTAATTCAAATGTAAAATATTGCTAAAATTCATTGTGTCGAAATAAAGTGAAAATTACGGTACAGCTCAAAGTATGCACTTTTATTTATAAAATGAAATTGTATATTCCTGTTGCATATATTTTGTGCTAGTTACTATATTTTCATATACCAATTACGTCATAATGAAGTACCTAACGCCGACTTTTCATTTCATATGTACTTATATCAGAGCGTCAACTCTCGCTTTTAACAGAAAAAACGATTTCTAAATTTGAAGCAATTACAATAAAACTTGATAAATCAGAATCTCAATAGACCGAAAAAAATCAGTTACAGACAAGATTCAGGCTTATAAGCCATCTCTTATGATTCTATCATTCTATGTCTTTATTTTGCTGAGAGCATGAAATTTTCCGTTTAAGGTAGGGTTTCGTTATAGATAGGTTTCATTTACACAGATTTTACAGGATTAGACGTTGATAAAAAGTATTAAATTGAAAAGTTAGCTATATTCATAAATTAATGCTTTGAATTTCTTAATAATACACCACAGCAGCATAGCACTTAGCACCACAGCAGCTATCCAAAGTTGGCAAAGTTTGCTCATTTAAGAATGAAAATTAAAATTTCCTGAAGGCAATAGTCAAAATTTTAAAGTTTTATCAGTTTATCATATCAAATATCATCAATGATCAATCATAGCAGTGGGGAGGGGGAGCTTGGTTTTGCAACTTTTATTTATCAATAGATAGCACATTTGAGCAGAGAGCAGAGATGCAGAGAGTCAACATGAGACCTGGGGATAATTTTTTCTCTCTCCCCCCCCCCCCCCCCACCCATATATGTATTCACACAAAAGGGGATTTTAAACAGAATTAATATAATATTTAATAAATTCGTTATTTTCAAATTAAATTTATTTTTAATTAACTTATGTGTTTATAACAACTTATTTTAATTAAATAATTTAAATTAATAATTTTTAATTAATTTCATTTTTAAATCAAATTAACATTTAATTAATAACATTGCTGCGATCTATTCCAATTTTTTCAAATCAAGTAAACAAATTTAAATTTTATTTAAAAACATTAAAGCAAATGAGCATCAAAACAACAATACACATTTTATTAAATATATTTTCTTGGTTCAAAACATGTTTATTTGATTTGGGAAAAAAATATCGGTTGGCAGCTATGCAATAATTATACACTAATTGGGATTTTCATTAAAAATGCATATTATCCATTTAATAACAAGCGCATGTAAATGTATGTTTATGTTAGGAGATATTGGAAACAAATTGAATGCAATTTTTCACACCAACTTAGACAAAGGAATTGTATATAGTGCGTTACATTATTTTTTTTACAGAATGTTTCCTTGAGAGAAATATATCAACCATGAATCTTTAAAAGACAGAATCAGAGTAAACTTACAAATCGTTTTTCACCCCCATTCTACACAAAAACATGATTTAAACTTTGAAAGTTCCGAAAAACTGTTTTTTTTTTTTTTTTTTTTTTTTTCACATAATTGTATAAAACTTATAGTTGCGGCGGATAGGGAGGTGTATTGGGGAATTTTTCTCCACTTGTCGGCCTTTCTCTGCGCCACTGATTATTATAATAGATTCTTGGTTTTAGATTACAGTTTTTTAACACGTTACTCTGCATATAGCTCTCTATTTACACGTTTAATTACAGCCTCATTATACTTAAAAGAAAAAAAAGCGTTTTATAAGTAATTCAACATTTGGTAATGTTAGATCTTTTAAAGGTCGAAACAGACTTATTATGTCGAACTATGAAATATTTGTACAGAATTGTATTAACATTCTTTATCTTTTAGTAATTTAATGAGCTTCAATACGTTTCAATTACCACTTTATTTCTCTTTTTATCGCTGTATGTGTGTATGCATATCATGTTGTGTTTTGTATTCATATCAGAATTAATGTAAGTCTGTTTGTGTGTGTGTATGTGTGGCGTCCTTACAAAAGTTGAAACATGCCTTGCCTTAATGTTTTGTGTTGAGGATAAGTAGGCAATGTAAATTGCAAAAGTACTATTTAAAATAAGATAAGAAATAAGATATTGTTAATGAATTTGCCCTGCCGTTAATTTTGAAAAAAGTTTCACTTTTTAAAATTTTTTATAAGATTCCCGTAGGTAAAATTGGTCAATTGGAACTTTTTTTTTTTACCTTTTGCTGCAACGATATCATAAAAAAAATTGCATGCTTGTATTTTTACAATTGAATGAGCAATGCTTAATTGAAAATTGACCATTGTGATAGAAAGACATATATCAAATTAGAATTGTAAATCTGCGAGATATTGTAAGAAATAAGAAACAGAAGCGATAATACACATGCAGTTGACCTTAAAAAGGGTAATCGCTGTTTACGATAATATTAGTGGCGAAATATTCACAGAAGCATTGTTAGATAAACTCAATTATATTTTGGTGTTCAGAAAATGAAACACTTAGGGGTTATTTCGTGGATTGCAATATCCGAATTTTATTTCTATAAGATTTAAAACTATATTTGTCTCTTTACACGATCTCTGCCCGTGTGATGCTTTATTTAGATATATTTGTGATAACATTTTGTCACACTTGTTAATATATTTTTTATCTAAATAATACCATAATCAATTTGTGAACGGCCCCTATTTTTACTGATGAAATTGCTTTTAAATGGTATGAAAAAGTGGTATAAGTCAGCTTTTTTTCCTTTATCATAATTTAGTTAATTTTAAATATAAAAGTATTCCATTCTTTTCAATGATCTTGTTGTAGCAAACGGAAATTTTTCCGAATGGGCCAATTTTGTCAAAGGGGATCGTATAAAAATTTTTAAAAAGTAGCTTTTTAAAAAAATAAAGGAAGAACTATTTCTTTAACATAATTTTATATTCTAACTTATTTTGAACACTTTTAAATTTCCTACTTACCTCAGACAAATAAAATATTAAAGTATGTTTCAACAATTTTTGGGACACGCTATATTTAGATATATTATTATTATTTCAGATGGGATGAAGAAACAGCCAACTTTATATTAAAAAACTGTACACGGAGAAGCGGTAAGTCTAAAAAAAAAATTCTTTTCAAACTTTATAGGATTTAGGATTACGAAAAATAAAAAAATTAATTAGCATTGCCAGTTTCGTGATATTGATGACTCTTACTTAAAATAAGTATATAAATAAATAAAAATAAAATGAACGGAACTAGAAAATAGCATATTTGGGCTCTTTTGCTTTCTTGTAGCCTTTTGAAAAAAAATTAGAGATTTTTTTATATATGTTGGGCAAATAAAGTAATAACATTTAATATTATTTCCGAGCTCAAAACTAGGATTTCTCTAGTAGAACAAAGCAAATTCATAAGAATAATTCTTTTTTCTATATTTAAAAAATATATATATCTTTTAGTGAGAAGTAGATATTCAGCAACACTGTAACTACATTATTGTTTCTTTTCCAGTACAGAAAATGATTCGCTACCGATGCGGCCAACATTCTCCTATTCCCTACAAAGAAAAAAAAACTTCCTAGAAACACACTATAAAAAATGAGAAAACTTAACGCGATTCGAAATGACTTAATTTTTCTTCATCAAGTGCAAAGAGATGTGCTACCATTTTGAGAGCAGGAGTTAGACTTGCTCTCTAATCAATGTATATCAATGGCACGATGAGTATTTCGATTATGACATTATAGACCGAGAGCTGTTGACGAAATTCAATTAAGTATTTGATAAAGATTGAAATATTTTAAAATATATATTATTCTTGTTAAGCCAAAACAGGTATGACCTATAGCAGTTTTCCAGCGGTTTAAAAATATACTTAGCAACATCGCAAAGTCCTCTGCAAAGCGAAATGAATGGTATACCTATTAGGGATGATACCCCGACTACAGTGGCAGTCATTCGTAATCGGGACAGCATTCATTTGGTTTTGTAGCGGGCTATGATGCTAAATGTACTTTTAAACTGCTGGCAACCTGGAATTCATCTATACCTGTTTTGAGGTAATCAAGAAAAATCGGTTTTTAAACGTTTCAACTTTCATGCAATACTTAAGGCTGCTCTCAAATTCAAACTGGTCACTTTATGGCGCATTCCTAAATTTATTTTCATTCGTACACGCAAAAAATTTGCAGGCGTAGAAAATATGAAATCGAATAGCGTTTTCCTTTCTTCCTGTAAAGGCATATGTTTTAGAAAATGCTGCCAAAATTGGTTTTTTGAACGTAATTTCCGAACACGATATCCCGAGAAAGATTGTCCTGAAAAAGGCATCGTTGATAACTCAAAATGTAAGACATTTATTGAAAAAAGAAAAACACTATTCTATTCAAAATCACTTCAATCGTCATGTTTGCAAGTGTCATGCTTTTTCGTTTAAAAATAAATCTGTTAATATATGAGAAAATTTCGCGTTGTTAATCGGGAAAAAATATTTTTTAAGAACCACCTTAAGTAAATTTCTGCATCAACTCTCAATTTATTATCATAAAATGATTGTAAAAGATTAACGTCATAATGGTAAAATAGTCAGATTTCGAACTTCTGATAAGAAGTAAGCTTAACAAGAAACTCTGAAATTGATTAACATATTTTTTAAATAATTATTTTTTCTTGTTTCAGCAAAAAAGAAAAAAAAAGAAAAGAAAAGAAAGAAAGAAAGAAAAAAGAAAAAAATAGTGAAATAACTGAGAAATTAAATATTTATTTATTTATTTTCAAATTCTTATAAATATTCTATTAATTTGTATCTAATAGTTATGATACAAATTGATAGCATTAATACATATTGTTATATTTGTGATATTATAACATATTGCACCGATAATATTTTATTTGTTCATTATTTTAAATACAATATTCTTTTAGTTCTTCTTATAACTGATATCAGAGTGAGCTACAATGCTTTCATGAAGGAAATTGCTGCAACTTCTGGAAGTTCAACAGTGTTTACTCCAAATCCAGGTACAATTTCATAAGTACAAATATATCTTTAACTAAGGAGTCAAATACTTTTAAATCGGTAAAAAAAAAAAAAAAAAAAAAAAAAAAAAATCAACTTTTTTTAATTTACTCATATAAAAATTTAATCGTAATATTTAAAACAAAGCTTTATTCAAAATTTTGCGTTTAAAAAGATTATATTATAGAGAGAGTGCCAGTTGCCGTCATATATAACATGAGGAATGTTTAATTTTTAAGTCATTTTATTAAAAACAGTTATTTTAGAACTTCCATGCACGATTTCGTGAAAACGGCTAGTCGAATTTTTCCAAAATTTTAATATTTTATATCGTAAATGGTTGTTCAAAAAAGACCCATAATTTTTTCCTTTAGTTACTTTTATATATATATATATAAATACAGTTTGGTTATGTTTCTAAAAAGTTTTCAAATTTCGAATTTTTATGAAGTGCTTGTTTCTATTATTATTCAAAGAATGCAAGTGTTGATTCGATAATAAGTCATTCTAAGTAAATACTATATGTTAAAGTATTATAAAAATAATTAACTCATACGGCTGAATTTTGTGAGTGTTATCCCAAACACAATACATTAGTTCTTGGGAAAATATGCATCTATTTACAACTTAATTATTATTATTATTATTATTATTTTAAAGCAAATTCAAAAGAGTGGGATTGTTTATTATATATATGGGTCGCTCAAATGAAAGTGGCACTAACAGATGGTTTGGGAAATGGTTTAATGGCATTAATAGAAATTAGTATACAAAAGAAATAAGTCCTGCAGTCGTAACAGATAGGCTAGACAAAGTCACCTTGTAGGTTGAAACAACTGTCCCAGCGGTCAACGAGACGATGTGGATACCCTGGGTGAAGAAACCCCGGGGTTGGTTGTGGAACCAATTTTCAACGATAGCTTGGACCTCATTATCGTCGGCAAATCGCCGTCCCTTCATAGCTTTCTTGAGTGGACCGAAGATACGGTAGTCACACGGCGAGAGGTCTGGGCTGTAAGGGGGATGTACTGCTTCTTCCACAACGAAAATCCCTACACCATCGGAATACCGATCTGCTTTTCGGTAATTTTCCGCTGTTAAAAATTGCACGACCACATGTTGACACCGTTTGGAGGCATCCATGATGTGAACGATGCCTTTTAACGCGCTTCCACGCTATCACACACGCACCTGGCGGGATCTGATGATATCGCATGCATTCCCAGCACTCTGCGCCCTCTATAGGAGCATGTGCAGTCACCTTTCTCTTCAAATGGCGGAGTTATTACAGCAATACCACTTTCATTTGGGCGACCCTTATACAACACATTTTGCAAAAATGTTACACATACAATACATTCGTTTAAGGGGAGTCTTCACTCACTTGAAAATATCCGCTCGCTAATGTTAAACCTATGGCCAGGTTATTTTCGAATTTCTCGTTTAAATTTGAATTTTTTTAAACGATTTTTTTTCCATAAGATAGCTGAGGTCGATCCCTAATATGGCTCTCTTTTACTTTTTCGATTTCAGTTGCAGATTTTTTTAATAAAGGTACTGTCAGGTTTCTCTCACAGGTGCAAGAGTTGAAAGCTATTCTTAAGGGATTAGCATATTGTATGTATTGTATCTGTATCTACTGTGTACCGTTAGAGGCTGGTTTAAGAAGAATCTTAATCCGAAGGGGAGCGACTCAGAATATGAGTGGAAGGAAGGTGGAACAGAATGAAAGAAGTATTTCCATTGCAATGTGGTCTTTCATAGATAAGAAAGCTATTGCACTCTTTTATTTAGGAAGACAGATCCGTCAAGAGGGAGGAAAGGTTGTGAAGGACCCTTGGAAACAGAGGGAGAAACCCCGTAGAAAGGAGGGTGCTCTGCAGTTTACGAGAGAGAGAAAGTTAGTTCGGACGTAGCAGCGATGTGTGAAGGTTGCTCGGGGAATGAGCGCTGAGAGCGGGTGTGAGATGAATAGAAATCTCAGTGCGGAATGAATTGACGTAGTCTAACGGTACACGTAGAGCGTTTTCTGTAATTGTTTTGATATAGTGTTAAACCGGATAATTTACATCCGAGTTTAAGTGTAAATATTGTTAATAAATTGTTACTTTAACTTTAATTGAAAGAGTTAGGTTTTTCTTGAATATACATCAAGTATCGTGCCCGATATCACGTATTCATATCGGTGGTGGCAGCATATCAAAAGACCGGATTTATTTCGAAGTTGTGTGGACGGAGAAGTGGAATCCGACAGGTACTTTCACTTTTAGAACCGGTTTTGAAAGTGAAAGTACCTTTATTAAAAAAATCTGCCACTGAAATCGAAAAAGTAAAAAATAACCATATTAGGGATCAACCTCAGCTATCTTATGCAAAAGAAAAAAAATCGTTTAAAAATATTCAAATTTAAACTAGAAATTCGAAAATAACTTGGCCATAAGTTTAACATTAGCGAGCAGGTGTTTTCAAGTGAGTGAAGACTCCCCTTAAAGGGATATACAAGTGAGTATAATATATTTTTTAAGAAAACAAGCTTTAAATCTTTTGCTATCTATTAATATTTAAAAGGTATATATGATTCCTTAAATTAAGGACAATCTCTAAATATTCTTAAAACGTTTATATTTTTCTTTTTATTGCATGCAGACGTACCCGAAAGAAGAGTTTTGTATCAATATGCAATGAAAATAGTGATGGCTAATGAAAGCAATGTTCTTAAACAATCAGGTAAATTTTATCTGTATATTTTCATACATAAATAAATATGTAGATATCATATTTATGCATTTTTGTAATTTATATAATGCCATCCTAACATTTAAGGAATCGGCCTTAGGGAGAGCGCATAGGTAGTTGTGATGTGGTATCACATATATTTTTCTTAAATTAATCCTTTTCTTTAATTTTCAGTTTAAACTATCTTTTAATTACTTAGTTATTTTATCCTAACTTTTATTTCAGCTCCCGCCGTAATTTTCCTCCATTAAAAGAAAATATCTTTAACATATACCCTTTATCAATAAAACTTTCTCACATAGATAGAATTCATTTAAACGATTAATCACCCTCACTAGATATCCAAAAAAAAAAAAGAAAAGAGATAAAGATTGACTTTGCATTCGGTTTGCATTTTATTTCTCATTCCGTCCAACGTTCGTTAGAAATGTCTGTGTCTGCTTAATTTTTGAGTTTAGCCTTTTCGGTAAAATCCTAAACATTTTCCAGTACACGAGAGTTGTTTTGACTACTTCAGCTAGATTCCCAAAACTTTGCTCTCAACGTACATTTGGCATTCACATTCTTGTTGGCTCACTTTTTAGGACTGCTATTCTGGTACCCCTGTCCTGTAATTCAAAAATTCTCTTAATTGCCTAATGCGTAACTGATAATTTTTAGCTTATATGACATCATTCATTTTCATGTGCTCTTTCGCCAATTTCATGTTGCCAACATGTGTATGGCATGAAAATCGACATATGCCGGAGGGCTCACTCTCTCTCTCGCACGGCCTCGGATAAGAAGTTAATAATGTAAGCTCACGTTGGTTAAAATGCTCTCAGGCACCATCCCATCCCTTCATGTACGTACTTTGTAATCGTACGCTTATAGCTCGAAGTTTAATAAACTAATATCGTAAAGAATCTTTTCAGAGCATTTAATTCTACAGCCTACTGCCTTTTTATGTTAATTTCAGTGGATGCACATCGGACTTAATTTTTGAGTTTAGCCTTTTCGGTAAAATCCTAAACATTTTCCAGTACACGAGAGTTGTTTTGACTACTTCAGCTAGATTCCCAAAACTTTGCTCTCAACGTACATTTGGCATTCACATTCTTGTTGGCTCACTTTTTAGGACTGCTATTCTGGTACCCCTGTCCTGTAATTCAAAAATTCTCTTAATTGCCTAATGCGTAACTGATAATTTTTAGCTTATATGACATCATTCATTTTCATGTGCTCTTTCGCCAATTTCATGTTGCCAATATGTGTATGGCATGAAAATCGACATGTGCCGGAGGGCTCACTCTCTCTCTCGCACGGCCTCGGATAAGAAGTTAATAATGTAAGCTCACGTTGGTTAAAATGCTCTCAGGCACCATCCCATCCCTTCATGTACGTAATTTGTAATCGTACGCTTATAACTCGAAGTTTAATAAACTAATATCGTAAAGAATCTTTTGAGAGCATTTAATTCTACAGCCTACTGCCTTTTTATGTTAATTTCAGTGGATGCACATCGGACTTGGATTATTTGTTCACGCAATGTACTTTTAAATACGTAGTTTTCCGTTACCATAAATCTTGGTGCCTGTACAGGGCATTCGCTGATTTTTTTTAACTTCATGGGATGGTGCCTGCCTGTTAGTTTGCCTGCCTGTTAGTTTGCCTGCCTTGTTTTTTTTTGAAAGACCTGTTTATACGGATTCAATTTTTCTACACTCCTGCCGGATCCCTAGATGTTTCTTTTACTGGACTAAGGATTTCTGTTCTCCTGCCAGATGATTGCTTGTCTGCCGGATGATTGTGTGTCAGCCGGATCCCTAAATGTTGCATTTACTGGACTAACGATCTCTGTTCTCTTGCCAGATGATTCTTTGTCTCCCGGATGATTGCTTGTCTGCCGGATGATTTTTTTGTCTGCCGGATGATTGCTCGTCTGCCGGATCTCTTGTCTGTTTTCCAAATTTCATGAGTTCAAGATTTCTACACTGCAGCCGATTTATACCAACTGAGGCGGTTTATTCTTTCGAAAACAAAAACAAAATAAAATCCCGATGTTCGCCTGCCTTCGCTCGCTCCCGCTGGACTCTCTCCCTTCGAGGTAGGCCTAAGAAGCTGCGATATGGACGATTTCTGACTTCAAGTTCGCCTCGCATAGCGTTAATGGGTGCTCTACGATCATCGATAGTGTGTTTTTTTTTTTCTAATTCTGCTGGCTCTTCAAATCTCGTGCTTTAAAAGTGAAGTATGTTTTTTTTTAACATGTGAATGAGCATGCATTCATACGTCGTCCCTAATAGTGTGAATCATTTTTATAAAAAGTGTCGGTACATCTACAATGATGAAAAAATACATTCGTCAGTTTTAATTTTTGGTGTCACCACATGACATTGAAAACTTTCAACATACTAAAATTTCCTACTCTAGTACTGTTTATAGTAGCTAAAAAGCAATTTATTGACCAAAACGGGAAAAAAAAAAAATTCATTTATAGTATAGAGTTTCAGCAAGGAAAGAACCACAGGAAGAAAATTTACATATATATCAACACGAATGGTTTGAAAAGTGAGTATGAGAAAAGAAATATTAAATGATCTTGTATTTTTTTTTATAATTTATTATTAGCTTTTTATTTTGACTGCGTATGAGTTTTATTCTAAATTAATAACGTAAAATAATCTCTAAATATTTTTCTTGTTTAAATATGTTTTCTCATGCTCACATTATTTTTGTTTGAATAATAACATATTCGAAAATAGTTTTGGATTGCTTAAAAATATCTCGCAATACCTTTTTAGGTGCGTTCGTAATTATATAAATACGTAGCACCTATAGTCGTCGTTTGGTCCGTCCGTCTGTCCGTCCGTCTGTCTGTCTGTCCGTCCGTCTGTCTGTCCGTCCGCATATAACAACGCAAAAACTACCCAACCAAATGGTTTGCAATTTAAAATATATTATCTTTGCAGAATTTTGTCGAGACATTTCAAATTTTATTAAAATCGAATCAAAACTTTAGGAGATATTAAAAAAATATTTATTAAGAAATTTGATTTTTTTTTTTAAATCGGTGCTTTTTTGTTAGAGGAGCTTCCGATGGATGTTAAATCGTCAAGCGACCGAGATACTTATTTTATGACAGAAATTAATCTGCAGACGATATAATTCATTTCACAGAATTAAAAATCATCAAGATCTGAATATTTATATAACTAGCTGATACATATATATCTGAATATTTATATAACTAGTTAAGATATTTGTATGAAGAGTGTCATAAAATATATACTTAACTAGCTGTTTAGCCCGTTCTACGCACGGGATATCATGAATTTAATTCTAAAACGTGCGTACGAACGCACCTCGTTTGTAACGTTTGACGTACAATTTCCAACTTGTTTACCAATGCTATTTAAGAACTAAAATGAAAAGCTAACGATACTATTATGAAATAAGATTTTTTTTTTTTCATGTTACTAAAATACTTACTGACTGTTCACCATATTTGCTGGAATATGTTCATATATTTCCAAAAAAATCAAGATAATCTCATTCTTTTGCATTGTTGTGTGTGTAAAAAAAAAAAAAAGAAAAGAAATGAAGAACACGTTACATATATAGATTGATATGAGTACTTGTGGAAAATATAAAACCCTATAGGTATATAATATTTTATACTTTGAACCGCATCTCATATTTTTATGTCGTAATTTGAAATTCTTAATTTATAATTTAATTATCTGAGTGATATTAAAAAAATCTAGCAATACAATTTACATTTTTACTGTAATAATTTGAAAATTTCTGAATTTTCAGGTAAGTTATGTTTTATTATTTTTATTGTATTCGCATTACTCAGACATTGCATTTTTCTATGTGTTTTTTAAATACCCATGTTCTTATTTGCATAATTAAGTCTGACTAGTTAATGAATAACTTTAAGGTGGATTATCCATCCATTATCTATTCATGCATAACTAGTTCTTACAGTTCGTATACTATAGACCGAACATGAAATATGTTGTCTTATCATTTTATTATGTTGGGAAAGAAAAAAAAAATTTTTACTTTAAAATAATTTAAGTTTAAATGTATTGCATTCAAGATTAATTTCCACCTATGATTATTATCTTGTGATAGTTTGAAATTTTAGGTTATTGAATAAAGAAAAAGGGGTAAGTTTTTTTGGTGCATTCTGGTATTTCTTATTCATTTAGTTAAGAATTTGCACAAGAATGCTTGCAAATGATAATAATAATAAATAAATAAATAAATAAATAAATAAATAAAAAGAAAAAAATATTTTCATGTTCAACATTAATTTTCGTTAAATGCTTATTAATTTTCTAAAATCTTTGTAGATTATAATGTGTTTGGAACAGAACCCATATTTCATTAACGATATGTCAGGTTTTGCAGATATAAAAAGTAAATGCATCAAGTCGTATTTTAAATTACGATTTAAAGGTTCTCAAATATTTCTGCAAGTAGTGACTTTTCTATTTTTATTTTTGACTTTAATTGTTTAGTGTAAGTGTTTTAATGTGCTTATTTTTAGATTATTATCGGTAATATCTAAAGGACATTTCTAATAAATGTGTATTGTTTCTATATCCAAATATTATAGAGAAATTAACAACTTACATTTGGATGTGTTTCTGCTGGTTTGAAACTGCCATAAGATACATGCAATTTTATAATATTGCACTTTTCAGATAAATTATGATTACATTTATTTTTATAGTTCAGGGATTTAGTACTCCCCCCCCCCCCCCCCACTCTTCTCTTATTTCAAAATGTAAAAAAAAAAAAAAAAAAATACATATCGCTCTACAAATATTTCAGTTTATGTTAGTCATTATATTTTTATTTTTCAAGAAACAAAAATAACTCTCAGTTATTATAGCTGGTTAATCAAATCTTGTTGCATTTTCTCATCTTTTCAGTTTCACAGGTCATAACTTTATAAAATATGCATTTTTCATGTTATTTTTAAAAAAAAAATTGCCACATCCTTTAATTTCGTTATACATTTCTTTGACCAATTATCGTTAACATGAAAACACACGTACACACATGCTCACTTATTCATTGGTATATTTTCTTTGATCACATCTCTTTAGATTGGCGTTCTTTTTCATGTTCTTTAAATAAATATATATCCAGAACTAGATCTTTATTTTTTTTCCCCTTTTTGCAAAATTTTACTTCTAATTTTTAATTAAATTATGGTTAGAGTGTTCTACGACTTCCCGTTGAGCCATTACTGCAGGAATGTCTTGATGAGGGTACATATTTCATATTTGGTTAAATTTTAATATGGCGCTGGCGTCAGACCCCTTTCAGTCGAATTTGAAATATGGTTTGTGTTACACTCTTTCTCATCAACTCTTTTTTAATATTTTAGAATGGTTATAGATACCTTTTTTTTTCTTTCAGAATATCATTTATTTCATATTACAGATAGTGTTCATATTGAGAAATTTATGTATTTTTCATATTTTTGCAAGAATTTTGAATTATTTATTTATTTTTTAAACTTATGTAGGTACACTTTTCCCTTTTTATTACTTGTACATGTTTGAGTGCCAACCACAGGTCATCATGTATTATAGTAATTCTGAAACATAATATTGTCACTCATCTGAGATTTACCGTTTGACATGTCCTTTTGTCATGGAGTTTATGTTCACTGGGGCTACGCATTATTGCACATACCTATGATTTTTCATGGTGTCTCAGGGTATACATCTCATGGTATACACACGCTCCTGTTCAGCTCCTGTATTACAATTGGTTACGTCATATTCTTTGTTCTCAACATAAGGTAGCTCTTTTACAATATTTGTTTATAAATGATTTCACCTATTATATTCCTTTTTCTTAAAGCTTACTTTTGACATAATTTGCTACCTTGGTAAATTTGTAGCATTTCTCGATGCTTAACAAAGTACTATATTTACTATCAAAGATTTTCTTTCGAGTTTTGCTGAATATTTCATTTGATGCATTTTACACAAATTTACATGCTGTGTTTGGATTTTGCTACAAAGTATTACAAAGCATCAATGCACACAATTTTTTTTTTTTTGCATGTTCCATCATTTCATGTTTTTCTATTTTCACAATTTTCACATATCTTTGATACACGTATTTTTTTGGTAATGCACTTTTATTAATTTTTCCATTTTATATAGATTGCTTTTTATGCCCTTTCCACCTGATTATAATTCATATTTATAGATTAATTCATATTGGGATATGTAACAAGATATTTACTCTCTAAACATTTTTAAGGTTTTTGATTTTTTTTCTGTTATGATATTTTCACTCATTGTTCCTCTATCTCTATCTCTGATACATGTTAAAAGAAAGTTGTCAACAGTTAATTTTATATTTCATTTTCTTGAGATTTACCCTTTACCTATGACTTCTGTACAATTGCTTGGGAATTATATTCAGACGTCATTTGAATTTACAACACGAAATTTATCAGTATGATAGTTTCCCTTTTCTGTAACATTTTTAATTACTATGGGTTTTTTTTTTTTTTTTTCATTTTTCAGTTGCTGTAAGAATTTCGCTTTTGCGTTCATAACTTTATTTCTTTTCACATACATTTTTTTGGTGTTGTCATGGACATTTGACAATGAAACATTAAATATTTGTACAGGTCATATTAATATTTATACATGACATACACAGGTCAAATATTTGTACATGTCATACATGACTAACTGACACCATTTGAAAAACAGTTTATAAGGCACATTTCTTTAGTTTCATTAGGATACACATGATCTGCAGATGTACTTCGCACCACATACACTACAATACATTTTTTTTTCAATCAAAGTATATTTACACACGTATTATCTGTATTGTCGCTGTACCTAATGAGCTTTCTATTTTTTTATTTCAAAATTTATCAGTTTACAAATTTTGATTATCTATATGTCAAGGTTCACACACTTTTTGTAACACCTGAAATATTTTTACTCAATTCTCATCCTCCTCTAGTTTGTACAATATAATTCCACATTTGTTCACAGTTTAAATACCAATCAATGTTTTACACTACAATCAGGACCAGTCATTATGCCCATTTCCAATCATCGCTACACCCTCTACCATTCATTGTTATATTTGTTCTTCTTCATTTTTATGCCTTTTAATATTGATATTTTTTTCCCGTTCACATCACCTGCATTTAGTAATCTCATGGTATATTTGTAAGTAATAGTTACACCAAAATATTAAATGGATACATAACATTTGTTATACATGCCATTGTTGGTAAACAACTATACTTATTTACCTGTTGCATTCTCAGTAATGCTGTTAACTGATTTGTAGGTTGATAGTGATATTTTTTTTATAAAAAAATATATATACAACATTTACTATTCTTCTTCTTCATTTTACATGTATTTTTTTTTTCATCTATAATTTCACTTTGATAAACACATTAGTCAAGAGTAAATAAATAAACACATAATTAAAATATCATACTTTTTCATTAAATAATACTTGTTTGCTGATGCAAAATAAGTGGTGCATTACTGAATCACGCCTTAATGGTACTTATATTATTTTTAATATTGCGATTCTTAGAGATCTAGTCAGATTTCTGTTCAATGCACTCATTTCATGAAACTTTCATGAGTAACGCATCAAATATTTCATCCTGTTAATTTACACAACTTCTTACACATACTTCTATCATCTATACTTAATGCACTCAATTTTATCATTTACAGTTTTTTTTACTAATCAATGAGATACACTACTAGTTAATGCCTTAAATATTACCAGTTAATTAATATTACACAAATTACTAATCAATGATGTATTACCAGTCAATGTTTTAAGTATTACCAGTCAATGTATGAACACAATCATTCAATGTGACATTCTTTCTTTTCTCATTCATACACTTTGAAATTCATTGTTCTTTCACATTAGATGCATTTGATAATTTCAACGGTATTTGTAAGTTCTAGTTACACCATATACTATTAAACCTTAGGTGATATACAACTGGACTTATTTACCTTTTGCACTCGTAATAATGTTGATATTATTTATTTGCTGATTAATAATAACATTCTATCGTAAAATTACAAGCAGCATTTTCTTTTCCTTGTTTTGCACATACACTTTAACATCCATTTATTCCAGTTAGTGATACAAGAGTACAGTAATTTTTTTTTTTTTAGAAAAAAAAACACCTTTTTCATTAAATTAAATTTGTTTACAGTTGAAATATAGATTTGTGCATTACTGAATCTGCCCTAGTGGTTTAAGGATATTATTTATAATATTAGGATTTGCTAAAAATCTATTTTGATTTTTTTGTAATGCACATGGCTTCATGAACCTTCATGATAAAAGTATCAAATATTTCATCCTGTGGACTTACACGAATATCTTACACGTTTCACTTACTATAACACTACATTCCATCAGTCGCATTTTTATATATCATTTAAGAATTTCTGTCACTGGTTCTTCTTTTTGCTTTTTATTATTCCTGACATGTTAGATAGTAAAATATTTTAGTACAAGCAAAAGATAACTTTTCACTGTACATGTCCTATCCTAATATAATTTCTTTTTTTTTTTTTCGATTTATTTATTTTCTTCTATAGTGTATGTGTCACACGTCAATTACACCCCTTGTCTTGCCGACTCAATGCTCGCAAATTTACCTTCTTAGTTCATTCAATATAGGTAATTTTTAAAGACATACATTTTTTTTCGAATTTTTTTTCATACACTACACTTGTTTCTAGAAGTATATTTATTCACAGTTGTTATGTTATCGCAAACTTTTGGTGTTTATACCAGCTGTATGTTCTGTCAAAGTTACATATATGGGTTTGCATACATTGATTTCTCACACATCTTTCACATACTTACTGATTTTACATTTTCTACACTTTATTAAATGTATTCTAACCACCAGTCATTTTTTTTTTCAATCTAAACATATTTATAGATGATAGGGAATGTAAGCAAACTGAAAACATAATTACGTTTTGATACACATAATCAATTATTACATTATGGAATTGAGTGACTTATGGCAGTGTTTCAAACATTTTTTTTTTCTTCACATACAGAAATTCAAATATTTCTGAATCATCATCTCTAATATAACTTTGTTTTAAATTCTTGTTGTGAGTTTAAAAATAAAATTAGAAACGCATAAATTTCCAAATTATACCTTTATTCATTATTTTGGGGATTAATACAGAATCCTTGGTTATTTATGCTGTATTTCTGTTTATCTGTATATTATATATGTTATATATATCATATTACTCCAGTATTTTATAATGATTATAGTATTGATCAGTACCCATATTTAGCCACATTTAATGCTTATTATAATATAAGCATATTTTTTTAAATTAATACCAGCTGTTAACTAACCTGTAAACATAGGCCTAATGTTTGTTTTATTTGTATGTGCACAATTTTATACAAGTCAACGTCTGACTAAGACACATTGAAAAAGTGATCACGAATTTTATTAAAATTGCTGCAGCTGTTTCTAAATAGAAACAATATATGATGTCACCTGTATGACAAATTTATGGTACCAATATAATTATATCATGATATACTTTTATTTTTGGATGGATGCCTGCTAAGAGAGGTCTTCAATTGCTGTTTGCCTTTTTGTCATGTTTCATTTTATTTACATGTATCTGCTATAATTGATGTAGTCGTAAGAGCATATGAAGATTTGTTTTTCGTCCTCAATTCAAATTTTTTTTCGTCGGTTTAAGGGGAGATATATGTGATGTGGTATCACATATATTTTTCTTAAATTAATCCTTTTCTTTAATTTTCAGTTTAAACTATCTTTTAATTACTTAGTTATTTTATCCTAACTTTTATTTCAGCTCCCGCCGTAATTTTCCTCCATTAAAAGAAAATATCTTTAACATATACCCTTTATCAATAAAACTTTCTCACATAGATAGAATTCATTTAAACGATTAATCACCCTCACTAGATATCCCAAAAAAAAAGAAAAGAGATAAAGATTGACTTTGCATTCGGTTTGCATTTTATTTCTCATTCCGTCCAACGTTCGTTAGAAATGTCTGTGTCTGCTTAATTTTTGAGTTTAGCCTTTTCGGTAAAATAATAAACATTTTCCAGTACACGAGAGTTGTTTTGACTACTTCAGCTAGATTCCCAAAACTTTGCTCTCAACGTACATTTGGCATTCACATTCTTGTTGGCTCACTTTTTAGGACTGCTATTCTGGTACCCCTGTCCTGTAATTCAAAAATTCTCTTAATTGCCTAATGCGTAACTGATAATTTTTAGCTTATATGACATCATTCATTTTCATGTGCTCTTTCGCCAATTTCATGTTGCCAATATGTGTATGGCATGAAAATCGACATGTGCCGGAGGGCTCACTCTCTCTCTCGCACGGCTTCGGATAAGAAGTTAATAATGTAAGCTCACGTTGGTTAAAATGCTCTCAGGCACCATCCCATCCCTTCATGTACGTACTTTGTAATCGTACGCTTATAACTCGAAGTTTAATAAACTAATATCGTAAAGAATCTTTTGAGAGCATTTAATTCTACAGCCTACTGCCTTTTTATGTTAATTTCAGTGGATGCACATCGGACTTGGATTATTTGTTCACGCAATGTACTTTTAAATACGTAGTTTTCCGTTACCATAGCAGTTGTCTAACCAGGATCCAGAAAAGAAATTATGAGCCCTTGGGAATGGATTTTTTATGAGTGAACGACCTTATAAATCTAATAAAACATAGGAATACAAGTTTTTGTATACTTTCTTCGGTCAACAGCTCCCCTCGGAAGGACAACACCTACAACTACATATTATTGGAACAGTTACTAATTGTAGACAATTAGTAATTGGGACATCTCATAAAAAAATCCTGAAAAAATTCTATGTCATTAAAAGATTAGTTGATTGTTTTTAGGGATGATTGCAGTCCAATAAGGAAAATAAAAAGAAAACTGCCCAGTTAAACTGAGGGCATTGAGCTCACAGGCTATTCACACTAATAGTATATTATACTCGTATTTCAAAGAATTTGAAATAAGCCCCTTGAAAAATAAAGAAATCGACAATATATTAAGGGGGGGTTATCCCCCCGTTACCCCCTCATAGTTAACTAATGAACCCCTTAAACTAATCAGGGAAGCCTCTTATTACAATTAATATATATATACAAAATTTGAAGAAAATCGTATAATGCTGCTTGAAAAACCCATTTATATAAATTAAGGGGGGATTGGCCCCCCGTCCCCCCCTTTATACTTAACCAATCAATCCCGAAAACTAATCAGGGAAGCGTCTTAACCCAATGAACTTATAAACAAATTTTGAAGCAAATGAGATAATTCTGCATGAAAAACCCATTTATATAAATTAAGGGGGTATTACCCCCCCGTTCCCTCCCTTTATACTTAACCAATCAATCCCGAAAACTAATCAGGGAAGCGCCTTAACACAGTGAACCTATAAACAAAATTTGAAGGAAAACGGAATAATTCTGCAGGAAAAACACATTTATATAAATTAAGGGGGGGATTAGCCCCCCGTCCCACCCCCTTTATACTTAACCATTCAATCCCAACAAAAACTAATCAGGGAAGCCTCTTATTACAATGAATATATATATACAAAATTTGAAGAAAATCGGATAATGCTGCATGAAAAACCCATTTATCTAAATTAAGGGGGATTAGCCCCCCCCCCTTCCCCCTTTATACTTAACCAATGAACCCCCAAAACTATTCAGAGAAGCGCATTATCACAATGAACCTATACACAAAATGTGAAGAAAATCGGATAATTCTGCTTGAAAAACCCGTTTATATAAATTAAGAGGGGATTGGCCCCGTCCCCCCCTTTATACTTAACCAATCAATCCCGAAAACGAATCAGGGAAGCGTCTTAACCCAATGAACCTATAAACAAATTTTGAAACAAATGGGATAATTCTGCATGAAAAACCCATTTATATAAATTAAGGTTGGGATTAGCCCCCCCGTTCCCCCCTTTTATACTTAATCAGTCAATCCCAAAAACTAATCAGGGAAGCGTCTTAACCCAATGAACCTATAAACAAATTTTGAAGTAAATGGGATAATTCTGCATGAAAAACCCATTTATATAAATTAAGGGGGGATTAGCCCCCCCCTTCCCCTTTTTTATACTTAATCAGTCAATCCCGAAAACTAATCAGGGAAGCGTCTTAACCCAATGAACCTATAAACAAATTTTGAAGTAAATGGGATAATTCTGCATGAAAAACCCATTTATATAAATTAAGGGGTGATTAGCCCCCCCGTTCCCCTTTTTTATACTTAATCAGTCAATCCCGAAAACTAATCAGGGAAGCGTCTTAACCCAATGAACTTATTAACAAATTTTGAAGCAAATGAGATAATTCTGCATGAAAAACCCATTTATATAAATTAAGGGGGGGGGGGATTAGCACCCCCGTTCCCCCCCTTTATACTCAACCAATCAATCCCGAAAACTAATCAAGGAAGCGCCTTAACACAGTGAACCTATAAACAAAATTTGAAGGAAAAAGGAATAATTCTGCAGGGAAAACCCATTTATATAAATTAAGGGGGGGACTAGCCCCCCCCCCTTTATACTTAACCAATCAATCCCAAAAACTAATCAGGGAAGCGCCTTAACGCAGTGAACCTATAAACAAAATTTGAAGGAAAACTGAATAATTCCGCATGAAAAACCCATTTATATAAATTAAGGGGGGGGGGGATTAGCCCCCCCATTCCCGCCTTTATACTTAACCAATCAATCCCGAAAACTAATCAGGGAAGCGCCTTAACACAGTGAACCTATAAACAAAATTTGAAGGAAAACGGAATAATTCTGTATTAAAACCCCATTTATATAAATTAGGGGGGATTAGCCCCCCCTGTTCCCCCCTTTATATTTAACCAATCAATCCCGATAACTAATCAGGGTAGCGCCTTAACACAGTCAACCTACAAACAAAATTTGAAGGAAATCGGATATTTCTATGAAGAGTTATCGCGTTACGTACGTACATACGTACATACATACATACATACATACAGAACCGGCGGGCACATAAGCTCTCAGGCTTTGATAGCCTGTGAGCTAAAAAGAAAACTGCCCAGTTAAACTGAGGGCATTGAGCTCACAGGCTATTCACACTAATTGTATATTATACTCGTATTTCAAAGAATTTGAAATAAGCCCCTTGAAAAATAAAGAAATCGACAATATATTAAGGGGGGGGGGGTTATCCCCCCGTTACCCCCTCATAGTTAACTAATGAACCCCTTAAACTAATCAGGGAAGCCTCTTATTACAATGAATATATATATATACAAAATTTGAAGAAAATCGGATAATGCTGCTTGAAAAACCCATTTATATAAATTAAGGGGGGATTGCCCCCCCCCCATTTATACTTAACCAATCAATCCCGAAAACTAATCAGGGAAGCGTCTTAACCCAAAGAACTTATAAACAAATTTTGAAGCAAATGAGATAATTCTGCATGAAAAACCCATTTATATAAATTAAGGGGGGGATTACCCCCCCGTTCCCTCCCTTTATACTTAACCAATCAATCCCGAAAACTAATCAGGGAAGCGCCTTAACACAGTGAACCTATAAACAAAATTTGAAGGAAAACGGAATAATTCTGCAGGAACAACCCATTTATATAAATTAAGGGGGGGATTAGCCCCCCGTCCTCCTTCTTTATACTTAACCAATCAATCCCAACAAAAACTAATCAGGGAAGCCTCCTATTACAATGAATATATATATACAAAATTTGAAGAAAATCGGATAATGCTGCATGAAAAACCCATTTATCTAAATTAAGGGGGATTAGCCCCCCCTTCCCCCTTTATACTTAACCAATGAACCCCCAAAACTATTCAGAGAAGCGCATTATCACAATGAACCTATATACAAAATTTGAAGAAAATCTGATAATTCTGCTTGAAAAATCCATTTATATAAATTAAGGGGAGATTGGCCCCCGTCCCCCCTTTATACTTATCCAATCAATCCCGAAAACGAATCAGGGAAGCGTCTTAACCCAATGAACCTATAAACAAATTTTGAAGCAAATGGCATAATTCTGCATGAAAAACCCATTTATATAAATTAAGGAGGGGGGGGTTAGCACCCCCCGTTCCCCCCCCTTTATACTTAACCAATCAATCCCGAAAACTAATCAGGGAAGCGTCTTAACCCAATGAACATATAAACAAATTTTGAAGCAAATGGGATAATTCTGCATGAAAAACCCATTTATATAAATTAAGGGGGGGATTAGCCCCCCCGATCCCCCCTTTTATGCTTAATCAGTCAATCCCAAAAACTAATCAGGGAAGCGTCTTAACCCAATGAACCTATAAACAAATTTTGAATTAAATGGGATAATTCTGCATGAAAAACCCATTTATATAAATTAAGGGGGGATTAGCCCCCCCCCGTTCCCCCCTTTTATACTTAATCAGTCAGTCCCGAAAACTAATCAGGGAAGCGTCTTAACCCAATGAACTTATAAACAAATTTTGAAGCAAAGAGATAATTCTGCATGAAAAACCCATTTATATAAATTAAGGGGGGATTAGCCCCCCGTTCCCCCCCCTTTATACTCAACCAATCAATCCCGAAAACTAATCAAGGAAGCGCCTTAACACAGTGAACCTATAAACAAAATTTGAAGGAAAAAAGGAATAATTCTGCAGGGAAAACCCATTTATATAAATTAAGGGGGGGACTAGCCCCCCCCCCCCCGTTCCCCCCCTTTATACTTAACCAATCAATCCCAAAAACTAATCAGGGAAGCGCCTTAACGCAGTGAATCTATAAACAAAATTTGAAGGAAAACGGAATAATTCTGCATGAAAAACCCATTTATATAAATTAAGGGGGGGTTACCCCCCCCCATTCCCCCCTTTATACTTAACCAATCAATCCCGAAAACTAATCAAGGAAGCGCCTTAACACAGTGAACCTATAAACAAAATTTGAAGGAAAACGGAATAATTCTGTATTAAAACCCTATTTATATAAATTAGGGGGGATTAGCCCCCCCCCCCCTGTTCCCCCCTTTATATTTAACCAATCAATCCCGAAAACTAATCAGGGAAGCGCCTTAACACAGTCAACATACAAACAAAATTTGAAGGAAATCGGATATTTCTATGAAGAGTTATCGCGTTACGTACGTACATACGTACATACATACATACAGAACCGGCGGACACATAAGCTCTCAGGCTTTGATAGCCTGTGAGCTAAAAACCCGAACTCATGAAATGAGAGAAGCAAAAAAACGGTGAGGGGGGGTGGTAAACTTATCATGATTAACTTTGATTATATCCATTAAAATACATTAAAAGTTCTTGTAAACATTAAAATTATCAATGAAATTAATAAAGCAACTTTATAAATTTTGATACTATAGTAATTTTTACTTAACAAACATTGCCAAAATTTCAAAAATTCTGAAAATCAAGAAATACATTATGCGAAAATTCTTGAAATTAAAAGAAGATCCTACAAACAATTCCCCCTGATCATACTATTCATACTTAAATATTAAAACAAAACACTTTAATAATCAATAGATGAACAATAAACAGAATTGCTTTTGATGTGAACGTTAAGGTTTGTCAATTTTTTTTTTTTTTTTTTTTTTAAGAATCTGCAAGTTTACTTCAGTTTCCGATATTTCCATTCTAACGATATTGCACAACATCGAATCTCTTATTCTGTTTCTGTACTTTTATTTCGTTAATTTCTTTGCAGGGAAGGCAGTTTTACAAATTAAGCACTACCAAATATAGAAGTAAATTTTAGTTTTAAAAGTCCAATTTCTATGATGTTGACAACATTCTTTAAAATGAGATTCGAAAGATAACTCCATTTGAATCCGTCATTTCAAAAACCACACAAGTCTCGGAACTTTTCAGAAATTAAAATAAACTGTGTTATTCACAAGTAAACAAATTTTTATGTTTTTTTTTTGTTTTTTTTTTTTAGCTAATTATAGAGTTTGAACTTCAAAGTTTGTAAATATCGAATAATTTTTATAATTTATGAATAATAAAGAGAAGAATAACAAATAAAAGAAAACTGCCCAGTTAAACTGACGGCATTGAGCTCACAGGCTATTCACACTAACTGTATAGTATACTCTTATTTCAAAGAATTTGAAATAAGCCCTCGAAAAATGGAGAAATCGACAATATATTAAGGGGGGGACCATCCCCCGTTTCTCCCCTTTATGATTAACCAATGAACCCCTAAAACTAATCAGAGAAGCACCTTACCACAATGAACCTACATACAAAATTTGAAGAAAATCGGATAATTCTGCATGAAAAACCCATTTATTTAAATTAAGGGGGTTAGCCCCCCCGTCTCCCCCTTTATACTTAACCCCCCAAAACTAATCAGAGAAGCGCCTTATCACAATGAACATATATATAAATTTTGAAGAAAATCGGATAATTCTGCTTGAAAAAACCATTTATCTATATTAAGGGGGGTTAGTCCCCCCGTTCCCCCCTTTATACTTAACCAATGAACCCCCAAAACTAATCAGGAAAGTGCCTTACCATAAAGAATCTATATACAAAATTTGAAGTAAATCGGATAATTCTGCATGAAAAACCCATTTATCTAAATTAAGGGGGGGTTAGTCCCCGTTTCCCTCCTTTACACTTCACCAATGAACCCCCAAAATTAGTCAGGGAAGCCCCTTACCACAATGAGCCCATATACAAAATTTGAAGAAAATCGGATAACTCTGCATGAAAAATTCATTTATCTAAATTAAGGGGGGGGGATCCCCCCCCCCCGTTAGCCCCTTTATACTTAACCTATGAACCTCCAAAACTAATCAGGAAAGAACCTTATCACAATGAACCTATATACAAAATTTGAAGAAAATTGGATAATTCTGCATGAAAAAAAACCATTTATCTAAATTAAGGGGGGTTAGCCCCCCGTCCCCCCCTTTATAGTTAACCAATCAACTCCCAAAACTAATCAGGAAGCGCCTTATGACAAGGAACCTATAAACAAAATTCGAAGCAAAACGGTTATTTCTGTCAAGAGTTATCGCGTTACGTACATACGTACATACATATATGTATGTACGTATGTACAGAACGGGCGGGCACATTAGCTCTCAGGCTTTGATAGCCTGTGAGCTAAAAAACGGTTCCTGACTTATGTTGTTTTAGTAAATAACATGGTTAAGTGGTATTTAATTTGAACAAAACAGTCTTATGTAACATATTTTTAATCAAAATTAATTAAGAAAGCACTTATACATGAACATTTTTATGTTTTAATGCATGCAAATGGTAATATGGTAATGTAATATTATATCCGCATGCAAAAACCACTTAAATCGCTGACTTTATGTCATTTAAGTAATGAACAAAAATTAGAATGTATTGTTTGAAGAGGAAGGAATACACTAACTTATGTGGTTATTACCCAGATCATGAATCTACGTTTAAGGAAACATATGCGACAAAAAAAGTATATTTGGAAAAAACATGACTTATGAGGTTTTTGAAATGACCGATTCGATTGCAATTATCGCACACAGAAATTCACATAACAGTAGACTCCCAAAAATCTGATGCTCGATTATAAGACTATACTCTATGTAATATAAATTGGCTTATCAAGGACATCCATCCTTACCACTTCATCCCTTCGTTGGCATGGCACTATAAGACATAAACCCCTGGTATCGCTTTCCCAGAATTAACTGAACAAACGACGAAGCCTTCTACTAATCTTTTAAGTAGGGTGGGGGGGGGGGGGGGGAATGGGTCAGATGCAGAGTTGCCATAGTTACTGAACTAAGATAAGGACCGGGAAACTGACCTTGAGAAGCCAATTGAAAATACATTGTTGTCAGGTGTCCCAATTTACGCGGGACGTACCGATTTTCAGAAGTTTCAAGGCCCATTCTGCATAACCACTGCGCGGGTCGCCAAAAGTTCCGAATTTTCAGGGTGCACAAATTTATTTTAATTTCTTTTCGTGCCATAATAATCGTTAGTTCGCATCGAGTGGAACTTAATACAGTAAACCCTGTGAAAACGGAATATATCAACAACGTAATTTTTTTATGATTCTGCGGAAGGAGATAGCGTACAAATTTATCTGCTAAATCGAAAACCTGTCTGAAACGGAATAGTTTACGGTTCCTATTGATTTTGTTTTTACACGCTTAATTGTACTTTAATTGGTAAAACCTGTGAAACGGAATTTGCTTATAACGAAATCCTGCATAAAACGTAAAAGTTTCATAGGTCCTACGGAAGGAATACCACGCAACTATAACTGTTCAATCAGAACCTCAGCAAAACGGAATTTGTTTCGGTTGTTAGCTATTCCGCTTTCACAGATTTTACTGTTTATTTAGTACAATCAAACCTACTAGGATGAAATTTCAACTGACCAGAGAAAGATTCAGTTTGAGATAAGGTCTCCTTCTTAGCAGGTATAATTGCATGGTATTCCTGCCGTAGGGACCATGAATTTGTTACGTTTAAAACAGGATTCTGTTACAGACAAGTTCCGTTTTTATATAAATTGACAATATTTTTATGTCTCAATTTAGAAGCCCTTGTCCCGCATTTTGTGACAGTGGACCTGGTAACACTATATACGACACACCTCACATATTCCAGCATAAGGATGTTTGTAGCTGTATTTCTAATTACAAGAGTCTTATATTTTTTACATATTCGCCACATTTCTGTTACAGACAAGTTCCGTTTTTATATAAATTGACAATATTTTTATGTCCCAATTTAGAAGCCCTTGTCCCGCATTTTGTGACAGTGGACCTGGTAACACTATATACGACACACCTCACATATTCCAGCATAAGATGTTTGGCTGGCATCCCAGCTGCCAGTATTATACTGTAAAATCAACACTTTTTTTTTTTTTTTTTTTTTTTTTTTTTTGCAGTGTACCACCAAGATAATAGTTCGGAAATAGTGGTAGCAACTATATAAACTAGTCGTTGGGGGCCACCTTAATACTTACCCATCATGGATATGCATAATGTAAAATATTAAAATAAAACATGTGTAAACTACTTATAAAGTGCATTGCAATTCAAATAAAATCGTGGCTTGATGACGTCACAAACTTTAAAGGCTCGATTACTGAATTGCTTGAAAGAAACATCCTTATAACTCCAAAAATAATAATCCTATTAACTAGCAGTTTATTGCATCTGATTAAGCGTCAAATTTCCAATTAGAATATATCTTTGAAGTGAAATTTGGATGAAATACAGGGTCATGAAAAATCGAAGAGTGTGGAAAATAGGATTCCAAATATCTCGGCAACTCATTATCCGATCGACTTCATGCTTTATGCAAAATTTATGTTTTTTTATTGTCTTTTATATTTATTTCTTAAAATAAACAATTTCGAAAATTTTTATATACCTTTCATCAGAACGAATATTTCGAGAGTCCGAAAAAAATTGTTCCGGTAATCGAGGTTTTTGAAATGAAATAGGCTTCTTCCCATTATTACTTACTAAGTACATACCAAATTGCAAGTCTCTATCTCAATTTCTTCGGGAGATAGAGCGTTTACAGACACACACACAGACGGACGGCAAATTTTTTTTTCTAAAAATATGTTTTTCGGAATCTCCAGTGTCTGAAACGTGTAAATCCGTCAAAAAAAGAAATTTCGATTTTCAAAACGATTACAAGACTTACCCTATACTACGTATGATGGATAAGTAAAAAATATGAGACGCTGCGACTCCTGTAATTATTCATATAAATACAAAAATTGTGTAAAATAATTGAGTTACAAATATCAAAATTTTATTCTTTCGTGATCCCTTGCTGTTGTACCTTTTATTTCTATAGGAAAACTGTTTTTAAGCTCATTTTACAGTCCCTGGCCAAATTATTAGACGCAGTTGTTTTTATTATAATTTGTTAAATATCTGGAAAGATACATGAGGAATTATCTTGAAACTTTAGGAGTGTAAACAACATGATCAACATCATATATTTCCGAGAAGATTTTTTCTTGAAACCCCACAAGGGGCCGTCAACAAATTGAAGAAAAACGAATAAGTTTTTGATAACCCTGTAAAAACCAATATCACAAAAGCGTTGAAACGGTATCACACGCTTAGGAGGCTTATTGTAATAATTTGGGTTCATTTTTATGAAGAGATCATGTATACTCGAAGAGAAATTCAGGTTTTTATAAAAACAGTCCCAAATTTTACTAAGTTTTTTGCTTATAATTTGCAGAGTTTTTAATATAAAAACAAGTTACTTTCAGAAAATATGACAAACAAAATTATACACAATACCCTGCAATCAGAATAAAAAAATAATAAAAATTGCATGAAAAATGAGCAGGTTTACTAAATATTTTTTCACTGCGCATGCGCGAATTCAATCAAAATATACTGTGCATAATATATTAGCTAAATATATAGACCAACTTTTATGAAAGTCTCAAAAACATAGCTTGAAAATTCTGATAGTGATCGTCGATAGAATAAGCTCGAAATTCGCTGTTTCCAAAATGAAGCAAAAAGATGAGGAGTTGTATCAAATATAGAATGAGAGACGCTTCATTCTTATTATGCCAACTTTCAAAAGCTAGTATATTTGGATACAACCCCTCATCTTTTTGCTTCCTTTTGGAAACAGCGAATTTCGAGCTTATTCTATCGACGATCATTATCAGAATTTTCAAGCTATGTTTTTGAGACTTTCATAAAAGTTTGTCTATATATTTAGCTAATATATTATGCACTGTATATTTTGATTGAATTCGCGTATGCGCAGTGAAAAAATATTTAGTAAACCTGCTCATTTTTCATGCAATTATTATTATTATTTAATTCTGATTACAGGGTATTGTGTATAATTTTGTTTGTCATATTTTCTGAAAATAACTTGTTTTTATATTAAAAACTCTGCAAATTATAAGCAAAAAACTTCGTAAAATTTGGGACCGTTTTTATAAAAACCTGAATTTCTCTTCGAGTATACATGCTATCTTCATAAAAATGAACCCAAATTATTACAATAAGCCTCCTAAGCGTGTGATACCGTTTCAACGCTTTTGTGATATTGGTTTTTACAGGGTTATCAAAAACGTATTCGTTTTTCTTCAATTTGTTGACGGCCCCTGATGGGGTTTCAAGAAAAAATCTTCTCGGAAATATATGACGTTGATCATGTTGTTTACACTCCTAAAGTTTCAAGTTAATTCCTCATGTATATTTCCAGATATTTAGCAAATTATAATAAAAACAACTGCGTCTAATAATTTGGCCAGGGACTGTAAATCCATCTATGCAAGTATGTATTTATTCCATTCTATAAATGTGCAGTGCTTGTAATGAACAACAAACACATAAGCTGTGCATTTGATTTTTGTTTTTAATAAACGTTGTTCTTAATTTATTAGAAGTGTAATACGATATATATATAGATATTTAAGAATTTATGTCGATCGTTTAAATCAAAGCAAAACATATAAAAAGAGAATGATTAAAATAATCGTGTTAAATGAAAATCGCATTAAAAAAAGTTCTTGTAAAAATTAAAATTGAGTGTATAATATATTTACGTTTATAATAGTTACGGTATAGTTACGTCACTAACTATTTGAAAAACGAAAATTATTTTATCTGTCTCCAAAGTTGATGATATAAAAACTGATTCCTCAAAAAAAAAAAAAAAAAAAAAAAAAAAAAAAAAAGAAAGAAAGAAAGAAAAAAGAAGGGAAGAAATCGAGCAAATTTTACAGTTAATTGTTTTAACACGACAATAGAAGCAATTAATTTTAAATTTAGTTGCAACAAATAAATATTTTTTCTTTAAATTTCAGATCCTTCAACAGTTTACAAAGTCAGTGAAATAAATAACATAATGACTACTTCAGAAATGGAAGTAGAAGAAATTGAAGGGACTGTATGTGCTGCGTTGACATCATTCGACATTGATGGTTGTAGCAGAATATTTTCTTTAAGATGGTAAGATGTGATCCAAGACTTCTTTTACTTTTTTTTTTTTTCTTTTTCCAAAAATATTAAACATGTGCGGGTCAATCTGCCAAAAGCGTACATTTTCAGGTTTTATTTATTTATTTTAATAAGTGTAAACAAAACAAAAAAAAAGTTCATTTTATATTGCTTTGGATTTATCTAACATCACGTCAATATTTTTCAATAGAGCTGCAAAGACTAGAAAAAACCCGGTTTAAACCTGGAAATAAACCGGGTTTTTTTGGGAATAAACGTTCTTTTGGGAATAAGACAGGTCTTTTGGGATTAAACCTGGGAATGAACCGTGTCTATTGGAAATAAACCAGGGAATAAATCGTTTTTTTTTTTTTTTTTTTTTTTTTTTTAAACTCTATTTTCCAACGAGAAATATTTTATTAAAATTGCATTTTTACATTATGTTTATGCTATGTTCGTAACCATAATGTCCGCAGACCCAACTTTCTTTTCCCATAAATTATTTGTAACTTACTAAATATCAGACTCAATTGAATAATGTTACTGAATTAAATTTTGTGTCATTAATATTACGGGTTATTCTATTTTATTTTACTATTTTATAATCCTTATCTGTTCTTATCTTGTCTACGGAACAGATCGTGCGATTTTTATGTTCATTATTGAAACAGATAGTGATGTGTATTTTATGTTTTTTTTTTTTTTTTTTTCAGAGTTTATTATTATTATTGTTATTATTTTAAACAGGGATAACTCTTCCAACGTCTTTTTCATAAAATTTCTATTTATTGTGTTTTATTAAAAAAGAAACCTTTCAATCGGATAATTTTTGGAGAAGATATAAATTAAAGGTTGTTACATATGGATTTAATATTAGCATTCTCAAATTTTGATCCCTTCTAACTGTACAAAGATTTAAGAAAAAGTGAATAAACTATGTACCTTTCCATATTGATTTGATCCAAGGAACGTGGATAAAGTGTCAAAATCAAAAGTGAGTGTCACTATTTGAAAAATGACAGCTAGTATAATAAATAGACGAACCCCGAAACATAGCATTCATTTGTTGACATTATCCCAAGTTAATTAGCACCTACATTTTTTTATATGACTGTATGCAGCACAATTAGTAGAGATGATCACTACAGGACTGTACCTAATTTTTTTAATAAAATTATTAATGTTGTAAGGAAATCACGAAGTCCGTGTACAACGAATAATTTTAGCACCATTTATAAATAGTTTCCATTTCATTGCATTTCATCCATTTTTTGCTTATTTACAACCATTTAATTAAGTATTAATTTCCTCATTTCAGTCCGGGATGTTATCTGATTTTAGAAAAGCCTGAAGATAAGTGCACAAACGGTGCCTGTGAAATAGGAAGCGGGATGAAATTTTCACCCCCAGAAGAAATGTACGATATCGCGATATCACTGACTGATGAAACTGCCAATCTGGATAAATGTTCATTAAGTGGACAAGTGGCCGAAAATCTGTTGGGAGTAAATGTAATTATATTTCATCATTACTGCTTATGTAATAAAGAAAAAGTTCATTACAGAAAATTAATATAAATCACAATTGCACTCTGTAACGAAAATAAAATAATAAAACAAATAATATTTTTTTTTTTTAAATCACACACTTAAAAAGAATCACTGAATCGTGATAAAATATATTTAAAGGTGTTCAATTAATGGGGCGGTAAACTAGGAGAGGTGATAATAAGGAAAGGGCATGTTTAGAAACAAACAGTTCTATCAACCAATCTACCACTTCATTTTTGTCGTAGCTATCATTACATGAATCGTCATAGCGGCGTAGGCCAATCATATTATACACCAGTTTAGCGTAGACAATCAAATTTCCCCATTTCACGAGTACAGTAAGACTCATAAAGAACAAACAGGCTTTTCTTGCTAACCAACCGTAAGACTTCAAACAGTGACGTCAGCTGCCCTTTCTTCTAAATCGGTCGTGCCCTTTTCTTATACTCGGCAAGACAGATATTTTCGTATAGGAAAACAAGATCGCAATCCACTTATTCTGTCAAAATTCAGGATGTCTCGTCTCACTCCCAACGGACCACAGATTTTCATTCATAAGTTTAACCCTTTGTTGCATACTTTAAAACTGGCAAATCCAGAACATTAAATTTGCTATTTTCTTACTGAAAGGGTCACACAGAATGAAAAAAAAAAAAAGTATGTATGATAATTTTTTTTTATTACAGCTTGTCAAGATAGGTTCAAGATAGTCTTAAACAAAACAAATAAAGTATTGTTAAACTTGTATTTCAATTATGCATTAAGCCAAGAAGTCTAAAAGTAATAATTAATAGACAAAATACCATTTAAATAACATTATTGTAGGCTTAGAAACATTTTAGTTCATACGAAAGAAATTACCGGCATTCTGAAGAGACATCTATATTGATGATATCTCAACAAGGTAATTAGGGGTTGTTGTGGCGCTATCATGATTTTTCTATTGAAAGCATAGATATCAATGAGTAGCATAAGCTTTTAATAGCAACTGTAAACAAAATATGTTGAGTAGGAAAAAAATAGCATTTTTATCCACTGTGGTGGACAGTATGCAACAAAGGATTAACAATAATGAAGATAATGTAACAGAATTTTCAAAGGACTTACTTTGTTTTGCGTGTAGGGTAACACTGCAAGATGCGACGAAAGTGCACAGGAATTAGTGACACAGTACGCACTGTCAACTTTATTTCGAAATATGGAATACTTTTAACAGACTTTCTCTGTTTTGTCTGAAATGTGCTAATATTATATCAAGTACTGAAGTGGACAAAATACACTGGCCTCCAGACGTCTCATATTTTGAAATGTTTCTAATAGTGCGCATTGTGACACTTACCTAATTACTGTGCACTTCCATTGCGTTTTGCAATGCAGATACATATTGCACACAAAACAAGTCAAGTCAATTAGAAATTTCATTATATTATCTTCGTTATTCTAGTATAGGAAAAAATCCAGAGTATTTTTGACTAAATGAAAGGATTGCGACCTTAATTTGCAAAATAAATAAATAAATCATTGTACTGATACTTTCTCTTTGTCATCATATTAACTGAATACCCTGTTTACATATATAATATATATATTTTTTTTTCACTGTGAGTCAGTGATTCTTTTTAGGTGAATGGATATTTTTGCTACAGAGGATATAGTATAGTGCAGTCGACATAAACCGTTTTTCTATCTATACACTGTAAGAGTGCTTAAAAATTTAATTTTACTTTTTGAATTTTTATTATGAAACTATTTATTATTATTTTTTGAAAATAGGTTAAAGGTTTTAATGTATTGTCTTTGGAAGAAAAAACAGAAATTAAATGGAAGTTTCTATTTCAACGATTTCATGTTCATTTTAAAGTAAGCTTTAAATAAATATCTTTAATACATTTAACTTTAATTTTCAAATCTAAAGTTCAATCACTTCAAATTCCTTGACGTTCTCTTCTCTTATTTAACCCGTTCGGGTCTGGCGTCCTATTAATAGGACATATCTTTTCATTGAGTATTAGTTTGTCTTAACAATTATTTTTGTTATTATCTGCATGCTGTAATGATAAGATATGTGTATAAATTTATGACTTCATCATGTATCGGCATTTAGTAACAATAATAATAATAATAAATGTTTGATTATGTTCTCTTTACACCGTTGCCAATTCTCTTATTTCAAACATACGTTTCAGTCTTTAACACTAGAACCGCGGGGAATTTTACTCAAGTTTCATAAAATTATTTCACACCAGAATTTTTATTTAAAATTTTTAACTTATTTATTTAATTTATTTTTGTGCAGTATATATTTAACTTATTTTATGAAGAAATTTCTAGTTCAAATGGACATTTTTGCATTTGACAGGTCAAAATGGCTCCTCATCGCGGTTCTAGTGTTAAATTTTAAAAAGGGGCTATTTTTCCAAACTATTAATTTGTGATAAAACATAAAAAATACTATAAAGTTGTTACATCTGTTTAATCCTGTTGTAATACGACATTTTCCAAACGTCTTCAAAATATCTTCCTATTGGTGGGCTGCCGCTTTTAGTCAGGCCAGAAAAAGCCGGCCGTTCTTTTTTTTTTTTTTTTTTCTGTTTTAAACCACTTAAAAAAGGCTGGAAAAATTAGCAAAGAACGGCTTTTATTATCTTTCTTTTTCAGAAACTGCTAAAATGAAAATGATATAATACTATACTACTAATTTATGAGCTGCTTTTTAATGAAGATAGTCAGATAACCTAATAGATAAAATTTTACTTTGCAAAGCACAAATCAAAACAACAACAACAACAAAAAATATGGGAATGCCCTTTATTGAAAATTCTGTTTTGTTCAATACAACTTTTACAAATGATTTTTACTTAAGATAATTATTCAGAAAAATTCTCAAATAATATTTCCAACCAGTTTCAATTTAAAAATATATTTACACGAGAAATTATTTCATATTTTGGGATGGTCTTTTAAATTATTAAAAAAAATGTATTTTCATATGAATAGTAAAAGAGAAACAAAACTTTGCTGAAAATTACGTCAAATTTAAAACGAAACACTTAAAATGTGTTATTCAAAACAATCTTCTTATAGACTCGTTATAAAATTTCGAGAGGTAGCGCTATTGTTTACTTAGCCATTTTATACAAGCTAATTTTTCAAATGTTTAATTGATCTTATTTAATCAATCACGAAAGGAAACCCGATTGCAGATCGCCATTGGTCATTTAATTATAATTCATATATATACATCTTTATTATTGTTAAAATTACAGACGAAAATCCAAGTTCGACTTGGAGTAGACACATTTGTATTTTAAACTGAATAAGTGAATTGTGATCCTGGTTTCGTATACAAAAACTGTTTGTGTATATTTGCCTTGATGCGTTATTATCGCCCATGAAAGTTTGTTTCATTTTGTTTAGAAAAAAATGTTTGAGGGAAAATAGCAAAAAACTTATCATCAGACAACATTCAGGAACTTGCATTTATACATATCAATTCGTATGAATGTCGTCAGTAATAGTTAATTTCCTTAAGTGACACTTTTTAAACAGCAAATAAGCAATATAAAAACAATCTTTTTTTTTTTTTTTAATTTATTTAAGACTGTTTTCAAATACAAACTGGCTAATTTCTGACACATTTTGAATTCCTTTTTGTTCGCAAACATATCAAATTGGCAGATGCTCTTATTCTTATTCTGAAACTATGAAATCAAACTGTTTTTTTCCATTTTTCATTAAAGAAAGATGATTTTTCAGAAACTGCTGTAAAAGCTGGTGTTTTGAATAGAATTTTCGGACACGAGAGCGGAGGGAAAAAAAAACGGTCGTCCTGTGATAATAATCACGTATAAATCAAGAAATAAAAGTGAAATGTGTTCGATTACAAATTATTTTAATAATCATGCCTGCAAGTATCATGCTTTTATTCTTAAAAATGAACCAGAAAGTTTTACGTTGTTGAGCGGTGAAAAATATTTTTTAAGAATCGCCGTCATGTGAAATTTCTATTACATTGACATGTTTTCCATAAAATTAATTAGTTCCTGAAAATCAGGAACATTTTGAGCTTTTGAAATTTGTGGGTCCTGTCTAGTAATAGGGCACTGTAACTCGACATATAAAGAAGGTGGGATGTGCAAGGTGTATACAGGGTGATTCATAAAAGATGGGCAGAACTTTAAGGGGTTATAGTACACTTAAAGACAAATAATATTAAATAGGAGACTAAGGGTCCCAGACGTATTCCCAAGGAGATAGGGGGCATTAAAGTTTAGGGTCCGAAATTTCAAATGATTATAAAACATGGAAAAATTGGTCGATTCGTTTGCGGTTTTTGCAAAAAATTTTCTTTATGCCAGTATTTTCTTGAAATAAAATTTTAAAGTTCAATTTCAAAAAATGCCGATAGGGGGCGCTTTAGACTTTGGAGTAACAAACAACTATTTTTTAACGTTATTTTTTGTATTTCTTTAAATGATTTCGAAAGCTTAGACTTAAACTTAAATTTTGATCTAAAAATCTGAGTCCTAACGAGTAGTTAAGTAGCGTAAACTGAAATTTGAAATTTGAAACCCTTCTCCCCCCAGAACAAAAATCAGTTATTCCCGATCTTTGTGTCGTAGATTAGGCTCTAACTACTGCCGCGTTTTGCTAAAATTATTCTTTATGTCAGTATTTTCTTGAAAATAAATTTTAAAGAAAATTTTCAAAAAATTCCGATAGAGGGCGCTTTAGACTTTGGAGTAACGAACAACTATTTTATACCGTTATTTTTTGTGTCTCATTAAATGCTATCTGGACATCACATTTCCGAACAGATGGATTGGTCGAGGTGGTCCTGTTGCTTGGCCTGCTCGCTCGCCAGATCTTTCACCCCTCGATTTCTTTTTTTGGGGACGATTGAAGGCTCTTATGTATGAGACACCCATTGAATCCCCCGAGGAACTGGTCGCCAGACTTTCCGCCGCTGTAGGGGAAGTGCTCGAAAAGCCTGATGTTTTCGCGAATGTTCGCCGTTCCATTCGTCGCCGTTGTTCTGCGTGCATAACCTCTGGTGGTCACAATTTTGAACATTTATTGTGATTACATGTTAATAAATATGCTTTGGTAACATAATCCTAATTTGTGTCTTTTTACCTCGTATCACAGCACACAATGTGTGGACATGGTAAACTGAACTGTGCTCAGGAGTAGAAATTTCAAACCCCTCTCCCCAGAAACTTAACCACGTCTAACGATTCAGATTTTGGGCTGAAAATTTAAGTCTAAGCTTTAGAAAGCATTTAATGAGACACAAAAAATAACGGTATAAAATAGTTGTTCGTTACTCCAAAGTCTAAAGCGCCCTCTATCGGAATTTTTTGAAAATTTTCTTTAAAATTTATTTTCAAGAAAATACTGACATAAAGAATAATTTTAGCAAAACGCGGCAGTAGTTAGAGCCTAATCTACGACACAAAGATCGGGAATAACTGATTTTTGTTCTGGGGGGGAGAAGGGTTTCAAATTTCAAATTTCAGTTTACGCTACTTAACTACTCGTTAGGACTCAGATTTTTAGATCAAAATTTAAGTTTAAGTCTAAGCTTTCGAAATCATTTAAAGAAATACAAAAAATAACGTTAAAAAATAGTTGTTTGTTACTCCAAAGTCTAAAGCGCCCCCTATCGGCATTTTTTGAAATTGAACTTTAAAATTTTATTTCAAGAAAATACTGGCATAAAGAAAATTTTTTGCAAAAACCGCAAACGAATCGACCAATTTTTCCATGTTTTATAATCATTTGAAATTTCGGACCCTAAACTTTAATGCCCCCTATCTCCTTGGGAATACGTCTGGGACCCTTAGTCTCCTATTTAATATTATTTGTCTTTAAGTGTACTATAACCCCTTAAAGTTCTGCCCATCTTTTATGAATCACCCTGTATAAGTTAATCACTAGATAAATAGTTGATACAAAAAACAGAAAAAAAAATTCTTGCTGAATTTTATTCAGAAACTTAAGATTGTTTATACAATGGTTTACAACAGTTTCGCAAAGTGTGGTATGCGTAACCCTCAGGAATACGTAAAGGTACGCTGCTACGAGTCTGTGTTCATAACCAACATACAAAGTAAAAGACATTCAAGTTTTTCAAATAAAAATAAAAAATAGAAAATTTTTTTGTTAAAAAATGTTTAATTTAATTTCAATTTAGATTAGAAAGCAATTTAAATTTTTTGACAGACTTACTTTTTGACGCGTTGCAATCGAATTAAAAAATGTGTGTTGGATAGTGTATAACGTTATGCACTTCAACACAAAAATCTAAAGTTAAAAAGTGAATTGTATATCAGTTTATTAGAATAATTTTTTTTAAAATGTTAGTTAAACTCTATACACAGTTTAACAATATACATACTTTCTCTATGGTCTCCGTATGGCCAGTTACAGCAGGGGTCTGTCCAGTCTTTTTCCCCAGGGTCCTGTTTTTGTGAAATTGTGAACAGTTTTTTATATTTGTGAAAAATCTAATCATAATTTTGTGAATTTGAACTGATCGTTATATTCGGGTTCTTGTTTATACATTTTTAAGAAGATATATAGATGTAAAATACATATATTTTCTTTATATATGTGAAAATGACAGGTCAGATTTTACTTTTAAATGACTAGTTTGTGAAATGTTCGGTTTAAAGATGGAAAAATTTTGTGAAAACCTAATTTTAAGACAAAGAATTTTGTGAAGAGTCCTGTTTTAGGGAAAGTAATTTTGTGAAGGGTCCTGTTTTGAAATGAAAAATTTTGTGAAGAGTCCTTTAAAGGACCCATTTTTTTCCTAAACAGATCCCTGTACAGGTTTAATTTTCTATTTATATGTTTGTATTTAAAGTTTTCAATACTTAATTCATTGAACTTTGTTTTGGCTTGCTTCTTTTTTATAGATTTCTCAGTCTTCAGCAGGAAATGGAAGATTGCTTTTGCGAATCATGCAAATGAATGAAGAGCAATAATATCTCTGCTGAAATATTTTAACTTACATACTAACCATATTTTACTTGTGTGGTTTAACTTATATGTAAACTTTTAAATGATAAAGAACTTTTTTATTCAGTTCTTTGTTTAATATGTAATAAATATAATAAAACTTTATTAACACAACACTCATTATTCATTCGTGTTATTTATAATTATCCACTTTTAAATTAAGAAGAGAATATATTTTTTGATAGAAAATAGATCTTATCAAACATTTTTGCATTTAAAGGGGCTCATTATATTTTTAAGAATCTTTTGAATTAAGTGTTTTACAATACCATTTTGGCATATTATTACATGATTTTACCAAGAAAATGGACATATTGTTGCAATTTGAAATAATAATAATAATAAATTAAATTAAATAAAGAAAATTTCAACAAATTTTTTCCTTACAGATGTTAATATATTGCAGTAATTTTTTATACTGTTTTTAGAAGCGTTACTTTATAATTTTAAGGACCAGATTACCAAATAAATTCATTTAAAAGAAAAGAAATATTGTGACATATGTAAAATACAGATGACATATGTAAAAATACTATTTACTTAACACTTTTTCTTTTGAAAAAATAAACATTTGTGTTGCTATAAATCTGTGCTTTAAGTTTATCAAACATAACATACAGCATGTTTATAAACATGCCAAGGAAACATAAGTCCAGATTTACAACATTCGATATATATTGTAACAACACAAACTATTTTAAGATTGTAATTCTGAATCATTTACAGGAAAATAGATGCTGTAAAATGTCATTTTTCACACATTTATAATAATCAAATGTTTATGAAATAGATCTTTGTCAGAATATACTATTAAAGATGTCTAAAGACATTTCTAGAAAACAATGTAAAATTTATATTTTATCCAAATAATGGATATAGCAAGTTCCCTTAACCTCTAGTAGAACAAAATCAATAGAGCTTTCAATTACAAAAACTTCATGTTCAATCTTCTGTATAGGGCCACTAGCATTCCAGCAGAGTTTCTCTTAGACCAGCCATACTCAGGGTTAGTAAATATCATATTTTCGAAAATATCAAAAATATCCAATATTTTGATATATATCCGATATTTTAGATATATATCTGATACTTTCAAAATAGTCAACTTACTGCTGATAATAAATATTTTCAAGCATAATATATATAGATTAGAAACTAAAATATATTGCACTTAACAAACATCAAAACTTAAACAACATACTAAAAACTAAAAATGCTTTTTTTTCCCCTTTTCTTTTCTTTTTTTTTTTCACTTTGAACAAAATTGAAGATGAACTAATCAACAAAACAGAAACAATTTGCTTTATACACTTATAAAAATAAAAACTGTAAGATTCAGTATCAACTATCAAGAATTCAGAAATTTATAAAACAAAAAATTAAATACAAAAGTTTTTTTTATTACAAAATTTAAACAAATATGAGCTTATTATTTTTTTTTCCGTAATATGTTGTACAATTTAAGCTCAACAACACCAAAACCAGAAATTGATTTTTTTTCTAATGAAGCTGTATAGAGCTGATTATCTAAATTAGACAGTTTATATTTCTATATCTGTCTTGAATTAGTTATATCCTACATAATTATTAGTCCCATATAATCTACATTTAAAAATAAAAACTTCAAACAAAGCTTGGATAAGATGTTTGTTTTTTTCTTTAGCTAGAAAAGTCACTGCCACAGACAAATGTTCATGGAACAGTCAATATTAGTTGAAAATTTCATTGACACTTGTTTTGACTTAAAATCAGGGTTGTTAAAAATCGTGATTTTTTTTAAAAAATCAAAAAAATCGGATTTTTTTTATTTAAATCAGATTTTTTTTATTTAAATCGGATTTTTTTGATTTTTTTAAATATTTATTTAGTATAATATTATTTGTGTACTCTGCACATATTTATTTATATTTCCTGTATAGATTTACATATTTCTATTAATTTCATTACATTTTCTAGATAAGAATTAAAAATAACTTAAATTTAAAATTGTTGCAAACAAATTTAGATGATTCATTTAAAATTTAAAACATTCTAATATTAAATTGTTATACATATAAATATGTGTGTTATATAAATTTCTATTTAATTTTACAGTTATTAAAATTTTCTTTCGTGTATTATTCCAAATAACACAGATTTTATATAACAACATATAATAAATACAACAAAGAATGCTAAATGCATATGGGTATATATTTATTATGCATCATGCAAGAACAATTCTATAATTTTAGAGTTATGACAAAATATTAAATAGAAACAGTTTAACATTGGTGAATATCTGTAAACAGATAATTGTTTAAATCATTAATATAAAATAATAGTTTAATATTAGATTACAATTCAATCTTTTACAAAATCTGGTTTTTATTTTGTAATTATTTACATATATGCAATTATATTAACATTTTAAACTATTTATGCATTTAAGGTTTTGTATAAGAACACCAATTTGTCTGCTTTATCATTTCCTAATTTATTTCTAAGTTTAGATTGAACTAAACCATATGTTGAAAAAATCCGTTCCACGGAGGAAGAAGTAGCTGTTGCTGTAAACAGTTGCTCTATGGCTTTCTTTACACTCCCCTCACCATCTGATACACAAATTTCTGAATCAAAGTGTGTTTTCCACCAGTCTAAGGGAGAAATCTTTGTTACGATGTCTTCATCAAATAAAAATTTAGAAAAAGGATCAGATTTTCCTTGAAATTTCATTATCACATATATAAAATGTGAACTGCATTTGTCTTTAGCAAAAAATAAGGCTTTCTTTTTTTCATCATTAGTCAAATTCAGACTATACTATTCTAAGGCACCAAATGCAAGGTAATCCTATAACTAGAAGTGTGAAGCTATCAATTATCAGTGTTATTGCCCCCTCCCCTTACTCAGCCATGGTCAATTTTAGAAAACAATCTTGCTTACTTGACAATACGAATGACTGCTTAGTGCTTAGCTTAGTACAATAACATTTCTTATTTTTTGTTCCATTGCAATAAGCAATGAATTCTAGGAAAAGAAAGAGGAAAGGGATCAGTTACAGGGATTAAAATATTTTCAATTATAGAAGAAACATGAAACTGGAATTAATTCTATGTTAGACAAACAGTCCAAATATTTATGTTATAATTAGTTCATGTATTGATCACATTATATGATCAATACATAAACATCAACATATGGGATATTGTAATTTGCAGGTAAATGTAAAAAAAAAACTTGTGAATTATGTATAATTTGCTTTAGAGACAGTGACTCTCCACTGAAAATACTATTATATTAAATAGCTTTAGCTTCAGCATCTTGCTTTCAAAAAATGGAAGTGACTAAGAAAAAAAACTTTAAAAATTAGTAAGTATTTATCAGTAGTTTTGGAGAATGTACTATGGATAGATAATATTTTTAATGCAGTGTTGCATTTACTGTCATAATATAATCGTGTTTTTAATCTAAAAAAGTTTTATTTAATGTTATTAAAAGGTAATTTTTAATCTGAAATGAATGATTTTAACTTTTATTTTAACATGAATGAGGAATTTGATCCTTATTCAGCCAGTAAATATGAATGTTAAAAAAAACTGATTTAAATCAAAGATTTTTTTAAAAAAATCATTTGATTTTAATCATGATTTAAATCACGATTTAAATCAAGCTGATTTAAATCAAACAACCCTGCTTAAAATATCAAAAATATCTAGCACAGTGATATTTTGAAAATAAATATCAAATATTGAAAATAACAAACATCTGGATATTTTGAAAATAAATATCAAATATTGAAAATAACAAACATCTTGATATTTTGAAAATAAATATTAAATAATATGAAAATATCAAAAATCTTGATATTTTGAAAATAAATATCTGATATATATCATGATATATATCAACAAACCCTAGCCATACTCAACCTTTTTTCTTGCGGGCCGCATCACACTTAAAAACGGGGATAATTAAATTTGTTAGATAACAAAAGTAATATAACAAAGCAATATGACAAAGTTAATATTATCAGTGAGTAGGATTGAACGTTTGTCGCAAAAGAAATGTTTCCAAAAAATTTTAGCACCAATATTTCCACGCAAAAAACATCGTGGTATATTTCTATTAAAAAAGTTGTAGACATAAGCTGGAAGTTTGTTGTTTGGAAATAATGGTGTAAACATTTTTTGGTGCCAATTTCTTCCAAACATTGAACCCGAAAGAGCAGTACTAGATACAAGAAGTATAAAACGTTATAAAATAACAATGTGGAATTTCCAGTTTCTAAAGAAAAAAAGCAGGAGATTTTCTCGAATAAATAAATCTTGAATCGATCAATAAAAAACTGTTTTTTTTAAATGTTGAAATATATAATGAAAATTTAATTAATTTCAAGTAATGTTTGATTAGTAAGAAATGTATAAATTACTAATAGGACAGGATGTAAAAAGAACTGTTGACTAAGAAAACGGCATTTAAGATGTTTTAACATATTTTTTATTTAATTATAAATAATAGAGCAGATTTTGTCTTCCCATGAAAATATATAAAACAATAGTGAAGAACGTAAGCAGAGTTGTATAATATAGACACACGTGCGCACACCGTGTGCAGAAAATTTTCTGCAAAATTCAGAATTTTGCAGAAATTTAAAAAAAAAAAAAAATTAATACCAAAAAATTAAAAATATTCAAATTTTATGTACGATTTATTTACTGTTTGCGCACAATTCAAAATTTAAAGATGCAAAACATTGTTGTGACATTACAGACGCTTGTGAAGAGGTCAAAATAGGCTGGTTGTTGATTGGATTGTTTCTAAATACATTGACAAAATTGATAAGAATTCAGCTCTTGCTCTTCCTATCATGGATTTTCAGCTTTATTATTATTTTTAACCAAAATAATTATTCTTTAATTAAGATTAATTAATTTTTAATGGTAATTATTTTAAACTTCTGTTTTTAATTTATATCGTCAAAATAATATAACACGTAATTTTATTAAACATTAAATGAATTTGCAGAAAGTTTTTGACTCAATATTTATGTGCGCAGAAAGTTTTTGGTTTTATACAAGTCTGAACGTAAGTACTTTTTTATGCTCATCTCAATTTTATAAATAAGGATTAATGATTGTGTCTCGGGTCACACATGAAATGTCGCCGGGACATGCGGCCCACAGGCCACAGGTTAAGTATGGCTGCTCTAGACAGTTTCAGCAGGGTGATGCGCTCTGCATGCCCTTTTGGCTTACAAAATAGTACCCTTCTAGCCCCTCATCCAAAAAATTAGCACCTTTCTTGCCCCTCAGTAAAAAAAACACCCTTTCTTATTTTTCCATTAAAAAATTTTGCCTGCATAGTAAAAACTGACTCATTGTTGTCTTGAAAAAAGCACCCTCAATGTTAACTAATAAAAGTGGCTTAAAAAATCAAAAGAATGCCTTTAAAAAAATCACAAAAGTGCCTTTAAGAATCTGAAAAGTGCCTTAAGAATCCAAAATGTACCCTTAAAAATGTAATAGTGCTATTTCTTATAAGCAGCACCCTGTCTTTTTTTAAACATGGTGAAAACTTGGATTCCAGGTACAGAAAAAATTCGATGTATTAATATTTATTAACTAGCAGACCTGCTTCGAGTCTGCCAAGAAAAATTAAACATGGTCTCAGCCACAGTCTAATCAGGCCAACTCATTTTCCCTTTTTGCTGGTTATGCGAAATGGAAAAAGTAATTTAATAAACAATTAAAAGTGTCACACACAGAGACATCTTTCTTTTATTAATATAAGTGTAATTACTGTTAAAAATACAAAACTTTCTTAATCAATAAATAAATTTATCCTAATCCTATGCTAATAATCTATACTAATAAAAGAAAGTTTCGCTCTGTGAGTGTGTGTATGTGTCTGTCTGTTGGCGATGGCTAGCAAAATCTAGCCCACCTAGAAGCCTGCAAATTTAGATTTAAGTAGTCCAAACCCTCTCCTGGTGCACCTGAACCTCAGATTTTTAATATTTTGAAAATTAGAGTAGTTAATTAAAAACTGATCAAAGATCGCAAATAAAAAATCTGTCTTCCGAAAAAAGCTTGCGCATGCCCAGAAGGCATTTATTCGTTCCTCCGTTAAAAGATGAAACAAAGCATGGGTCATTCCATTTCTATTTAAGTTTTTCTAAATTCACCATGGGCGAACGGCTAGAAATATGTAGGGTTAGATAACACCTCCCCCACAATATCTTGAGCCACACTGCTTACCATTTAAGTAAAATAACTATGTGCATGATGGAGGCTAAAATAATTGCAACATTTTCTGAAGGAAACAAAAAAGGTTTATTAAAACTGTAGGTTATAGGTAGCAAACACATGAAGATACATCATCACAGGCACATAATAAGTCAAACTTTCAATAATTTCTAAAGTCCAAACATAGTTCATTTTATACTGCATATATTAACTGCATATATTAACAGCATATCTTAACTGCATATTTTATACAAGTAGTCACCTGCTACTAAATAAAAACACCACCAAAATCAAGCTTATTTGCTAAATCTACTTACATGCTGAACTGACTTGTCAAACTACAAACTTCCCCAATATATACTTCAAACACAATACAAAATCTGCATTTTAATGTTGGCAAATTAGTAAATATAACTTTCAATAAGTGATAGACACACCCACTAGAACAAAATGACATCACTGTGTCAGAATGACATCAGAAGAAACAACAAATCAGAAAAAGGTTAACTAAAAAGTAACAGAAAGTTAACTTCACTACCAACCACCCAACCATATGCTGAAAAAGGTAAACAAGCATGCACACTTGCTGTAAGTACCAGACTATTGAATTTAAACATTAAAAATGATTAACTAAATAAGATACTTAGAAAATAAATTGAACTAAACATAGAAGCAAGCTTTTATATGGTGGTGGTGGTTATTAAATAAAATGAGGAGCTGGGAAAACACAAAAATATAACTTTAAGCCTACAAATGCCCCCTTTTTTCCAGGTCCTCTGCCTAGCCAAACAACCATTTTCTAAAATAGAAAAATTTTTCACTTGACAATGCTTTTGTCATTACATCAGCAACATTACATTTACTAGATACATACTTAAGTTCAAAATTTCCAATATTTTCCTTTACAAAATAACTACGTGTATCAATATATTTGGTTCTTGTATTTTCTCTATTGTTTTTAGAAAAACTTATAGTACTTTGATTGTCACAATGAATTGTTGGTTTAGTTAAGTTTAAGTTCAAAAAGGAAAAGTCATCAATTATTCTTGTTAACCAACACAGTTCCTTGACTGAATCTGATAAAGCAACATATTCAGATTCCATACTTGATAAGGCAACACATTTCTGTTTAGAAGAGTTCCATATAATAGGTACTTGGTCAACAAAAATTACTAAACCACTAACTGATTTACGATCAACTAAATCTGAAGCCCATGTAGCATCAGTATAGACATTAATATTACAATTTGAAATTCTAGATAGATTTAAACTCAATTCTTTAGTATCAATAACATATTGCAAAACCTGACACAAATTTTTCCAATGATCCCATGATGGCTTATTAGAAAACTGAGATAAAGCAATAACTGAAAATTGAATATCAGGTCTACTTCTAGAAGCTAAAAACAACAAACAACCTATCAACTGTCTGTAAGGGACATCTATTTGTTCCCCCTCATTCGTTAAGTTTAACACTGTTCCTGGTGTTAATGGCAATTTGCATTTTATTCTAGGAACATTAAAAATTTCTGCAATTCTTTCAATATATTTAGTTTGATGCAGTACATAAGAACCCTCACGTTGCTCGAATTCAACTCCTAGAAAATTTCTAATTTCACCTAAAGTTTTTATTTCAAATTTAGACTTTATTAATTCAATTACTTGGTTTAATATTTCCTTATTCTCTGCAAAAATTGCTAAGTCATCAACATAAACTAGAATTACTACTTTTAATTTATAAACATATATGCAGTTGCAATTCAATGCTTTATCAAAACCTAAATCCTTAAAAGTTTTGTCTAATTCATTAAACCATTCGCGGCCAGCCTGGTGGAGTCCATATAATGCCTTGTTAAGTTTCCATACATACTTTTCATCAACTTCCCGGAAACCATCTGGCTGCTCAACATAAATTTGTTCATTTAATTTTGCATATAAGTATGCACCTTTCACGTCAATATGCTGGCTAAACCATCCCTTTAGAACCACAAGTACAATAAAGAAAAATCTAACAAGTGGAAAAGCTATGACAGGTGAAAATGTGTCAAAATAATCGATTCCCTCAACTTGTCGGAATCCCTTCGCTACTAACCTAGCTTTAAAACTTTTAATTTTACCTGACACATCCTTTTTCAGTGTATATACCCATTTTGTACCAAGAACTTTACTCTTTTCAGGACGGGTTACAAGGTCATACACTTCCCTATCTTTTAATATTTTAAGTTCAGTACTCATAGCTTTAACCCACTCTTGTTTCTCAGGAAGATTTTGGGACTCACTAAAACTAATTGGGATTTTTATCTCAGCACAATGTGCTTCTGGGCTAGATTCTACGTCCTCTTCATCAGTTTCTATTACAGGTTTAGCATTAGAGTCCCTTCTCAGTTTAACTTCAGGCTGGGAGGGATCTGAATTAGTTTTAAGTGGTTTAAAATCAAATTCCTCAGATTTAAAAACTAGACCCTTTTTCTTACAATAATCCTTCACATCATTTTTACTTCTTAACCTAATACCAGGTTCTGGATAGTAGTAAACATCTACACGACCTGCAGAACTACCTGACTCTCTAACCTTTTCAATTCTCTTCCAATCTGAAAAAGAAGTATTTTCAACTGGGTCATCTTGCACTTTAAATTTAACCATTCTATTGCTAGAGTCTTTAACTGGTTCTGAAATAAAATCATTTTCAATGATTTTCAAATGTTTAGTTTCCTGCACTTCTTTAGTCCCTGGAAACCATACTCTATAACCTCTCGTGCTCCTGGCGTAGCCAATTAAAATTCCCTTTTTAGATCTTGCCTCTAATTTATTACGATACCTTTTTGGAATATGAACAAAAACAGTACTTCCTATAACTCTTAAGTACTTAACCGAAAAATTTCCACCTTTCCAAACATTCAGAGGGGCTTTCCCATGCAATTTAGTGTGAGGGTATCTATTTTTTAAGTAATTTACAGTACAAACCATTTCAGCCCATAATTCTTTAGGTAAATTTGCCTGAATTAACATAGCTCTAACTCCCTCCATTAAAGTACGGTTGTATCTTTCCGCGATGCCATTCATCTGTGGCGAATACGTATTCGAGTGCTCATGTTTAATCCCCTCATCTTTTAAGAATTTCTCAAATTGATTAGAATCAAATTCTTTACCCCAATCAGAACGAAGTCTTTTAATTACATGACCTGTCTGCTTCTCAACTAAAGCTTTATAATGCTTGAAATAATCAAATGCCTGACTTTTATATTTAAGAATGTATACATGTGCATACCTAGAGAAATCATCAACTAAACTCAAGAAAAACCTAGCCCCACCTAAAGAAGGTTCAGGAGCTGGTCCCCAAATGTCGAGGTGCACTAACTCTAAAATGCCACCTGTCTTAATATCATCTATAACATGATGAGATTCTCTAGTACTTTTAGCTAAATTACAAACTTCACATGACCCCATTTCACCGGATAAATTTTTAAGTCCAGTTACATAATTTGTTTTTGAAAATTTTATCAAGTTTTTAGCATTTAAATGACTGAAACGCCTATGCCATAGCACTAAATCATTAGAACAATTATTTAACTTACTATTTCTAACAACATAAGCACAAGATTCATTAGACACACATTTAGCAGTAATACAATAAAATTTAGTTACTAAAGGCACTGTTAAAAATTCAGAATTATCAGGATTAAAAATTATAGCCTTACATTTGTCAAATTTTACTTTAAAATTTTTATCAGTTAATTTTCTAACAGACAGAAGATTTCTCACCATATCAGGAACATAATATACATTTTTTAAAGTAAAAGTTCTTACTACAGTACCACAGTTCACTCGTAAGTCAATGTCCCCTATACCACAAATGTCAGCAATTCCTTTTGCTATAACAGCTTCACTTTCTAATTCTCTGAAATTGTAGAAGAGAGATCGATCAAAACTAAAATGATCTGTTGCTGCCGAATCCAAAATAAATTCGAGTTCAGGTCCATCAGACAATAGGGCGGATGCGAAGAAAGCTTGATTAGGCAGTTGGGATTTCCTTGAACTTGATCTGAATCTTGGTCTATACTGATTTAATCTCCTGGTTTGGGATCTATGTCTACAATTCTTGATTAAGTGGCCAACTTGACCACACCGATAGCACTTTCGGGTTTCTTGTTGCACAGTTGAATTCACAGCACTAGGAGGATGGACCTTTGGTATAGTATCAGTCGAAAAATTTCTAGAAGACATTAGAGCTGTATTTTGATTTTTGAATATATCTTGGTCATCGATCTGTTTATTTTGCAAACGGTCATATTCAGCAAGCAAAAATGGTCGAAGACCTTCCACAGTGAATTCATCATCAGCCAATTGATAAAGACGAGATATAAGGGTCTCATAAGATGGCGGTAAACTTTCTAAGATTTGAAAAGCAATTTCATCTTTAGGCACACTCTTTCCTGTTTGCTCTAAATCTCTAACTATTTCCAAAACTTTTCCAATATACTGACTCATAGTATCACTGGCCTCAAACTTTGTATTTATGAACTTTCTCCGAAGGTGAGCAACTCTTGCACGTGACGTAGGTTCATAAGCACTTTTTAATAACTGCCACGCCTCAAAAGATGATTCAGCACCAAAAACTACACTTTTGATCTCTTCAGTCAAACTTAAACATATGTATGCCAATGCCTTCTTACTTTTCTTCATATACTCCTCAAAATTTTCAATATTTCCTCCATCGGCTTTTGCTTTACCTTTTTCTTTATCAGAAGTATAAATTTCTAAGCCTTGGCTAATTAGCATCATATCCATGCTGAACCTCCATGCCTTCCAATTATCATTACCCAATTTAGGGAAAGAGAGAGTCTGCTCAGTTATCTTACTCATTTTATCACAAAATACAGCACCACAAAATAAAAGGTAAAGCAGTAAAGGTAAGCAGAGCGCCCAACCACGCTCTGCTACCACATTGTAGGGTTAGATAACACCTCCCCCACAATATCTTGAGCCACACTGCTTACCATTTAAGTAAAATAACTATGTGCATGATGGAGGCTAAAATAATTGCAACATTTTCTGAAGGAAACAAAAAAGGTTTATTAAAACTGTAGGTTATAGGTAGCAAACACATGAAGATACATCATCACAGGCACATAATAAGTCAAACTTTCAATAATTTCTAAAGTCCAAACATAGTTCATTTTATACTGCATATATTAACTGCATATATTAACAGCATATCTTAACTGCATATTTTATACAAGTAGTCACCTGCTACTAAATAAAAACACCACCAAAATCAAGCTTATTTGCTAAATCTACTTACATGCTGAACTGACTTGTCAAACTACAAACTTCCCCAATATATACTTCAAACACAATACAAAATCTGCATTTTAATGTTGGCAAATTAGTAAATATAACTTTCAATAAGTGATAGACACACCCACTAGAACAAAATGACATCACTGTGTCAGAATGACATCAGAAGAAACAACAAATCAGAAAAAGGTTAACTAAAAAGTAACAGAAAGTTAACTTCACTACCAACCACCCAACCATATGCTGAAAAAGGTAAACAAGCATGCACACTTGCTGTAAGTACCAGACTATTGAATTTAAACATTAAAAATGATTAACTAAATAAGATACTTAGAAAATAAATTGAACTAAACATAGAAGCAAGCTTTTATATGGTGGTGGTGGTTATTAAATAAAATGAGGAGCTGGGAAAACACAAAAATATAACTTTAAGCCTACAAAATACGGAAAAACTGTCTACATATTCTGAAAGAACATACTTTTACGTTTTGAACGATCTGGTTGGTTTGAAAAAATTTTACATTTAATCTTTTCAAAAAAAAATAATCAAAAAGCATCGAATTCATGTTTTTTATTTTCTCCTGTTTTCCAAACCTTGCATCCACCGGAATACAAAAGATACGGAAAAATGAAGGTCACCAAATTAAAGATCTAAGTTTGCCCTTTTCAAAGCCACTATTGGTTTTCAAAATATAAAAATTAACCCTTCGAAAAAGTATATTTTCTGTATGCCGTTTTACAATTTTGGCAATTTTTTTAAATTTGCATCGCCGATTCAGAAAAAGGTACAAAAACTAAAAATACCAGACAATATCTACATTTATTCCTTTTTCGACATCTGTATTTGTTTTTGAAAAATACGAATATTAACCCTTCAAAAAAAAATTCGTGCGCAGGACTCTTTTGCAAATTCCAATTTTCTGCGATATATAAAATCTGGCATCGGCTCTCTAAATTAACCAAACAAAAAACAAACACACCTAAAGACATCTATGTGCTATCGGGTTTAGGCAGAAACCTTTAGTTTTAAAAAAAATCACGTTAACCTTTTCGAAAACATTTTTTACCGTAAGTCAATTTCGCTTTTTTAACTATTTCTCCTATCTTTAAAAATCCGAATTCGTGTTTATAAACAAGATACGAAAAACTAAAAATACTGCGCCTAATCTATATCCCTTTGTTTTTTAAAATCTGGTATCCGTTTTGAAAAATTTTAATTTTAACCCTCTGAAAAAAAATCCTTTCCAAAACTCACTCACGAGATTTTCGTTTTTCGATCCAGGTTTAAAAATCAGCATCAACTCAGGAAATGTGAGTACGGATAAACAGTAGACGCCAGATCATAGACACGTTCATTTTCTTCAAAACGCACGGTTGTTTTTAAAAAAAAATCTACATTAACCCTTGAGAAACCGATCGATTATGTAACCCATTTTCTCGATTTCCGCTATTTTGGCAATGTTTACCCGTGGTTAAATTTCAATTCTACTAGGAAATTTGGTTGGGTCGAGTGTTCTGAAAAGGCCTCTTCCAGAACAAACTGCGCCCCCTGGCGGTGGAAAGTGGAACTATAGGAGTATATCTGGTTCAATGGACCCGATTACGACGGGGTTGGCTCAAGTTTCGTATAGAGCATTTTATTAATATTTCGGGCCCGGACAACGCTGGGCGGGTTAGCTAGTATTATAATAAAGAAAGTGTGTGTGAATCTTTGGTTGAAGTCATCATCAAAATGGATGATTTAATGCTTTTTTATTCTATCCTAATAATATTATAAATGTGAAAGTGTGTGTGAATGTTTGGCTGCAGTCGATATCAAAGTGGATGTTTTTAATGCATATAGATGGATTATAACTTAGAGAATGTTTTAAGATATTTTTAATTTACTTTATTCAAATGATTTTTTAAGTAATTAAAATTTTCATTATTTTCAGAAAGAATAAATGGACGTTTTTCCTGTAAAATTTAGCCATTTCTCCATAAAGTTCCCACATCTCCAAAACTCAGAATAATTTTTCTACAATTAATTTTCAATTGAAACATTCACACGTGAATAATGAAAATGAAATAAAATTTTTCAAGAATTAACATGCAGATGAATATGATGTTATATTTGACACAAAAAATTTAAATACTTTTTCTGAAATATGAATATCACTTATGAACATAAGAGGTTTATCATCAAAAATGACGTAATGATTACATTAAAAGAAAATGCATAAGAATTGTAATTATTAAGAAAAAATTTTGCTTGGACTTTAATCCATCATAAAAGCAATTTTCAGAGTATTAGAGGTGAACTGAATTTGTAAGAGATTGCACAAGCTAACTGTTATGTTAATATAATTGATTGAACAATAAGATAAAATAAACTTAATGTTTTTGGATAATGTATGCAGGGTTCTCACAGACTCCTTAGACTCCTTGGAAACTCCTTAGAAATGAAAACATTCCCAAGTAGTACTTAGAACTACTTAGATAAGCAAACCACTCCTTAGAAACTCCTTAAATTGTATTGCGGCTTCGGACGCAAGCGATATTGCTGCCGAGGGAAAAAAATCGGGATTGTAAAACGCACGGTAAATCCTTTATACACGTCATTTATCTGAAGCACAGCATTGATTGGTTAGGATAATCTTATAGCAGGGCTCCCACTAGGCCCGTTTTTCAATTATTAGGTGAGTAGAGTCCGTTTTTCAACACTACTTTACTTTAAATTTTATCAATGTTTGGCATTTAGCCAAAAATCTCGGAAAAATCGCATTTTTTGCAAATATATCCCAAAAAATACTGTCAAATTTCGTCAATCGATCGCGGACAGAATTAGTAAATTTTGTCAAAGGATCGTGAAAAAACCCTAATTTCTCCAACAGATCAATAAAAATGCGGATTTCCTCAAAAGATCGCAAAAAATGTGAATTTCCTAGAAAAATCGCGAAAAACACGCAAATTTCCTCAAAAAATTGCGAAAAACACGTAAATTTCGTCAAAGGATCGCAAAAAACATGCAAATTTTGTCAAAGGAACAGGAAAAACATGCAGTTTCCATCAAAAGATCGCGAAAAAAAACGTCAATTTCGTCAAACGATAGAAATAAAATGCGAATTCCCTCAAAAGATCGTGCAATAACACTAATTTCCCCCAGAAGATCACAAAAAAAAAAAAACACGAATTTCCTCAAAAGATCGCGAAACACACATGGTCTCCATCAAAAGATCGCGAAAAAAACGTCAATTTCGTCAAACGCGAATTCCATTAAAAGATCGTGAAAAAACTCGAATGTCTCCCAGAAGATCGTGAAAAAATGCGAATTTACCCCCAGAAGACCATGAAAAAAAAAAAACGTGAATTTACCCCAGAATATAGCGAATTTTCTCAAAAGATCACGAAAAATGTGAATTTCCTCAAAAGATCACAAAAAACATGCGAATTTCCTCAAAAGATCGCAAAAACATGCAAATTTCCTCAAATAATCGCGAAAAACACGCCAATTTCGTCAAAGGATCGCGAAAAACATGCAGTTTCCATCAAAAGATCAGGAAAAAAACGTCAGCTTCGTCAAACGATCGAAATAAAACACGAATTCCATTAAAAGATCGCGAAAAAACACGAATTTCCCCCCCAGAAGATCGCGGAAAAAGACAAATTTCCTCAAAAGATCGCGAAAAACGTGAATTTTCTCAAAAGATCGCGAAAAACATGCAAATTTTCTCAAAAGATCGCAGAAAACATGCGAATTTCGTCAAAAGATCGCTACAAACATGCAGTTTCCGTCAAAAGATCACGAGAAAAATGTGAGTTTCGTCAAATGATCGAAATAAAACGATAATTCCATTAAAAGATCGTGAAAAAACACGAATTTCTCCCAGAAGATCGCGAATTTCCCCCAGAAGGTCGCGAAAAACACGTGAATTTCGTCAAAGTTTCACCTTTAACGAAATCGATTACAGCTGTTCTAAAAGTATAAATTCAAAACTTGTTATATTTTTTCCTTTTATGTTGCGTTTAGCATGTTTTTTTTTATTACCTTTTAAAATTTTTTAAAGATGTATCGTATCATGTATGTGATATACATAATAAGTGTTTGGGGTTTGACTAATCTCTGTTTATATGACCATTGGTCGCTGCATAAAAAAGTTGATTGTCTATTTTGTATTTAAACTTACGAAATCAGTAAGCAATATTTTGTGAATACTGTGCAATTCCACCACTAACAATTAGATTCTAATAGAGTAAAATTTGTTTTTGTCTCCAAATTGGCCATTAAAAATTGGAGTGTGCATACCACATAACGATGCAACACATAAACACAAAAAAAAAAAAAAAAAAATTGCAAATCCTTAACATTTTTTGGACTCCTTGGATTTTTTCGGTACTCCTTGGATTTTTTCTTCCCAACTCTGTATGAACCCTGTGTATGTAAAAGCATTGCAGACATTAAGGCTCCTCTTCAGTAAACTTCCCGATTCCCCTCGCTAATGTTATTCCTATGGGCGTAGGATGCATTCGTATTTTTAAAATATCTCCTCGGAAAATTAATATTTTTAACTTCTGTTTTCTTTGTACTATTCTTAAAGAATGTCTCTTTTTTTCTTAGTTGTCAATTTTTTTCTAAAATATATACTTAATTTTATATGAAACGTTAAAATCTTATTAAGATTTTAAAACAAAAAAATGTAAATTAAACACATAATTTAGAAATGTTTTGATAACTAAGAAAAAAAGAGACATTCTTTAAGAACAATACAAAGAAAACAGAAGTTAAAAATATTAATTTTCCGAGGAGATATTTTAAAAATACGAATGCATCCTACGCCCATAGGAATAACATTAGCGAGGGGAATCGGGAAGTTTACTGAAGAGGAGCCTTAAAGGTAATCTCAACAAAGGGTTTTTTTTTTTTTAAACATGCTGGTGCAATCTCTTACAAGGTTCAATTTACCTCTAATACTGAGAAATTTGCTTTATAAATCCAACTGGCAGACCTACGATCCCAGTAGCAGAAACAATACAGTACCAGCAGATGCTGCAGATTATTTTACCCGGCAATTCACCATCAACTTCAATTGCAGGTTAAGGGCTCTAACTCTAAGTTGAATCTGAAATCCAATTCACCAGTAACTCAACCTGCCGAAATGGGAGTAAAAATCGAAACAAAGATCGAGTAATTCGACCACGTACAAACGGTAAATTAGCCAACCGTGCATGTCTAGTTGAAGAAAAGATAGCAGTTGTTTTAAATTGCATTTTGATGCGCTTCTTTTTTAGACAAAGTTGTTTGTGATTCAGTAATTAAACGAAATATTAATTGTAAAAAATGTTAATATGAAAGAATGTGTTACTTTTAATTTTTTGGATATTTTAGCTCTATGAACTCAAATATATTACTTTGTAGCAAAGCTTTTGGCTTTCAAAATACTGATCCACTCAGTATTTTTTGGTAGTGCCATCTACCAAATGCAAATAGAAAAAAAATTTCTTCAGCTCCAATTTTGTAGTAATATGGTTCAAATCTTTTTCATTATTTTTATTTTAATAAAAATAAAACAAATTTTCTTCCATTTCAATTTCTCCATCCCATCTTCATATTTGTTTAAAGCATGAATTTTCATTTAAGTATGGTGTATTCGTTCATAACTGATGAATCAACTTCACTCTGTTGAATTGTATAACAGATCATAATGAATTTTGTATTGTTAAGTTTGAAATAATTACTTTTGTTTGAAAGAGACATTTTTTAAAAGATTTCTTGGAAAATTTCACACTATGCTAGTAATGTTTTTGGCAACCTTCTAAAATTATTAAAAGAGAACTTAAAAAAATCTTTTAGCTACTTACGGTCTATCTGGGCCAGGAGAAAGATTGTCAAAATCGGTTGACAATTGTGAATCTTGTCATTGCCAATCATGTTCAAATCCGGTAATTTAACATTAAATTCATAAATTTATTAAAAATTGTAAATAATATAAAATAAATAAATATAATATAATAACGTATTGAACAATAATAAATAACAAAAAACTGTAAACTAAAAAAAGAAAAAAAAAACTATTATAGGTTGTCAAAATATAAGGGTTATTACTATAATTAGTGTAACTGGTATCATGCTTGGCAAAGTTGTATCTGACCTGGCCCGGATAATACGCAAGTACCATCTTTTGTAATAACCTACACATGAAATTTAAAAAAAAAAATTCTCTCATCTCACATTTTTTGCTAACGGGCATGCAATTTTATCAAAGATATGTTAGTTGAATCTGTAATCAATTACATTAATCAAATTAATCAACAAATATTAGAAATAAATGTATGAAAATATCTTCATTACATAATATTTGTTGCAAAAAATAAATAAGTAAACCTATCATGTTATTCACTTTTATTCTACTTACTATGGCTAACCTGATCAGATAATTGTTTAAAAGTTATAGATCAAAGAAAAAAATGTATTTTTTTTAGTCAAGTAATTGTTTTTTAAAGAATTTCACTGTTACACAAAATTTTATAAAAATGAACGACTTATAAATGTATCAGCATTTCTAATCTTTGCGTCTAATTTCGTGAATGAACAAAACCATCAATTCAAAATTCATTTGCAATGTTTATTTACCTGAAAATTAAACATAAGTAACTTCCTATACTCACTTTAATTTCTTTATTGAAAAGAAACAGATAAAGATGATACCAAGGCGACGATCGAACTCATAGAGTCGATTGCTAGGTCATGCAATTCCTTTGACCAACAAGCTATGTACATTTCAACTGTAGGTTCCCTAACCTAAGGTCGAGTAATCAAGGTTCTGAAGTTAATAAGTTCGAAACTGTAACCCATGGTTAGATTTGCTAACCTGGGGTTTCTCAACTGAGAGTTAAGGCTGGTGGTGAATTGCCCAGTTAGACTTTGCAGATTAAATTTAAAAGTTAAAAAGAAATTTAGGATATAAAAGAAATTGCTAAAATTTATATTATATCTCTAGGTTTATTGTATCTTCTAATTATATTTTTGCTTATAATGCAAATTTTCTTTATTTTATGTTTATGGGATACTATTATTTCTTATGATAGTAAGCTTAGGTTAGTTAGGGATTATTGCGTTACGGATAAATTTTGTTTGCTGCAGATTAACACAGAAAACTTTTTACTATTTTTAAAAGTTTAAAAAAAAGAAAAAAAAAAAATTGTTTTTAAATTGTTATATAATAATAATAATAAACACATGGGCTGTTTTTTTTTAATCTTTCCTATTTTTTGATGATAATGACAGAATATGTGTATATTTAAACTGCTGATTCTCAAATCTTGAGAGTTAGATTTTAATATCTGCAAAACTTTATAGGATTCAACAATTTTTGCAGAAAATTTTGTGTTAAATACTTTTGCTTGCAGACAATTTCCAATTCTGATCTACTATGCATGAAAATACAAAACAACTTCAAGCTAAGAGTGTGTGTGTGTTTTTTTTTTTTTTTTTGGGGGGGGGGGGGTGTTAAGTATATGGAACAATTCCACTTCAGAATAGTTATTTCTGTTTATTAAATATTGATAACACTTATACAATGCTTTATGATTTATATTCTGAACATTTACATAACAAAAGCTATGAATTTCAGTAAAAATTTGAAATTGTAATTACCAACAAATGATACATAAAGTTAAAAAAAAAAAAAAAAAAAAAAAAAATAGAAGATGAAAAACAACAAAATTTCAGAATCGCTTTCGCTTTAATATATCAGGTTTCCAACTAATTGGATGAGACTCTTCAGAAGCATTTTCATCTTCTTTAAAAATTTTGACAGTCTTATCAGCTTCTGCAGATAGTAATCTTGTGCCACTCTGGTCAAATGTAGTAGCAAAAATTCCTGCTTCACTATCGATTGAACCTGGCTGAACTGGTGCTTGCAATCTTTGGAAATTATACCCAGTCCTCCAATCCCAAAAATACAAGGTACCATTGTCACCACCAGAAACTAATACATTATCATCATTAATGCCTAGACAATTAACAATAGCATTATGTCCACTTAGATTCTGTACAAAATTACCATCAGGGCACTTCCATTGCTTGATATTATCTGGTGCTCCCGATGCAAACATATTTAATCTAGGATGAATAAGCAGTGCACGAATGCTTTTCTTATGATGAGTTAAAGTTACTCTAGTTTTCCCAGCAACCAAATCCCAAAGGCGTATAGTGCAGTCATGACTACCTGTCATGACTTGTGGTTCAGTAGCTTGACACTGAACACTAGCAACAGTATTTGTGTGTCCAGTAAGAGTATGGATATTTGCTTTTGTTCGCATATCCCACACTCTTGCAGATGAATCTCGACCACCTGTAACCAAAATATCTATCGTAGGATGCAAAGCTAATGCATAAACACCACTTAAATGACCATGATAATGCCTGATTACTTTGTTGTACTCCAGATCCCAACATTTCACTTGTTTATCTTCACCACACGAAAACAAATAAGGTTGCCTGGAGCTGATTGCTAATCCTCTAACAGCACTAATATGTCCAGTAAGAGAAAGTTTTAATTTCCCACTGGCCAAATCCCATATCTTAATTATACGATCATTTGAGCCAGTGGCAAACCATTCATTACCTGGTTCAACAGCTAAACACCTTACCCATCCCAGATGGCCACTTACCACCCTATACAGCTTCCAAGGTGGATGCCACTGTGGTTTCGGAATACTAGGAGCTCGCCTAGTACTTATGGCTTGTTGCTGAACTCCAGCTAAAACAACAGCCTGAGTTTGTGGCGGTGGCTGTGTTGGAAGTTGATACATATCTTCCATACCTGGAGGTGGAGCATCAGTTTCATAAAGTTCCCTACCTTCAAATTCACTAATCGTTGTTGTTCTTTGTTCAACATTAGTCATATTTTCCCCACGATTCTTGGTATTTTCCATATTAATTTCATCATGTTCTTCATTAATTTGTTTAGTTTTAACTAAATGTAAGACAGGACCGTACTCATCACGACTTTTAATTTTCATTTTTAAAGTATCACTAAGTTTGTTAGGCGGTGGTGGATTTGCTTGATCAGCTAAAAACATATCATGCGTTCTTTTTAAAGAACGAAATACTAGAGTATGAACAGAATGTTTTTGGACATCCATATTTTAAATAAAATCTCACTCACAAAACGAATAAAAATACAGCAAAACAACGACAATATAATCACAGTTATTCAAACAGTTACCACCATCATGTAATCTGTGATGTAAATTGATATTTTTTATTTTCGTCTATTATTATTTGAATATTAAATTAATGATAGAGTTTAATCTGAAAAATTTTCACAGTGAAATACTTCGGATGTTAGCAGTCTTTTGATGTTAAATCTACTTTAGTTACATATATTTAAAAATATTGTTCTGCCTGAGTGGCAACATTGCCCCAAAATCAACAAAATAAGGGCATTATGCGATTTATGTATGTTTGCGTGTATCAGAATAATCACTGTTCATAAACTAAATCTCATACAGTGTTATAATTTTGAATATTTTACTTGTTAATGATTACTTTTCTTAATCTTGTGCATATGAATTTCTATATATAGGGTTATATATCTCATGACTGCTGTATTGTTCGTTAAACAATAGGCTTAAATGGTAAATTGTTTATATGTTTTATATTTTCTTCTTTAACTTATATTTATTTTCTCTTCCTGTTCACTCATGTTTTCTCATACATTTATTTATGTACGGAATTAGAAAAATGAATCGTATTAGTTTTAACCGTTTTATTTTGGGTCATCTGTCAAATATGTCGTAGTTAATAGTATCAAAGTTATTGATAGTTTTAATTCTAGTACAAACTTTTATTCAAAAGGTTCTGTAATTTAAAATTTATATTCTTGACTGGAAAAAAAAATGGAACTTTTTACGTCTGTACTTAAGCGTATATTTATTGCATATAGATTTATTTTCATTGATAATCGTGTAGCATCTAAATAGTTACTACATATTGTGTGATTGTAATGTTAAACTATGACTCTTATTGTATACTTTTGCAAGCTGTTGGGCATAATGTTATTTATTAATTAATGCAGTTTATACCTCCTGATCTGTAAAATGTTATGTAAATTACATTGGGTGTAAAATGTATATAAACTACAACTTTGTATTCCATAGTATTAACTTCCAAGTACAATTTCATCTTTTCACAATGGGAAAAAATACCGTTGTTTTCAGTATTCATTTATTTTTAAAATAATTTGCGTGTACTTTTCATCTGTGTAACGTTTCAAGAAGGCATTTCCCCCTCATTCTTGATTCTGAAAAAAAAAGAAGAAAAATATTCTGAGTAATATTTTTAACCATTCTTGTATTAAATCTTGATAAAACTGTGTTAAAAAAAATCAAAATCTTAAATCAAGTATATATTTGATGTTTAAGGTTGAAATGAATTTTTTGATAGTTTAAAGCTTTTATGTTTGCAGAGTTATTTGAAAGAAAATGCCAAAAATCAGTAAATTAGGATAAAGATTACAAATAAGTTTGTCTGTAATAAAATTGGGTACTTTTCGGTTAGCCGGGTGCCAGTGATATTGTACATATATAAATATAAATGTATATACAATACATGTATATATATATATTCAAACATATATGTGTATGTATATATATGTATATGAGATATATGTGTATATATACATGTATATATATATCATTGGCGCCCGGCTAACCGAAAAGTACCTAAAATTGTTTTCCAGTGTTTATCCATGTTTATCCAGTGGTAAAATTGTAATTCAGTTAGGATGCAGTGACATGTTTATATATCAGAATCAAAACCAAAGAAACATATTTAGTACCGAATTTCTGCAACATTGAATTAAAAAATATGGGTTGCATGTTCTGTCCTGCAATGCACACCTGTGATTTGAGACTGCATTTTTCTATTTTTAGTATATATTCGCCGTATTACATGCACCTCCTTTTTTTGTAAAGAAAGCTTCATGAGCATTAAAATACAATAAAAAGCATTAAAAAGTATAACAACTTGTACAAATATAAAGAAAATTAGCAAATGCAACATGTGAGCCGCTGCCTTGATGTCCTACTGCTTGAAACCCCACAAAGCGTTTGGAATCATACTCTCGCTCATTCAAATATTCACATCTTCTTCTCTTGTTCAGTTATAGAAATCTCAATTCTTATGCTTAATTTTTATATCCAGTGTATAATGTGCAACTGTTAAATTTGACCCATTTTCTTGTTTCAACAGTGTGTTATATGTCTGAATATACAGTACACCAGGGACCTGTCCAGACTTTTTTCCCAGGGTCCTGTTTTTGTGAAATTGTGAAGAGTTTTTTATAGTTGTGAAAAATCTAATCATAATTTTGTGAATTTGAAATGGTCGTTATATTCAGGTTCTTGTTTATGCATTTTTAAGAAGATATATGGATGTAAAATACATATATTTTCTTTATATATGTAAAAGTGACAGTCAGATTTTACTTTTAAATGATTAATTCGTGAAATGTTCGGTTTAAAGATGGAAAAATGTTGTGAAAAACCAAAAACAAAGAGTTTTGTGAAGGATCCTGTTTTAGGGAAAATAATTTTGTGAAGGGTCCTGTTTTGAAATGAAAATTTTTGTAAAGAGTCCTTTAAAGGACCCAATTTTTCCTAAACAGATCCCTGCAGTGCACATTTATCTTTAAGGGGCCGAGGCTTATTCCTCTATCTCCTCCCTCTACCTTACTTGGAATATGATCATTCGGCCATCTGTATTAGAATTAGAAATTTAAAGGGAAAAAATTAAGGCATCAATGAAGTGTTATATACTGTTTTTCAACCATCTTAGTCAAAATTCACTGTGACTGGGAAGAAAGATCTAAACTTGTTTTGTAAGATAAATTTGGCATAATATTTGGAAGGATTTGTTCTGCAAAAATTTCACTGAGTATCATACTTAAATTTTCATTACTTATCAGCACAAAAAAATTCAAATGATACAATTTTTTTTTTTTTTTTCATATATAAGCAACAGAATATTTTAAATAATTTGATTACATATCTGATTTTATATTTTAACTTATCACATGTATGGGTCATTTCAACCAGACCTTGTAACCCGATCAACAGGTATTTTGCAGAAACTTTGTGTACATACTACACCCTACCTTGATATGAACCCATGCAATTTTTTTCTTTTTTAGACCTCATAGTTTTTTTGGATATAAGGTAGGGGAGAGAGGGGCAGATTTGAACACTTTTCAGTTAAGTATAATTATTAATTTTCACCACTATATATAAGTTCTAAGAAATAACACTGTTTATAATAAGAAAAATGCATTTATTTTATGTATGTAAAATTTAATACAAACAATATTCAATTAAATTAACACACATTTTTTTGTTTACTTTCAAATATAGTTTTTTTGTTCAAATGTACCCCTGCATAGGGCACATTTGAACAAGCATGGGGCACTTTTGAATAAATGATTATTTCAACTTAAACAAAACATATACACTTATTTTTGGTTAAACACATATGACCAAATATTTTAAATATTTTTCACTTATATATGTTAATGTAGTAAATATCAAAGTGAAAAAGTATCATTTGGAAGTTTCCAAGATTTATTGGGAATGACAACAAGCACATTGCTCTTTCTGTTCTTCCTGATAACAATGGCTGCAATGCTAAGAGACATTTAAAAATTTCCGTACTTGCAGTTTAATATCAGTATTATTTCATTGTGTTAAATTTATTTGTTCTTTTATTTTAAGTACACATTTGTATTGATTTGATAAAATAGTATGTGAAAGTCTCTAATTTTCAGTTCTCCTATTTTTTAAATGATCACTTTCGTACCAACAATGTTATATATTTAAAATGTTTCATTTAGCACCAACTATTAAGCTTGGCAACAATAGTGTTCGTATAACGAAAAGTACTACTGATATTTCATTGCCCAAGCTGTATAGGTGAAAACTGGGAAATTTAGTTAGTAGCCAGTGGCCGATAGACTCAGTTTCATTAGTGGCCACTTTTTAAAGTTAGTAGCCACTATTATGTTTCAAACTTTCTTGACATCTAGATAAATTATAATCGTTGTATATAAACATATTTTTTTCTATAAGAGTTTTATACCTATTGTATGAGTATGGATGTATTTCGCATGATTAAACAGTATCACTTAAAGAAAAATAATCCAACTGGTGAGATGTGGCAGGAGTCGAAATATTGAAAATACTGAAATGTCCTTAAAACCCGCTTGTATCCGGTGGAAAAAAAGGAATAAATTACTTGAAATGCATGTGGAGTCAAAGCTGATGAATATATTTTGCAAAATAAAACTGTATTTCTTGAAAAAATAATCCAACTTAAGAGTAATCATAACATGCACATAAGAGCACATGAGAAAAAGCCGAAATATTGAAAATACAGCTAAGTCGTTGAAATCTGTTTGCATCTGGTAGGAAAAAGAATTAACCAGTTCTCTAATTAGATGTAATCAATATAGAAATGCATATTTCCATGAAAAATGGTATATTTCACTTGGCGATCGATAACAGATTTTTTAATCGCCACTTGGCGAGTGGCGACTAGGGTGGCGATCGATGGCTGTATTTTTAATCGCCACGTGGCGAGTGGCGACCGCTAATTTTCACCTATACCAAGCTGCACTCAGGATGAACCAGAATGATATATTTTTTAGGCTATGATGTCATACACTCATGCACAGTTTTTTTTTTTTTAATCGGTTATAAAAAGGAAAAAGTTGCCAAATTTAGGGGATTTTTTCCTTTAATGGCAACCTAGTCATTGTATTAAGTTATTTGTTTGGTGCGGTCTTGAAAATCGCGCCAACCAAAAACTCGCCAAACTTATGTTTATATGTTTGCGTGAGTGTAAAGCATCTGTTCCATTTTTTGCATACCCAAACTCAGCCGATCTAAACCCGGGAAGGAGTTAAAGTAATTTCTAAATCTGATGCACAATTTAGAATTGTATATTATCTGCACTTTTTTTCTGAATAATTATTCCAAGAAATAGTACATAATTGTTCTAAGCTAAACTGCATTCAATCCTGTTTACATTTCTTTACTAAGACTTATTTGTAATCTTAATGTATGTGAAACATTTTGTATAAAAAGTCATTGTTCTTTTTAGATTGAACACAAACCTTTTTACATGGATGAAGACGATGTGGTACTTAAGCCAATATTTTGAACGATAAATGGTCATAGACCTTATGGTCATAAATTACTCATGAGTAGGACAAGTGGATCACTCAACAGGAATCATCCTAAATCTTATGATTACCTTTTGAAATTTTTACTAGTTGGAGACAGTGATGTGGGTAAGCAAGAAATACTCAGTGGACTTGAAGATGGCTCGCAAGAATCTCCATTTTGTGGTTCCTCTGGTAAGATAAAGTTTTTTACATATCTGCAGTCCTTAGGATTAAAAGTCCACCTGATTTTTAAATTTAAAATCATTTCAATTGGGAGCTATTTAAATGCACACAAAATTTTGCTTGCTAGCTTCCAATGAAATTGCAAATTATAAATAGCGCTTGTTTTTCTCCTCTTTTTTCTTATAGTAGTATACTATCTTTCCTTATTAATTACAGTAAATTTCCGACTGTCCATCACTCACAGGACTGACGGTATGGCAGATAATCGAAAGACAGTACAAGTCCGTTACTAAAATTACATTTCTATTTGTCAGTTCAGTTTAATAAATAAAAATATTTAAACTTTTTTTTTATCTGTTGTGTACTTTCGTTAAAGCATTATTGATAATAAGAAATCAATTTATGAGATAAATTTAGAATTTTACAGAATAAATGTATAAATGTAATAAATATGTAGTACCTATTTTCATCCAAATTCCAAAGTGATCCATTAATACATTTTTGTTTGCTTTTTGCTTGTGTTTTTACTGCAGCAGGATTACGAATTCTACTTACTAAAAGTACTTGGTTTCCATCTGCTTGCGTCTAAAACAAATTTAATGCATTTAAAGAGCATGGTCTCTACTTCTACAAGACTGACTCCTGGATAATCATTCCTCAATTCATAACATTCATCTGCTTCAGGTTTCTCTGGATTCAAAACATTTTGAATAATTTTGTCATTTGTTAATTCTTTATAACCAATATCATTCGTATCACAATTAAGAATTAAAGCAGTCTGTGATTTCATCTGCAGAAATATTTTTTAAGCATGGTATGTTTGACACCAAGGTCAATATCTCTGAATCATCACCAGGTTCTTCAGGATCTTGTGTGCTATCAACAATTTTCGACCACAATTTTCTCCAGCTTCTCTGGACAGTCTCTTCAGACAAATCATTCCAGGCATCAGTCAAGTTGTATATGGCATCTTTGATGTTGTACAATTTCCAGAAATTGAAGATATTTGGTTTTTAAAAATTTAAGGTACAAAGTGTGTGTGTGTGTTTGGTGGGGGGGTCCACTTATACGCAGGACTGTGGAGTCGGAGTCAGGCCTATTTTGGGGCAAAAGAGTCGGAGTCACTAAAAAAAAAAAGGTTCAACTCAGACTCCAGCTTGTTTTTTAGACAGTTTGAAGTGAAATTAAACCAATTCTATGTAATTTTAAATTTATAAACTGAATTATTATTTTATATTCAGACTATATATACAAGGAAATCCAGGTTAAACAGTCCCAATATACTGTCCAGTGTACAGCATATATGAAAACTGTTTTTAATTGAAATCTCTAGTTTATATTTAGTATATAGTTCGTTACAAGATGTTATTTTTCACAAAAATGTAATAAATTTCACCAAAACAATCTTTACTTTTCACAAAATGGGCCCTAAGAAAAAAAACCTGCATCGGCCCCTGGGTTGACATGCACATCATATGCTTCAAGGTCAAACAGGAATGTAATAGCAGGTTGCAGTGTTGCCAGTTGAGTTTTTTTTTTCCCCCCGATTGCTTGATTGCTGCCACTTTTTTTTTATAGTAATATTTCCTTTATTTAATGACAAATTTAATAAAGCGACTATTCCTATTTCAAAACAAATGACAGCATTGAAGCAATCTGAATAATAGGAATCAACAGGCCATACTAGTACTTTAGCCATCCTGGAGTCTGATCCTTTAAAATTTCAGGAGTCAGAGTCGTCGGTCATTTTTCCTACTGACTCTGCAGCCCTGCTTATTTGCTATACAAAAATTTCCAAATTTTAAATGCCTATTTTTTCCCCCAATATAACCAATCAAAATAAAGATAAAAATGTTTAACATGTTATGATATTATGTACAACATAGCAAACATTAAACATATAAAATAATACTTAATTGTATGTCTTTTAATGTCATGATCTAAGTATTTCACTCTTACCAAAAATGTTCATCTTTAGTAAAGTTTTATAGTCAAAATTTTCTTAGAAATAAATGTTAAATTCCAATACTGTGGTTACCTTGTATTATGAATTAGATTTTTAGGGATTTATTTAACTTGTTATTGATTGACCTATGGATATCCAGAATCAAAGGCCCATTTTAGCATGGTCTGATTTTCACAATTTAGATTATATTTTATTATTCATAATTTTTAGTAACAAATCGAAATAGGTAAAATGAGTGTTAGGATCAAACTAAACACTTTTAATATCCACATAAACATTTGATAGTGGCAGGGTTGTTAAATGCCCGGGTTTTTTCAGAAAAAAACCCAACCCACTAGGTTTTATCAGGGTTTTTGGAGCTTTATCAGAGTTTTTTTTTAGTTTTATCAGGGTTTTTTAACTTAGAGGTGGTTCAGAATGTTTGAAAAAAATGTACCTACTACTAAATACAATTTAAAGTAACTAATTGATTACACAAATATATAAATCAATGACAATAACCAAAATTATGCTTTGCTTTTAGATAAATTGATTAATAGTAATAGTTATAACAATGAAATTATCATTAAAGTACTATACTAATACTAGTGCTGAATCAGAACTTTTAAACTAATATTTTGTTAAGGATAAAGTATCTTTATTCATTTTAATTGAAGTGATTGCCTATATATAATAAATATTTTTTCTAGAAAAAAATTCATTCTGAAGCATATTGATTAATGATGGATTACAAGATTTTTTTTTTTTCTGAGTTGTTTGCATTTTAAAATGTGTTGCTATATTCTTTCTTAGGCGCAGTAAGTAACATTTCCTCAGCCCGGGGTAAATAGGAAATTTCGGTTTTCCCTTCATGTTGTTATTGAATTAAGTTGGGTGGTAGTTTATATTTAATTCAGCAAAATTTTTTGCAATTGAAACGGGATATAACAAAATTTGCAGAACTGGGAAAAAAATATTTGCTGTAAAGTATTCTTTATTATAATTAATTAATAGAATAAACCAAATAATTCTACATGTCTACATCATTAAATTAGGATTCTCAGCATATGTTGTATTTTGTTACGAGTTTCAACTTCAGGATTATATATCAAAGTATTTTTTTAATGGGAAAAAAATTAGTTTTTGTGTTTGTGATAGTTACACATACTTATAGAAAATTAAGTTACAATTATTTGTTTTAAAAATTGTCATTGGAAGAATTAAGACTTTTTTCCCTTGGGGTGGGAGGTGATAAACTTTACGACTGGTGTACTAACATTAAGAAATATATTACCTATGTAATTTAAAGTTGAAAGTTTGAAAAAACCCACCCGGGTTTTATGGATTTGGCTAAATCATAACAATCCTGGATAGTGGATACATTTAGTCTAATCTTAGCATCTATAGAATATCGAATTTTATTAAAACTTCTAACAATTACAGTAGCATCAGAGTACAAAATGTTTTATTAATTGGAATGAGTCCAGTTTGTATTATATTTAATGTTTAAAAAAAAATGATGGCCAGACTTTAAGCTAAAACAATTTTTACATTCGCCCCCCCCCCCCCCCCCCTCACCCCCCCCCCCCCCCCCCCCCCCTCCAAAAAAAAAAAGACCATAACAACGCTCTGGTGCAGTCCAGCATCAATGTATCTCTACTATAAAATGCAGTAAATGTTTTCCTTTATTTATTTATTTATATTATTATTAACATTTTTATTTTCATCTGTGACTAATTGACAAATATATCCTTATTTTTTTGTCTAGAATGCTTTCAATAATTCATAATTTGTTACTGATCTATGGTTTGGACAGTTGAGATTTTTTTTAAATACCTTTTTCCGATCAAATTTTCTTTAAATTTATTTATTTATGATTTTGTCTTTCATTTTGATAGACTTTTTATTTTGCATCTGCTAAATTATTATTTTTTTAATTAAGATGTGTGGGTGTTAATAACTTGTAGCTAGACAAATAATTTTTTTAAAAATCTGGAATAAAAAGAAAAGTTATACAGAAATATATTTATATATATTTAAAATTTTTATGGGAAACCAGTACACACTGTAAATAAAATTCTATAATTTTGTTATTCATTATGAATGGATACTATTAATCATTAATCCCTTCATCACATTCTCCCCTTTTAGAGAATTTTTAATTTTTTATCGCTAAATTTTCAAAACAGAATTTTTTGTCTTAAATCACAGAAATGTCTTGTTAAATAAGGCAAAATTTACAATTAAAAATTATTGTTAGGTCAAAAGTGCAAAAATCTAGGCACCAATGGGCCGATTACCACCAAATTTTTAGTATTCTTCGCCTAATAAGAATACTGATAAAATTTAGGTGAAGTATACTAATAAAATTTGACAAAGAATACTAATAAAATTTAGTGGTGGGAATCAGCACATTGGCGCCTAGATTTTTGCACCCCTGTGGTAGCTATAATCAAGGATTCTGAGCACCTTATAGTGTCACGCCGCAGCAAAAATATTCGTGCCCAAGAAGCGAATAATTTTGGGTCTACTCATTAAATTTGTAGCTCTGTGGTTTTTCAGATATGTTCTTACAGGTAGACATATCAGCATGTGATTCTTCCACAAATTAAATAAACTTCTCGAATTATCATTATTTATTTATTTTAGATTTCCATAAAATCAATTCATGAGTAGGTCATGAAAATAAATCTATAATTTCATCAATCGGTCGCGAACTTCATGAAAAGGGTCGCTTGCCAAATAAAACCACTAATTTCATTAATCGCTCATGAAATAAAACTGCAAATTTCCTCAATCAGCCTGGCAAAAAGAAAAAAACTTGCGAATTTCGTCAATCGGTTGATAAGAAAAAAATGCAACTTTCATCAATCAGTTACAAAAAAACACGAAGCTCATCAGTCGATTGGAGGGGGGAAAATGGCAGTTTCACCAATCTGTCGTGGGAAAAAATCGTTTTATCAAACGATCATGAAATAAAACTGCGAAATTCGTCAATTGTTCTTGGATTAAAACCGCAAATCTCATCAAGAGGTTGTGGAGGGGGGGGGGGAACTAATTTCACAAATTAATTACAAAAAGAAAAAATTGTGAATTTCGTCAATCAATCGCGGGAAAAAAATTGCAAATTTCGTTGTTCAGTCGCAGGGTAAAAAAATCACAAATTTCGTTAATCAGTCGCAGAAAAAAATACTGAAATTCGTCAGTTAGTTGCAGAAAAAAAGTGTAAATTTTGTTCATCAGTTGTGAAAAAAAAAAAATCATGAATATCGTCAATTAGTCGCAAAAAAAAATAGTGAATTTCAGCGAACAATTGCAAATTTTGTCAAGGAGTTGCAATAATAAAACTTTAACATCTTCGATCGGTCATAAAAAATGTAATTTATTGTCTCCATAGGGATTTTAATAAATCTTTAAAAAAAACCCTTATGCCAACAAAAGTTGCAACAAAGCTTAAAGTGTTCAATTTTTTCCATCATCCTGGAAGATGTCAGAAATTGTTTCATTTATTTTATTAAAATCTTAAACATAAAAGAAAATAAATCTTCTCCATATTTCTTTTCATATATTTTTTAATTTTGATTTTTATAGATTTTTTAATTTTGATTTTTATAGATTTTTTATGCTAATTCCTGTGTTGAGAATTTATTTTCAGCTATGTAAAATACTTTGGAAAGGGGGGGGGGGGTTATCTATCAAACAAAAAACTTTAGATAATTATTTATTCACAAAATATTCAGACCTTACATTACAAACTTTTATTCCTAGAAGCTGTATACAATTATGGTGGGAAAATTCTATAAAGTCCCATTGTCCAAATTTAATGGAGAAAAATATTGTTTTCATATGTTTGTTTTACAATGTGGCCACTGGATTTTTTAGGTTTAGGAGCCACTGGCTCCTTCACTATTTTGGGAATTTGCACCTATAATATTTGCTTAGTGTAAAACATAAAACTAAATATTTGTCAACCTTCTAAGTATTTCCAACTACCAAAACGATTAGTCTTTATTATTATTACTTTATTAAACTTTTAAGTATAGCTATCATTTCTTTCAAAAAGTTCTAAATATAACATGTTCTTACAAATTTAACAGTCAGTGTGTCATTCAAGCTTGAGTTGAGTTTAGGATTCTTAATGGTGCTTATTGCATAGCTTAACAAAAATGTCATTATTAAAGAGAATATAAGACTGTATGGGGATGGGGAAGCACTTGTTCTTACATGCTGTTGAAATATATGTTTCTGATTTTGTGTTTTATTCTAAATCTAAACTAAATAAAAAATGTTCTTATTAGGTGTGGCCTACAAGACAACAACAATTTTACTTGATGGCAAACGTATAAAGCTTCAATTGTGGTAAGTTATTTTCTGTCTGTCTATTTTATACACAACTAGCCATTTTTTAATGGGTGAAAGCTTAAGAAAGGTTTAGAAATTTTATTGTTCAAGAAAAAAGAAAAAAAAAAGAGCTTGAAATATTTTATTTTTCTGCTAAGATGTTAAATATGTATGGTTTTGCTTTATTTTTCAGTATCATACTTGAGACGTGACAAACTTGTAAGTAACAGTTCTTAATTGCAGGGATAAGCATTTTGGTGGATTTCCACCACTTAATAAAAGTTTTCATGCAGTACACGCTCAACCTAAAAATTTCTTGCTTTCCTTCTTTGAAAAAAAAAAAAAAGTTGCCCTATTTGCAGCAACGATAAATAAGCAAATCATCTAAATCTCTCCCTACAATTTTAATCTTCTTCCTTTTTTATTCTCCAGAACACAAACATTGTAAAACTTGTTATATTTTTTAATTTTTCTTTGCCTTATTTGTTACTAGCTGACTTACACAACATTGTCCAAGCCTGTGATAATAACCTTAACCTAAAATCAGTGTTGTAGGATTTTATACTTTTAAACAAAAATCTATTTTTAAATCGAACTAACTTAATGTTGGAGGCCTCGCTGCCTTCAGCAAATTCATATAAATTTATAAAAATTTCTATTGAAACAAACCTAGAGTTTCCCATACACCCTCGAATTTGTATGATTTTATATTTTTATTCGAAAATCTATCCAAACGAACCTAAGATTGAAGCCTCCTACCTTCGGCAGCATACACCAAGCAAAAAAAAAAACAGAACATTTTTTCCCCCTTCATTTCCTTCTACTTGACATTCCGTAGAAATGCTGTTTTTGGTGCAGACAACTGTGACATCATGCCATTTTGTAATCTTCATTATGATCTTTAATATTGGCTAATTATCAAAAAATGAAAAAACTGTCTTCATGGTGCATAACTTCAGACATACAGGTAAGGTACCTACCTACCTACCAAACCTTGTAGCTGTATCTCTTTCAAAAACAGCAGATACTCACACACAGACAAATTTCTATACTTATTATCATAGATTTTTTTTTTTTTTTTTTTTTTTTTTAGTAACAATAAATTTCCTCTCCCCCTAAATATCTGTTTCACAAAGCTTAATATCCTTTAATTTTTTCTGTCCTATTTGTTACTTTGAAATATCAGCACAGAGTTTCTCCCAGACAGTTTCAGAAGAGTGCCTATCCTTTGGTTTATGAAATAGCACCCTTCTTTCCCCTCATAAAAAGAATTAACATCCTTCTTGCCCTCAGTAAAAAAGTGCCCTTTCTCCTTTTTGCATTAAAAAATTTGCTTTCATAGTAAAAACTGACTCAATGTTGTCTTAAAAAGAGTGTTTTGACTTAATATCAAAAGTGGCTTTAAAAACCCAAAAGAATACCTTTAACAATTAAAAAAAAAAAGTGCCCTTAAGAATGTGAAAAGTGCCTTCAAAAATCCAAAAAGGGCCCTTTTCTCACCAGCAGCACCCTGCCTTTCTTTAAACCTGGGGGAAACTCTGATCAGCAAATAAATAATCAAATTATAACATGCTTACAAAAGCAAATGTGGAATAATATGCATAAAGACTGCTATGTATCAAATTTCATGTAAGAGTACTGAATGCTCCTGTTAGCATGTAATTTTTTTATTTTTTTTTTTGTGGAGGTGAGGGATATCAGAAATAGATATTTTTAGAGAAAGCAAAAATGCTTCATTATTTCAGAGGCAGGTTTGGCAAAAAACTGGAGGTTTTAGGGGAGGGGGGGTTATTTGGTTTAAACCAGGATTTAAACCCCAATTGAATTTCCCCAGGGTTCCCAACTAAATTTCTTTGAAGACAAAGTAATTTGTTTGTTGGAAACAATTCTGCAATTAAGCCTAATTAACCGAAACAATAACTGAACCTTTGTTTCATATTAAGACAGCTACAGAAGTAACAAACCTTGTTCATTCCATTGGAAGGTGTTTTAAGACTGCAACTAATGCTCAAGTTTACTCAAATAAAAATTAACTGATTTGGTGGAACTGTTTGTATAGCTAATTTTCTTCCTATGGTTTGTTTTCTTCTTGACAACTGCTGTTAAAATAGAAATATCCTTCTGACAAGTACTGCATCAAATTCTGAATTAAATTATGTTTCTGTTGATATACAATTTTTTAGTTTTACTTACAATGAGCTATCAAACTTTAGAAATCAAGATTTTCCTACAGGTTTTCAGAATTTTGGCCACTCTCACTGCTGTAAGTCGTAAATGTGGATATGAGCTGTTACTGAATTCAGTTCAATGAGCACATTTTGCACCGTAGGATTTTTTCTTTTGCAGTGTGTTAAAAAATATACTTTAAATAATTTTAGGTATTTCTTTCCCTTGCATAATGCATCTTATATGGAAGATCTTTTTTTTTTTTTTTTCATTTTTCTCTCTCAAAAGCAGGATGCACATTATAAATGCACAAATATGGTAATTAAAATGTTTATCGTTAATTAATTAGTTTATTTTCTAATTCATATTGAATTTTTTAGGGAGTCATCAGGCCAAGGCCGCTTTTCAACCATAATTAGGTCATATTCAAGAGGAGCTCAAGTAAGACTTTTTTTTTATTGTTTGTATGTGCATTATCCCGATTTCTGTATTTTAGACAAGAAATTTGCAACCTCAATGATGTAATTAGAATCTTTTTGGCCACTTTTATTAAACAGATATTAACCAATGTTTGTAATTTTTTAAAATGCAGTGTAGTTTATATATTTTCATATAAGAAATTTAATTGGGTTTTTCTCTGTGTTGATTTATATAAAGTTTTTTATTAAAATATATAATGTGTGTAACCTTGATAAACAGTTCAAGATAAAAATTAACTGTTGCTGTTCACAATATGACGATGATTGTGGAGAAGTGGCCATTAATTTTTCTGTAGCTCACTCAGGGCTCGGTAATATATATCAATGGCTATATATCCGATATTTATTTTCAAAATGTCCTGAAGTTTGATATTTTCACATATTTGATATTTTATTTCAAAATATTGCGTATAATATTTTTGATATTTCAGTCAAAACAAGTGTAAAGGAATTTTTTAACTGTTAGTGGCTGCGTCGTTCTGGAGATAAAGAATTTTTGCTCTTATAGTGACTTTTTTAGCACCCCTCCTGCCCCTTTCAACCAAGAAAGGGGGGGGGGTTCCAGCTTTATGTTTGAAGTTGAATTTTTAAATGTGGAATCAATAATTATGTGGGACAATATTTACTTAGAAAAGTCATTGAAAGATGAACTATCTAATTTAGATAAACTTGCAGATTCATTAGAATTTTCTCGTTTTTTTGTTTTTTTTTTAAGTTAAGACCAAGTTTACTATATTTATGTTCAAAATTTTCAATAAAAACAAATTATTTTGTTGTATAAAACTTGATTACTAAATCCTAATAGTTTGTTTTTTGTGAGTGTAAAAAGCCAATTGTGTCTGTTTCCAATTAGTTGATCTTAAAATAATTTATGCAAGTGAAAAAAAAATAGAAAAAGACATTTAGAATATTATTTTATTAAGTTTTCATTCTAAATGACATATGTTTTAATGTCTAATTTATATTAACTCTGAAAATATTTATAATCATCAGTAAGTTGACTATTTTGAAAATATCAGATATATATCAAAAATACCAGATACATATCAAAATATCTGATATTTTTTATATTTTCGAAAATATCATGATATTTATTAACCCTGAGCTCACTACCTAAACAGCCATTTCCCCTTTCTCAGTTTCATTTAAGATTATCATATCCCACATGTTTTGGTGCATATGGGGTGCATTTTCAGGAAATTTTCAAATAGGAAAATTAACTATTGGACGATATTTTTCTTAGTAGCCCTTTTTTTTATTTTGTCGCCTTGTGGCTAGGATGGCTGCTAATCCTTGTCCTTTATACATTTCTACCAAAGCCCAAGATCATATAATTTACATGATATTTTTAAAAATCGTATTCAAATTCACTTTTCAAAATTCCCACTTAAAATTATGATTAAATCGGGAAAATCCACTCCCCTTTATTTCACTCTACTGTGAAATTATAAATTAATTTGCAGTATTGAATGTTAAATAGATATTGCTATCAGAGATTTCACAAAATAAAATACAGTATCGGACCTCTTATCTGGCATTCTGAAAACCAGCATTTTTTTACAATCTCATCGTGAATAAAAAAAAACTAATTAAAAAATACTTTTGTCTTAGAATTTGGTCTTTTCTTTTATTTTTTAGCCCCATCTGATTATCAGGAAAAAATAATAATCCATTAGCTACATCTTACAGTTAAAGAAAAAAAAATCCATAAACACCGAAACGTAACCTGAAAGAAGTTTGTTTCTCTTTTTCAATTACTACTATTAATTCACACTCTCCCTATATATATTTATATATCTCGTTCAAATTTTCAATCGTTAATAAAATACTTTTTATTCATCCACTCAAGTTCAAATACATTTTTAAACTTGTAGTGGATGACACTTGATGTTAATACAGATTTTTCAAATATTAATTCATTAATTAAATTTATTTAATTTTAGTTTTATATGGGAGAAAAAAAAATTCTCTTATGTAAGATATTTCTTTGTTGACCTAACGAGGAATTGACTTTAAAAAAAAAAAAAAAATTGTGGTGGTCAGGGAAATATATATGGACTGGTAAAGTCGGGGAAATTTACCATTTCTGAGAAAAAGTCAGGAAAATTTTAAAATTCCGAGAAAAAGTTAGAAAATTTTAAACTTTCTAAAAAGAAAAGGAAAATGTTTCTGATAAAACTAAGGATTTGAAATTACAACGCCTTTAAAATCAAACTTTGCTCTTCATAAATACTGCAGGGGTGATTGTGTTCAGGTTATATACCTGAATTCAGGTATTTTGTTCATTTTCAGTACAGAAATTCTGGTTTTTCTGATAGTTAAATTCATAAATTAAGACTAAAATATCAATTTCATATGATTGCTAAACATAATTAAAATTCAGATTTTTCATAATTTGACCTCCCTGTAATAAATTATATATTCCCTCCCCCCTTTCTCGATATGAAAACACTTTCTCGTTAAAATTTCAGGTATTTTTTCATAAACCCACAATCACTCCTGATACTGTAACGAATATTTCAACCTCTCATGCAAATCATTTTGTCTGCCCCCTTTCAGTCCTTCTTTGTAACTCTGAGATTTTCAGTTCCATTTTCACTGAAACTTTCTACTGAATACTGTAAGATTGATTAGGTGTTTCACTCTACGTACTTATCTTTGTTTAGGAACTGAACATTTGTTAGCTTAATTTATTGAATATTTATTATTTGTATTAAAATATGTCAAAGCAATCTGTATTTAACTGTGACTGATGTGATAAAGAATTTTATCCTGATTTGACAAAATGGATAAAACCTGATGCTAAAAGTTTGTGTATCTGGAAAATGCTTAGCAAAAAAGTTCAACAATTTGTAAATTTTGTAAAAAATTAGTAATTTGAGCTTTAGAATCAGTTGTGAAAATTTCCCTCTCAAACTGACAACTTTTAAGATTTTTTGGTGTGTAACATCATAAAATCTCGATACCTGGAATTTTTCTTTTATTGGTATGGAAAACCTGGAAATGTCAGGGAAATTCATTGCTGATCTGGAATAGACGCTCTGTTATATATAAAATTATCTAAATTATAACAAAGTTTTATGATTTACTTGAAAATTTAATGTGTTATCTGACTTCTAAGTGTCCTGATTTTGTCAGGATATGTTTGATTTTCTCTTGTTTCTTCAAGCTCCTGCTTTTTTTTTTTTTTTTAATTCTTCTGATTCTCTGAGACATTTTTAAATATTTTATTCTCACATGGTTTGTGTTTGTGTGACATTTATGTGTAAATTCTAGAAAAATCATGAAACTTACTTTAAATTTTTGAAATTGTGAGTTAACAAATGTCTCATAATTTTCTTCTTATCCCCTCTAAAATAATTAATGGATTGAAATGTTGTTTTTGCAAATACTGATGCTAATTTTTACTTACCCAATCCTTTCCCATCAGTAACATTTATATATAAATATATTGTGTGTGTGTTATAGAAAAATTTTTTAAGGGTAAGGAATATTTTAATTGCCAAAGCTATACTCATTTATCTTAATACATAATTATATATTTTTTAACACAAGCTACATTTTTAGGGAATAATCCTTGTGTATGACATAACAAATAAATGGTCGTTTGACGGAATTGACCGATGGTTGACAGAAGTTGAAGAGGTAATATCTTAATTCTTCATAAGATTTGTTTAGATATAATATGATTTGTTGTAATTTTGTATCGATTTTTTTTTTTTTCAAAATTTTTTTAGCTTAACTGATTTTTTGGTTTAACTTTTCTTCCTTCTCCCCTCTCCACCATTACCCTAAAACTTCAGTTTATCCCATTTTATCAAATCTTTCAATATAAATTCTCTTAAATATTTCATTCTTAACATTTATAATTTTTAGTAATTGGCTAAAATCTTAAAATTCTGCATTGTAATTTGATATAAAAGCATATTGAATAATGTTTGTTGACAATGTATTTGGTGTAGTATCTAAATACTTCTGTCCCATATTTTAACTTAAAAAATATTTTCAAAGAAATCCATGCTTTTACCAGCTTTATTAACCTCTTTGGAACTAGTATTCCATGTACAACTTTATATATATTTTTTTTTTCATACCACTATTTTCAGATAGCAATCTGTCTTATTTAATTGCAGAAATTCTGTAATTCGATAATGTAGAAATTATTTTTTAGAAATAAAACTGTTAAAAAATAACTATAGGGTAGACTGGTACACAGTGGACCACTTTTTCAGTTAATTTTTTTTTTCTCTTTAATGGACAACCCGATCTGCATGAAAATATTTTTGAATATTCCTTAAACCTTTATACATTCATTATAATTTTCTCATAACATAGTTTTCAATACATTTTTCCAAAAAAAAAAAATTATATGCACTTGTAAATTAGACCAGTGTGCCCCACTTCTGGGACACACTGGTCAGATTAATACAAGAACAATTGCAATTTAGTTGAAGTTATTACAAGTATAAAAAAATCAGCGCACATTAAAATTTGCGAATGAAATTCCAAAATACTTATGAGTAAGTTTGAGACTGGAATTTTCCTTAAATACTTTTGGTTCTGGGAGCAATATTATGAAATCATTAACATCAACAATAGATTCATCTACAGTTTCTGGAAAAATAAACTCATTTTCATTCAATTTGCGTCTCATGAATCTTACTTAAATAGAATCATCACCAATTAGACTACAGTTATATTTATCAAAAGTAGTAAATATAAAACAAAATATTTCTTACTATGTTAAATAAATTGTTATTATTCTTTGTTTACTTTATTTTACCGTTATATAACTACTTTTAAACAATATTTCTTTGTAGTGAATAAGCAATTATTAAATATTTTGAACATTCTGCATTACAGGAGCACAATGGATTGTGGAACCACTGTGCCCCATGTTGAAGTTCAATAAATAATCATATTAATATTGTTTATAGCTTTCTTTTAAACATATTAACTTTAAAGTTAAATAAAAACAAATATCTTAGCTTTGCAAAAAAAAGCTGTTTTATCAGATTTATCTAAAACCTTTAATTACTAAAAAAATTAAAATATGATGATGAAAAATTTTACTTTTAGAAGCTCAAAACAACCAATCAGGATAAAATAGTTCAAGCTGAGCTAAACATATTTTCTGAAGGCTATAAATAATCAGTGCAGTGCTGTTGTCTATTAGGATAGAATAGAAGCTTTAAAAAAATTTTAATTAATAAAATATTAGGAGGTGGTCCAGTGTGTACCGGTCTCCCCCTACACCCAGTATGGCATATATATATATATACACAACATTTGTCGCAAAGGTGTTAGAAAAGCGTAATAAATTCATTATTGAAGGTTAGAAATTTTTTTTTGTTGTTGTCCTCAATCCAGCTTCCTTTATCTATTTATCTCTATTCAGTTAATTCACATTGAGAAGGCACTTTTAAAATAAGTAAATCTGAATCAAAAATCACATCTTATTTAGTAAAATTGCAACTAAATTTTCCCATAAAACAGGATCTGACATTTTCAATTTCTGTTCAGGCAAGCAAAATGTTAGAGATTAAAATGTCAGCTTTGAAAAAACATACTGTTTCTTGTTTGACACTATACCTTGCAGATGAAATTAGATTCAGTTCCTGCAAAACCTGTTTTATAATTCTAACTGTGTCAATGTTTGTAGTGGATGCAGCTTTTGCTAATGAAACGAATAACTTTTCTCGGATACATCACACACCAAGCATTTTCAAAATGGAACATAAAAGAATAATTTTTTAAAAAATCTGACACAATAAAGAATACTTTGGGACCTTTAAAAATTGGCTTGCAACCAATAGCAATCTATAAATATACTAAAGATGGTTTTCAGTATTTTATGTAATTTATTCAAAATGTAACCATTCGTAGCATATTTACTGTTAAGTAATTTAGACAAATTTTCAGACTGATAATAAACTGAAGAATGGTATGTGATAGATAATCTTAATAGGCTGTTTACTGTCTTTGCCTAATAGAAAGCATGTTTTGGGGTGATTTTTTTTTCTTAAACTAGGTTAAAGATATCAACTCATAGGTCTTTACATTATATTTATAGAAGTTTAGACAAGCTCCGTGAATTTTTTTTAATGAATTAACATTAGCGAGTGAAATTCAGAACTTGACTAACAGCCTTAAGGGAAGTTTCTAATGCAATCTGGAATTTTTATTTTTATATTAAATTTTAAAAAGTGATGTACAGATCCAGAATTATCGGATGCAGGCGTACTCCAGATAACTAGTTTTTCTGGATAGCTGGTTGGGAATTTAAGCAACATCCATTTGATCAGATTAGTAGGACATATGTGGCTGTGGCATTGTTTCTGATTTCAACTTATTAAATTATTCAGATTAAGAATCGGATCCAATCAAGATTAATCATAGTTTGAAAGAATGCAATTTATGGGAATCCCTTGGTAAGAACAAGCCTTCAAAAAAATAAAATACCCAATATCTGATTAAATATGTTTTTGTTTCAAATCCTAGATGTTGGCATTTCCTTTCCACACTTTCTTTCTTAAAATTTTAAGTTAAATTAAAAAAGTCTGTTTCTGTGGAATTAATAAGTATTGAATTAATTGGTGGGGGGGGGGAGTAAAAATTGGTTTATTAATATACCTCTCTGCTAGCCTAAGTTGGATATATGTAGTTTGTTTTATTATTTATAAGTAAGAAACATTTTTGTAACTGCTTCAAAATGTATTTACAGCATGCACCTGGTATTCCAAAGATATTAATTGGCAACAGACTGCACTTAGCTTTCAAAAGACAGGTAAGTGAAGGCACTGCTGAAAGTTACGCAAGAAAACACAGCATGGTGTTCTTTGAAGTCAGTCCTCTTTGTAATTATAACATCACAGAATCATTTGTTGAACTGTCACGGATGGCCTTGTTGCGGAATGGCATGGAAAGATTGTGGCGTAGTAATCGAGGTAAATATCAATGTCTGTCTTTATTATACGATTACAAGGTAGAAAAAAAATTTATTTATTTATATTTATGTATATAAAGTTCAATGCTATACTTCTTTTCTTAAAAATAATTTTAAAAAAAAATCAGGGCTGGTCTTAGTTTGACTTGGAAATCACCATTTTGACGGTCTGTATTTGAGTGATTTCTGTCCAGAGTAAATATAGACATCTTTGTTGCCAAGAAATCTTATATCTACAATACTTTTAGAGATGGTTTAGTGGGTATTTCAGAATTTTATTTTATTTTAGTTGTATTATATCATTACATTTACCAAATATGTAGGGATATACCCCTAGAAAAAAAAAAAAAAAAAAACATTGGTTTATCTAAAAAGAAAAGTTTCTTCAGCAATTCTTTTAAATTGTACATTTTTTTCCCTTTTTCTATAATTTGTAATTGTTGAAGTTTTGCATTGAACTTTTTCTTATCTTGTTTAATTCTTCAATTATTCTTGCCAGGTAATGGATAATTTACTTATTAAGGAGTTAAATAATGTAGTAAACCAAAGCATAAATTTGTATATCGGTGATAGAGGGAACATGGAATGGTGTTCAGGATGTGAGTTATGAGTTAAGTCTTTTAAACTTAAACCATATTTCTGTTTTTACTAACTTATTTTGAATGTACCAGCAAATTTTGCAGTTTAATTAGTTTTTTACTAAGGTAGACATCTATGTTTGGCATGCACTTCACTACTAATTCATTGTTACAGATTTAATATACAAAGATCTTTAATATTCTTTTATAATATTTCTTCCTCCCTTTTTCAAGTTTCAAGAAAATATATTCACTGCAGCAGCTTAGTATGAAAATATGAAATTTGTCTATTCTGATAAAAATATTAATCATAAACATAATGAAGACAAGAATGCAAAAAGAATGTATGTAAATTTTCCCAAAAAGTTGAAATCCACCTTTTTGGAAAAATTAAAAAAATATATTGAGTTCAAATGGGGCATGAAGATGTCTGGAAAAATTATGTATTTTCAGAGAGAAAATTTATTTTAGACTTGAAAAGGAGACGTTGTAATGCATAAAATTGTTTTTGAGGTGCAATATTTTAGCCCATTTATATATAAACACTTTTTGGTTGTACCAAAGTTGTTGGTACCATAGTATCACTGGGGCAATAACATGGATACAGAAATAATTAACATAGGTTTGTTTTTTTTAAATAAAGAAATAAGGGGGGGGAATCTGTAGTTTGAAAAAGAGTAAAAGTAATGACAAATATTTATCAATTAATGGGCAAAGCACTTGTTCTGTTAAATCAGTGGTACCCATTAAAAATTCTTTAAAAGCCAAAATTTGGTAGAGAAGTTTGCTCATAAGTGTTTGAAGTCATATGTTCCGTCAATATCTTTAAATCGGAAGGACAGTTCTTTCAACAGTGTATGAGATTGCGTCAAGTTACTTCATTTTGGCATTAAATGAAAGATTTTAGTCTCTAGATGTGACAAATTTAGTTTTTGTGACCATTATTACTATTAATTAGCAATAATTCACAATTAAAAATTGCTTTTCAGACTTGCATAGTCATTTGTTCTTTAAACTAAGCCTGACATTAAGGTTTCCTCCTGGCGTTAAGCTTAAGAGAATGTAGTGTGTGTTTATTATTATTTAAAGAAGGTAGAATTATACATATGAAGGAAGATGGAGATTGTCTATTTCAACTGTTTCATGTTGTATTTATTATTTTGAATTTCATGAAATGTGAAAATCAATTAAATCTGTTTACTTCACGTCTAATGATTTGTTTTGAAATTGTTCAGAACTTATCCTTGCAATTAATCGCGAGAATTAAGTGTGATTCTATGTTATGTTAAAATATATGGATTTGAGTTTTCCGAATTTCTATAATTGTTTGTCATTAAGACGATTTCTAATGTGCAATTATTTATATTTTAGCTTTGTTCAGAAGCAGGCTTTCTATAACACCTTTGCTGTTTTTGACTTTATAGAGTAACAAAATTGGAGAAAAGTCGAAATTAACAGACCAACATGTATAATCAAATTTTTAAATAAATACAATTTAGAAAATTCAACCATTTTTTGTAGATTTGGTGATGGAAAAATATTGTCAAATGTTTTTTCAAACCATAAGGTAAAAAAAAATATGAATAATAACTTTGGAACTTTGCATGAATATTTTTTAACATGGTTGCGGTTCTTATTTACAAATTTTATTCTGTGCATGGTATACTTTTTTTTTACTGTGGTTTGCAGTTTTGTATGGTATTGTATCATCACTGCCAATTTTTGGGGGCCACTGTTTAAGTTTATTTTGAAAAATCCGTTAATGTGAAATCCTGGTATGGGTAAGATAAAAAATAAACTAGATAGTACCTGTCAAGATTTGACGGTAAATAACTTGAAAGTTCCTTTAGAAATATGTTTCAATTTTTAATTAGTTGCTTTTAAATTAAGTATTGAAAACTTGATGAATTGTTATATTTTGTAAGCGGTTCCTATAGATATAAGATGATAGATGGTGTTGTCAGTTCAACCTACTCAACTTATGAAGTGAAAGCTTGTAATTTACGAGAATGAGTCCGAAAATAAATTTCCTCTGGTGACTGTGAACAGAGGTATATATGTGAAAGACAAAGAATATAATGAGATATTAAAGATAAGATGTAACTTTATTTTTCCATATAAGTACCAAGTAAGTTGAGACATTTGTCATACCGCTTTATAAGCTTCAAAAAGCCCTCCAGGTAAAAATCAGGGCTCTGGCTTACGGAAGAAACGTTGAATAGCAGTTCGCTTTAATCATGTCATCCACCATCCTGATATTTCCATCTGTAGTGGCCGTGCACATCCGTCAAGGTCTCTGTCTGTCCATCACTTGCTGACGCCCCTCACTGAATTGGCGACACCATTTCTTTCAACATCACTTCTGGCCCATAGACTTCCACAAGGCGGTTATGGATTTTGACTCCTGATATTCCACATGCCCATTCATAGCTGACAACTGCTCTCACTTCCTCCTTTGACCACAGATTAAAAACACACCTTCTTTCCATATCTACTGGGACCAGAGTGAGAGGCTCCTCTCCACTTTGCGCAGGCACTGCGATAGCGTCATCTGTTGGATTGCAGTCAAACGATACCCAATGGTGTCTGGGTGTCTTTCGCATTCAACCATTGTCTTATTTCCCCTCATAGCTGTTCGATTTCCTGGGGAAACTTATTTTCAAACTCGCCCTCGTACATCCTATTATGCTTGATTTTTAGCAAGAATTTAACTAAAAATATTAATCGAATGATTTATTTCTACTTATACAGTCACGAAATTTTTTTTTAAGTATCAATATTTAGTATTTTCTCCTTTTTTTTTAAATTACGCGACCTTTAAAATTTTTCATTGATTTTATTTTTACGAGCCTGACTCTAAAACCCTGCACTTAAAATTTGCTGTTTCCAGCTAATGATTTATAATATATATTTTTTAATTACTTTAATTTTATTTTATATTCTCATACATTATTTATATATTAAACCATGGATATCTAGGTGATTTCTTTTATATTTCTTATATGAATATTTTTGCTTCTTTCTTTTCTCTCTTCTTTTCTTTTTTTACAGAGAATAATCACATACTTTTCTTAGTTATACAAATATATCGTGATATATTTTGATAAATTTGTCAAATCTTGTCATACAAAATATAAATAAAAGTTTATATCACTTTATTTAATCGATTGCAAGCAAAATCTTTTAATATAAATATTTTTAATATAAGATTAGTAATTTTTTAAATATTGTCGGGTGTTAAATTTTACCTACCACAGTCCCAATATCTTGAAAAAATAACAATATTTAGTATTTTCTTATTATTTTTTTAATTATGTGAACTTTAAAATTTTTCCTTAAATTTTATTTTTATCAGTCTTATTCTAAAACCCTGAACTTAAACTTTTCTGTTTGCAGCTAAACAATTTATAATACATATTTTTTAATTACTTTAATTTTATGTTTCATACATTGTTTAGTTATTAAATCGTGGATATCAAGATAATTTTCTTTAGAGTTCCTGTATAAATATTTTCCCTTCAATTATAAAGCATTCGAATTTAAAATAAATACAAATTATATAACTTCTCTTCCTGAAATAAAATATGACATTATTAAAATGAATTATCGCCAATAAAATAACAAAAATCGTTCTGTCTGGAGTGGGTATCGAGTCAACGATCGAAACAGAAAGCCACAGCATAAACCCGGCGCCTTAGACCACTCAGTCACCCTTTCCTCATTCTAGTGTACTCTAAAGTTGGATAAGTTCTAGATTTAATTTTACACATGAGCCAATAGAAGTAACTTTTTCTTAGAAATATCCTTTTTCATTTTAATATATAGGATTTTGATATATCTGCCATCCATTTTCAAATGTAAACAATGGAAATCATACTTTCATAAATAAGCTCATTAAAGAAATTACACATAGTTGTTTTTATGAATTATCAATTTTTAAAGGCTTTAAATTGTGATTTAACAAGTTTTATGTGATTTGCATGATGTATATTAAAATAATAACTTTAGGTAAGTAAAGGGAACAACTAAATGCTAATATCAGTGGAGTAATTTACATTTTAAAACTAATACATTCATGTAACAACTGACTAAAGAAATATCTGCAGAAATCAGTAACTGATTTGGTCTTATTTGAAAGGCACTTTTGCTAAATACACCTTTAAACAACTTGGATATAAATATATATATATATATTCAGATTTAAGCCAAAACTTAAATTCCCATTGAGTAAATGTTCAAAAAATTAAATAACAGCAAATGAAATTTAAATTTTATAATAATTCCAACATACTTAGAATTAAGAGCTGAAAGATCTTCTTAAAAAGATTGTTTAGCTCTTATTGTTTCACACCAGTTTCAACTTATTTTCTATACTTAGAATTATTAAATTACTTTTGAGTTACAGTGTTCCTTTTTATATTGATATTTTTGTACAAATATTAGTAATTTATAGTTCAGTTTAAAAAGAAAACAAAGGAATGATCTGTAATCTGCAAAATTTTGATATAATCTGCAAAACTCTTGGTCACAAACTGTGCAGATTTAACAGAGTTGACTGTATTTAAAAAAATGAATAATATAAGTAAAATTTGCATTGTATAATTAATTTTTCTTTAAATTAACTTAGTTGTTAAATAATTTAAACCAGTTATGCATTATATTTTCCTTTTCGATTGTAATTTATGTTTAAATATTTCTAATTAATAGTCCGACTATAAAAAAATAAAATGTAAACAAAGAAATGATCTATAATCCGCCAAACCCTTGGTCCCTAAGTGTGCAGATTTCACAGAGTTGAGTGTATACCATTAATATAACTTTTTTCCCCTTTTCTCAAGTTTACAACAAATTTCTCAAAACAAAGTCTAATATTATTCAACGTTTTATAAAATGCTTCTGGCACAGGGCTTCTTGTGATTGTAAAACACAATTTTCAGTATTGTGGATAAACAATTACTCTGTCTTAATTTTCTCTATCTTTTGCTTTCCCTTCTTTTATTAAAAGTTCACCAATGTCATTTGTAGTTAGGTCGGGGCATGTGGCGACTTCATCCATTCAGTGTTAATCATTAGCAGATGAGGTAAGTTAAAAACATTCTGCAGCTGCAGTCCAGAGATCAGCAGGAAATTTAATGCAATAAGTACATTCTTCTGCAGAAGGTTATAGAGAGTATGTGCTATAAGTCTGTTTGAGAAACAGGGGGTATATGTTATTTTAAAAATCTAGAATGCATATGGCATATACCGTCATATACCTTTTACTAAATGCCTGTTCTGTAGTCTTTTGTGCTTCATTTGTCAAATGTTTAATGCCGGAATTTCTGTAGTGGTTTTTAATTGTGGTAGAAGATATATTTTGCCTGGCAACTCAGAAAAATCCCTTTCTATTAGTTGGCACCTTGATGTGTGGGCTGCAAAATGGAAGTACAGTTAGAAGGTCAAAATTCTACTTTTATGTTAGATAAATTTGCTATAAAGAAGTGTATTGTGCTGTCCTCTTAAAAAAAAAAAAAAAAAAAAAAACCCCACAGTGAAATGTTTCCTTAAAAAAAAAAAAAATCCCACCTTAGTACTGCATAAAATACTTCACTAAAGTCAATTTTTTTGTTTTATTCAGAGCTGTCAACTGCTACGAAAAAATCGTAGTTGCTACGATTTTGAACCACAAACTACGATGCTACGAAAATCTGTCTAAAACTATGATTTTCTGGGGGGGAAAAAAAACCGCGAATTTCGTCACAGGATTACTCGAGAAAAGCGCGAAATTTGTCGCAGGATCGCACGAAGAAACGCGCATTTCGTCGAAAGATCGCCGTAAAAATGCGAATTTAGCCGAAAGATCGCTGAAAAAACACGAATTTAGCTGAAAGATTGCAGTAAAAATGCGAATTTAACCAAAAGATCGCAGTAAAAACGCGAATTTAGCTAAAAGATCGCTGTAAAAATGCGAATTTAGCCGAGAGATCGCCGTAACAACGCGAATTTAGCCGAAAGATCGCCGTAACAACGCGAATTTAGCCGAAAGATCGCCGTAACAACGCGAATTTAGCCGAAAGATCGCCGTAACAACGCGAATTTAGCCAAAAGATTGCCTTAAAAACGCAATTTTTTATATTATATATATTTATTTTAGTAAAAAATATATATTTTTAATAGCAATTATAATATTTGTTGCGCTTGAAATTCATAATTATTGCTCAAATGTCGTTCGCGCAGTTTTCAGCTTTTTTGCCAATCTCATCCCTGCTTTCATCAGAAAATCGTTAAAAACGGCAAATTTCGTCATAAGCATTGCGAAAAACGGCAAATTTCGTCAAAAGATCTCGAAAAAACAACAAATTTTGTCAACATAATGCGGGAAAAACGTGACTTTCGTCAGAAAATCGCGAAAAAAAACGCTAATTTCGTCAAAAACATTGCGCAAAAACGGCAAATTTCGTCAAAAGATCCCGAAAAAACGGCAAATTTTGTCAACAAATCATCTAAAATGGTAAGTTTCGTCAAAAAAATTGCGAAAAAAACTGCAAATTTTATAAACAGATCTTTAAAAAACTGCAAATTTCGCCAAAAGATCGTGAAAAAATGCAAATTTCGTTAAAGGGATGCAAAAAAAAAAAAGCCCCCCCTCCCCCTCCTCTGTTGTAGCTTTTCAGAAAATTTGCTGTTAATTTCAGAATTTTTTTTTTTACTCAGAATCGCCCCTGATTTGCTCGCTTAAAATTTACAGTGTATAAAACAGCCACCAACCAACCAACCTTCAGATAAATTTGAATTTGGTGTGCTACTATTTCTCATTTTCAAAGGTTGGCAGGTCTGCGTTCTGTTTTTCTGCACCATTTAGAATAATAAAAATAGTTACAAATACATAAGGAGTGCTTATTTAGTTCTAAAATAATATGAATTAACAATTCTAGAATTGTGACAAAACATGAGCTTCATTTTTACAGATTTTTTTGTTATAATAGAATTTTAGAATAATCTGCACATTATTATTATTATTTTTTTTTTTTTTTAATGTTAAACCATTAATAGGTAGTAAAATGCTTCATTTTCAGCTGATTATGTCAGATGTGGGTTTTTTTTTTTTTTTCAGGTAACATGGATTAATTTTTGAAAAATGAATTTTTTTTTTTTCAAATTCCCGCTTAATTGGCTGCTATTCTGTAATAAAGTGATAAAATGAAAAAGGCCCAACATTAAAATCTTAGTCAGAACAAGCTGTAAAAATTTAGGCATCTTTAATTTTTTTAAAATTCTTTATTAGATTATATGGAGAAAATTTTAAAAAATGGGGTTTTTTTTTTTTTTTGAGTACAGCACCATTATCTGAGCAAAGTTATTTTTCTTTTGATTTTTTTGCTCATCAGCTTAGTCAAAATCCTAAACTATTTTAAAAAGACTTTCTTAGTGCTACAGGCACGGCTGTTACTTTAATAATGACATGGAAGTTTCTTCACATTTTTAAAGCAGTGTGGCTTGCAGTGTCCCAAAAGAGTTTTAAATGGTTTTTAAGGTTTTCAGCTTTTTTGTGCCGGTGGCATTACAACAGAACAAAATTGAAATCTGCACTTTGGATTTTTACTTGTCTTTACATTTTTCAGTTTGCATTGCTATGGGTAGAACTTGGCACTTGATAGACACTTTTCTCTTCTCCAGAAATTTGTTTTTATGCTATCACGAAAACAAAACAGCCAACCAGAACTCTTGTCAAATTTCTTAATATTTAAGGCCTCTGGAACATATTTAGCTTTACCATGTAATATATGTCTTGAAATCAGCAATTTTTTTGTCTTATATCTTTAAACCAAGTATACACATTTTCATAAATTGCTTGATAGTCCCAAAGTCTTGTTGGTTTCATGTTTGGGCATATATGAGACCTTTCTGAAAGCTTCAGAATTTTTTCACATCCACCTGCCTTCCAACACTTACTGCTTATATACTATTAATTTTTCTCTTTCAATGAAAATTGCTTTCTTTTTCTCTTGTTTTTACTTTTCTTGTTAGTACTATCAGTATAAAGGATGGTTCTACAAAACTACCTCTAAATAGTACCCAAGGAATTTTACCCTATCGGAAATCATTACCCAGAAAATCCTTGTTTTTGAGACGCTAGGGCAGTCATGTCAAACTACACTGGTGTGCAAAACTTAAGCAACAAACACAAAATGCTAATTTCTGAACATGTGAGTACTCAAAAGGAAATTCTATGAAGAGCAAGTGTAGAAAAGATGTACTACCCTAACAGCACGGCCAGTCGATGTAAAGTCCCCTTGACGTCACACAGGGTTAGGAGTGTCACAATCGCTACGGTGAATCAAAATATGGGATATTTCACTGTCTCATTATTATCCCTCCCTAGGCTTAGGGGTTTGTCCTAGCCATGAGCCAAAAGCTAGTCTCTAGGGTGGGTGCTGTTTGTCTGTCTCATTATTACTCTCAAATGATTGTTAACACTGAAAAGTCACCGTGACTGTCGCTTTGTGATGGGTCACCAGGTGACATTACAATGAAGTCACATTGTGATTCTCAAATCACTGTCAGTTGAAGACTGAACTTTGAAGTCATTGTCAGTAGAGATGCAACGGATGTCAATTTGGCCGGACACTGGATATCCGGCCATCCGGCTGCAGTATGTTTTGATATGTCCTTTTTAAATTATTTATTTTTAAAGAAACTAAACGTGAGTTTAGATTAGCTAGCCATCACTATATTATTTTCTTTTTATCCAATTTTTAAATTTTCTATTAACTATTATTTTTATGATAATTTCAGTTTTAGTACCAGTATTATAACTACATTATTTTAAATTTTTAGTTATAATAGTATCAGCTAAATAGTTTAGTAATAATAAATTAATTTTATGAGAAAAACTTACTACTGAATACTTTGGAAAGACAATATTTAATGATTTTATCGTCCCCTTTTTCTTTAGCAGTATGATGTTCAAGCTGTAAACTCCCCTCGTTATCTTTTATTGCTTTAATACTTAAAAAAAAAATTTGTGCTGTGATACCAAAAACTTGTTTTTGCTTGTTGTTACTAACATTACAACTGAATTGCATAACAACAAAATTGGTATTTCAATAGTAAACTAATAGTTTAGTAATAGTAGATTATTTTCATGAAAATAACTTAAAACTGAATATTTTTGTAGCAAAATGTTTTACTTAATATCTTCTCTTTTTTTTCTTGAACTTCATTCTAATCTATGCACAACTTTACCTTATAAAAACAAGTTATGTGTTATGGGAACAGAAAACTTCTTGCTTGCTACTAATACAGCAAAAAAAAAAAAATTCTTATTTGATGAGTCATTCTGCCACTTTTAGGTAGATTTCGTAAGAAATACTACCTATTACATTCTCCCCTAAGTTGGAATTTTTGAAAAATTTTTGCAGATCTACTCCGATTATGACTCCCAGAACCACCCCCAGTTCAAAACTTTATATATATATGTCACTATTTTATGGACACGATAACTCCCATAATTCTGCACAAATCTCTTCCAAACTGATACATAAAATCAAAGGGCATAAAATCTTGGTCAAGTTCGTTAATGGGCAAAATTGAACAAAAGGGGGGAAATGGGGGGGGGCTTTTGTGAAAACAGAAAATAAACCATAATTTCTTAATTATGATACGTATCAAATCTGTTTAAAGTTATTACTTCTAGGAAAAGGGCTGAAAATTTATGTTTGACAGATTTTTGATATAATTAAAAATGGACCCAAGGGAGGGGGCGTTCGAAGAAAAATATTCATAACTTCGTCAATTCAGAAGATATCAAATCCGCTTAAATTTATTATAAATCCTCTTAATATTATCTAAAACTTTTATATTGACAAGTTTTTTATAGAACTAACCCTTATATAAAAAAAAAATCCCTGCTGGCTCTGCCTGCAAACAAGTTAGGTTTCAAAGTGGGCTTTTCCAAATGCCACATCATGGCAAAAGGTCATTTCTTCCGCAATTTCCAACAAACAGGCGCCCCAAGGTCTGCATCTTTGAAATTTACCTGTGTCTGTAGGCCGTTTCGTCAGGGATTTTTTTCCTTTTTAGCTGTGACTGTTACTCATATATGCAGGCACATGTGCATGAATAGTTATAGTTGTCTGCATGTTTGCTCTTTTATAGCTTTAGAAACACAATTTGCCATAAATATAAGTAAATTATTTTTAGTTTAATAAATGAATGCTTTGTATTTTTCAAGATTAAACTCTTATAATCTGCAAATTTTAACAATGAGTTTAATGAAATAATTTCAGGCCGGATGTACTGCCGGATAATCATAATATCCTGCTACTGCCAATTATCTGGCATAGTGGCCGGATCAGCCGGATGCAGTATGTTCGCCAGATATCCGTTGCACCCCTAATTGTGAGCATTGCATTGTGATGAGTCTCCAAATAATGTATCAATGAAGTTGCATGGTGACTTCCCGTTGATTGACACTCTATTGTGAAGTCATCATTGCACTCCTTTGTGAAAAGTCACCAGATGATTTCATTTTCTGTCACTTGGGAACTCGTTACAGAACAGCTATCATGATGACTTTACAATGGAGTGTCAAAATGACAGTCACATGAGAGTCACAAGATGACTTCATTGTAAAGTCACCTGGTGACTCGTCAAAAAGCAGCAGTCATGGTGACTGTTCAGTGGAGTGACCAAATGAGAGTAAAAATGAGACGAATGAAACGTATCACATTTCTGTACATTGTAGTGACTGTGACCATTTATGATGTCAAGAAGACTTCACATCGATTGTCTGTGCTGCTAGGGTAGTACCTATTTTCTACACTTGCTGTTTATAGAATTTCCTTTTGTGTTCAGAAATTAGCATTTTGTGTTTGTTGCTTAAGTTTTGCACACTAGTTTACTTCCAAGTGCCAAATGAAGCGTTACATACAAAGCTGCAGGCCACCTAAAAATAAGTTGATAATATTATTACCATTGTATAGATTTAAATTTGTACATAAAAAATACAAATATGTTAAAGAAATATTCATGCAAAGTTCCAAAGTAGTTATTACTCATTGTTTCTGCTACTTTATTTTTTTTTTAATTGATAATATTTGTATTAGCCAAATATACAAAATTTAATTGAGTTTTCTAAATTGTATTTATTTTAAAATTTGAAGCTGGTCTGTTAATCATAATCTAGTTAACATATAGTTCTCATAGTCCTCAATCTTCCAGGGTTTTTTAGAGGTTGGAGAGGGGGTTAGTCTCAAGTAAAAAATAAACATATTTTGAACCAAAAAAAAATAATAATAAAATGTGACTTGGTTCTATGTGGTACTTATTCAATTTCATTTATTAAATAATTTTTCTGGTTCAAATTATGTTTTTGAACTTGGGGGGGAAATTGGAGGTTTGGCAACTATGCAAAGGTATCATACGAAAGTTTGCTACTGAACATAGGTAGGCCTATTTGCACATTGGAAAATCAGTCTACTAATAAATAATTGCAGAACTTTGAAAACCCCACTGCCATATATTTCCATTCCAATATGGAATCATATCAATAAACAATAATTTCAACATCAGTCATTTGAAGTAAATAGATTAAATTGATTTTCACATTTCTTCAAATTCAAACATCTTTTGAATTCATTTTTTATTATATTGTTTAAAAATTAATTAGTATATTCTTAAAAATTTAACTCGTTGCTTTTTTCATAATGCCTGGCAACATGTAAAATAAAATAAATTTTCTTTTTGAATATTGTTTTGCCAAAGTAATAAATTGTGTTTGGAAATGCTAATACTATCGAATAACATAACATTATGAAATTTATCTTAAAGTTTAAGTTTGCTCTGGTGATTTGTAATTTCAAATAAAAACCAAGTATTTTGTCTTTTGGTGGTCTTTTAATAGCCCACATTCATAATTTGCTCATTTAAAAATGAAAATGGTAATCTGGTGTAACAGTTTGAAATTAACAGAAAAAACTTTATGATGGAAAGCCATCATATTTCTGTATAAAGAAATATATCTTTTTATCTTCAATACCATATTGCCAAGATATTTACTATGGTACATGCAAATACGAATGCATTTATAAGCACATGTCTGGCTTTTATAAATCTATCTGGCTAATAAATCTTTCTACGAATGTTACTTATGCTTATTGCATTTTTAAATTTCTTTAACTGCTCTGGACATCTTTTCTACCATTTTTAGACATGTGCAATTCAATATTGTAAAAGCCACAATATTGTTTTAAAGCATGTGGCTTCAATAGGCTTGGTAAACACACTTTTAAGAAGTATCAGTTTCAAGTCTGACAGTTTATCTTTCGTATGTTTGGCCAGGTATTTGTGAAAGTTATACTTTGCTCTATAAGCTCTTAATGTTATATTCTTTGCAAACTTTAACAGTTTCTACATATCAAATATAAAATATCAGTTTTCCATTGAATATAATGGTGGTGTGCTGTAAATCACTTTTAAAAAATCTGCGATGCTCACCTCCATTTAATCATATTTATTCATACTGGTAGAGAGTCTTAACATATTTTTAATACCTGGGATGTATGTGAGTATGTCAATAAAATGTGTGTACATCAATAAAAAATTTAAAAAGAAAAAAAAAAGGTGCAGCATTTGTTAACAATGTCACTTTTACTGACCAAAGAATTTAAAATTATTTAAAAGTTTAAATTCAAAATCCATATGTTGGCCCTAGTGAGGAGCCTGGGTGACATATTAGAGGGGGTTTTGAGTCAAGAACTGAAGCAATAATTTTTGTCACTTTCAAAGCAATTTGTTTAAAAGCTATTTAATAATCGGTATGTGTGCAGTTTAATCGCAATTTGTAGAGTCTCTACAAGTCAGTAGAATTTTCCACCTTATTTAATCTCAGAAAAATGTTAAGTCTGCAATTAAACAAGGCAATTACAAAGTCTGCAATTTAAATGTTAAATAAAAATTTTCAAATTGGAAAAGGTTATGTTAGGCTCCTTGGGGAAACAAGGCGATTACAAAGTCTGCAATTTAAATGTTAAATAAAAATTTTCTAATTGGAAAAAGTGATGTTAGGCTCCTTGGAATTCCCAAGGAACCTGATATCACTTTTTTCCAATTAGAAATTTTTTATTTAATATTTAAATTGTAGACTACAAAATTGCACCTTGGTCTTTATGCATCGTTGTTGCCAGATGAGTGAGATTTTCTTATTCAGAATGCTATCACATTGTGAAGAGAGATAAAAACTCCCAACAACCCACACTGATATACACATATCTTTCTGGTGTTTGTGATGTCCAAGACCAAGGTTGATGTAAGTGTGTTCAGGCAAAATATATTTTTAGCATGTGTGTTTTAACAACTGAATTAAACGTGGGTAAAATACTAAAGGCTTGGCAGACAGCAGATAAAATGTTGGTGAGCTAGTTGTTTGATATGCCTGATTTAAGGAAATATGACTTGCACCACTCAACCTTTTAATGCTTCAAATAATGTTGAAGTATTTTTAATTTCTCATCTATAACTTTCATAATATCTATAATTTTGTTACATTTTCATCCTTTAAAATAATGATATTTAATAATTTTTCATAAGCATTTTGAAGAACCTAGTCTTTCTTCATCGGTCATGAAAAGAACTGGTACCATTTTAAAAACAGGAGCAGGACAAGTCTTGTTCCTTCTTTCACAATGGTACTTCTTTTTGTGCTGGATGAAAAAAGACCAAGTTCTTTCAAAATGCATTGTGCTTTTTTTTTTTTTTTTTTTTTTTTTTCCATTTTTATGGTGTTTTTAAGATTTTTTTTTTCTGTATTATATTTTACACCAATATTTGTAACTTTTGTTGTAAACTTTATTTATTGCATATACACCCTCATTTTGTATTTTTTTCTACTTATAGTTTTGTCATTACAAGAACTGTGTTGCAGAGCCATTGTCGCTCGAACAACTGTCTATAGCATAGAGCAGCTTCCTCTTCCCATTTCTCTTAAATCTTGTCTCAAATCATACTCAATGACTACATACAAGTCACGGCCTCATATTCCAACCACACGGGATAAATCATTGAAAAAAACAAAACAGCTTCATCATCCTTGTGACTCTCTAACATCTCAGTGTCGGAAAAGTTGCACCATTTCCTAGCCAACTACATCTTTGCTCATTTTACTTAAGGGTCCTCCCCTCTCACACGAACGTGTGTTTTCGTGCAAGGAGGAGAGGACCCTTAACACAGCATTTCTCAAACTCTCTTGTTGCAAATTTATATTTAAAACTGAGAAAGAAAGAAATTTATTGGAATAATTTTTTTACAAAATTATTAGATTTACAGTGTGATCATTTTTAAATTACTAGAATGAAATAAGATTTTTATAAATGTCATTCTAAGTGTGTTTTTGTTTTTATCGAGACTCTACAATTGTGACTTATCAATATTTTAATATTGTTGTAACATTAGTTTGAGACTTGCTAAATTTATGATCATGTTGCCAATCTTTTTCTAGACTGTATCAAAGCATATCTTCCTTTTATGGAACTTTATTAAAGAAAGAACAATGTGATTTGTAATTAGTCTGCAATGCTGCAATTTTTTTTTTTATCTGCAGCGAAAAGAAGTATTAGATGTTTGTATGATAAGTAGAAAGTTGCCATGCTGTTTATTCTGTAAAAATACTCTAGTGTTGTATTATTTGTGATGTCAAAATGTATAGTAATGATATTTTAAAGTAAAATATATGAAATGTTTTTATTGCTGTCAATTTTTTATATCTCTATGTAAAAGCTTACATAAATCATTTTCACATTTTAAATTATTTTAAGAGAAGTATCTTTTTTTATTGATAATCTAAATGTGATTAAAAAGATAGTCTTGAAGGCAGGGAACTCTAATAACAATAAATAAGCTTTTTTGTAATTATAGTTTTTTTATATCTGAGCCAAAGTTTCAAAGTTGATTCTTCATTAATGTAACTTGACTTGGGACATCACTGTGTTGACTAGGGGTGCACAACCTGTGGCCCGCGGGCCAAAAGTGGCCCGCGATCGGATTACTGGTGGCCCGCGGATTAATTTCGCCGATCGGACGTAAAAAATCGCGACTTTTGCCGATAGGGGGTGCATAAATCGCGAATTTTGCCAATCGAGTGCGTATAAATCGTAAATTTCGCCGATCGTATGCGTAAAAATCGCAAATTTTGTTTGATCGGGTGCGTATAAATCATAAATTTCGCCGATCGCCTACGTAAAAATCGTGAATTTTGCCAATAGGGCCCATATAAATCGCGAATTTTGCCGATAGGGTGCGTATAAATCGCGAATTTTGTCGATCGGGTGCGTATAAATCGTAAATTTCGCCGATCGCCTGCGTAAAAATCGTGAATTTTGCCAATCGGGTCCATAAAAATCGCGAATTTTGCCGATCGTATACGTAAAAATCGCGAATTTTGCCGATCAGGGGCGTAAAAATCGCAAATTTTGCCGATTAGGCGCTTAAAAATCACGAATTTCGCCGATCGGGTGAGTAAAAATAATGAATTTTGCCGTTCAGGCAGGTAAAAATCGCGAATTTTGCCGATCGGGGGCGTAAAAATCATGAATTTTGTCGATCGGGTGCGTATAAATCGTAAATTTTGCCGATCGGGCATGTAAAAATCATGAATTTTGCCGTTCGGGCACGTAAAAATCGCAAATTTTGCCGATCGGGTGCATATAAATCGTAAATTTCGCCGATCGGGCGCATAAAAATCATGAATTTTGCCGTTCGGGCACGTAAAAATCACGAATTTTGCCGATCGGGTGCGTATAAATCATAAATTTCGCCGATCGGGTGCGTATAAATCGTAAATTTCGCCGATCACCTGCGTAAAAATCGCGAATTTTGCCAATCGGGCCCGTAAAAATTGCGAATTTTGCCGATCAGGTGCGTATAAATCATAAATTTCGCCGATCGTATGCGTATAAGTCGCGCATTTTGCCGATCGGGCGCGTATAAATCGTGAATTTTGCCGATCGGGCCCGTAAAAATTGCGAATTTTGCCGATCAGGTGCATAAAAATCATGAATTTTGCCGATCGGGCCCGTAAAAATCGCTAATTTTGCTGATCGGGTGCGTATAAATCGTTACTTTTGCCGATCGGGTGCGTGTAAATTGTAAATTTTGCCGATCGTCTGCGTAAAAATCGCGAATTTTGCTGATCGGGTGTGTAAAATCGCAAATTTCGCCGATTAGGCTAGTAAAAATCACGAATTTTGCCGATCGGGCGCGTAAAAATCGTACATTTTGCCAATCGGGCGCGTAAAAATCGTGAATTTTGCCGATCAGGTGCATATAAATCGTAAATTCCGTCGATCGTATGCGTAAAAATCGCTAATTTTGCCGATCGGCGCGGATAAATCGTTACTTTTGCCGATCGGGTGTGTGTAAATTGTAAATTTCGCCAATCGTCTGCGTAAAAATCGCGAATTTTGTCAATCACTAGGAAAAAAACTATGAATATTGTCAATCACGCATGGAAAATAAATGCAAGATTTTTCTATCCTTGCCAACTGAAATGGGTTATACTGACTAAGGAGATGGTTGAGTATAGGGAGCTAACTCTCCTTTTAAAATTAGCCTCCCCCCCCCCCCCCCATTTTTATGAACTTTTAGGCCGATCCTCCCCCTCCTTGCCTGAAACAAAATTTTGTTCCCCCTACGGATGTTGGCTCTTGACAATCCAGTCATTTTTGTGACTGACCCTCCTCTTATAAAGGCTGTGCACCCCTACTTGATATCCAGATTTTATGACTGAATATGTTAAGAAGTACAATTTAGAATAATATGTTTCTCCTCCTCCCCACCTTCATTCATGAAAGCAGAATTTTTTTTCGTCACTGGCAATCTTTAAAGCTAAATTTACTCCTTCAAATAAAGTCAAGGAGTATTTTCACTCTCTGAAAATAATCTTAGCTATATCTCTTGTATAAATACAAATGTAAACTGTTGATATATCCTTATACCAACAGAACTGAATACGTTGACTGGGAAGGAAGGAACCTAGCCGCTCCGCCCTCCCGGTCACACCTCCTGCAAACAAAATTCTACTGATGGTGGCCCTCGACAACCCAGTCATTTTTGTAAGTGGCCCTTCGCTTTAAAAGGTTGTGCACCCCTAGTGTTGACCAAGCTTATTTTACTATCTTTGGAAGTTCGAACATGTTCTTATTGAGGCCTTGAGAACACCATATTATTTGAATTACTATATGGTGATAAATAAGGCAAACTAGCTCAAAAATCTCCAAATCTGTGTATGCTCTCACTTTTTTGATCAAGCTCTTTCAGCAGGGGATCATTTGGGTAGACATTTAAACTTAATTGATTTAGAACTTTTCTTGATGTCTGGGCCTTTGACTGCAAGCAAGGGCTGGCAAAGTTTGTGCGAGTCTGGCTGCAGCACAAACTGCAGACTCTTGCAAATAGCACTTAGCATTTTGAATCCTAAAGTTCAATAGAATTTAATATGTGAAAGTAATATTTGTTGAGCTAAGAAAACAACTTTCCAGGGACAGATTCAGAACTAAAACATTAAACGTTATAAAATATTTTAAATTGGAAATTACTTTAAATTTTAGATTTAACATGGGTTTTAATATTTTAGTACCTTTCTTATAGATATTACTTTGAACTTTTGGAAATCAATTTATAAGCATGCTACATGCATATACCTTGTCGGTAGTTTCCTCACAAAAAAAGGTTGTAAATGTGTTTAAATGGTAATTTTTGACCACTTTTGTTAATATTGATGAAATTATTTAATTATCCATTAACTTTTCTGCAGGGAGGAGGAACTTGGCATTGGTAAATAAAATAAGTAGATTAAACTATATTTTATGAACATCGTATTCATCTTGAAACTGCAAACGTTAAATCATACAAAATCAAAATAAATTATTTTAATTTACTAAAAAGTGCTAAAAGTAGTTCCATATAGGTTTTAACTGTTTAAAACCATCGTAGATTTGAACACAGTGTCAAAATTGACTACCCAATCTTTTTCAACTGATATTACAGTCATCATCAGGGGAGAAGATCTTTGCGGCATTGTCATTCTTGAATTGTCGTCGGTTTTCCTAAAACAGTATGTTACCTATTCAAAAGGAAAATTCTCCAAAAAATCTATTTAAACTTGACAATTCAAAAATTGTGTTATCAAGTTTAAAAAACAATATATTGAATGTTTCATGTGAACAGTCTGCTCACATGAATGAGCAGATCATTTAATATAATAAATATTACATTACGTACCATTCAATACAATCTGCAAGAAACAGTTACTGTTAATGGTTACTATAATTAATATTATTGACGAGGCTACTATAATGAATCTTCCTAACCCAAGTAATATGCAAGTACCAAAATACGTTAGTAAATATAAGATTTTATGTGAAAAAAAAATCCTTTGGAGCATTCTACGGTCACTTTTTTGGAACTTTCTGGTATTTCGTAAGCCTATATCGCATTAACACAGCACTAGTTAGTACCCATTAAACCTTGACGGTATTATAAACAGCTTAAAGATTTCACAGAGAAAAAACAAAGATTCCTAACTTCATTAAAATGTCAGAAATTTGTACAGAATATGTGTAAGCAATAGTTAAAAGAAAGAAAAGCCTCTCTTTCTATAACTGGGTTGGAGCGGGGCCTCCGAGATGTCGCTGTGTGTCCTTCACCGGGCCTGCTACAAGTATTAGTGACATCACAGTAGTGATCCACTTTGGTCAATGTATCGCAGCAGAAAGATGTAATAAAAAGAGCATTTCCGCTCTTATAATTTGTGATTACATAAATAATATTAAATTTAATAATCGTGAAATAAAAGGGAATCAATACACTTGTTTTATTAAAGGAAATTAAAAGTTTTAAATTAAAAAAAATGCTAAGATTTATAAATCAGATTGAACCCATTGACTTACCTTTTCCTAAACACATTATTTTACAATATATATATGTACAAAAAATATAATAAATCTACCAAAAACTTTACAAAATCAATTCCATTCCTCCCTTTTACAGCTACATACCATAATTTAACCACCAAAACACAATAAATGTCAATTTAAATAGAGAAATCGACATTTTTTAACTATAGAGACCTTGGCACTTTTTTTTTAACGCTTTGGCGTAATCCGGGCTTCAGAAAGTTAGATATGTTTTTAAATTATATACACAATTATGAAAACAAACCTAATGAACTTTTATGTTTATTTATATATATATAAAATTATTTATATATACAATTCTGTTCTACCTGCATATAAAAAGAGATATATGGCTTCTTTATATTAAATAAATTATATAAATATTGAAAAAAAAAATACTTATTTATATGAAACTACGAATAGGTTGCCAGAAAATATGTTGCCAACTTTTCTTCTCTCGCCATAAGCCTTTTTCGGTTAGCCGGGCGCCAGTGATACATGCACATATATAAATATATATATATTAATTCATACATATATGTGTGTGTGTAGATATGTGTATATATATATATATGTGTGTGTGTGTGTGTGTGTGTATATATCACTGGCGCCCGGCTAACCGAAAAGTACCCAATTTTCTATCTTAACTTTGTAACTGACTTGTAATATTTTAATAATTGTCTATTTATTGTACTTGGGTCTAGGACCTAATAACCACTCAAATTAACTTATCAAAAGTTTTATTTTCATAATATATTTGTACACTTAAGTTAGCTAAAATGTTAAATGAAACTACGTAGAACTACTAAGTTGTGTAAATCAGTTACTTTTAATTTTATAAACAAAGCACATCACTCACTTCTAACTAAATGTATCCAGATATTAGTCAATTTAACAGAAAAATTTCGAAAACGAAATTGAAGTGGAATGAAAAATTCACCTTGTATTTAAATCAATAAATATATATATATATATATTAAAACATGCTTAAAAGGTGATCAAAAGATGTTAAAAACGTAAAATATACTCATTTACATCCCAAGTCTTTCAATCACTAACGTGATCATTTTCAGGGGAACCGTTGACTGAACTGAGTGTACGTATGTCGCTTTCACAATTTATTACAGTATTTCTTTCAAAATCATTTTTTAAACTGTTTATCGTCTGCTTCTTTTATTTATTTATTTTTTTTCTAAAGATCATTTGACTCTTTTCGATTTGGAAGTACAAATTCAATCAAATATGCCAGAATATTTCCATTACAGTAGGTTAGACATTTGTTGTTACGTTTTTTTTTCTGCACAACAAGCTCAATACAATCATATTAATTCTAGCTTCACGAATTGAAACGTTTATCGAAACATTTAATGCAGACTACTTCTGTTGAAATGTAAAAATAATTATCACAAGGTAATTTTCGTAGCTAAAATTTCTTCTTTTCATTATTAGTAGCGAATTTGAAGACAGATTAGAAGCTAGGAGCACAACATTTTCTTCTCATTATTTTATAGATATAATCTACACTTTCTTTAATAATTATAATCAATAATTATTTATAGCATTACAATCTAAATACACTGAAAAATATTATTAATTACTATATAAAACAATAAATAAAATCAAAATACTATCGTAAACAATACGTACAAACGTACAAAGTACATGAAAATTTTTAAGTTATTATGGATCACTGTTTTGACGTCAGCAGGTTGTGACGTCACTTGTAGCAGGCCCGGTGTAGGACACACAGCGACATCTCGGAGGCCCCGGTTGGAGACCAGCTGCATATTAAAACTCTTTACACTGATATAAATGAAACAGAATATTTTACAGAGAATTAAGTTTTCTTATCCAAAAAATAACAAGCGAAACTTTGTCACATTTATAGACTATTTTCCAAATGTAAAAATATGATACTTGCATTCAAGAATAATGAAATTATTTGACGCTGAATAGTTTTTCATTTTTTGATTAATGAATTACATCTTTCATTATAAGCGATTATTGTCTCATAATGACCTTTATTCGTTTCGAAACTTATTTTCTGAAAGATCCTCTCCTTTATCAAACAAGAACGAAAAATCATGCGTCAAGCTGTCAAGCATAGATTATGTAACACTTTCCAAAGCTTCCAAAATAATTTTACAAATCATTACCGTTTAATAAGCTGAAAGATAACATTTAAGTAAACAATTTGGAAAATGCATAACATATTTTAAAACGTAGATTCAGAAATTTCCAACATATACAATATTCGGAAACATATCGTAATACTTTTATTCAGCCCTGTATATGATCTATAGATTTGTATATATACTACATAGGATGCTAAATTTTAGTTTAGTTAGGAAACACATAACACAGTTTAAAATTTTCCTTCTGGAGTTTCTGTCAATAAACGGAAATGTGTTGTGAACTTTTGTGCTGACCTGTATAGGATCTACAGAATTTATACACACCAAGTAATAAACAAAAAGTGAGTTAAATTTAAAATCGCGTTCAGCAACTTAAAACGCACTTCCAGGAATTATTGTTAACAGACAGTAGAGAATTCTTTTGTGTCTGTAAATAAATGATGGCTGCTATACACACAATATTCCATAGTAAGTCTCTTGTAATGCACCTTAGTGATAAATATGAATTTCAATGTGTTTAAAATAGTGAAACATTATTTAAATAAACCGCAGACTATTTTTCTCCATAGACGTAATGTAACGGAATTCTTTTGACTGTCCCTGTAAAGTAACTATAAGTGCTATGCACACCCTATTCCATATTAAGCTTCTTGTAATGCACCTTCGTGATATATATCAATTACAATGTGTTTGAAATTGTGCAACATCATTAAAATAAACTGCAAATGATTTTCTCCATAGACCGTAATGTAACGGAATTCTTTTGAATGTCCCTGTAAAAAAACTATAAGTGCTACACACTTCTGTTGAAATAGGGAACATGCTATAGATGATGACAATAACATATACAAATTGCAAGGCAATCCGAGCATATTTACGAGAGTTAGAGCACAGATAGACGGCCATACGGCAGACAAACCGAAGTCATAAACACTTTTCAACTAAGTGGGAAAGTGTTAAAAATGGAGAAAGCTATTCAATTCCTTAGTTTCTGAATGAGAGCATCTGCCAATCTCCTGAGCATTTACAAACAAAAGTGAATGCAGGAAAGTAGCCAGTTTGGATTTGAGAATAATACCCTGTTCGTACTGGATATTTAAGATATCTTATACATACAAAGTACTCTTTGTCTGAGACTGCCTTTCTTGATGTGGTACCTGCCCTGAATTGGATACCTGTTCAAACTGCAAAATTCATCTAATAACTCACTGAATGCCACTGTATCTTGAGATCTGAACAAACATACAATGTGCGCATGCACATAAGTTAAAGCCAGCATCAACAACCAGTCAGTTACAGCTAACCTCCAGAGCCAATCAAAGTGAGTGGTTGTATTTAGCAATAGAAAGTTTGAACTCACTGAATGAGTTTGTGGAACTCCATCAGTGAGTTCCGTGGTTTAAGATATCTTAAATATCCGAGCCTTTATCATTTTTCTAACCTACCATTTTTAAGCACAGAAAGAAACAAGAGCGAAAAATCATGCATCAGGCATGAATTATGAAAAATCTTCTAACACTAACAGATTATTATAAAGAAATTTCATTCTTTCATACAATGAAATGAGACGTCTATACATTAATGGAATCTTTATTATCTGTTAAAGACAAAAAAAATTGCATTTATTCCCTGAACTTCGAATGGTTTTAGAAATAAAAGTTGTAAAACATAAGATTGTAAAATCGCAGCAAATATTAATTTATACATTTTTTAAAATCCCTGTAGTTTTTTAACTTATGAATTTAAATTAAAGTTTTATTTTGATATTTGATTTTTTGTTGGTTTTTCCTAATGTGAAAGATAAATTTTCATAACACCACTTTTTATCTTATTTTAGATTGCCAAAAAATAGATTTAAACATGACCACTTCTTGGAGTGACCATTTTTTTTTTTAATGGAACAGAGCGTGCTCGCTTCAGGGACGTTTTACTGTATATTAAGAATTTTATGGTTTTTGAAAGCTAACAAAAGCAGGATCATGGCGAATACGAGCAAAACATCTATTTATTCCATTGTGATTTCAGCAAAAAGTAAAGTAGAACGAAGAAAGAAATCTCTTTCTTATCGAACACTATTCTCTCTCAGCGATAATATTTGGGTACCCAGATTTCTACACCCTATACCCTGATGTTTTATATCCAAGCTGACATATTAAACACATAGCTCTGACATAATAATTCAAATTTAAACATCTCTTTATCACACGGTTAATCACAGTGGAAACTAGTTGTTGAGGGCCACCGTAATACTTATCCATCATGGATATGCATAGCATAAATTATGAAAATAAAACATGTGTAAACTATTTATAAAATGAATTGCAATTTGAACAGAATCGTGGCTTGATGACATCATAAACTTTAAATGCTCTAAGACCGAATTGCGTAAAAGAAACATCCTTATAACTCCAAAAATGATAATACTATTAACTAACAATTTACTGCATCGGATGAAGCATCTCATTTCCAATTAAAATATATCTTTGAATTGAAATTTGAATGAAACACAGGGTCATGAAAAATCGAAGAGTGTGGAAAATAGGATTACAAATATCTCGACAACTCATAATCCGATCAACTTCATTCTGTATGCAAAATTTGTTTTTCTATTGTCTTTTATATTCACTCCTTAAAATAAACAATTTCGAAAAATTTTATGTACCTTTTATCCGAACGAATATTTCCAGAGTCTGAAAAAAATAGTTCCGGATAATCGAGGTTACTGAAATTCAACAAGCTTCTTCTCATTATTACATGCTAAGTACATACCAAATTTCAAGTCTCTATCTCAATTTGTTTGGTAGATAGAGCATTTACAGACGTGCACACAGACAGATGGATGGCAAATTCTAAAAATGTTTTTCGAAATCTCCAGTGTCTGAAGCATGTAAATTTGTCAAAAAAAAAAAAAAAAATCTGTTTTAAAAAGATTACAAGACTTACCCTATACTACGTATGATGGATAAGTAAAAATGCAGGTGGAATTTTCATTATTATTTATACTATCATAAATTATGTTAGCGATACTAATTCTTCTGCAAAAATGTATGAATTTTTAAAGGGTTCTGGCTTGCATAAATGCCAGACGAAGACCATTTTTCCAAAACAAAGATTGAATTTAGATAAAGATTTGACATGGCAGTGGACATGCTCCAAAATGTACTGTCAATGTAAGCTGACTTGGTACTTTTATCAGAGGAAAGCCTACTACTATGCATAATTGTTCAAAGAAAAGTTACAGTATTTAGTAATGAATCATAATTGTAATGTTTTATGTTATTACCATTTTCTTTATTAAAATGTTTATTTTGAAATATTATAATATTTTCATTTTTTAATACATACGTGCCAAGTCTTGTTTTTTAACTTAACTTTCACATTATCACCTTTAAATTCAAGCATTTATTATGTTATTTATTTATTTATTTATTTATTTATTTTAGTGTTAAAAAAATGCATTTAATGGTGCATAAATATTCTTAACATTGGATCAAAATGTCTCGAATGATTTTTTTATTTAAAGTTAAATCTGCTATGACTGCATAATTAGATGTAAATTTATTTTTGCTAAAGAATAACACCCACTCTCAATAACTATAGTCGTTATCTTAGTGCTTTGATTTTAAGTTATAAATTTTAAAGATTTCGTCATTATGATTAAGTCTTATGCTAAAATATCTGTATATATATGTTTTTATCTATTTTGAAAAATCATATTGATTAAAAAAAAAAGTCTCCTCTCTTTTTTTTAAACTTTTGTGGGGTTTTTTGTTTTTTCAATTCCTACTATTAGCTCACACTCTCTATATATTTATATATCTTGTTCAAATTTGTAATCGTTAATAAAATATTTCCTATTCATCCACTCAAGTTCAAATATATTATTTTTAACTTGTAGTGGATGACACTCGATGTTAATACAGTTTTTTTCAAATATTAATTCATTAATTAAATTTATTTAATTAATTTAAGTTTTATATGGGAGAAAAAAAAATTTCCCATTGTGTTTATAAATGAAATGAAAGATTTTCCTCAAATTAGTGATGCCACAAAAATAAAATACTGCAACAATGATTATAAAAAAATATTCAATAAAGATAACGTGGGACATTAATGCTGCATGGGTTTATTTTAAATATTTATGATTAAAAAGTAGGAATTGACTTTTAAAAAAAATGTTTTATATTACTTGTTTTTTTTAAATTGTAAAATGAACTAAAAAATGTTGCTGAAATAATCTCTTTTATTCTAAATTTGGCAAGTATGTTAATATACATTTTTCTTTAAAAAAATCTCCCGATTTAATTTTTGTAAGAGTTTCTTAATTTGATTTTGACAAATCAACATATCTACATATAAAATATCTATCTATATACACTGTATGTGACTGTTTATCCAGAAGCAGTGTTGAATTCAGGGGTGGCCCAAGGAGGACATTCCCCCCGGAAGATTTAATATTTTATGCTTTTAATTGTTAAAAAGAGCAATCCCCCCAGAACACTATGTCCCCCCCCCCTTCCCCCAGAGCCACAGAAATCCCTCCCAGAGAAAAGTGTCTGAATTCAACACTGTCCGGAAACCGCAGAACCAGAAAATCAGTTATCAATATTCATATTTCCAATATACGGAAGAAAGTGCCATATGCTGTCAGTTTCACATGTGCATTGCTTGATTCATTACCACATGAATGTTATGACATGATGTATTTGATACAGAAGCATTTATGTACAGGGTGTTTTTTTTTTTTTTTTTACACATAATTATTGTTTCTAATAGATTTCCACAAAGTACCATTTTTCAAACTCTGACTAATCGTTGATCATGATTGGATCTTATTCTTGATCTGATTAATCTAATAAGTAATTTGAGATCAGAAACAGTGGCACACACATATTTATAAATCTGATCAAACGAATGTTGTTTTGAAGCCCAACCATAAAAATTAGTTATCCAGAATAAATCTGGTCTTGACCATTCTGATAAATAGCTGTATATATTGTTTTCATTTTTAAAAACAACAGTGGTTTAGCTATAAGATAAACCATTCTAAGCTCCAAGCAAAAAAGCAGCAAAATTACGAAATGCTTAGTTATGGGCTTAATCTACATCAGTAGTAATTGATTTTTATTTATTTTTTAACATAAAAATAATTTAAGTGTCAAAGTGTTATGATTATTCTTTGATGGTGACTCATTTGAGAGCAGATGTTATATTTGAATAAAACAATATGGGAATTCTTGATATCGATATTAAGACCCACTGAAAGTGAGTTTAGAAAAAGAAGTGGATGTAATTTAACTTTATGATGTGTAAAGTAAAATTCTATGAATGAGTATAAAAGGAGGGGGAGAGATAAGCATTGATTTTTGGTCTCCCGTCCTCTTACACACACACACATCTGATAAAGTAAATAAAAAAAATTTCTTCTAAAAATCTGTAGTTGACTTCTTCTAAAAATCTTCAAGATAGTTAATATAATTTAGGGTCTATATTGATTGCCTCTTTGATTGTTTTTTTGATTGAAGATTGTTTCAATGTGCTACACAAGATCAGAAACATAGATTTATTTAGCAAACTTTAATGTAACAGAAAAATTCAAAAAACGAATTTAAAGTGGAATGAAAGATTCACCTTTTAATTAAAATCGATAAAATACATGTTAAAAACATGCTTAAAAAGGTGCTGTAAAAAGATGCTAAAACATATTTATTTACTCCCGAAAACTTTTGAACGCAAACACATTCATCATCAAGAACTGCTAACTAAACTGATCGTACAATTGTTGCTTTCATTGTGCTATTACGTAACCGAATTTGAACAAGCTTTAGTCTATTAATCTGTTGGGGTGTACACACGGTTTTTTCTTCATACACCCCTACAGATTAATAGACTAGTTCTTGTTCAAACTCTGTTACGTAATGGTACAGTGAAAGCAACAATTGTATGATCAGTTCAGTCAGCAGTTCCCCTTAATGATAAACACGTTTGCATTCGAAAGATCTCGCGAGTAAATAAATATGTTTTAACATCTTTTTTCAGCATGTTTTTAATGTGTATTTTATCAAAACTTTAATGTGTTTTAATTATATCAGTTACAATTTTTTTTCTATAGAAAGTGTTCATAATCCCATTGTAGTTTTTTTTTTTTTTTTTTTTTTTTTTTTTACTTTACTATGCCCAAATTAACAATAAAGAAGAAAACTATGATTATGAGCATTTCATTTTTTTAAAAATTGGTACTTTTAAAATACATTAAAAGTTGCTAAATAAATCTGTCTTGTGTAACACATTTAAACAATCTTCAGCAATCTCGATAAGATTTTATGTGTGAGGTTTTAGTCAACTGTTTCATGCATTTAAGATTATTTTAAAAGTAAATATGGGTTAAAACAATAGGCATAATAATAAATTAATGATTTCTATACTTTCAAAAATTACTTTTTTATTTATGGTTGTATTATGTTTTATGAATATGTCCTGCAATTTAGTAATGCATTTAATAATGATAATTGTTCAATTTAAAAATAAGTAAATAAATGTATTACGTTTTTAATTATTATTTACACTATCCTTTCTACTTTTTATTACTTTGACTAAAGCAATAATGTCTTAAAAGCAATAAAACTGAAATGTGTATTGCCACGATTATTTCAATTTTACCTTGTTTTATTATATGTAATATGATTTTGCGTTATTTATGTGTAAAGTTGTTGGTGTCTGTCTTGTATTTAAGTACAATCTGAATATTGTTGTCAATGGCTTATTTATGACTTCTTGGGGAACTAATGCAATTTCCTGAGTAATTTTCCTGAATTAATATCTTTTCCATGTCAACAAATGACAAAGCATGCTGAATAGAAGTGATTGCTGGCTAACGTGGATTTTATATATAGATTTGACATTTTCTAAATTAGCTGAATAGTTTGCCGGGTTTTAGAAGCAATTACTAACTTTTTCCTGAGATTTTATGGCCAAATCTGTTTTTTTCTCTCAGATTTCAAGGTTTCTTCGAGGAGTTTGAGCTCTGTGAAAGTATTGATATCTAATCAACACTTGTTGTTATAACCTGATACTTTTTTATAACTTTCCAAGCTTTCTTGCACCCTGTTGACTCATGACATTTCAACATTGCCAAAATTTTATGTTTACCATGACTTGTAAAAGTACTGACTTTTTTTCACGATTTAATGTTAGTAGAGTAGTTTTAGAAATCTTGTGCATGAAAATTGTCAAGGAAATCTTGCTCTCTACAGTTTGTGGTACTATAAAAAACCTTACAATTGCATATTTGTCTTTTTTGGAGGCTAAGTAACTAAAAACAGATTTTTTAAAAAAAAATTGCTTTGTTAGGTGCTGTGTGGGAACTGAAATGTTAATAAAAAGATAGTTTTCTCTATTGACTCAGGGCCTTACAGCCGGTCCTTTGTCACATAACATCAATAGTTAAAATTAAAAAATATTCCCAATAAATTTTATTATTTGAGACTCTCTTGGTTTGAATGCCACTTCATTTTTATTGAACAAAATCGCCTGAATTGTATAAATGAGCGACTGTTTATTTTGTGTCAACTGACTTTCTACTAATCATCGAAATACCTTGAATAATATTTGTCAAAATAAAAGTATATTTAGTCACTAATTAGAAGTGATTTTCTGACTTTTTGCATCATGATTCAATAAAAGACAAAAAACATTCATTATTCAATTACATTTTAAAGATCTTAATAAGAGAAATAGTGGAAAGCAATAATAAATTTTTTTTTACCATTTTTGGCATTTTAATTTTCTGCCATATACATATGAATGGCATTTAAGTGGCATTCGTAAGCCCCAACACCAGCGTCAAGGTGAAGTCTCGTCGATGAGGACCCCCAGCAGAGATGACCAATTGATTCTCTGAAGCATGATTAATATTTGATTACTTCTTGACAAAAAGTGACTTCAAATTCTAGACAAAAAGCTTATAATTTAAGGATATCCTTAAAATATATCAAGAACGACAAATTAATGTCCCAGTTACAATTTAATGTCCCATTAATATAAAATATTCTCTAAACTTTACTAATATATCCTAATTGTCTTTTCACTTTTGTTCGTTAAACTATTTTTCATTTCATCCACTAAAAAGCGACATTTTTGCATTGCAGTCGTTGACAAAATAAAAGGATTTTCCTAATGCAAAATAATTATTAAAAGTACAGTTAATTTAACAAAAATTTTCAGAGGACTGTGCATGTTCTTACGTAAAATTTTCATTATGAAGTCACTTCCATGCGATAGAATTTGAAAAAAAAATTTAATATCACAGAACTTGGATTTTTAACATTAAGGTTTTCATTATCATTATTTCAACAAACTTTTATTCTTAACTGAAAATACACATTCAACATTAACTGTAAAAGTTTCCCCCCCCTCCCCACAATCTTTATCCTAACTATTTGAATCGCATTACATACTAGTTCTAAATTTTGCAAAGTATAGAGAACGAGATTATCAATAAATTTTAATAATTGTAACATTACTATTTATTCAATACTTGCATTACAATCAGTTTTCTTTATTCTAACCAACTGTTAATTATAACTGATTTCGAAGTTGATCTTTAAAATGAGAAAAGTTGATGAATTGGCCAACTCTGCTTTTTACACACACGCGCAAAGCTAAATATAGCTTTATTGTTTCCTCCTAATAAAACCCCTCTTAACAATTGTTTTAGATAACTATGAGAATTGATTTCTCATAAATACAAGTGAGCTATGAGAAATCAATTACCTCCCTCCCACACGCACATACCAAAATAAATAAATAAAGAAAGAAAAAGAAAGAAAAAAAAAAAGAAAGCCAAAAAAAATTAAAAAGGGAGACTGATGTTGTTTATCTAGCCCAATGACGATGGGCTATGGTGAAAGATGGAAAAGCCCGTGATGACTGGTGATGTCATTATTAAGCGGGATGATGAAAAAGAAAAAAAAAAACTAAAAAAAAAAGGAAGACTGATGCTGCTTATCTAGCCCGATGACGATGGGCTATGGTGAAAGATGGAAAAGCCTGTGATGACAAAGAGATGACTGGTGCTGTTATTATTAAGCCCGATGATGTTGGGCTATGATGATGGTAAAGCAAAAATGTCATGCGAAAACCAAACATATTTATGTGAAGTTGTAAATGACTAACCCCTATTATTTTTGTTTAATTTTTTGTTTGTTTTGTCTTGTTTTTATTATTATTATTTTTATTTGTTGTTTGTTTTGTTTTGTTTTTATGTGTTTTTTTTGTTTTTTTAAGTTTTAATAAATAAGTGTACAGTTTTTAATATTTTTTTGGTGTTTGAACATTGTTATTGTGCTATCATTCTGAATGGTAAATTTAAATTTTAAGCCAAATTGATGGGTTTAAAATGTTGTATTTATAAAACTAGATATGCAGAAACTACAAAATTTAAATAGTTGTTAATTGCCGAAAAAATTAATTTATCTGTGCAACAAATTCTATACGGGAAAGAAAATTTTAATATTTACATAAAGTTTGCCGCAGAAAATAATTAAATACATGCATAAATGAAATAAATCATACATAATTATAATAATACATACATAAATATAAAAATTAATAAATAAATATAATAAGAAAAAAAACATACGTTACGAAGTTGATTTTTAACTGCAAGAAAAGTATTTTTACAAAGATGCACTCAGGTCCACCATCAGGTCAGGGCATTTATATAAAAAAAAATTTGTATTACTAACTTAAAAGAAAATTATTAACTTCTCTTTGTTTAAACAGACAATCTTCTAAAATGCTGATGTTTCAAAGTAGTTAAAAATTTACAAATAAAAGTTAGCTGTTATATGGACTAATGCATATATTACTTTCAGAAATTGAAAATGCGATATTTTTAAAAGAAAAATGTTGTAGAATTAATAAAAATAAAATCTATTATACATTAAAAAATTTTTTAGAATTATTTAGTTTTCATTTTGCATTTAAAAATCAACTTCATAACAGCAGCAGCAGAAAGCCAAAGCTCTCTGCCACCACTTTACCTTCTTTGGTGGCGTGGGTGATGCAACAGGGGATGGAACTTCTTCCTCCTCTGTTTCTTCTTCAGCTTCCTCCTCCTCTGTTTCTTCTTCAGCTTCCTCCTCCTCCTCTGTTTCTTCGTCTTCCTCCTCAGTTTCTTCATCTTCTTCCTCAGTTACTCCTTCCCAGCTCTCCACTTGACTCCATGAAGCTGCCCGACCTAAATAGAAACTGTCATTAGGACACCATATATCAATACCCATCTCCATATTTACCTGATCCTGGTGCCAGCGGGAGAAAAGTGCCGGGAGAGAGAGACAACGAGATGACTCCATATCTTCAGTTTTTTGGTTAGCAAATTAACACGTTCAGCAAGTTATCTAGAAAGGAATAATAAAAATTATATTCAAAACTTAATGTTTATTGTTTATTTTATTTGTTAAAATAAGCATACAAGTGATTGATTATTGTTGTACATTATGATGTGATGAATGATCATTTGTAAAACATGCAACTCTGTCATATATTATGATTTTTACTGATAGATCATAATATAATGGAATTCTTTTGTGTGTCCTTGTGTATAAATGCTACTTATGCTATACATCTGAGAAAGCATGTTCTAGTCTGCCGATGCATATCAATCTCATTGTGTATCAAATCCCATAACATCAATAAAATGTGCCGTAAACGATTTTCCCCTATAGACCATAATATAACGGAATTATCTTGTGTGTCCCTGTAACCGAACTACAAATGCTACACACTTCATTTTCAATACCGAACAGTGTATACTAAACCTAAATAACATATAAAAATTACATGGTAATATGAGCATATTTATCAGGGTTGCTACACCACCTGGAAAAGTCAGGGAATTAGGAAATTGGCCAAGTAAGTCAGGAAATTTCAATATTTTATACAAAATCTAGAAAAGTCAGGGAATTGGATAATTTCATCTAAATTACCTTCTTTCAAAAATTTCCAACTTCATCCCTTTCCACCCTCTTTCGATCCACCATTGCAAATAGCCTGACATTTTTATAACTCATCATTGCATATTTTAAAACTTATTCCAACAAAATTTTTATTTTCAAGTAGCAATAAATAATTAATTATCGCAAGCCTCCATCTCCCTTCTGAAATGTCAGTTTCCTCTCCTTCTTTACCTTCCGTTGAAAATGAAGTTTATCGGGACATTAGTAATTTTGACACACAGTTGCTGAAGGTGAATGATGGCTCACTACACAAGTATAGTGAAACCTCCTACAACGGTCATTCCGAATACCGGTCATGTTTGAATGTTATCGAATCTTTTTCATAGAAATAACATTACACTAAACCTCCGAACAACGGTCACCTCACAACATTTTTTTAACGTTATGTTTCAACTACAACTGAGATTGCAAAGAATGTGGAGGAGGATTTGCTTATTTAGTTAATAGTAATAGATGATACTGAGTTAAATAATATTTTAAATAGAGCCAGAATAACCATGAAAGGCAACGAGTACGTGGATGTAGATAATTTGACAGTTTTTTCTACATACAATACTGTTGAAGAACAGATAGAGAACAAGGTCAACAAGAATAAAAGTGATGATGAAAATGAAGCGGAAGATAACGTGGAATTAGCACAAAATTACAGCATAAAATCATATTCTGATGTTCTTTTTAACTTCAGAGAAGTTAAAAATTTTGCATTCAATCAAAAAGAAATCTGTGAAAATGAGTATGAGTTTACAGAAAGAGATATGTTTTAAAAGTTTTTACAGTTAGAAAAAAACTTCATTTGAAAGTTAGTGATGATCATAAATTGATAAAGAGAGTAATTTCAATTGCAATCCTCAGAGCAAGTTTTTTTGGGTGTGGGGGTTTAGAAAATAAATTTTCAATCAATATCATCTGTACAGGTACGCTGCAAAAAAAGAAAAAATGTTGATTTTACAGTATAATTAACAGTAAAATAAGCAGTAATAAGCTGCCGCGCATGCGCGGTAGCGTGTTACTGCTTATTTTACTGTTTATTACTGTTAATTTTACGGTATAATACTGGCAGCTGGGGTGCCAGTATTATACTGTAAAATAAACTTTTTTTTTTTTTGCAGTGTATTCAGGAAATGTTACTGTTTTCGAGCGATACAATATTTATTTATCCCTAGTGTGTCCACTATGCACTTGAAATACACCTGGAAAAGTCAGGGAATTTCATTAATTCTGTATAAGTAGCAACCCTGATTTACCAGAATCAGAGCACAGAGACAAACCGAATTCATAAACACTTTCAACTTTGTTTGAAAGTTATAGAAATATTGAAATCTCTCCACTTCACTAGTTCCCGGGGAAAAGGTGCATCCGTATCAATTGTTTTACACAGGATTTCACAACTGTAGTCTTCCCCTCCCCCCTTCCCCTGTTAGCAATAATAAAAATATTTTAACAAAAATTTACACCGACTCATTTTTCTTTGTGTGAAATAGTGTGACATCACAGGGGACTCCTGGAAGTGCATTGTAATTCGATGCGTTACACCGTACGTACTGTCAGCTACATTCTGAATTATGAAGCATGTTTGGACGTGAATGACAGCCATCTTCAGTTTTTACTATGATGCCATCCCATTTCAAATGAAGCAAAGTGGAAATTTTTCGCTAAAAATATCCATTATTGTTGAAATTATAAGTCAAGTTTGGTTTAAAAAGAGACATCTTGTATTTTTGATTTAATTGGTGATTTGTGACCTTGTAGAACTATTATTTGTATTGACGTTCAATATCACTCTAAACACTGTTAAACTTGGAATTGAAACGTCCTGATGCACTGTAAAAAAATTTGGTGTAAAGTTCCTGAGAAAACCTGTGGCACCTTTCTGCCACAGGAATTTCACCAAAGAAATGCCAGGAAACTTACACAAGTCAGTTACACACAAAACATATGAAATTTTACACAGATCACCGATCATTCTTTTACAATAATTCCGAAGAAAAGTTACAAAAAAGAAAGAAAGAAAAGTTCACAAAAGCAGAAAAGTTACACATGATGAAAGTTTTTCTAAATATACCTTATTGGGTCCAGATTCGTATTAATAAAAACAAAAGCGTTCTTTTCTTGACCTGAGTATGGCTTTTCATTAGGATGAAGAACAACATTTGAAGCATTTTTGCAGCAACGTACAAATGTTTTCTTAATCTTGGAAAATATAATATAACCACGAACGAAAATATACAATAACTTCATCCGAGTTTACCCCGCGATTACCCAAAAGTACTCTTTGTATTTAGAAACCAATATATTTTCGAGATTTAAAGAATCCTTTATAGAAACAAAGTTTCTTTGGCTGCAACTGATTTTCGGAAACGTTCCCGAGTAGTTTTTACTGTGTATCAATCAGTTCTCAACCCGGAATATAAGTTTTTTGGATGCTGGCAATTCAAGTAAACATTTTCATGTTCATGCAAACATGTTTCATTACAGAAGCATGTTAGATTAACAGCATTTACATTAAAATTAATAATATCGTGTTGCTCTTGCAATGTATAAATTCAGTTACGCAGCTGAAAGTGATTAATTGTGAATGGATAACATCATAAAACCTATATTCCGGGTTGAGGAAACAGATTAGTTGACCCGCACGGCATTGCCCAGCTCCGTATGGTTATTATAAATATGAAGGTTTTGCAGCCCATGTAAAAATTGCGTAAAAAATATTGTTATCTGGTTGTAAATTAAATATGTTTTTCTCCTGGGAAAAGAACCCTTTTTCAAATTCTATAGAAGGAGAACTCTCCCTCCCATTTCCCTTTCCAATCCTGCTTTCAAAAAAAGTGAAAGTGCCCCCCTTCCCTTTCCCTTGCAATCACCAATACTTTTTGTTCATCCCTCTCTCAAACAAAACAGGTGGAAGAATGGATGCTCCCTCCAGGAAGGGGAAATAAGAATAGAATTCAGAAGGAGTATTTCCTAGCGGTAGGGTTGGGAGCAGTGCAGGACAATATGCGAGCTATTCTTTCCCCAGCGTTCTTGATTCTTCTTAATTCTATTTCCTGCTTTACTCACCCTTCAAAAAAAAGTTGAGGCATGCGCAGTAAGGTCGAATTTGCACTGAAAAATTATGATTTTTACTTCTCGCTTTAATATATTAGATGAAATGTAGTAATATTAATGGTGTTAATTTAACATGTTTGTCTGCACAAAACATATTTGTTGAACATGAAAATGTTTACTCCAGAATGGATAACATCTGAAAAACATGTATTCGTGTTTGAGAAAACTGTTTACTATACTGTAAAAGCTGCAAACGTCTCCAAAAATCAGTGGCAACAAAAGAAACTTTGATTTCATAAATGCTTTTTTTTTAAAAATCTCGAAAATATATTAGTCTCTGAGGTTTCTAAAGAAACAGAACGCTTTTCGGAATCGTGGGTAACTCGGAAGAGGGTATTGTATATTTTCGCCCTTTGTTATATTTTGTTTCGTAGATTAAGAAGCATTTTTCTATTTTTAGAGTGTATATCTCTAAATCTAACCAGTTTAGGAATGAGCTTTTGGTCAACGATAAGAAGGGACACACTATGAAAAACAAGTTTGTTCCTCCTCCAGATATATGCTCCATTCGGTGAATATTCAACAGTGATCACGACTCATGTCACAAAATACATATAATATATAAATTAATAAAAAAAGACAACTTCGAGTACATTTTGATACGAGATATCTTTTAAACAATTCCACTTATAGTCGGGAAAGCAGGGTCCAATTCTTTGCAATCGGATTTTAGCATCGAGGATTTTAGTTTATAGGATAGATTAGGTTGTATAGTTTAATAGCTATCATGGAATATATTCAATTTCAGCATCTCGAAGCCATTTGATATTTTACAATATTTTGTATAGCCTATGGTCATATTAACATAACATAATCGAATTGTGGATTTTAACGGCAATGTAATCTGCTTTTATATTGATAGTATGAAGCAAAGATATCCTTGGACACTGTAGCAATCATTTATTGTAATAGGAAACCAGAAATCAATTTATGTAGTCAAAATTACAGGGCGTCTTACTCCAATTCGAAGCAGCGTTTTCGTTCATAAACAGTAGTGAAGATACTTTAACGAAATCCTTACACTATCCTTATAATTCGTACAAAGATGAGTTTGTTTGCGAGTTTTGTTAAAATATCTTCACTACTGTTAAAGTTATGAACGAAAACGCTGCTTCGAATTGGAATGAGACGCCCTGTAATTTTGACTACATAAATGGATTTCTGGTTTCCTATTACAATAAATGATTGTTACAGTGTCCTGTACCAACTCTTAAAGTTTGTGCCATAAATTTGGGATCAGAATAATTTCAAGAAAACGGTTATACAACCACGATTTATCTCCAGTCTGATCATAATAGGATGATCAGCTGCGCTTCATAATAAGTTCAAGCAACCATTATCTTTAAAAACAGTCGAATGATTGGGCAATTTGCTGCATATTTTTAACCCCTTGAAGGGCGGGGGTTTATTTTGTTAGACTACTTAAATTTAATCTCTAAATACCAAATCGACCAAGCCGCGCATACGCGGCAGCGTATTACTGCTTATTTTACTGTTTATTACTGTTAATTTTACGGTATAATACTGGTGGCTGGTATGCCAGTATTATAATGTAAAATCAACACTTTTTTTTTTTTTTTTTTTTTTTTTTCCAGTGCAGAATTTCGGAATGAAAATTTTCTTTTTATTAAATGCGTGTAAGAAAAATGTTTTACTTATTTTCTAATAAATTTGTTTGTAAATTCTGGTGTTTTTCATTGGCAGCTTCATTGAGCAGCATTGTAGAGCATTGGCTGCTTCAGCTAAGGGATCCCGGGTTCGAATCCTGGCCCGGACTTTTTTGCCCAGTTGGGAAGATTACATCTCAATATGATTTATTTACCAATTTGAATAATTGTGTCTTTATTAATCTAGTGTAATCACGTTTCCAGCGTTTACTGGAGGTCCCATTACCTGTGATTTATTCACAGTTGTACTGATTCAGATATCAGACCAGATGCTATAGGATCATTAAGGTTAACGGTTAACTGCGGTTCAAATTGACAGAATTAGTTCAGCCATATTGCGTCCGGAGATTGCTCAGTACGTAGAGCATTGGCAGCTTCAGCCAAGGGATCCCGGGGTTCGAATCCGCCCGGACTTTTTCGCCCAGTTGGGAAGATTACATCTCGTATGATTTCTTTACCAATTGGAACTAGTCGGATGTGTCAATCCTAAAACTTTCTTCTATCTCACACAGGTTTCACATACACTAAAAAGAAACAGCGCCAATTTATATCAAAGTCTAACTGAATCTAAAGTTTTATTAAAATCCGTGCATTAGTTCCTGACATATGACTATTGCTAAAATCGTGTAAATCCTGCAAAATGCAGGTTAGCAGCCCCACCTGTTGGGAGATTTAGACCAAAAACTAATCAGTAACAACTTATGTCAACGTCTAACTGAATCTGAAGTTTGATGAAAATCCGTGCATTAGTTCTTGAGATATAGTTATCGTGTTAATAATGAAAAAAGTAGCATAGCAGCGCCACCTGTTGGGCTATTTACACCAAAACGTAAGCAGCATCTATTTATGTCAAAGTCTAACAGAATCTGAAGTTTGATAAAATTCCGTGCATTCGTTCTTGAAATATAGCTATAGTAAAAATCATGAAAAAAGTGGCATAGCAGCGCCACCTGCTGGGATATCTACACCAAAACGTAATCAGCGTATATTTTTGTCAAGGTCTAACTGAATCTGAAGTTTGATGAAAATGAGTGCATTAGTTCTTGAGATAGAGCTATTGTGGAAATTGCGAAAAATGCAGCATAGCAGCGCCACCTGCTGGGCGATTTTCACCAAAAACTATCAGCCCCAATTTATATCAGGGACTAACTAAATATAAACTTTTATTACATTTCGTGCATTAGTTCTTGAGATAGAGCGCCCACAAAATTTTTGTCACATACAGACAGACAGATATTTTCTAAAAACAGTCAAATCGTGTTTAGGACCTTCTAAATCGTATAAATCCGTCGCAAACCGGAAGTCGAAAATTTTCATGAATCCAATACTTTTTTCTTGTTAAGATAGAAGAAAGTAATAATTGTGTCAAAATAAGTCTAGCGTCATTCATTCATTCCAGCATTTTACAAATAAAAGTACTTTCCCTCTGAAAAGGTTAACAGTGTAGTTTTGTGTTGTAGAAATATGAATGCATACAAAATGCATTAAAAAAAAAAAGCTTCATTTGCTATACATGCCACATGTGGAAGAATCAAGTATTGAGCTGATCAGAGTTACAATGTGCATTGAAAGGTTAAATTATATAGACCAGAGGTTCTCAAACTATGGTACGCGTACCAGTACTGGTACGTGAAACTGTGGCTACTGGTACGCAGAAGTCCGATACTGGTACGTGGAATAAAATACAAAATGCAGCATATTATTATGAAATCGAAAACGGCTTGTCTTTATTAACTTGGAATTTTTCAAAAAAATTTCGAACGCGATTTAGGATCTGTAAACGCGTTTTCTATTTATTTTTATTTTTATTTTATTATTTTTTTTTATTACGAAAAATGTTTGTTATAGTAGACTTGCTGAATTTCGCACGCAACGCTTATGATACAATCAGTTTTCCAGAATTAAAAACATAATTATTAGATTTATAGAGATAAAAATTGAATTTTTTAATAAAGACCAAATTGTAAAACTAATGAATGAATGAAGTATTTTAATTAGCGGAAGAAATGTTTTTAAACATACTTTATAAATTGAATTATCTGAAGGTATAGTCTGAATGTTTGGAAGTAGGAGGAGCTTGTGTGGGTAGGAGGAGTTGACACAAAATAACATTCCAAGTGTAAATTAACCCCTTGGGGACGAGCGACACGTATACGTGACGTATAAGATGCTCAGAATCCTCGATTATTCCACCAGTTATTTTCTATTGTAAATTTTGCCTTATAAAATCTTAGCATTTTTGCGATTCAATTACGCGAAAATTTCTGTTTTGAAAAACCGGTGGTAAAAGATTAAAAATTCTGTAAAGGACGCTCGTCGCGAAGGGGTTAAACCCATTGTTCTCTTTGTACTAGAAAAGGTTCTAGGAGGTGTTCAAATAAAAGTTTTATTTCAAACATAATTCATAAATTTATTCATTGTGTTCATTGAAATATTTTTCTTCTCTTGTACAAAAAGTGTTATAGTTTCCTCCTATTTCATGGGAATCAGTTTTTAAGAGAGTAATGCTATTTAAAATAGTCAAGAGAGTAAGATTATTTAAATCAAGCAAAAACTGTGGTCATATGCAGTGCGGATTTGATGTAAAGCATTGTACATATGTATTGAGGAGGTATATACATAAATGTATGAATAAACTTGCAAGTGTTCGCCTGCTGAGCGACATTATTGTCGCTTTTAAAGGTATGCAGATTATTAATACGGTTGTATTGAGCCTATGTTAAATGCGCTAACTAAGCTTTGGATAAGAAATTCGCAGGGCCCGATTAATGCAGAGGCCGACTAGACTATGCCTTAGAGCCCATCACTGATAGGGGGCCTAAAATAAATAAAATTGTTTACAAAAGTTTATTAAAAATGCAGATTTTTGCAATTATTTCTCCCAAAACCAGAAAAGATTTCGATTATCTTGGTAACCATATCATAATATCTAACGATAACCACCGAATACTCCCTCCAAAAATTTATGACTATTATCTTGGTTTAAGACTGACTACAAAAAGGTACTGGGCCTTGGGCTCCACATGACCTTAATCGGGCTCTGAAAATTCGTTTCTCATTTTAGACACCTTGCCACTGTATCCCACGAGAGAGGAAAGAAGTGAACTTATTACGCTCTCCTCTCCTGTGATGGATTACTGGAATTCACATTCAAAAGGATGGATGTCACATAATTTTCGCTGACGAGAATATCAGAGTACCGTCTGATATCGTCAAAGTCTGTTTGTGTATAGCACAACATATCTCTGTGAATGTGCTTTTCCCACCTTTGTTATATGAAAAACAAATACAGGAATAAACTAAACATCGAATCTGACTTAGGACTAAAATTTTCTAATATTGAGCCAGAAATTAGGAAGTTTCTGGTTGTACGTGATAAAAAAAGCCCACCTTTTTCATTAGCCTTCTGCAACGGTATATGAATCAGTGTGCGCCAATATGTCATTAAGTATTGTGACTTTTTTACTATACCAAAATACTGTATTTTGATATTGCAGGTATTATTAAAATTTAATGATGATACTACTTTTTACTTGAATCTATACCAATATTATAAAGTAGTAAAGATTTTTTGTTTGTTTGTTTGTTTGTAGGGAGTAATCTCTGGAACTACTGAAGCTATTTCAAAAGCAATGGTGGCAAATTGATGGTGACAACCCCTGCTCCAGAATAGGCTATATTTTATTTCGGTGCCACTACCCCCAAGGGGGTGCAGGAACGAAAAACGTTCTAAAATTTCGATTTTTTGTATACTGAAAGAGGTAGAAACATGAAATTTGGTATGGTAGTTACTTATAAGATGTAAATGCTCTCTAAGAACAAATTCTAAAAAAAATCGAAATTTAAAATAGTGAGATGAGCGAAAAGCGTTCTAAAAACATTCTAAATTACAATTTCTATGGAATTTCTGGAACTACAGAACCGTTTTCAAAAGTGATGGTGGCAAATTGATGGTGACAGTCCCTGCTCCAACATAGGCTATATTTTATGTCGATGCCACTACCGGCAGGGGGGTGCAGGAGCAAAAAACGTTCTAAAATTTCGATTTTTTGCATACTGAAGGATCTAGAAACATGAAATTTGGCACGGTATCTACTTATAAGATGTAAATGCTCTCTAAGAACAAATTCTAAAAAAATTCGAAATTTAAAAGGGTGAGATGAGCGGAAGGCGTTCCAAAAACATTCTAAATTACAATTTCTATGGAATCTCTGGAACTATAGAACCGTTTTCAAAAGTGATGGTGGCAAATTGATGATGACAGTCCCTGCTCCAACATAGGCTATATTTTATACCGGTGCCACTACTCCCAGTGGGGTGAAATAGCGAAAAACGTTCTAAAATTTCGATTTTTTTTTTATACTGAAGGTGTTAGAAACAGGACATTTAGCACGGTAGTTACTTATAAGATGTAAATGCTCTCTAAGAACAAATTCTAAAAAAAATTCGAAATTTAAAAGGGTGAGATGAGCGAAAAGCGTTCTAAAAACATTCTAAATTAAAATTTCTATGGAATCTCCGGAACTACCTAACTCTTTTCAAAAGTTATGGTAGCAAATTGATGGTGACAGTCCCTGTTGTAACATAGTCTATATTTTATGTCGATGCCACTACCACAGGGAGGTGGAAAAGCGAAAAACTTTCTAAAATTTCGATTTTTTTATACTGAAGGAATTAGAAAATCGAAATTTGGCATGGTAGTTATTTATAAAATGTAAATGCTGTCTAAGAACAAATTGTAAAAAAATTCGATATTTAAAAGAGTGAGATGAGCGAAAAGAGGTCTAAAAACATTCTAAATTACAATTTCTATGGAATCTCTGGAACTACAGAAGCATTTTCAAAAGTGACGGTAACATTCCCTGCTGTAACATAGGCTATATTTTATATCGGTGACACTACCACAGAGGGAGAGGGGGGGGGGGGTAAAAGAGCGAAAAACGTTCTAAATTTCCGTTTTTTTTTACATTAGCGTGGCTTAATTAGGAATTTCTGAATTATCTGTGACAGTAAAATTTCCTCTAATGAAAATAGGCCAACGAATACCACTTGGTATTTTTCAAGAATTACGCGAGCAAAGCCGAGGGTTTTGCTAGTGTTATTATAAAGCAGTGAATTTAGTAATGTAATTATTCATTTTTAAATGCATTAACACCTACTATGACGGAAATAGAAAAGATATTTTGTTTTAGACAGGTTTTGCTCTATTAGCTTTACCTTTGCTACCTGATAGTACACGGAAGTATGAACTTCAATTTAGTGGTACGTTGGTCTAAAAGTTTGAGAACCCCTGATATAGACATTACCAGTAAATCTGCTGTTGTTACTGTTATGAAACTACAGAAATAGCTACCAGGGCCTGATTATACAAAAAACGCGTGAAACACATGCTTCCCCCTCTAAAATTTAAAAGGGGCCCCCAAAACGAATGTGAAGAGGGCTCTCTAATTCCCATTTTCACTTTTTACTTTCTTCTATCCTTTCCAACTTTTTTTTCAAGATCTATAATTGCATTTTTATTTCCTTCAGCTTCTTTTTTACTTTCTTCTATCTTTACACGAATAAAGTATTGCATTCGTGAAAAAAAATCGACTTCCAGTTTTCGGCGGATTTATACGTTTTAGGGGGTCCTGAACACGATTTGACTGTTTGTAGAAAATGTATGTCTGGGAATCTATCTGTCTGTATGTATGTCACAAAAATTTTGTGCACGCTGTATCTCAAGAACTAATGCACAGAATTTAATAAAAGTTTAGATTCAGTTAGTCCCGGATATAAATTGTTGATGATTAGTTTTTGGTGTAAATCGCCGTGCACGTGGCGCTGCTATGCTACATTTTTTATGATTTTCATGATTGCTGTATCTCAAGTACTAATGCACAAAATTTTATCAAACTTCAGCATTATGTTATACCTTGACATAAATAGACGGTGCTTACGTTTCGATGTAAATAGCCCAACAGGTGGCGCTGCTATTCTACTTTTTTCATGATTTTCACGATAGCTATATCTCAATAACTAATGCACAAAATTTAATCAAACTTCAGATTCAGTTAGACGTTGACATAAGTTGTTGTTGATTAGGTTTTGGTGTAAATCTCCCAACAGGTGGCGTTGCTATGCTGAATTTTTAAGAATTTACATGATTTTAGCGATAGTCATATCTCAATAACTAATTCACGGAATTTAATAAAACTTTAGATTTCGTTAGACCTTGATATAAATCGGTGCTGATTCGTTTTTAGTGTATGTGAAACCTGTATGAGATAGAAGAAAATTTTGGAATTGGCACATCCGACTGTTTTTTTTTTTTTTTTTTTTTTTTTTTTTTGAAAGGAAAGTTTGTTTAATCCAAGAGTCCAAATGTCATCAATATAGGATATTAATTAATTATATAGCATCCTGATGTGCCTGTTAGAAACTGCCCAGGAATTTGAGCATACAGCTGTAAGTACTAAATATGTCTGAAGTATATATAGGGGACATAAAAAAAAAAGCTGTTTAATGAAATGTATGTGACCTAGGGTAAGCTTACTCCTGGGAATAATACATATTAGTATCATTGGTGAGTTTTCATGAATGAAGAATTAAGAAAACTTTTTACAGATGAAAAGACTGGCCCCCAAAATGATATCGTGCTTCCCTAGATTCAGAAGTTAATCGGGCTCTGACCATGTCGCTACCAACTTTAAGGTTTATAGAGTTGTGAAAAACAAATGGTGAAACTCCATTACCTTTGTTGGTGAAAATCAGTTCCATTAGTTCAATTGAAATCAATTGAGAAACTCAAATATCTCAAAGCCTAAATTTTTACTTTCTTCTATCTTTACAAGAAGAAAGTATTGGATTCATGAAAATTTTCGACTTCCGGTTTTCGACGGATTTATACGCTTTAGAAGGTCCTGAACACGATTTGGCTGTTTTTAGAAAATGTCTGTCTTTGAGTCTGCTTGTCGGTCTATATGTGACAAAAATTTTGTCGGCGCTCTATCTCAAGAACTAATGCACGAAATTTAATAAAAGTTTATATTCAGTTAGTTATATAAATTGGTGCTGATTAGTTTTTGGGGAAAATCGTCCAACAGGTGGCGCTGCTATGCAGCATTTTTCGCTATTTCCGCAATAGCTCGATCTCAAGAACTAATGCACTTATTTTCATCCGATTCAGTCAGACCTTGACATAAATAGACGCTGATTACGGTTTGGTGTAGATATCCCAACAGGTAAAGCTGCTATACCTCTTTTTTCATTATATTTACGATAGCTATATCTCAAGAACTAATGCTCGGAATTTCATCAAATTTCAGTTTCTGTTAGACCTTGACATAAATAGATGCTGCTTACGTTTTGGTGTAAATAGCCCAACAGGTGGCGCTGCTATGCTATTTTTTTCATGACTTTCACGATAATTAATCTCAATAACTGTAATGCACCGATTTTCATCAAACTTCAGATTTAGTTTGATGTTGACGTAAGTTGTTGATTATGTTTTGGTGTAAATCTCCCAACAGGTGGCGCTGATATTCGGCATTTTGCAGGATTTACACGATTTTAGCAATAGTCCTATCTCAAGAATTAATGCACGGAATTTAATAAAACTTTAGATTCAGTTAGACCTTGATATAAATTAGTGCTGATTCTTATTAGTGTTTGCGAAACCTGTGTGAGATAGATAGAAGAAAGTTTTGGGATTGGCACATCCGACTACTTTATTTTCTGACACTTTTTACAGCCCATATAAAGCGATAATATGCTGTCGAAAGTTTGAGTTACTACTTAAGCATTAATTGGGTCAGGTCAACAACGACATTTAAAAAACTAATATTCAGTGGCATTATAAACTTAATACTGTAACATCATATTTACATACATTCTTATTTAAATATTTATATGTCTTACATGCATCTTGCAGCATTATCTTACAACGTGCTTTAGAATGTATACATGCATACACTGTAAAAAACAGACAGATGTTTCTTAATTTATGGAAAATATATACAGTAACCTCATACGAGTTGTCCATGATTTCGAAAAGCGTTCTTTATCGCTAGAAACCTCAGAAACCAACATATTTTCGAAATTTAAAGAAGCACTCATAAAAATAAAGGGTACTTTCGTATTATAGCGGCACCCACAATTACGATTATGCCAAGATTGCGATTACAATTTCGCCAAGATCATAGCAAAGCTTATAGATGCATCATAGGTATATACGCATATATGTACCATATACGGCATTATATATACGAACTATTTACGTCTTATAATGTCATATTTATGTCATATGTTTTATACACATGTCATATTTATACGGCATATATGCATCATATACTATTACTACAACTGGGCAATATGCGTCACGAAATGTTATATACTTCATATAGTATTATAATGTCACATATGCTTTATAATTTTGAGATTAATTTTGGTCGCTTAGCGATTCATAATCGGGGGCCGCTATAACACGAAAATACCCAATCATTTTTTTTTTTTTTTTTTTTTTTTTTTGCCACTGATTTTTGAAAACGTTTACGAGTAGTTTTAACAGTGCGTTAATCAGCTTTTTCAATTCCGAATATAGATTTTTCAGATGTTATCCATCCTCAAGAAACATTTTCATGTTCATCAAACATGTTTTATAGACAAACATGATAAATTAACATTATTTACATTAACATTAACATTATTTTTAAAATCCTGCATGTATAAATTCAATTACGCAGCAGAAAATGTTTAATGAAGAATGGATACCATCCAAAAAACAGATATTACGGTTTGAGAAAACGGGTTAATATACTATAAAATACAAAAGAAACTTTGTGTTTAAAAATGCTTATTTTAAAGCATGTTATAACTTTTTTTAAAACAATTAACTAAAATTTCGAAACTGCTTTGCTTTTTTTTAGGTAGATTTCATAAGAAATACTACCTATTACATTCTCCCCTAAGTTGGAATTTTTGAAAATTTTTTGCAGATCTACGCCGATCATGACTCCTAGAACTCAAAACCACCCCCAGTTCAAAACTTTATACATCTATCTATCTATCTATGTCACTTTTTTATGGACACGATAACTCCCATAATTCTGCACAAATCTCTTCCAAACTGATACATAAAATCAAGGGGCATAAAATCTCGGTCAAGTTCGTTAATGGACAAAATCGAACCAAGGGGGCGGAAATGGGGGACTTTTTGTGAAAACAGAAAAAAACCCATAATTTCTTAATTATGATACGTATCGAATCCGTTTAAAGTTATTATTACTTCTAGGAAAAGGGCCGAAAATTTATGTATGACAGATTTTTGATATTATTAAAAATGGCCTTCAGGGGGGGGGGGAAGGGGGGTTTTATGAAAAAAATTCATAACTTCGTCAATTCACAAGATTCGATATCAAATTCGATATCAAATCCGCTTAAATTTATTATAAATCCTCTTAATAATAAAACGTTTATATTGACAAGTTTTTTATAGGACCAACCTTTATATAAAAAAAAATCCCTGCCGGCTCCGCCTGCAAACAAGTTAGGTTTTGAAGTAACTGCTGCTCAACTGCCGCATCATTTTTATTTTATTTTATTTTTTTAACTGCGCATATGCGAACTATACCAAAGATTTTTTTTTTTTTTTAATTATTATTTTTAATGTCTTTATAACACGAGGCGTCAAAGTTGCCGCTACGACTACTTGCCGCTAAAATGTTAACTTATGACTTCAAAAGAAGTTGCTCGAAACAAGGAACTTTTCACTGTTGGAGCAGCAATTTTGTTGCTAAAGTGTCCCTTACTTTGTGTAAAGGACCAATGTTTTCCGGAACAGCCATATGGATGGATTTGCGTTTTTATGCGTATTTTATTTGCATTTGATGTCGACTTCCCCTATTTTATCCTGCTAGGCCCAAACTATGACAAATCTACATTCCATAACTTGACATCTTGGCGGTAATCGACTGGAAAGTTCGAATATCTCGTTCAGACTGGAGGATTTAAGTTACTTAATTCTAAGTGATTTGTTTGTTTGTTTGTTTTATTGAGAACATACATCTGATTTGTGTGCTTTATATAAGTCATATCGTCGAGAGGACTGAACAGATACAAGGAAATAACATCACTGAAGAATTATAGCCCGAACCTCCTCCACAAAGAGAGTACAGTGTAGCTGACGGGAGTTGAACCAGTCGCCCTGACTCCTATGCTCGTAAGCGATTAGCAGAAGGGTGCCTTAACCACTCGTCCACAGAGGGCCCTCCTCTAAGTGACTTAAATGAATGTTCTCAAACACCATAGCAATGCATGGAGAAATCAAGCCTCGTTGCGGTTCGAGCACTTCAAAAACGTTATTTAAGTCACTTAAACAGCCTAGTCTGAATAGGGTAAGTAAAGCTGGGAAAACAATAAAAATCTGTTTTTTGATAATTATTTTCATTACAGCAACCCCTCTTTCAAGTAATTCATTTGAAGCTTGGCAATAATGGCAGGTTCGCTAAGATGCTTGGTGATTTAATTTTGTCCAAAAAAGTCTTAGCCAATCAAGTCTTATATTACGTATCGTCAAGTTCCAGTTAATATTTATTTTTACTCATCTATACGCCGCTGAACGAGGCTAACGAAAAAGAAAGGCTACCGCGGTGCTTCAAGCGTATCTTTTTTTACAGACCGCCGGAGTCACGTGATGCTCGAATGCATGGTTTATGAAAAGAGCATCACGTCACTCTAGCAGTCTGTAAAAAAAGATAAGTGGAATGCACCGCGGTAGCCTGTCTTTTTCGTTAGCCTCGGCCGCTGAAGTCGTGACGTCATCAAGAAGTGCCCATTGAAATAACATGGACGTAAAAAATAAAATCTTCCAGGAGTAATAATTTTCATATATAAGAACTTTCAGGCACTGTTCTGCAAAGTTTAAGGTACGCTTTTCATTATGAATTCACCAAACTTCTGATTTTGTGATTTAAATTTGAATAATTTATTAAAAAGTCATTAGCTTAACGCCGGTTAGACAAACAACATGGCTACATCGGCTGAATTGGTGATATTTACATTAATGTCTGTCAAGATATCTCTGTCTCTCTCTATTTATAAGTAAAACTTTTATTTAATTTAAATTAATAATTTTACTAATTTTATATTTTAAAAAATTATTAAAGACATTTTATAATTTATAAATTATTGTAATACATAAATTATAAATAATATTTAAATTAAATATATAAATTATATATTAAATATGTAAAATATGATGTACTATAATAATATAAATAAATATAAAATATAATATATTAAATTATAGTACTATATTAAATTAAATCAATTTAAACATATTAAATTATTTATATATTACATTAAATTAATATTATGAATAATTAATACTAATAATAAATAATTATTTATCATTTTAAATGTTTAATAAATATAATTGATATTAATAAATAATATGAAATTTATTATTAATGATTTTAATTAATAATTATTTATTATATATATAAAATTAAATAATTATTAATTAAAATTATTAATTTAATTATATATATTATATATATATATATATATATTGCATTTGGTCAGTTATTTCTGTTTCAATGGTTAATTTTTGCAATAAGTTTATATATATATATATATATATATATATATATATATATATATATATATATATATATATATATATATATATATAATTAAATAATAATTATTAAAATTATTAATATCAATTTTATTTATTAATCATTTAAAATGATAAATAATTAATTATTCATAATATTAATTTAATGTAATATATATTTAATTTAATATGTTTAAATTATTATTATTATAGATTACATTATAATTTTATATTATATTACTATCAATATTTATAATTATATTAATATATTTATATTTAATATAAATTAATAACATAAATAATAATATTATTACAAATTATAAATTTAATTTATCATAGTAACATAATTTAATTATTATTAATTAAAAATAATTGTAATATAATAATATGAACTAAAATATTAATTATTTAATAATTATATTTAATATTTTAAAATAATTATTTAATAATTATATTTAATATTTTAAAATAATTATTTAATAATGATATTTAATATTTTAAAATAATTATTTAATATTAAAAACTGTAATTAATATTAATAATAATAAAATATTTATAATTATAATTAGTACTAATCTTAATAAATCTTAATATTGTAAATATAAATAATATCCTGATGAATTATATTAAATTAATACTTTATTAAATTAATAATATAATATATTAAATTAAAATTCTAAATTTTAATATATTAAATATATAAAGTATTATAACATGTAAATTATTAAAAATAATCTAATATTTTTTTAATTTTAATATGATTTTCTCTTTACTTATAATTAAAACATTAAATTACTTATAAGTAAAGAGAGATAAATACATCTTGCCAGACATGAATATAAACATCCCCGATTCACAGACGATGTAAAAAACCGCCATGTTTGTCTAACCGGAGTTGATTTTTTAATAAATTATTCAAATTTAAAGCACAAAATCAGAAGTTTGGTGAATTCATAATGAAAAGCCTACTTTAAACTTTGCAGAACAGTGCCTGAAAGTTCTTAAATATGAAAATTATTATTCCTAGAAGATTTTATTTTTTACGTCCAGTTACGTCCATGTTACGATCTGTTTATGCCCAGCGCCATGTTGAAACGTCAGACTTTAGCTACAGTGCCTAGAAGTATATAGTGTTGTTATCGCCGTCAATATTATACTTCAGAAATAGAGGACGCCGATAGATGGCGCCAGTGTTCTCGCCGCGGCTATGGTAACTTTCGTTTTTACATACACCTCATTTTAAATCCATTTTTTTCTGTATAAATCAGTACTTTCAAATGCTCTAGATAAAAAATAAACAATGAAAAAAATTCTAATAATGAAAATACAGTTGAAGAGAAATGTAATTGATTTCATAACAACTAATTGTAATGAACTCAAACAGTTACAAACTTTATCATAGGACAATGTTTTTCTTCCTACAATATTTAGTTATTTCTAAAATTGGATAAATACAATATATTGGATAAATACATTATACTATGATGAATTCTTGCAAAAACATGTCCCTATTTTGACAACTTTTTAATCGGTATTCATTATTACATAACTTGTTTACATCCTGTTAACAAACTAAGAGTAAATTGAGTTGTTAAAAATTTCTGACATTTCGGAGCTTTAGTTTTGAGTAAAATAATTTAAGGTATACTAGCAAACATCAAACATTAAATTAATGATAATTTCAAATCTAGAAAAAAAAATAATTACCCTCCTGAAAGTATGACAAGAATGCATTTTCTTTAAATTAGGGTAGATGCGCCAATCATCCTTAAAAAATTATTTAAAAATTATTTTTGATTAATAGTTATTATTATATATATTATTATTATTATTACATTATCAACAATATTTAACCATTCTCATACTCACATTTCTCAAATGTGAATAAAAATTTTAATAACAGAAATAAATCAAACACTTTCCAGTTTTTTTCGAGTAATAGACACCCTACAAAAAGTAATACATTGATTTTGTGAATGTATTTAAAACCATGATTGAATGAAAGCATACTAATGAAACAAAATAGTCATGTTAAAATAAATTTTAAAGTTAGGATATCAATAATTAATAAAATATTTATGATAATATTCATTGTTTAAATTATTTATTGTCATTATCACAAGATAAATATTTTAATTATTTTCGATAGAAAAATTAAAATACTAAATTAAAAATAATTGAGCAAATCTTCTTTCCCTTCAATAGTGTATTTGTAATTTCTCTCAATAAATCGCTCATGAAAATGCGATTCACATTAGAGTCCTGCATCGGGTCGGGTTACCAGCACTCGACCCGTCCCGCGGTTCGGGTCGGGTTGGCGCTCTTTTTTTTTGTTGTTGAGGTTCGGGTCGGGTTGACTTCTACTTTTTGCTGCGGGTTCGGTTGACATTCACTTTTTCGGGTTCGGGTTGGGTTTTTACTCTTGCGGGTCGGGTTCGGGATGACCCGCTTTTTCAAAAGAATGTCCAATATTTTTTGAGATTAAGGAAATCGAGGTAAATTTTTTGTCGGGTTCGGGTCTGGTTGCTAGTTGACTCTAAATGAAATTTGCGGGTTCGGGTCGGGTACAACCCGACCCGTGCAGGACTCTAATTCACATGCAACTGAATGTTGGTTCAGATCTTTGTCGACACGAGGAATGACTTTTAACCATTTTTCAAATTAGTTTTAATCTTTGGGGGGGGGGGGGGGATAGAGTTATGTTAGTTTTGTTGCTTTTATATCCACTAGTATATCCGGGAACGAAGCATGTTCAGGGCTTAATTTGCGCCGGAGCCCACCAGACCTCAGCTCCGGTACTTCTCTATTTTTAGTAAATGTTTAAATATTGGCCAGAATTCACCGGAGCTCATAAACACTGCGCTCCGGAGCCCAGTGCAATAACGCTTCCGAAAAACGAATTCTAAATTACCCTTTCCTTTCCCTCCCATCCCCAATTTTTTGCCTGCTTTTGTATCAAAACACTTATAAGTGAGGTAATGTGTCGCTCAAGTAAGAGATTGAGATAAAACGGGCTCGGTTTTTATATCAGTCTTGGGAGGCTTGAACTCAATCTGTCTTAAATTCAAATTTTATTTATTTCCATTTCAAATCATTTTAATGCTATTTTGATCAGAATAACGAGTAAACAGAAATAGTCTTTTTTCTATTCCGCATAGCTGCGAACTATTAATTTTTTGTGTTAACACTTTTTCCGAATCATAATCCTGAGCTTATTTAATCGCAGAATTCTGCGATTAATTAACATTAAGATTAGGTAAAGCAAAGGTTTCTATTTGGAAGTAGTAATAACAAGAAAATGGAACAGTTGATATCTAAGTATACGCAGATAGATGTATTTAATTATTTTTATTTTTCTAAAAAAAAAAGTGTTTTAAATTTTGAAGATAATGTATGAAATATAAATAGGCAGACTGAAGTGACGTTGGGGGGGTGGGGGGGTGCGTGTTAGTACCGCAGAATATTAGGGCTCCGGCACTTTTTTTCTTAGAAATTAAGCCCGGAGCATGTTCGATAAGCTTTTCTTTTCTTAGTATTTGCAGATTTATCCATACTGATTTATCATTAAACAGGCATAATATATGTTTACTTTAAAATATTATAGAAATAGAAACATTCGTATAGTTTGTTTGAAAATACAGCGTTAATTACATTGAAACTAACATTAGGATCAAGCCTGTTAAATGAAACTTCAAACGTTAATAACGGCGGTGGGAACTCGACGCCCTCTCGCGGAGAATCTGGTTTTCCTCCTGTTAGGGACATTTTTTTTATTGCGGTTGTATTGGCGATAAGCACACTACTTACTTCTAGGCACTGTACTTTAGCGGTCTTGTCTCTGAAAAAAATTTACAACTTGGAAAAACTCAACTTTGAAACTGCGAGTATTTACTACTCTGATAAATAAAGATGCTTTACAGACAAACTCCGGCTGTTGAAAAAAAAAATAAAAAAAATCTTAGCATAAAATTCTAAATTAGTACTTATTTAAATCATAGATTTATGAAAGATTTATATATTTATTTATTAATGAAGTTTTTTTTTAATGAAAATTAATATCTAACTTCGATTTATTTTAAAATTTAAAATATCGAATGTTGTTGTTGATTAATATCAGCTGTTGATTGATATCGATATGACTTAACAATTATTGTGCATTTTTTGGTATGTTTGCTTTTATCGAAATTCATAATTTTTCTTACATATCAACACATTTTACACAATATTAAAAAACCCCTTTTTCGATTTTCTGAACAAAGATATCTAGAGGATTTTTTTATTTATTTTTATTTTTTATGGAATTTCAGTCGAATAGTAACAACGACATCTGTTGGTAGTAAAAATAACCTTTTACATTAAACGAAATTTTTGCGAAAAGTGTTATTTAGGAAATAATTGTGTTGTTATTTCTTAAAAAAAAAACTTACTGTGTTTGATTCATTACGTTTATAGTATTATTTTAGTTGTATAACATCATATTTGACGTAAATAGTTTTTAAATGGATCAATTAAAAGGTTAGTTTTACATGGTACTATATACTGTTCTAGTCTGAAGATATAGATGTATCGATCGACTTTCTCGGCATGCTAGCAATGCCAACTCTATCTTTAAAGCGTCACCGATTGTGCGTGTCAATTTAACAAAATCTTGTATTTTATAAATATTTTGATCAAAATAAAGTGTTGACGATTGTTATAAGTAAAAATAAAGAAAATGTTTTTGAATATAGAGATACAATGTTTACGATTAATGTAGGTTGATTCATATCTGAAGGTCAATAATGTATCTTTTCGGTTTAAATATTTTAATAATTTATTATTATTTTCTCATTTGTACGTCTAATTTAATGTCCCATAGCGAAGAAAGGTGATAAAAAATTGCAAATTTTATTTGTTACATCGTTGTGATTTAGAAACGAGCGCTTTAAATGCGTTGACAGCCTTATTTTTGTTTCCCATATTGTTTGTTGGATTTGGGATAAAATACTTATTTTCATTCTCATATTTGTGCATCCAGGTACTCCACAATCCATAAATTTAAATATCTATACTTAACGAATACGCTTAAAAATATTAGCCCTAATTGTAAATATTAACTCTTTTTCCCAAATTTGTGAAGGGTTTTCTGTATGATATTCAGTTTTTAATAATAGTAATTAATATTAATCAGAAAATAATATTTGTTTCCTTCTTTATTTTAGTGTAATCAGAATGGAGTTTCCTAAATAATCAGCCAGAAAATCTCAAGTGACAGTTATTTCTGTGGATTGAAATCTAAATTCACTTGGATTATTTTGACTGCTTGGAATCCCTGTTTGGGGCTTGGTGGTAAACTATGAAAATGGTTTTATCTCAGCGACAAAGGGATGAGCTGTAAGTGACAATTTCTTTATCTTTATATTCATGAATCCTGTTATTTACTACTTGTATTGATAATTCATTTGAGCTAGGGTAGATGTGCCAGTAATGGACTGCCTTCCAGTAATGGGCCACCTTCAATATTTTTCTTTATAAAAAAATAACCAATAAAAATTCAGCTTTTTTTATTTCATTAATATGCTTTCTTTAAATTCTAGTTTTAAATATAATCATAATATCAATTATCTATTACTTTTTGTGGGGTGTCCATTACTGGAATTTAGGGTGTTTTGATTTATTTCTGTTATTTACAATTGAATTTCAATTCACATTGAGAAATGTGACTATGAGCAGGGTTAAATATTGTTGGTAGATTAATATAATATTAAGAAATGTGGAATATAACAATTATAACTTAATTAAAAAATAATTTTTAGAGAAATTCCTTAAGGGTGTCCATTACTGGCACATCTACCCTATTTGAAACATTGAAACCTAACTTAATTGCAATTCCTAACTCTATTTGAAACATTGGATGAAACCCAACTTAATTGCAATTCATAACTTGTTTATCTAAAATGCAACACATTGTGGAAATATTTTAAGTTTTACATATTGAATTAAATTTTAAGATTAAATGTTTTGCTGTGAAACTCTGTTTTTAGTTTTATAAACAATAAATAAGTAAATATATAAATAAATAAAATAAATGATGAATAAAAAATCCCTTTCTGATACAAATTGAAAATTCTAGAAAAAAAGGACATGAAAATTACTTTTAATGAATCATTGCCAGGGGGGGGGGGGGGGGGGGGAGATTTTCAGAAAATCTTACCAGTCAAAGATTTATTGAATTTCAAAATCTGTCTCTCAAAGGCATTGTGATGGCTTAGTGGCCATCAACTTGATTCTTTCTGATGGGATTAAAATAATTCCAGAATAATGTGAATAGTTCTTGATTGACATTTATTGAAAGAGGATTATCCTGGAGAAAGGAAATTCATAGTTCATTTCAAGTAAAAATGAAAAGCTTTTGTGCCTTGATGAATAGCCTTTCAAGATTTATTAGCATTCAAGATTTATTTTACCAGCCAGCAAGATGCAACGTACAAATGAAAATTGTTATGACAAAATGTACTACCCAACAGCAAAAATAGTTAATTCTTACTGCTACAATGCATTTTCATATTTTTCCCCGTATAAAATTAAGAACAACAGAGGAAAGTTTAGTATAGGATTGAACTTAGTACCATATGTTTACATTGTGAGAAATTAGAAAGTTACAAAATATAGTGAACTAGAAAGAAAAAATGTTTTTGGCGTATCTTCTAAAGCTTGCAGTTTTTCAAAGACTGCCTAAAAATTCACTCGCAGTGTCAGAAAATCCACTCACCAGTGCAAATAAAATCAAGCATTTCCCCACCTCTGATTATTGCTATTAAAATAAAGCATTGCCATTGAGTTTGTTTGAGGTAGAAGATTCAAATTAGTTGTTTGTTATTCATGAAAGTCATACAAAAATTATAATAAAGTACTGTTAATGCTTAATAATAGTGATAATTGGTTCTTAATTTTACTAGTTTGAATATTGTTTATGTGCATTTTTTTTGCAATATTATGTTCTTTTCACCTAGTGTAAATTAATGAAATTTCAATTTTAAAAATTGAGTTATGTTGATTGATCATCACTCTTTTCAGTTAGGCAGATAAAAAACTCCTTTATAAACCATCGATGCTGTGGTATCATTGTCGCATACATATAATTAAATGTATCATATCATATTAAACAAAAAAGTTTTATTTCAAAACAACAATTGTATAGATGACATGATGGTGAAGATTTAGATGATTTTTACAAAATATTTTTGTACAATTTCAGGAACCCCATAAAACCAGGTCCCTCTCTCTCGAACTCCTAAAACAAGTAGTCTGTCTTTTTCAATGGCAAAAAAACACTCTCTTCTTCACTGCATAATCTCTTGATCTTCTTTGATTGACGCACCCTTCTTCCTCCTCCCAATTTCCAATTCTTCTCTCAGAGTACATCGAAATTCATTTCTTTGGTTTTGATATTCATGCAAATACCTTCCTGACACATTTTAAACTCCTTCAGAGGATCTTGTTACAGGTAAAGTTCACATACATTTAGTAAGGCTATTCATCAAGGCACAAAAGCTTTTCATTTTTACTTGAAATGAACTATGAATTTCCTTTCTCCAGGATAATCCTCTTTCAATAAATGCCAATCAAGAACTATTCACATTATTCTGGAATTATTTTAATCCCATCAGAAAGAATCAAGTTGATGGCCACTAAGCCATCACAATGCCTTTGAGAGACAGATTTTGAAATTCAATACACACTACACTTTTACCCCTCCCATGCATCCTAAAGGGCAAAATTAGTGCTGCCCACAGGACCACTAAATGAAAAAAGTGACTATCAAAAAATTGTTTGCTAGTAGCACCTTTCCCATAAGGAGATAGTAAAATTTTCTTGCATTCCAGTGTAACATGTCAATATTAACATATTTATTTTAGCTATTTAATTTTGGATTAATAAACAAAAGTTTATTTTTTAAATTAAAAAATGACCACTAATAAAATTGCTGCCACTGGCCACTAACAAAATTTCTCAGTTTTGTCTTTTAATGCATCCTCTAAGTGAAATTCTTTTAAGAGGCTACTTCACTCAGGCGAAAACACCCGCTCGCTAATGTTGATCCTATGGGGGAAATAATTTACAATGTCTTGTTCACATTTCAATATTTTTAAATGATTTTTTTTTTTTTGCATTAGATGGCTCAGGTCAATCTCCATGCATGCTCCTTTGTACTTTTTTGATTTCTGTTGCAGTTTTTTTTATTGAGAATACTTTCACTTTCGAAACTGGTTCCGAAAGTGAAAGTATCTTAATAAAAAAAAAAACTTGTAATCAAAATCGAAAAAGTACAAAGGAGCGTGCATAGAGATTATCCTCAGCTATCCAATGCAAAAAAAAATCATTTAAAAATATTAAAATGCGAACGAGATATCATAAATTATTTCCCCCATAGAATTAACATTAGCGAGTGGGTGTTTTCACCTGAGTGAAGTAGCCTCTAAAGGCTCTTGATGGGACTCTCTTTTTATCTCATGGCTATTTGTCTGCTTCAGTTTCCCCCCTCTCCTTCCCTTTTATATGGTCTTATTATAAACATACTATTATCTCGAGAGATGATCCCTGGTTAAGATGTCAATCAAGCATGGTTAATTGAATCTGTCATTTCAAAAACCACATAAGTCGCAGAATCAGAACTTTTCAGGAAAAAAAAAAAAAAAAAAAATTATTCACAAATAAACAAATTTTACTTTTTTTTTTTTTTTTTTTTTGGGGGGGGGGGGGGGGGGGGGGGGGGCTGATTATAGAGTTTGAACTTAAAAGTTTGTAAATATCGAATAATTTTTATAATTTATGAATAATAAAAAGAAGAATAACAGAAAAACTGTTCCCGACTTACGTTGTTTTAGCAAGAAACAAGGTTAGGTCGTATTTAATTTGAACAAAACAGTCATATTAAACATATTTTTAATCAAAATTAATGAAGATAGCACTTATACAGGGACATTTTTATGTTTTAATTTGGTATTGCATGCAAATGATAATATGGTATCCGCATGTAATCTGGTAGTTTTTCTACTTAAGTCTCTGACTTTGTGTGGTTTAATTAATGAATGAAAATTAGAATGTATTGTTTGAAGAGGAAGGAATACACTGACTAATGTGGTTATTACCTAGATCATGAATCTACCTTTAAGGAAGCATTTACGACAAAAAAAAGTATATTTCGTAAAAACTTGACTTATGTGGGTTTTTTTAGTGGTTTTTATTCTGTACACTTTTATATACTGTTACACATATAATAACATTTAACATAGTAAATAATCATTTTTCACTTCTGCAGTTTCAGAAGTACTTGCTTCTATTATATGACCTGATATTCGGCATGGCTATCAAAAAAAAAAATATTCAATAACAAAATCTGAGAGTTAGTTATATAATACTCATAACTAGTAGCCTTTCTGTAGAATGATCTTTTGTATATGAATTGTTTATCACATGTATGGGTGGGCTTATTTTAAATTAAATTTGTATTTTTATTTTCTTCCATGTATGTCGCATATTCTCTCCCTCCCCTTCAAAATTTGTTTGGCCTCTGTACATATGACCTTTGGTAACTGTATAAAGTCATTGGGCGGCAATTTTGTATTTAAATTTATGAAACCCTTAAGCAATACTTTGTGAATATTGTGAAATTTTAGCACTAACTATAAAGTTTTAATATAATAAAAAAAAAGTCTGCTTGAAATATTCTTCTTCTATTCCCTCTCTCGCCCTAATGCAGTGTAAACTGCTCATAATGAAGGGAGTTTAAAAATTATTTGTAATGTGTGGACTTCATAATATTTGATATTGTTGATTATAACTGATTCAAGGGTGCAAATTATTGCAAAAAAAAAAAAAAAACCTTATGGCCCACAGAAAAATGTAGTAGCCAAAGCCAAAAAGCTTTTGATTTTTTTTTGCCTCGTGTGCAAGTTATTTCCCACTTTTCAATGCAAGTTATTTCCCACTTTATTTTCTCACAGTTTTTTATTTTTCTGTCCTAAATTTTTCGGCATACATACATATATATTATATTATTTTTTAAGTCTGGTACTGTTATTTTTAGCAATCCGATACCAATGTAAATTACTTAAGTTACCTACCAAAAGAAACCAGTTTAAGACAACTTTGTCAATCTAAAACTATTTTAAGATACTTTGAGTTATTGTAAATGAAAACTTTTACACTGGGTCAGGCCAAAACATGTCTGATTTGATAATTTTGAAACTATTGTAATGTAAAACTTTGTTATATATTTAGATTTTGCATTATTCTTTATAGATGAGTTAAAAAAATAAAGGAAAATATTGCAATGTCCATGGAGTTTATAATAGTTAGATATATATTATATCCAATATTTCGGTTTTAACCAGGCTTGTTTTATCTGGATTCTACTATAAATATTGCATATTATGTAGCCTGTTCTACTGCACACTTCTTTGTAAAATGATACAACTCAAAAAATTTTATTTATTGAGACTTCAATATGATTGAATTGCAAACACCCTTCTCCATCTGTCATTAAAAGCCTGTTTAAATATCTTTAAAAATGACAGAATTAGAGGAGTTTCATCATTCTTCACTTGTGATGTTATGCAAGGTACTATGTACAAATCTTCAGATAATCTGATATTATGTGACTCATATTGAAGTAAATAACCTGCTTTTGATTCTAGATATAAGACTGGTTTGTTTTCATGCCTGAAAAAGTGTTTTGTTTTATCTGAAAAGTTTTATTGAGTTATGTCACTTTATAAATAAGTGTGCATGTGCAATTAGATTAATATGAAGCTGTGAAATGATTAAATTATTTATTCTTTTAAAAAATACAAAAGGTTGCTTGCAATTTATGGAAACTATTTTCGCAATTAATTTCTATGCATAAATGTTATATTTTTTGCGACAATTTCACTCTATTTGATAGCTTTGACTCTTGATTTCCTTGACTAGCTTGAATTTTCCATGAGTACAATTTTTTAGTCTAGTCATGTCAGTTTTCACTTACACCTTGAACAGCTTTTCAAAGTCCTTGGCATCTTCCTAATGCTCGGTTAGATGAAAATTTATGGTGCCACTGCATGAGTATGACTTTAACAAAAAAAATCAGTTATTAAAAAAAAAAAAAGCTTTGTGAATTGAATTAAAAAAAAAAAAAAAGGTTCCCAAAAAATATTTTTGATTGCTGCTAGATTTTGTTATGAAAGTTCAGAAAAGTATCAAGAAAAACTAACTGAATTCATTTTATTATCAGCAAGATATTTTTCAGGAATCTGTTTAGGAAGAATTTGGGTCCTTCATAATTTTTTTCATCTTAAAACAAGACTCTTCACAAAATTCTTTTTCTTAAAAACAGAGACCTTTTTGCAAAACTTTTCTATCTTCAAAACAAAGCCATTACAAATTTAATCATCTTAAACGAAAATCAAACCAATCACAAAACATCTGAAGTCGCTAAAGAACCTGTTATAAATCTAGTTCTTTAAAAGAAGACCTTGTTAAAAATATCAGAACAGAAACTCAAATATAATGCTAGTTTGATTCACAAAATTATGATTAGATTAGACCCCATTTTCAAAGAAGAAATTCCAAATTTATATGGGAAAGACATCAATAAAGTCAAGCTTCAAATGAACAAAGCCTTTAAGCCAACTGTCAAGTCAGTATTCAGGGAAAAAGAATCGCATACCCAAATAGATTATTATGTTTGAAATAATAATCTGTAAAATCACTTGATGCTTCCCCTATAGACTTTTTTACTTTTGCTTTCTGAAACTGAGTGTTTGAAAGACACCATTCATGAACACTGAAAAGTCTTTCAAAGGCTGCCAGAAAGTAGTCTGAGAAAATTGACATTACTGGTACTAAGAAAAATTCTACAGTATAAAACCATTTATCCAGAAATTGGTATCAGATATAATCTGGATAACTGGTTGTGTATCAAAGCCAGGGTTGTAAAAACCCCGTTTTTTTTTAAAAACCCAGCCCGTGCAGGTAGCTGGGTGGGTACTCGAGCAGCTACCTACTACAACCCTGATCAAAGCAATTCCTAATTGATCAGACTTAAGATTATATGTGGCTGTGTATGTGCTTTTGTTTCTGATTTAAAATTATTAGATTAATCAGATCGAACCAACACCAAAGATTAATTCACGAATTAATTAATAATCATAGTTTGAAAGCAGGCCCCTATGGGAATTAGGAGCAGAATTTACTGCATCCAAATGTTCCATTTCAAAACTTTTTCAGTGCTAACATGAAATATTACTTACAATGAAAGAATGGGATATCAGCAAATAAGGCTTGCTACAGGACAGCCAATAAAACTCTTTAATTAATTTTTTAACATTTCATAAATTTTTAAGATTTGATTTTTTTTTTCTGGAACAGTTCTTGAATTTTATAAACAGACATTATGTGAGATTCATTCATAAAACCCTTTGTACCATGTGCCTGATTAATTCTGTAGTTAATACAACACATCTCACATTGAAAATTTTTCTTTTTTATCTAGACTTTCATCATCCTTAGTCATTTTGGCGAGGTTTTAGAATCATTTGGACAATTTCAGAGTTTGAGAATTGATATGTTACAGGAATATTATTGACAATGTCCTCAAAACGTTCATTAATATCATCTTTGGTAAAAATGTTACTTTTTAAAGCAACTTTTACATATTCTTTCAGTTCTTGTTAAAGCAATTTTTCTTTCAAAATTTTAATTCCATGATGTTGCAATTATTGGATTTTTCTTATAGAAATATAGATATTGGCATCAAGTTATTGAGCAATGCACATGTCAAACTGGTGTTGTATGAGTTTTTTGTGTGGAAAGATTGGGATGTCAATCCTCTGAAAATACAATTCTGGATTAACTAGTTTTCTGGTTAACTGATTTCTGGATAAACAGCACCATATTGTAGTGTCATGAAAAATTTGAGCCATAGTTATAGCCTAGAGCCAACCTTATCCAATAGTCAATTGCAAGAGATATGGATTTATGCATAGAAATAAATGTGAAAATAGTTTCCATAGAGTGTGAACGACCTTTCTGTGTAATATCTTTTGTGTCTAACTAATATAAGTTGTAAATTTTTTATCTATTGATTCTTTTTTTTTTTTTTTCCCTTTAGCACATTCTTATTCTTTCATTGTCTTGGGTGAAATATTCTGTTAAGATTTGTGGCGTTTGATTTTAACCAATCTATATACTTTAAAACAAAAAGCGCATTCTGTCAAATCCACATGAAAAGTCTCTTTGCGCATGTGTCAATGTTTTTTTGAAAGCTTCTACCCTCAGAAACAGGAAACCTGATTGATTAACCCAACCTTCACCTTTTTTAGCTTAGGGGGATTGAAAAGGGTTGATTGAAAACTGACGAAGCCATACCATTGCATTGAAAGCACTTACCTTCTAATATATTTTTGATCTTAGGTTGAAAGCTAAAGCTTTTTTTTTTAAAGAACTCATGTTTTCACTACTAAATATGCATATTTTTTCACAAAATTTTAAAGGAAGCTTGGATACAATTATATTTATAATCAATTGAAATGTCAGAGTGTTCGGAAGATGTGAACTATTTTTTTATTGCTATTTAAAGGAGCCGACGCGAAAACAAACAAAAAAGCAAGAAGAAAACATTTCTTTTACAACTAGATAACAAAATTTTTTCATGAAATTTTTACACGGGCTGTAAAACTGTTTTATTTATCACCAATAAAGATTTCAAAGAGTTCAGACAAAAAGAACTTTTTATTTTAAAACTATGAAACAACCCTAGGTAAAAAAACAAGAAAATGAGCACTTTTATCACTAAATATCAATATTTTTTCGCGAATTTTTCATTTAAAAATATAATTTCATACAAAATCTGGTTAAAGATGTAAAATAATAAAAACTTGATGTTTTTTTAAAATTTATTATCACGGACCCAGACAACGCCGGGTAGGGGTCAGCTAGTATAGATTTAAGTTTTGAAAAGAATCTTACTTTTTATTTATTTTTTATTTAAAGTACTCCCAAAACACATTCTCATTTATCATCTCATGTGAAATGTTCTGTTTGATTGGTTCTTGCTTGCAGAACTCACTAATATCTTAAATAATTGAATGTTGGTTATTTAGGAATTATTTTTAATTAATATTTATAAATTTGACATTGTTAGATTTTATTGCTTTGTAAATGTTCTGAAAACAGCCTGATGATAAATCCCTTTCTTTTAATATTTTTATATTGAAATGCGAAAGTAATAAACTTTAGTTTCTAAACCCTCCCCACCTCCAAAATTTTCCTTGCTTGCACAAATATTTATATTTTATTTACTGAATTCCTGTTAATTGGTCAGCTAAGGTATTCAATCAAGAATTATTAAGGGTATCATTAGCAAAGATAAAAATTTCCCACAAAATTTCCTGTCATGAGGATTAAATTGCAGTAAATAGAACGATTATTTGTGAAAAATTCTAAAAAATTTTTTGCTAACTATTATTAAAACATTTCACCTTTTTCTGTATTTTTAAAAGCTTAAAAATTTTACTGAATTTAGCAAAAAAAAAAAAAAAAGTTAGAAGAAACATAATTTGTGTGCTTCAAAATTCTACATTAAAATTAATCATAAAATATTAATTTACAAATTACATGATGCATTTTCGACTTTTACATTTCAACTTTTTCAAGAAGGGGAATTTTTGTTAATTGAAGAAAATCCTATAAGTTTGTTGCAAAAAAGTAATTGCTTTACCAAAGCTGCTACAACACTAAAAATCTAACTTTCTGACACATTCATAAACCTATTTGAAGTCCTATCCATTTTCCTTGAAAACTTTATCTATTTTCACACTTGACAGGAATCATATTTTTATATGCTAAAGAAAAGAATTTTTGGCATTGGGATGCTGCATAAAAATCGAATCTAAAATATCTTTAATTACAGCCAATTGCTGCCTCTTACTCATCAATCTTTCTTTGACGTATCTGAAATTTGGTTTAATAGATCAAACCTGTCAGCATTTTCTGAAAAATTCATTACCTTTGTAGGGATATGGAAATTTTTATTCAACTCCTTGGAACCTGAATGAGAATGTTTTTTTGTCAAATTTATCTTTGCTGATAAAAATTATCTCTTGAATGTGCTTGAAAGTAGTGAGTGTAGATTTTAAAAAACTACAAAAAAAAAATTGTAATGTTGGAGAAATTTATACTTTATGATAACTCTTATGAAGATTATTTCTTTAAAAAATAAAGTATGATGCATGTAAAGTCTGAAAATAAATTAACTCTTCAAAGAAAATCCTGAAAATCACTAAAACGATCTAGGAATTAATTTAAAAATTTCTAATCGATATTGTTAATCAGAATATTTGCAAATCTATGTAAGTTTTAAGAATCTTAAAAAAAAGTATGCGCTTGTTTAATACATTCGTGATAGCTAGTTTTCATCTTTTAAGGAGAAAGGGTGTTACTATTGCATGTTGCATTACGTATTTAACAAAATTTTCTGGGGTTGTGTTTATATTACAAATAAATGTGTATAATAATAGTACTGTTTTTTCTAATTGAAGTATTTATATGCATAGTACACTGATTGTGTAAATATGAATATTGTGTGTCGAGAAATAATGTAACATTTAAAATGGAAAAGTATTGCCCATGGGTGGTATATACAGTGGAACTTCCTTTTAACGAAGTCCCTATTTAACAAAGTTTTCCACTTAATGAAATTTCTGCAGAACTTTGACTTTGAACACCATTAGCATATAAATTAATCTCCCTATTACGAAAAATATATTCTATATAACGAAGTTTATTCCACTTTTGTACTTGTACAGAATTCAAACTAAGATGCAGTACCGTAGCAAAAGAAAATTTTTGGGGGGCAAAAGGCAAGATTGGCCGACTCAAAAATGTTTCAAATCAGACTACTATAAAATAGTAAATCTGTCGCATTATTTCTTAATTAATAGTTTTTGCAATTAATTTTAACTGATTAATTATAATTGATAATTAAAAATAAAATATATGATTTTGTATTCTTAAAATGTTTCTTAGATATAACTCAGTAATCATTTAAAAGATTTACCAAGAACTTTACTGGAGAAAAAAAAAAGAAAGAAAGAAAATATGTATTGATAAGAGAAAATCGTACAGTTATATTTGTGAAAAACACATTTTTTTAGAATGATAGAGTGAAGTGAACCTGTATGTTATGCTGTCGCGAGGATAGTAACACACTCTTAGTCTTTTTAACACTTTCCAACCTAGTTGAAAAGTGTTCATGACTTCGGCAGAGTTGCCAAGTCTCCAGCTTTTTGAACACCAGTATTTTTTTTTTTTTGAGAAAATATTGTTCTTTTAAATTGCAAAATGCTCCGATTCAAGAAAACAACATTTTCTGTACTAAATTACTGGTATCCAGAAAGCCGGAGACTTGGCAGGTCTGACTTCGGTTTGTCTGCCATATGGCCGTCTGTCTGCGCTCTAACTCCCGTAAATATGCTCGGATTGCCCTGCAATTTTCATATGTTATTGTCGTCATCTGTAGCAAGTTCCTTATTTCAACTGAAGTGTGTAGCACTTATAGTTTTTTTATAGGGACACTCAAAAGAATTCCGTTACATTACGGTCTAATGGTGAAAAATCCTTTGCGGTTTATTTTAATGATGTTACACAATTTCAAACACATTGTAATTGATATATATCACTAAGGTGCACTACAAGAAGCTTAATATGGAATAGGGTGTGCATAGCACTTATAGTTACTTTACAGGGACAGTCAAAAGAATTCCGTTACATTACGTCTATGGAGAAAAATAGTCTCCGGTTTATGTAAATAATGTTTCACTATTTTAAACACATTGAAATTTATATATATCAATAAGGTGCATTACAAGAGGCTTACTACAGACTATTGTGTGTATAGCAGTCATCGTTCATTTACAGGGACACACAAAAGAATTCTCTACTGTCTGTTAACAATAATTTATGGAAGTGCGTTTTAAGTTGCTGAACGCGATTTTAAATTTCACTCACTTTTTGTCTATTACTTGGTGTGTATAAATTCTGTGGATAATATACAGGGCAGCACAAAAGTTCGCGAACACATTTCTGTTTATTGACAGAAACTCCAGAAGGAGAATTTTAAACTGTGCTACGCGTTTCCTAACTAAACTAAAATTTAGCATCCTATATAATATATATACAAATCTATAGATCATATACAGGGCTGAATAAAAGTATTCGGATATTTTTCCGAATATTGTATATGTTGGGAATTCCTGAAAATACGTTTTTAAATATGTTATGCATTTTCCAAATTGTTTACTTAGATGTTATCTTTCATTTCAGCTTATTAAACGGTAATGTTTGTAAAAATATTTTGGAAGCATTGGAAAGTGTTACATAATCTATGCTTGACGCATGATTTTTCGTTCTTTTTCAATTTGTATCGGTAAACATCTAACCAAAGGAGCCGAGTTTACAAAAATTTCAGTAGAGGCACAGACATTTCGGCGCCGACAGGACAAATCCGTTTCCTCCCTTTCTATAAGTTTCAGAAATTTATTATTGTGAAAGTCGGAAGTTGTAGAATTCCGACAATGTACAGTTCAGAAAATTAGTGCAAAACTGGATTTGCAATTTGCAGGATTATCTGGAGATCATAACAAAATACTTTTATCTACAGCAGACCTGACACCTTTTCTGTATCTATCTCTAGTGGTCTGGGCCTGGAAAGAATTTTGCTTTACATGTCAAAGAAAATACGTGTGAAGATTTGTCTTATAAAGAAGATATTTTCTGTTACTGATTGAATATTTAAAAAGAAAAAAAAAAGAAGTAAGAAGTTTTTTAGGTATTAAATGTTAAATGCACGGATATTTTTTAAATTTATTCATTTTTTTTAAAAAAATAGTTTTAAAAATTCTACGTTTTTATTTTCCAAACGTTCCTAACTAAAACAGTTCCAAAGGGCATAAACATCATATCGTTGCTAGAACCTACTATGTATCAAGTATAAAATTTCTTGAATTTTCTTAAGTGACTTTCGCATTCGGTCGACATAGTTTATACAGATAGTTTTTATCTATGTAAGTTGCGAGTGTTACTGTAGGACAAATTTCTGATATTTTCAAATCAATAGATCAGATTCATTTTTTCCCCTATTGGCCTATGTATCGACGGCCGACTTTGCTTTTCCATGTGTGGGTAAGGTATAGTATATGTCCAACATTTCCGGCTCTGCAGACAAGATTTATACATGATAATTTTTTTTCAGTGGGTAGGCCGACTAGCTATTTATGGATTCGAAAATGTGACAGAACACGTGACTTTCATACCAGCTGGCCAGATAGATGTATTGAAACCATTACTTTTTTTACTCATAACCTATCTATTGACAGACCGACTAGCTTTCACCATATGATTGTAAAGGTGTAGTGAAATGCATTCTGAAGACTTAAAGTCCTGCCAACCAGAAATTTTTCCGAATTGTTTTTTTTAATCGGCCTACTGACATACTACAGAGACACTAAATTAAATCTGCTGATAGGCCGACTGAATCCTTTTACCAAACATTGGGGGGGGGGGGCAGCTGCCCCCTCCCCCTCCCCCCTGCTCGCTACACTCCTGCTAAGATGTTTCTGTTGCAATGGATATGCGAATTTATTTCAGCAGATTGCAAGACAATGAACACATTTAAACAATTTCCATTCTGCTTGGTGCTAAATAAAACAATTTTTTTTCACACTAAGAAAAGCACTTGTTATCATTACTCTTCCACACCGAGACTGTAGCGCTGAGAGTTGAGGGAATTAAAAATCCCATTTTCACATTCTATGATATAGAAGATGCAGTGACACAATGGCGTCAGATGCATTGAAGCAAAAAATATCAATTAGAGTCAAACAGTTACCATTCTGACCTTCCATTGCTGATGGACAATTGCTTTGTACATCCACAAGAATGTGCTTCAAAATGCAAATCGAAGAACATCTAAGTTATTTGTGTTCCTGCCAAAATAACTTCTAAACTTCAGCCATTAAGTCTAAGGAATAATACAAGATTTTTGAAGTACATTATCGAAAAAGACAATGTAGTGAAAACATTAGTTTGAGAACCTGTGTATCAGCAAGCTTGGGAATGTAACTTGGTTTTATCGACCGTACATAACCGTTTTGTAAAAGACGGCTTAATTGAAACTGAATCAAATGCTTCTGAATCCAATACCTGTTTGTCATATCTGAAGGTAAAATTTCATGAATTTAAGTTCATGAATTTCTATTTAACGAATTTTCTTCATAACGAAGTTTTTAAGTGTAACGATGGGACTTCGTTAAATGGAAGTTTTACTGTATATCCAAAAAATACAAATTTGTGTCAACCATCACAAATGTGTCAACATTTACATTAAAAATCTACTCTTTAGTATAGTCTGAATCGGGTCAGAAGTAGAAAACAAGTAGCGAAACTACAGTAGTCGCTATTTTTTACAGTAGTTTGTAGTGTAGCGCGATAAAAAAAAACAGTAGTTTGTAGTAAGAATCAATGTTACTTTTAACGCTACTTCAGGGGAAAAAAAATGTGCCATTCTGCAAATCACGTGACCGAAACTTGTTTCTTCTGTGCAAAATGTGTTCTGCTCAACACTTTGTGAATCTCAGCGGAAAATTTCAGTTGCAGTGTATAGCAATGCATTGCATGAAGTCATAGATTTGCTCTATTGACACTTGCTGCTAAAATCAAGAACTAACCGACCAAATGAATTAATTTTCTTGCTGGCAACACTTGTCTATTTACTCGATTATGTCTTCATGTTTTAACCCCAGTTTCTTATTAGTCGGAATTGCTTTATCTATGGATTTATTTATTTACTTTTAGAGAATTTTCTAGATTATAATATCTCTCTTAATTTTGCTACGAAATTTGTAATATGTGTTTAAACTAACATTTTGGAAACAGACACAAAACATTTTCTTGTATGTTATATTTCTTAATTTTTTAATGCCCTCGGTTATGTTGTATTTATTTAATTTATCCCGGTAGATGCGATATAATGAGGTGACGCTTTATTATTTAAATCCATGTCTTCAATTTTGAGTATACATTGACAGTGTTGAATTCAGACACTTTTCTCCAGGAGGGTTTTCTGTGGCTCTGGGTGGACATTATAGAGTTTAAGGGGGGGGGGGGGGGGGGAGTGCACATTTTAACCATTAAAAGCATAAAATCGCAAATCTTCCGGGGGACGGAGACATTTCAATGCTCTGGCGGGAATGCCCCCTCCCCCCAGGCCACCCCTTGAATTCAACACTTCATTGACAAAATCTGACAGTACCGAAGTAGTGACTACTTGTGAAAAATAGTTTGTAGTCGCTACTTTTTAAAACAAGTAGTTGTAGTTTGCTACAATAAAAAAGTAGTTTTTCCGACACCTGGTCTGAAGCAGGAAGCATTTTGTCATTTGTGTTTTTAAATTAATGAATATGTATAAATTAAAACTTTGCATTAGTTTAAATGTCTTTAACAAATGTGAAATTAGAACTGATTTTTGTATATACAGCAAATGTTGCCAAGTTAGCAGATTTTTTTATTCAAAATATCTGCCAGGATTTTGGAATAGTAATTTTCACTTTATTTAATCACTGAATTCTGTCATTAAATTAAGCAAAAATGCTATTCAAATTTTGGGGCCACCAAATCAACTTGGCTCATTTAAAAAATGCCTTTACCTTTGTTAGGTTATATTATAATGGTTATTTGCTAACTTTACGGATTTAATTGGTAAACACCCAAATTAATAATAATTGATCTACATTTTTACTTGCCATGTATTTTAATATATATGTCGCCCAAATGAAAGTAGCACTACAGTCCTTTTGAGAAATGGTTTAATGGTATTAATATAAATTAGTATACAAAAGAAAGAATACAGATGTAACAGATAGGCTGGACAAAGTCACTTTGTAGGTTGAAACAAGTGTGCCAGTGGTCAACGATACACTGGGTGAAGAAGCTCCGGGGTTGGTTGTGGAACCAATTTTCAATGGCAGCTTGGACTTCACTATCATTGGCAAATTGTTGTCCCTTTAGAGCTTTCTTGAGTTGACCGAAAATGTGGTCGTCATACGGTGAGAGGTCTGGACTGTAAGGGGGATGTTTGAGAACCTCCCAGCGGAATTGCCGTAACAATGTTTGGCACGCCACAGCCACATGGGGATGAGCATTATTATGCAAGAGGACATTTTGCATTCGACGGTAGATTTCCCTAGCACTCACATTTTCTGCTGTTAAAAATTGCACAACCGCGTGTTGACATCTTTTGGAGGCATCCATGATGCGAACAATGCCTTTTAACGTGCTCACACGCTGTCACACACGCATCTGGCAGGATCTGATGATATTGCATGCATTCCCAGCACTCTATGCACTCTATAGGAGCGTGCACAGTCATCTTTCTCTTCAAATGGCAGAGTTATTAAAGCAATGCGACTTTCATTTGTGCGACCCTTATATAAATGATCCTGAGTTGTTAAACGAGAAATTTAATATCCACCCTATAGTTATAAAATTACCGCCTTACAAGAAATAGTTTATTCTAAAGGAAAAAACTGGGCTGAAAATAGGATTTTATATCTGTCCTCAAATGATAACACTAAGCGTTAACCGATTAATAAACATTAAGATTATTTATAATTGTCTAAATTACCTACAGGAAATTGTGAATATTTATATCAGGATATTAATATCAGGAAATTGTGAATATTTAGCTTTAAATGGATGCAGTACTATCCAACCAGGTACAGTGTAAAATTGCACTAAAAATTCTTTCATCCACAGATTAAGAAACTGTTGACAACAGTTTAATTTTAACGTTTAATTTATGACTTTCACCAAAGAGAGTTTTTGGATATTCTACCAAATTAAAGATGTCCCACATGTATTTCGATGTTGACTCATATTCATTTAGATAAGAGAGGTTGATCCTATTTTAGTTTCCTCTGAGCAGTAAGTAGCATTAGATTCCTGCTTATATTATACAAATTGTATTTTTTGATAGTTAACATTTTTGATGGTTAGTCATTGAAAATAATTTTCAAGATTATTACAAAACGTTAAATCATTCCTGCATCTGCATATACTATTAATATTGTACTTTACTTTACATGTGTTTCCTTGATCTTGTTTGTGGCGATAACTTGTCCATAATGACACTTTTTTCTGGTCATTTCAGTATCGTTACACAAAGGTGTCAGTGTATAATGTATGTTCCCAACATGAATTCCAATTAAATACAATAAATTAGTTTAAAATTATTCTTACTTATACATTTAAGTATGTAATTTATTTATTTTTAAGAATTAACAATCTAAATTTATCCAAAGTATGGATAAAAAAGCATATATATAAATAAATTAAATAGACATGACTTTTAAACCCCAAAAGTCTCAAGTCTGTAAAATGCTTTTAACAAAAGACTAGGAGGCAGCATTACATTTTTGCAACCAATTTTAGCATTGGTAATTTTTATATATATTCTCTTATAATTTTAACTTTTAAGTCCCTTAATAATAATAATTTTTATTTTATTGCATATTCTTGTTTTCCTTTTATTTCTTATATTGGAAAACATATCATTGCATGATTGTAAAACAATATTAATGAGATAAATAAGTGTTAAATGATTGTGGGGTCCAAAATGTATAGCATTAAATTCCTTATCGTCCCTTATCCCTGATGCTGAATTTTAAGCTTGGAGCTGTCTGGGTAAAATTGTTTCAAGAAAATTAGTTCTACTTAATTTTTTAACGAAAATGGAATGATTGTGCCATAGTTGACAGTGGTTATAGCAACATCTGCAATCGATGTACTGTTCATATACTTATAACTTAATAGGATGTTGCTATGGCAACGGCCATCGCTCGTGTGCCTATTATCTGTATCATCATCTAATTTGTATCATCTTATCTATTTTTATATATAAATATAAATTATCGACACTAAAATTGGTTGCAAAAATGTGATGCTGCCTTCTGGGCTACAAGTCGTGTAAAGTAGCAGTCTTCTACTGTATTAATTGCCCAAGATTTAATTCAGCAGCATCATTTAGTTCAGTCTAATTCAGTGTTTTACAAATAATTTAAAGAAAAAAAAAAGGCAGGTTTGTGGACATCATTTCTGTAGACATATTGTTTATGAAATAATACTTTTTATTATTTCACGATCTGGGTAAATCTAAGCATAATGTTAGATAAGTTAAAGAAATATATATATATATATAACCATTAATGAAACATTACCGAAACACCAACAGAAACGTGAAATTATGATTTAGTAAGTAATAATTTATTGACAACGAAATTGTAACCCCAACACAGTGAATATAGATATGAAATACTTATTTAAAAGAAGAAGAAATTAAATTAAAAATTGAATGAAATAAATTGAATGAATGAAATTTGTGGAATTTATACAGAATTATCAAGTCCCAAATGCATAATTTCCATAAATAAAATGAGTGGTTTCATCATCATATTAGCCATAAAATTGCTAAAGAATATATATATATATACAGACTTGTATAAAACTAAAAACTTTTTGCGCACATAAATATTGGGTCAAAAACTTTCTGCAAATTAATTTAATGTTTAATAAAATTACGTGTTATATTATTTTGACGATATGAACTAAAAACAGTAGTTTGAAATAATTACCATTTAAATTTAAAATTAATTAATATGAATTAAATAATAATTATTTTGGTTAAAAAAAATAATAAAGCTTAAAAATCCATGATAACAAGAGCTGAATTCTTATCAAATATTTTGTCAATGCATTTAGAACCAGCCCGATCCTTAATATTTTCGCAAGCGTCTGTAATATCACAACAAAGTTTTGAATCTTTAAACTTTGAATTGTGCGCAAACAGTAAACAAATCGTACATAAAACTAGGGATTTTTTTTTTTCTTTTGTCTCTTAAGTAAAATTAAATAAAAATAATACGAAAACAAAAATTACGTTTTTTTTCCCCCCGTGCAAAGTTTCGAATTTTGCAGAAAATTTTCCGCTCACGGCGTGCGTCTATATTATACAACTCTGTATATATAGATATGTGTGTGTGTGTAATAAAACGTTTTGTAATTAATATAACCATTGACTCACAAAATAATCGACCAAATATAAATATGGGCCTTATCCAGGGAAGGGGGTGAGGTGTCGATTGTTTCACATCTACTCCAAATTTTACAGATAAATGATAATTAATTGAAAATTTTTGAATTACTTCCTTTTTGCTGAATTTTCACCACATTAAATACACTGTACAAAAACCACTATAGTATAGTGAGTATAGTACATTATACTTAACACTATATTCATGCTGTGTCAAAATTTAAAATTGAACAACCAACCATTGAAATATTTTTCTAGCTACGGTATTGAACTAACCTATTATATTTAACAACATATAGTATACGGAGATTTATCATAAATCTACATGGAAAAGTTTTTGCTGATGTATGAATGTCTTTTACCTTCTAAAATGTGTATAATCAACCAAAATTGTATTCTGTATGTAACATCTGATGTACCACCCCCCCCCCCCCATTTTTTATTTTTACATAATAGGGAGTCGGGGCAAGAAAGTGTCAAGTCACATTTTTGGTGAAATAAATCTAACACTGTAATCTGTTGCTTAATTTTGTAAACTATAATATCCAACATATATTTTTTTTTCTAATGTCGTCACTTGGTGGCAACATATGTGACAGGTTTCGTTTTTGCCCCAGATGTTTATCCCCCCAATGAAGATAGCTAATTTATAAAGAACGTAATAGTAATATCATTAAAGTAATGCCATATTGTTACTCAGAATATCTCAAATGTTACTAAGACATGGGCGAAAAAACTTTGTTATATATCTTGATTTGAGTATTTGATCAAATTTTCAAATTGAAATATCTCAGAAGTTCAAAAATGTAGCTTTGGCACTCTCTTGCCCCGACCCCCTCACATTTTTATTCATTGCAAATACCAGGATTGGATAATGAAGCCCGATATGTTTCAGGAAGGGACTAAATTGCCTCTGAATACTATAAAATAGTTTATATTTTTATGTTATTTTTCATCTTTTGAATCTTCTCTTAGACATAGATTCTAAATAAAATAGTAAAAAATGCTGCGGTGTTCATTCACCCAATTTCCGTGCGTTTCCTTTCTCCTGCCGTCTTTCTCTCCAGTGAAACCTGTTTTCCGTTTTGCTCCTGCGTGTTCGCAATCGACCAGCAGCGTGCGATCTTCCGTGTCTCCCAATTTTTCTTTCTCAAAGAGCCGAGCTGTGTGTGATTCACCACTCTCTGAAGTCTGTGCTCATGATAGACTGTCACTGATCTGAAGAACCCTTGTTAATTTAATGGACTCGAGGGGTCAGATACCTAAGTTAGCGAAAGTTTTACAGTTTGTTGTTTTAAAAACTCTTAGATCCACCTGAAAAAGAAAGAAAAAAAAAAAAAACTTTAATTTTAAACAACTCTTTACATTTGAATATTGCTTTATAAGAAATTAAATATGTTTAATTTTTAATAATTACTTACCCAACTACGTAGTATAGGGTAAGTGTTGTAATCGTTTTAAAAATCGATTTTTTTTTTTTTTTTTTTTTTTTTTTTGATGGATTACATGTTTCAGACACTAAAGATTCCAAAAAAACATATTTTTAGAAAAAAAAAAAATTGCCGTCCGTCTGTCTCTCTGTGTGTGTCTGTAAACGCTCTATCTCCCGAACAAATTGTGACAGAGACGTGAAGTTTGGTATGTACTTAGTTATGTAATAATGGGAAGAAGCCTATTGAATTTCAATAACCTCGATTATCCGAAACTGTTTTTTTCGGACTCTCGAAATATTCGTTCTGATAAAAGGTATATAAAAATTTTCGAAATTGTTTATTTTCAGGAGTGAATATAAAAGACAATAAAAAACATAAATTTTGCATAAAGAATGTAGTCGATCGGATAATGAGTTGCCGAGATATTTGAAATCCTATTTTCCACACGCTTCGATTTTTCATGACACTGTTATTTCATTCAAATTTCAATTCAAAGATATATTTTAATTGGAAATGAGACGCTTAATTCGATGCAGTAAACTCTTAGTTAATATGATTATCGTTTTTGGAGTTAAAAGGATGTTTCTTTTACGCAATTCATTAATAGAGCATTTGAGGTTTATGACGTCATCAAGCCACGATTTTATTCGAAGTGCAATGCATTTTATAAATAGTTTACACGTTTTATTTTCATATTTTATATTATGGTATTATGCATATCCATGATGGATAAGTATGGTGGTCAGATATGAGCCACCTCCCAATTTCTGACTAAAGTAGTTTACTTTTATTATTTTAATAGGTATTTTTCATGTATATATATTGTATAACCAGGAATTTCTGTGGACTATTTATTTTATATACTTTTATTTTTTTAATATGTATTTTTTATGTATATATATTGTATAACCAGGAATTTCTGTGGAGTATTTATTTTATTAGTGTACATAGTTTCTTTTTCGTATGGGAAAATAGAAACGACCACCCAGAGTAGTTTTATTACCTTCGGAGACACTGGTCTGCGATCTAACAAGGACATCTTTTACGGAGAAAAAAATTTACGAGCTGAAAAATTTATAGCTGTTTGGAAGTGCATAGCAAATTTACAATTTAGGACCCCATCTAGGTGGTCCTGAATAACATTTAGCGAAAACCAATAAGAGATGAGGGGGGAGACGTCTTTACAAAACCACTGGAGCCAATAGACGGCCCAGTGACGAGGGAAAAGAAAAAAGTGAGCCCCAAGAGAAAATCTGGAAGAGGACCAGTACCTGACGTCCTGTCCGAGGAAGTAACATAAAAAAAGAAATAGTAGAGTGCTGATAGTGTGTAAAAACGAAGATAGTTCCAAAAATGGTGTAGTGGCGACAAAAGAATGACCTAACAGATGATCTTTGCCTATCCCGTGGAGGTAGACTATTGCTAACAATGCAGACCAGAAGTACTCTGAAGGTACAGGTATCTGTAATTTACTATTCCCTCATATTGAATGTGTATAATAATAAATAAATACTGGTAGAGGTACTTTAGTAAATGTAGAGAAATTGTTCCTTCTCTGAAATATAATTAATGCACGTAAGTGCGGTAGTGCGAGTCGGAAAAAGACTCACTAACTCTTTTAATGAGTATTCAATTGTTTCATCTTATTTTTTATACTTAAAATTTAACATTCTGTTAGGGATGTTTTTTTTTTTTTTTTTTATGTCTTTGTAAATAGATATGTAAATAAATGTTTTTTCGTTTACTTTTAACTCTTTGTATTTAATTTATATGGGTTAACACTCATATGTCATCGAGTAGTGTTTTTCTTCTTTTTCTTTAATTTAATTGTTTATTAATTTTAGTTGGTTTATCAGGAGGACTAGTTTATAATTTATGAGAGGTTAGGGATTTATATACTTTATCTAGTCCGGCTTCATAAGACGTAGGGCGGCGTAAATAATCACAACGTAATAATCTGATCTTTTTTTTTTACTAGAGTAGTTAATTTAATTCAATAATATGGGTAACTTTTATGGGATCATTATAAATTTTCACCGAGGTCCAGAAGCCACGATCACACCTTTAACCTGATAATCCAACACCCAGCGTTTCCGGAAGAAGCATTAACCCGTGCTTCCTTTAACTAATGTAGGGAGTTTATGCAATTGGGCATTAGTAACCATCTCCAATTAGGAGGCCCAGAACTTACCAGCAAAGTATTATGGTGGCCTCCAACGACTAGTTTTAGTCGCAAATAGATGCATATTTCAGGCATTGCCTACAGGATAACACTAACATAATTTAATCTTATTAGTTCGATTTTTTTTCTTTTCAATATTTAATTAAAATAGAAACACGTTTTCTTTAAAATCTGAAAAGTAAATATTTTACGAAAGTCTGATTATTTTCTCTCTCTCTTTCTCCCCTTTTTAAAACTTTCCAGCATAGTTCAAAAGTGTTTATGAATTCAGTTTGTCTGTCTGCTGTCTGTCCGTGCTCTAATTCATGTAAATATATTCTCATTGCCGTGCAATTAATATATTTTACGTATCTTTTCTATGGTATGTTCGGTATTGAAAATGAATTGTGTAGCATTTATAATTCGTTTACAGGGACACTAAAAAAAATTTCGTTACATTACAGTCTATGGGAGAAAATCGTGTGCGTTGTATTTTAATAGTGTTACACTATTTCAAACGTATTGAAAATTATATACGTGGCTCACGTGCACTACAAGATGTTTAATATTGGATATAATGTTTGTACTTTTATTCATCGTTCATTTATAGGGATGCACAAAAAAAATTGATTACAGTACTGTCTATGAACAATAACTTCTGGAAGTGCGTTTTCAGCTGTGTTACACCTTTTTAAGTTTAACTAATTTGTTGTATATTACTTGGTGCATTATGCAACCTATTGGTGTCTTATGCATCCTTGGTGTTTATGCTCCTATAGTTCATATACAGGACTGCACAAAAGTTCTCGAGTAGATTTCCGTTTATTGACGGAATTTGCTGAAGGAGAATTTTCAAATGTGCTATGCGTTTTCTAACTAAAGTAAATTTTAGTATACTATGTTATGTAGTAAATATAAAAATCTATAGATCATATACAGGACTGTACAAAACAATTCGGATATTTTTTCGACTATTGATGGTGATAGTAGAAACTGAGTTTTCAAATGTGTTGTGCGTTTTCCATACTGTTTACTTAGACAGCATCTTTCACGTTATTAAACTGTGAAGTTTTGTTACAGTATTCTGAATGTATAGGAAAGTATTTCATAATCTGTGCTTGACGCATGATTTTTCGTTCTTGTTCTTTTTATTTCAGTTTTACAAAACATGATATTTCACTGCAATGTCGTAGATCGTTAGTTTTGCTATCTCTTTTTCAATGCATTCCGATAGTGTTTGAAAGTGTTTCATAATCTGTGCCGTGATGCATGATTTTTCGTTCTTGTTTATATTTCTATTTCACTTCATTTTCCCATTAGAATTGCATCATAAATATAAGAAAAAATCGTCCACGTATTACCATCTTATTTTAGAGGTAGATAAAAATATTCTCTCCATTTTTCTTGTCTAAAAATACATTGTGCTTAGCTAAGCAATTTTTTTCCCCCTTTAATAACGAAGAGGGCTCCAGA